>OU342863.1:13935000-15326825 GCA_910591665.1 Ectemnius continuus | reverse complement strand
TGGAATTCCCTAAAATGTATGAAAACATGTTTTACAGTATTCTGGCTCCCAGGATCGCTATCAGGAAATGGAAACAATCATTTCCTACGTAAAATGACACGAGTAATCGAATGCTGGCGGCAGAATTCAAATCGGAGCATCCGTTCCTCTGGAATTCACTAAAATGTATGAAAACATGTTTTACAGTATTCTGGCTCCCAGGATCGCTATCAGGAAATGGAAGCAACCATTTCCTACGTAAAATGACACGAGTAATCGAACTGTGCCGGCCGAATTCAAATCCGAGCCTCCGTTCCTCTGGAATTCACAAATATGTATGAAAACGTGTTTTACAGTATTCTGGCTCCCAGGATCGCTATCAGGAAATGGAAACAAGCATTTCCTACGTAAAATGACACGAGTAATCGAATGCTGGCGGCAGAATTCAAATCGGAGCATCCGTTCCTCTGGAATTCACTAAAATGTATGAAAACATGTTTTACAGTATTCTGGCTCCCAGGATCGCTATCAGGAAATGGAAGCAAGCATTTCCTACGTAAAATGACACGAGTAATCGAACTGTGCTGGCAGAATTCAAATCCGAGCCTCCGTTCCTCTGAAATTCCCTAAAATGTATGAAAACATGTTTTACAGTATTCTGGCTCCCAGGATCGCAATCGCGAAATGAAGACAAGTATTTCCTACGTAAAATGACACGAGTAATCGAACTATGCCGGCAGAATTCAAATCCGAGCCTCTGTTCCTCTGGAATTCACTAAAATGTATGAAAACGTGTTTTACAGTATTTTGGCTGCCAGGATCGCTATCGGGAAATGGGAACAAGCATTTCCTGCGTAAAATGACACGACTAATCGAATGCTGTCGGCAGAATTCAAATCCGAGCCTCTGTTCTTCTGGAAATCACAAATATGCATGAAAACGTGTTTTACAGTATTCTGGCTCCCAGGATCGCTATCAGGAAATGGAAGCAACCATTTCCTACGTAAAATGACACGAGTAATCGAACTGTGCCGGCCGAATTCAAATACGAGCCTCCGTTCCTCTGGAATTCACTAAAATGTATGAAAACGTGTTTTACAGTATTTTGGCTGCCAGGATCGCTATCGGGAAATGGGAACAAGCATTTCCTACGTAAAATGACACGAGTAATCGAACTGTCCCGGCAGAATTCAAATACGAGCCTCTGTTCCTCTGGAATTCACAAATATGTATGAAAACATGTTTTACAGTATTCTGACTCCCAGGATCGCTATCAGGAAATGGAAGCAACCATTTCCTACGTAAAATGACACGAGTAATCGAACTGTGCCGGCCGAATTCAAATACGAGCCTCCGTTCCTCTGGAATTCACAAATATGTATGAAAACGTGTTTTACAGTATTCTGGCTCCCAGGATCGCTATCAGGAAATGGAAACAATCATTTCCTACGTAAAATGACACGAGTAATCGAATGCTGGCGGCAGAATTCAAATCGGAGCATCCGTTCCTCTGGAATTCACTAAAATGTATGAAAACATGTTTTACAGTATTCTGGCTCCCAGGATCGCTATCAGGAAATGGAAGCAAGCATTTCCTACGTAAAATGACACGAGTAATCGAACTGTGCTGGCAGAATTCAAATCCGAGCCTCTGTTCCTCTGGAATTCACAAATATGTATGAAAACGTGTTTTACAGTATTCTGGCTCCCAGGATCGCTATCAGGAAATGGAAACAAGCATTTCCTACGTAAAATGACACGAGTAATCGAATGCTGGCGGCAGAATTCAAATCGGAGCATCCGTTCCTCTGGAATTCACTAAAATGTATGAAAACATGTTTTACAGTATTCTGGCTCCCAGTATCGCTATCGGGAAATGAGAACAAGCATTTCCTCCGTAAAATGACACGAGTAATCGAACTATGCCGGCAGAATTCAAATCCGAGCCTCCGTTCCTCTGGAATTCACAAATATGTATCAAAACGTGTTTTACAGTATTCTGGCTCCCAGGATCGCAATCGCGAAATGAAGACAAGTATTTCCTACGTAAAATGACACGAGTAATCGAATGCTGGCGGCAGAATTCAAATCGGAGCATCCGTTCCTCTGGAATTCACTAAAATGTATGAAAACATGTTTTACAGTATTCTGGCTCCCAGTATCGCTATCGGGAAATGAGAACAAGCATTTCCTACGTAAAATGACACGAGTAATCGAACTATGCCGGCAGAATTCAAATCCGAGCCTCTGTTCCTCTGGAATTCACTAAAATGTATGAAAACGTGTTTTACAGTATTTTGGCTGCCAGGATCGCTATCGGGAAATGGGAACAAGCATTTCCTGCGTAAAATGACACGACTAATCGAATGCTGTCGGCAGAATTCAAATCCGAGCCTCTGTTCTTCTGGAAATCACAAATATGCATGAAAACGTGTTTTACAGTATTCTGGCTCCCAGGATCGCTATCAGGAAATGGAAGCAACCATTTCCTACGTAAAATGACACGAGTAATCGAACTGTGCCGGCCGAATTCAAATACGAGCCTCCGTTCCTCTGGAATTCACTAAAATGTATGAAAACGTGTTTTACAGTATTTTGGCTGCCAGGATCGCTATCAGGAAATGGAAGCAACCATTTCCTACGTAAAATGACACGAGTAATCGAACTGTGCCGGCCGAATTCAAATACGAGCCTCCGTTCCTCTGGAATTCACAAATATGTATGAAAACGTGTTTTACAGTATTCTGGCTCCCAGGATCGCTATCAGGAAATGGAAACAATCATTTCCTACGTAAAATGACACGAGTAATCGAATGCTGGCGGCAGAATTCAAATCGGAGCATCCGTTCCTCTGGAATTCACTAAAATGTATGAAAACATGTTTTACAGTATTCTGGCTCCCAGGATCGCTATCAGGAAATGGAAGCAAGCATTTCCTACGTAAAATGACACGAGTAATCGAACTGTGCTGGCAGAATTCAAATCCGAGCCTCTGTTCCTCTGGAATTCACAAATATGTATGAAAACGTGTTTTACAGTATTCTGGCTCCCAGGATCGCTATCAGGAAATGGAAACAAGCATTTCCTACGTAAAATGACACGAGTAATCGAATGCTGGCGGCAGAATTCAAATCGGAGCATCCGTTCCTCTGGAATTCACTAAAATGTATGAAAACATGTTTTACAGTATTCTGGCTCCCAGTATCGCTATCGGGAAATGAGAACAAGCATTTCCTCCGTAAAATGACACGAGTAATCGAACTATGCCGGCAGAATTCAAATCCGAGCCTCCGTTCCTCTGGAATTCACAAATATGTATCAAAACGTGTTTTACAGTATTCTGGCTCCCAGGATCGCAATCGCGAAATGAAGACAAGTATTTCCTACGTAAAATGACACGAGTAATCGAACTATGCCGGCAGAATTCAAATCCGAGCCTCTGTTCCTCTGGAATTCACTAAAATGTATGAAAACGTGTTTTACAGTATTTTGGCTCCCAGTATCGCTATCGGGAAATGAGAACAAGCATTTCCTGCGTAAAATGACACGAGTAATCGAACTGTGCCGGCACAATTCAAATACGAGCCTCTGTTCCACTGGAATTCACAAATATGTATGAAAACATGTTTTACAGTATTCTGGCTCCCAGGATCGCTATCAGGAAATGGAAGCAACCATTTCCTACGTAAAATGACACGAGTAATCGAACTGTGCTGGCAGAATTCAAATCCGAGCCTCCGTTCCTCTGGAATTCCCTAAAATGTATGAAAACATGTTTTACAGTATTCTGGCTCCCAGGATCGCTATCAGGAAATGGAAACAATCATTTCCTACGTAAAATGACACGAGTAATCGAATGCTGGCGGCAGAATTCAAATCGGAGCATCCGTTCCTCTGGAATTCACTAAAATGTATGAAAACATGTTTTACAGTATTCTGGCTCCCAGGATCGCTATCAGGAAATGGAAGCAAGCATTTCCTACGTAAAATGACACGAGTAATCGAACTGTGCTGGCAGAATTCAAATCCGAGCCTCCGTTCCTCTGAAATTCCCTAAAATGTATGAAAACATGTTTTACAGTATTCTGGCTCCCAGGATCGCAATCGCGAAATGAAGACAAGTATTTCCTACGTAAAATGACACGAGTAATCGAACTATGCCGGCAGAATTCAAATCCGAGCCTCTGTTCCTCTGGAATTCACTAAAATGTATGAAAACGTGTTTTACAGTATTTTGGCTGCCAGGATCGCTATCGGGAAATGGGAACAAGCATTTCCTGCGTAAAATGACACGACTAATCGAATGCTGTCTGCAGAATTCAAATCCGAGCCTCTGTTCTTCTGGAAATCACAAATATGCATGAAAACGTGTTTTACAGTATTCTGGCTCCCAGGATCGCTATCAGGAAATGGAAGCAACCATTTCCTACGTAAAATGACACGAGTAATCGAACTGTGCCGGCCGAATTCAAATACGAGCCTCCGTTCCTCTGGAATTCACTAAAATGTATGAAAACGTGTTTTACAGTATTTTGGCTGCCAGGATCGCTATCAGGAAATGGAAGCAAGCATTTCCTACGTAAAATGACACGAGTAATCGAACTGTGCTGGCAGAATTCAAATCCGAGCCTCTGTTCCTCTGGAATTCACAAATATGTATGAAAACGTGTTTTACAGTATTCTGGCTCCCAGGATCGTAATCAGGAAATGGAAACAAGCATTTCCTACGTAAAATGACACGAGTAATCGAATGCTGGCGGCAGAATTCAAATCGGAGCATCCGTTCCTCTGGAATTCACTAAAATGTGTGAAAACATGTTTTACAGTATTCTGGCTCCCAGTATCGCTATCGGGAAATGAGAACAAGCATTTCCTCCGTAAAATGACACGAGTAATCGAACTATGCCGGCAGAATTCAAATCCGAGCCTCCGTTCCTCTGGAATTCACAAATATGTATCAAAACGTGTTTTACAGTATTCTGGCTCCCAGGATCGCAATCGCGAAATGAAGACAAGTATTTCCTACGTAAAATGACACGAGTAATCGAACTGTGCTGGCAGAATTCAAATCCGAGCCTCTGTTCCTCTGGAATTCACAAATATGTATGAAAACGTGTTTTACAGTATTCTGGCTCCCAGGATCGTAATCAGGAAATGGAAACAAGCATTTCCTACGTAAAATGACACGAGTAATCGAATGCTGGCGGCAGAATTCAAATCGGAGCATCCGTTCCTCTGGAATTCACTAAAATGTATGAAAACATGTTTTACAGTATTCTGGCTCCCAGTATCGCTATCGGGAAATGAGAACAAGCATTTCCTCCGTAAAATGACACGAGTAATCGAACTATGCCGGCAGAATTCAAATCCGAGCCTCCGTTCCTCTGGAATTCACAAATATGTATCAAAACGTGTTTTACAGTATTCTGGCTCCCAGGATCGCAATCGCGAAATGAAGACAAGTATTTCCTACGTAAAATGACACGAGTAATCGAACTATGCCGGCAGAATTCAAATCCGAGCCTCTGTTCCTCTGGAATTCACTAAAATGTATGAAAACGTGTTTTACAGTATTTTGGCTCCCAGTATCGCTATCGGGAAATGAGAACAAGCATTTCCTGCGTAAAATGACACGAGTAATCGAACTGTGCCGGCACAATTCAAATACGAGCCTCTGTTCCACTGGAATTCACAAATATGTATGAAAACATGTTTTACAGTATTCTGGCGCCCAGGATCGCTATCAGGAAATGGAAGCAACCATTTCCTACGTAAAATGACACGAGTAATCGAACTGTGCTGGCAGAATTCAAATCCGAGCCTCCGTTCCTCTGGAATTCCCTAAAATGTATGAAAACATGTTTTACAGTATTCTGGCTCCCAGGATCGCTATCAGGAAATGGAAACAATCATTTCCTACGTAAAATGACACGAGTAATCGAATGCTGGCGGCAGAATTCAAATCGGAGCATCCGTTCCTCTGGAATTCACTAAAATGTATGAAAACATGTTTTACAGTATTCTGGCTCCCAGGATCGCTATCAGGAAATGGAAGCAAGCATTTCCTACGTAAAATGACACGAGTAATCGAACTGTGCTGGCAGAATTCAAATCCGAGCCTCCGTTCCTCTGAAATTCCCTAAAATGTATGAAAACATGTTTTACAGTATTCTGGCTCCCAGGATCGCAATCGCGAAATGAAGACAAGTATTTCCTACGTAAAATGACACGAGTAATCGAACTATGCCGGCAGAATTCAAATCCGAGCCTCTGTTCCTCTGAAATTCACTAAAATGTATGAAAACGTGTTTTACAGTATTTTGGCTGCCAGGATCGCTATCGGGAAATGGGAACAAGCATTTCCTGCGTAAAATGACACGACTAATCGAATGCTGTCGGCAGAATTCAAATCCGAGCCTCTGTTCTTCTGGAAATCACAAATATGCATGAAAACGTGTTTTACAGTATTCTGGCTCCCAGGATCGCTATCAGGAAATGGAAGCAACCATTTCCTACGTAAAATGACACGAGTAATCGAACTGTGCCGGCCGAATTCAAATACGAGCCTCCGTTCCTCTGGAATTCACTAAAATGTATGAAAACGTGTTTTACAGTATTTTGGCTGCCAGGATCGCTATCGGGAAATGGAAACAATCATTTCCTACGTAAAATGACACGAGTAATCGAATGCTGGCGGCAGAATTCAAATCGGAGCATCCGTTCCTCTGGAATTCACTAAAATGTATGAAAACATGTTTTACAGTATTCTGGCTCCCAGGATCGCTATCAGGAAATGGAAGCAAGCATTTCCTACGTAAAATGACACGAGTAATCGAACTGTGCTGGCAGAATTCAAATCCGAGCCTCTGTTCCTCTGGAATTCACAAATATGTATGAAAACGTGTTTTACAGTATTCTGGCTCCCAGGATCGTAATCAGGAAATGGAAACAAGCATTTCCTACGTAAAATGACACGAGTAATCGAATGCTGGCGGCAGAATTCAAATCGGAGCATCCGTTCCTCTGGAATTCACTAAAATGTATGAAAACATGTTTTACAGTATTCTGGCTCCCAGTATCGCTATCGGGAAATGAGAACAAGCATTTCCTGCGTAAAATGACACGAGTAATCGAACTATGCCGGCAGAATTCAAATCCGAGCCTCCGTTCCTCTGGAATTCACAAATATGTATGAAAACGTGTTTTACAGTATTCTGGCTCCCAGGATCGCAATCGCGAAATGAAGACAAGTATTTCCTACGTAAAATGACACGAGTAATCGAACTATGCCGGCAGAATTCAAATCCGAGCCTCCGTTCCTCTGGAATTCACTAAAATGTATGAAAACGTGTTTTACAGTATTCTGGCTCCCAGTATCGCTATCGGGAAATGAGAACAAGCATTTCCTGCGTAAAATGACACGAGTAATCGAACTGTGCCGGCACAATTCAAATACGAGCCTCTGTTCCACTGGAATTCACAAATATGTATGAAAACATGTTTTACAGTATTCTGGCTCCCAGGATCGCTATCAGGAAATGGAAGCAACCATTTCCTACGTAAAATGACACGAGTAATCGAACTGTGCCGGCCGAATTCAAATCCGAGCCTCCGTTCCTCTGGAATTCACAAATATGTATGAAAACGTGTCTTACAGTATTCTGGCTCCCAGGATCGCTATCAGGAAATGGAAACAAGCATTTCCTACGTAAAATGACACGAGTAATCGAATGCTGGCGGCAGAATTCAAATCGGAGCATCCGTTCCTCTGGAATTCACTAAAATGTATGAAAACATGTTTTACAGTATTCTGGCTCCCAGGATCGCTATCAGGAAATGGGAACAAGCATTTCCTGCGTAAAATGACACGACTAATCGAATGCTGTCGGCAGAATTCAAATCCGAGCCTCTGTTCTTCTGGAAATCACAAATATGCATGAAAACGTGTTTTACAGTATTCTGGCTCCCAGGATCGCTATCAGGAAATGGAAGCAACCATTTCCTACGTAAAATGACACGAGTAATCGAACTGTGCCGGCCGAATTCAAATACGAGCCTCCGTTCCTCTGGAATTCACTAAAATGTATGAAAACGTGTTTTACAGTATTTTGGCTGCCAGGATCGCTATCGGGAAATGGGAACAAGCATTTCCTACGTAAAATGACACGAGTAATCGAATGCTGGCGGCAGAATTCAAATCGGAGCATCCGTTCCTCTGGAATTCACTAAAATGTATGAAAACATGTTTTACAGTATTCTGGCTCCCAGTATCGCTATCGGGAAATGAGAACAAGCATTTCCTGCGTAAAATGACACGAGTAATCGAACTGTGCCGGCACAATTCAAATACGAGCCTCTGTTCCACTGGAATTCACAAATATGTATGAAAACATGTTTTACAGTATTCTGGCTCCCAGGATCGCTATCAGGAAATGGAAGCAACCATTTCCTACGTAAAATGACACGAGTAATCGAACTGTGCCGGCCGAATTCAAATCCGAGCCTCCGTTCCTCTGGAATTCACAAATATGTATGAAAACGTGTCTTACAGTATTCTGGCTCCCAGGATCGCTATCAGGAAATGGAAACAAGCATTTCCTACGTAAAATGACACGAGTAATCGAATGCTGGCGGCAGAATTCAAATCGGAGCATCCGTTCCTCTGGAATTCACTAAAATGTATGAAAACATGTTTAACAGTATTCTGGCTCCCAGGATCGCTATCAGGAAATGGGAACAAGCATTTCCTGCGTAAAATGACACGACTAATCGAATGCTGTCGGCAGAATTCAAATCCGAGCCTCTGTTCTTCTGGAAATCACAAATATGCATGAAAACGTGTTTTACAGTATTCTGGCTCCCAGGATCGCTATCAGGAAATGGAAGCAACCATTTCCTACGTAAAATGACACGAGTAATCGAACTGTGCCGGCCGAATTCAAATACGAGCCTCCGTTCCTCTGGAATTCACTAAAATGTATGAAAACGTGTTTTACAGTATTTTGGCTGCCAGGATCGCTATCGGGAAATGGGAACAAGCATTTCCTACGTAAAATGACACGAGTAATCGAATGCTGGCGGCAGAATTCAAATCGGAGCATCCGTTCCTCTGGAATTCACTAAAATGTATGAAAACATGTTTTACAGTATTCTGGCTCCCAGTATCGCTATCGGGAAATGAGAACAAGCATTTCCTCCGTAAAATGACACGAGTAATCGAACTATGCCGGCAGAATTCAAATCCGAGCCTCCGTTCCTCTGGAATTCACAAATATGTATCAAAACGTGTTTTACAGTATTCTGGCTCCCAGTATCGCTATCGGGAAATGAGAACAAGCATTTCCTCCGTAAAATGACACGAGTAATCGAACTATGCCGGCAGAATTCAAATCCGAGCCTCCGTTCCTCTGGAATTCACAAATATGTATCAAAACGTGTTTTACAGTATTCTGGCTCCCAGGATCGCAATCGCGAAATGAAGACAAGTATTTCCTACGTAAAATGACACGAGTAATCGAACTATGCCGGCAGAATTCAAATCCGAGCCTCTGTTCCTCTGGAATTCACTAAAATGTATGAAAACGTGTTTTACAGTATTTTGGCTCCCAGTATCGCTATCGGGAAATGAGAACAAGCATTTCCTACGTAAAATGACACGAGTAATCGAATGCTGGCGGCAGAATTCAAATCGGAGCATCCGTTCCTCTGGAATTCACTAAAATGTATGAAAACATGTTTTACAGTATTCTGGCTCCCAGTATCGCTATCGGGAAATGAGAACAAGCATTTCCTCCGTAAAATGACACGAGTAATCGAACTATGCCGGCAGAATTCAAATCCGAGCCTCCGTTCCTCTGGAATTCACAAATATGTATCAAAACGTGTTTTACAGTATTCTGGCTCCCAGGATCGCAATCGCGAAATGAAGACAAGTATTTCCTACGTAAAATGACACGAGTAATCGAACTATGCCGGCAGAATTCAAATCCGAGCCTCTGTTCCTCTGGAATTCACTAAAATGTATGAAAACATGTTTTACAGTATTTTGGCTCCCAGTATCGCTATCGGGAAATGAGAACAAGCATTTCCTGCGTAAAATGACACGAGTAATCGAACTGTGCCGGCACAATTCAAATACGAGCCTCTGTTCCACTGGAATTCACAAATATGTATGAAAACATGTTTTACAGTATTCTGGCTCCCAGGATCGCTATCAGGAAATGGAAGCAACCATTTCCTACGTAAAATGACACGAGTAATCGAACTGTGCCGGCCGAATTCAAATCCGAGCCTCCGTTCCTCTGGAATTCACAAATATGTATGAAAACGTGTTTTACAGTATTCTGGCTCCCAGGATCGCTATCAGGAAATGGAAACAAGCATTTCCTACGTAAAATGACACGAGTAATCGAATGCTGGCGGCAGAATTCAAATCGGAGCATCCGTTCCTCTGGAATTCACTAAAATGTATGAAAACATGTTTAACAGTATTCTGGCTCCCAGGATCGCTATCAGGAAATGGGAACAAGCATTTCCTGCGTAAAATGACACGACTAATCGAATGCTGTCGGCAGAATTCAAATCCGAGCCTCTGTTCTTCTGGAAATCACAAATATGCATGAAAACGTGTTTTACAGTATTCTGGCTCCCAGGATCGCTATCAGGAAATGGAAGCAACCATTTCCTACGTAAAATGACACGAGTAATCGAACTGTGCCGGCCGAATTCAAATACGAGCCTCCGTTCCTCTGGAATTCACTAAAATGTATGAAAACGTGTTTTACAGTATTTTGGCTGCCAGGATCGCTATCGGGAAATGGGAACAAGCATTTCCTACGTAAAATGACACGAGTAATCGAATGCTGGCGGCAGAATTCAAATCGGAGCATCCGTTCCTCTGGAATTCACTAAAATGTATGAAAACATGTTTTACAGTATTCTGGCTCCCAGTATCGCTATCGGGAAATGAGAACAAGCATTTCCTGCGTAAAATGACACGAGTAATCGAACTGTGCCGGCACAATTCAAATACGAGCCTCTGTTCCACTGGAATTCACAAATATGTATGAAAACATGTTTTACAGTATTCTGGCTCCCAGGATCGCTATCAGGAAATGGAAGCAACCATTTCCTACGTAAAATGACACGAGTAATCGAACTGTGCCGGCCGAATTCAAATCCGAGCCTCCGTTCCTCTGGAATTCACAAATATGTATGAAAACGTGTCTTACAGTATTCTGGCTCCCAGGATCGCTATCAGGAAATGGAAACAAGCATTTCCTACGTAAAATGACACGAGTAATCGAATGCTGGCGGCAGAATTCAAATCGGAGCATCCGTTCCTCTGGAATTCACTAAAATGTATGAAAACATGTTTAACAGTATTCTGGCTCCCAGGATCGCTATCAGGAAATGGGAACAAGCATTTCCTGCGTAAAATGACACGACTAATCGAATGCTGTCGGCAGAATTCAAATCCGAGCCTCTGTTCTTCTGGAAATCACAAATATGCATGAAAACGTGTTTTACAGTATTCTGGCTCCCAGGATCGCTATCAGGAAATGGAAGCAACCATTTCCTACGTAAAATGACACGAGTAATCGAACTGTGCCGGCCGAATTCAAATACGAGCCTCCGTTCCTCTGGAATTCACTAAAATGTATGAAAACGTGTTTTACAGTATTTTGGCTGCCAGGATCGCTATCGGGAAATGGGAACAAGCATTTCCTACGTAAAATGACACGAGTAATCGAATGCTGGCGGCAGAATTCAAATCGGAGCATCCGTTCCTCTGGAATTCACTAAAATGTATGAAAACATGTTTTACAGTATTCTGGCTCCCAGTATCGCTATCGGGAAATGAGAACAAGCATTTCCTCCGTAAAATGACACGAGTAATCGAACTATGCCGGCAGAATTCAAATCCGAGCCTCCGTTCCTCTGGAATTCACAAATATGTATCAAAACGTGTTTTACAGTATTCTGGCTCCCAGGATCGCAATCGCGAAATGAAGACAAGTATTTCCTACGTAAAATGACACGAGTAATCGAACTATGCCGGCAGAATTCAAATCCGAGCCTCTGTTCCTCTGGAATTCACTAAAATGTATGAAAACGTGTTTTACAGTATTTTGGCTCCCAGTATCGCTATCGGGAAATGAGAACAAGCATTTCCTGCGTAAAATGACACGAGTAATCGAACTGTGCCGGCACAATTCAAATACGAGCCTCTGTTCCACTGGATTTCACAAATATGTATGAAAACATGTTTTACAGTATTCTGGCTCCCAGGATCGCTATCAGGAAATGGAAGCAACCATTTCCTACGTAAAATGACACGAGTAATCGAACTGTGCCGGCCGAATTCAAATCCGAGCCTCCGTTCCTCTGGAATTCACAAATATGTATGAAAACGTGTTTTACAGTATTCTGGCTCCCAGGATCGCTATCAGGAAATGGAAACAAGCATTTCCTACGTAAAATGACACGAGTAATCGAATGCTGGCGGCAGAATTCAAATCGGAGCATCCGTTCCTCTGGAATTCACTAAAATGTATGAAAACATGTTTAACAGTATTCTGGCTCCCAGGATCGCTATCAGGAAATGGAAGCAAGCATTTCCTACGTAAAATGACACGAGTAATCGAATGCTGGCGGCAGAATTCAAATCGGAGCATCCGTTCCTCTGGAATTCACTAAAATGTATGAAAACATGTTTTACAGTATTCTGGCTCCCAGGATCGCTATCAGGAAATGGAAGCAAGCATTTCCTACGTAAAATGACACGAGTAATCGAACTGTGCTGGCAGAATTCAAATCCGAGCCTCCGTTCCTCTGGAATTCCCTAAAATGTATGAAAACATGTTTTACAGTATTCTGGCTCCCAGGATCGCTATCAGGAAATGGAAGCAAGCATTTCCTACGTAAAATGACACGAGTAATCGAACTGTGCCGACAGAATTCAAATCCGAGCCTCCGTTCCTCTGGAATTCCCTAAAATGTATGAAAACATGTTTTACAGTATTCTGACTCCCAGGATCGCTATCAGGAAATGGAAGCAACCATTTCCTACGTAAAATGACACGAGTAATCGAACTGTGCCGGCCGAATTCAAACACGAGCCTCCGTTCCTCTGGAATTCACAAATATGTATGAAAACGTGTTTTACAGTATTCTGGCTCCCAGGATCGCTATCAGGAAATGGAAACAATCATTTCCTACGTAAAATGACACGAGTAATCGAACTGTGCCGACAGAATTCAAATCCGAGCCTCCGTTCCTCTGGAATTCCCTAAAATGTATGAAAACATGTTTTACAGTATTCTGGCTCCCAGGATCGCTATCAGGAAATGGAAGCAACCATTTCCTACGTAAAATGACACGAGTAATCGAACTGTGCCGGCAGAATTCAAATCCGAGCCTCCGTTCCTCTGGAATTCACAAAAATGTATGAAAACGTGTTTTACAGTATTCTGGCTCCCAGGATCGCTATCAGGAAATGGAAACAAGCATTTCCTACGTAAAATGACACGAGTAATCGAATGCTGGCGGCAGAATTCAAATCGGAGCATCCGTTCCTCTGGAATTCACTAAAATGTATGAAAACATGTTTTACAGTATTCTGGCTCCCAGGATCGCTATCAGGAAATGGAAGCAAGCATTTCCTACGTAAAATGACACGAGTAATCGAACTGTGCCGGCAGAATTCAAATCCGAGCCTCCGTTCCTCTGGAATTCCCTAAAATGTATGAAAACATGTTTTACAGTATTCTGACTCCCAGGATCGCTATCAGGAAATGGAAGCAACCATTTCCTACGTAAAATGACACGAGTAATCGAACTGTGCCGGCCGAATTCAAATACGAGCCTCCGTTCCTCTGGAATTCACAAATATGTATGAAAACGTGTTTTACAGTATTCTGGCTCCCAGGATCGCTATCAGGAAATGGAAACAAGCATTTCCTACGTAAAATGACACGAGTAATCGAATGCTGGCGGCAGAATTCAAATCGGAGCATCCGTTCCTCTGGAATTCACTAAAATGTATGAAAACATGTTTTACAGTATTCTGGCTCCCAGGATCGCTATCAGGAAATGGAAGCAAGCATTTCCTACGTAAAATGACACGAGTAATCGAACTGTGCCGACAGAATTCAAATCCGAGCCTCCGTTCCTCTGGAATTCCCTAAAATGTATGAAAACATGTTTTACAGTATTCTGGCTCCCAGGATCGCTATCAGGAAATGGAAACAAGCATTTCCTACGTAAAATGACACGAGTAATCGAATGCTGGCGGCAGAATTCAAATCGGAGCATCCGTTCCTCTGGAATTCACTAAAATGTATGAAAACATGTTTTACAGTATTCTGGCTCCCAGTATCGCTATCGGGAAATGAGAACAAGCATTTCCTGCGTAAAATGACACGAGTAATCGAACTGTGCCGGCACAATTCAAATACGAGCCTCTGTTCCACTGGAATTCACAAATATGTATGAAAACATGTTTTACAGTATTCTGGCTCCCAGGATCGCTATCAGGAAATGGAAGCAACCATTTCCTACGTAAAATGACACGAGTAATCGAACTGTGCCGGCCGAATTCAAATCCGAGCCTCCGTTCCTCTGGAATTCACAAATATGTATGAAAACGTGTCTTACAGTATTCTGGCTCCCAGGATCGCTATCAGGAAATGGAAACAAGCATTTCCTACGTAAAATGACACGAGTAATCGAATGCTGGCGGCAGAATTCAAATCGGAGCATCCGTTCCTCTGGAATTCACTAAAATGTATGAAAACATGTTTAACAGTATTCTGGCTCCCAGGATCGCTATCAGGAAATGGGAACAAGCATTTCCTGCGTAAAATGACACGACTAATCGAATGCTGTCGGCAGAATTCAAATCCGAGCCTCTGTTCTTCTGGAAATCACAAATATGCATGAAAACGTGTTTTACAGTATTCTGGCTCCCAGGATCGCTATCAGGAAATGGAAACAAGCATTTCCTACGTAAAATGACACGAGTAATCGAACTGTGCCGGCCGAATTCAAATACGAGCCTCCGTTCCTCTGGAATTCACTAAAATGTATGAAAACGTGTTTTACAGTATTTTGGCTGCCAGGATCGCTATCGGGAAATGGGAACAAGCATTTCCTACGTAAAATGACACGAGTAATCGAATGCTGGCGGCAGAATTCAAATCGGAGCATCCGTTCCTCTGGAATTCACTAAAATGTATGAAAACATGTTTTACAGTATTCTGGCTCCCAGTATCGCTATCGGGAAATGAGAACAAGCATTTCCTCCGTAAAATGACACGAGTAATCGAACTATGCCGGCAGAATTCAAATCCGAGCCTCCGTTCCTCTGGAATTCACAAATATGTATCAAAACGTGTTTTACAGTATTCTGGCTCCCAGTATCGCTATCGGGAAATGAGAACAAGCATTTCCTCCGTAAAATGACACGAGTAATCGAACTATGCCGGCAGAATTCAAATCCGAGCCTCCGTTCCTCTGGAATTCACAAATATGTATCAAAACGTGTTTTACAGTATTCTGGCTCCCAGGATCGCAATCGCGAAATGAAGACAAGTATTTCCTACGTAAAATGACACGAGTAATCGAACTATGCCGGCAGAATTCAAATCCGAGCCTCTGTTCCTCTGGAATTCACTAAAATGTATGAAAACGTGTTTTACAGTATTTTGGCTCCCAGTATCGCTATCGGGAAATGAGAACAAGCATTTCCTACGTAAAATGACACGAGTAATCGAATGCTGGCGGCAGAATTCAAATCGGAGCATCCGTTCCTCTGGAATTCACTAAAATGTATGAAAACATGTTTTACAGTATTCTGGCTCCCAGTATCGCTATCGGGAAATGAGAACAAGCATTTCCTCCGTAAAATGACACGAGTAATCGAACTATGCCGGCAGAATTCAAATCCGAGCCTCCGTTCCTCTGGAATTCACAAATATGTATCAAAACGTGTTTTACAGTATTCTGGCTCCCAGGATCGCAATCGCGAAATGAAGACAAGTATTTCCTACGTAAAATGACACGAGTAATCGAACTATGCCGGCAGAATTCAAATCCGAGCCTCTGTTCCTCTGGAATTCACTAAAATGTATGAAAACGTGTTTTACAGTATTTTGGCTCCCAGTATCGCTATCGGGAAATGAGAACAAGCATTTCCTGCGTAAAATGACACGAGTAATCGAACTGTGCCGGCACAATTCAAATACGAGCCTCTGTTCCACTGGAATTCACAAATATGTATGAAAACATGTTTTACAGTATTCTGGCTCCCAGGATCGCTATCAGGAAATGGAAGCAACCATTTCCTACGTAAAATGACACGAGTAATCGAACTGTGCCGGCCGAATTCAAATCCGAGCCTCCGTTCCTCTGGAATTCACAAATATGTATGAAAACGTGTCTTACAGTATTCTGGCTCCCAGGATCGCTATCAGGAAATGGAAACAAGCATTTCCTACGTAAAATGACACGAGTAATCGAATGCTGGCGGCAGAATTCAAATCGGAGCATCCGTTCCTCTGGAATTCACTAAAATGTATGAAAACATGTTTAACAGTATTCTGGCTCCCAGGATCGCTATCAGGAAATGGGAACAAGCATTTCCTGCGTAAAATGACACGACTAATCGAATGCTGTCGGCAGAATTCAAATCCGAGCCTCTGTTCTTCTGGAAATCACAAATATGCATGAAAACGTGTTTTACAGTATTCTGGCTCCCAGGATCGCTATCAGGAAATGGAAGCAACCATTTCCTACGTAAAATGACACGAGTAATCGAACTGTGCCGGCCGAATTCAAATACGAGCCTCCGTTCCTCTGGAATTCACTAAAATGTATGAAAACGTGTTTTACAGTATTTTGGCTGCCAGGATCGCTATCGGGAAATGGGAACAAGCATTTCCTACGTAAAATGACACGAGTAATCGAATGCTGGCGGCAGAATTCAAATCGGAGCATCCGTTCCTCTGGAATTCACTAAAATGTATGAAAACATGTTTTACAGTATTCTGGCTCCCAGTATCGCTATCGGGAAATGAGAACAAGCATTTCCTGCGTAAAATGACACGAGTAATCGAACTGTGCCGGCACAATTCAAATACGAGCCTCTGTTCCACTGGAATTCACAAATATGTATGAAAACATGTTTTACAGTATTCTGGCTCCCAGGATCGCTATCAGGAAATGGAAGCAAGCATTTCCTACGTAAAATGACACGAGTAATCGAACTGTGCCGGCCGAATTCAAATCCGAGCCTCCGTTCCTCTGGAATTCACAAATATGTATGAAAACGTGTCTTACAGTATTCTGGCTCCCAGGATCGCTATCAGGAAATGGAAGCAAGCATTTCCTACGTAAAATGACACGAGTAATCGAACTGTGCTGGCAGAATTCAAATCCGAGCCTCCGTTCCTCTGGAATTCCCTAAAATGTATGAAAACATGTTTTACAGTATTCTGGCTCCCAGGATCGCTATCAGGAAATGGAAGCAAGCATTTCCTACGTAAAATGACACGAGTAATCGAACTGTGCCGACAGAATTCAAATCCGAGCCTCCGTTCCTCTGGAATTCCCTAAAATGTATGAAAACATGTTTTACAGTATTCTGACTCCCAGGATCGCTATCAGGAAATGGAAGCAACCATTTCCTACGTAAAATGACACGAGTAATCGAACTGTGCCGGCCGAATTCAAACACGAGCCTCCGTTCCTCTGGAATTCACAAATATGTATGAAAACGTGTTTTACAGTATTCTGGCTCCCAGGATCGCTATCAGGAAATGGAAACAATCATTTCCTACGTAAAATGACACGAGTAATCGAACTGTGCCGACAGAATTCAAATCCGAGCCTCCGTTCCTCTGGAATTCCCTAAAATGTATGAAAACATGTTTTACAGTATTCTGGCTCCCAGGATCGCTATCAGGAAATGGAAGCAACCATTTCCTACGTAAAATGACACGAGTAATCGAACTGTGCCGGCCGAATTCAAATCCGAGCCTCCGTTCCTCTGGAATTCACAAATATGTATGAAAACGTGTTTTACAGTATTCTGGCTCCCAGGATCGCTATCAGGAAATGGAAACAAGCATTTCCTACGTAAAATGACACGAGTAATCGAATGCTGGCGGCAGAATTCAAATCGGAGCATCCGTTCCTCTGGAATTCACTAAAATGTATGAAAACATGTTTTACAGTATTCTGGCTCCCAGGATCGCTATCAGGAAATGGAAGCAAGCATTTCCTACGTAAAATGACACGAGTAATCGAACTGTGCCGACAGAATTCAAATCCGAGCCTCCGTTCCTCTGGAATTCCCTAAAATGTATGAAAACATGTTTTACAGTATTCTGGCTCCCAGGATCGCTATCAGGAAATGGAAGCAACCATTTCCTACGTAAAATGACACGAGTAATCGAACTGTGCCGGCCGAATTCAAATACGAGCCTCCGTTCCTCTGGAATTCACAAATATGTATGAAAACGTGTTTTACAGTATTCTGGCTCCCAGGATCGCTATCAGGAAATGGAAACAAGCATTTCCTACGTAAAATGACACGAGTAATCGAATGCTGGCGGCAGAATTCAAATCGGAGCATCCGTTCCTCTGGAATTCACTAAAATGTATGAAAACATGTTTTACAGTATTCTGGCTCCCAGGATCGCTATCAGGAAATGGAAGCAAGCATTTCCTACGTAAAATGACACGAGTAATCGAACTGTGCCGACAGAATTCAAATCCGAGCCTCCGTTCCTCTGGAATTCCCTAAAATGTATGAAAACATGTTTTACAGTATTCTGGCTCCCAGGATCGCTATCAGGAAATGGAAACAAGCATTTCCTACGTAAAATGACACGAGTAATCGAATGCTGGCGGCAGAATTCAAATCGGAGCATCCGTTCCTCTGGAATTCACTAAAATGTATGAAAACATGTTTTACAGTATTCTGGCTCCCAGGATCGCTATCAGGAAATGGAAGCAAGCATTTCCTACGTAAAATGACACGAGTAATCGAACTGTGCCGACAGAATTCAAATCCGAGCCTCCGTTCCTCTGGAATTCCCTAAAATGTATGAAAACATGTTTTACAGTATTCTGACTCCCAGGATCGCTATCAGGAAATGGAAGCAACCATTTCCTACGTAAAATGACACGAGTAATCGAACTGTGCCGGCCGAATTCAAATACGAGCCTCCGTTCCTCTGGAATTCACAAATATGTATGAAAACGTGTTTTACAGTATTCTGGCTCCCAGGATCGCTATCAGGAAATGGAAACAAGCATTTCCTACGTAAAATGACACGAGTAATCGAATGCTGGCGGCAAAATTCAAATCGGAGCATCCGTTCCTCTGGAATTCACTAAAATGTATGGAAACATGTTTTACAGTATTCTGGCTCCCAGGATCGCTATCAGGAAATGGAAGCAACCATTTCCTACGTAAAATGACACGAGTAATCGAACTGTGCCGGCCGAATTCAAATACGAGCCTCCGTTCCTCTGGAATTCACAAATATGTATGAAAACGTGTTTTACAGTATTCTGGCTCCCAGGATCGCTATCAGGAAATGGAAACAATCATTTCCTACGTAAAATGACACGAGTAATCGAATGCTGGCGGCAGAATTCAAATCGGAGCATCCGTTCCTCTGGAATTCACTAAAATGTATGAAAACATGTTTTACAGTATTCTGGCTCCCAGGATCGCAATCGCGAAATGAAGACAAGTATTTCCTACGTAAAATGACACGAGTAATCGAACTATGCCGGCAGAATTCAAATCCGAGCCTCTGTTCCTCTGGAATTCACTAAAATGTATGAAAACGTGTTTTACAGTATTTTGGCTGCCAGGATCGCTATCGGGAAATGGGAACAAGCATTTCCTGCGTAAAATGACACGACTAATCGAATGCTGTCGGCAGAATTCAAATCCGAGCCTCTGTTCTTCTGGAAATCACAAATATGCATGAAAACGTGTTTTACAGTATTCTGGCTCCCAGGATCGCTATCAGGAAATGGAAGCAACCATTTCCTACGTAAAATGACACGAGTAATCGAACTGTGCCGGCCGAATTCAAATACGAGCCTCCGTTCCTCTGGAATTCACTAAAATGTATGAAAACGTGTTTTACAGTATTTTGGCTGCCAGGATCGCTATCGGGAAATGGAAACAATCATTTCCTACGTAAAATGACACGAGTAATCGAATGCTGGCGGCAGAATTCAAATCGGAGCATCCGTTCCTCTGGAATTCACTAAAATGTATGAAAACATGTTTTACAGTATTCTGGCTCCCAGGATCGCTATCAGGAAATGGAAGCAAGCATTTCCTACGTAAAATGACACGAGTAATCGAACTGTGCTGGCAGAATTCAAATCCGAGCCTCTGTTCCTCTGGAATTCACAAATATGTATGAAAACGTGTTTTACAGTATTCTGGCTCCCAGGATCGTAATCAGGAAATGGAAACAAGCATTTCCTACGTAAAATGACACGAGTAATCGAATGCTGGCGGCAGAATTCAAATCGGAGCATCCGTTCCTCTGGAATTCACTAAAATGTATGAAAACATGTTTTACAGTATTCTGGCTCCCAGTATCGCTATCGGGAAATGAGAACAAGCATTTCCTCCGTAAAATGACACGAGTAATCGAACTATGCCGGCAGAATTCAAATCCGAGCCTCCGTTCCTCTGGAATTCACAAATATGTATCAAAACGTGTTTTACAGTATTCTGGCTCCCAGGATCGCAATCGCGAAATGAAGACAAGTATTTCCTACGTAAAATGACACGAGTAATCGAACTATGCCGGCAGAATTCAAATCCGAGCCTCTGTTCCTCTGGAATTCACTAAAATGTATGAAAACGTGTTTTACAGTATTTTGGCTCCCAGTATCGCTATCGGGAAATGAGAACAAGCATTTCCTGCGTAAAATGACACGAGTAATCGAACTGTGCCGGCACAATTCAAATACGAGCCTCTGTTCCACTGGAATTCACAAATATGTATGAAAACATGTTTTACAGTATTCTGGCTCCCAGGATCGCTATCAGGAAATGGAAGCAACCATTTCCTACGTAAAATGACACGAGTAATCGAACTGTGCCGGCCGAATTCAAATCCGAGCCTCCGTTCCTCTGGAATTCACAAATATGTATGAAAACGTGTTTTACAGTATTCTGGCTCCCAGGATCGCTATCAGGAAATGGAAACAAGCATTTCCTACGTAAAATGACACGAGTAATCGAATGCTGGCGGCAGAATTCAAATCGGAGCATCCGTTCCTCTGGAATTCACTAAAATGTATGAAAACATGTTTAACAGTATCCTGGCTCCCAGGATCGCTATCAGGAAATGGGAACAAGCATTTCCTGCGTAAAATGACACGACTAATCGAATGCTGTCGGCAGAATTCAAATCCGAGCCTCTGTTCTTCTGGAAATCACAAATATGCATGAAAACGTGTTTTACAGTATTCTGGCTCCCAGGATCGCTATCAGGAAATGGAAGCAACCATTTCCTACGTAAAATGACACGAGTAATCGAACTGTGCCGGCAGAATTCAAATACGAGCCTCTGTTCCTCTGGAATTCACAAATATGTATGAAAACATGTTTTACAGTATTCTGGCTCCCAGGATCGCTATCAGGAAATGGAAGCAACCATTTCCTACGTAAAATGACACGAGTAATCGAACTGTCCCGGCAGAATTCAAATACGAGCCTCTGTTCCTCTGGAATTCACAAATATGTATGAAAACGTGTTTTACAGTATTCTGGCTCCCAGGATCGCTATCAGGAAATGGAAGCAACCATTTCCTACGTAAAATGACACGAGTAATCGAACTGTGCCGGCCGAATTCAAATACGAGCCTCCGTTCCTCTGGACTTCACAAATATGTATGAAAACGTGTTTTACAGTATTCTGGCTCCCAGGATCGCTATCAGGAAATGGAAACAATCATTTCCTACGTAAAATGACACGAGTAATCGAATGCTGGCGGCAGAATTCAAATCGGAGCATCCGTTCCTCTGGAATTCACAAAAATGTATGAAAACATGTTTTACAGTATTCTGGCTCCCAGGATCGCTATCAGGAAATGGAAGCAAGCATTTCCTACGTAAAATGACACGAGTAATCGAACTGTGCTGGCAGAATTCAAATCCGAGCCTCCGTTCCTCTGAAATTCCCTAAAATGTATGAAAACATGTTTTACAGTATTCTGGCTCCCAGGATCGCTATCAGGAAATGGAAGCAAGCATTTCCTACGTAAAATGACACGAGTAATCGAACTGTGCTGGCAGAATTCAAATCCGAGCCTCCGTTCCTCTGAAATTCCCTAAAATGTATGAAAACATGTTTTACAGTATTCTGGCTCCCAGGATCGCAATCGCGAAATGAAGACAAGTATTTCCTACGTAAAATGACACGAGTAATCGAACTATGCCGGCAGAATTCAAATCCGAGCCTCTGTTCCTCTGGAATTCACAAATATGTATGAAAACGTGTTTTACAGTATTCTGGCTCCCAGGATCGCTATCAGGAAATGGAAACAAGCATTTCCTACGTAAAATGACACGAGTAATCGAATGCTGGCGGCAGAATTCAAATCGGAGCATCCGTTCCTCTGGAATTCACTAAAATGTATGAAAACATGTTTTACAGTATTCTGGCTCCCAGTATCGCTATCGGGAAATGAGAACAAGCATTTCCTCCGTAAAATGACACGAGTAATCGAACTATGCCGGCAGAATTCAAATCCGAGCCTCCGTTCCTCTGGAATTCACAAATATGTATCAAAACGTGTTTTACAGTATTCTGGCTCCCAGGATCGCAATCGCGAAATGAAGACAAGTATTTCCTACGTAAAATGACACGAGTAATCGAACTATGCCGGCAGAATTCAAATCCGAGCCTCTGTTCCTCTGGAATTCACTAAAATGTATGAAAACGTGTTTTACAGTATTTTGGCTCCCAGTATCGCTATCGGGAAATGAGAACAAGCATTTCCTGCGTAAAATGACACGAGTAATCGAACTGTGCCGGCACAATTCAAATACGAGCCTCTGTTCCACTGGAATTCACAAATATGTATGAAAACATGTTTTACAGTATTCTGGCTCCCAGGATCGCTATCAGGAAATGGAAGCAACCATTTCCTACGTAAAATGACACGAGTAATCGAATGCTGGCGGCAGAATTCAAATCGGAGCATCCGTTCCTCTGGAATTCACTAAAATGTATGAAAACATGTTTTACAGTATTCTGGCTCCCAGGATCGCTATCAGGAAATGGAAACAATCATTTCCTACGTAAAATGACACGAGTAATCGAACTGTGCCGACAGAATTCAAATCCGAGCCTCCGTTCCTCTGGAATTCCCTAAAATGTATGAAAACATGTTTTACAGTATTCTGGCTCCCAGGATCGCTATCAGGAAATGGAAGCAACCATTTCCTACGTAAAATGACACGAGTAATCGAACTGTGCCGGCCGAATTCAAATCCGAGCCTCCGTTCCTCTGGAATTCACAAATATGTATGAAAACGTGTTTTACAGTATTCTGGCTCCCAGGATCGCTATCAGGAAATGGAAACAAGCATTTCCTACGTAAAATGACACGAGTAATCGAATGCTGGCGGCAGAATTCAAATCGGAGCATCCGTTCCTCTGGAATTCACTAAAATGTATGGAAACATGTTTTACAGTATTCTGGCTCCCAGGATCGCTATCAGGAAATGGAAGCAACCATTTCCTACGTAAAATGACACGAGTAATCGAACTGTGCCGGCCGAATTCAAATACGAGCCTCCGTTCCTCTGGAATTCACAAATATGTATGAAAACGTGTTTTACAGTATTCTGGCTCCCAGGATCGCTATCAGGAAATGGAAACAATCATTTCCTACGTAAAATGACACGAGTAATCGAATGCTGGCGGCAGAATTCAAATCGGAGCATCCGTTCCTCTGGAATTCACTAAAATGTATGAAAACATGTTTTACAGTATTCTGGCTCCCAGGATCGCTATCAGGAAATGGAAGCAAGCATTTCCTACGTAAAATGACACGAGTAATCGAACTGTGCTGGCAGAATTCAAATCCGAGCCTCCGTTCCTCTGAAATTCCCTAAAATGTATGAAAACATGTTTTACAGTATTCTGGCTCCCAGGATCGCAATCGCGAAATGAAGACAAGTATTTCCTACGTAAAATGACACGAGTAATCGAACTATGCCGGCAGAATTCAAATCCGAGCCTCTGTTCTTCTGGAAATCACAAATATGCATGAAAACGTGTTTTACAGTATTCTGGCTCCCAGGATCGCTATCAGGAAATGGAAGCAACCATTTCCTACGTAAAATGACACGAGTAATCGAACTGTGCCGGCCGAATTCAAATACGAGCCTCCGTTCCTCTGGAATTCACTAAAATGTATGAAAACGTGTTTTACAGTATTTTGGCTGCCAGGATCGCTATCGGGAAATGGAAACAATCATTTCCTACGTAAAATGACACGAGTAATCGAATGCTGGCGGCAGAATTCAAATCGGAGCATCCGTTCCTCTGGAATTCACTAAAATGTATGAAAACATGTTTTACAGTATTCTGGCTCCCAGGATCGCTATCAGGAAATGGAAGCAAGCATTTCCTACGTAAAATGACACGAGTAATCGAACTGTGCTGGCAGAATTCAAATCCGAGCCTCTGTTCCTCTGGAATTCACAAATATGTATGAAAACGTGTTTTACAGTATTCTGGCTCCCAGGATCGTAATCAGGAAATGGAAACAAGCATTTCCTACGTAAAATGACACGAGTAATCGAATGCTGGCGGCAGAATTCAAATCGGAGCATCCGTTCCTCTGGAATTCACTAAAATGTATGAAAACATGTTTTACAGTATTCTGGCTCCCAGTATCGCTATCGGGAAATGAGAACAAGCATTTCCTGCGTAAAATGACACGAGTAATCGAACTATGCCGGCAGAATTCAAATCCGAGCCTCCGTTCCTCTGGAATTCACAAATATGTATCAAAACGTGTTTTACAGTATTCTGGCTCCCAGGATCGCAATCGCGAAATGAAGACAAGTATTTCCTACGTAAAATGACACGAGTAATCGAACTATGCCGGCAGAATTCAAATCCGAGCCTCTGTTCCTCTGGAATTCACTAAAATGTATGAAAACGTGTTTTACAGTATTTTGGCTCCCAGTATCGCTATCGGGAAATGAGAACAAGCATTTCCTGCGTAAAATGACACGAGTAATCGAACTGTGCCGGCACAATTCAAATACGAGCCTCTGTTCCACTGGAATTCACAAATATGTATGAAAACATGTTTTACAGTATTCTGGCTCCCAGGATCGCTATCAGGAAATGGAAGCAACCATTTCCTACGTAAAATGACACGAGTAATCGAACTGTGCCGGCCGAATTCAAATCCGAGCCTCCGTTCCTCTGGAATTCACAAATATGTATGAAAACGTGTTTTACAGTATTCTGGCTCCCAGGATCGCTATCAGGAAATGGAAACAAGCATTTCCTACGTAAAATGACACGAGTAATCGAATGCTGGCGGCAGAATTCAAATCGGAGCATCCGTTCCTCTGGAATTCACTAAAATGTATGAAAACATGTTTAACAGTATTCTGGCTCCCAGGATCGCTATCAGGAAATGGGAACAAGCATTTCCTGCGTAAAATGACACGACTAATCGAATGCTGTCGGCAGAATTCAAATCCGAGCCTCTGTTCTTCTGGAAATCACAAATATGCATGAAAACGTGTTTTACAGTATTCTGGCTCCCAGGATCGCTATCAGGAAATGGAAGCAACCATTTCCTACGTAAAATGACACGAGTAATCGAACTGTGCCGGCAGAATTCAAATACGAGCCTCTGTTCCTCTGGAATTCACAAATATGTATGAAAACATGTTTTACAGTATTCTGGCTCCCAGGATCGCTATCAGGAAATGGAAGCAACCATTTCCTACGTAAAATGACACGAGTAATCGAACTGTCCCGGCAGAATTCAAATACGAGCCTCTGTTCCTCTGGAATTCACAAATATGTATGAAAACATGTTTTACAGTATTCTGGCTCCCAGGATCGCTATCAGGAAATGGAAGCAACCATTTCCTACGTAAAATGACACGAGTAATCGAACTGTGCCGGCCGAATTCAAATACGAGCCTCCGTTCCTCTGGAATTCACAAATATGTATGAAAACGTGTTTTACAGTATTCTGGCTCCCAGGATCGCTATCAGGAAATGGAAACAATCATTTCCTACGTAAAATGACACGAGTAATCGAATGCTGGCGGCAGAATTCAAATCGGAGCATCCGTTCCTCTGGAATTCACTAAAATGTATGAAAACATGTTTTACAGTATTCTGGCTCCCAGGATCGCTATCAGGAAATGGAAGCAAGTATTTCCTACGTAAAATGACACGAGTAATCGAACTATGCCGGCAGAATTCAAATCCGAGCCTCTGTTCCTCTGGAATTCACAAATATGTATGAAAACGTGTTTTACAGTATTCTGGCTCCCAGGATCGCTATCAGGAAATGGAAACAAGCATTTCCTACGTAAAATGACACGAGTAATCGAATGCTGGCGGCAGAATTCAAATCGGAGCATCCGTTCCTCTGGAATTCACTAAAATGTATGAAAACATGTTTTACAGTATTCTGGCTCCCAGTATCGCTATCGGGAAATGAGAACAAGCATTTCCTCCGTAAAATGACACGAGTAATCGAACTATGCCGGCAGAATTCAAATCCGAGCCTCCGTTCCTCTGGAATTCACAAATATGTATCAAAACGTGTTTTACAGTATTCTGGCTCCCAGGATCGCAATCGCGAAATGAAGACAAGTATTTCCTACGTAAAATGACACGAGTAATCGAACTATGCCGGCAGAATTCAAATCCGAGCCTCTGTTCCTCTGGAATTCACTAAAATGTATGAAAACGTGTTTTACAGTATTTTGGCTCCCAGTATCGCTATCGGGAAATGAGAACAAGCATTTCCTGCGTAAAATGACACGAGTAATCGAACTGTACCGGCACAATTCAAATACGAGCCTCTGTTCCACTGGAATTCACAAATATGTATGAAAACATGTTTTACAGTATTCTGGCTCCCAGGATCGCTATCAGGAAATGGAAGCAACCATTTCCTACGTAAAATGACACGAGTAATCGAATGCTGGCGGCAGAATTCAAATCGGAGCATCCGTTCCTCTGGAATTCACTAAAATGTATGAAAACATGTTTTACAGTATTCTGGCTCCCAGGATCGCTATCAGGAAATGGAAACAATCATTTCCTACGTAAAATGACACGAGTAATCGAACTGTGCCGACAGAATTCAAATCCGAGCCTCCGTTCCTCTGGAATTCCCTAAAATGTATGAAAACATGTTTTACAGTATTCTGGCTCCCAGGATCGCTATCAGGAAATGGAAGCAACCATTTCCTACGTAAAATGACACGAGTAATCGAACTGTGCCGGCCGAATTCAAATCCGAGCCTCCGTTCCTCTGGAATTCACAAATATGTATGAAAACGTGTTTTACAGTATTCTGGCTCCCAGGATCGCTATCAGGAAATGGAAACAAGCATTTCCTACGTAAAATGACACGAGTAATCGAATGCTGGCGGCAAAATTCAAATCGGAGCATCCGTTCCTCTGGAATTCACTAAAATGTATGGAAACATGTTTTACAGTATTCTGGCTCCCAGGATCGCTATCAGGAAATGGAAGCAACCATTTCCTACGTAAAATGACACGAGTAATCGAACTGTGCCGGCCGAATTCAAATACGAGCCTCCGTTCCTCTGGAATTCACAAATATGTATGAAAACGTGTTTTACAGTATTCTGGCTCCCAGGATCGCTATCAGGAAATGGAAACAATCATTTCCTACGTAAAATGACACGAGTAATCGAATGCTGGCGGCAGAATTCAAATCGGAGCATCCGTTCCTCTGGAATTCACTAAAATGTATGAAAACATGTTTTACAGTATTCTGGCTCCCAGGATCGCTATCAGGAAATGGAAGCAAGCATTTCCTACGTAAAATGACACGAGTAATCGAACTGTGCTGGCAGAATTCAAATCCGAGCCTCCGTTCCTCTGAAATTCCCTAAAATGTATGAAAACATGTTTTACAGTATTCTGGCTCCCAGGATCGCAATCGCGAAATGAAGACAAGTATTTCCTACGTAAAATGACACGAGTAATCGAACTATGCCGGCAGAATTCAAATCCGAGCCTCTGTTCCTCTGGAATTCACTAAAATGTATGAAAACGTGTTTTACAGTATTTTGGCTGCCAGGATCGCTATCGGGAAATGGGAACAAGCATTTCCTGCGTAAAATGACACGACTAATCGAATGCTGTCGGCAGAATTCAAATCCGAGCCTCTGTTCTTCTGGAAATCACAAATATGCATGAAAACGTGTTTTACAGTATTCTGGCTCCCAGGATCGCTATCAGGAAATGGAAGCAACCATTTCCTACGTAAAATGACACGAGTAATCGAACTGTGCCGGCCGAATTCAAATACGAGCCTCCGTTCCTCTGGAATTCACTAAAATGTATGAAAACGTGTTTTACAGTATTTTGGCTGCCAGGATCGCTATCGGGAAATGGAAACAATCATTTCCTACGTAAAATGACACGAGTAATCGAATGCTGGCGGCAGAATTCAAATCGGAGCATCCGTTCCTCTGGAATTCACTAAAATGTATGAAAACATGTTTTACAGTATTCTGGCTCCCAGGATCGCTATCAGGAAATGGAAGCAAGCATTTCCTACGTAAAATGACACGAGTAATCGAACTGTGCTGGCAGAATTCAAATCCGAGCCTCTGTTCCTCTGGAATTCACAAATATGTATGAAAACGTGTTTTACAGTATTCTGGCTCCCAGGATCGTAATCAGGAAATGGAAACAAGCATTTCCTACGTAAAATGACACGAGTAAACGAATGCTGGCGGCAGAATTCAAATCGGAGCATCCGTTCCTCTGGAATTCACTAAAATGTATGAAAACATGTTTTACAGTATTCTGGCTCCCAGTATCGCTATCGGGAAATGAGAACAAGCATTTCCTCCGTAAAATGACACGAGTAATCGAACTATGCCGGCAGAATTCAAATCCGAGCCTCCGTTCCTCTGGAATTCACAAATATGTATCAAAACGTGTTTTACAGTATTCTGGCTCCCAGGATCGCAATCGCGAAATGAAGACAAGTATTTCCTACGTAAAATGACACGAGTAATCGAACTATGCCGGCAGAATTCAAATCCGAGCCTCTGTTCCTCTGGAATTCACTAAAATGTATGAAAACGTGTTTTACAGTATTTTGGCTCCCAGTATCGCTATCGGGAAATGAGAACAAGCATTTCCTGCGTAAAATGACACGAGTAATCGAACTGTGCCGGCACAATTCAAATACGAGCCTCTGTTCCACTGGAATTCACAAATATGTATGAAAACATGTTTTACAGTATTCTGGCTCCCAGGATCGCTATCAGGAAATGGAAGCAACCATTTCCTACGTAAAATGACACGAGTAATCGAACTGTGCCGGCCGAATTCAAATCCGAGCCTCCGTTCCTCTGGAATTCACAAATATGTATGAAAACGTGTTTTACAGTATTCTGGCTCCCAGGATCGCTATCAGGAAATGGAAACAAGCATTTCCTACGTAAAATGACACGAGTAATCGAATGCTGGCGGCAGAATTCAAATCGGAGCATCCGTTCCTCTGGAATTCACTAAAATGTATGAAAACATGTTTAACAGTATTCTGGCTCCCAGGATCGCTATCAGGAAATGGGAACAAGCATTTCCTGCGTAAAATGACACGACTAATCGAATGCTGTCGGCAGAATTCAAATCCGAGCCTCTGTTCTTCTGGAAATCACAAATATGCATGAAAACGTGTTTTACAGTATTCTGGCTCCCAGGATCGCTATCAGGAAATGGAAGCAACCATTTCCTACGTAAAATGACACGAGTAATCGAACTGTGCCGGCAGAATTCAAATACGAGCCTCTGTTCCTCTGGAATTCACAAATATGTATGAAAACATGTTTTACAGTATTCTGGCTCCCAGGATCGCTATCAGGAAATGGAAGCAACCATTTCCTACGTAAAATGACACGAGTAATCGAACTGTCCCGGCAGAATTCAAATACGAGCCTCTGTTCCTCTGGAATTCACAAATATGTATGAAAACATGTTTTACAGTATTCTGGCTCCCAGGATCGCTATCAGGAAATGGAAGCAACCATTTCCTACGTAAAATGACACGAGTAATCGAACTGTGCCGGCCGAATTCAAATACGAGCCTCCGTTCCTCTGGAATTCACAAATATGTATGAAAACGTGTTTTACAGTATTCTGGCTCCCAGGATCGCTATCAGGAAATGGAAACAATCATTTCCTACGTAAAATGACACGAGTAATCGAATGCTGGCGGCAGAATTCAAATCGGAGCATCCGTTCCTCTGGAATTCACTAAAATGTATGAAAACATGTTTTACAGTATTCTGGCTCCCAGGATCGCTATCAGGAAATGGAAGCAAGCATTTCCTCTGTAAAATGACACGAGTAATCGAACTGTGCTGGCAGAATTCAAATCCGAGCCTCCGTTCCTCTGAAATTCCCTAAAATGTATGAAAACATGTTTTACAGTATTCTGGCTCCCAGGATCGCTATCAGGAAATGGAAGCAAGCATTTCCTACGTAAAATGACACGAGTAATCGAACTGTGCCGGCAGAATTCAAATCCGAGCCTCCGTTCCTCTGAAATTCCCTAAAATGTATGAAAACATGTTTTACAGTATTCTGGCTCCCAGGATCGCAATCGCGAAATGAAGACAAGTATTTCCTACGTAAAATGACACGAGTAATCGAACTATGCCGGCAGAATTCAAATCCGAGCCTCTGTTCCTCTGGAATTCACAAATATGTATGAAAACGTGTTTTACAGTATTCTGGCTCCCAGGATCGCTATCAGGAAATGGAAACAAGCATTTCCTACGTAAAATGACACGAGTAATCGAATGCTGGCGGCAGAATTCAAATCGGAGCATCCGTTCCTCTGGAATTCACTAAAATGTATGAAAACATGTTTTACAGTATTCTGGCTCCCAGTATCGCTATCGGGAAATGAGAACAAGCATTTCCTCCGTAAAATGACACGAGTAATCGAACTATGCCGGCAGAATTCAAATCCGAGCCTCCGTTCCTCTGGAATTCACAAATATGTATCAAAACGTGTTTTACAGTATTCTGGCTCCCAGGATCGCAATCGCGAAATGAAGACAAGTATTTCCTACGTAAAATGACACGAGTAATCGAACTATGCCGGCAGAATTCAAATCCGAGCCTCTGTTCCTCTGGAATTCACTAAAATGTATGAAAACGTGTTTTACAGTATTTTGGCTCCCAGTATCGCTATCGGGAAATGAGAACAAGCATTTCCTGCGTAAAATGACACGAGTAATCGAACTGTACCGGCACAATTCAAATACGAGCCTCTGTTCCACTGGAATTCACAAATATGTATGAAAACATGTTTTACAGTATTCTGGCTCCCAGGATCGCTATCAGGAAATGGAAGCAACCATTTCCTACGTAAAATGACACGAGTAATCGAACTGTGCCGGCCGAATTCAAATCCGAGCCTCCGTTCCTCTGGAATTCACAAATATGTATGAAAACGTGTTTTACAGTATTCTGGCTCCCAGGATCGCTATCAGGAAATGGAAGCAACCATTTCCTACGTAAAATGACACGAGTAATCGAATGCTGGCGGCAGAATTCAAATCGGAGCATCCGTTCCTCTGGAATTCACTAAAATGTATGAAAACATGTTTTACAGTATTCTGGCTCCCAGGATCGCTATCAGGAAATGGAAACAATCATTTCCTACGTAAAATGACACGAGTAATCGAACTGTGCCGACAGAATTCAAATCCGAGCCTCCGTTCCTCTGGAATTCCCTAAAATGTATGAAAACATGTTTTACAGTATTCTGGCTCCCAGGATCGCTATCAGGAAATGGAAGCAACCATTTCCTACGTAAAATGACACGAGTAATCGAACTGTGCCGGCCGAATTCAAATCCGAGCCTCCGTTCCTCTGGAATTCACAAATATGTATGAAAACGTGTTTTACAGTATTCTGGCTCCCAGGATCGCTATCAGGAAATGGAAACAAGCATTTCCTACGTAAAATGACACGAGTAATCGAATGCTGGCGGCAAAATTCAAATCGGAGCATCCGTTCCTCTGGAATTCACTAAAATGTATGGAAACATGTTTTACAGTATTCTGGCTCCCAGGATCGCTATCAGGAAATGGAAGCAACCATTTCCTACGTAAAATGACACGAGTAATCGAACTGTGCCGGCCGAATTCAAATACGAGCCTCCGTTCCTCTGGAATTCACAAATATGTATGAAAACGTGTTTTACAGTATTCTGGCTCCCAGGATCGCTATCAGGAAATGGAAACAATCATTTCCTACGTAAAATGACACGAGTAATCGAATGCTGGCGGCAGAATTCAAATCGGAGCATCCGTTCCTCTGGAATTCACTAAAATGTATGAAAACATGTTTTACAGTATTCTGGCTCCCAGGATCGCTATCAGGAAATGGAAGCAAGCATTTCCTACGTAAAATGACACGAGTAATCGAACTGTGCTGGCAGAATTCAAATCCGAGCCTCCGTTCCTCTGAAATTCCCTAAAATGTATGAAAACATGTTTTACAGTATTCTGGCTCCCAGGATCGCAATCGCGAAATGAAGACAAGTATTTCCTACGTAAAATGACACGAGTAATCGAACTATGCCGGCAGAATTCAAATCCGAGCCTCTGTTCCTCTGGAATTCACTAAAATGTATGAAAACGTGTTTTACAGTATTTTGGCTGCCAGGATCGCTATCGGGAAATGGGAACAAGCATTTCCTGCGTAAAATGACACGACTAATCGAATGCTGTCGGCAGAATTCAAATCCGAGCCTCTGTTCTTCTGGAAATCACAAATATGCATGAAAACGTGTTTTACAGTATTCTGGCTCCCAGGATCGCTATCAGGAAATGGAAGCAACCATTTCCTACGTAAAATGACACGAGTAATCGAACTGTGCCGGCCGAATTCAAATACGAGCCTCCGTTCCTCTGGAATTCACTAAAATGTATGAAAACGTGTTTTACAGTATTTTGGCTGCCAGGATCGCTATCAGGAAATGGAAGCAAGCATTTCCTACGTAAAATGACACGAGTAATCGAATGCTGGCGGCAGAATTCAAATCGGAGCATCCGTTCCTCTGGAATTCACTAAAATGTATGAAAACATGTTTTACAGTATTCTGGCTCCCAGGATCGCTATCAGGAAATGGAAGCAAGCATTTCCTACGTAAAATGACACGAGTAATCGAACTGTGCTGGCAGAATTCAAATCCGAGCCTCTGTTCCTCTGGAATTCACAAATATGTATGAAAACGTGTTTTACAGTATTCTGGCTCCCAGGATCGTAATCAGGAAATGGAAACAAGCATTTCCTACGTAAAATGACACGAGTAATCGAATGCTGGCGGCAGAATTCAAATCGGAGCATCCGTTCCTCTGGAATTCACTAAAATGTATGAAAACATGTTTTACAGTATTCTGGCTCCCAGTATCGCTATCGGGAAATGAGAACAAGCATTTCCTCCGTAAAATGACACGAGTAATCGAACTATGCCGGCAGAATTCAAATCCGAGCCTCTGTTCCTCTGGAATTCACAAATATGTATCAAAACGTGTTTTACAGTATTCTGGCTCCCAGGATCGCAATCGCGAAATGAAGACAAGTATTTCCTACGTAAAATGACACGAGTAATCGAACTATGCCGGCAGAATTCAAATCCGAGCCTCTGTTCCTCTGGAATTCACTAAAATGTATGAAAACGTGTTTTACAGTATTTTGGCTCCCAGTATCGCTATCGGGAAATGAGAACAAGCATTTCCTGCGTAAAATGACACGAGTAATCGAACTGTGCCGGCACAATTCAAATACGAGCCTCTGTTCCACTGGAATTCACAAATATGTATGAAAACATGTTTTACAGTATTCTGGCTCCCAGGATCGCTATCAGGAAATGGAAGCAACCATTTCCTACGTAAAATGACACGAGTAATCGAACTGTGCCGGCCGAATTCAAATCCGAGCCTCTGTTCCTCTGGAATTCACAAATATGTATGAAAACGTGTTTTACAGTATTCTGGCTCCCAGGATCGCTATCAGGAAATGGAAACAAGCATTTCCTACGTAAAATGACACGAGTAATCGAATGCTGGCGGCAGAATTCAAATCGGAGCATCCGTTCCTCTGGAATTCACTAAAATGTATGAAAACATGTTTTACAGTATTCTGGCTCCCAGGATCGCTATCAGGAAATGGGAACAAGCATTTCCTGCGTAAAATGACACGACTAATCGAATGCTGTCGGCAGAATTCAAATCCGAGCCTCTGTTCTTCTGGAAATCACAAATATGCATGAAAACGTGTTTTACAGTATTCTGGCTCCCAGGATCGCTATCAGGAAATGGAAGCAACCATTTCCTACGTAAAATGACACGAGTAATCGAACTGTGCCGGCAGAATTCAAATACGAGCCTCTGTTCCTCTGGAATTCACAAATATGTATGAAAACATGTTTTACAGTATTCTGGCTCCCAGGATCGCTATCAGGAAATGGAAGCAACCATTTCCTACGTAAAATGACACGAGTAATCGAACTGTCCCGGCAGAATTCAAATACGAGCCTCTGTTCCTCTGGAATTCACAAATATGTATGAAAACATGTTTTACAGTATTCTGGCTCCCAGGATCGCTATCAGGAAATGGAAGCAACCATTTCCTACGTAAAATGACACGAGTAATCGAACTGTGCCGGCCGAATTCAAATACGAGCCTCCGTTCCTCTGGAATTCACAAATATGTATGAAAACGTGTTTTACAGTATTCTGGCTCCCAGGATCGCTATCAGGAAATGGAAACAATCATTTCCTACGTAAAATGACACGAGTAATCGAATGCTGGCGGCAGAATTCAAATCGGAGCATCCGTTCCTCTGGAATTCACTAAAATGTATGAAAACATGTTTTACAGTATTCTGGCTCCCAGGATCGCTATCAGGAAATGGAAGCAAGCATTTCCTACGTAAAATGACACGAGTAATCGAACTGTGCTGGCAGAATTCAAATCCGAGCCTCCGTTCCTCTGAAATTCCCTAAAATGTATGAAAACATGTTTTACAGTATTCTGGCTCCCAGGATCGCTATCAGGAAATGGAAGCAAGCATTTCCTACGTAAAATGACACGAGTAATCGAACTGTGCTGGCAGAATTCAAATCCGAGCCTCCGTTCCTCTGGAATTCCCTAAAATGTATGAAAACATGTTTTACAGTATTCTGGCTCCCAGGATCGCAATCGCGAAATGAAGACAAGTATTTCCTACGTAAAATGACACGAGTAATCGAACTATGCCGGCAGAATTCAAATCCGAGCCTCTGTTCCTCTGGAATTCACAAATATGTATGAAAACGTGTTTTACAGTATTCTGGCTCCCAGGATCGCTATCAGGAAATGGAAACAAGCATTTCCTACGTAAAATGACACGAGTAATCGAATGCTGGCGGCAGAATTCAAATCGGAGCATCCGTTCCTCTGGAATTCACTAAAATGTATGAAAACATGTTTTACAGTATTCTGGCTCCCAGTATCGCTATCGGGAAATGAGAACAAGCATTTCCTCCGTAAAATGACACGAGTAATCGAACTATGCCGGCAGAATTCAAATCCGAGCCTCCGTTCCTCTGGAATTCACAAATATGTATCAAAACGTGTTTTACAGTATTCTGGCTCCCAGGATCGCAATCGCGAAATGAAGACAAGTATTTCCTACGTAAAATGACACGAGTAATCGAACTATGCCGGCAGAATTCAAATCCGAGCCTCTGTTCCTCTGGAATTCACTAAAATGTATGAAAACGTGTTTTACAGTATTTTGGCTCCCAGTATCGCTATCGGGAAATGAGAACAAGCATTTCCTGCGTAAAATGACACGAGTAATCGAACTGTGCCGACAGAATTCAAATCCGAGCCTCCGTTCCTCTGGAATTCCCTAAAATGTATGAAAACATGTTTTAGAGTATTCTGGCTCCCAGGATCGCTATCAGGAAATGGAAGCAAGCATTTCCTACGTAAAATGACACGAGTAATCGAATGCTGGCGGCAGAATTCAAATCGGAGCATCCGTTCCTCTGGAATTCACTAAAATGTATGAAAACATGTTTTACAGTATTCTGGCTCCCAGGATCGCTATCAGGAAATGGAAGCAACCATTTCCTACGTAAAATGACACGAGTAATCGAACTGTGCCGGCCGAATTCAAATCCGAGCCTCCGTTCCTCTGGAATTCACAAATATGTATGAAAACGTGTTTTACAGTATTCTGGCTCCCAGGATCGCTATCAGGAAATGGAAACAAGCATTTCCTACGTAAAATGACACGAGTAATCGAATGCTGGCGGCAGAATTCAAATCGGAGCATCCGTTCCTCTGGAATTCACTAAAATGTATGAAAACATGTTTAACAGTATTCTGGCTCCCAGGATCGCTATCAGGAAATGGAAGCAAGCATTTCCTACGTAAAATGACACGAGTAATCGAATGCTGGCGGCAGAATTCAAATCGGAGCATCCGTTCCTCTGGAATTCACTAAAATGTATGAAAACATGTTTTACAGTATTCTGGCTCCCAGGATCGCTATCAGGAAATGGAAGCAAGCATTTCCTACGTAAAATGACACGAGTAATCGAACTGTGCTGGCAGAATTCAAATCCGAGCCTCCGTTCCTCTGGAATTCCCTAAAATGTATGAAAACATGTTTTACAGTATTCTGGCTCCCAGGATCGCTATCAGGAAATGGAAGCAAGCATTTCCTACGTAAAATGACACGAGTAATCGAACTGTGCCGACAGAATTCAAATCCGAGCCTCCGTTCCTCTGGAATTCCCTAAAATGTATGAAAACATGTTTTACAGTATTCTGGCTCCCAGGATCGCTATCAGGAAATGGAAGCAAGCATTTCCTACGTAAAATGACACGAGTAATCGAACTGTGCCGACAGAATTCAAATCCGAGCCTCCGTTCCTCTGGAATTCCCTAAAATGTATGAAAACATGTTTTACAGTATTCTGACTCCCAGGATCGCTATCAGGAAATGGAAGCAACCATTTCCTACGTAAAATGACACGAGTAATCGAACTGTGCCGGCCGAATTCAAATACGAGCCTCCGTTCCTCTGGAATTCACAAATATGTATGAAAACGTGTTTTACAGTATTCTGGCTCCCAGGATCGCTATCAGGAAATGGAAACAATCATTTCCTACGTAAAATGACACGAGTAATCGAACTGTGCCGACAGAATTCAAATCCGAGCCTCCGTTCCTCTGGAATTCCCTAAAATGTATGAAAACATGTTTTAGAGTATTCTGGCTCCCAGGATCGCTATCAGGAAATGGAAGCAACCATTTCCTACGTAAAATGACACGAGTAATCGAACTGTGCCGGCCGAATTCAAATCCGAGCCTCCGTTCCTCTGGAATTCACAAATATGTATGAAAACGTGTTTTACAGTATTCTGGCTCCCAGGATCGCTATCAGGAAATGGAAACAAGCATTTCCTACGTAAAATGACACGAGTAATCGAATGCTGGCGGCAAAATTCAAATCGGAGCATCCGTTCCTCTGGAATTCACTAAAATGTATGAAAACATGTTTTACAGTATTCTGGCTCCCAGGATCGCTATCAGGAAATGGAAGCAACCATTTCCTACGTAAAATGACACGAGTAATCGAACTGTGCCGGCCGAATTCAAATACGAGCCTCCGTTCCTCTGGAATTCACAAATATGTATGAAAACGTGTTTTACAGTATTCTGGCTCCCAGGATCGCTATCAGGAAATGGAAACAATCATTTCCTACGTAAAATGACACGAGTAATCGAACTGTGCCGACAGAATTCAAATCCGAGCCTCCGTTCCTCTGGAATTCCCTAAAATGTATGAAAACATGTTTTACAGTATTCTGGCTCCCAGGATCGCTATCAGGAAATGGAAGCAACCATTTCCTACGTAAAATGACACGAGTAATCGAACTGTGCCGGCCGAATTCAAATCCGAGCCTCCGTTCCTCTGGAATTCACAAATATGTATGAAAACGTGTTTTACAGTATTCTGGCTCCCAGGATCGCTATCAGGAAATGGAAACAAGCATTTCCTACGTAAAATGACACGAGTAATCGAATGCTGGCGGCAAAATTCAAATCGGAGCATCCGTTCCTCTGGAATTCACTAAAATGTATGAAAACATGTTTTACAGTATTCTGGCTCCCAGGATCGCTATCAGGAAATGGAAGCAAGCATTTCCTGCGTGAAATGACACGAGTAATCGAACTGTGCTGGCAGAATTCAAATCCGAGCCTCCGTTCCTCTGGAATTCCCTAAAATGTATGAAAACGTGTTTTACAGTATTTTGGCTCCCAGGATCGCAATCGCGAAATGAAGACAAGTATTTCCTACGTAAAATGACACGAGTAATCGAACTATGCCGGCAGAATTCAAATCCGAGCCTCTGTTCCTCTGGAATTCACAAATATGTATGAAAACGTGTTTTACAGTATTCTGGCTCCCAGTATCGCTATCGGGAAATGAGAACAAGCATTTCCTGCGTAAAATGACACGAGTAATCGAACTGTGTCGGCAGAATTCGAATACGAGCCTCTGTTCCTCTGGAGTTCACTAAAATGTATGAAAACGTGTTTTACAGTATTTTGGCTCCCAGGATCGCAATCGCGAAATGAAGACAAGTATTTCCTACGTAAAATGACACGAGTAATCGAACTATGCCGGCAGAATTCAAATCCGAGCCTCCGTTCCTCTGGAATTCACAAATATGTATCAAAACGTGTTTTACAGTATTCTGGCTCCCAGGATCGCAATCGCGAAATGAAGACAAGTATTTCCTACGTAAAATGACACGAGTAATCGAACTATGCCGGCAGAATTCAAATCCGAGCCTCTGTTCCACTGGAATTCACTAAAATGCATGAAAACGTGTTTTACAGTATTTTGGCTCCCAGTATCGCTATCGGGAAATGAGAACAAGCATTTCCTGCGTAAAATGACACGAGTAATCGAACTGTGCCGGCACAATTCAAATACGAGCCTCTGTTCCACTGGAATTCACAAATATGTATGAAAACATGTTTTACAGTATTCTGGCTCCCAGGATCGCTATCAGGAAATGGAAGCAACCATTTCCTACGTAAAATGACACGAGTAATCGAACTGTGCCGGCAGAATTCAAATCCGAGCCTCCGTTCCTCTGGAATTCACAAATATGTATGAAAACGTGTTTTACAGTATTCTGGCTCCCAGGATCGCTATCAGGAAATGGAAACAAGCATTTCCTACGTAAAATGACACGAGTAATCGAATGCTGGCGGCAGAATTCAAATCGGAGCATCCGTTCCTCTGGAATTCACTAAAATGTATGAAAACATGTTTTACAGTATTCTGGCTCCCAGGATCGCTATCAGGAAATGGAAGCAAGCATTTCCTACGTAAAATGACACGAGTAATCGAACTGTGCTGGCAGAATTCAAATCCGAGCCTCCGTTCCTCTGGAATTCCCTAAAATGTATGAAAACATGTTTTACAGTATTCTGGCTCCCAGGATCGCTATCAGGAAATGGAAGCAAGCATTTCCTACGTAAAATGACACGAGTAATCGAACTGTGCCGACAGAATTCAAATCCGAGCCTCCGTTCCTCTGGAATTCCCTAAAATGTATGAAAACATGTTTTACAGTATTCTGACTCCCAGGATCGCTATCAGGAAATGGAAGCAACCATTTCCTACGTAAAATGACACGAGTAATCGAATTGTGCCGGCCGAATTCAAATACGAGCCTCCGTTCCTCTGGAATTCACAAATATGTATGAAAACGTGTTTTACAGTATTCTGGCTCCCAGGATCGCTATCAGGAAATGGAAACAATCATTTCCTACGTAAAATGACACGAGTAATCGAACTGTGCCGACAGAATTCAAATCCGAGCCTCCGTTCCTCTGGAATTCCCTAAAATGTATGAAAACGTGTTTTACAGTATTCTGGCTCCCAGGATCGCTATCAGGAAATGGAAGCAACCATTTCCTACGTAAAATGACACGAGTAATCGAACTGTGCCGGCCGAATTCAAATCCGAGCCTCCGTTCCTCTGGAATTCACAAATATGTATGAAAACGTGTTTTACAGTATTCTGGCTCCCAGGATCGCTATCAGGAAATGGAAACAAGCATTTCCTACGTAAAATGACACGAGTAATCGAATGCTGGCGGCAGAATTCAAATCGGAGCATCCGTTCCTCTGGAATTCACTAAAATGTATGAAAACATGTTTTACAGTATTCTGGCTCCCAGGATCGCTATCAGGAAATGGAAGCAAGCATTTCCTACGTAAAATGACACGAGTAATCGAACTGTGCTGGCAGAATTCAAATCCGAGCCTCCGTTCCTCTGGAATTCCCTAAAATGTATGAAAACATGTTTTACAGTATTCTGGCTCCCAGGATCGCTATCAGGAAATGGAAACAATCATTTCCTACGTAAAATGACACGAGTAATCGAACTGTGCCGGCACAATTCAAATACGAGCCTCTGTTCCACTGGAATTCACAAATATGTATGAAAACATGTTTTACAGTATTCTGGCTCCCAGGATCGCTATCAGGAAATGGAAGCAAGCATTTCCTGCGTGAAATGACACGAGTAATCGAACTGTGCTGGCAGAATTCAAATCCGAGCCTCCGTTCCTCTGGAATTCCCTAAAATGTATGAAAACGTGTTTTACAGTATTTTGGCTCCCAGGATCGCAATCGCGAAATGAAGACAAGTATTTCCTACGTAAAATGACACGAGTAATCGAACTATGCCGGCAGAATTCAAATCCGAGCCTCTGTTCCTCTGGAATTCACAAATATGTATGAAAACGTGTTTTACAGTATTCTGGCTCCCAGTATCGCTATCGGGAAATGAGAACAAGCATTTCCTGCGTAAAATGACACGAGTAATCGAACTGTGTCGGCAGAATTCGAATACGAGCCTCTGTTCCTCTGGAGTTCACTAAAATGTATGAAAACGTGTTTTACAGTATTTTGGCTCCCAGGATCGCAATCGCGAAATGAAGACAAGTATTTCCTACGTAAAATGACACGAGTAATCGAACTATGCCGGCAGAATTCAAATCCGAGCCTCCGTTCCTCTGGAATTCACAAATATGTATCAAAACGTGTTTTACAGTATTCTGGCTCCCAGGATCGCAATCGCGAAATGAAGACAAGTATTTCCTACGTAAAATGACACGAGTAATCGAACTATGCCGGCAGAATTCAAATCCGAGCCTCTGTTCCACTGGAATTCACTAAAATGCATGAAAACGTGTTTTACAGTATTTTGGCTCCCAGTATCGCTATCGGGAAATGAGAACAAGCATTTCCTGCGTAAAATGACACGAGTAATCGAACTGTGCCGGCACAATTCAAATACGAGCCTCTGTTCCACTGGAATTCACAAATATGTATGAAAACATGTTTTACAGTATTCTGGCTCCCAGGATCGCTATCAGGAAATGGAAGCAACCATTTCCTACGTAAAATGACACGAGTAATCGAACTGTGCCGGCCGAATTCAAATCCGAGCCTCCGTTCCTCTGGAATTCACAAATATGTATGAAAACGTGTTTTACAGTATTCTGGCTCCCAGGATCGCTATCAGGAAATGGAAACAAGCATTTCCTACGTAAAATGACACGAGTAATCGAATGCTGGCGGCAGAATTCAAATCGGAGCATCCGTTCCTCTGGAATTCACTAAAATGTATGAAAACATGTTTTACAGTATTCTGGCTCCCAGGATCGCTATCAGGAAATGGAAGCAAGCATTTCCTACGTAAAATGGCACGAGTAATCGAACTGTGCTGGCAGAATTCAAATCCGAGCCTCCGTTCCTCTGGAATTCCCTAAAATGTATGAAAACATGTTTTACAGTATTCTGGCTCCCAGGATCGCTATCAGGAAATGGAAGCAAGCATTTCCTACGTAAAATGACACGAGTAATCGAACTGTGCCGACAGAATTCAAATCCGAGCCTCCGTTCCTCTGGAATTCCCTAAAATGTATGAAAACATGTTTTACAGTATTCTGACTCCCAGGATCGCTATCAGGAAATGGAAGCAACCATTTCCTACGTAAAATGACACGAGTAATCGAATTGTGCCGGCCGAATTCAAATACGAGCCTCCGTTCCTCTGGAATTCACAAATATGTATGAAAACGTGTTTTACAGTATTCTGGCTCCCAGGATCGCTATCAGGAAATGGAAACAATCATTTCCTACGTAAAATGACACGAGTAATCGAACTGTGCCGACAGAATTCAAATCCGAGCCTCCGTTCCTCTGGAATTCCCTAAAATGTATGAAAACATGTTTTACAGTATTCTGGCTCCCAGGATCGCTATCAGGAAATGGAAGCAACCATTTCCTACGTAAAATGACACGAGTAATCGAACTGTGCCGGCCGAATTCAAATCCGAGCCTCCGTTCCTCTGGAATTCACAAATATGTATGAAAACGTGTTTTACAGTATTCTGGCTCCCAGGATCGCTATCAGGAAATGGAAACAAGCATTTCCTACGTAAAATGACACGAGTAATCGAATGCTGGCGGCAGAATTCAAATCGGAGCATCCGTTCCTCTGGAATTCACTAAAATGTATGAAAACATGTTTTACAGTATTCTGGCTCCCAGGATCGCTATCAGGAAATGGAAGCAAGCATTTCCTACGTAAAATGACACGAGTAATCGAACTGTGCTGGCAGAATTCAAATCCGAGCCTCCGTTCCTCTGGAATTCCCTAAAATGTATGAAAACATGTTTTACAGTATTCTGGCTCCCAGGATCGCTATCAGGAAATGGAAACAATCATTTCCTACGTAAAATGACACGAGTAATCGAACTGTGCCGGCACAATTCAAATACGAGCCTCTGTTCCACTGGAATTCACAAATATGTATGAAAACATGTTTTACAGTATTCTGGCTCCCAGGATCGCTATCAGGAAATGGAAGCAACCATTTCCTACGTAAAATGACACGAGTAATCGAATGCTGGCGGCAGAATTCAAATCGGAGCATCCGTTCCTCTGGAATTCACTAAAATGTATGAAAACATGTTTAACAGTATTCTGGCTCCCAGGATCGCTATCAGGAAATGGAAGCAAGCATTTCCTACGTAAAATGACACGAGTAATCGAATGCTGGCGGCAGAATTCAAATCGGAGCATCCGTTCCTCTGGAATTCACTAAAATGTATGAAAACATGTTTTACAGTATTCTGGCTCCCAGGATCGCTATCAGGAAATGGAAGCAAGCATTTCCTGCGTGAAATGACACGAGTAATCGAACTGTGCTGGCAGAATTCAAATCCGAGCCTCCGTTCCTCTGGAATTCCCTAAAATGTATGAAAACGTGTTTTACAGTATTTTGGCTCCCAGGATCGCAATCGCGAAATGAAGACAAGTATTTCCTACGTAAAATGACACGAGTAATCGAACTATGCCGGCAGAATTCAAATCCGAGCCTCTGTTCCTCTGGAATTCACAAATATGTATGAAAACGTGTTTTACAGTATTCTGGCTCCCAGTATCGCTATCGGGAAATGAGAACAAGCATTTCCTGCGTAAAATGACACGAGTAATCGAACTGTGTCGGCAGAATTCGAATACGAGCCTCTGTTCCTCTGGAGTTCACTAAAATGTATGAAAACGTGTTTTACAGTATTTTGGCTCCCAGGATCGCAATCGCGAAATGAAGACAAGTATTTCCTGCGTAAAATGACACGAGTAATCGAACTATGCCGGCAGAATTCAAATCCGAGCCTCCGTTCCTCTGGAATTCACAAATATGTATGAAAACGTGTTTTACAGTATTCTGGCTCCCAGGATCGCAATCGCGAAATGAAGACAAGTATTTCCTACGTAAAATGACACGAGTAATCGAACTATGCCGGCAGAATTCAAATCCGAGCCTCTGTTCCTCTGGAATTCACTAAAATGTATGAAAACGTGTTTTACAGTATTTTGGCTCCCAGTATCGCTATCGGGAAATGAGAACAAGCATTTCCTGCGTAAAATGACACGAGTAATCGAACTGTGCCGGCCGAATTCAAATACGAGCCTCTGTTCCACTGGAATTCACAAATATGTATGAAAACATGTTTTACAGTATTCTGGCTCCCAGGATCGCTATCAGGAAATGGAAGCAACCATTTCCTACGTAAAATGACACGAGTAATCGAACTGTGCCGGCCGAATTCAAATCCGAGCCTCCGTTCCTCTGGAATTCACAAATATGTATGAAAACGTGTTTTACAGTATTCTGGCTCCCAGGATCGCTATCAGGAAATGGAAACAAGCATTTCCTACGTAAAATGACACGAGTAATCGAATGCTGGCGGCAGAATTCAAATCGGAGCATCCGTTCCTCTGGAATTCACTAAAATGTATGAAAACATGTTTTACAGTATTCTGGCTCCCAGGATCGCTATCAGGAAATGGAAGCAAGCATTTCCTACGTAAAATGACACGAGTAATCGAACTGTGCTGGCAGAATTCAAATCCGAGCCTCCGTTCCTCTGGAATTCCCTAAAATGTATGAAAACATGTTTTACAGTATTCTGGCTCCCAGGATCGCTATCAGGAAATGGAAGCAAGCATTTCCTACGTAAAATGACACGAGTAATCGAACTGTGCCGACAGAATTCAAATCCGAGCCTCCGTTCCTCTGGAATTCCCTAAAATGTATGAAAACATGTTTTACAGTATTCTGACTCCCAGGATCGCTATCAGGAAATGGAAGCAACCATTTCCTACGTAAAATGACACGAGTAATCGAACTGTGCCGGCCGAATTCAAATACGAGCCTCCGTTCCTCTGGAATTCACAAATATGTATGAAAACGTGTTTTACAGTATTCTGGCTCCCAGGATCGCTATCAGGAAATGGAAACAATCATTTCCTACGTAAAATGACACGAGTAATCGAACTGTGCCGACAGAATTCAAATCCGAGCCTCCGTTCCTCTGGAATTCACAAATATGTATGAAAACGTGTTTTACAGTATTCTGGCTCCCAGGATCGCTATCAGGAAATGGAAACAAGCATTTCCTACGTAAAATGACACGAGTAATCGAATGCTGGCGGCAGAATTCAAATCGGAGCATCCGTTCCTCTGGAATTCACTAAAATGTATGAAAACATGTTTTACAGTATTCTGGCTCCCAGGATCGCTATCAAGAAATGGAAGCAAGCATTTCCTACGTAAAATGACACGAGTAATCGAACTGTGCTGGCAGAATTCAAATCCGAGCCTCCGTTCCTCTGGAATTCCCTAAAATGTATGAAAACATGTTTTACAGTATTCTGGCTCCCAGGATCGCTATCAGGAAATGGAAGCAAGCATTTCCTACGTAAAATGACACGAGTAATCGAACTGTGCCGACAGAATTCAAATCCGAGCCTCCGTTCCTCTGGAATTCCCTAAAATGTATGAAAACATGTTTTACAGTATTCTGACTCCCAGGATCGCTATCAGGAAATGGAAGCAACCATTTCCTACGTAAAATGACACGAGTAATCGAACTGTGCCGGCCGAATTCAAATACGAGCCTCCGTTCCTCTGGAATTCACAAATATGTATGAAAACGTGTTTTACAGTATTCTGGCTCCCAGGATCGCTATCAGGAAATGGAAACAATCATTTCCTACGTAAAATGACACGAGTAATCGAACTGTGCCGACAGAATTCAAATCCGAGCCTCCGTTCCTCTGGAATTCCCTAAAATGTATGAAAACATGTTTTACAGTATTCTGGCTCCCAGGATCGCTATCAGGAAATGGAAGCAACCATTTCCTACGTAAAATGACACGAGTAATCGAACTGTGCCGGCCGAATTCAAATCCGAGCCTCCGTTCCTCTGGAATTCACAAATATGTATGAAAACGTGTTTTACAGTATTCTGGCTCCCAGGATCGCTATCAGGAAATGGAAACAAGCATTTCCTACGTAAAATGACACGAGTAATCGAATGCTGGCGGCAGAATTCAAATCGGAGCATCCGTTCCTCTGGAATTCACTAAAATGTATAAAAACATGTTTTACAGTATTCTGGCTCCCAGGATCGCTATCAGGAAATGGAAGCAAGCATTTCCTACGTAAAATGACACGAGTAATCGAACTGTGCTGGCAGAATTCAAATCCGAGCCTCCGTTCCTCTGGAATTCCCTAAAATGTATGAAAACATGTTTTACAGTATTCTGGCTCCCAGGATCGCTATCAGGAAATGGAAACAATCATTTCCTACGTAAAATGACACGAGTAATCGAACTGTGCCGGCACAATTCAAATACGAGCCTCTGTTCCACTGGAATTCACAAATATGTATGAAAACATGTTTTACAGTATTCTGGCTCCCAGGATCGCTATCAGGAAATGGAAGCAACCATTTCCTACGTAAAATGACACGAGTAATCGAACTGTGCCGGCCGAATTCAAATCCGAGCCTCCGTTCCTCTGGAATTCACAAATATGTATGAAAACGTGTTTTACAGTATTCTGGCTCCCAGGATCGCTATCAGGAAATGGAAGCAACCATTTCCTACGTAAAATGACACGAGTAATCGAACTGTGCCGGCCGAATTCAAATCCGAGCCTCCGTTCCTCTGGAATTCACAAATATGTATGAAAACGTGTTTTACAGTATTCTGGCTCCCAGGATCGCTATCAGGAAATGGAAACAAGCATTTCCTACGTAAAATGACACGAGTAATCGAATGCTGGCGGCAGAATTCAAATCGGAGCATCCGTTCCTCTGGAATTCACTAAAATGTATGAAAACATGTTTAACAGTATTCTGGCTCCCAGGATCGCTATCAGGAAATGGAAGCAAGCATTTCCTACGTAAAATGACACGAGTAATCGAATGCTGGCGGCAGAATTCAAATCGGAGCATCCGTTCCTCTGGAATTCACTAAAATGTATGAAAACATGTTTTACAGTATTCTGGCTCCCAGGATCGCTATCAGGAAATGGAAGCAAGCATTTCCTACGTAAAATGACACGAGTAATCGAACTGTGCTGGCAGAATTCAAATCCGAGCCTCCGTTCCTCTGGAATTCCCTAAAATGTATGAAAACATGTTTTACAGTATTCTGGCTCCCAGGATCGCAATCGCGAAATGAAGACAAGTATTTCCTACGTAAAATGACACGAGTAATCGAACTATGCCGGCAGAATTCAAATCCGAGCCTCTGTTCCTCTGGAATTCACTAAAATGTATGAAAACGTGTTTTACAGTATTTTGGCTGCCAGGATCGCTATCGGGAAATGGGAACAAGCATTTCCTGCGTAAAATGACACGACTAATCGAATGCTGTCGGCAGAATTCAAATCCGAGCCTCTGTTCTTCTGGAAATCACAAATATGCATGAAAACGTGTTTTACAGTATTCTGGCTCCCAGGATCGCTATCAGGAAATGGAAGCAACCATTTCCTACGTAAAATGACACGAGTAATCGAACTGTGCCGGCCGAATTCAAATACGAGCCTCCGTTCCTCTGGAATTCCCTAAAATGTATGAAAACGTGTTTTACAGTATTTTGGCTCCCAGGATCGCTATCGGGAAATGGAAACAATCATTTCCTACGTAAAATGACACGAGTAATCGAATGCTGGCGGCAGAATTCAAATCGGAGCATCCGTTCCTCTGGAATTCACTAAAATGTATGAAAACATGTTTTACAGTATTCTGGCTCCCAGTATCGCTATCAGGAAATGGAAGCAAGCATTTCCTACGTAAAATGACACGAGTAATCGAACTGTGCTGGCAGAATTCAAATCCGAGCCTCTGTTCCTCTGGAATTCACAAATATGTATGAAAACGTGTTTTACAGTATTCTGGCTCCCAGGATCGTAATCAGGAAATGGAAACAAGCATTTCCTACGTAAAATGACACGAGTAATCGAATGCTGGCGGCAGAATTCAAATCGGAGCATCCGTTCCTCTGGAATTCACTAAAATGTATGAAAACATGTTTTACAGTATTCTGGCTCCCAGTATCGCTATCGGGAAATGAGAACAAGCATTTCCTCCGTAAAATGACACGAGTAATCGAACTATTCCGGCAGAATTCAAATCCGAGCCTCCGTTCCTCTGGAATTCACAAATATGTATCAAAACGTGTTTTACAGTATTCTGGCTCCCAGGATCGCAATCGCGAAATGAAGACAAGTATTTCCTACGTAAAATGACACGAGTAATCGAACTGTGCCGACAGAATTCAAATCCGAGCCTCCGTTCCTCTGGAATTCCCTAAAATGTATGAAAACATGTTTTACAGTATTCTGACTCCCAGGATCGCTATCAGGAAATGGAAGCAACCATTTCCTACGTAAAATGACACGAGTAATCGAACTGTGCCGGCCGAATTCAAATACGAGCCTCCGTTCCTCTGGAATTCACAAATATGTATGAAAACGTGTTTTACAGTATTCTGGCTCCCAGGATCGCTATCAGGAAATGGAAACAATCATTTCCTACGTAAAATGACACGAGTAATCGAACTGTGCCGACAGAATTCAAATCCGAGCCTCCGTTCCTCTGGAATTCCCTAAAATGTATGAAAACATGTTTTACAGTATTCTGGCTCCCAGGATCGCTATCAGGAAATGGAAGCAACCATTTCCTACGTAAAATGACACGAGTAATCGAACTGTGCCGGCCGAATTCAAATCCGAGCCTCCGTTCCTCTGGAATTCACAAATATGTATGAAAACGTGTTTTACAGTATTCTGGCTCCCAGGATCGCTATCAGGAAATGGAAACAAGCATTTCCTACGTAAAATGACACGAGTAATCGAATGCTGGCGGCAGAATTCAAATCGGAGCATCCGTTCCTCTGGAATTCACTAAAATGTATAAAAACATGTTTTACAGTATTCTGGCTCCCAGGATCGCTATCAGGAAATGGAAGCAAGCATTTCCTACGTAAAATGACACGAGTAATCGAACTGTGCTGGCAGAATTCAAATCCGAGCCTCCGTTCCTCTGGAATTCCCTAAAATGTATGAAAACATGTTTTACAGTATTCTGGCTCCCAGGATCGCTATCAGGAAATGGAAACAATCATTTCCTACGTAAAATGACACGAGTAATCGAACTGTGCCGGCACAATTCAAATACGAGCCTCTGTTCCACTGGAATTCACAAATATGTATGAAAACATGTTTTACAGTATTCTGGCTCCCAGGATCGCTATCAGGAAATGGAAGCAACCATTTCCTACGTAAAATGACACGAGTAATCGAACTGTGCCGGCCGAATTCAAATCCGAGCCTCCGTTCCTCTGGAATTCACAAATATGTATGAAAACGTGTTTTACAGTATTCTGGCTCCCAGGATCGCTATCAGGAAATGGAAGCAAGCATTTCCTACGTAAAATGACACGAGTAATCGAATGCTGGCGGCAGAATTCAAATCGGAGCATCCGTTCCTCTGGAATTCACTAAAATGTATGAAAACATGTTTTACAGTATTCTGGCTCCCAGGATCGCTATCAGGAAATGGAAGCAAGCATTTCCTACGTAAAATGACACGAGTAATCGAATGCTGGCGGCAGAATTCAAATCGGAGCATCCGTTCCTCTGGAATTCACTAAAATGTATGAAAACATGTTTTACAGTATTCTGGCTCCCAGGATCGCTATCAGGAAATGGAAGCAAGCATTTCCTACGTAAAATGACACGAGTAATCGAACTGTGCTGGCAGAATTCAAATCCGAGCCTCCGTTCCTCTGAAATTCCCTAAAATGTATGAAAACATGTTTTACAGTATTCTGGCTCCCAGGATCGCAATCGCGAAATGAAGACAAGTATTTCCTACGTAAAATGACACGAGTAATCGAACTATGCCGGCAGAATTCAAATCCGAGCCTCTGTTCCTCTGGAATTCACTAAAATGTATGAAAACGTGTTTTACAGTATTTTGGCTGCCAGGATCGCTATCGGGAAATGGGAACAAGCATTTCCTGCGTAAAATGACACGACTAATCGAATGCTGTCGGCAGAATTCAAATCCGAGCCTCTGTTCTTCTGGAAATCACAAATATGCATGAAAACGTGTTTTACAGTATTCTGGCTCCCAGGATCGCTATCAGGAAATGGAAGCAACCATTTCCTACGTAAAATGACACGAGTAATCGAACTGTGCCGGCCGAATTCAAATACGAGCCTCCGTTCCTCTGGAATTCCCTAAAATGTATGAAAACGTGTTTTACAGTATTTTGGCTGCCAGGATCGCTATCGGGAAATGGAAACAATCATTTCCTACGTAAAATGACACGAGTAATCGAATGCTGGCGGCAGAATTCAAATCGGAGCATCCGTTCCTCTGGAATTCACTAAAATGTATGAAAACATGTTTTACAGTATTCTGGCTCCCAGGATCGCTATCAGGAAATGGAAGCAAGCATTTCCTACGTAAAATGACACGAGTAATCGAACTGTGCTGGCAGAATTCAAATCCGAGCCTCTGTTCCTCTGGAATTCACAAATATGTATGAAAACGTGTTTTACAGTATTCTGGCTCCCAGGATCGTAATCAGGAAATGGAAACAAGCATTTCCTACGTAAAATGACACGAGTAATCGAATGCTGGCGGCAGAATTCAAATCGGAGCATCCGTTCCTCTGGAATTCACTAAAATGTATGAAAACATGTTTTACAGTATTCTGGCTCCCAGTATCGCTATCGGGAAATGAGAACAAGCATTTCCTCCGTAAAATGACACGAGTAATCGAACTATTCCGGCAGAATTCAAATCCGAGCCTCCGTTCCTCTGGAATTCACAAATATGTATCAAAACGTGTTTTACAGTATTCTGGCTCCCAGGATCGCAATCGCGAAATGAAGACAAGTATTTCCTACGTAAAATGACACGAGTAATCGAACTATGCCGGCAGAATTCAAATCCGAGCCTCTGTTCCTCTGGAATTCACTAAAATGTATGAAAACATGTTTTACAGTATTCTGGCTCCCAGGATCGCTATCAGGAAATGGAAGCAACCATTTCCTACGTAAAATGACACGAGTAATCGAACTGTGCCGGCCGAATTCAAATCCGAGCCTCCGTTCCTCTGGAATTCACAAATATGTATGAAAACGTGTTTTACAGTATTCTGGCTCCCAGGATCGCTATCAGGAAATGGAAACAAGCATTTCCTACGTAAAATGACACGAGTAATCGAATGCTGGCGGCAAAATTCAAATCGGAGCATCCGTTCCTCTGGAATTCACTAAAATGTATGAAAACATGTTTTACAGTATTCTGGCTCCCAGGATCGCTATCAGGAAATGGAAGCAAGCATTTCCTGCGTGAAATGACACGAGTAATCGAACTGTGCTGGCAGAATTCAAATCCGAGCCTCCGTTCCTCTGGAATTCCCTAAAATGTATGAAAACGTGTTTTACAGTATTTTGGCTCCCAGGATCGCAATCGCGAAATGAAGACAAGTATTTCCTACGTAAAATGACACGAGTAATCGAACTATGCCGGCAGAATTCAAATCCGAGCCTCTGTTCCTCTGGAATTCACAAATATGTATGAAAACGTGTTTTACAGTATTCTGGCTCCCAGTATCGCTATCGGGAAATGAGAACAAGCATTTCCTGCGTAAAATGACACGAGTAATCGAACTGTGTCGGCAGAATTCGAATACGAGCCTCTGTTCCTCTGGAGTTCACTAAAATGTATGAAAACGTGTTTTACAGTATTTTGGCTCCCAGGATCGCAATCGCGAAATGAAGACAAGTATTTCCTACGTAAAATGACACGAGTAATCGAACTATGCCGGCAGAATTCAAATCCGAGCCTCCGTTCCTCTGGAATTCACAAATATGTATCAAAACGTGTTTTACAGTATTCTGGCTCCCAGGATCGCAATCGCGAAATGAAGACAAGTATTTCCTACGTAAAATGACACGAGTAATCGAACTATGCCGGCAGAATTCAAATCCGAGCCTCTGTTCCACTGGAATTCACTAAAATGCATGAAAACGTGTTTTACAGTATTTTGGCTCCCAGTATCGCTATCGGGAAATGAGAACAAGCATTTCCTGCGTAAAATGACACGAGTAATCGAACTGTGCCGGCACAATTCAAATACGAGCCTCTGTTCCACTGGAATTCACAAATATGTATGAAAACATGTTTTACAGTATTCTGGCTCCCAGGATCGCTATCAGGAAATGGAAGCAACCATTTCCTACGTAAAATGACACGAGTAATCGAACTGTGCCGGCCGAATTCAAATCCGAGCCTCCGTTCCTCTGGAATTCACAAATATGTATGAAAACGTGTTTTACAGTATTCTGGCTCCCAGGATCGCTATCAGGAAATGGAAACAAGCATTTCCTACGTAAAATGACACGAGTAATCGAATGCTGGCGGCAGAATTCAAATCGGAGCATCCGTTCCTCTGGAATTCACTAAAATGTATGAAAACATGTTTTACAGTATTCTGGCTCCCAGGATCGCTATCAGGAAATGGAAGCAAGCATTTCCTACGTAAAATGACACGAGTAATCGAACTGTGCTGGCAGAATTCAAATCCGAGCCTCCGTTCCTCTGGAATTCCCTAAAATGTATGAAAACATGTTTTACAGTATTCTGGCTCCCAGGATCGCTATCAGGAAATGGAAGCAAGCATTTCCTACGTAAAATGACACGAGTAATCGAACTGTGCCGACAGAATTCAAATCCGAGCCTCCGTTCCTCTGGAATTCCCTAAAATGTATGAAAACATGTTTTACAGTATTCTGACTCCCAGGATCGCTATCAGGAAATGGAAGCAACCATTTCCTACGTAAAATGACACGAGTAATCGAACTGTGCCGGCCGAATTCAAATACGAGCCTCCGTTCCTCTGGAATTCACAAATATGTATGAAAACGTGTTTTACAGTATTCTGGCTCCCAGGATCGCTATCAGGAAATGGAAACAATCATTTCCTACGTAAAATGACACGAGTAATCGAACTGTGCCGACAGAATTCAAATCCGAGCCTCCGTTCCTCTGGAATTCCCTAAAATGTATGAAAACATGTTTTACAGTATTCTGGCTCCCAGGATCGCTATCAGGAAATGGAAGCAACCATTTCCTACGTAAAATGACACGAGTAATCGAACTGTGCCGGCAGAATTCAAATCCGAGCCTCCGTTCCTCTGGAATTCACAAATATGTATGAAAACGTGTTTTACAGTATTCTGGCTCCCAGGATCGCTATCAGGAAATGGAAACAAGCATTTCCTACGTAAAATGACACGAGTAATCGAATGCTGGCGGCAGAATTCAAATCGGAGCATCCGTTCCTCTGGAATTCACTAAAATGTATGAAAACATGTTTTACAGTATTCTGGCTCCCAGGATCGCTATCAGGAAATGGAAGCAAGCATTTCCTACGTAAAATGACACGAGTAATCGAACTGTGCTGGCAGAATTCAAATCCGAGCCTCCGTTCCTCTGGAATTCCCTAAAATGTATGAAAACATGTTTTACAGTATTCTGGCTCCCAGGATCGCTATCAGGAAATGGAAACAATCATTTCCTACGTAAAATGACACGAGTAATCGAACTGTGCCGGCACAATTCAAATCCGAGCCTCTGTTCCACTGGAATTCACAAATATGTATGAAAACATGTTTTACAGTATTCTGGCTCCCAGGATCGCTATCAGGAAATGGAAGCAACCATTTCCTACGTAAAATGACACGAGTAATCGAACTGTGCCGGCCGAATTCAAATCCGAGCCTCCGTTCCTCTGGAATTCACAAATATGTATGAAAACGTGTTTTACAGTATTCTGGCTCCCAGGATCGCTATCAGGAAATGGAAACAAGCATTTCCTACGTAAAATGACACGAGTAATCGAATGCTGGCGGCAGAATTCAAATCGGAGCATCCGTTCCTCTGGAATTCACTAAAATGTATGAAAACATGTTTAACAGTATTCTGGCTCCCAGGATCGCTATCAGGAAATGGAAGCAAGCATTTCCTACGTAAAATGACACGAGTAATCGAATGCTGGCGGCAGAATTCAAATCGGAGCATCCGTTCCTCTGGAATTCACTAAAATGTATCAAAACATGTTTTACAGTATTCTGGCTCCCAGGATCGCTATCAGGAAATGGAAGCAAGCATTTCCTGCGTGAAATGACACGAGTAATTGAACTGTGCTGGCAGAATTCAAATCCGAGCCTCCGTTCCTCTGGAATTCCCTAAAATGTATGAAAACGTGTTTTACAGTATTTTGGCTCCCAGGATCGCAATCGCGAAATGAAGACAAGTATTTCCTACGTAAAATGACACGAGTAATCGAACTATGCCGGCAGAATTCAAATCCGAGCCTCTGTTCCTCTGGAATTCACAAATATGTATGAAAACGTGTTTTACAGTATTCTGGCTCCCAGTATCGCTATCGGGAAATGAGAACAAGCATTTCCTGCGTAAAATGACACGAGTAATCGAACTGTGTCGGCAGAATTCGAATACGAGCCTCTGTTCCTCTGGAGTTCACTAAAATGTATGAAAACGTGTTTTACAGTATTTTGGCTCCCAGGATCGCAATCGCGAAATGAAGACAAGTATTTCCTGCGTAAAATGACACGAGTAATCGAACTATGCCGGCAGAATTCAAATCCGAGCCTCCGTTCCTCTGGAATTCACAAATATGTATCAAAACGTGTTTTACAGTATTCTGGCTCCCAGGATCGCAATTGCGAAATGAAGACAAGTATTTCCTACGTAAAATGACACGAGTAATCGAACTATGCCGGCAGAATTCAAATCCGAGCCTCTGTTCCTCTGGAATTCACTAAAATGTATGAAAACGTGTTTTACAGTATTTTGGCTCCCAGTATCGCTATCGGGAAATGAGAACAAGCATTTCCTGCGTAAAATGACACGAGTAATCGAACTGTGCCGGCACAATTCAAATACGAGCCTCTGTTCCACTGGAATTCACAAATATGTATGAAAACATGTTTTACAGTATTCTGGCTCCCAGGATCGCTATCAGGAAATGGAAGCAACCATTTCCTACGTAAAATGACACGAGTAATCGAACTGTGCCGGCCGAATTCAAATCCGAGCCTCCGTTCCTCTGGAATTCACAAATATGTATGAAAACGTGTTTTACAGTATTCTGGCTCCCAGGATCGCTATCAGGAAATGGAAACAAGCATTTCCTACGTAAAATGACACGAGTAATCGAATGCTGGCGGCAGAATTCAAATCGGAGCATCCGTTCCTCTGGAATTCACTAAAATGTATGAAAACATGTTTTACAGTATTCTGGCTCCCAGGATCGCTATCAGGAAATGGAAGCAAGCATTTCCTACGTAAAATGACACGAGTAATCGAACTGTGCTGGCAGAATTCAAATCCGAGCCTCCGTTCCTCTGGAATTCCCTAAAATGTATGAAAACATGTTTTACAGTATTCTGGCTCCCAGGATCGCTATCAGGAAATGGAAGCAAGCATTTCCTACGTAAAATGACACGAGTAATCGAACTGTGCCGACAGAATTCAAATCCGAGCCTCCGTTCCTCTGGAATTCCCTAAAATGTATGAAAACATGTTTTACAGTATTCTGACTCCCAGGATCGCTATCAGGAAATGGAAGCAACCATTTCCTACGTAAAATGACACGAGTAATCGAACTGTGCCGGCAGAATTCAAATACGAGCCTCCGTTCCTCTGGAATTCACAAATATGTATGAAAACGTGTTTTACAGTATTCTGGCTCCCAGGATCGCTATCAGGAAATGGAAACAATCATTTCCTACGTAAAATGACACGAGTAATCGAACTGTGCCGACAGAATTCAAATCCGAGCCTCCGTTCCTCTGGAATTCCCTAAAATGTATGAAAACATGTTTTACAGTATTCTGGCTCCCAGGATCGCTATCAGGAAATGGAAGCAACCATTTCCTACGTAAAATGACACGAGTAATCGAACTGTGCCGGCCGAATTCAAATCCGAGCCTCCGTTCCTCTGGAATTCACAAATATGTATGAAAACGTGTTTTACAGTATTCTGGCTCCCAGGATCGCTATCAGGAAATGGAAACAAGCATTTCCTACGTAAAATGACACGAGTAATCGAATGCTGGCGGCAGAATTCAAATCGGAGCATCCGTTCCTCTGGAATTCACTAAAATGTATAAAAACATGTTTTACAGTATTCTGGCTCCCAGGATCGCTATCAGGAAATGGAAGCAAGCATTTCCTACGTAAAATGACACGAGTAATCGAACTGTGCCGGCCGAATTCAAATCCGAGCCTCCGTTCCTCTGGAATTCACAAATATGTATGAAAACGTGTTTTACAGTATTCTGGCTCCCAGGATCGCTATCAGGAAATGGAAACAAGCATTTCCTACGTAAAATGACACGAGTAATCGAATGCTGGCGGCAGAATTCAAATCGGAGCATCCGTTCCTCTGGAATTCACTAAAATGTATGAAAACATGTTTAACAGTATTCTGGCTCCCAGGATCGCTATCAGGAAATGGAAGCAAGCATTTCCTACGTAAAATGACACGAGTAATCGAATGCTGGCGGCAGAATTCAAATCGGAGCATCCGTTCCTCTGGAATTCACTAAAATGTATGAAAACATGTTTTACAGTATTCTGGCTCCCAGGATCGCTATCAGGAAATGGAAGCAAGCATTTCCTACGTAAAATGACACGAGTAATCGAACTGTGCTGGCAGAATTCAAATCCGAGCCTCCGTTCCTCTGAAATTCCCTAAAATGTATGAAAACATGTTTTACAGTATTCTGGCTCCCAGGATCGCAATCGCGAAATGAAGACAAGTATTTCCTACGTAAAATGACACGAGTAATCGAACTATGCCGGCAGAATTCAAATCCGAGCCTCTGTTCCTCTGGAATTCACTAAAATGTATGAAAACGTGTTTTACAGTATTTTGGCTGCCAGGATCGCTATCGGGAAATGGGAACAAGCATTTCCTGCGTAAAATGACACGACTAATCGAATGCTGTCGGCAGAATTCAAATCCGAGCCTCTGTTCTTCTGGAAATCACAAATATGCATGAAAACGTGTTTTACAGTATTCTGGCTCCCAGGATCGCTATCAGGAAATGGAAGCAACCATTTCCTACGTAAAATGACACGAGTAATCGAACTGTGCCGGCCGAATTCAAATACGAGCCTCCGTTCCTCTGGAATTCACTAAAATGTATGAAAACGTGTTTTACAGTATTTTGGCTGCCAGGATCGCTATCGGGAAATGGAAACAATCATTTCCTACGTAAAATGACACGAGTAATCGAATGCTGGCGGCAGAATTCAAATCGGAGCATCCGTTCCTCTGGAATTCACTAAAATGTATGAAAACATGTTTTACAGTATTCTGGCTCCCAGGATCGCTATCAGGAAATGGAAGCAAGCATTTCCTACGTAAAATGACACGAGTAATCGAACTGTGCTGGCAGAATTCAAATCCGAGCCTCTGTTCCTCTGGAATTCCCTAAAATGTATGAAAACATGTTTTACAGTATTCTGGCTCCCAGGATCGCTATCAGGAAATGGAAGCAACCATTTCCTACGTAAAATGACACGAGTAATCGAACTGTGCCGGCCGAATTCAAATCCGAGCCTCCGTTCCTCTGGAATTCACAAATATGTATGAAAACGTGTTTTACAGTATTCTGGCTCCCAGGATCGCTATCAGGAAATGGAAACAAGCATTTCCTACGTAAAATGACACGAGTAATCGAATGCTGGCGGCAGAATTCAAATCGGAGCATCCGTTCCTCTGGAATTCACTAAAATGTATAAAAACATGTTTTACAGTATTCTGGCTCCCAGGATCGCTATCAGGAAATGGAAGCAAGCATTTCCTACGTAAAATGACACGAGTAATCGAACTGTGCCGGCCGAATTCAAATCCGAGCCTCCGTTCCTCTGGAATTCACAAATATGTATGAAAACGTGTTTTACAGTATTCTGGCTCCCAGGATCGCTATCAGGAAATGGAAACAAGCATTTCCTACGTAAAATGACACGAGTAATCGAATGCTGGCGGCAGAATTCAAATCGGAGCATCCGTTCCTCTGGAATTCACTAAAATGTATGAAAACATGTTTAACAGTATTCTGGCTCCCAGGATCGCTATCAGGAAATGGAAGCAAGCATTTCCTACGTAAAATGACACGAGTAATCGAATGCTGGCGGCAGAATTCAAATCGGAGCATCCGTTCCTCTGGAATTCACTAAAATGTATGAAAACATGTTTTACAGTATTCTGGCTCCCAGGATCGCTATCAGGAAATGGAAGCAAGCATTTCCTACGTAAAATGACACGAGTAATCGAACTGTGCTGGCAGAATTCAAATCCGAGCCTCCGTTCCTCTGAAATTCCCTAAAATGTATGAAAACATGTTTTACAGTATTCTGGCTCCCAGGATCGCAATCGCGAAATGAAGACAAGTATTTCCTACGTAAAATGACACGAGTAATCGAACTGTGCCGGCAGAATTCAAATCCGAGCCTCTGTTCCTCTGGAATTCACTAAAATGTATGAAAACGTGTTTTACAGTATTTTGGCTGCCAGGATCGCTATCGGGAAATGGGAACAAGCATTTCCTGCGTAAAATGACACGACTAATCGAATGCTGTCGGCAGAATTCAAATCCGAGCCTCTGTTCTTCTGGAAATCACAAATATGCATGAAAACGTGTTTTACAGTATTCTGGCTCCCAGGATCGCTATCAGGAAATGGAAGCAACCATTTCCTACGTAAAATGACACGAGTAATCGAACTGTGCCGGCCGAATTCAAATACGAGCCTCCGTTCCTCTGGAATTCACTAAAATGTATGAAAACGTGTTTTACAGTATTTTGGCTGCCAGGATCGCTATCGGGAAATGGAAACAATCATTTCCTACGTAAAATGACACGAGTAATCGAATGCTGGCGGCAGAATTCAAATCGGAGCATCCGTTCCTCTGGAATTCACTAAAATGTATGAAAACATGTTTTACAGTATTCTGGCTCCCAGGATCGCTATCAGGAAATGGAAGCAAGCATTTCCTACGTAAAATGACACGAGTAATCGAACTGTGCTGGCAGAATTCAAATCCGAGCCTCTGTTCCTCTGGAATTCACAAATATGTATGAAAACGTGTTTTACAGTATTCTGGCTCCCAGGATCGCTATCAGGAAATGGAAGCAACCATTTCCTACGTAAAATGACACGAGTAATCGAACTGTGCCGGCCGAATTCAAATCCGAGCCTCCGTTCCTCTGGAATTCACAAATATGTATGAAAACGTGTTTTACAGTATTCTGGCTCCCAGGATCGCTATCAGGAAATGGAAACAAGCATTTCCTACGTAAAATGACACGAGTAATCGAATGCTGGCGGCAGAATTCAAATCGGAGCATCCGTTCCTCTGGAATTCACTAAAATGTATAAAAACATGTTTTACAGTATTCTGGCTCCCAGGATCGCTATCAGGAAATGGAAGCAAGCATTTCCTACGTAAAATGACACGAGTAATCGAACTGTGCCGGCCGAATTCAAATCCGAGCCTCCGTTCCTCTGGAATTCACAAATATGTATGAAAACGTGTTTTACAGTATTCTGGCTCCCAGGATCGCTATCAGGAAATGGAAACAAGCATTTCCTACGTAAAATGACACGAGTAATCGAATGCTGGCGGCAGAATTCAAATCGGAGCATCCGTTCCTCTGGAATTCACTAAAATGTATGAAAACATGTTTAACAGTATTCTGGCTCCCAGGATCGCTATCAGGAAATGGAAGCAAGCATTTCCTACGTAAAATGACACGAGTAATCGAATGCTGGCGGCAGAATTCAAATCGGAGCATCCGTTCCTCTGGAATTCACTAAAATGTATGAAAACATGTTTTACAGTATTCTGGCTCCCAGGATCGCTATCAGGAAATGGAAGCAAGCATTTCCTACGTAAAATGACACGAGTAATCGAACTGTGCTGGCAGAATTCAAATCCGAGCCTCCGTTCCTCTGGAATTCCCTAAAATGTATGAAAACATGTTTTACAGTATTCTGGCTCCCAGGATCGCAATCGCGAAATGAAGACAAGTATTTCCTACGTAAAATGACACGAGTAATCGAACTATGCCGGCAGAATTCAAATCCGAGCCTCTGTTCCTCTGGAATTCACTAAAATGTATGAAAACGTGTTTTACAGTATTTTGGCTGCCAGGATCGCTATCGGGAAATGGGAACAAGCATTTCCTGCGTAAAATGACACGACTAATCGAATGCTGTCGGCAGAATTCAAATCCGAGCCTCTGTTCTTCTGGAAATCACAAATATGCATGAAAACGTGTTTTACAGTATTCTGGCTCCCAGGATCGCTATCAGGAAATGGAAGCAACCATTTCCTACGTAAAATGACACGAGTAATCGAACTGTGCCGGCCGAATTCAAATACGAGCCTCCGTTCCTCTGGAATTCACTAAAATGTATGAAAACGTGTTTTACAGTATTTTGGCTGCCAGGATCGCTATCGGGAAATGGAAACAATCATTTCCTACGTAAAATGACACGAGTAATCGAATGCTGGCGGCAGAATTCAAATCGGAGCATCCGTTCCTCTGGAATTCACTAAAATGTATGAAAACATGTTTTACAGTATTCTGGCTCCCAGGATCGCTATCAGGAAATGGAAGCAAGCATTTCCTACGTAAAATGACACGAGTAATCGAACTGTGCTGGCAGAATTCAAATCCGAGCCTCTGTTCCTCTGGAATTCACAAATATGTATGAAAACGTGTTTTACAGTATTCTGGCTCCCAGGATCGCTATCAGGAAATGGAAACAATCATTTCCTACGTAAAATGACACGAGTAATCGAACTGTGCCGACAGAATTCAAATCCGAGCCTCCGTTCCTCTGGAATTCCCTAAAATGTATGAAAACATGTTTTACAGTATTCTGGCTCCCAGGATCGCTATCAGGAAATGGAAGCAACCATTTCCTACGTAAAATGACACGAGTAATCGAACTGTGCCGGCCGAATTCAAATCCGAGCCTCCGTTCCTCTGGAATTCACAAATATGTATGAAAACGTGTTTTACAGTATTCTGGCTCCCAGGATCGCTATCAGGAAATGGAAACAAGCATTTCCTACGTAAAATGACACGAGTAATCGAATGCTGGCGGCAAAATTCAAATCGGAGCATCCGTTCCTCTGGAATTCACTAAAATGTATGAAAACATGTTTTACAGTATTCTGGCTCCCAGGATCGCTATCAGGAAATGGAAGCAAGCATTTCCTGCGTGAAATGACACGAGTAATCGAACTGTGCTGGCAGAATTCAAATCCGAGCCTCCGTTCCTCTGGAATTCCCTAAAATGTATGAAAACGTGTTTTACAGTATTTTGGCTCCCAGGATCGCAATCGCGAAATGAAAACAAGTATTTCCTACGTAAAATGACACGAGTAATCGAACTATGCCGGCAGAATTCAAATCCGAGCATCTGTTCCTCTGGAATTCACAAATATGTATGAAAACGTGTTTTACAGTATTCTGGCTCCCAGTATCGCTATCGGGAAATGAGAACAAGCATTTCCTGCGTAAAATGACACGAGTAATCGAACTGTGTCGGCAGAATTCGAATACGAGCCTCTGTTCCTCTGGAGTTCACTAAAATGTATGAAAACGTGTTTTACAGTATTTTGGCTCCCAGGATCGCAATCGCGAAATGAAGACAAGTATTTCCTACGTAAAATGACACGAGTAATCGAACTATGCCGGCAGAATTCAAATCCGAGCCTCCGTTCCTCTGGAATTCACAAATATGTATCAAAACGTGTTTTACAGTATTCTGGCTCCCAGGATCGCAATCGCGAAATGAAGACAAGTATTTCCTACGTAAAATGACACGAGTAATCGAACTATGCCGGCAGAATTCAAATCCGAGCCTCTGTTCCACTGGAATTCACTAAAATGCATGAAAACGTGTTTTACAGTATTTTGGCTCCCAGTATCGCTATCGGGAAATGAGAACAAGCATTTCCTGCGTAAAATGACACGAGTAATCGAACTGTGCCGGCACAATTCAAATACGAGCCTCTGTTCCACTGGAATTCACAAATATGTATGAAAACATGTTTTACAGTATTCTGGCTCCCAGGATCGCTATCAGGAAATGGAAGCAACCATTTCCTACGTAAAATGACACGAGTAATCGAACTGTGCCGGCCGAATTCAAATCCGAGCCTCCGTTCCTCTGGAATTCACAAATATGTATGAAAACGTGTTTTACAGTATTCTGGCTCCCAGGATCGCTATCAGGAAATGGAAACAAGCATTTCCTACGTAAAATGACACGAGTAATCGAATGCTGGCGGCAGAATTCAAATCGGAGCATCCGTTCCTCTGGAATTCACAAAAATGTATGAAAACATGTTTTACAGTATTCTGGCTCCCAGGATCGCTATCAGGAAATGGAAGCAAGCATTTCCTACGTAAAATGACACGAGTAATCGAACTGTGCTGGCAGAATTCAAATCCGAGCCTCCGTTCCTCTGGAATTCCCTAAAATGTATGAAAACATGTTTTACAGTATTCTGGCTCCCAGGATCGCTATCAGGAAATGGAAGCAAGCATTTCCTACGTAAAATGACACGAGTAATCGAACTGTGCCGACAGAATTCAAATCCGAGCCTCCGTTCCTCTGGAATTCCCTAAAATGTATGAAAACATGTTTTACAGTATTCTGACTCCCAGGATCGCTATCAGGAAATGGAAGCAACCATTTCCTACGTAAAATGACACGAGTAATCGAACTGTGCCGGCCGAATTCAAATACGAGCCTCCGTTCCTCTGGAATTCACAAATATGTATGAAAACGTGTTTTACAGTATTCTGGCTCCCAGGATCGCTATCAGGAAATGGAAACAATCATTTCCTACGTAAAATGACACGAGTAATCGAACTGTGCCGACAGAATTCAAATCCGAGCCTCCGTTCCTCTGGAATTCCCTAAAATGTATGAAAACATGTTTTACAGTATTCTGGCTCCCAGGATCGCTATCAGGAAATGGAAGCAACCATTTCCTACGTAAAATGACACGAGTAATCGAACTGTGCCGGCCGAATTCAAATCCGAGCCTCCGTTCCTCTGGAATTCACAAATATGTATGGAAACGTGTTTTACAGTATTCTGGCTCCCAGGATCGCTATCAGGAAATGGAAACAAGCATTTCCTACGTAAAATGACACGAGTAATCGAATGCTGGCGGCAGAATTCAAATCGGAGCATCCGTTCCTCTGGAATTCACTAAAATGTATGAAAACATGTTTTACAGTATTCTGGCTCCCAGGATCGCTATCAGGAAATGGAAGCAAGCATTTCCTACGTAAAATGACACGAGTAATCGAACTGTGCTGGCAGAATTCAAATCCGAGCCTCCGTTCCTCTGGAATTCCCTAAAATGTATGAAAACATGTTTTACAGTATTCTGGCTCCCAGGATCGCTATCAGGAAATGGAAACAATCATTTCCTACGTAAAATGACACGAGTAATCGAACTGTGCCGGCACAATTCAAATACGAGCCTCTGTTCCACTGGAATTCACAAATATGTATGAAAACATGTTTTACAGTATTCTGGCTCCCAGGATCGCTATCAGGAAATGGAAGCAACCATTTCCTACGTAAAATGACACGAGTAATCGAACTGTGCCGGCCGAATTCAAATCCGAGCCTCCGTTCCTCTGGAATTCACAAATATGTATGAAAACGTGTTTTACAGTATTCTGGCTCCCAGGATCGCTATCAGGAAATGGAAACAAGCATTTCCTACGTAAAATGACACGAGTAATCGAATGCTGGCGGCAGAATTCAAATCGGAGCATCCGTTCCTCTGGAATTCACTAAAATGTATGAAAACATGTTTAACAGTATTCTGGCTCCCAGGATCGCTATCAGGAAATGGAAGCAAGCATTTCCTACGTAAAATGACACGAGTAATCGAATGCTGGCGGCAGAATTCAAATCGGAGCATCCGTTCCTCTGGAATTCACTAAAATGTATGAAAACATGTTTTACAGTATTCTGGCTCCCAGGATCGCTATCAGGAAATGGAAGCAAGCATTTCCTGCGTGAAATGACACGAGTAATCGAACTGTGCTGGCAGAATTCAAATCCGAGCCTCCGTTCCTCTGGAATTCCCTAAAATGTATGAAAACGTGTTTTACAGTATTTTGGCTCCCAGGATCGCAATCGCGAAATGAAGACAAGTATTTCCTACGTAAAATGACACGAGTAATCGAACTATGCCGGCAGAATTCAAATCCGAGCCTCTGTTCCTCTGGAATTCACAAATATGTATGAAAACGTGTTTTACAGTATTCTGGCTCCCAGTATCGCTATCGGGAAATGAGAACAAGCATTTCCTGCGTAAAATGACACGAGTAATCGAACTGTGTCGGCAGAATTCAAATCCGAGCCTCTGTTCCTCTGGAGTTCACTAAAATGTATGAAAACGTGTTTTACAGTATTTTGGCTCCCAGGATCGCAATCGCGAAATGAAGACAAGTATTTCCTGCGTAAAATGACACGAGTAATCGAACTATGCCGGCAGAATTCAAATCCGAGCCTCCGTTCCTCTGGAATTCACAAATATGTATCAAAACGTGTTTTACAGTATTCTGGCTCCCAGGATCGCAATCGCGAAATGAAGACAAGTATTTCCTACGTAAAATGACACGAGTAATCGAACTATGCCGGCAGAATTCAAATCCGAGCCTCTGTTCCTCTGGAATTCACTAAAATGTATGAAAACGTGTTTTACAGTATTTTGGCTCCCAGTATCGCTATCGGGAAATGAGAACAAGCATTTCCTGCGTAAAATGACACGAGTAATCGAACTGTGCCGGCACAATTCAAATACGAGCCTCTGTTCCACTGGAATTCACAAATATGTATGAAAACATGTTTTACAGTATTCTGGCTCCCAGGATCGCTATCAGGAAATGGAAGCAACCATTTCCTACGTAAAATGACACGAGTAATCGAACTGTGCCGGCCGAATTCAAATCCGAGCCTCCGTTCCTCTGGAATTCACAAATATGTATGAAAACGTGTTTTACAGTATTCTGGCTCCCAGGATCGCTATCAGGAAATGGAAACAAGCATTTCCTACGTAAAATGACACGAGTAATCGAATGCTGCCGGCAGAATTCAAATCGGAGCATCCGTTCCTCTGGAATTCACTAAAATGTATGAAAACATGTTTTACAGTATTCTGGCTCCCAGGATCGCTATCAGGAAATGGAAGCAAGCATTTCCTACGTAAAATGACACGAGTAATCGAACTGTGCTGGCAGAATTCAAATCCGAGCCTCCGTTCCTCTGGAATTCCCTAAAATGTATGAAAACATGTTTTACAGTATTCTGGCTCCCAGGATCGCTATCAGGAAATGGAAGCAAGCATTTCCTACGTAAAATGACACGAGTAATCGAACTGTGCCGACAGAATTCAAATCCGAGCCTCCGTTCCTCTGGAATTCCCTAAAATGTATGAAAACATGTTTTACAGTATTCTGACTCCCAGGATCGCTATCAGGAAATGGAAGCAACCATTTCCTACGTAAAATGACACGAGTAATCGAACTGTGCCGGCCGAATTCAAATACGAGCCTCCGTTCCTCTGGAATTCACAAATATGTATGAAAACGTGTTTTACAGTATTCTGGCTCCCAGGATCGTAATCAGGAAATGGAAACAAGCATTTCCTACGTAAAATGACACGAGTAATCGAATGCTGGCGGCAGAATTCAAATCGGAGCATCCGTTCCTCTGGAATTCACTAAAATGTATGAAAACATGTTTTACAGTATTCTGGCTCCCAGGATCGCTATCAGGAAATGGAAGCAAGCATTTCCTACGTAAAATGACACGAGTAATCGAACTGTGCTGGCAGAATTCAAATCCGAGCCTCCGTTCCTCTGGAATTCCCTAAAATGTATGAAAACATGTTTTACAGTATTCTGGCTCCCAGGATCGCTATCAGGAAATGGAAGCAAGCATTTCCTACGTAAAATGACACGAGTAATCGAACTGTGCCGACAGAATTCAAATCCGAGCCTCCGTTCCTCTGGAATTCCCTAAAATGTATGAAAACATGTTTTACAGTATTCTGGCTCCCAGGATCGCTATCAGGAAATGGAAGCAACCATTTCCTACGTAAAATGACACGAGTAATCGAACTGTGCCGGCCGAATTCAAATCCGAGCCTCCGTTCCTCTGGAATTCACAAATATGTATGAAAACGTGTTTTACAGTATTCTGGCTCCCAGGATCGCTATCAGGAAATGAAAACAAGCATTTCCTACGTAAAATGACACGAGTAATCGAATGCTGGCGGCAGAATTCAAATCGGAGCATCCGTTCCTCTGGAATTCACTAAAATGTATAAAAACATGTTTTACAGTATTCTGGCTCCCAGGATCGCTATCAGGAAATGGAAGCAAGCATTTCCTACGTAAAATGACACGAGTAATCGAACTGTGCTGGCAGAATTCAAATCCGAGCCTCCGTTCCTCTGGAATTCCCTAAAATGTATGAAAACATGTTTTACAGTATTCTGGCTCCCAGGATCGCTATCAGGAAATGGAAACAATCATTTCCTACGTAAAATGACACGAGTAATCGAACTGTGCCGGCACAATTCAAATACGAGCCTCTGTTCCACTGGAATTCACAAATATGTATGAAAACATGTTTTACAGTATTCTGGCTCCCAGGATCGCTATCAGGAAATGGAAGCAACCATTTCCTACGTAAAATGACACGAGTAATCGAACTGTGCCGGCCGAATTCAAATCCGAGCCTCCGTTCCTCTGGAATTCACAAATATGTATGAAAACGTGTTTTACAGTATTCTGGCTCCCAGGATCGCTATCAGGAAATGGAAACAAGCATTTCCTACGTAAAATGACACGAGTAATCGAATGCTGGCGGCAGAATTCAAATCGGAGCATCCGTTCCTCTGGAATTCACTAAAATGTATGAAAACATGTTTAACAGTATTCTGGCTCCCAGGATCGCTATCAGGAAATGGAAGCAAGCATTTCCTACGTAAAATGACACGAGTAATCGAATGCTGGCGGCAGAATTCAAATCGGAGCATCCGTTCCTCTGGAATTCACTAAAATGTATGAAAACATGTTTTACAGTATTCTGGCTCCCAGGATCGCTATCAGGAAATGGAAGCAAGCATTTCCTACGTAAAATGACACGAGTAATCGAACTGTGCTGGCAGAATTCAAATCCGATCCTCCGTTCCTCTGAAATTCCCTAAAATGTATGAAAACATGTTTTACAGTATTCTGGCTCCCAGGATCGCAATCGCGAAATGAAGACAAGTATTTCCTACGTAAAATGACACGAGTAATCGAACTATGCCGGCAGAATTCAAATCCGAGCCTCTGTTCCTCTGGAATTCACTAAAATGTATGAAAACGTGTTTTACAGTATTTTGGCTGCCAGGATCGCTATCGGGAAATGGGAACAAGCATTTCCTGCGTAAAATGACACGACTAATCGAATGCTGTCGGCAGAATTCAAATCCGAGCCTCTGTTCTTCTGGAAATCACAAATATGCATGAAAACGTGTTTTACAGTATTCTGGCTCCCAGGATCGCTATCAGGAAATGGAAGCAACCATTTCCTACGTAAAATGACACGAGTAATCGAACTGTGCCGGCCGAATTCAAATACGAGCCTCCGTTCCTCTGGAATTCACTAAAATGTATGAAAACGTGTTTTACAGTATTTTGGCTGCCAGGATCGCTATCGGGAAATGGAAACAATCATTTCCTACGTAAAATGACACGAGTAATCGAATGCTGGCGGCAGAATTCAAATCGGAGCATCCGTTCCTCTGGAATTCACTAAAATGTATGAAAACATGTTTTACAGTATTCTGGCTCCCAGGATCGCTATCAGGAAATGGAAGCAAGCATTTCCTACGTAAAATGACACGAGTAATCGAACTGTGCTGGCAGAATTCAAATCCGAGCCTCTGTTCCTCTGGAATTCACAAATATGTATGAAAACGTGTTTTACAGTATTCTGGCTCCCAGGATCGTAATCAGGAAATGGAAACAAGCATTTCCTACGTAAAATGACACGAGTAATCGAATGCTGGCGGCAGAATTCAAATCGGAGCATCCGTTCCTCTGGAATTCACTAAAATGTATGAAAACATGTTTTACAGTATTCTGGCTCCCAGTATCGCTATCGGGAAATGAGAACAAGCATTTCCTCCGTAAAATGACACGAGTAATCGAACTATTCCGGCAGAATTCAAATCCGAGCCTCCGTTCCTCTGGAATTCACAAATATGTATCAAAACGTGTTTTACAGTATTCTGGCTCCCAGGATCGCAATCGCGAAATGAAGACAAGTATTTCCTACGTAAAATGACACGAGTAATCGAACTATGCCGGCAGAATTCAAATCCGAGCCTCTGTTCCTCTGGAATTCACTAAAATGTATGAAAACATGTTTTACAGTATTCTGGCTCCCAGGATCGCTATCAGGAAATGGAAGCAACCATTTCCTACGTAAAATGACACGAGTAATCGAACTGTGCCGGCCGAATTCAAATCCGAGCCTCCGTTCCTCTGGAATTCACAAATATGTATGAAAACGTGTTTTACAGTATTCTGGCTCCCAGGATCGCTATCAGGAAATGGAAACAAGCATTTCCTACGTAAAATGACACGAGTAATCGAATGCTGGCGGCAAAATTCAAATCGGAGCATCCGTTCCTCTGGAATTCACTAAAATGTATGAAAACATGTTTTACAGTATTCTGGCTCCCAGGATCGCTATCAGGAAATGGAAGCAAGCATTTCCTGCGTGAAATGACACGAGTAATCGAACTGTGCTGGCAGAATTCAAATCCGAGCCTCCGTTCCTCTGGAATTCCCTAAAATGTATGAAAACGTGTTTTACAGTATTTTGGCTCCCAGGATCGCAATCGCGAAATGAAGACAAGTATTTCCTACGTAAAATGACACGAGTAATCGAACTATGCCGGCAGAATTCAAATCCGAGCCTCTGTTCCTCTGGAATTCACAAATATGTATGAAAACGTGTTTTACAGTATTCTGGCTCCCAGTATCGCTATCGGGAAATGAGAACAAGCATTTCCTGCGTAAAATGACACGAGTAATCGAACTGTGTCGGCAGAATTCGAATACGAGCCTCTGTTCCTCTGGAGTTCACTAAAATGTATGAAAACGTGTTTTACAGTATTTTGGCTCCCAGGATCGCAATCGCGAAATGAAGACAAGTATTTCCTACGTAAAATGACACGAGTAATCGAACTATGCCGGCAGAATTCAAATCCGAGCCTCCGTTCCTCTGGAATTCACAAATATGTATCAAAACGTGTTTTACAGTATTCTGGCTCCCAGGATCGCAATCGCGAAATGAAGACAAGTATTTCCTACGTAAAATGACACGAGTAATCGAATGCTGGCGGCAGAATTCAAATCGGAGCATCCGTTCCTCTGGAATTCACTAAAATGTATGAAAACATGTTTTACAGTATTCTGGCTCCCAGGATCGCTATCAGGAAATGGAAGCAAGCATTTCCTACGTAAAATGACACGAGTAATCGAACTGTGCTGGCAGAATTCAAATCCGAGCCTCCGTTCCTCTGGAATTCCCTAAAATGTATGAAAACATGTTTTACAGTATTCTGGCTCCCAGGATCGCTATCAGGAAATGGAAACAATCATTTCCTACGTAAAATGACACGAGTAATCGAACTGTGCCGGCAGAATTCAAATACGAGCCTCTGTTCCACTGGAATTCACAAATATGTATGAAAACATGTTTTACAGTATTCTGGCTCCCAGGATCGCTATCAGGAAATGGAAGCAACCATTTCCTACGTAAAATGACACGAGTAATCGAACTGTGCCGGCCGAATTCAAATCCGAGCCTCCGTTCCTCTGGAATTCACAAATATGTATGAAAACGTGTTTTACAGTATTCTGGCTCCCAGGATCGCTATCAGGAAATGGAAACAAGCATTTCCTACGTAAAATGACACGAGTAATCGAATGCTGGCGGCAGAATTCAAATCGGAGCATCCGTTCCTCTGGAATTCACTAAAATGTATGAAAACATGTTTAACAGTATTCTGGCTCCCAGGATCGCTATCAGGAAATGGAAGCAAGCATTTCCTACGTAAAATGACACGAGGAATCGAATGCTGGCGGCAGAATTCAAATCGGAGCATCCGTTCCTCTGGAATTCACTAAAATGTATGAAAACATGTTTTACAGTATTCTGGCTCCCAGGATCGCTATCAGGAAATGGAAGCAAGCATTTCCTGCGTGAAATGACACGAGTAATCGAACTGTGCTGGCAGAATTCAAATCCGAGCCTCCGTTCCTCTGGAATTCCCTAAAATGTATGAAAACGTGTTTTACAGTATTTTGGCTCCCAGGATCGCAATCGCGAAATGAAGACAAGTATTTCCTACGTAAAATGACACGAGTAATCGAACTATGCCGGCAGAATTCAAATCCGAGCCTCTGTTCCTCTGGAATTCACAAATATGTATGAAAACGTGTTTTACAGTATTCTGGCTCCCAGTATCGCTATCGGGAAATGAGAACAAGCATTTCCTGCGTAAAATGACACGAGTAATCGAACTGTGTCGGCAGAATTCGAATACGAGCCTCTGTTCCTCTGGAGTTCACTAAAATGTATGAAAACGTGTTTTACAGTATTTTGGCTCCCAGGATCGCAATCGCGAAATGAAGACAAGTATTTCCTGCGTAAAATGACACGAGTAATCGAACTATGCCGGCAGAATTCAAATCCGAGCCTCCGTTCCTCTGGAATTCACAAATATGTATCAAAACGTGTTTTACAGTATTCTGGCTCCCAGGATCGCAATCGCGAAATGAAGACAAGTATTTCCTACGTAAAATGACACGAGTAATCGAACTATGCCGGCAGAATTCAAATCCGAGCCTCTGTTCCTCTGGAATTCACTAAAATATATGAAAACATGTTTTACAGTATTCTGGCTCCCAGGATCGCTATCAGGAAATGGAAGCAACCATTTCCTACGTAAAATGACACGAGTAATCGAACTGTGCCGGCCGAATTCAAATCCGAGCCTCCGTTCCTCTGGAATTCACAAATATGTATGAAAACGTGTTTTACAGTATTCTGGCTCCCAGGATCGCTATCAGGAAATGGAAACAAGCATTTCCTACGTAAAATGACACGAGTAATCGAATGCTGGCGGCAAAATTCAAATCGGAGCATCCGTTCCTCTGGAATTCACTAAAATGTATGAAAACATGTTTTACAGTATTCTGGCTCCCAGGATCGCTATCAGGAAATGGAAGCAAGCATTTCCTGCGTGAAATGACACGAGTAATCGAACTGTGCTGGCAGAATTCAAATCCGAGCCTCCGTTCCTCTGGAATTCACTAAAATGTATGAAAACGTGTTTTACAGTATTTTGGCTCCCAGGATCGCAATCGCGAAATGAAGACAAGTATTTCCTACGTAAAATGACACGAGTAATCGAACTATGCCGGCAGAATTCAAATCCGAGCCTCTGTTCCTCTGGAATTCACAAATATGTATGAAAACGTGTTTTACAGTATTCTGGCTCCCAGTATCGCTATCGGGAAATGAGAACAAGCATTTCCTGCGTAAAATGACACGAGTAATCGAACTGTGTCGGCAGAATTCGAATACGAGCCTCTGTTCCTCTGGAGTTCACTAAAATGTATGAAAACGTGTTTTACAGTATTTTGGCTCCCAGGATCGCAATCGCGAAATGAAGACAAGTATTTCCTACGTAAAATGACACGAGTAATCGAACTATGCCGGCAGAATTCAAATCCGAGCCTCCGTTCCTCTGGAATTCACAAATATGTATCAAAACGTGTTTTACAGTATTCTGGCTCCCAGGATCGCAATCGCGAAATGAAGACAAGTATTTCCTACGTAAAATGACACGAGTAATCGAATGCTGGCGGCAGAATTCAAATCGGAGCATCCGTTCCTCTGGAATTCACTAAAATGTATGAAAACATGTTTTACAGTATTCTGGCTCCCAGGATCGCTATCAGGAAATGGAAGCAAGCATTTCCTACGTAAAATGACACGAGTAATCGAACTGTGCTGGCAGAATTCAAATCCGAGCCTCCGTTCCTCTGGAATTCCCTAAAATGTATGAAAACATGTTTTACAGTATTCTGGCTCCCAGGATCGCTATCAGGAAATGGAAACAATCATTTCCTACGTAAAATGACACGAGTAATCGAACTGTGCCGGCACAATTCAAATACGAGCCTCTGTTCCACTGGAATTCACAAATATGTATGAAAACATGTTTTACAGTATTCTGGCTCCCAGGATCGCTATCAGGAAATGGAAGCAACCATTTCCTACGTAAAATGACACGAGTAATCGAACTGTGCCGGCCGAATTCAAATCCGAGCCTCCGTTCCTCTGGAATTCACAAATATGTATGAAAACGTGTTTTACAGTATTCTGGCTCCCAGGATCGCTATCAGGAAATGGAAACAAGCATTTCCTACGTAAAATGACACGAGTAATCGAATGCTGGCGGCAGAATTCAAATCGGAGCATCCGTTCCTCTGGAATTCACTAAAATGTATGAAAACATGTTTAACAGTATTCTGGCTCCCAGGATCGCTATCAGGAAATGGAAGCAAGCATTTCCTACGTAAAATGACACGAGTAATCGAATGCTGGCGGCAGAATTCAAATCGGAGCATCCGTTCCTCTGGAATTCACTAAAATGTATGAAAACATGTTTTACAGTATTCTGGCTCCCAGGATCGCTATCAGGAAATGGAAGCAAGCATTTCCTGCGTGAAATGACACGAGTAATCGAACTGTGCTGGCAGAATTCAAATCCGAGCCTCCGTTCCTCTGGAATTCCCTAAAATGTATGAAAACGTGTTTTACAGTATTTTGGCTCCCAGGATCGCAATCGCGAAATGAAGACAAGTATTTCCTACGTAAAATGACACGAGTAATCGAACTATGCCGGCAGAATTCAAATCCGAGCCTCTGTTCCTCTGGAATTCACAAATATGTATGAAAACGTGTTTTACAGTATTCTGGCTCCCAGTATCGCTATCGGGAAATGAGAACAAGCATTTCCTGCGTAAAATGACACGAGTAATCGAACTGTGTCGGCAGAATTCGAATACGAGCCTCTGTTCCTCTGGAGTTCACTAAAATGTATGAAAACGTGTTTTACAGTATTTTGGCTCCCAGGATCGCAATCGCGAAATGAAGACAAGTATTTCCTGCGTAAAATGACACGAGTAATCGAACTATGCCGGCAGAATTCAAATCCGAGCCTCCGTTCCTCTGGAATTCACAAATATGTATCAAAACGTGTTTTACAGTATTCTGGCTCCCAGGATCGCAATTGCGAAATGAAGACAAGTATTTCCTACGTAAAATGACACGAGTAATCGAACTATGCCGGCAGAATTCAAATCCGAGCCTCTGTTCCTCTGGAATTCACTAAAATGTATGAAAACGTGTTTTACAGTATTTTGGCTCCCAGTATCGCTATCGGGAAATGAGAACAAGCATTTCCTGCGTAAAATGACACGAGTAATCGAACTGTGCCGGCACAATTCAAATACGAGCCTCTGTTCCACTGGAATTCACAAATATGTATGAAAACATGTTTTACAGTATTCTGGCTCCCAGGATCGCTATCAGGAAATGGAAGCAACCATTTCCTACGTAAAATGACACGAGTAATCGAACTGTGCCGGCCGAATTCAAATCCGAGCCTCCGTTCCTCTGGAATTCACAAATATGTATGAAAACGTGTTTTACAGTATTCTGGCTCCCAGGATCGCTATCAGGAAATGGAAACAAGCATTTCCTACGTAAAATGACACGAGTAATCGAATGCTGGCGGCAGAATTCAAATCGGAGCATCCGTTCCTCTGGAATTCACTAAAATGTATGAAAACATGTTTTACAGTATTCTGGCTCCCAGGATCGCTATCAGGAAATGGAAGCAAGCATTTCCTACGTAAAATGACACGAGTAATCGAACTGTGCTGGCAGAATTCAAATCCGAGCCTCCGTTCCTCTGGAATTCCCTAAAATGTATGAAAACATGTTTTACAGTATTCTGGCTCCCAGGATCGCTATCAGGAAATGGAAGCAAGCATTTCCTACGTAAAATGACACGAGTAATCGAACTGTGCCGACAGAATTCAAATCCGAGCCTCCGTTCCTCTGGAATTCCCTAAAATGTATGAAAACATGTTTTACAGTATTCTGACTCCCAGGATCGCTATCAGGAAATGGAAGCAACCATTTCCTACGTAAAATGACACGAGTAATCGAACTGTGCCGGCCGAATTCAAATACGAGCCTCCGTTCCTCTGGAATTCACAAATATGTATGAAAACGTGTTTTACAGTATTCTGGCTCCCAGGATCGCTATCAGGAAATGGAAACAAGCATTTCCTACGTAAAATGACACGAGTAATCGAATGCTGGCGGCAGAATTCAAATCCGAGCCTCCGTTCCTCTGGAATTCACAAATATGTATCAAAACGTGTTTTACAGTATTCTGGCTCCCAGGATCGCAATCGCGAAATGAAGACAAGTATTTCCTACGTAAAATGACACGAGTAATCGAACTATGCCGGCAGAATTCAAATCCGAGCCTCTGTTCCTCTGGAATTCACTAAAATGTATGAAAACGTGTTTTACAGTATTTTGGCTCCCAGTATCGCTATCGGGAAATGAGAACAAGCATTTCCTGCGTAAAACGACACGAGTAATCGAACTGTGCCGGCACAATTCAAATACGAGCCTCTGTTCCACTGGAATTCACAAATATGTATGAAAACATGTTTTACAGTATTCTGGCTCCCAGGATCGCTATCAGGAAGTGGAAGCAACCATTTCCTACGTAAAATGACACGAGTAATCGAACTGTGCCGGCCGAATTCAAATCCGAGCCTCCGTTCCTCTGGAATTCACAAATATGTATGAAAACGTGTTTTACAGTATTCTGGCTCCCAGGATCGCTATCAGGAAATGGAAACAAGCATTTCCTTCGTAAAATGACACGAGTAATCGAATGCTGGCGGCAGAATTCAAATCGGAGCATCCGTTCCTCTGGAATTCCCTAAAATGTATGAAAACATGTTTTACAGTATTCTGGCTCCCAGGATCGCTATCAGGAAATGGAAGCAAGCATTTCCTACGTAAAATGACACGAGTAATCGAACTGTGTCGACAGAATTCAAATCCGAGCCTCCGTTCCTCTGAAATTCCCTAAAATGTATGAAAACGTGTTTTACAGTATTCTGGCTCCCAGGATCGCTATCAGGAAATGGAAACAAGCATTTCCTACGTAAAATGACACGAGTAATCGAATGCTGCCGGCAGAATTCAAATCCGAGCCTCTGTTCTTCTGGAATTCACTAAAATGTATGAAAACGTGTTTTACAGTATTTTGGCTGCCAGGATCGCTATCGGGAAATGGGAACAAGCATTTCCTGCGTAAAATGACACGACTAATCGAATGCTGTCGGCAGAATTCAAATCCGAGCCTCTGTTCTTCTGGAAATCACAAATATGCATGAAAACATGTTTTACAGTATTCTGGCTCCCAGGATCGCTATCAGGAAATGGAAACAATCATTTCCTACGTAAAATGACACGAGTAATCGAATGCTGGCGGCAGAATTCAAATCGGAGCATCCGTTCCTCTGGAATTCACTAAAATGTATGAAAACATGTTTTACAGTATTCTGGCTCCCAGGATCGCTATCAGGAAATGGAAGCAAGCATTTCCTACGTAAAATGACACGAGTAATCGAACTGTGCTGGCAGAATTCAAATCCGAGCCTCCGTTCCTCTGAAATTCCCTAAAATGTATGAAAACATGTTTTACAGTATTCTGGCTCCCAGTATCGCTATCGGGAAATGAGGACAAGCATTTCCTGCGTAAAATGACACGAGTAATCGAACTGTGTCGGCAGAATTCGAATACGAGCCTCTGTTCCTCTGGAGTTCACTAAAATGTATGAAAACGTGTTTTACAGTATCTTGGCTCCCAGGATCGCTATCAGGAAATGGAAGCTAGCATTTCCTACGTAAAATGACACGAGTAATCGAACTGTCCCGGCAGAATTCAAATACGAGCCTCTGTTCCTCTGGAATTCACAAATATGTATGAAAACATGTTTTACAGTATTCTGGCTCCCAGGATCGCTATCAGGAAATGGAAGCAACCATTTCCTACGTAAAATGACACGAGTAATCGAACTGTGCCGGCCGAATTCAAATACGAGCCTCCGTTCCTCTGGAATTCACAAATATGTATGAAAACGTGTTTTACAGTATTCTGGCTCCCAGGATCGCTATCAGGAAATGGAAACAATCATTTCCTACGTAAAATGACACGAGTAATCGAATGCTGGCGGCAGAATTCAAATCGGAGCATCCGTTCCTCTGGAATTCACTAAAATGTATGAAAACATGTTTTACAGTATTCTGGCTCCCAGGATCGCTATCAGGAAATGGAAGCAAGCATTTCCTACGTAAAATGACACGAGTAATCGAACTGTGCTGGCAGAATTCAAATCCGAGCCTCCGTTCCTCTGAAATTCCCTAAAATGTATGAAAACATGTTTTACAGTATTCTGGCTCCCAGGATCGCAATCGCGAAATGAAGACAAGTATTTCCTACGTAAAATGACACGAGTAATCGAACTATGCCGGCAGAATTCAAATCCGAGCCTCTGTTCCTCTGGAATTCACAAATATGTATGAAAACGTGTTTTACAGTATTCTGGCTCCCAGGATCGCTATCAGGAAATGGAAACAAGCATTTCCTACGTAAAATGACACGAGTAATCGAATGCTGGCGGCAGAATTCAAATCGGAGCATCCGTTCCTCTGGAATTCACTAAAATGTATGAAAACATGTTTAACAGTATTCTGGCTCCCAGGATCGCTATCAGGAAATGGAAGCAAGCATTTCCTACGTAAAATGACACGAGTAATCGAATGCTGGCGGCAGAATTCAAATCGGAGCATCCGTTCCTCTGGAATTCACTAAAATGTATGAAAACATGTTTTACAGTATTCTGGCTCCCAGGATCGCTATCAGGAAATGGAAGCAAGCATTTCCTACGTAAAATGACACGAGTAATCGAACTGTGCTGGCAGAATTCAAATCCGAGCCTCCGTTCCTCTGGAATTCCCTAAAATGTATGAAAACATGTTTTACAGTATTCTGGCTCCCAGGATCGCTATCAGGAAATGGAAGCAAGCATTTCCTACGTAAAATGACACGAGTAATCGAACTGTGCCGACAGAATTCAAATCCGAGCCTCCGTTCCTCTGGAATTCCCTAAAATGTATGAAAACATGTTTTATAGTATTCTGACTCCCAGGATCGCTATCAGGAAATGGAAGCAACCATTTCCTACGTAAAATGACACGAGTAATCGAACTGTGCCGGCCGAATTCAAATACGAGCCTCCGTTCCTCTGGAATTCACAAATATGTATGAAAACGTGTTTTACAGTATTCTGGCTCCCAGGATCGCTATCAGGAAATGGAAACAATCATTTCCTACGTAAAATGACACGAGTAATCGAACTGTGCCGACAGAATTCAAATCCGAGCCTCCGTTCCTCTGGAATTCCCTAAAATGTATGAAAACATGTTTTACAGTATTCTGGCTCCCAGGATCGCTATCAGGAAATGGAAGCAACCATTTCCTACGTAAAATGACACGAGTAATCGAACTGTGCCGGCCGAATTCAAATCCGAGCCTCCGTTCCTCTGGAATTCACAAATATGTATGAAAACGTGTTTTACAGTATTCTGGCTCCCAGGATCGCTATCAGGAAATGGAAACAAGCATTTCCTACGTAAAATGACACGAGTAATCGAATGCTGGCGGCAGAATTCAAATCGGAGCATCCGTTCCTCTGGAATTCACTAAAATGTATGAAAACATGTTTTACAGTATTCTGGCTCCCAGGATCGCAATCGCGAAATGAAGACAAGTATTTCCTACGTAAAATGACACGAGTAATCGAACTATGCCGGCAGAATTCAAATCCGAGCCTCTGTTCCTCTGGAATTCACAAATATGTATGAAAACGTGTTTTACAGTATTCTGGCTCCCAGTATCGCTATCGGGAAATGAGAACAAGCATTTCCTGCGTAAAATGACACGAGTAATCGAACTGTGTCGGCAGAATTCGAATACGAGCCTCTGTTCCTCTGGAGTTCACTAAAATGTATGAAAACGTGTTTTACAGTATTTTGGCTCCCAGGATCGCAATCGCGAAATGAAGACAAGTATTTCCTACGTAAAATGACACGAGTAATCGAACTATGCCGGCAGAATTCAAATCCGAGCCTCCGTTCCTCTGGAATTCACAAATATGTATCAAAACGTGTTTTACAGTATTCTGGCTCCCAGGATCGCAATCGCGAAATGAAGACAAGTATTTCCTACGTAAAATGACACGAGTAATCGAACTATGCCGGCAGAATTCAAATCCGAGCCTCTGTTCCTCTGGAATTCACTAAAATGTATGAAAACGTGTTTTACAGTATTTTGGCTCCCAGTATCGCTATCGGGAAATGAGAACAAGCATTTCCTGCGTAAAATGACACGAGTAATCGAACTGTGCCGGCACAATTCAAATACGAGCCTCTGTTCCACTGGAATTCACAAATATGTATGAAAACATGTTTTACAGTATTCTGGCTCCCAGGATCGCTATCAGGAAGTGGAAGCAACCATTTCCTACGTAAAATGACACGAGTAATCGAACTGTGCCGGCCGAATTCAAATCCGAGCCTCCGTTCCTCTGGAATTCACAAATATGTATGAAAACGTGTTTTACAGTATTCTGGCTCCCAGGATCGCTATCAGGAAATGGAAACAAGCATTTCCTTCGTAAAATGACACGAGTAATCGAATGCTGGCGGCAGAATTCAAATCGGAGCATCCGTTCCTCTGGAATTCACTAAAATGTATGAAAACATGTTTTACAGTATTCTGGCTCCCAGGATCGCTATCAGGAAATGGAAGCAAGCATTTCCTACGTAAAATGACACGAGTAATCGAACTGTGCTGGCAGAATTCAAATCCGAGCCTCCGTTCCTCTGGAATTCCCTAAAATGTATGAAAACATGTTTTACAGTATTCTGGCTCCCAGGATCGCTATCAGGAAATGGAAGCAAGCATTTCCTACGTAAAATGACACGAGTAATCGAACTGTGTCGACAGAATTCAAATCCGAGCCTCCGTTCCTCTGGAATTCCCTAAAATGTATGAAAACATGTTTTACAGTATTCTGGCTCCCAGGATCGCTATCAGGAAATGGAAGCAACCATTTCCTACGTAAAATGACACGAGTAATCGAACTGTGCCGGCCGAATTCAAATACGAGCCTCCGTTCCTCTGGAATTCACAAATATGTATGAAAACGTGTTTTACAGTATTCTGGCTCCCAGGATCGCTATCAGGAAATGGAAGCAATCATTTCCTACGTAAAATGACACGAGTAATCGAACTGTGCTGGCAGAATTCAAATCCGAGCCTCCGTTCCTCTGAAATTCCCTAAAATGTATGAAAACATGTTTTACAGTATTCTGGCTCCCAGGATCGCAATCGCGAAATGAAGACAAGTATTTTCTACGTAAAATGACACGAGTAATCGAACTATGCCGGCAGAATTCAAATCCGAGCCTCTGTTCCTCTGGAATTCACAAATATGTATGAAAACGTGTTTTACAGTATTCTGGCTCCCAGGATCGCTATCAGGAAATGGAAACAAGCATTTCCTACGTAAAATGACACGAGTAATCGAATGCTGCCGGCAGAATTCAAATCCGAGCCTCTGTTCTTCTGGAATTCACTAAAATGTATGAAAACGTGTTTTACAGTATTTTGGCTGCCAGGATCGCTATCGGAAATGGGAACAAGCATTTCCTGCGTAAAATGACACGACTAATCGAATGCTGTCGGCAGAATTCAAATCCGAGCCTCTGTTCTTCTGGAAATCACAAATATGCATGAAAACGTGTTTTACAGTATTTTGGCTCCCAGTATCGCTATCGGGAAATGAGAACAAGCATTTCCTGCGTAAAATGACACGAGTAATCGAACTGTGTCGGCAGAATTCGAATACGAGCCTCTGTTCTTCTGGAAATCACAAATATGCATGAAAACGTGTTTTACAGTATTTTGGCTCCCAGTATCGCTATCGGGAAATGAGAACAAGCATTTCCTGCGTAAAATGACACGAGTAATCGAACTGTGTCGGCAGAATTCGAATACGAGCCTCTGTTCCTCTGGAGTTCACTAAAATGTATGAAAACGTGTTTTACAGTATCTTGGCTCCCAGGATCGCTATCAGGAAATGGAAGCTAGCATTTCCTACGTAAAATGACACGAGTAATCGAACTGTCCCGGCAGAATTCAAATACGAGCCTCTGTTCCTCTGGAATTCACTAAAATGTATGAAAACATGTTTTACAGTATTCTGGCTCCCAGGATCGCTATCAGGAAATGGAAGCAAGCATTTCCTACGTAAAATGACACGAGTAATCGAACTGTGCCGGCCGAATTCAAATCCGAGCCTCCGTTCCTCTGGAATTCACAAATATGTATGAAAACGTGTTTTACAGTATTCTGGCTCCCAGGATCGCTATCAGGAAATGGAAACAATCATTTCCTACGTAAAATGACACGAGTAATCGAATGCTGGCGGCAGAATTCAAATCGGAGCATCCGTTCCTCTGGAATTCACTAAAATGTATGAAAACATGTTTTACAGTATTCTGGCTCCCAGGATCGCTATCAGGAAATGGAAGCAAGCATTTCCTACGTAAAATGACACGAGTAATCGAACTGTGCTGGCAGAATTCAAATCCGAGCCTCCGTTCCTCTGGAATTCCTTAAAATGTATGAAAACATGTTTTACAGTATTCTGGCTCCCAGGATCGCTATCAGGAAATGGAAGCAAGCATTTCCTACGTAAAATGACACGAGTAATCGAACTGTGCCGACAGAATTCAAATCCGAGCCTCCGTTCCTCTGGAATTCCCTAAAATGTATGAAAACATGTTTTACAGTATTCTGACTCCCAGGATCGCTATCAGGAAATGAAAGCAACCATTTCCTACGTAAAATGACACGAGTAATCGAACTGTGCCGGCCGAATTCAAATACGAGCCTCCGTTCCTCTGGAATTCACAAATATGTATGAAAGCGTGTTTTACAGTATTCTGGCTCCCAGGATCGCTATCAGGAAATGGAAGCAATCATTTCCTACGTAAAATGACACGAGTAATCGAACTGTGCTGGCAGAATTCAAATCCGAGCCTCCGTTCCTCTGAAATTCCCTAAAATGTATGAAAACATGTTTTACAGTATTCTGGCTCCCAGGATCGCAATCGCGAAATGAAGACAAGTATTTCCTACGTAAAATGACACGAGTAATCGAACTATGCCGGCAGAATTCAAATCCGAGCCTCTGTTCCTTTGGAATTCACAAATATGTATGAAAACGTGTTTTACAGTATTCTGGCTCCCAGGATCGCTATCAGGAAATGGAAACAAGCATTTCCTACGTAAAATGACACGAGTAATCGAACTGTGCCGACAGAATTCAAATCCGAGCCTCCGTTCCTCTGGAATTCCCTAAAATGTATGAAAACATGTTTTACAGTATTCTGACTCCCAGGATCGCTATCAGGAAATGGAAGCAACCATTTCCTACGTAAAATGACACGAGTAATCGAACTGTGCCGGCCGAATTCAAATACGAGCCTCCGTTCCTCTGGAATTCACAAATATGTATGAAAACGTGTTTTACAGTATTCTGGCTCCCAGGATCGCTATCAGGAAATGGAAGCAATCATTTCCTACGTAAAATGACACGAGTAATCGAACTGTGCTGGCAGAATTCAAATCCGAGCCTCCGTTCCTCTGAAATTCCCTAAAATGTATGAAAACATGTTTTACAGTATTCTGGCTCCCAGGATCGCAATCGCGAAATGAAGACAAGTATTTCCTACGTAAAATGACACGAGTAATCGAACTATGCCGGCAGAATTCAAATCCGAGCCTCTGTTCCTCTGGAATTCACAAATATGTATGAAAACGTGTTTTACAGTATTCTGGCTCCCAGGATCGCTATCAGGAAATGGAAACAAGCATTTCCTACGTAAAATGACACGAGTAATCGAATGCTGCCGGCAGAATTCAAATACGAGCCTCTGTTCCTCTGGAATTCACTAAAATGTATGAAAACATGTTTTACAGTATTCTGGCTCCCAGGATCGCTATCAGGAAATGGAAGCAAGCATTTCCTACGTAAAATGACACGAGTAATCGAACTGTGCTGGCAGAATTCAAACCCGAGCCTCCGTTCCTCTGGAATTCCCTAAAATGTATGAAAACGTGTTTTACAGTATTCTGGCTCCCAGGATCGCTATCAGGAAATGGAAACAAGCATTTCCTACGTAAAATGACACGAGTAATCGAACTGTGCCGACAGAATTCAAATCCGAGCCTCCGTTCCTCTGGAATTCCCTAAAATGTATGAAAACATGTTTTACAGTATTCTGGCTCCCAGGATCGCTATCAGGAAATGGAAGCAACCATTTCCTACGTAAAATGACACGAGTAATCGAACTGTGCCGGCCGAATTCAAATCCGAGCCTCCGTTCCTCTGGAATTCACAAATATGTATGAAAACGTGTTTTACAGTATTCTGGCTCCCAGGATCGCTATCAGGAAATGGAAACAAGCATTTCCTACGTAAAATGACACGAGTAATCGAATGCTGGCGGCAGAATTCAAATCGGAGCATCCGTTCCTCTGGAATTCACTAAAATGTATGAAAACATGTTTTACAGTATTCTGGCTCCCAGGATCGCTATCAGGAAATGGAAACAATCATTTCCTACGTAAAATGACACGAGTAATCGAACTGTGCTGGCAGAATTCAAATCCGAGCCTCCGTTCCTCTGGAATTCCCTAAAATGTATGAAAACGTGTTTTACCGTATTCTGGCTCCCAGGATCGCTATCAGGAAATGGAAGCAACCATTTCCTACGTAAAATGACACGAGTAATCGAACTGTGCCGGCCGAATTCAAATCCGAGCCTCCGTTCCTCTGGAATTCACAAATATGTATGAAAACGTGTTTTACAGTATTCTGGCTCCCAGGATCGCTATCAGGAAATGGAAACAAGCATTTCCTACGTAAAATGACACGAGTAATCGAATGCTGGCGGCAGAATTCAAATCGGAGCATCCGTTCCTCTGGAATTCACTAAAATGTATGAAAACATGTTTAACAGTATTCTGGCTCCCAGGATCGCTATCAGGAAATGGAAGCAAGCATTTCCTACGTAAAATGACACGAGTAATCGAATGCTGGCGGCAGAATTCAAATCGGAGCATCCGTTCCTCTGGAATTCACTAAAATGTATGAAAACATGTTTTACAGTATTCTGGCTCCCAGGATCGCTATCAGGAAATGGAAGCAAGCATTTCCTGCGTAAAATGACACGAGTAATCGAACTGTGCTGGCAGAATTCGAATACGAGCCTCTGTTCCTCTGGAGTTCACTAAAATGTATGAAAACGTGTTTTACAGTATTTTGGCTCCCAGGATCGCAATCGCGAAATGAAGACAAGTATTTCCTACGTAAAATGACACGAGTAATCGAACTATGCCGGCAGAATTCAAATCCGAGCCTCCGTTCCTCTGGAATTCACAAATATGTATCAAAACGTGTTTTACAGTATTCTGGCTCCCAGGATCGCTATCAGGAAATGGAAGCAAGCATTTCCTACGTAAAATGACACGAGTAATCGAACTGTGCTGGCAGAATTCAAATCCGAGCCTCCGTTCCTCTGGAATTCCCTAAAATGTATGAAAACATGTTTTACAGTATTCTGGCTCCCAGGATCGCTATTAGGAAATGGAAGCAAGCATTTCCTACGTAAAATGACACGAGTAATCGAACTGTGCCGGCCGAATTCAAATCCGAGCCTCCGTTCCTCTGGAATTCACAAATATGTATGAAAACGTGTTTTACAGTATTCTGGCTCCCAGGATCGCTATCAGGAAATGGAAACAATCATTTCCTACGTAAAATGACACGAGTAATCGAATGCTGGCGGCAGAATTCAAATCGGAGCATCCGTTCCTCTGGAATTCACTAAAATGTATGAAAACATGTTTTACAGTATTCTGGCTCCCAGGATCGCAATCGCGAAATGAAGACAAGTATTTCCTACGTAAAATGACACGAGTAATCGAACTATGCCGGCAGAATTCAAATCCGAGCCTCTGTTCCTCTGGAATTCACAAATATGTATGAAAACGTGTTTTACAATATTCTGGCTCCCAGGATCGCTATCAGGAAATGGAAGCAAGCATTTCCTACGTAAAATGACACGAGTAATCGAACTGTGCTGGCAGAATTCAAATCCGAGCCTCCGTTCCTCTGGAATTCCCTAAAATGTATGAAAACGTGTTTTACAGTATTCTGGCTCCCAGGATCGCTATCAGGAAATGGAAACAAGCATTTCCTACGTAAAATGACACGAGTAATCGAACTGTGCCGACAGAATTCAAATCCGAGCCTCCGTTCCTCTGGAATTCCCTAAAATGTATGAAAACATGTTTTACAGTATTCTGGCTCCCAGGATCGCTATCAGGAAATGGAAGCAACCATTTCCTACGTAAAATGACACGAGTAATCGAACTGTGCCGGCCGAATTCAAATCCGAGCCTCCGTTCCTCTGGAATTCACAAATATGTATGAAAACGTGTTTTACAGTATTCTGGCTCCCAGGATCGCTATCAGGAAATGGAAACAATCATTTCCTACGTAAAATGACACGAGTAATCGAATCCTGGCGGCAGAATTCAAATCGGAGCATCCGTTCCTCTGGAATTCACTAAAATGTATGAAAACATGTTTTACAGTATTCTGGCTCCCAGGATCGCTATCAGGAAATGGAAGCAAGCATTTCCTACGTAAAATGACACGAGTAATCGAACTGTGCTGGCAGAATTCAAATCCGAGCCTCCGTTCCTCTGGAATTCCCTAAAATGTATGAAAACATGTTTTACAGTATTCTGGCTCCCAGGATCGCAATCGCGAAATGAAGACAAGTATTTCCTACGTAAAATGACACGAGTAATCGAACTATGCCGGCAGAATTCAAATCCGAGCCTCTGTTCCTCTGGAATTCACAAATATGTATGAAAACGTGTTTTACAATATTCTGGCTCCCAGGATCGCTATCAGGAAATGGAAGCAAGCATTTCCTACGTAAAATGACACGAGTAATCGAACTGTGCTGGCAGAATTCAAATCCGAGCCTCCGTTCCTCTGGAATTCCCAAAAATGTATGAAAACGTGTTTTACAGTATTCTGGCTCCCAGGATCGCTATCAGGAAATGGAAACAAGCATTTCCTACGTAAAATGACACGAGTAATCGAACTGTGCCGACAGAATTCAAATCCGAGCCTCCGTTCCTCTGGAATTCCCTAAAATGTATGAAAACATGTTTTACAGTATTCTGGCTCCCAGGATCGCTATCAGGAAATGGAAGCAACCATTTCCTACGTAAAATGACACGAGTAATCGAACTGTGCCGGCCGAATTCAAATCCGAGCCTCCGTTCCTCTGGAATTCACAAATATGTATGAAAACGTGTTTTACAGTATTCTGGCTCCCAGGATCGCTATCAGGAAATGGAAACAATCATTTCCTACGTAAAATGACACGAGTAATCGAATCCTGGCGGCAGAATTCAAATCGGAGCATCCGTTCCTCTGGAATTCACTAAAATGTATGAAAACATGTTTTACAGTATTCTGGCTCCCAGGATCGCTATCAGGAAATGGAAGCAACCATTTCCTACGTAAAATGACACGAGTAATCGAACTGTGCCGGCCGAATTCAAATCCGAGCCTCCGTTCCTCTGGAATTCACAAATATGTATGAAAACGTGTTTTACAGTATTCTGGCTCCCAGGATCGCTATCAGGAAATGGAAACAAGCATTTCCTACGTAAAATGACACGAGTAATCGAATGCTGGCGGCAGAATTCAAATCCGAGCCTCCGTTCCTCTGGAATTCACAAATATGTATCAAAACGTGTTTTACAGTATTCTGGCTCCCAGGATCGCTATCAGGAAATGGAAGCAAGCATTTCCTACGTAAAATGACACGAGTAATCGAACTGTGCTGGCAGAATTCAAATCCGAGCCTCCGTTCCTCTGGAATTCCCTAAAATGTATGAAAACATGTTTTACAGTATTCTGGCTCCCAGGATCGCTATCAGGAAATGGAAGCAAGCATTTCCTACGTAAAATGACACGAGTAATCGAACTGTGCCGACAGATTTCAAATCCGAGCCTCCGTTCCTCTGGAATTCCCTAAAATGTATGAAAACATGTTTTACAGTATTCTGACTCCCAGGATCGCTATCAGGAAATGGAAGCAACCATTTCCTACGTAAAATGACACGAGTAATCGAACTGTGCCGGCCGAATTCAAATACAAGCCTCCGTTCCTCTGGAATTCACAAATATGTATGAAAACGTGTTTTACAGTATTCTGGCTCCCAGGATCGCTATCAGGAAATGGAAACAATCATTTCCTACGTAAAATGACACGAGTAATCGAATGCTGGCGGCAGAATTCAAATCCGAGCCTCTATTCCTCTGGAATTCACAAATATGTATGAAAACGTGTTTTACAGTATTCTGGCTCCCAGGATCGCTATCAGGAAATGGAAACAAGCATTTCCTACGTAAAATGACACGAGTAATCGAATGCTGCCGGCAGAATTCAAATCCGAGCCTCTGTTCCTCTGGAATTCACTAAAATGTATGAAAACGTGTTTTACAGTATTTTGGCTGCCAGGATCGCTATCGGGAAATGGAAACAAGCATTTCCTACGTAAAATGACACGAGTAATCGAATGCTGCCGGCAGAATTCAAATCCGAGCCTCTGTTCCTCTGGAATTCACTAAAATGTATGAAAACGTGTTTTACAGTATTTTGGCTGCCAGGATCGCTATCGGGAAATGGGAACAAGCATTTCCTGCGTAAAATGACACGACTAATCGAATGCTGTCGGCCGAATTCAAATACGAGCCTCCGTTCCTCTGGAATTCACAAATATGTATGAAAACGTGTTTTACAGTATTCTGGCTCCCAGGATCGCTATCAGGAAATGGAAGCAATCATTTCCTACGTAAAATGACACGAGTAATCGAACTGTGCTGGCAGAATTCAAATCCGAGCCTCCGTTCCTCTGAAATTCCCTAAAATGTATGAAAACATGTTTTACAGTATTCTGGCTCCCAGGATCGCAATCGCGAAATGAAGACAAGTATTTCCTACGTAAAATGACACGAGTAATCGAACTATGCCGGCAGAATTCAAATCCGAGCCTCTGTTCCTCTGGAATTCACAAATATGTATGAAAACGTGTTTTACAGTATTCTGGCTCCCAGGATCGCTATCAGGAAATGGAAACAATCATTTCCTACGTAAAATGACACGAGTAATCGAACTGTGCCGGCCGAATTCAAATCCGAGCCTCTGTTCCTCTGGAATTCACAAATATGTATGAAAACATGTTTTACAGTATTCTGGCTCCCAGGATCGCTATCAGGAAATGGAAGCAACCATTTCCTACGTAAAATGACACGAGTAATCGAACTGTGCCGGCCGAATTCAAATACGAGCCTCCGTTCCTCTGGAATTCACAAATATGTATGAAAACGTGTTTTACAGTATTCTGGCTCCCAGGATCGCTATCAGGAAATGGAAACAATCATTTCCTACGTAAAATGACACGAGTAATCGAATGCTGGCGGCAGAATTCAAATCCGAGCCTCCGTTCCTCTGGAATTCACAAATATGTATGAAAACGTGTTTTACAGTATTCTGGCTCCCAGGATCGCAATCGCGAAATGAAGACAAGTATTTCCTACGTAAAATGACACGAGTAATCGAACTATGCCGGCAGAATTCAAATCCGAGCCTCTGTTCCTCTGGAATTCACAAATATGTATGAAAACGTGTTTTACAGTATTCTGGCTCCCAGGATCGCTATCAGGAAATGGAAACAAGCATTTCCTACGTAAAATGACACGAGTAATCGAATGCTGCCGGCAGAATTCAAATACGAGCCTCTGTTCCTCTGGAATTCACTAAAATGTATGAAAACATGTTTTACAGTATTCTGGCTCCCAGGATCGCTATCAGGAAATGGAAGCAAGCATTTCCTACGTAAAATGACACGAGTAATCGAACTGTGCTGGCAGAATTCAAACCCGAGCCTCCGTTCCTCTGGAATTCCCTAAAATGTATGAAAACATGTTTTACAGTATTCTGGCTCCCAGGATCGCTATCAGGAAATGGAAACAAGCATTTCCTACGTAAAATGACACGAGTAATCGAACTGTGCCGACAGAATTCAAATCCGAGCCTCCGTTCCTCTGGAATTCCCTAAAATGTATGAAAACACGTTTTACAGTATTCTGGCTCCCAGGATCGCTATCAGGAAATGGAAGCAACCATTTCCTACGTAAAATGACACGAGTAATCGAACTGTGCCGGCCGAATTCAAATCCGAGCCTCCGTTCCTCTGGAATTCACAAATATGTATGAAAACGTGTTTTACAGTATTCTGGCTCCCAGGATCGCTATCAGGAAATGGAAACAAGCATTTCCTACGTAAAATGACACGAGTAATCGAATGCTGGCGGCAGAATTCAAATCGGAGCATCCGTTCCTCTGGAATTCACTAAAATGTATGAAAACATGTTTTACAGTATTCTGGCTCCCAGGATCGCTATCAGGAAATGGAAACAATCATTTCCTACGTAAAATGACACGAGTAATCGAACTGTGCCGGCCGAATTCAAATCCGAGCCTCTGTTCCTCTGGAATTCACAAATATGTATGAAAACATGTTTTACAGTATTCTGGCTCCCAGGATCGCTATCAGGAAATGGAAACAATCATTTCCTACGTAAAATGACACGAGTAATCGAATGCTGGCGGCAGAATTCAAATCCGAGCCTCTATTCCTCTGGAATTCACAAATATGTATGAAAACGTGTTTTACAGTATTCTGGCTCCCAGGATCGCTATCAGGAAATGGAAACAAGCATTTCCTACGTAAAATGACACGAGTAATCGAATGCTGCCGGCAGAATTCAAATCCGAGCCTCTGTTCCTCTGGAATTCACTAAAATGTATGAAAACGTGTTTTACAGTATTTTGGCTGCCAGGATCGCTATCGGGAAATGGGAACAAGCATTTCCTGCGTAAAATGACACGACTAATCGAATGCTGTCGGCAGAATTCAAATCCGAGCCTCTGTTCTTCTGGAAATCACAAATATGCATGAAAACGTGTTTTTACAGTATTTTGGCTCCCAGTATCGCTATCGGGAAATGAGAACAAGCATTTCCTGCGTAAAATGACACGAGTAATCGAACTGTGTCGGCAGAATTCGAATACGAGCCTCTGTTCCTCTGGAGTTCACTAAAATGTATGAAAACGTGTTTTACAGTATTCTGGCTCCCAGGATCGCTATCAGGAAATGGAAACAAGCATTTCCTACGTAAAATGACACGAGTAATCGAATGCTGGCGGCAGAATTCAAATCGGAGCATCCGTTCCTCTGGAATTCACTAAAATGTATGAAAACATGTTTTACAGTATTCTGGCTCCCAGGATCGCTATCAGGAAATGGAAACAATCATTTCCTACGTAAAATGACACGAGTAATCGAACTGTGCCGGCCGAATTCAAATCCGAGCCTCTGTTCCTCTGGAATTCACAAATATGTATGAAAACATGTTTTACAGTATTCTGGCTCCCAGGATCGCTATCAGGAAATGGAAACAATCATTTCCTACGTAAAATGACACGAGTAATCGAATGCTGGCGGCAGAATTCAAATCCGAGCCTCTATTCCTCTGGAATTCACAAATATGTATGAAAACGTGTTTTACAGTATTCTGGCTCCCAGGATCGCTATCAGGAAATGGAAACAAGCATTTCCTACGTAAAATGACACGAGTAATCGAATGCTGCCGGCAGAATTCAAATCCGAGCCTCTGTTCCTCTGGAATTCACTAAAATGTATGAAAACGTGTTTTACAGTATTTTGGCTGCCAGGATCGCTATCGGGAAATGGGAACAAGCATTTCCTGCGTAAAATGACACGACTAATCGAATGCTGTCGGCAGAATTCAAATCCGAGCCTCTGTTCTTCTGGAAATCACAAATATGCATGAAAACGTGTTTTACAGTATTTTGGCTCCCAGTATCGCTATCGGGAAATGAGAACAAGCATTTCCTGCGTAAAATGACACGAGTAATCGAACTGTGTCGGCAGAATTCGAATACGAGCCTCTGTTCCTCTGGAGTTCACTAAAATGTATGAAAACGTGTTTTACAGTATTCTGGCTCCCAGGATCGCTATCAGGAAATGGAAACAAGCATTTCCTACGTAAAATGACACGAGTAATCGAACTGTGCCGACAGAATTCAAATCCGAGCCTCCGTTCCTCTGGAATTCCCTAAAATGTATGAAAACATGTTTTACAGTATTCTGGCTCCCAGGATCGCTATCAGGAAATGGAAGCAACCATTTCCTACGTAAAATGACACGAGTAATCGAACTGTGCCGGCCGAATTCAAATCCGAGCCTCCGTTCCTCTGGAATTCACAAATATGTATGAAAACGTGTTTTACAGTATTCTGGCTCCCAGGATCGCTATCAGGAAATGGAAACAAGCATTTCCTACGTAAAATGACACGAGTAATCGAATGCTGGCGGCAGAATTCAAATCGGAGCATCCGTTCCTCTGGAATTCACTAAAATGTATGAAAACATGTTTTACAGTATTCTGGCTCCCAGGATCGCTATCAGGAAATGGAAACAATCATTTCCTACGTAAAATGACACGAGTAATCGAACTGTGCCGGCCGAATTCAAATCCGAGCCTCTGTTCCTCTGGAATTCACAAATATGTATGAAAACATGTTTTACAGTATTCTGGCTCCCAGGATCGCTATCAGGAAATGGAAACAATCATTTCCTACGTAAAATGACACGAGTAATCGAATGCTGGCGGCAGAATTCAAATCCGAGCCTCTATTCCTCTGGAATTCACAAATATGTATGAAAACGTGTTTTACAGTATTCTGGCTCCCAGGATCGCTATCAGGAAATGGAAACAAGCATTTCCTACGTAAAATGACACGAGTAATCGAATGCTGCCGGCAGAATTCAAATCCGAGCCTCTGTTCCTCTGGAATTCACTAAAATGTATGAAAACGTGTTTTACAGTATTTTGGCTGCCAGGATCGCTATCGGGAAATGGGAACAAGCATTTCCTGCGTAAAATGACACGACTAATCGAATGCTGTCGGCAGAATTCAAATCCGAGCCTCTGTTCTTCTGGAAATCACAAATATGCATGAAAACGTGTTTTACAGTATTTTGGCTCCCAGTATCGCTATCGGGAAATGAGAACAAGCATTTCCTGCGTAAAATGACACGAGTAATCGAACTGTGTCGGCAGAATTCGAATACGAGCCTCTGTTCCTCTGGAGTTCACTAAAATGTATGAAAACGTGTTTTACAGTATCTTGGCTCCCAGGATCGCTATCAGGAAATGGAAGCTAGCATTTCCTACGTAAAATGACACGAGTAATCGAACTGTGCTGGCAGAATTCAAATCCGAGCCTCCGTTCCTCTGGAATTCCCTAAAATGTATGAAAACGTGTTTTACAGTATTCTGGCTCCCAGGATCGCTATCAGGAAATGGAAACAATCATTTCCTACGTAAAATGACACGAGTAATCGAATGCTGGCGGCAGAATTCAAATCGGAGCATCCGTTCCTCTGGAATTCACTAAAATGTATGAAAACATGTTTTACAGTATTCTGGCTCCCAGGATCGCTATCAGGAAATGGAAGCAAGCATTTCCTACGTAAAATGACACGAGTAATCGAACTGTGCTGGCAGAATTCAAATCCGAGCCTCCGTTCCTCTGAAATTCCCTAAAATGTATGAAAACATGTTTTACAGTATTCTGGCTCCCAGGATCGCAATCGCGAAATGAAGACAAGTACTTCCTACGTAAAATGACACGAGTAATCGAACTATGCCGGCAGAATTCAAATCCGAGCCTCTATTCCTCTGGAATTCACAAATATGTATGAAAACGTGTTTTACAGTATTCTGGCTCCCAGGATCGCTATCAGGAAATGGAAACAAGCATTTCCTACGTAAAATGACACGAGTAATCGAATGCTGGCGGCAGAATTCAAATCCGAGCCTCTGTTCCTCTGGAATTCACTAAAATGTATGAAAACGTGTTTTACAGTATTTTGGCTGCCAGGATCGCTATCGGGAAATGGGAACAAGCATTTCCTGCGTAAAATGACACGACTAATCGAATGCTGTCGGCAGAATTCAAATCCGAGCCTCTGTTCTTCTGGAAATCACAAATATGCATGAAAACGTGTTTTACAGTATTTTGGCTCCCAGGATCGCTATCGGGAAATGAGAACAAGCATTTCCTGCGTAAAATGACACGAGTAATCGAACTGTGCTGGCAGAATTCAAATCCGAGCCTCCGTTCCTCTGGAATTCCCTAAAATGTATGAAAACATGTTTTACAGTATTCTGGCTCCCAGGATCGCTATCAGGAAATGGAAACAATCATTTCCTACGTAAAATGACACGAGTAATCGAATGCTGGCGGCAGAATTCAAATCGGAGCATCCGTTCCTCTGGAATTCACTAAAATGTATGAAAACATGTTTTACAGTATTCTGGCTCCCAGGATCGCTATCAGGAAATGGAAGCAAGCATTTCCTACGTAAAATGACACGAGTAATCGAACTGTGCTGGCAGAATTCAAATCCGAGCCTCCGTTCCTCTGAAATTCCCTAAAATGTATGAAAACATGTTTTACAGTATTCTGGCTCCCAGGATCGCAATCGCGAAATGAAGACAAGTATTTCCTACGTAAAATGACACGAGTAATCGAACTATGCCGGCAGAATTCAAATCCGAGCCTCTATTCCTCTGGAATTCACAAATATGTATGAAAACGTGTTTTACAGTATTCTGGCTCCCAGGATCGCTATCAGGAAATGGAAACAAGCATTTCCTACGTAAAATGACACGAGTAATCGAATGCTGCCGGCAGAATTCAAATCCGAGCCTCTGTTCCTCTGGAATTCACTAAAATGTATGAAAACGTGTTTTACAGTATTTTGGCTGCCAGGATCGCTATCGGGAAATGGGAACAAGCATTTCCTGCGTAAAATGACACGACTAATCGAATGCTGTCGGCAGAATTCAAATCCGAGCCTCTGTTCTTCTGGAAATCACAAATATGCATGAAAACGTGTTTTACAGTATTTTGGCTCCCAGTATCGCTATCGGGAAATGAGAACAAGCACTTCCTGCGTAAAATGACACGAGTAATCGAACTGTGTCGGCAGAATTCGAATACGAGCCTCTGTTCCTCTGGAGTTCACTAAAATGTATGAAAACGTGTTTTACAGTATCTTGGCTCCCAGGATCGCTATCAGGAAATGGAAGCTAGCATTTCCTACGTAAAATGACACGAGTAATCGAACTGTCCCGGCAGAATTCAAATACGAGCCTCTGTTCCTCTGGAATTCACAAATATGTATGAAAACATGTTTTACAGTATTCTGGCTCCCAGGATCGCTATCAGGAAATGGAAGCAACCATTTCCTACGTAAAATGACACGAGTAATCGAACTGTGCCGGCCGAATTCAAATACGAGCCTCCGTTCCTCTGGAATTCACAAATATGTATGAAAACGTGTTTTACAGTATTCTGGCTCCCAGGATCGCTATCAGGAAATGGAAACAATCATTTCCTACGTAAAATGACACGAGTAATCGAATGCTGGCGGCAGAATTCAAATCCGAGCCTCCGTTCCTCTGGAATTCACTAAAATGTATGAAAACATGTTTTACAGTATTCTGGCTCCCAGTATCGCTATCGGGAAATGAGAACAAGCATTTCCTCCGTAAAATGACACGAGTAATCGAACTATGCCGGCAGAATTCAAATCCGAGCCTCCGTTCCTCTGGAATTCACAAATATGTATCAAAACGTGTTTTACAGTATTCTGGCTCCCAGGATCGCTATCAGGAAATGGAAGCAACCATTTCCTACGTAAAATGACACGAGTAATCGAACTGTGCCGGCCCAATTCAAATCCGAGCCTCCGTTCCTCTGGAATTCACAAATATGTATGAAAACGTGTTTTACAGTATTCTGGCTCCCAGGATCGCTATCAGGAAATGGAAACAAGCATTTCCTACGTAAAATGACACGAGTAATCGAATGCTGGCGGCAGAATTCAAATCGGAGCATCCGTTCCTCTGGAATTCACTAAAATGTATGAAAACATGTTTAACAGTATTCTGGCTCCCAGGATCGCTATCAGGAAATGGAAGCAAGCATTTCCTACGTAAAATGACACGAGTAATCGAATGCTGGCGGCAGAATTCAAATCGGAGCATCCGTTCCTCTGGAATTCACTAAAATGTATGAAAACATGTTTTACAGTATTCTGGCTCCCAGGATCGCTATCAGGAAATGGAAGCAAGCATTTCGTGCGTAAAATGACACGAGTAATCGAACTGTGCTGGCAGAATTCGAATACGAGCCTCTGTTCCTCTGGAGTTCACTAAAATGTATGAAAACGTGTTTTACAGTATTTTGGCTCCCAGGATCGCAATCGCGAAATGAAGACAAGTATTTCCTACGTAAAATGACACGAGTAATCGAACTATGCCGGCAGAATTCAAATCCGAGCCTCCGTTCCTCTGGAATTCACAAATATGTATCAAAACGTGTTTTACAGTATTCTGGCTCCCAGGATCGCTATCAGGAAATGGAAGCAAGCATTTCCTACGTAAAATGACACGAGTAATCGAACTGTGCTGGCAGAATTCAAATCCGAGCCTCCGTTCCTCTGAAATTCCCTAAAATGTATGAAAACATGTTTTACAGTATTCTGGCTCCCAGGATCGCAATCGCGAAATGAAGACAAGTACTTCCTACGTAAAATGACACGAGTAATCGAACTATGCCGGCAGAATTCAAATCCGAGCCTCTATTCCTCTGGAATTCACAAATATGTATGAAAACGTGTTTTACAGTATTCTGGCTCCCAGGATCGCTATCAGGAAATGGAAACAAGCATTTCCTACGTAAAATGACACGAGTAATCGAATGCTGCCGGCAGAATTCAAATCCGAGCCTCTGTTCCTCTGGAATTCACTAAAATGTATGAAAACGTGTTTTACAGTATTTTGGCTGCCAGGATCGCTATCGGGAAATGGGAACAAGCATTTCCTGCGTAAAATGACACGACTAATCGAATGCTGTCGGCAGAATTCAAATCCGAGCCTCTGTTCTTCTGGAAATCACAAATATGCATGAAAACGTGTTTTACAGTATTTTGGCTCCCAGTATCGCTATCGGGAAATGAGAACAAGCATTTCCTGCGTAAAATGACACGAGTAATCGAACTGTGCTGGCAGAATTCAAATCCGAGCCTCCGTTCCTCTGGAATTCCCTAAAATGTATGAAAACATGTTTTACAGTATTCTGGCTCCCAGGATCGCTATCAGGAAATGGAAACAATCATTTCCTACGTAAAATGACACGAGTAATCGAATGCTGGCGGCAGAATTCAAATCGGAGCATCCGTTCCTCTGGAATTCACTAAAATGTATGAAAACATGTTTTACAGTATTCTGGCTCCCAGGATCGCTCTCAGGAAATGGAAGCAAGCATTTCCTACGTAAAATGACACGAGTAATCGAACTGTGCTGGCAGAATTCAAATCCGAGCCTCCGTTCCTCTGAAATTCCCTAAAATGTATGAAAACATGTTTTACAGTATTCTGGCTCCCAGGATCGCAATCGCGAAATGAAGACAAGTATTTCCTACGTAAAATGACACGAGTAATCGAACTATGCCGGCAGAATTCAAATCCGAGCCTCTATTCCTCTGGAATTCACAAATATGTATGAAAACGTGTTTTACAGTATTCTGGCTCCCAGGATCGCTATCAGGAAATGGAAACAAGCATTTCCTACGTAAAATGACACGAGTAATCGAATGCTGCCGGCAGAATTCAAATCCGAGCCTCTGTTCCTCTGGAATTCACTAAAATGTATGAAAACGTGTTTTACAGTATTTTGGCTGCCAGGATCGCTATCGGGAAATGGGAACAAGCATTTCCTGCGTAAAATGACACGACTAATCGAATGCTGTCGGCAGAATTCAAATCCGAGCCTCTGTTCTTCTGGAAATCACAAATATGCATGAAAACGTGTTTTACAGTATTTTGGCTCCCAGTATCGCTATCGGGAAATGAGAACAAGCACTTCCTGCGTAAAATGACACGAGTAATCGAACTGTGTCGGCAGAATTCGAATACGAGCCTCTGTTCCTCTGGAGTTCACTAAAATGTATGAAAACGTGTTTTACAGTATCTTGGCTCCCAGGATCGCTATCAGGAAATGGAAGCTAGCATTTCCTACGTAAAATGACACGAGTAATCGAACTGTCCCGGCAGAATTCAAATACGAGCCTCTGTTCCTCTGGAATTCACAAATATGTATGAAAACATGTTTTACAGTATTCTGGCTCCCAGGATCGCTATCAGGAAATGGAAGCAACCATTTCCTACGTAAAATGACACGAGTAATCGAACTGTGCCGGCCGAATTCAAATACGAGCCTCCGTTCCTCTGGAATTCACAAATATGTATGAAAACGTGTTTTACAGTATTCTGGCTCCCAGGATCGCTATCAGGAAATGGAAACAATCATTTCCTACGTAAAATGACACGAGTAATCGAATGCTGGCGGCAGAATTCAAATCCGAGCCTCCGTTCCTCTGGAATTCACTAAAATGTATGAAAACATGTTTTACAGTATTCTGGCTCCCAGTATCGCTATCGGGAAATGAGAACAAGCATTTCCTCCGTAAAATGACACGAGTAATCGAACTATGCCGGCAGAATTCAAATCCGAGCCTCCGTTCCTCTGGAATTCACAAATATGTATCAAAACGTGTTTTACAGTATTCTGGCTCCCAGGATCGCTATCAGGAAATGGAAGCAACCATTTCCTACGTAAAATGACACGAGTAATCGAACTGTGCCGGCCGAATTCAAATCCGAGCCTCCGTTCCTCTGGAATTCACAAATATGTATGAAAACGTGTTTTACAGTATTCTGGCTCCCAGGATCGCTATCAGGAAATGGAAACAAGCATTTCCTACGTAAAATGACACGAGTAATCGAATGCTGGCGGCAGAATTCAAATCGGAGCATCCGTTCCTCTGGAATTCACTAAAATGTATGAAAACATGTTTAACAGTATTCTGGCTCCCAGGATCGCTATCAGGAAATGGAAGCAAGCATTTCCTACGTAAAATGACACGAGTAATCGAATGCTGGCGGCAGAATTCAAATCGGAGCATCCGTTCCTCTGGAATTCACTAAAATGTATGAAAACATGTTTTACAGTATTCTGGCTCCCAGGATCGCTATCAGGAAATGGAAGCAAGCATTTCGTGCGTAAAATGACACGAGTAATCGAACTGTGCTGGCAGAATTCGAATACGAGCCTCTGTTCCTCTGGAGTTCACTAAAATGTATGAAAACGTGTTTTACAGTATTTTGGCTCCCAGGATCGCAATCGCGAAATGAAGACAAGTATTTCCTACGTAAAATGACACGAGTAATCGAACTATGCCGGCAGAATTCAAATCCGAGCCTCCGTTCCTCTGGAATTCACAAATATGTATCAAAACGTGTTTTACAGTATTCTGGCTCCCAGGATCGCTATCAGGAAATGGAAGCAAGCATTTCCTACGTAAAATGACACGAGTAATCGAACTGTGCTGGCAGAATTCAAATCCGAGCCTCCGTTCCTCTGGAATTCCCTAAAATGTATGAAAACATGTTTTACAGTATTCTGGCTCCCAGGATCGCTATTAGGAAATGGAAGCAAGCATTTCCTACGTAAAATGACACGAGTAATCGAACTGTGCCGGCAGAATTCAAATCCGAGCCTCCGTTCCTCTGGAATTCACAAATATGTATGAAAACGTGTTTTACAGTATTCTGGCTCCCAGGATCGCTATCAGGAAATGGAAACAATCATTTCCTACGTAAAATGACACGAGTAATCGAATGCTGGCGGCAGAATTCAAATCGGAGCATCCGTTCCTCTGGAATTCACTAAAATGTATGAAAACATGTTTTACAGTATTCTGGCTCCCAGGATCGCAATCGCGAAATGAAGACAAGTATTTCCTACGTAAAATGACACGAGTAATCGAACTATGCCGGCAGAATTCAAATCCGAGCCTCTGTTCCTCTGGAATTCACAAATATGTATGAAAACGTGTTTTACAATATTCTGGCTCCCAGGATCGCTATCAGGAAATGGAAGCAAGCATTTCCTACGTAAAATGACACGAGTAATCGAACTGTGCTGGCAGAATTCAAATCCGAGCCTCCGTTCCTCTGGAATTCCCTAAAATGTATGAAAACGTGTTTTACAGTATTCTGGCTCCCAGGATCGCTATCAGGAAATGGAAACAAGCATTTCCTACGTAAAATGACACGAGTAATCGAACTGTGCCGACAGAATTCAAATCCGAGCCTCCGTTCCTCTGGAATTCCCTAAAATGTATGAAAACATGTTTTACAGTATTCTGGCTCCCAGGATCGCTATCAGGAAATGGAAGCAACCATTTCCTACGTAAAATGACACGAGTAATCGAACTGTGCCGGCCGAATTCAAATCCGAGCCTCCGTTCCTCTGGAATTCACAAATATGTATGAAAACGTGTTTTACAGTATTCTGGCTCCCAGGATCGCTATCAGGAAATGGAAACAATCATTTCCTACGTAAAATGACACGAGTAATCGAATCCTGGCGGCAGAATTCAAATCGGATCATCCGTTCCTCTGGAATTCACTAAAATGTATGAAAACATGTTTTACAGTATTCTGGCTCCCAGGATCGCTATCAGGAAATGGAAGCAAGCATTTCCTACGTAAAATGACACGAGTAATCGAACTGTGCTGGCAGAATTCAAATCCGAGCCTCCGTTCCTCTGAAATTCCCTAAAATGTATGAAAACATGTTTTACAGTATTCTGGCTCCCAGGATCGCAATCGCGAAATGAAGACAAGTATTTCCTACGTAAAATGACACGAGTAATCGAACTATGCCGGCAGAATTCAAATCCGAGCCTCTGTTCCTCTGGAATTCACAAATATGTATGAAAACGTGTTTTACAATATTCTGGCTCCCAGGATCGCTATCAGGAAATGGAAGCAAGCATTTCCTACGTAAAATGACACGAGTAATCGAACTGTGCTGGCAGAATTCAAATCCGAGCCTCCGTTCCTCTGGAATTCCCTAAAATGTATGAAAACGTGTTTTACAGTATTCTGGCTCCCAGGATCGCTATCAGGAAATGGAAACAAGCATTTCCTACGTAAAATGACACGAGTAATCGAACTGTGCCGACAGAATTCAAATCCGAGCCTCCGTTCCTCTGGAATTCCCTAAAATGTATGAAAACATGTTTTACAGTATTCTGGCTCCCAGGATCGCTATCAGGAAATGGAAGCAACCATTTCCTACGTAAAATGACACGAGTAATCGAACTGTGCCGGCCGAATTCAAATCCGAGCCTCCGTTCCTCTGGAATTCACAAATATGTATGAAAACGTGTTTTACAGTATTCTGGCTCCCAGGATCGCTATCAGGAAATGGAAACAATCATTTCCTACGTAAAATGACACGAGTAATCGAATCCTGGCGGCAGAATTCAAATCGGAGCATCCGTTCCTCTGGAATTCACTAAAATGTATGAAAACATGTTTTACAGTATTCTGGCTCCCAGGATCGCTATCAGGAAATGGAAGCAACCATTTCCTACGTAAAATGACACGAGTAATCGAACTGTGCCGGCCGAATTCAAATCCGAGCCTCCGTTCCTCTGGAATTCACAAATATGTATGAAAACGTGTTTTACAGTATTCTGGCTCCCAGGATCGCTATCAGGAAATGGAAACAAGCATTTCCTACGTAAAATGACACGAGTAATCGAATGCTGGCGGCAGAATTCAAATCCGAGCCTCCGTTCCTCTGGAATTCACAAATATGTATCAAAACGTGTTTTACAGTATTCTGGCTCCCAGGATCGCTATCAGGAAATGGAAGCAAGCATTTCCTACGTAAAATGACACGAGTAATCGAACTGTGCTGGCAGAATTCAAATCCGAGCCTCCGTTCCTCTGGAATTCCCTAAAATGTATGAAAACATGTTTTACAGTATTCTGGCTCCCAGGATCGCTATCAGGAAATGGAAACAATCATTTCCTACGTAAAATGACACGAGTAATCGAATGCTGGCGGCAGAATTCAAATCGGAGCATCCGTTCCTCTGGAATTCACTAAAATGTATGAAAACATGTTTTACAGTATTCTGGCTCCCAGGATCGCTATCTGGAAATGGAAGCAAGCATTTCCTACGTAAAATGACACGAGTAATCGAACTGTGCTGGCAGAATTCAAATCCGAGCCTCCGTTCCTCTGGAATTCCCTAAAATGTATGAAAACATGTTTTACAGTATTCTGGCTCCCAGGATCGCTATCAGGAAATGGAAGCAAGCATTTCCTACGTAAAATGACACGAGTAATCGAACTGTGCCGACAGATTTCAAATCCGAGCCTCCGTTCCTCTGGAATTCCCTAAAATGTATGAAAACATGTTTTACAGTATTCTGACTCCCAGGATCGCTATCAGGAAATGGAAGCAACCATTTCCTACGTAAAATGACACGAGTAATCGAACTGTGCCGGCCGAATTCAAATACAAGCCTCCGTTCCTCTGGAATTCACAAATATGTATGAAAACGTGTTTTACAGTATTCTGGCTCCCAGGATCGCTATCAGGAAATGGAAACAATCATTTCCTACGTAAAATGACACGAGTAATCGAATGCTGGCGGCAGAATTCAAATCCGAGCCTCTATTCCTCTGGAATTCACAAATATGTATGAAAACGTGTTTTACAGTATTCTGGCTCCCAGGATCGCTATCAGGAAATGGAAACAAGCATTTCCTACGTAAAATGACACGAGTAATCGAATGCTGCCGGCAGAATTCAAATCCGAGCCTCTGTTCCTCTGGAATTCACTAAAATGTATGAAAACGTGTTTTACAGTATTTTGGCTGCCAGGATCGCTATCGGGAAATGGGAACAAGCATTTCCTGCGTAAAATGACACGACTAATCGAATGCTGTCGGCAGAATTCAAATCCGAGCCTCTGTTCTTCTGGAAATCACAAATATGTATGAAAACGTGTTTTACAGTATTTTGGCTCCCAGGATCGCTATCAGGAAATGGAAGCTAGCATTTCCTACGTAAAATGACACGAGTAATCGAACTGTCCCGGCAGAATTCAAATCCGAGCCTCCGTTCCTCTGGAATTCACAAATATGTATCAAAACGTGTTTTACAGTATTCTGGCTCCCAGGATCGCAATCGCGAAATGAAGACAAGTATTTCCTACGTAAAATGACACGAGTAATCGAACTATGCCGGCAGAATTCAAATCCGAGCCTCTGTTCCTCTGGAATTCACTAAAATGTATGAAAACGTGTTTTACAGTATTTTGGCTCCCAGTATCGCTATCGGGAAATGAGAACAAGCATTTCCTGCGTAAAATGACACGAGTAATCGAACTGTGCCGGCACAATTCAAATACGAGCCTCTGTTCCACTGGAATTCACAAGTATGTATGAAAACGTGTTTTACAGTATTCTGGCTCCCAGGATCGCTATCAGGAAATGGAAACAAGCATTTCCTACGTAAAATGACACGAGTAATCGAATGCTGGCGGCAGAATTCAAATCGGAGCATCCGTTCCTCTGGAATTCACTAAAATGTATGAAAACATGTTTTACAGTATTCTGGCTCCCAGGATCGCTATCAGGAAATGGAAGCAAGCATTTCCTGCGTAAAATGACACGAGTAATCGAACTGTGCTGGCAGAATTCGAATACGAGCCTCTGTTCCTCTGGAGTTCACTAAAATGTATGAAAACGTGTTTTACAGTATTTTGGCTCCCAGGATCGCAATCGCGAAATGAAGACAAGTATTTCCTACGTAAAATGACACGAGTAATCGAACTATGCCGGCAGAATTCAAATCCGAGCCTCCGTTCCTCTGGAATTCACAAATATGTATCAAAACGTGTTTTACAGTATTCTGGCTCCCAGGGTCGCTATCAGGAAATGGAAGCAAGCATTTCCTACGTAAAATGACACGAGTAATCGAACTGTGCTGGCAGAATTCAAATCCGAGCCTCCGTTCCTCTGGAATTCCCTAAAATGTATGAAAACATGTTTTACAGTATTCTGGCTCCCAGGATCGCTATCAGGAAATGGAAGCAAGCATTTCCTACGTAAAATGACACGAGTAATCGAACTGTGCCGACAGAATTCAAATCCGAGCCTCCGTTCCTCTGGAATTCCCTAAAATGTATGAAAACATGTTTTACAGTATTCTGACTCCCAGGATCGCTATCAGGAAATGGAAGCAACCATTTCCTACGTAAAATGACACGAGTAATCGAACTGTGCCGGCCGAATTCAAATACGAGCCTCCGTTCCTCTGGAATTCACAAATATGTATGAAAACGTGTTTTACAGCATTCTGGCTCCCAGGATCGCTATCAGGAAATGGAAACAATCATTTCCTACGTAAAATGACACGAGTAATCGAATGCTGGCGGCAGAATTCAAATCGGAGCATCCGTTCCTCTGGAATTCACTAAAATGTATGAAAACATGTTTTACAGTATTCTGGCTCCCAGGATCGCAATCGCGAAATGAAGACAAGTATTTCCTACGTAAAATGACACGAGTAATCGAACTATGCCGGCAGAATTCAAATCCGAGCCTCTGTTCCTCTGGAATTCACAAATATGTATGAAAACGTGTTTTACAATATTCTGGCTCCCAGGATCGCTATCAGGAAATGGAAGCAAGCATTTCCTACGTAAAATGACACGAGTAATCGAACTGTGCTGGCAGAATTCAAATCCGAGCCTCCGTTCCTCTGGAATTCCCTAAAATGTATGAAAACGTGTTTTACAGTATTCTGGCTCCCAGGATCGCTATCAGGAAATGGAAACAAGCATTTCCTACGTAAAATGACACGAGTAATCGAACTGTGCCGACAGAATTCAAATCCGAGCCTCCGTTCCTCTGGAATTCCCTAAAATGTATGAAAACATGTTTTACAGTATTCTGGCTCCCAGGATCGCTATCAGGAAATGGAAGCAACCATTTCCTACGTAAAATGACACGAGTAATCGAACTGTGCCGGCCGAATTCAAATCCGAGCCTCCGTTCCTCTGGAATTCACAAATATGTATGAAAACGTGTTTTACAGTATTCTGGCTCCCAGGATCGCTATCAGGAAATGGAAACAATCATTTCCTACGTAAAATGACACGAGTAATCGAATCCTGGCGGCAGAATTCAAATCGGAGCATCCGTTCCTCTGGAATTCACTAAAATGTATGAAAACATGTTTTACAGTATTCTGGCTCCCAGGATCGCTATCAGGAAATGGAAGCAAGCATTTCCTACGTAAAATGACACGAGTAATCGAACTGTGCTGGCAGAATTCAAATCCGAGCCTCCGTTCCTCTGAAATTCCCTAAAATGTATGAAAACATGTTTTACAGTATTCTGGCTCCCAGGATCGCAATCGCGAAATGAAGACAAGTATTTCCTACGTAAAATGACACGAGTAATCGAACTATGCCGGCAGAATTCAAATCCGAGCCTCTGTTCCTCTGGAATTCACAAATATGTATGAAAACGTGTTTTACAATATTCTGGCTCCCAGGATCGCTATCAGGAAATGGAAGCAAGCATTTCCTACGTAAAATGACACGAGTAATCGAACTGTGCTGGCAGAATTCAAATCCGAGCCTCCGTTCCTCTGGAATTCCCTAAAATGTATGAAAACGTGTTTTACAGTATTCTGGCTCCCAGGATCGCTACCAGGAAATGGAAACAAGCATTTCCTACGTAAAATGACACGAGTAATCGAACTGTGCCGACAGAATTCAAATCCGAGCCTCCGTTCCTCTGGAATTCCCTAAAATGTATGAAAACATGTTTTACAGTATTCTGGCTCCCAGGATCGCTATCAGGAAATGGAAGCAACCATTTCCTACGTAAAATGACACGAGTAATCGAACTGTGCCGGCCGAATTCAAATCCGAGCCTCCGTTCCTCTGGAATTCACAAATATGTATGAAAACGTGTTTTACAGTATTCTGGCTCCCAGGATCGCTATCAGGAAATGGAAACAATCATTTCCTACGTAAAATGACACGAGTAATCGAATCCTGGCGGCAGAATTCAAATCGGAGCATCCGTTCCTCTGGAATTCACTAAAATGTATGAAAACATGTTTTACAGTATTCTGGCTCCCAGGATCGCTATCAGGAAATGGAAGCAACCATTTCCTACGTAAAATGACACGAGTAATCGAACTGTGCCGGCCGAATTCAAATCCGAGCCTCCGTTCCTCTGGAATTCACAAATATGTATGAAAACGTGTTTTACAGTATTCTGGCTCCCAGGATCGCTATCAGGAAATGGAAACAAGCATTTCCTACGTAAAATGACACGAGTAATCGAATGCTGGCGGCAGAATTCAAATCCGAGCCTCCGTTCCTCTGGAATTCACAAATATGTATCAAAACGTGTTTTACAGTATTCTGGCTCCCAGGATCGCTATCAGGAAATGGAAGCAAGCATTTCCTACGTAAAATGACACGAGTAATCGAACTGTGCTGGCAGAATTCAAATCCGAGCCTCCGTTCCTCTGGAATTCCCTAAAATGTATGAAAACATGTTTTACAGTATTCTGGCTCCCAGGATCGCTATCAGGAAATGGAAGCAAGCATTTCCTACGTAAAATGACACGAGTAATCGAACTGTGCCGACAGATTTCAAATCCGAGCCTCCGTTCCTCTGGAATTCCCTAAAATGTATGAAAACATGTTTTACAGTATTCTGACTCCCAGGATCGCTATCAGGAAATGGAAGCAACCATTTCCTACGTAAAATGACACGAGTAATCGAACTGTGCCGGCCGAATTCAAATACAAGCCTCCGTTCCTCTGGAATTCACAAATATGTATGAAAACGTGTTTTACAGTATTCTGGCTCCCAGGATCGCTATCAGGAAATGGAAACAATCATTTCCTACGTAAAATGACACGAGTAATCGAATGCTGGCGGCAGAATTCAAATCCGAGCCTCTATTCCTCTGGAATTCACAAATATGTATGAAAACGTGTTTTACAGTATTCTGGCTCCCAGGATCGCTATCAGGAAATGGAAACAAGCATTTCCTACGTAAAATGACACGAGTAATCGAATGCTGCCGGCAGAATTCAAATCCGAGCCTCTGTTCCTCTGGAATTCACTAAAATGTATGAAAACGTGTTTTACAGTATTTTTGGCTGCCAGGATCGCTATCGGGAAATGGAAACAAGCATTTCCTACGTAAAATGACACGAGTAATCGAATGCTGCCGGCAGAATTCAAATCCGAGCCTCTGTTCCTCTGGAATTCACTAAAATGTATGAAAACGTGTTTTACAGTATTTTGGCTGCCAGGATCGCTATCGGGAAATGGGAACAAGCATTTCCTGCGTAAAATGACACGACTAATCGAATGCTGTCGGCCGAATTCAAATACGAGCCTCCGTTCCTCTGGAATTCACAAATATGTATGAAAACGTGTTTTACAGTATTCTGGCTCCCAGGATCGCTATCAGGAAATGGAAGCAATCATTTCCTACGTAAAATGACACGAGTAATCGAACTGTGCTGGCAGAATTCAAATCCGAGCCTCCGTTCCTCTGAAATTCCCTAAAATGTATGAAAACATGTTTTACAGTATTCTGGCTCCCAGGATCGCTATCGCGAAATGAAGACAAGTATTTCCTACGTAAAATGACACGAGTAATCGAACTATGCCGGCAGAATTCAAATCCGAGCCTCTGTTCCTCTGGAATTCACAAATATGTATGAAAACGTGTTTTACAGTATTCTGGCTCCCAGGATCGCTATCAGGAAATGGAAACAATCATTTCCTACGTAAAATGACACGAGTAATCGAACTGTGCCGGCCGAATTCAAATCCGAGCCTCTGTTCCTCTGGAATTCACAAATATGTATGAAAACATGTTTTACAGTATTCTGGCTCCCAGGATCGCTATCAGGAAATGGAAGCAACCATTTCCTACGTAAAATGACACGAGTAATCGAACTGTGCCGGCCGAATTCAAATACGAGCCTCCGTTCCTCTGGAATTCACAAATATGTATGAAAACGTGTTTTACAGTATTCTGGCTCCCAGGATCGCTATCAGGAAATGGAAACAATCATTTCCTACGTAAAATGACACGAGTAATCGAATGCTGGCGGCAGAATTCAAATCCGAGCCTCCGTTCCTCTGGAATTCACAAATATGTATGAAAACGTGTTTTACAGTATTCTGGCTCCCAGGATCGCAATCGCGAAATGAAGACAAGTATTTCCTACGTAAAATGACACGAGTAATCGAACTATGCCGGCAGAATTCAAATCCGAGCCTCTGTTCCTCTGGAATTCACAAATATGTATGAAAACGTGTTTTACAGTATTCTGGCTCCCAGGATCGCTATCAGGAAATGGAAACAAGCATTTCCTACGTAAAATGACACGAGTAATCGAATGCTGCCGGCAGAATTCAAATACGAGCCTCTGTTCCTCTGGAATTCACTAAAATGTATGAAAACATGTTTTACAGTATTCTGGCTCCCAGGATCGCTATCAGGAAATGGAAGCAAGCATTTCCTACGTAAAATGACACGAGTAATCGAACTGTGCTGGCAGAATTCAAACCCGAGCCTCCGTTCCTCTGGAATTCCCTAAAATGTATGAAAACGTGTTTTACAGTATTCTGGCTCCCAGGATCGCTATCAGGAAATGGAAACAAGCATTTCCTACGTAAAATGACACGAGTAATCGAACTGTGCCGACAGAATTCAAATCCGAGCCTCCGTTCCTCTGGAATTCCCTAAAATGTATGAAAACATGTTTTACAGTATTCTGGCTCCCAGGATCGCTATCAGGAAATGGAAGCAACCATTTCCTACGTAAAATGACACGAGTAATCGAACTGTGCCGGCCGAATTCAAATCCGAGCCTCCGTTCCTCTGGAATTCACAAATATGTATGAAAACGTGTTTTACAGTATTCTGGCTCCCAGGATCGCTATCAGGAAATGGAAACAAGCATTTCCTACGTAAAATGACACGAGTAATCGAATGCTGGCGGCAGAATTCAAATCGGAGCATCCGTTCCTCTGGAATTCACTAAAATGTATGAAAACATGTTTTACAGTATTCTGGCTCCCAGGATCGCTATCAGGAAATGGAAACAATCATTTCCTACGTAAAATGACACGAGTAATCGAACTGTGCCGGCCGAATTCAAATCCGAGCCTCTGTTCCTCTGGAATTCACAAATATGTATGAAAACATGTTTTACAGTATTCTGGCTCCCAGGATCGCTATCAGGAAATGGAAACAATCATTTCCTACGTAAAATGACACGAGTAATCGAATGCTGGCGGCAGAATTCAAATCCGAGCCTCTATTCCTCTGGAATTCACAAATATGTATGAAAACGTGTTTTACAGTATTCTGGCTCCCAGGATCGCTATCAGGAAATGGAAACAAGCATTTCCTACGTAAAATGACACGAGTAATCGAATGCTGCCGGCAGAATTCAAATCCGAGCCTCTGTTCCTCTGGAATTCACTAAAATGTATGAAAACGTGTTTTACAGTATTTTGGCTGCCAGGATCGCTATCGGGAAATGGGAACAAGCATTTCCTGCGTAAAATGACACGACTAATCGAATGCTGTCGGCAGAATTCAAATCCGAGCCTCTGTTCTTCTGGAAATCACAAATATGCATGAAAACGTGTTTTACAGTATTTTGGCTCCCAGTATCGCTATCGGGAAATGAGAACAAGCATTTCCTGCGTAAAATGACACGAGTAATCGAACTGTGTCGGCAGAATTCGAATACGAGCCTCTGTTCCTCTGGAGTTCACTAAAATGTATGAAAACGTGTTTTACAGTATTCTGGCTCCCAGGATCGCTATCAGGAAATGGAAACAAGCATTTCCTACGTAAAATGACACGAGTAATCGAACTGTGCCGACAGAATTCAAATCCGAGCCTCCGTTCCTCTGGAATTCCCTAAAATGTATGAAAACATGTTTTACAGTATTCTGGCTCCCAGGATCGCTATCAGGAAATGGAAGCAACCATTTCCTACGTAAAATGACACGAGTAATCGAACTGTGCCGGCCGAATTCAAATCCGAGCCTCCGTTCCTCTGGAATTCACAAATATGTATGAAAACGTGTTTTACAGTATTCTGGCTCCCAGGATCGCTATCAGGAAATGGAAACAAGCATTTCCTACGTAAAATGACACGAGTAATCGAATGCTGGCGGCAGAATTCAAATCGGAGCATCCGTTCCTCTGGAATTCACTAAAATGTATGAAAACATGTTTTACAGTATTCTGGCTCCCAGGATCGCTATCAGGAAATGGAAACAATCATTTCCTACGTAAAATGACACGAGTAATCGAACTGTGCCGGCCGAATTCAAATCCGAGCCTCTGTTCCTCTGGAATTCACAAATATGTATGAAAACATGTTTTACAGTATTCTGGCTCCCAGGATCGCTATCAGGAAATGGAAACAATCATTTCCTACGTAAAATGACACGAGTAATCGAATGCTGGCGGCAGAATTCAAATCCGAGCCTCTATTCCTCTGGAATTCACAAATATGTATGAAAACGTGTTTTACAGTATTCTGGCTCCCAGGATCGCTATCAGGAAATGGAAACAAGCATTTCCTACGTAAAATGACACGAGTAATCGAATGCTGCCGGCAGAATTCAAATCCGAGCCTCTGTTCCTCTGGAATTCACTAAAATGTATGAAAACGTGTTTTACAGTATTTTGGCTGCCAGGATCGCTATCGGGAAATGGGAACAAGCATTTCCTGCGTAAAATGACACGACTAATCGAATGCTGTCGGCAGAATTCAAATCCGAGCCTCTGTTCTTCTGGAAATCACAAATATGCATGAAAACGTGTTTTACAGTATTTTGGCTCCCAGTATCGCTATCGGGAAATGAGAACAAGCATTTCCTGCGTAAAATGACACGAGTAATCGAACTGTGTCGGCAGAATTCGAATACGAGCCTCTGTTCCTCTGGAGTTCACTAAAATGTATGAAAACGTGTTTTACAGTATCTTGGCTCCCAGGATCGCTATCAGGAAATGGAAGCTAGCATTTCCTACGTAAAATGACACGAGTAATCGAACTCTGCTGGCAGAATTCAAATCCGAGCCTCCGTTCCTCTGGAATTCCCTAAAATGTATGAAAACGTGTTTTACAGTATTCTGGCTCCCAGGATCGCTATCAGGAAATGGAAACAATCATTTCCTACGTAAAATGACACGAGTAATCGAATGCTGGCGGCAGAATTCAAATCGGAGCATCCGTTCCTCTGGAATTCACTAAAATGTATGAAAACATGTTTTACAGTATTCTGGCTCCCAGGATCGCTATCAGGAAATGGAAGCAAGCATTTCCTACGTAAAATGACACGAGTAATCGAACTGTGCTGGCAGAATTCAAATCCGAGCCTCCGTTCCTCTGAAATTCCCTAAAATGTATGAAAACATGTTTTACAGTATTCTGGCTCCCAGGATCGCAATCGCGAAATGAAGACAAGTACTTCCTACGTAAAATGACACGAGTAATCGAACTATGCCGGCAGAATTCAAATCCGAGCCTCTATTCCTCTGGAATTCACAAATATGTATGAAAACGTGTTTTACAGTATTCTGGCTCCCAGGATCGCTATCAGGAAATGGAAACAAGCATTTCCTACGTAAAATGACACGAGTAATCGAATGCTGCCGGCAGAATTCAAATCCGAGCCTCTGTTCCTCTGGAATTCACTAAAATGTATGAAAACGTGTTTTACAGTATTTTGGCTGCCAGGATCGCTATCGGGAAATGGGAACAAGCATTTCCTGCGTAAAATGACACGACTAATCGAATGCTGTCGGCAGAATTCAAATCCGAGCCTCTGTTCTTCTGGAAATCACAAATATGCATGAAAACGTGTTTTACAGTATTTTGGCTCCCAGTATCGCTATCGGGAAATGAGAACAAGCATTTCCTGCGTAAAATGACACGAGTAATCGAACTGTGCTGGCAGAATTCAAATCCGAGCCTCCGTTCCTCTGGAATTCCCTAAAATGTATGAAAACATGTTTTACAGTATTCTGGCTCCCAGGATCGCTATCAGGAAATGGAAACAATCATTTCCTACGTAAAATGACACGAGTAATCGAATGCTGGCGGCAGAATTCAAATCGGAGCATCCGTTCCTCTGGAATTCACTAAAATGTATGAAAACATGTTTTACAGTATTCTGGCTCCCAGGATCGCTATCAGGAAATGGAAGCAAGCATTTCCTACGTAAAATGACACGAGTAATCGAACTGTGCTGGCAGAATTCAAATCCGAGCCTCCGTTCCTCTGAAATTCCCTAAAATGTATGAAAACATGTTTTACAGTATTCTGGCTCCCAGGATCGCAATCGCGAAATGAAGACAAGTATTTCCTACGTAAAATGACACGAGTAATCGAACTATGCCGGCAGAATTCAAATCCGAGCCTCTATTCCTCTGGAATTCACAAATATGTATGAAAACGTGTTTTACAGTATTCTGGCTCCCAGGATCGCTATCAGGAAATGGAAACAAGCATTTCCTACGTAAAATGACACGAGTAATCGAATGCTGCCGGCAGAATTCAAATCCGAGCCTCTGTTCCTCTGGAATTCACTAAAATGTATGAAAACGTGTTTTACAGTATTTTGGCTGCCAGGATCGCTATCGGGAAATGGGAACAAGCATTTCCTGCGTAAAATGACACGACTAATCGAATGCTGTCGGCAGAATTCAAATCCGAGCCTCTGTTCTTCTGGAAATCACAAATATGCATGAAAACGTGTTTTACAGTATTTTGGCTCCCAGTATCGCTATCGGGAAATGAGAACAAGCACTTCCTGCGTAAAATGACACGAGTAATCGAACTGTGTCGGCAGAATTCGAATACGAGCCTCTGTTCCTCTGGAGTTCACTAAAATGTATGAAAACGTGTTTTACAGTATCTTGGCTCCCAGGATCGCTATCAGGAAATGGAAGCTAGCATTTCCTACGTAAAATGACACGAGTAATCGAACTGTCCCGGCAGAATTCAAATACGAGCCTCTGTTCCTCTGGAATTCACAAATATGTATGAAAACATGTTTTACAGTATTCTGGCTCCCAGGATCGCTATCAGGAAATGGAAGCAACCATTTCCTACGTAAAATGACACGAGTAATCGAACTGTGCCGGCCGAATTCAAATACGAGCCTCCGTTCCTCTGGAATTCACAAATATGTATGAAAACGTGTTTTACAGTATTCTGGCTCCCAGGATCGCTATCAGGAAATGGAAACAATCATTTCCTACGTAAAATGACACGAGTAATCGAATGCTGGCGGCAGAATTCAAATCGGAGCATCCGTTCCTCTGGAATTCACTAAAATGTATGAAAACATGTTTTACAGTATTCTGGCTCCCAGTATCGCTATCGGGAAATGAGAACAAGCATTTCCTCCGTAAAATGACACGAGTAATCGAACTATGCCGGCAGAACTCAAATCCGAGCCTCCGTTCCTCTGGAATTCACAAATATGTATCAAAACGTGTTTTACAGTATTCTGGCTCCCAGGATCGCTATCAGGAAATGGAAGCAACCATTTCCTACGTAAAATGACACGAGTAATCGAATGCTGGCGGCAGAATTCAAATCCGAGCCTCTATTCCTCTGGAATTCACAAATATGTATGAAAACGTGTTTTACAGTATTCTGGCTCCCAGGATCGCTATCAGGAAATGGAAACAAGCATTTCCTACGTAAAATGACACGAGTAATCGAATGCTGCCGGCAGAATTCAAATCCGAGCCTCTGTTCCTCTGGAATTCACTAAAATGTATGAAAACGTGTTTTACAGTATTTTGGCTGCCAGGATCGCTATCGGGAAATGGGAACAAGCATTTCCTGCGTAAAATGACACGACTAATCGAATGCTGTCGGCAGAATTCAAATCCGAGCCTCTGTTCTTCTGGAAATCACAAATATGCATGAAAACGTGTTTTACAGTATTTTGGCTCCCAGTATCGCTATCGGGAAATGAGAACAAGCATTTCCTGCGTAAAATGACACGAGTAATCGAACTGTGTCGGCAGAATTCGAATACGAGCCTCTGTTCCTCTGGAGTTCACTAAAATGTATGAAAACGTGTTTTACAGTATCTTGGCTCCCAGGATCGCTATCAGGAAATGGAAGCTAGCATTTCCTACGTAAAATGACACGAGTAATCGAACTCTGCTGGCAGAATTCAAATCCGAGCCTCCGTTCCTCTGGAATTCCCTAAAATGTATGAAAACGTGTTTTACAGTATTCTGGCTCCCAGGATCGCTATCAGGAAATGGAAACAATCATTTCCTACGTAAAATGACACGAGTAATCGAATGCTGGCGGCAGAATTCAAATCGGAGCATCCGTTCCTCTGGAATTCACTAAAATGTATGAAAACATGTTTTACAGTATTCTGGCTCCCAGGATCGCTATCAGGAAATGGAAGCAAGCATTTCCTACGTAAAATGACACGAGTAATCGAACTGTGCTGGCAGAATTCAAATCCGAGCCTCCGTTCCTCTGAAATTCCCTAAAATGTATGAAAACATGTTTTACAGTATTCTGGCTCCCAGGATCGCAATCGCGAAATGAAGACAAGTACTTCCTACGTAAAATGACACGAGTAATCGAACTATGCCGGCAGAATTCAAATCCGAGCCTCTATTCCTCTGGAATTCACAAATATGTATGAAAACGTGTTTTACAGTATTCTGGCTCCCAGGATCGCTATCAGGAAATGGAAACAAGCATTTCCTACGTAAAATGACACGAGTAATCGAATGCTGCCGGCAGAATTCAAATCCGAGCCTCTGTTCCTCTGGAATTCACTAAAATGTATGAAAACGTGTTTTACAGTATTTTGGCTGCCAGGATCGCTATCGGGAAATGGGAACAAGCATTTCCTGCGTAAAATGACACGACTAATCGAATGCTGTCGGCAGAATTCAAATCCGAGCCTCTGTTCTTCTGGAAATCACAAATATGCATGAAAACGTGTTTTACAGTATTTTGGCTCCCAGTATCGCTATCGGGAAATGAGAACAAGCATTTCCTGCGTAAAATGACACGAGTAATCGAACTGTGCTGGCAGAATTCAAATCCGAGCCTCCGTTCCTCTGGAATTCCCTAAAATGTATGAAAACATGTTTTACAGTATTCTGGCTCCCAGGATCGCTATCAGGAAATGGAAACAATCATTTCCTACGTAAAATGACACGAGTAATCGAATGCTGGCGGCAGAATTCAAATCGGAGCATCCGTTCCTCTGGAATTCACTAAAATGTATGAAAACATGTTTTACAGTATTCTGGCTCCCAGGATCGCTATCAGGAAATGGAAGCAAGCATTTCCTACGTAAAATGACACGAGTAATCGAACTGTGCTGGCAGAATTCAAATCCGAGCCTCCGTTCCTCTGAAATTCCCTAAAATGTATGAAAACATGTTTTACAGTATTCTGGCTCCCAGGATCGCAATCGCGAAATGAAGACAAGTATTTCCTACGTAAAATGACACGAGTAATCGAACTATGCCGGCAGAATTCAAATCCGTGCCTCTGTTCCTCTGGAATTCACAAATATGTATGAAAACATGTTTTACAGTATTCTGGCTCCCAGGATCGCTATCAGGAAATGGAAGCAACCATTTCCTACGTAAAATGACACGAGTAATCGAACTGTGCCGGCCGAATTCAAATACGAGCCTCCGTTCCTCTGGAATTCACAAATATGTATGAAAACGTGTTTTACAGTATTCTGGCTCCCAGGATCGCTATCAGGAAATGGAAACAATCATTTCCTACGTAAAATGACACGAGTAATCGAATGCTGGCGGCAGAATTCAAATCGGAGCATCCGTTCCTCTGGAATTCACTAAAATGTATGAAAACATGTTTTACAGTATTCTGGCTCCCAGTATCGCTATCGGGAAATGAGAACAAGCATTTCCTCCGTAAAATGACACGAGTAATCGAACTATGCCGGCAGAATTCAAATCCGAGCCTCCGTTCCTCTGGAATTCACAAATATGTATCAAAACGTGTTTTACAGTATTCTGGCTCCCAGGATCGCTATCAGGAAATGGAAGCAACCATTTCCTACGTAAAATGACACGAGTAATCGAACTGTGCCGGCCGAATTCAAATCCGAGCCTCCGTTCCTCTGGAATTCACAAATATGTATGAAAACGTGTTTTACAGTATTCTGGCTCCCAGGATCGCTATCAGGAAATGGAAACAAGCATTTCCTACGTAAAATGACACGAGTAATCGAATGCTGGCGGCAGAATTCAAATCGGAGCATCCGTTCCTCTGGAATTCACTAAAATGTATGAAAACATGTTTAACAGTATTCTGGCTCCCAGGATCGCTATCAGGAAATGGAAGCAAGCATTTCCTACGTAAAATGACACGAGTAATCGAATGCTGGCGGCAGAATTCAAATCGGAGCATCCGTTCCTCTGGAATTCACTAAAATGTATGAAAACATGTTTTACAGTATTCTGGCTCCCAGGATCGCTATCAGGAAATGGAAGCAAGCATTTCGTGCGTAAAATGACACGAGTAATCGAACTGTGCTGGCAGAATTCGAATACGAGCCTCTGTTCCTCTGGAGTTCACTAAAATGTATGAAAACGTGTTTTACAGTATTTTGGCTCCCAGGATCGCAATCGCGAAATGAAGACAAGTATTTCCTACGTAAAATGACACGAGTAATCGAACTATGCCGGCAGAATTCAAATCCGAGCCTCCGTTCCTCTGGAATTCACAAATATGTATCAAAACGTGTTTTACAGTATTCTGGCTCCCAGGATCGCTATCAGGAAATGGAAGCAAGCATTTCCTACGTAAAATGACACGAGTAATCGAACTGTGCTGGCAGAATTCAAATCCGAGCCTCCGTTCCTCTGGAATTCCCTAAAATGTATGAAAACATGTTTTACAGTATTCTGGCTCCCAGGATCGCTATTAGGAAATGGAAGCAAGCATTTCCTACGTAAAATGACACGAGTAATCGAACTGTGCCGGCCGAATTCAAATCCGAGCCTCCGTTCCTCTGGAATTCACAAATATGTATGAAAACGTGTTTTACAGTATTCTGGCTCCCAGGATCGCTATCAGGAAATGGAAACAATCATTTCCTACGTAAAATGACACGAGTAATCGAATGCTGGCGGCAGAATTCAAATCGGAGCATCCGTTCCTCTGGAATTCACTAAAATGTATGAAAACATGTTTTACAGTATTCTGGCTCCCAGGATCGCAATCGCGAAATGAAGACAAGTATTTCCTACGTAAAATGACACGAGTAATCGAACTATGCCGGCAGAATTCAAATCCGAGCCTCCGTTCCTCTGGAATTCACAAATATGTATGAAAACGTGTTTTACAATATTCTGGCTCCCAGGATCGCTATCAGGAAATGGAAGCAAGCATTTCCTACGTAAAATGACACGAGTAATCGAACTGTGCTGGCAGAATTCAAATCCGAGCCTCCGTTCCTCTGGAATTCCCTAAAATGTATGAAAACGTGTTTTACAGTATTCTGGCTCCCAGGATCGCTATCAGGAAATGGAAACAAGCATTTCCTACGTAAAATGACACGAGTAATCGAACTGTGCCGACAGAATTCAAATCCGAGCCTCCGTTCCTCTGGAATTCACTAAAATGTATGAAAACATGTTTTACAGTATTCTGGCTCCCAGGATCGCTATCAGGAAATGGAAGCAACCATTTCCTACGTAAAATGACACGAGTAATCGAACTGTGCCGGCCGAATTCAAATCCGAGCCTCCGTTCCTCTGGAATTCACAAATATGTATGAAAACGTGTTTTACAGTATTCTGGCTCCCAGGATCGCTATCAGGAAATGGAAACAATCATTTCCTACGTAAAATGACACGAGTAATCGAATCCTGGCGGCAGAATTCAAATCGGAGCATCCGTTCCTCTGGAATTCACTAAAATGTATGAAAACATGTTTTACAGTATTCTGGCTCCCAGGATCGCTATCAGGAAATGGAAGCAAGCATTTCCTACGTAAAATGACACGAGTAATCGAACTGTGCTGGCAGAATTCAAATCCGAGCCTCCGTTCCTCTGAAATTCCCTAAAATGTATGAAAACATGTTTTACAGTATTCTGGCTCCCAGGATCGCAATCGCGAAATGAAAACAAGTATTTCCTACGTAAAATGACACGAGTAATCGAACTATGCCGGCAGAATTCAAATCCGAGCCTCTGTTCCTCTGGAATTCACAAATATGTATGAAAACGTGTTTTACAATATTCTGGCTCCCAGGATCGCTATCAGGAAATGGAAGCAAGCATTTCCTACGTAAAATGACACGAGTAATCGAACTGTGCTGGCAGAATTCAAATCCGAGCCTCCGTTCCTCTGGAATTCCCTAAAATGTATGAAAACGTGTTTTACAGTATTCTGGCTCCCAGGATCGCTATCAGGAAATGGAAACAAGCATTTCCTACGTAAAATGACACGAGTAATCGAACTGTGCCGGCAGAATTCAAATCCGAGCCTCCGTTCCTCTGGAATTCCCTAAAATGTATGAAAACATGTTTTACAGTATTCTGGCTCCCAGGATCGCTATCAGGAAATGGAAGCAACCATTTCCTACGTAAAATGACACGAGTAATCGAACTGTGCCGGCCGAATTCAAATCCGAGCCTCCGTTCCTCTGGAATTCACAAATATGTATGAAAACGTGTTTTACAGTATTCTGGCTCCCAGGATCGCTATCAGGAAATGGAAACAATCATTTCCTACGTAAAATGACACGAGTAATCGAATCCTGGCGGCAGAATTCAAATCGGAGCATCCGTTCCTCTGGAATTCACTAAAATGTATGAAAACATGTTTTACAGTATTCTGGCTCCCAGGATCGCTATCAGGAAATGGAAGCAACCATTTCCTACGTAAAATGACACGAGTAATCGAACTGTGCCGGCCGAATTCAAATCCGAGCCTCCGTTCCTCTGGAATTCACAAATATGTATGAAAACGTGTTTTACAGTATTCTGGCTCCCAGGATCGCTATCAGGAAATGGAAACAAGCATTTCCTACGTAAAATGACACGAGTAATCGAATGCTGGCGGCAGAATTCAAATCCGAGCCTCCGTTCCTCTGGAATTCACAAATATGTATCAAAACGTGTTTTACAGTATTCTGGCTCCCAGGATCGCTATCAGGAAATGGAAGCAAGCATTTCCTACGTAAAATGACACGAGTAATCGAACTGTGCTGGCAGAATTCAAATCCGAGCCTCCGTTCCTCTGGAATTCCCTAAAATGTATGAAAACATGTTTTACAGTATTCTGGCTCCCAGGATCGCTATCAGGAAATGGAAGCAAGCATTTCCTACGTAAAATGACACGAGTAATCGAACTGTGTCGGCAGAATTCGAATACGAGCCTCTGTTCCTCTGGAGTTCACTAAAATGTATGAAAACGTGTTTTACAGTATTTTGGCTCCCAGGATCGCAATCGCGAAATGAAGACAAGTATTTCCTACGTAAAATGACACGAGTAATCGAACTATGCCGGCAGAATTCAAATCCGAGCCTCCGTTCCTCTGGAATTCACAAATATGTATCAAAACGTGTTTTACAGTATTCTGGCTCCCAGGATCGCTATCAGGAAATGGAAGCAAGCATTTCCTACGTAAAATGACACGAGTAATCGAACTGTGCTGGCAGAATTCAAATCCGAGCCTCCGTTCCTCTGGAATTCCCTAAAATGTATGAAAACATGTTTTACAGTATTCTGGCTCCCAGGATCGCTATTAGGAAATGGAAGCAAGCATTTCCTACGTAAAATGACACGAGTAATCGAACTGTGCCGGCCGAATTCAAATCCGAGCCTCCGTTCCTCTGGAATTCACAAATATGTATGAAAACGTGTTTTACAGTATTCTGGCTCCCAGGATCGCTATCAGGAAATGGAAACAATCATTTCCTACGTAAAATGACACGAGTAATCGAATGCTGGCGGCAGAATTCAAATCGGAGCATCCGTTCCTCTGGAATTCACTAAAATGTATGAAAACATGTTTTACAGTATTCTGGCTCCCAGGATCGCAATCGCGAAATGAAGACAAGTATTTCCTACGTAAAATGACACGAGTAATCGAACTATGCCGGCAGAATTCAAATCCGAGCCTCTGTTCCTCTGGAATTCACAAATATGTATGAAAACGTGTTTTACAGTATTCTGGCTCCCAGGATCGCTATCAGGAAATGGAAGCAAGCATTTCCTACGTAAAATGACACGAGTAATCGAACTGTGCTGGCAGAATTCAAATCCGAGCCTCCGTTCCTCTGGAATTCCCTAAAATGTATGAAAACGTGTTTTACAGTATTCTGGCTCCCAGGATCGCTATCAGGAAATGGAAACAAGCATTTCCTACGTAAAATGACACGAGTAATCGAACTGTGCCGACAGAATTCAAATCCGAGCCTCCGTTCCTCTGGAATTCCCTAAAATGTATGAAAACATGTTTTACAGTATTCTGGCTCCCAGGATCGCTATCAGGAAATGGAAGCAACCATTTCCTACGTAAAATGACACGAGTAATCGAACTGTGCCGGCAGAATTCAAATCCGAGCCTCCGTTCCTCTGGAATTCACAAATATGTATGAAAACGTGTTTTACAGTATTCTGGCTCCCAGGATCGCTATCAGGAAATGGAAACAATCATTTCCTACGTAAAATGACACGAGTAATCGAATCCTGGCGGCAGAATTCAAATCGGAGCATCCGTTCCTCTGGAATTCACTAAAATGTATGAAAACATGTTTTACAGTATTCTGGCTCCCAGGATCGCTATCAGGAAATGGAAGCAAGCATTTCCTACGTAAAATGACACGAGTAATCGAACTGTGCTGGCAGAATTCAAATCCGAGCCTCCGTTCCTCTGAAATTCCCTAAAATGTATGAAAACATGTTTTACAGTATTCTGGCTCCCAGGATCGCAATCGCGAAATGAAGACAAGTATTTCCTACGTAAAATGACACGAGTAATCGAACTATGCCGGCAGAATTCAAATCCGAGCCTCTGTTCCTCTGGAATTCACAAATATGTATGAAAACGTGTTTTACAATATTCTGGCTCCCAGGATCGCTATCAGGAAATGGAAGCAAGCATTTCCTACGTAAAATGACACGAGTAATCGAACTGTGCTGGCAGAATTCAAATCCGAGCCTCCGTTCCTCTGGAATTCCCTAAAATGTATGAAAACGTGTTTTACAGTATTCTGGCTCCCAGGATCGCTATCAGGAAATGGAAACAAGCATTTCCTACGTAAAATGACACGAGTAATCGAACTGTGCCGACAGAATTCAAATCCGAGCCTCCGTTCCTCTGGAATTCCCTAAAATGTATGAAAACATGTTTTACAGTATTCTGGCTCCCAGGATCGCTATCAGGAAATGGAAGCAACCATTTCCTACGTAAAATGACACGAGTAATCGAACTGTGCCGGCCGAATTCAAATCCGAGCCTCCGTTCCTCTGGAATTCACTAAAATGTATGAAAACGTGTTTTACAGTATTCTGGCTCCCAGGATCGCTATCAGGAAATGGAAACAATCATTTCCTACGTAAAATGACACGAGTAATCGAATCCTGGCGGCAGAATTCAAATCGGAGCATCCGTTCCTCTGGAATTCACTAAAATGTATGAAAACATGTTTTACAGTATTCTGGCTCCCAGGATCGCTATCAGGAAATGGAAGCAACCATTTCCTACGTAAAATGACACGAGTAATCGAACTGTGCCGGCCGAATTCAAATCCGAGCCTCCGTTCCTCTGGAATTCACAAATATGTATGAAAACGTGTTTTACAGTATTCTGGCTCCCAGGATCGCTATCAGGAAATGGAAACAAGCATTTCCTACGTAAAATGACACGAGTAATCGAATGCTGGCGGCAGAATTCAAATCCGAGCCTCCGTTCCTCTGGAATTCACAAATATGTATCAAAACGTGTTTTACAGTATTCTGGCTCCCAGGATCGCTATCAGGAAATGGAAGCAAGCATTTCCTACGTAAAATGACACGAGTAATCGAACTGTGCTGGCAGAATTCAAATCCGAGCCTCCGTTCCTCTGGAATTCCCTAAAATGTATGAAAACATGTTTTACAGTATTCTGGCTCCCAGGATCGCTATCAGGAAATGGAAGCAAGCATTTCCTACGTAAAATGACACGAGTAATCGAACTGTGCCGACAGAATTCAAATCCGAGCCTCCGTTCCTCTGGAATTCCCTAAAATGTATGAAAACATGTTTTACAGTATTCTGACTCCCAGGATCGCTATCAGGAAATGGAAGCAACCATTTCCTACGTAAAATGACACGAGTAATCGAACTGTGCCGGCCGAATTCAAATACGAGCCTCCGTACCTCTGGAATTCACAAATATGTATGAAAACGTGTTTTACAGCATTCTGGCTCCCAGGATCGCTATCAGGAAATGGAAACAATCATTTCCTACGTAAAATGACACGAGTAATCGAATGCTGGCGGCAGAATTCAAATCGGAGCATCCGTTCCTCTGGAATTCACTAAAATGTATGAAAACGTGTTTTACAGCATTCTGGCTCCCAGGATCGCTATCAGGAAATGGAAACAATCATTTCCTACGTAAAATGACACGAGTAATCGAATGCTGGCGGCAGAATTCAAATCGGAGCATCCGTTCCTCTGGAATTCACTAAAATGTATGAAAACATGTTTTACAGTATTCTGGCTCCCAGGATCGCTATCTGGAAATGGAAGCAAGCATTTCCTACGTAAAATGACACGAGTAATCGAACTGTGCTGGCAGAATTCAAATCCGAGCCTCCGTTCCTCTGGAATTCCCTAAAATGTATGAAAACATGTTTTACAGTATTCTGACTCCCAGGATCGCTATCAGGAAATGGAAGCAACCATTTCCTACGTAAAATGACACGAGTAATCGAACTGTGCCGGCCGAATTCAAATACAAGCCTCCGTTCCTCTGGAATTCACAAATATGTATGAAAACGTGTTTTACAGTATTCTGGCTCCCAGGATCGCTATCAGGAAATGGAAACAATCATTTCCTACGTAAAATGACACGAGTAATCGAATGCTGGCGGCAGAATTCAAATCCGAGCCTCTATTCCTCTGGAATTCACAAATATGTATGAAAACGTGTTTTACAGTATTCTGGCTCCCAGGATCGCTATCAGGAAATGGAAACAAGCATTTCCTACGTAAAATGACACGAGTAATCGAATGCTGCCGGCAGAATTCAAATCCGAGCCTCTGTTCCTCTGGAATTCACTAAAATGTATGAAAACGTGTTTTACAGTATTTTGGCTGCCAGGATCGCTATCGGGAAATGGGAACAAGCATTTCCTGCGTAAAATGACACGACTAATCGAATGCTGTCGGCAGAATTCAAATCCGAGCCTCTGTTCTTCTGGAAATCACAAATATGTATGAAAACGTGTTTTACAGTATTTTGGCTCCCAGGATCGCTATCAGGAAATGGAAGCTAGCATTTCCTACGTAAAATGACACGAGTAATCGAACTGTCCCGGCAGAATTCAAATCCGAGCCTCCGTTCCTCTGGAATTCACAAATATGTATCAAAACGTGTTTTACAGTATTCTGGCTCCCAGGATCGCAATCGCGAAATGAAGACAAGTATTTCCTACGTAAAATGACACGAGTAATCGAACTATGCCGGCAGAATTCAAATCCGAGCCTCTGTTCCTCTGGAATTCACTAAAATGTATGAAAACGTGTTTTACAGTATTTTGGCTCCCAGTATCGCTATCGGGAAATGAGAACAAGCATTTCCTGCGTAAAATGACACGAGTAATCGAACTGTGCCGGCACAATTCAAATACGAGCCTCTGTTCCACTGGAATTCACAAATATGTATGAAAACGTGTTTTACAGTATTCTGGCTCCCAGGATCGCTATCAGGAAATGGAAACAAGCATTTCCTACGTAAAATGACACGAGTAATCGAATGCTGGCGGCAGAATTCAAATCGGAGCATCCGTTCCTCTGGAATTCACTAAAATGTATGAAAACATGTTTTACAGTATTCTGGCTCCCAGGATCGCTATCAGGAAATGGAAGCAAGCATTTCCTGCGTAAAATGACACGAGTAATCGAACTGTGCTGGCAGAATTCGAATACGAGCCTCTGTTCCTCTGGAGTTCACTAAAATGTATGAAAACGTGTTTTACAGTATTTTGGCTCCCAGGATCGCAATCGCGAAATGAAGACAAGTATTTCCTACGTAAAATGACACGAGTAATCGAACTATGCCGGCAGAATTCAAATCCGAGCCTCCGTTCCTCTGGAATTCACAAATATGTATCAAAACGTGTTTTACAGTATTCTGGCTCCCAGGATCGCTATCAGGAAATGGAAGCAAGCATTTCCTACGTAAAATGACACGAGTAATCGAACTGTGCTGGCAGAATTCAAATCCGAGCCTCCGTTCCTCTGGAATTCCCTAAAATGTATGAAAACATGTTTTACAGTATTCTGGCTCCCAGGATCGCTATCAGGAAATGGAAGCAAGCATTTCCTACGTAAAATGACACGAGTAATCGAACTGTGCCGACAGAATTCAAATCCGAGCCTCCGTTCCTCTGGAATTCCCTAAAATGTATGAAAACATGTTTTACAGTATTCTGACTCCCAGGATCGCTATCAGGAAATGGAAGCAACCATTTCCTACGTAAAATGACACGAGTAATCGAACTGTGCCGGCCGAATTCAAATACGAGCCTCCGTTCCTCTGGAATTCACAAATATGTATGAAAACGTGTTTTACAGCATTCTGGCTCCCAGGATCGCTATCAGGAAATGGAAACAATCATTTCCTACGTAAAATGACACGAGTAATCGAATGCTGGCGGCAGAATTCAAATCGGAGCATCCGTTCCTCTGGAATTCACTAAAATGTATGAAAACATGTTTTACAGTATTCTGGCTCCCAGGATCGCTATCAGGAAATGGAAGCAAGCATTTCCTACGTAAAATGACACGAGTAATCGAACTGTGCTGGCAGAATTCAAATCCGAGCCTCCGTTCCTCTGGAATTCCCTAAAATGTATGAAAACATGTTTTACAGTATCCTGGCTCCCAGGATCGCTATCAGGAAATGGAAGCAAGCATTTCCTACGTAAAATGACACGAGTAATCGAACTGTGCCGACAGATTTCAAATCCGAGCCTCCGTTCCTCTGGAATTCCCTAAAATGTATGAAAACATGTTTTACAGTATTCTGACTCCCAGGATCGCTATCAGGAAATGGAAGCAACCATTTCCTACGTAAAATGACACGAGTAATCGAACTGTGCCGGCCGAATTCAAATACAAGCCTCCGTTCCTCTGGAATTCACAAATATGTATGAAAACGTGTTTTACAGTATTCTGGCTCCCAGGATCGCTATCAGGAAATGGAAACAATCATTTCCTACGTAAAATGACACGAGTAATCGAATGCTGGCGGCAGAATTCAAATCCGAGCCTCTATTCCTCTGGAATTCACAAATATGTATGAAAACGTGTTTTACAGTATTCTGGCTCCCAGGATCGCTATCAGGAAATGGAAACAAGCATTTCCTACGTAAAATGACACGAGTAATCGAATGCTGCCGGCAGAATTCAAATCCGAGCCTCTGTTCCTCTGGAATTCACTAAAATGTATGAAAACGTGTTTTACAGTATTCTGGCTCCCAGGATCGCTATCAGGAAATGGAAACAAGCATTTCCTACGTAAAATGACACGAGTAATCGAATGCTGCCGGCAGAATTCAAATCCGAGCCTCTGTTCCTCTGGAATTCACTAAAATGTATGAAAACGTGTTTTACAGTATTTTGGCTGCCAGGATCGCTATCGGGAAATGGGAACAAGCATTTCCTGCGTAAAATGACACGACTAATCGAATGCTGTCGGCAGAATTCAAATCCGAGCCTCTGTTCTTCTGGAAATCACAAATATGCATGAAAACGTGTTTTACAGTATTTTGGCTCCCAGTATCGCTATCGGGAAATGAGAACAAGCATTTCCTGCGTAAAATGACACGAGTAATCGAACTGTGTCGGCAGAATTCGAATACGAGCCTCTGTTCCTCTGGAGTTCACTAAAATGTATGAAAACGTGTTTTACAGTATCTTGGCTCCCAGGATCGCTATCAGGAAATGGAAGCTAGCATTTCCTACGTAAAATGACACGAGTAATCGAACTGTCCCGGCAGAATTCAAATACGAGCCTCTGTTCCTCTGGAATTCACAAATATGTATGAAAACATGTTTTACAGTATTCTGGCTCCCAGGATCGCTATCAGGAAATGGAAGCAACCATTTCCTACGTAAAATGACACGAGTAATCGAACTGTGCCGGCCGAATTCAAATACGAGCCTCCGTTCCTCTGGAATTCACAAATATGTATGAAAACGTGTTTTACAGTATTCTGGCTCCCAGGATCGCTATCAGGAAATGGAAACAATCATTTCCTACGTAAAATGACACGAGTAATCGAATGCTGGCGGCAGAATTCAAATCGGAGCATCCGTTCCTCTGGAATTCCCTAAAATGTATGAAAACATGTTTTACAGTATTCTGGCTCCCAGGATCGCTATCAGGAAATGGAAGCAAGCATTTCCTACGTAAAATGACACGAGTAATCGAACTGTGCTGGCAGAATTCAAATCCGAGCCTCCGTTCCTCTGAAATTCCCTAAAATGTATGAAAACATGTTTTACAGTATTCTGGCTCCCAGGATCGCAATCGCGAAATGAAGACAAGTATTTCCTACGTAAAATGACACGAGTAATCGAACTATGCCGGCAGAATTCAAATCCGAGCCTCTGTTCCTCTGGAATTCACAAATATGTATGAAAACGTGTTTTACAGTATTCTGGCTCCCAGGATCGCTATCAGGAAATGGAAACAAGTATTTCCTACGTAAAATGACACGAGTAATCGAACTATGCCGGCAGAATTCAAATCCGAGCCTCTGTTCCTCTGGAATTCACAAATATGTATGAAAACGTGTTTTACAGTATTCTGGCTCCCAGGATCGCTATCAGGAAATGGAAACAAGCATTTCCTACGTAAAATGACACGAGTAATCGAACTCTGCCGGCAGAATTCAAATCCGAGCCTCTGTTCCTCTGGAATTCACTAAAATGTATGAAAACGTGTTTTACAGTATTTTGGCTGCCAGGATCGCTATCGGGAAATGGGAACAAGCATTTCCTGCGTAAAATGACACGACTAATCGAATGCTGTCGGCAGAATTCAAATCCGAGCCTCTGTTCTTCTGGAAATCACAAATATGCATGAAAACGTGTTTTACAGTATTTTGGCTCCCAGTATCGCTATCGGGAAATGAGAACAAGCATTTCCTGCGTAAAATGACACGAGTAATCGAACTGTGTCGGCAGAATTCGAATACGAGCCTCTGTTCTTCTGGAAATCACAAATATGCATGAAAACGTGTTTTACAGTATTTTGGCTCCCAGTATCGCTATCGGGAAATGAGAACAAGCATTTCCTGCGTAAAATGACACGAGTAATCGAACTGTCCCGGCAGAATTCAAATACGAGCCTCTGTTCCTCTGGAATTCACTAAAATGTATGAAAACATGTTTTACAGTATTCTGGCTCCCAGGATCGCTATCAGGAAATGGAAGCAAGCATTTCCTACGTAAAATGACACGAGTAATCGAACTGTGCCGGCCGAATTCAAATCCGAGCCTCCGTTCCTCTGGAATTCACAAATATGTATGAAAACGTGTTTTACAGTATTCTGGCTCCCAGGATCGCTATCAGGAAATGGAAGCAAGCATTTCCTACGTAAAATGACACGAGTAATCGAACTGTGCCGACAGAATTCAAATCCGAGCCTCCGTTCCTCTGGAATTCCCTAAAATGTATGAAAACATGTTTTACAGTATTCTGACTCCCAGGATCGCTATCAGGAAATGGAAGCAACCATTTCCTACGTAAAATGACACGAGTAATCGAACTGTGCCGGCCGAATTCAAATACGAGCCTCCGTTCCTCTGGAATTCACAAATATGTATGAAAACGTGTTTTACAGCATTCTGGCTCCCAGGATCGCTATCAGGAAATGGAAACAATCATTTCCTACGTAAAATGACACGAGTAATCGAATGCTGGCGGCAGAATTCAAATCGGAGCATCCGTTCCTCTGGAATTCACTAAAATGTATGAAAACATGTTTTACAGTATTCTGGCTCCCAGGATCGCTATCAGGAAATGGAAGCAAGCATTTCCTACGTAAAATGACACGAGTAATCGAACTGTGCTGGCAGAATTCAAATCCGAGCCTCCGTTCCTCTGGAATTCCCTAAAATGTATGAAAACATGTTTTACAGTATCCTGGCTCCCAGGATCGCTATCAGGAAATGGAAGCAAGCATTTCCTACGTAAAATGACACGAGTAATCGAACTGTGCCGACAGATTTCAAATCCGAGCCTCCGTTCCTCTGGAATTCCCTAAAATGTATGAAAACATGTTTTACAGTATTCTGACTCCCAGGATCGCTATCAGGAAATGGAAGCAACCATTTCCTACGTAAAATGACACGAGTAATCGAACTGTGCCGGCCGAATTCAAATACAAGCCTCCGTTCCTCTGGAATTCACAAATATGTATGAAAACGTGTTTTACAGTATTCTGGCTCCCAGGATCGCTATCAGGAAATGGAAACAATCATTTCCTACGTAAAATGACACGAGTAATCGAATGCTGGCGGCAGAATTCAAATCCGAGCCTCTATTCCTCTGGAATTCACAAATATGTATGAAAACGTGTTTTACAGTATTCTGGCTCCCAGGATCGCTATCAGGAAATGGAAACAAGCATTTCCTGCGTAAAATGACACGAGTAATCGAATGCTGCCGGCAGAATTCAAATCCGAGCCTCTGTTCCTCTGGAATTCACTAAAATGTATGAAAACGTGTTTTACAGTATTCTGGCTCCCAGGATCGCTATCAGGAAATGGAAACAAGCATTTCCTACGTAAAATGACACGAGTAATCGAATGCTGCCGGCAGAATTCAAATCCGAGCCTCTGTTCCTCTGGAATTCACTAAAATGTATGAAAACGTGTTTTACAGTATTTTGGCTGCCAGGATCGCTATCGGGAAATGGGAACAAGCATTTCCTGCGTAAAATGACACGACTAATCGAATGCTGTCGGCAGAATTCAAATCCGAGCCTCTGTTCTTCTGGAAATCACAAATATGCATAAAAACGTGTTTTACAGTATTTTGGCTCCCAGTATCGCTATCGGGAAATGAGAACAAGCATTTCCTGCGTAAAATGACACGAGTAATCGAACTGTGTCGGCAGAATTCGAATACGAGCCTCTGTTCCTCTGGAGTTCACTAAAATGTATGAAAACGTGTTTTACAGTATCTTGGCTCCCAGGATCGCTATCAGGAAATGGAAGCTAGCATTTCCTACGTAAAATGACACGAGTAATCGAACTGTCCCGGCAGAATTCAAATACGAGCCTCTGTTCCTCTGGAATTCACAAATATGTATGAAAACATGTTTTACAGTATTCTGGCTCCCAGGATCGCTATCAGGAAATGGAAGCAACCATTTCCTACGTAAAATGACACGAGTAATCGAACTGTGCCGGCCGAATTCAAATACGAGCCTCCGTTCCTCTGGAATTCACAAATATGTATGAAAACGTGTTTTACAGTATTCTGGCTCCCAGGATCGCTATCAGGAAATGGAAACAATCATTTCCTACGTAAAATGACACGAGTAATCGAATGCTGGCGGCAGAATTCAAATCGGAGCATCCGTTCCTCTGGAATTCACTAAAATGTATGAAAACATGTTTTACAGTATTCTGGCTCCCAGGATCGCTATCAGGAAATGGAAGCAAGCATTTCCTACGTAAAATGACACGAGTAATCGAACTGTGCTGGCAGAATTCAAATCCGAGCCTCCGTTCCTCTGAAATTCCCTAAAATGTATGAAAACATGTTTTACAGTATTCTGGCTCCCAGGATCGCAATCGCGAAATGAAGACAAGTATTTCCTACGTAAAATGACACGAGTAATCGAACTATGCCGGCAGAATTCAAATCCGAGCCTCTGTTCCTCTGGAATTCACAAATATGTATGAAAACGTGTTTTACAGTATTCTGGCTCCCAGGATCGCTATCAGGAAATGGAAACAAGTATTTCCTACGTAAAATGACACGAGTAATCGAACTATGCCGGCAGAATTCAAATCCGAGCCTCTGTTCCTCTGGAATTCACAAATATGTATGAAAACGTGTTTTACAGTATTCTGGCTCCCAGGATCGCTATCAGGAAATGGAAACAAGCATTTCCTACGTAAAATGACACGAGTAATCGAATGCTGCCGGCAGAATTCAAATCCGAGCCTCTGTTCCTCTGGAATTCACTAAAATGTATGAAAACGTGTTTTACAGTATTTTGGCTGCCAGGATCGCTATCGGGAAATGGGAACAAGCATTTCCTGCGTAAAATGACACGACTAATCGAATGCTGTCGGCAGAATTCAAATCCGAGCCTCTGTTCTTCTGGAAATCACAAATATGCATGAAAACGTGTTTTACAGTATTTTGGCTCCCAGTATCGCTATCGGGAAATGAGAACAAGCATTTCCTGCGTAAAATGACACGAGTAATCGAACTGTGTCGGCAGAATTCGAATACGAGCCTCTGTTCTTCTGGAAATCACAAATATGCATGAAAACGTGTTTTACAGTATTTTGGCTCCCAGTATCGCTATCGGGAAATGAGAACAAGCATTTCCTGCGTAAAATGAAACGAGTAATCGAACTGTCCCGGCAGAATTCAAATACGAGCCTCTGTTCCTCTGGAATTCACTAAAATGTATGAAAACATGTTTTACAGTATTCTGGCTCCCAGGATCGCTATCAGGAAATGGAAGCAAGCATTTCCTACGTAAAATGACACGAGTAATCGAACTGTGCCGGCCGAATTCAAATCCGAGCCTCCGTTCCTCTGGAATTCACAAATATGTATGAAAACGTGTTTTACAGTATTCTGGCTCCCAGGATCGCTATCAGGAAATGGAAACAATCATTTCCTACGTAAAATGACACGAGTAATCGAATGCTGGCGGCAGAATTCAAATCGGAGCATCCGTTCCTCTGGAATTCACTAAAATGTATGAAAACATGTTTTACAGTATTCTGGCTCCCAGGATCGCTATCAGGAAATGGAAGCAACCATTTCCTACGTAAAATGACACGAGTAATCGAACTGTGCCGGCCGAATTCAAATCCGAGCCTCCGTTCCTCTGGAATTCACAAATATGTATGAAAACGTGTTTTACAGTATTCTGGCTCCCAGGATCGCTATCAGGAAATGGAAACAAGCATTTCCTACGTAAAATGACACGAGTAATCGAATGCTGGCGGCAGAATTCAAATCGGAGCATCCGTTCCTCTGGAATTCACTAAAATGTATGAAAACATGTTTTACAGTATTCTGGCTCCCAGGATCGCTATCAGGAAATGGAAGCAAGCATTTCCTGCGTAAAATGACACGAGTAATCGAACTGTGCTGGCAGAATTCAAATCCGAGCCTCCGTTCCTCTGGAATTCCCTAAAATGTATGAAAACACGTTTTACAGTATTCTGGCTCCCAGGATCGCAATCGCGAAATGAAGACAAGTATTTCCTACGTAAAATGACACGAGTAATCGAACTATGCCGGCAGAATTCAAATCCGAGCCTCTGTTCCTCTGGAATTCACAAATATGTATGAAAACGTGTTTTACAGTATTCTGGCTCCCAGTATCGCTATCGGGAAATGAGAACAAGCATTTCCTGCGTAAAATGACACGAGTAATCGAACTGTGTCGGCAGAATTCGAATACGAGCCTCTGTTCCTCTGGAGTTCACTAAAATGTATGAAAACCTGTTTTATAGTATTTTGGCTCCCAGGATCGCAATCGCGAAATGAAGACAAGTATTTCCTACGTAAAATGACACGAGTAATCGAACTCTGCCGGCAGAATTCAAATCCGAGCCTCCGTTCCTCTGGAATTCACAAATATGTATCAAAACGTGTTTTACAGTATTCTGGCTCCCAGGATCGCAATCGCGAAATGAAGACAAGTATTTCCTACGTAAAATGACACGAGTAATCGAACTATGCCGGCAGAATTCAAATCCGAGCCTCTGTTCCTCTGGAATTCACTAAAATGTATGAAAACGTGTTTTACAGTATTTTGGCTCCCAGTATCGCTATCGGGAAATGAGAACAAGCATTTCCTGCGTAAAATGACACGAGTAATCGAACTGTGCCGGCACAATTCAAATACGAGCCTCTGTTCCACTGGAATTCACAAATATGTATGAAAACATGTTTTACAGTATTCTGGCTCCCAGGATCGCTATCAGGAAGTGGAAGCAACCATTTCCTACGTAAAATGACACGAGTAATCGAACTGTGCCGGCCGAATTCAAATCCGAGCCTCCGTTCCTCTGGAATTCCCTAAAATGTATGAAAACATGTTTTACAGTATTCTGGCTCCCAGGATCGCTATCAGGAAATGGAAGCAACCATTTCCTACGTAAAATGACACGAGTAATCGAACTGTGCCGGCCGAATTCAAATCCGAGCCTCCGTTCCTCTGGAATTCACAAATATGTATGAAAACGTGTTTTACAGTATTCTGGCTCCCAGGATCGCTATCAGGAAATGGAAACAAGCATTTCCTACGTAAAATGACACGAGTAATCGAATGCTGGCGGCAGAATTCAAATCGGAGCATCCGTTCCTCTGGAATTCACTAAAATGTATGAAAACATGTTTTACAGTATTCTGGCTCCCAGGATCGCTATCAGGAAATGGAAGCAATCATTTCCTACGTAAAATGACACGAGTAATCGAACTGTGCTGGCAGAATTCAAATCCGAGCCTCCGTTCCTCTGAAATTCCCTAAAATGTATGAAAACATGTTTTACAGTATTCTGGCTCCCAGGATCGCAATCGCGAAATGAAGACAAGTATTTCCTACGTAAAATGACACGAGTAATCGAACTATGCCGGCAGAATTCAAATCCGAGCCTCTGTTCCTCTGGAATTCACAAATATGTATGAAAACGTGTTTTACAGTATTCTGGCTCCCAGGATCGCTATCAGGAAATGGAAACAAGCATTTCCTACGTAAAATGACACGAGTAATCGAATGCTGCCGGCAGAATTCAAATCCGAGCCTCTGTTCCTCTGGAATTCACTAAAATGTATGAAAACGTGTTTTACAGTATTTTGGCTGCCAGGATCGCTATCGGGAAATGGGAACAAGCATTTCCTGCGTAAAATGACACGACTAATCGAATGCTGTCGGCAGAATTCAAATCCGAGCCTCTGTTCTTCTGGAAATCACAAATATGCATGAAAACGTGTTTTACAGTATTTTGGCTCCCAGTATCGCTATCGGGAAATGAGAACAAGCATTTCCTGCGTAAAATGACACGAGTAATCGAACTGTGTCGGCAGAATTCGAATACGAGCCTCTGTTCCTCTGGAGTTCACTAAAATGTATGAAAACGTGTTTTACAGTATCTTGGCTCCCAGGATCGCTATCAGGAAATGGAAGCTAGCATTTCCTACGTAAAATGACACGAGTAATCGAACTGTGCCGGCAGAATTCAAATACGAGCCTCTGTTCCTCTGGAATTCACTAAAATGTATGAAAACATGTTTTACAGTATTCTGGCTCCCAGGATCGCTATCAGGAAATGGAAGCAAGCATTTCCTACGTAAAATGACACGAGTAATCGAACTGTGCCGGCCGAATTCAAATCCGAGCCTCCGTTCGTCTGGAATTCACAAATATGTATGAAAACGTGTTTTACAGTATTCTGGCTCCCAGGATCGCTATCAGGAAATGGAAACAATCATTTCCTACGTAAAATGACACGAGTAATCGAATGCTGGCGGCAGAATTCAAATCGGAGCATCCGTTCCTCTGGAATTCACTAAAATGTATGAAAACATGTTTTACAGTATTCTGGCTCCCAGGATCGCTATCAGGAAATGGAAGCAAGCATTTCCTACGTAAAATGACACGAGTAATCGAACTGTGCTGGCAGAATTCAAATCCGAGCCTCCGTTCCTCTGGAATTCCCTAAAATGTATGAAAACATGTTTTACAGTATTCTGGCTCCCAGGATCGCTATCAGGAAATGGAAGCAAGCATTTCCTACGTAAAATGACACGAGTAATCGAACTGTGCTGGCAGAATTCAAATCCGAGCCTCCGTTCCTCTGGAATTCCCTAAAATGTATGAAAACATGTTTTACAGTATTCTGGCTCCCAGGATCGCTATCAGGAAATGGAAGCAAGCATTTCCTACGTAAAATGACACGAGTAATCGTACTGTGCCGACAGAATTCAAATCCGAGCCTCCGTTCCTCTGGAATTCCCTAAAATGTATGAAAACATGTTTTACAGTATTCTGACTCCCAGGATCGCTATCAGGAAATGGAAGCAACCATTTCCTACGTAAAATGACACGAGTAATCGAACTGTGCCGGCCGAATTCAAATACGAGCCTCCGTTCCTCTGGAATTCACAAATATGTATGAAAACGTGTTTTACAGTATTCTGGCTCCCAGGATCGCTATCAGGAAATGGAAGCAAGCATTTCCTACGTAAAATGACACGAGTAATCGAACTGTGCTGGCAGAATTCAAATCCGAGCCTCCGTTCCTCTGAAATTCCCTAAAATGTATGAAAACATGTTTTACAGTATTCTGGCTCCCAGGATCGCAATCGCGAAATGAAGACAAGCATTTCCTACGTAAAATGACACGAGTAATCGAACTATGCCGGCAGAATTCAAATCCGAGCCTCTGTTCCTCTGGAATTCACAAATATGTATGAAAACGTGTTTTACAATATTCTGGCTCCCAGGATCGCTATCAGGAAATGGAAACAAGCATTCCCTACGTAAAATGACACGAGTAATCGAACGCTGCCGGCAGAATTCAAATACGAGCCTCCGTTCCTCTGGAATTCCCTAAAATGTATGAAAACATGTTTTACAGTATTCTGACTCCCAGGATCGCTATCAGGAAATGGAAGCAACCATTTCCTACGTAAAATGACACGAGTAATCGAACTGTGCCGGCCGAATTCAAATACGAGCCTCCGTTCCTCTGGAATTCACAAATATGTATGAAAACGTGTTTTACAGTATTCTGGCTCCCAGGATCGCTATCAGGAAATGGAAGCAATCATTTCCTACGTAAAATGACACGAGTAATCGAACTGTGCCGGCAGAATTCAAATCCGAGCCTCCGTTCCTCTGAAATTCCCTAAAATGTATGAAAACATGTTTTACAGTATTTTGGCTCCCAGTATCGCTATCGGGAAATGAGAACAAGCATTTCCTGCGTAAAATGACACGAGTAATCGAACTGTGTCGGCAGAATTCGAATACGAGCCTCTGTTCCTCTGGAGTTCACTAAAATGTATGAAAACGTGTTTTACAGTATCTTGGCTCCCAGGATCGCTATCAGGAAATGGAAGCTAGCATTTCCTACGTAAAATGACACGAGTAATCGAACTGTCCCGGCAGAATTCAAATACGAGCCTCTGTTCCTCTGGAATTCACTAAAATGTATGAAAACATGTTTTACAGTATTCTGGCTCCCAGGATCGCTATCAGGAAATGGAAGCAAGCATTTCCTACGTAAAATGACACGAGTAATCGAACTGTGCCGGCCGAATTCAAATCCGAGCCTCCGTTCCTCTGGAATTCACAAATATGTATGAAAACGTGTTTTACAGTATTCTGGCTCCCAGGATCGCTATCAGGAAATGGAAACAATCATTTCCTACGTAAAATGACAAGAGTAATCGAATGCTGGCGGCAGAATTCAAATCGGAGCATCCGTTCCTCTGGAATTCACTAAAATGTATGAAAACATGTTTTACAGTATTCTGGCTCCCAGGATCGCTATCAGGAAATGGAAGCAAGCATTTCCTACGTAAAATGACACGAGTAATCGAACTGTGCTGGCAGAATTCAAATCCGAGCCTCCGTTCCTCTGGAATTCCCTAAAATGTATGAAAACATGTTTTACAGTATTCTGGCTCCCAGGATCGCTATCAGGAAATGGAAGCAAGCATTTCCTACGTAAAATGACACGAGTAATCGAACTGTGCCGACAGAATTCAAATCCGAGCCTCCGTTCCTCTGGAATTCCCTAAAATGTATGAAAACATGTTTTACAGTATTCTGACTCCCAGGATCGCTATCAGGAAATGGAAGCAACCATTTCCTACGTAAAATGACACGAGTAATCGAACTGTGCCGGCCGAATTCAAATACGAGCCTCCGTTCCTCTGGAATTCACAAATATGTATGAAAACGTGTTTTACAGTATTCTGGCTCCCAGGATCGCTATCAGGAAATGGAAGCAATCATTTCCTACGTAAAATGACACGAGTAATCGAACTGTGCTGGCAGAATTCAAATCCGAGCCTCCGTTCCTCTGAAATTCCCTAAAATGTATGAAAACATGTTTTACAGTATTCTGGCTCCCAGGATCGCAATCGCGAAATGAAGACAAGTATTTCCTACGTAAAATGACACGAGTAATCGAACTATGCCGGCAGAATTCAAATCCGAGCCTCTGTTCCTCTGGAATTCACAAATATGTATGAAAACGTGTTTTACAATATTCTGGCTCCCAGGATCGCTATCAGGAAATGGAAACAAGCATTCCCTACGTAAAATGACACGAGTAATCGAATGCTGCCGGCAGAATTCAAATACGAGCCTCTGTTCCTCTGGAATTCACTAAAATGTATGAAAACATGTTTTACAGTATTTTGGCTCCCAGTATCGCTATCGGGAAATGAGAACAAGCATTTCCTGCGTAAAATGACACGAGTAATCGAACTGTGTCGGCAGAATTCGAATACGAGCCTCTGTTCCTCTGGAGTTCACTAAAATGTATGAAAACGTGTTTTACAGTATCTTGGCTCCCAGGATCGCTATCAGGAAATGGAAACAATCATTTCCTACGTAAAATGACACGAGTAATCGAACTGTGTCGGCAGAATTCAAATACGAGCCTCTGTTCCTCTGGAATTCACTAAAATGTATGAAAACATGTTTTACAGTATTCTGGCTCCCAGGATCGCTATCAGGAAATGGAAGCAAGCATTTCCTACGTAAAATGACACGAGTAATCGAACTGTGCCGGCCGAATTCAAATCCGAGCCTCCGTTCCTCTGGAATTCACAAATATGTATGAAAACGTGTTTTACAGTATTCTGGCTCCCAGGATCGCTATCAGGAAATGGAAACAATCATTTCCTACGTAAAATGACAAGAGTAATCGAATGCTGGCGGCAGAATTCAAATCGGAGCATCCGTTCCTCTGGAATTCACTAAAATGTATGAAAACATGTTTTACAGTATTCTGGCTCCCAGGATCGCTATCAGGAAATGGAAGCAAGCATTTCCTACGTAAAATGACACGAGTAATCGAACTGTGCTGGCAGAATTCAAATCCGAGCCTCCGTTCCTCTGGAATTCCCTAAAATGTATGAAAACATGTTTTACAGTATTCTGGCTCCCAGGATCGCTATCAGGAAATGGAAGCAAGCATTTCCTACGTAAAATGACACGAGTAATCGAACTGTGCCGACAGAATTCAAATACGAGCCTCTGTTCCTCTGGAATTCACTAAAATGTATGAAAACATGTTTTACAGTATTCTGGCTCCCAGGATCGCTATCAGGAAATGGAAGCAAGCATTTCCTACGTAAAATGACACGAGTAATCGAACTGTGCTGGCAGAATTCAAATCCGAGCCTCCGTTCCTCTGGAATTCCCTAAAATGTATGAAAACGTGTTTTACAGTATTCTGGCTCCCAGGATCGCTATCAGGAAATGGAAACAAGCATTTCCTACGTAAAATGACACGAGTAATCGAATGCTGCCGGCAGAATTCAAATTCGAGCCTCTGTTCCTCTGGAATTCACTAAAATGTATGAAAACGTGTTTTACAGTATTTTGGCTGCCAGGATCGCTATCGGGAAATGGGAACAAGCATTTCCTGCGTAAAATGACACGACTAATCGAATGCTGTCGGCAGAATTCAAATCCGAGCCTCTGTTCTTCTGGAAATCACAAATATGCATGAAAACGTGTTTTACAGTATTTTGGCTCCCAGTATCGCTATCGGGAAATGAGAACAAGCATTTCCTGCGTAAAATGACACGAGTAATCGAACTGTGTCGGCAGAATTCGAATACGAGCCTCTGTTCCTCTGGAGTTCACTAAAATGTATGAAAACGTGTTTTACAGTATTCTGGCTCCCAGGATCGCTATCAGGAAATGGAAACAAGCATTTCCTACGTAAAATGACACGAGTAATCGAATGCTGGCGGCAGAATTCAAATCGGAGCATCCGTTCCTCTGGAATTCACTAAAATGTATGAAAACATGTTTTACAGTATTCTGGCTCCCAGGATCGCTATCAGGAAATGGAAGCAAGCATTTCCTACGTAAAATGACACGAGTAATCGAACTGTGCTGGCAGAATTCAAATCCGAGCCTCCGTTCCTCTGGAATTCCCTAAAATGTATGAAAACATGTTTTACAGTATTCTGGCTCCCAGGATCGCTATCAGGAAATGGAAGCAAGCATTTCCTACGTAAAATGACACGAGTAATCGAACTGTGCCGACAGAATTCAAATCCGAGCCTCCGTTCCTCTGGAATTCCCTAAAATGTATGAAAACATGTTTTACAGTATTCTGACTCCCAGGATCGCTATCAGGAAATGGAAGCAACCATTTCCTACGTAAAATGACACGAGTAATCGAACTGTGCCGGCCGAATTCAAATACGAGCCTCCGTTCCTCTGGAATTCACAAATATGTACGAAAACGTGTTTTACAGTATTCTGGCTCCCAGGATCGCTATCAGGAAATGGAAGCAATCATTTCCTACGTAAAATGACACGAGTAATCGAACTGTGCTGGCAGAATTCAAATCCGAGCCTCCGTTCCTCTGAAATTCCCTAAAATGTATGAAAACATGTTTTACAGTATTCTGGCTCCCAGGATCGCAATCGCGAAATGAAGACAAGTATTTCCTACGTAAAATGACACGAGTAATCGAACTATGCCGGCAGAATTCAAATCCGAGCCTCTGTTCCTCTGGAATTCACAAATATGTATGAAAACGTGTTTTACAGTATTCTGGCTCCCAGGATCGCTATCAGGAAATGGAAACAAGCATTTCCTACGTAAAATGACACGAGTAATCGAATGCTGCCGGCAGAATTCAAATACGAGCCTCTGTTCCTCTGGAATTCACTAAAATGTATGAAAACATGTTTTACAGTATTCTGGCTCCCAGGATCGCTATCAGGAAATGGAAGCAAGCATTTCCTACGTAAAATGACACGAGTAATCGAACTGTGCCGACAGAATTCAAATCCGAGCCTCCGTTCCTCTGGAATTCCCTAAAATGTATGAAAACATGTTTTACAGTATTCTGACTCCCAGGATCGCTATCAGGAAATGGAAGCAACCATTTCCTACGTAAAATGACACGAGTAATCGAACTGTGCCGGCCGAATTCAAATACGAGCCTCCGTTCCTCTGGAATTCACAAATATGTACGAAAACGTGTTTTACAGTATTCTGGCTCCCAGGATCGCTATCAGGAAATGGAAGCAATCATTTCCTACGTAAAATGACACGAGTAATCGAACTGTGCTGGCAGAATTCAAATCCGAGCCTCCGTTCCTCTGAAATTCCCTAAAATGTATGAAAACATGTTTTACAGTATTCTGGCTCCCAGGATCGCAATCGCGAAATGAAGACAAGTATTTCCTACGTAAAATGACACGAGTAATCGAACTATGCCGGCAGAATTCAAATCCGAGCCTCTGTTCCTCTGGAATTCACAAATATGTATGAAAACGTGTTTTACAATATTCTGGCTGCCAGGATCGCTATCAGGAAATGGAAACAAGCATTTCCTGCGTAAAATGACACGAGTAATCGAATGCTGCCGGCAGAATTCAAATCCGAGCCTCTGTTCCTCTGGAATTCACTAAAATGTATGAAAACATGTTTTACAGTATTCTGGCTCCCAGGATCGCTATCAGGAAATGGAAGCAAGCATTTCCTACGTAAAATGACACGAGTAATCGAACTGTGCTGGCAGAATTCAAATCCGAGCCTCCGTTCCTCTGGAATTCCCTAAAATGTATGAAAACGTGTTTTACAGTATTCTGGCTCCCAGGATCGCTATCAGGAAATGGAAACAAGCATTCCCTACGTAAAATGACACGAGTAATCGAATGCTGCCGGCAGAATTCAAATACGAGCCTCTGTTCCTCTGGAATTCACTAAAATGTATGAAAACATGTTTTACAGTATTTTGGCTCCCAGTATCGCTATCGGGAAATGAGAACAAGCATTTCCTGCGTAAAATGACACGAGTAATCGAACTGTGTCGGCAGAATTCGAATACGAGCCTCTGTTCCTCTGGAGTTCACTAAAATGTATGAAAACGTGTTTTACAGTATCTTGGCTCCCAGGATCGCTATCAGGAAATGGAAGCTAGCATTTCCTACGTAAAATGACACGAGTAATCGAACTGTGTCGGCAGAATTCAAATACGAGCCTCTGTTCCTCTGGAATTCACTAAAATGTATGAAAACATGTTTTACAGTATTCTGGCTCCCAGGATCGCTATCAGGAAATGGAAGCAAGCATTTCCTACGTAAAATGACACGAGTAATCGAACTGTGCCGGCCGAATTCAAATCCGAGCCTCCGTTCCTCTGGAATTCACAAATATGTATGAAAACGTGTTTTACAGTATTCTGGCTCCCAGGATCGCTATCAGGAAATGAAGACAAGTATTTCCTACGTAAAATGGCACGAGTAATCGAACTGTGCCGGCAGAATTCAAATCCGAGCATCCGTTCCTCTGGAATTCACTAAAATGTATGAAAACATGTTTTACAGTATTCTGGCTCCCAGGATCGCTATCAGGAAATGGAAGCAAGCATTTCCTGCGTAAAATGACACGACTAATCGAACTGTGCCGGCAGAATTCAAATCCGAGCATCCGTTCCTCTGGAATTCACTAATATGTATGAAAACGTGTTTTACAATATTCTGGCTCCCAAGATCGCAATCGGGAAATGAAGACAAGTATTTCCTACGTAAAATGGCACGAGCAATCGAACTGTGCCGGCAGAATTCAAATACGAGCCTCTGTTCCTCTGGTATTCACTAATATGTATGAAAACGTGTTTTACAGTATTTTGGCTCCCAGAATTGCTGTCGGGAAATGGGGACAAGTATTTCCTACGTGAAATGGCACGAGCAATCGAACTGTGCCGGCAGAATTCAAATCCGAGCATCCGTTCCTCTGGAATTCACTAATATGTATGAAAACGTGTTTTACAATATTCTGGCTCCCAGGATCGCAATCGGGAAATGAAGACAAGTATTTCCTACGTAAAATGGCACGAGCAATCGAACTGTGCCGGCAGAATTCAAATACGAGCCTCTGTTCCTCTGGTATTCACTAATATGTATGAAAACGTGTTTTACAGTATTTGGGCTCCCAGTATCGCTATCGGGAAATGGGAACAAGCATTTCCTGCGTAAATTGACACGAGTAATCGAACTGTGCCGGCAGAATTCAAATCCGAGCCTCCGTTCCTCTGGAATTCCCTAAAATGTATGAAAACGTGTTTTACAGTATTCTGGCTCCCAGGATGGCAATCGAGAAATGAAGACAAGTATTTCCTACGTAAAATGGCACGAGTAATCGAACTGTGCCGGCAGGATTCAAATCCGAGCATCCGTTCCTCTGGAATTCACTAATATGTATGAAAACGTGTTTTACAATATTCTGGCTCCCAGTATCGCAATCGGGAAATGAAGACAAGTATTTCCTACGTAAAATGGCACGAGCAATCGAACTGTGCCGGCAGAATTCAAATACGAGCCTCTGTTCTTCCGAAATTCACTAATATGTATGAAAACGTGTTTTACAATATTCTGGCTCCCAGTATCGCAATCGGGAAATGAAGACAAGTATTTCCTACGTAAAATGGCACGAGCAATCGAACTGTGCCGGCAGAATTCAAATACGAGCCTCTGTTCCTCTGGTATTCACTAATATGTATGAAAACGTGTTTTACAGTATTTTGGCTCCCAGAATTGCTGTCGGGAAATGGGGACAAGTATTTCCTACGTGAAATGGCACGAGCAATCGAACTGTGCCGGCAGAATTCAAATCCGAGCATCCGTTCCTCTGGAATTCACTAATATGTATGAAAACGTGTTTTACAGTATTCTGGCTCCCAGGATCGCAATCGGGAAATGAAGACAAGTATTTCCTACGTAAAATGGCACGAGCAATCGAACTGTGCCGGCAGAATTCAAATACGAGCCTCTGTTCCTCTGGTATTCACTAATATGTATGAAAACGTGTTTTACAGTATTTGGGCTCCCAGGATCGCTATCGGGAAATGGAAACAAGCATTTCCTGCGTAAATTGACACGAGTAATCGAACTATGCCGGCAGAATTCAAATCCGAGCATCCGTTCCTCTGGAATTCCCTAAAATGTATGAAAACGTGTTTTACAGTATTCTGGCTCCCAGGATGGCAATCGAGAAATGAAGACAAGTATTTCCTACGTAAAATGGCACGAGTAATCGAACTGTGCCGGCAGAATTCAAATCCGAGCATCCGTTCCTCTGGAATTCACTAATATGTATGAAAACGTGTTTTACAGTATTCTGGCTCCCAGGATCGCAATCGGGAAATGGAAACAAGCATTTCCCATGTAAAATGACACGAGTAATCGAACTATGCCGGCAGAATTCAAATCCGAGCATCCGTTCCTCTGGAATTCACTAAAATGTATGGAAACGTGTTTTACAGTATTCTGGCTCTCAGGATCGCAATCGGGAAATGAAGACAAGTATTTCCTACGTAAAATGACACGAGCAATCGAACTGTGCCGGCAGAGTTCAAATACGAGCCTCTGTTCCTCTGGAATTCACTAATATGTATGAAAACGTGTTTTACAGTATTCTGGCTCCCAGGATGGCAATCGAGAAATGAAGACAAGTACTTCCTACGTAAAATGGCACGAGCAATCGAACTGTGCCGGCAGAATTCAAATCCGAGCATCCGTTCCTCTGGAATTCACTAATATGTATGAAAACGTGTTTTACAATATTCTGGCTCCCAGGATCGCAATCGGGAAATGAAGACAAGTATTTCCTACGTAAAATGGCACGAGCAATCGAACTGTGCCGGCAGAATTCAAATACGAGCCTCTGTTCCTCTGGTATTCACTAATATGTATGAAAACGTGTTTTACAGTATTTGGGCTCCCAGTATCGCTATCGGGAAATGGGAACAAGCATTTCCTGCGTAAATTGACACGAGTAATCGAACTGTGCCGGCAGAATTCAAATCCGAGCCTCCGTTCCTCTGGAATTCCCTAAAATGTATGAAAACGTGTTTTACAGTATTCTGGCTCCCAGGATGGCAATCGAGAAATGAAGACAAGTATTTCCTACGTAAAATGGCACGAGTAATCGAACTGTGCCGGCAGGATTCAAATCCGAGCATCCGTTCCTCTGGAATTCACAAATATGTATGAAAACGTGTTTTACAGCATTCTGGCTCCCAGGATCGCTATCAGGAAATGGAAGCAACCATTTCCTACGTAAAATGACACGAGTAATCGAACTGTGCCGGCCGAATTCAAATACGAGCCTCCGTTCCTCTGGAATTCACAAATATGTATGAAAACGTGTTTTACAGCATTCTGGCTCCCAGGATCGCTATCAGGAAATGGAAACAATCATTTCCTACGTAAAATGACACGAGTAATCGAATGCTGGCGGCAGAATTCAAATCGGAGCATCCGTTCCTCTGGAATTCACTAAAATGTATGAAAACATGTTTTACAGTATTCTGGCTCCCAGGATCGCTATCAGGAAATGGAAGCAAGCATTTCCTACGTAAAATGACACGAGTAATCGAACTGTGCTGGCAGAATTCAAATCCGAGCCTCCGTTCCTCTGGAATTCCCTAAAATGTATGAAAACATGTTTTACAGTATCCTGGCTCCCAGGATCGCTATCAGGAAATGGAAGCAAGCATTTCCTACGTAAAATGACACGAGTAATCGAACTGTGCCGACAGATTTCAAATCCGAGCCTCCGTTCCTCTGGAATTCCCTAAAATGTATGAAAACATGTTTTACAGTATTCTGACTCCCAGGATCGCTATCAGGAAATGGAAGCAACCATTTCCTACGTAAAATGACACGAGTAATCGAACTGTGCCGGCCGAATTCAAATACAAGCCTCCGTTCCTCTGGAATTCACAAATATGTATGAAAACGTGTTTTACAGTATTCTGGCTCCCAGGATCGCTATCAGGAAATGGAAACAATCATTTCCTACGTAAAATGACACGAGTAATCGAATGCTGGCGGCAGAATTCAAATCCGAGCCTCTATTCCTCTGGAATTCACAAATATGTATGAAAACGTGTTTTACAGTATTCTGGCTCCCAGGATCGCTATCAGGAAATGGAAACAAGCATTTCCTACGTAAAATGACACGAGTAATCGAATTCTGCCGGCAGAATTCAAATCCGAGCCTCTGTTCCTCTGGAATTCACTAAAATGTATGAAAACGTGTTTTACAGTATTCTGGCTCCCAGGATCGCTATCAGGAAATGGAAACAAGCATTTCCTACGTAAAATGACACGAGTAATCGAATGCTGCCGGCAGAATTCAAATCCGAGCCTCTGTTCCTCTGGAATTCACTAAAATGTATGAAAACGTGTTTTACAGTATTTTGGCTGCCAGGATCGCTATCGGGAAATGGGAACAAGCATTTCCTGCGTAAAATGACACGACTAATCGAATGCTGTCGGCAGAATTCAAATCCGAGCCTCTGTTCTTCTGGAAATCACAAATATGCATAAAAACGTGTTTTACAGTATTTTGGCTCCCAGTATCGCTATCGGGAAATGAGAACAAGCATTTCCTGCGTAAAATGACACGAGTAATCGAACTGTGTCGGCAGAATTCGAATACGAGCCTCTGTTCCTCTGGAGTTCACTAAAATGTATGAAAACGTGTTTTACAGTATCTTGGCTCCCAGGATCGCTATCAGGAAATGGAAGCTAGCATTTCCTACGTAAAATGACACGAGTAATCGAACTGTGTCGGCAGAATTCGAATACGAGCCTCTGTTCCTCTGGAGTTCACTAAAATGTATGAAAACGTGTTTTACAGTATCTTGGCTCCCAGGATCGCTATCAGGAAATGGAAGCTAGCATTTCCTACGTAAAATGACACGAGTAATCGAACTGTCCCGGCAGAATTCAAATCGGAGCATCCGTTCCTCTGGAATTCACTAAAATGTATGAAAACATGTTTTACAGTATTCTGGCTCCCAGGATCGCTATCAGGAAATGGAAGCAAGCATTTCCTACGTAAAATGACACGAGTAATCGAACTGTGCTGGCAGAATTCAAATCCGAGCCTCCGTTCCTCTGAAATTCCCTAAAATGTATGAAAACATGTTTTACAGTATTCTGGCTCCCAGGATCGCAATCGCGAAATGAAGACAAGTATTTCCTACGTAAAATGACACGAGTAATCGAACTATGCCGGCAGAATTCAAATCCGAGCCTCTGTTCCTCTGGAATTCACAAATATGTATGAAAACGTGTTTTACAGTATTCTGGCTCCCAGGATCGCTATCAGGAAATGGAAACAAGCATTTCCTACGTAAAATGACACGAGTAATCGAATGCTGCCGGCAGAATTCAAATCCGAGCCTCTGTTCCTCTGGAATTCACTAAAATGTATGAAAACGTGTTTTACAGTATTTTGGCTGCCAGGATCGCTATCGGGAAATGGGAACAAGCATTTCCTGCGTAAAATGACACGACTAATCGAATGCTGTCGGCAGAATTCAAATCCGAGCCTCTGTTCTTCTGGAAATCACAAATATGTATGAAAACGTGTTTTACAGTATTCTGGCTCCCAGTATCGCTATCGGGAAATGAGAACAAGCATTTCCTGCGTAAAATGACACGAGTAATCGAACTGTGTCGGCAGAATTCGAATACGAGCCTCTGTTCCTCTGGAGTTCACTAAAATGTATGAAAACCTGTTTTATAGTATTTTGGCTCCCAGGATCGCAATCGCGAAATGAAGACAAGTATTTCCTACGTAAAATGACACGAGTAATCGAACTCTGCCGGCAGAATTCAAATCCGAGCCTCCGTTCCTCTGGAATTCACAAATATGTATCAAAACGTGTTTTACAGTATTCTGGCTCCCAGGATCGCAATCGCGAAATGAAGACAAGTATTTCCTACGTAAAATGACACGAGTAGTCGAACTATGCCGGCAGAATTCAAATCCGAGCCTCTGTTCCTCTGGAATTCACTAAAATGTATGAAAACGTGTTTTACAGTATTTTGGCTCCCAGTATCGCTATCGGGAAATGAGAACAAGCATTTCCTGCGTAAAATGACACGAGTAATCGAACTGTGCCGGCACAATTCAAATACGAGCCTCTGTTCCACTGGAATTCACAAATATGTATGAAAACATGTTTTACAGTATTCTGGCTCCCAGGATCGCTATCAGGAAGTGGAAGCAACCATTTCCTACGTAAAATGACACGAGTAATCGAACTGTGCCGGCCGAATTCAAATCCGAGCCTCCGTTCCTCTGGAATTCCCTAAAATGTATGAAAACATGTTTTACAGTATTCTGGCTCCCAGGATCGCTATCAGGAAATGGAAGCAACCATTTCCTACGTAAAATGACACGAGTAATCGAACTGTGCCGGCCGAATTCAAATCCGAGCCTCCGTTCCTCTGGAATTCACAAATATGTATGAAAACGTGTTTTACAGTATTCTGGCTCCCAGGATCGCTATCAGGAAATGGAAACAAGCATTTCCTACGTAAAATGACACGAGTAATCGAATGCTGGCGGCAGAATTCAAATCGGAGCATCCGTTCCTCTGGAATTCACTAAAATGTATGAAAACATGTTTTACAGTATTCTGGCTCCCAGGATCGCTATCAGGAAATGGAAGCAATCATTTCCTACGTAAAATGACACGAGTAATCGAACTGTGCTGGCAGAATTCAAATCCGAGCCTCCGTTCCTCTGAAATTCCCTAAAATGTATGAAAACATGTTTTACAGTATTCTGGCTCCCAGGATCGCAATCGCGAAATGAAGACAAGTATTTCCTACGTAAAATGACACGAGTAATCGAACTATGCCGGCAGAATTCAAATCCGAGCCTCTGTTCCTCTGGAATTCACAAATATGTATGAAAACGTGTTTTACAGTATTCTGGCTCCCAGGATCGCTATCAGGAAATGGAAACAAGCATTTCCTACGTAAAATGACACGAGTAATCGAATGCTGCCGGCAGAATTCAAATCCGAGCCTCTGTTCCTCTGGAATTCACTAAAATGTATGAAAACGTGTTTTACAGTATTTTGGCTGCCAGGATCGCTATCGGGAAATGGGAACAAGCATTTCCTGCGTAAAATGACACGACTAATCGAATGCTGTCGGCAGAATTCAAATCCGAGCCTCTGTTCTTCTGGAAATCACAAATATGCATGAAAACGTGTTTTACAGTATTTTGGCTCCCAGTATCGCTATCGGGAAATGAGAACAAGCATTTCCTGCGTAAAATGACACGAGTAATCGAACTGTGTCGGCAGAATTCGAATACGAGCCTCTGTTCCTCTGGAGTTCACTAAAATGTATGAAAACGTGTTTTACAGTATCTTGGCTCCCAGGATCGCTATCAGGAAATGGAAGCTAGCATTTCCTACGTAAAATGACACGAGTAATCGAACTGTCCCGGCAGAATTCAAATACGAGCCTCTGTTCCTCTGGAATTCACTAAAATGTATGAAAACATGTTTTACAGTATTCTGGCTCCCAGGATCGCTATCAGGAAATGGAAGCAAGCATTTCCTACGTAAAATGACACGAGTAATCGAACTGTGCCGGCCGAATTCAAATCCGAGCCTCCGTTCGTCTGGAATTCACAAATATGTATGAAAACGTGTTTTACAGTATTCTGGCTCCCAGGATCGCTATCAGGAAATGGAAACAATCATTTCCTACGTAAAATGACACGAGTAATCGAATGCTGGCGGCAGAATTCAAATCGGAGCATCCGTTCCTCTGGAATTCACTAAAATGTATGAAAACATGTTTTACAGTATTCTGGCTCCCAGGATCGCTATCAGGAAATGGAAGCAAGCATTTCCTACGTAAAATGACACGAGTAATCGAACTGTGCTGGCAGAATTCAAATCCGAGCCTCCGTTCCTCTGGAATTCCCTAAAATGTATGAAAACATGTTTTACAGTATTCTGGCTCCCAGGATCGCTATCAGGAAATGGAAGCAAGCATTTCCTACGTAAAATGACACGAGTAATCGAACTGTGCTGGCAGAATTCAAATCCGAGCCTCCGTTCCTCTGGAATTCCCTAAAATGTATGAAAACATGTTTTACAGTATTCTGGCTCCCAGGATCGCTATCAGGAAATGGAAGCAAGCATTTCCTACGTAAAATGACACGAGTAATCGAACTGTGCCGACAGAATTCAAATCCGAGCCTCCGTTCCTCTGGAATTCCCTAAAATGTATGAAAACATGTTTTACAGTATTCTGACTCCCAGGATCGCTATCAGGAAATGGAAGCAACCATTTCCTACGTAAAATGACACGAGTAATCGAACTGTGCCGGCCGAATTCAAATCCGAGCCTCCGTTCCTCTGGAATTCACAAATATGTATGAAAACGTGTTTTACAGTATTCTGGCTCCCAGGATCGCTATCAGGAAATGGAAGCAATCATTTCCTACGTAAAATGACACGAGTAATCGAACTGTGCTGGCAGAATTCAAATCCGAGCCTCCGTTCCTCTGAAATTCCCTAAAATGTATGAAAACATGTTTTACAGTATTCTGGCTCCCAGGATCGCAATCGCGAAATGAAGACAAGTATTTCCTACGTAAAATGACACGAGTAATCGAACTATGCCGGCAGAATTCAAATCCGAGCCTCTGTTCCTCTGGAATTCACAAATATGTATGAAAACGTGTTTTACAATATTCTGGCTCCCAGGATCGCTATCAGGAAATGGAAACAAGCATTCCCTACGTAAAATGACACGAGTAATCGAATGCTGCCGGCAGAATTCAAATACGAGCCTCCGTTCCTCTGGAATTCCCTAAAATGTATGAAAACATGTTTTACAGTATTCTGACTCCCAGGATCGCTATCAGGAAATGGAAGCAACCATTTCCTACGTAAAATGACACGAGTAATCGAACTGTGCCGGCCGAATTCAAATACGAGCCTCCGTTCCTCTGGAATTCACAAATATGTATGAAAACGTGTTTTACAGTATTCTGGCTCCCAGGATCGCTATCAGGAAATGGAAGCAATCATTTCCTACGTAAAATGACACGAGTAATCGAACTGTGCTGGCAGAATTCAAATCCGAGCCTCCGTTCCTCTGGAATTCCCTAAAATGTATGAAAACATGTTTTACAGTATTTTGGCTCCCAGTATCGCTATCGGGAAATGAGAACAAGCATTTCCTGCGTAAAATGACACGAGTAATCGAACTGTGTCGGCAGAATTCGAATACGAGCCTCTGTTCCTCTGGAGTTCACTAAAATGTATGAAAACGTGTTTTACAGTATCTTGGCTCCCAGGATCGCTATCAGGAAATGGAAGCTAGCATTTCCTACGTAAAATGACACGAGTAATCGAACTGTCCCGGCAGAATTCAAATACGAGCCTCTGTTCCTCTGGAATTCACTAAAATGTATGAAAACATGTTTTACAGTATTCTGGCTCCCAGGATCGCTATCAGGAAATGGAAGCAACCATTTCCTACGTAAAATGACACGAGTAATCGAACTGTGCCGGCCGAATTCAAATCCGAGCCTCCGTTCCTCTGGAATTCACAAATATGTATGAAAACGTGTTTTACAGTATTCTGGCTCCCAGGATCGCTATCAGGAAATGGAAACAATCATTTCCTACGTAAAATGACAAGAGTAATCGAATGCTGGCGGCAGAATTCAAATCGGAGCATCCGTTCCTCTGGAATTCACTAAAATGTATGAAAACATGTTTTACAGTATTCTGGCTCCCAGGATCGCTATCAGGAAATGGAAGCAAGCATTTCCTACGTAAAATGACACGAGTAATCGAACTGTGCTGGCAGAATTCAAATCCGAGCCTCCGTTCCTCTGGAATTCCCTAAAATGTATGAAAACATGTTTTACAGTATTCTGGCTCCCAGGATCGCTATCAGGAAATGGAAGCAAGCATTTCCTACGTAAAATGACACGAGTAATCGAACTGTGCCGACAGAATTCAAATCCGAGCCTCCGTTCCTCTGGAATTCCCTAAAATGTATGAAAACATGTTTTACAGTATTCTGACTCCCAGGATCGCTATCAGGAAATGGAAGCAACCATTTCCTACGTAAAATGACACGAGTAATCGAACTGTGCCGGCCGAATTCAAATACGAGCCTCCGTTCCTCTGGAATTCACTAATATGTATGAAAACGTGTTTTACAGTATTCTGGCTCCCAGGATCGCTATCAGGAAATGGAAGCAATCATTTCCTACGTAAAATGACACGAGTAATCGAACTGTGCTGGCAGAATTCAAATCCGAGCCTCCGTTCCTCTGAAATTCCCTAAAATGTATGAAAACATGTTTTACAGTATTCTGGCTCCCAGGATCGCAATCGCGAAATGAAGACAAGTATTTCCTACGTAAAATGACACGAGTAATCGAACTATGCCGGCAGAATTCAAATCCGAGCCTCTGTTCCTCTGGAATTCACAAATATGTATGAAAACGTGTTTTACAATATTCTGGCTCCCAGGATCGCTATCAGGAAATGGAAACAAGCATTCCCTACGTAAAATGACACGAGTAATCGAATGCTGCCGGCAGAATTCAAATACGAGCCTCTGTTCCTCTGGAATTCACTAAAATGTATGAAAACATGTTTTACAGTATTTTGGCTCCCAGTATCGCTATCGGGAAATGAGAACAAGCATTTCCTGCGTAAAATGACACGAGTAATCGAACTGTGTCGGCAGAATTCGAATACGAGCCTCTGTTCCTCTGGAGTTCACTAAAATGTATGAAAACGTGTTTTACAGTATCTTGGCTCCCAGGATCGCTATCAGGAAATGGAAACAATCATTTCCTACGTAAAATGACACGAGTAATCGAACTGTGTCGGCAGAATTCAAATACGAGCCTCTGTTCCTCTGGAATTCACTAAAATGTATGAAAACATGTTTTACAGTATTCTGGCTCCCAGGATCGCTATCAGGAAATGGAAGCAAGCATTTCCTACGTAAAATGACACGAGTAATCGAACTGTGCCGGCCGAATTCAAATCCGAGCCTCCGTTCCTCTGGAATTCACAAATATGTATGAAAACGTGTTTTACAGTATTCTGGCTCCCAGGATCGCTATCAGGAAATGGAAACAATCATTTCCTACGTAAAATGACAAGAGTAATCGAATGCTGGCGGCAGAATTCAAATCGGAGCATCCGTTCCTCTGGAATTCACTAAAATGTATGAAAACATGTTTTACAGTATTCTGGCTCCCAGGATCGCTATCAGGAAATGGAAGCAAGCATTTCCTACGTAAAATGACACGAGTAATCGAACTGTGCTGGCAGAATTCAAATCCGAGCCTCTGTTCCTCTGGAATTCACAAATATGTATGAAAACGTGTTTTACAATATTCTGGCTCCCAGGATCGCTATCAGGAAATGGAAACAAGCATTCCCTACGTAAAATGACACGAGTAATCGAATGCTGCCGGCAGAATTCAAATACGAGCCTCTGTTCCTCTGGAATTCACTAAAATGTATGAAAACATGTTTTACAGTATTCTGGCTCCCAGGATCGCTATCAGGAAATGGAAGCAAGCATTTCCTACGTAAAATGACACGAGTAATCGAACTGTGCCGACAGAATTCAAATACGAGCCTCTGTTCCTCTGGAATTCACTAAAATGTATGAAAACATGTTTTACAGTATTCTGGCTCCCAGGATCGCTATCAGGAAATGGAAGCAAGCATTTCCTACGTAAAATGACACGAGTAATCGAACTGTGCTGGCAGAATTCAAATCCGAGCCTCCGTTCCTCTGGAATTCCCTAAAATGTATGAAAACGTGTTTTACAGTATTCTGGCTCCCAGGATCGCTATCAGGAAATGGAAACAAGCATTTCCTACGTAAAATGACACGAGTAATCGAATGCTGCCGGCAGAATTCAAATTCGAGCCTCTGTTCCTCTGGAATTCACTAAAATGTATGAAAACGTGTTTTACAGTATTTTGGCTGCCAGGATCGCTATCGGGAAATGGGAACAAGCATTTCCTGCGTAAAATGACACGACTAATCGAATGCTGTCGGCAGAATTCAAATCCGAGCCTCTGTTCTTCTGGAAATCACAAATATGCATGAAAACGTGTTTTACAGTATTTTCGCTCCCAGTATCGCTATCGGGAAATGAGAACAAGCATTTCCTGCGTAAAATGACACGAGTAATCGAACTGTGTCGGCAGAATTCGAATACGAGCCTCTGTTCCTCTGGAGTTCACTAAAATGTATGAAAACGTGTTTTACAGTATTCTGGCTCCCAGGATCGCTATCAGGAAATGGAAACAATCATTTCCTACGTAAAATGACACGAGTAATCGAATGCTGGCGGCAGAATTCAAATCGGAGCATCCGTTCCTCTGGAATTCACTAAAATGTATGAAAACATGTTTTACAGTATTCTGGCTCCCAGGATCGCTATCAGGAAATGGAAGCAAGCATTTCCTACGTAAAATGACACGAGTAATCGAACTGTGCTGGCAGAATTCAAATCCGAGCCTCCGTTCCTCTGGAATTCCCTAAAATGTATGAAAACATGTTTTACAGTATTCTGGCTCCCAGGATCGCTATCAGGAAATGGAAGCAAGCATTTCCTACGTAAAATGACACGAGTAATCGAACTGTGCCGACAGAATTCAAATCCGAGCCTCCGTTCCTCTGGAATTCCCTAAAATGTATGAAAACATGTTTTACAGTATTCCGACTCCCAGGATCGCTATCAGGAAATGGAAGCAACCATTTCCTACGTAAAATGACACGAGTAATCGAACTGTGCCGGCCGAATTCAAATACGAGCCTCCGTTCCTCTGGAATTCACAAATATGTACGAAAACGTGTTTTACAGTATTCTGGCTCCCAGGATCGCTATCAGGAAATGGAAGCAATCATTTCCTACGTAAAATGACACGAGTAATCGAACTGTGCTGGCAGAATTCAAATCCGAGCCTCCGTTCCTCTGAAATTCCCTAAAATGTATGAAAACATGTTTTACAGTATTCTGGCTCCCAGGATCGCAATCGCGAAATGAAGACAAGTATTTCCTACGTAAAATGACACGAGTAATCGAACTATGCCGGCAGAATTCAAATCCGAGCCTCTGTTCCTCTGGAATTCACAAATATGTATGAAAACGTGTTTTACAATATTCTGGCTCCCAGGATCGCTATCAGGAAATGGAAACAAGCATTTCCTACGTAAAATGACACGAGTAATCGAATGCTGCCGGCAGAATTCAAATACGAGCCTCTGTTCCTCTGGAATTCACTAAAATGTATGAAAACATGTTTTACAGTATTCTGGCTCCCAGGATCGCTATCAGGAAATGGAAGCAAGCATTTCCTACGTAAAATGACACGAGTAATCGAACTGTGCCGACAGAATTCAAATCCGAGCCTCCGTTCCTCTGGAATTCCCTAAAATGTATGAAAACATGTTTTACAGTATTCTGGCTCCCAGGATCGCTATCAGGAAATGGAAGCAACCATTTCCTACGTAAAATGACACGAGTAATCGAACTGTGCCGGCCGAATTCAAATACGAGCCTCCGTTCCTCTGGAATTCACAAATATGTACGAAAACGTGTTTTACAGTATTCTGGCTCCCAGGATCGCTATCAGGAAATGGAAGCAAGCATTTCCTACGTAAAATGACACGAGTAATCGAACTGTGCTGGCAGAATTCAAATCCGAGCCTCCGTTCCTCTGAAATTCCCTAAAATGTATGAAAACATGTTTTACAGTATTCTGGCTCCCAGGATCGCAATCGCGAAATGAAGACAAGTATTTCCTACGTAAAATGACACGAGTAATCGAACTATGCCGGCAGAATTCAAATCCGAGCCTCTGTTCCTCTGGAATTCACAAATATGTATGAAAACGTGTTTTACAATATTCTGGCTCCCAGGATCGCTATCAGGAAATGGAAACAAGCATTTCCTACGTAAAATGACACGAGTAATCGAATGCTGCCGGCAGAATTCAAATACGAGCCTCTGTTCCTCTGGAATTCACTAAAATGTATGAAAACATGTTTTACAGTATTCTGGCTCCCAGGATCGCTATCAGGAAATGGAAGCAAGCATTTCCTACGTAAAATGACACGAGTAATCGAACTGTGCTGGCAGAATTCAAATCCGAGCCTCCGTTCCTCTGGAATTCCCTAAAATGTATGAAAACGTGTTTTACAGTATTCTGGCTCCCAGGATCGCTATCAGGAAATGGAAACAAGCATTCCCTACGTAAAATGACACGAGTAATCGAATGCTGCCGGCAGAATTCAAATACGAGCCTCTGTTCCTCTGGAATTCACTAAAATGTATGAAAACGTGTTTTACAGTATTTTGGCTCCCAGTATCGCTATCGGGAAATGAGAACAAGCATTTCCTGCGTAAAATGACACGAGTAATCGAACTGTGTCGGCAGAATTCGAATACGAGCCTCTGTTCCTCTGGAGTTCACTAAAATGTATGAAAACGTGTTTTACAGTATCTTGGCTCCCAGGATCGCTATCAGGAAATGGAAGCTAGCATTTCCTACGTAAAATGACACGAGTAATCGAACTGTGTCGGCAGAATTCAAATACGAGCCTCTGTTCCTCTGGAATTCACTAAAATGTATGAAAACATGTTTTACAGTATTCTGGCTCCCAGGATCGCTATCAGGAAATGGAAGCAAGCATTTCCTACGTAAAATGACACGAGTAATCGAACTGTGCCGGCCGAATTCAAATCCGAGCCTCCGTTCCTCTGGAATTCACAAATATGTATGAAAACGTGTTTTACAGTATTCTGGCTCCCAGGATCGCTATCAGGAAATGAAGACAAGTATTTCCTACGTAAAATGGCACGAGCAATCGAACTGTGCCGGCAGAATTCAAATCCGAGCATCCGTTCCTCTGGAATTCACTAAAATGTATGAAAACATGTTTTACAGTATTCTGGCTCCCAGGATCGCTATCAGGAAATGGAAGCAAGCATTTCCTGCGTAAAATGACACGACTAATCGAACTGTGCCGGCAGAATTCAAATCCGAGCATCCGTTCCTCTGGAATTCACTAATATGTATGAAAACGTGTTTTACAATATTCTGGCTCCCAAGATCGCAATCGGGAAATGAAGACAAGTATTTCCTACGTAAAATGGCACGAGCAATCGAACTGTGCCGGCAGAATTCAAATACGAGCCTCTGTTCCTCTGGTATTCACTAATATGTATGAAAACGTGTTTTACAGTATTTTGGCTCCCAGAATTGCTGTCGGGAAATGGGGACAAGTATTTCCTACGTGAAATGGCACGAGCAATCGAACTGTGCCGGCAGAATTCAAATCCGAGCATCCGTTCCTCTGGAATTCACTAATATGTATGAAAACGTGTTTTACAATATTCTGGCTCCCAGGATCGCAATCGGGAAATGAAGACAAGTATTTCCTACGTAAAATGGCACGAGCAATCGAACTGTGCCGGCAGAATTCAAATACGAGCCTCTGTTCCTCTGGTATTCACTAATATGTATGAAAACGTGTTTTACAGTATTTGGGCTCCCAGTATCGCTATCGGGAAATGGGAACAAGCATTTCCTGCGTAAATTGACACGAGTAATCGAACTGTGCCGGCAGAATTCAAATCCGAGCCTCCGTTCCTCTGGAATTCCCTAAAATGTATGAAAACGTGTTTTACAGTATTCTGGCTCCCAGGATGGCAATCGAGAAATGAAGACAAGTATTTCCTACGTAAAATGGCACGAGTAATCGAACTGTGCCGGCAGGATTCAAATCCGAGCATCCGTTCCTCTGGAATTCACTAATATGTATGAAAACGTGTTTTACAATATTCTGGCTCCCAGGATCGCAATCGGGAAATGAAGACAAGTATTTCCTACGTAAAATGGCACGAGCAATCGAACTGTGCCGGCAGAATTCAAATACGAGCCTCTGTTCTTCCGAAATTCACTAATATGTATGAAAACGTGTTTTACAATATTCTGGCTCCCAGTATCGCAATCGGGAAATGAAGACAAGTATTTCCTACGTAAAATGGCACGAGCAATCGAACTGTGCCGGCAGAATTCAAATACGAGCCTCTGTTCCTCTGGTATTCACTAATATGTATGAAAACGTGTTTTACAGTATTTTGGCTCCCAGAATTGCTGTCGGGAAATGGGGACAAGTATTTCCTACGTGAAATGGCACGAGCAATCGAACTGTGCCGGCAGAATTCAAATCCGAGCATCCGTTCCTCTGGAATTCACTAATATGTATGAAAACGTGTTTTACAATATTCTGGCTCCCAGGATCGCAATCGGGAAATGAAGACAAGTATTTCCTACGTAAAATGGCACGAGCAATCGAACTGTGCCGGCAGAATTCAAATACGAGCCTCTGTTCCTCTGGTATTCACTAATATGTATGAAAACGTGTTTTACAGTATTTGGGCTCCCAGTATCGCTATCGGGAAATGGGAACAAGCATTTCCTGCGTAAATTGACACGAGTAATCGAACTGTGCCGGCAGAATTCAAATCCGAGCCTCCGTTCCTCTGGAATTCCCTAAAATGTATGAAAACGTGTTTTACAGTATTCTGGCTCCCAGGATGGCAATCGAGAAATGAAGACAAGTATTTCCTACGTAAAATGGCACGAGTAATCGAACTGTGCCGGCAGGATTCAAATCCGAGCATCCGTTCCTCTGGAATTCACTAATATGTATGAAAACGTGTTTTACAGTATTCTGGCTCCCAGGATCGCAATCGGGAAATGGAAACAAGCATTTCCCATGTAAAATGACACGAGTAATCGAACTGTGCCGGCAGAATTCAAATCCGAGCATCCGTTCCTCTGGAATTCACTAAAATGTATGAAAACGTGTTTTACAGTATTCTGGCTCTCAGGATCGCAATCGGGAAATGAAGACAAGTATTTCCTACGTAAAATGACACGAGTAATCGAACTGTGCCGGCAGAGTTCAAATACGAGCCTCTGTTCCTCTGGAATTCACTAATGTGTATGAAAACGTGTTTTACAGTATTCTGGCTCCCAGGATGGCAATCGAGAAATGAAGACAAGTACTTCCTACGTAAAATGGCACGAGCAATCGAACTGTGCCGGCAGAATTCAAATCCGAGCATCCGTTCCTCTGGAATTCACTAAAATGTATGAAAACGTGTTTTACAATATTCTGGCTCCCAGGATCGCAATCGGGAAATGAAGACAAGTATTTCCTACGTAAAATGGCACGAGCAATCGAACTGTGCCGGCAGAATTCAAATACGAGCCTCTGTTCCTCTGGTATTCACTAATATGTATGAAAACGTGTTTTACAGTATTTGGGCTCCCAGTATCGCTATCGGGAAATGGGAACAAGCATTTCCTGCGTAAATTGACACGAGTAATCGAACTGTGCCGGCAGAATTCAAATCCGAGCCTCCGTTCCTCTGGAATTCCCTAAAATGTATGAAAACGTGTTTTACAGTATTCTGGCTCCCAGGATGGCAATCGAGAAATGAAGACAAGTATTTCCTACGTAAAATGGCACGAGTAATCGAACTGTGCCGGCAGAATTCAAATCCGAGCATCCGTTCCTCTGGAATTCACTAATATGTATGAAAACGTGTTTTACAGTATTCTGGCTCCCAGGATCGCAATCGGGAAATGGAAACAAGCATTTCCCATGTAAAATGACACGAGTAATCGAACTATGCCGGCAGAATTCAAATCCGAGCATCCGTTCCTCTGGAATTCACTAAAATGTATGGAAACGTGTTTTACAGTATTCTGGCTCTCAGGATCGCAATCGGGAAATGAAGACAAGTATTTCCTACGTAAAATGACACGAGTAATCGAACTGTGCCGGCAGAGTTCAAATACGAGCCTCTGTTCCTCTGGAATTCACTAATATGTATGAAAACGTGTTTTACAGTATTCTGGCTCCCAGGATGGCAATCGAGAAATGAAGACAAGTACTTCCTACGTAAAATGGCACGAGCAATCGAACTGTGCCGACAGAATTTAAATCGGAGCCGCCGTTCTTCCGAAATTCACTAATATGTATGAAAACGTGTTTTACAATATTCTGGCTACCAGGATCGCAATCGGAAAATGAAGACAAGCATTTCCCAAGTAAAATGACACGAGTAATCGAACTATGCCGGCAGAATTCAAATCCGAGCATCCGTTCCTCTGGAATTCCCTAAAATGTATGAAAACGTGTTTTACAGTATTCTGGCTCCCAGGATCGCAATCGGGAAATGAAGACAAGTATTTCCTACGTGAAATGACACGAGCAATCGAACTGTGCCGGCAGAATTCAAATCCGAGCATCCGTTCCTCTGGAATTCACTAATATGTATGAAAACGTGTTTTACAATATTCTGGCTCCCAGTATCGCAATCGGGAAATGAAGACAAGTATTTCCTACGTAAAATGGCACGAGCAATCGAACTGTGCCGGCAGAATTCAAATACGAGCCTCTGTTCCTCTGGTATTCACTAATATGTATGAAAACGTGTTTTACAGTATTTTGGCTCCCAGAATTGCTGTCGGGAAATGGGGACAAGTAGTTCCTACGTGAAATGGCACGAGCAATCGAACTGTGCCGGCAGAATTCAAATCCGAGCATCCGTTCCTCTGGAATTCACTAATATGTATGAAAACGTGTTTTACAATATTCTGGCTCCCAGGATCGCAATCGGGAAATGAAGACAAGTATTTCCTACGTAAAATGGCACGAGCAATCGAACTGTGCCGGCAGAATTCAAATACGAGCCTCTGTTCCTCTGGTATTCACTAATATGTATGAAAACGTGTTTTACAGTATTTTGGCTACCAGAATTGCTGTCGGGAAATGGGGACAAGTATTTCCTACGTGAAATGGCACGAGCAATCGAACTGTGCCGGCAGAATTCAAATCCGAGCATCCGTTCCTCTGGAATTCACTAATATGTATGAAAACGTGTTTTACAGTATTCTGGCTCTCAGGATCGCAATCGGGAAATGGAAACAAGCATTTCCCATGTAAAATGACACGAGTAATCGAGCTGTGCCGGCAGAATTCAAATCCGAGCATCCGTTCCTCTGGAATTCACTAAAATGTATGAAAACGTGTTTTACAGTATTCTAGCTCCCAGGATCGCTATCAGGAAATGGGAACAAGCATTTCCTGTGTAAAATGACACGAGTAATCGAATGCTGTCGGCAGAATTCAAATCCGAGCCTCTGTTACTCTGGAATTCACAAATATGCATGAAAACGTGTTTTACAGTATTCTGGCTCCCAGGATCGCTATCAGGAAATGGAAGCAAGCATTTCCTACGTAAAATGACACGAGTAATCGAACTGTGCCGGCAGAATTGAAATCCGAGCCTCCGTTCCTCTGGAATTCACTAAAATGTATGGAAACGTGTTTTACAGTATTCTGGCTCCCAGGATCGCAATCGGGAAATGAAGACAAGTATTTCCTACGTAAAATGACACGAGTAATCGAACTGTGCCGGCACAATTCAAATCCGAGCCTCCGTTCCTCTGGAATTCACAAATATGTATGAAAACGTGTTTTACAATATTCTGGCTCCCAGGATCGCAATCGGGAAATGAAGACAAGTGTTTCCTACGTAAAATGGCACGAGTAATCGAACTGTGCCGGCAGAATTCAAATCCGAGCATCCGTTCCTCTGGAATTCACTAATATGTATGAAAACGTGTTTTACAGTATTCTGGCTCCCAGGATCGCAATCGGGAAATAGAAACAAGCATTTCCCATGTAAAATGACACGAGTAATCGAGCTGTGCCGGCAGAATTCAAATCCGAGCCTCTGTTACTCTGGAATTCACAAATATGCATGAAAACGTGTTTTACAGTATTCTGGCTCCCAGGATCGCTATCAGGAAATGGAAGCAAGCATTTCCTACGTAAAATGACACGAGTAATCGAACTGTGCCGGCAGAATTGAAATCCGAGCCTCCGTTCCTCTGGAATTCACTAATATGTATGAAAACGTGTTTTACAGTATTCTGGCTCCCAGGATGGCAATCGAGAAATGAAGACAAGTACTTCCTACGTAAAATGGCACGAGCAATCGAACTGTGCCGACAGAATTTAAATCGGAGCCGCCGTTCTTCCGAAATTCACTAATATGTATGAAAACGTGTTTTACAATATTCTGGCTACCAGGATCGCAATCGGAAAATGAAGACAAGCATTTCCCAAGTAAAATGACACGAGTAATCGAACTATGCCGGCAGAATTCAAATCCGAGCATCCGTTCCTCTGGAATTCCCTAAAATGTATGAAAACGTGTTTTACAGTATTCTGGCTCCCAGGATCGCAATCGGGAAATGAAGACAAGTATTTCCTACGTGAAATGACACGAGCAATCGAACTGTGCCGGCAGAATTCAAATCCGAGCATCCGTTCCTCTGGAATTCACTAATATGTATGAAAACGTGTTTTACAATATTCTGGCTCCCAGTATCGCAATCGGGAAATGAAGACAAGTATTTCCTACGTAAAATGGCACGAGCAATCGAACTGTGCCGGCAGAATTCAAATACGAGCCTCTGTTCCTCTGGTATTCACTAATATGTATGAAAACGTGTTTTACAGTATTTTGGCTCCCAGAATTGCTGTCGGGAAATGGGGACAAGTAGTTCCTACGTGAAATGGCAGGAGCAATCGAACTGTGCCGGCAGAATTCAAATCCGAGCATCCGTTCCTCTGGAATTCACTAATATGTATGAAAACGTGTTTTACAATATTCTGGCTCCCAGGATCGCAATCGGGAAATGAAGACAAGTATTTCCTACGTAAAATGGCACGAGCAATCGAACTGTGCCGGCAGAATTCAAATACGAGCCTCTGTTCCTCTGGTATTCACTAATATGTATGAAAACGTGTTTTACAGTATTTTGGCTCCCAGAATTGCTGTCGGGAAATGGGGACAAGTATTTCCTACGTGAAATGGCACGAGCAATCGAACTGTGCCGGCAGAATTCAAATCCGAGCATCCGTTCCTCTGGAATTCACTAATATGTATGAAAACGTGTTTTACAGTATTCTGGCTCTCAGGATCGCAATCGGGAAATGGAAACAAGCATTTCCCATGTAAAATGACACGAGTAATCGAGCTGTGCCGGCAGAATTCAAATCCGAGCATCCGTTCCTCTGGAATTCACTAAAATGTATGAAAACGTGTTTTACAGTATTCTAGCTCCCAGGATCGCTATCAGGAAATGGGAACAAGCATTTCCTGTGTAAAATGACACGAGTAATCGAATGCTGTCGGCAGAATTCAAATCCGAGCCTCTGTTACTCTGGAATTCACAAATATGCATGAAAACGTGTTTTGCAGTATTCTGGCTCCCAGGATCGCTATCAGGAAATGGAAGCAAGCATTTCCTACGTAAAATGACACGAGTAATCGAACTGTGCCGGCAGAATTGAAATCCGAGCCTCCGTTCCTCTGGAATTCACTAAAATGTATGGAAACGTGTTTTACAGTATTCTGGCTCCCAGGATCGCAATCGGGAAATGAAGACAAGTATTTCCTACGTAAAATGACACGAGTAATCGAACTGTGCCGGCACAATTCAAATCCGAGCCTCCGTTCCTCTGGAATTCACTAATATGTATGAAAACGTGTTTTACAATATTCTGGCTCCCAGGATCGCAATCGGGAAATGAAGACAAGTATTTCCTACGTAAAATGGCACGAGTAATCGAACTGTGCCGGCAGAATTCAAATCCGAGCATCCGTTCCTCTGGAATTCACTAATATGTATGAAAACGTGTTTTACAGTATTCTGGCTCCCAGGATCGCAATCGGGAAATAGAAACAAGCATTTCCCATGTAAAATGACACGAGTAATCGAACTGTGCCGGCAGAATTCAAATCCGAGCCTCTGTTACTCTGGAATTCACAAATATGCATGAAAACGTGTTTTACAGTATTCTGGCTCCCAGGATCGCTATCAGGAAATGGAAGCAAGCATTTCCTACGTAAAATGACACGAGTAATCGAACTGTGCCGGCAGAATTGAAATCCGAGCCTCCGTTCCTCTGGAATTCACTAAAATGTATGGAAACGTGTTTTACAGTATTCTGGCTCTCAGGATCGCAATCGGGAAATGAAGACAAGTATTTCCTACGTAAAATGACACGAGTAATCGAACTGTGCCGGCAGAGTTCACATACGAGCCTCTGTTCCTCTGGTATTCACTAATATGTATGAAAACGTGTTTTACAGTATTTTGGCTCCCAGAATTGCTGTCGGGAAATGGGGACAAGCATTTCCCAAGTAAAATGACACGAGTAATCGAACTATGCCGGCAGAATTCAAATCCGAGCATCCGTTCCTCTGGAATTCCCTCAAATGTATGAAAACGTGTTTTACAGTATTCTGGCTCCCAGGATCGCAATCGGGAAATGAAGACAAGTATTTCCTACGTAAAATGACACGAGTAATCGAACTGTGCCGGCACAATTCAAATCCGAGCCTCCGTTCCTCTGGAATTCACAAATATGTATGAAAACGTGTTTTACACAATTTTGGCACCCAGGATCGCTATCGGGAAATGGGAACAAGCATTTTCTGCGTAAAATGACACGACTAATCGAATGCTGTCGGCAGAATTCAAATCCGAGCCTCCGTTCCTCTGGAATTCCCTAAAATGTATGAAAACGTGTTTTACAGTATTCTGGCGCCCAGGATCGCAATCGGGATATGAAAAGAAGTATTTACTACGTAAAATGACACGACTAATCGAACTGTGCCGGCAGAATTCAAATCCGAGCCTCTGTTCCTCTGGAATTCACTAAAATGTATGAAAACGTGTTTTACAGTATTCTGGCTCCCAGGATCGCAATCGCGAAATGAAGACAAGTGTTTCCTACGTAAAATGGCACGAGTAATCGAACTATGCCGGCAGAATTCAAATCCGAGCCTCTGTTCCTCTGGAATTCACTAAAATGTATGAAAACGTGTTTTACAGTATTCTGGCTCCCAGGATCGCTATCAGGAAATGGAAGCAAGCATTTCCTACGTAAAATGACACGAGTAATCGAACTGTGCTGGCAGAATTCAAATCCGAGCCTCCGTTCCTCTGGAATTCCCTAAAATGTATGAAAACGTGTTTTACAGTATTCTGGCTCCCAGGATCGCTATCAGGAAATGGAAACAAGCATTCCCTACGTAAAATGACACGAGTAATCGAATGCTGCCGGCAGAATTCAAATACGAGCCTCTGTTCCTCTGGAATTCACTAAAATGTATGAAAACATGTTTTACAGTATTTTGGCTCCCAGTATCGCTATCGGGAAATGAGAACAAGCATTTCCTGCGTAAAATGACACGAGTAATCGAACTGTGCCGGCAGAATTCGAATACGAGCCTCTGTTCCTCTGGAGTTCACTAAAATGTATGAAAACGTGTTTTACAGTATCTTGGCTCCCAGGATCGCTATCAGGAAATGGAAGCTAGCATTTCCTACGTAAAATGACACGAGTAATCGAACTGTGTCGGCAGAATTCAAATACGAGCCTCTGTTCCTCTGGAATTCACTAAAATGTATGAAAACATGTTTTACAGTATTCTGGCTCCCAGGATCGCTATCAGGAAATGGAAGCAAGCATTTCCTACGTAAAATGACACGAGTAATCGAACTGTGCCGGCCGAATTCAAATCCGAGCCTCCGTTCCTCTGGAATTCACAAATATGTATGAAAACGTGTTTTACAGTATTCTGGCTCCCAGGATCGCTATCAGGAAATGAAGACAAGTATTTCCTACGTAAAATGACACGAGCAATCGAACTGTGCCGGCAGAATTCAAATCCGAGCATCCGTTCCTCTGGAATTCACTAAAATGTATGAAAACATGTTTTACAGTATTCTGGCTCCCAGGATCGCTATCAGGAAATGGAAGCAAGCATTTCCTGCGTAAAATGACACGACTAATCGAACTGTGCCGGCAGAATTCAAATCCGAGCATCCGTTCCTCTGGAATTCACTAATATGTATGAAAACGTGTTTTACAATATTCTGGCTCCCAAGATCGCAATCGGGAAATGAAGACAAGTATTTCCTACGTAAAATGGCACGAGCAATCGAACTGTGCCGGCAGAATTCAAATACGAGCCTCCGTTCCTCTGGTATTCACTAATATGTATGAAAACGTGTTTTACAGTATTTTGGCTCCCAGAATTGCTGTCGGGAAATGGGGACAAGTATTTCCTACGTGAAATGGCACGAGCAATCGAACTGTGCCGGCAGAATTCAAATCCGAGCATCCGTTCCTCTGGAATTCACTAATATGTATGAAAACGTGTTTTACAGTATTCTGGCTCCCAGGATCGCAATCGGGAAATGAAGACAAGTATTTCCTACGTAAAATGGCACGAGCAATCGAACTGTGCCGGCAGAATTCAAATACGAGCCTCTGTTCCTCTGGTATTCACTAATATGTATGAAAACGTGTTTTACAGTATTTTGGCTCCCAGTATCGCTATCGGGAAATGGGAACAAGCATTTCCTGCGTAAATTGACACGAGTAATCGAACTGTGCCGGCAGAATTCAAATCCGAGCCTCCGTTCCTCTGGAATTCCCTAAAATGTATGAAAACGTGTTTTACAGTATTCTGGCTCCCAGGATGGCAATCGAGAAATGAAGACAAGTATTTCCTACGTAAAATGGCACGAGTAATCGAACTGTGCCGGCAGGATTCAAATCCGAGCATCCGTTCCTCTGGAATTCACTAATATGTATGAAAACGTGTTTTACAATATTCTGGCTCCCAGGATCGCAATCGGGAAATGAAGACAAGTATTTCCTACGTAAAATGGCACGAGCAATCGAACTGTGCCGGCAGAATTCAAATACGAGCCTCTGTTCTTCCGAAATTCACTAATATGTATGAAAACGTGTTTTACAATATTCTGGCTCCCAGTATCGCAATCGGGAAATGAAGACAAGTATTTCCTACGTAAAATGGCACGAGCAATCGAACTGTGCCGGCAGAATTCAAATACGAGCCTCTGTTCCTCTGGTATTCACTAATATGTATGAAAACGTGTTTTACAGTATTTTGGCTCCCAGAATTGCTGTCGGGAAATGGGGACAAGTATTTCCTACGTGAAATGGCACGAGCAATCGAACTGTGCCGGCAGAATTCAAATCCGAGCATCCGTTCCTCTGGAATTCACTAATATGTATGAAAACGTGTTTTACAATATTCTGGCTCCCAGGATCGCAATCGGGAAATGAAGACAAGTATTTCCTACGTAAAATGGCACGAGCAATCGAACTGTGCCGGCAGAATTCAAATACGAGCCTCTGTTCCTCTGGTATTCACTAATATGTATGAAAACGTGTTTTACAGTATTTGGGCTCCCAGTATCGCTATCGGGAAATGGGAACAAGCATTTCCTGCGTAAATTGACACGAGTAATCGAACTGTGCCGGCAGAATTCAAATCCGAGCCTCCGTTCCTCTGGAATTCCCTAAAATGTATGAAAACGTGTTTTACAGTATTCTGGCTCCCAGGATGGCAATCGAGAAATGAAGACAAGTATTTCCTACGTAAAATGGCACGAGTAATCGAACTGTGCCGGCAGGATTCAAATCCGAGCATCCGTTCCTCTGGAATTCACTAATATGTATGAAAACGTGTTTTACAATATTCTGGCTCCCAGTATCGCAATCGGGAAATGAAGACAAGTATTTCCTACGTAAAATGGCACGAGCAATCGAACTGTGCCGGCAGAATTCAAATACGAGCCTCTGTTCTTCCGAAATTCACTAATATGTATGAAAACGTGTTTTACAATATTCTGGCTCCCAGTATCGCAATCGGGAAATGAAGACAAGTATTTCCTACGTAAAATGGCACGAGCAATCGAACTGTGCCGGCAGAATTCAAATACGAGCCTCTGTTCCTCTGGTATTCACTAATATGTATGAAAACGTGTTTTACAGTATTTTGGCTCCCAGAATTGCTGTCGGGAAATGGGGACAAGTATTTCCTACGTGAAATGGCACGAGCAATCGAACTGTGCCGGCAGAATTCAAATCCGAGCATCCGTTCCTCTGGAATTCACTAATATGTATGAAAACGTGTTTTACAATATTCTGGCTCCCAGGATCGCAATCGGGAAATGAAGACAAGTATTTCCTACGTAAAATGGCACGAGCAATCGAACTGTGCCGGCAGAATTCAAATACGAGCCTCTGTTCCTCTGGTATTCACTAATATGTATGAAAACGTGTTTTACAGTATTTGGGCTCCCAGTATCGCTATCGGGAAATGGGAACAAGCATTTCCTGCGTAAATTGACACGAGTAATCGAACTGTGCCGGCAGAATTCAAATCCGAGCCTCCGTTCCTCTGGAATTCCCTAAAATGTATGAAAACGTGTTTTACAGTATTCTGGCTCCCAGGATGGCAATCGAGAAATGAAGACAAGTATTTCCTACGTAAAATGGCACGAGTAATCGAACTGTGCCGGCAGGATTCAAATCCGAGCATCCGTTCCTCTGGAATTCACTAATATGTATGAAAACGTGTTTTACAGTATTCTGGCTCCCAGGATCGCAATCGGGAAATGGAAACAAGCATTTCCCATGTAAAATGATACGAGTAATCGAACTATGCCGGCAGAATTCAAATCCGAGCATCCGTTCCTCTGGAATTCACTAAAATGTATGGAAACGTGTTTTACAGTATTCTGGCTCTCAGGATCGCAATCGGGAAATGAAGACAAGTATTTCCTACGTAAAATGACACGAGTAATCGAACTGTGCCGGCAGAGTTCAAATACGAGCCTCTGTTCCTCTGGAATTCACTAATATGTATGAAAACGTGTTTTACAGTATTCTGGCTCCCAGGATGGCAATCGAGAAATGAAGACAAGTACTTCCTACGTAAAATGGCACGAGCAATCGAACTGTGCCGGCAGAATTCAAATCCGAGCATCCGTTCCTCTGGAATTCACTAATATGTATGAAAACGTGTTTTACAATATTCTGGCTCCCAGGATCGCAATCGGGAAATGAAGACAAGTATTTCCTACGTAAAATGGCACGAGCAATCGAACTGTGCCGGCAGAATTCAAATACGAGCCTCTGTTCCTCTGGTATTCACTAATATGTATGAAAACGTGTTTTACAGTATTTGGGCTCCCAGTATCGCTATCGGGAAATGGGAACAAGCATTTCCTGCGTAAATTGACACGAGTAATCGAACTGTGCCGGCAGAATTCAAATCCGAGCCTCCGTTCCTCTGGAATTCCCTAAAATGTATGAAAACGTGTTTTACAGTATTCTGGCTCCCAGGATGGCAATCGAGAAATGAAGACAAGTATTTCCTACGTAAAATGGCACGAGTAATCGAACTGTGCCGGCAGAATTCAAATCCGAGCATCCGTTCCTCTGGAATTCACTAATATGTATGAAAACGTGTTTTACAGTATTCTGGCTCCCAGGATCGCAATCGGGAAATGGAAACAAGCATTTCCCATGTAAAATGACACGAGTAATCGAACTATGCCGGCAGAATTCAAATCCGAGCATCCGTTCCTCTGGAATTCACTAAAATGTATGGAAACGTGTTTTACAGTATTCTGGCTCTCAGGATCGCAATCGGGAAATGAAGACAAGTATTTCCTACGTAAAATGACACGAGTAATCGAACTGTGCCGGCAGAGTTCAAATACGAGCCTCTGTTCCTCTGGAATTCACTAATATGTATGAAAACGTGTTTTACAGTATTCTGGCTCCCAGGATGGCAATCGAGAAATGAAGACAAGTACTTCCTACGTAAAATGGCACGAGCAATCGAACTGTGCCGACAGAATTTAAATCGGAGCCGCCGTTCTTCCGAAATTCACTAATATGTATGAAAACGTGTTTTACAATATTCTGGCTACCAGGATCGCAATCGGAAAATGAAGACAAGCATTTCCCAAGTAAAATGACACGAGTAATCGAACTATGCCGGCAGAATTCAAATCCGAGCATCCGTTCCTCTGGAATTCCCTAAAATGTATGAAAACGTGTTTTACAGTATTCTGGCTCCCAGGATCGCAATCGGGAAATGAAGACAAGTATTTCCTACGTGAAATGACACGAGCAATCGAACTGTGCCGGCAGAATTCAAATCCGAGCATCCGTTCCTCTGGAATTCACTAATATGTATGAAAACGTGTTTTACAATATTCTGGCTCCCAGTATCGCAATCGGGAAATGAAGACAAGTATTTCCTACGTAAAATGGCACGAGCAATCGAACTGTGCCGGCAGAATTCAAATACGAGCCTCTGTTCCTCTGGTATTCACTAATATGTATGAAAACGTGTTTTACAGTATTTTGGCTCCCAGAATTGCTGTCGGGAAATGGGGACAAGTAGTTCCTACGTGAAATGGCACGAGCAATCGAACTGTGCCGGCAGAATTCAAATCCGAGCATCCGTTCCTCTGGAATTCACTAATATGTATGAAAACGTGTTTTACAATATTCTGGCTCCCAGGATCGCAATCGGGAAATGAAGACAAGTATTTCCTACGTAAAATGGCACGAGCAATCGAACTGTGCCGGCAGAATTCAAATACGAGCCTCTGTTCCTCTGGTATTCACTAATATGTATGAAAACGTGTTTTACAGTATTTTGGCTCCCAGAATTGCTGTCGGGAAATGGAGACAAGTATTTCCTACGTAAAATGGCACGAGCAATCGAACTGTGCCGGCAGAATTCAAATCCGAGCATCCGTTCCTCTGGAATTCACTAATATGTATGAAAACGTGTTTTACAGTATTCTGGCTCTCAGGATCGCAATCGGGAAATGGAAACAAGCATTTCCCATGTAAAATGACACGAGTAATCGAGCTGTGCCGGCAGAATTCAAATCCGAGCATCCGTTCCTCTGGAATTCACTAAAATGTATGAAAACGTGTTTTACAGTATTCTAGCTCCCAGGATCGCTATCAGGAAATGGGAACAAGCATTTCCTGTGTAAAATGACACGAGTAATCGAATGCTGTCGGCAGAATTCAAATCCGAGCCTCTGTTACTCTGGAATTCACAAATATGCATGAAAACGTGTTTTACAGTATTCTGGCTCCCAGGATCGCTATCAGGAAATGAAAGCAAGCATTTCCTACGTAAAATGACACGAGTAATCGAACTGTGCCGGCAGAATTGAAATCCGAGCCTCCGTTCCTCTGGAATTCACTAAAATGTATGGAAACGTGTTTTACAGTATTCTGGCTCCCAGGATCGCAATCGGGAAATGAAGACAAGTATTTCCTACGTAAAATGACACGAGTAATCGAACTGTGCCGGCACAATTCAAATCCGAGCCTCCGTTCCTCTGGAATTCACAAATATGTATGAAAACGTGTTTTACAATATTCTGGCTCCCAGGATCGCAATCGGGAAATGAAGACAAGTGTTTCCTACGTAAAATGGCACGAGTAATCGAACTGTGCCGGCAGAATTCAAATCCGAGCATCCGTTCCTCTGGAATTCACTAATATGTATGAAAACGTGTTTTACAGTATTCTGGCTCCCAGGATCGCAATCGGGAAATAGAAACAAGCATTTCCCATGTAAAATGACACGAGTAATCGAGCTGTGCCGGCAGAATTCAAATCCGAGCCTCTGTTACTCTGGAATTCACAAATATGCATGAAAACGTGTTTTACAGTATTCTGGCTCCCAGGATCGCTATCAGGAAATGGAAGCAAGCATTTCCTACGTAAAATGACACGAGTAATCGAACTGTGCCGGCAGAATTGAAATCCGAGCCTCCGTTCCTCTGGAATTCACTAAAATGTATGGAAACGTGTTTTACAGTATTCTGGCTCTCAGGATCGCAATCGGGAAATGAAGACAAGTATTTCCTACGTAAAATGACACGAGTAATCGAACTGTGCCGGCAGAGTTCACATACGAGCCTCTGTTCCTCTGGTATTCACTAATATGTATGAAAACGTGTTTTACAGTATTTTGGCTCCCAGAATTGCTGTCGGGAAATGGGGACAAGCATTTCCCAAGTAAAATGACACGAGTAATCGAACTATGCCGGCAGAATTCAAATCCGAGCATCCGTTCCTCTGGAATTCCCTCAAATGTATGAAAACGTGTTTTACAGTATTCTGGCTCCCAGGATCGCAATCGGGAAATGAAGACAAGTATTTCCTACGTAAAATGACACGAGTAATCGAACTGTGCCGGCACAATTCAAATCCGAGCCTCCGTTCCTCTGGAATTCACAAATATGTATGAAAACGTGTTTTACACAATTTTGGCACCCAGGATCGCTATCGGGAAATGGGAACAAGCATTTTCTGCGTAAAATGACACGACTAATCGAATGCTGTCGGCAGAATTCAAATCCGAGCCTCCGTTCCTCTGGAATTCCCTAAAATGTATGAAAACGTGTTTTACAGTATTCTGGCGCCCAGGATCGCAATCGGGATATGAAAAGAAGTATTTACTACGTAAAATGACACGACTAATCGAACTGTGCCGGCAGAATTCAAATCCGAGCCTCTGTTCCTCTGGAATTCACTAAAATGTATGAAAACGTGTTTTACAGTATTCTGGCTCCCAGGATCGCAATCGCGAAATGAAGACAAGTGTTTCCTACGTAAAATGGCACGAGTAATCGAACTATGCCGGCAGAATTCAAATCCGAGCCTCTGTTCCTCTGGAATTCACTAAAATGTATGAAAACGTGTTTTACAGTATTCTAGCTCCCAGGATCGCTATCAGGAAATGGGAACAAGCATTTCCTGTGTAAAATGACACGAGTAATCGAATGCTGTCGGCAGAATTCAAATCCGAGCCTCTGTTACTCTGGAATTCACAAATATGCATGAAAACGTGTTTTACAGTATTCTGGCTCCCAGGATCGCTATCAGGAAATGGAAGCAAGCATTTCCTACGTAAAATGACACGAGTAATCGAACTGTGCCGGCAGAATTGAAATCCGAGCCTCCGTTCCTCTGGAATTCACTAAAATGTATGGAAATGTGTTTTACAGTATTCTGGCTCTCAGGATCGCAATCGGGAAATGAAGACAAGTATTTCCTACGTAAAATGACACGAGTAATCGAACTGTGCCGGCAGAGTTCACATACGAGCCTCTGTTCCTCTGGTATTCACTAATATGTATGAAAACGTGTTTTACAGTATTTTGGCTCCCAGAATTGCTGTCGGGAAATGGGGACAAGTATTTCCTACGTAAAATGACACGAGTAATCGAACTGTGCCGGCAGAATTCAAATCCGAGCATCCGTTCCTCTGGAATTCACTAATATGTATGAAAACGTGTTTTACAGTATTCTGGCTCCCAGGATGGCAATCGAGAAATGAAGACAAGTATTTCCTACGTAAAATGACACGAGTAATCGAACTGTGCCGGCAGAATTCAAATCCGAGCATCCGTTCCTCTGAAATCCACTAAAATGTATGAAAACGTGTTTTACAGTATTCTGGCTCCCAGGATCGCAATCGGGAAATGGAAACAAGCATTTCCCATGTAAAATGACACGAGTAATCGAACTGTGCCGGCAGAATTCAAATCCGAGCATCTGTTCCTCTGGTATTCACTAATATGTATGAAAACGTGTTTTACAGTATTTTGGCTCCCAGAATTGCTGTCGGGAAATGGGGACAAGTATTTCCTACGTAAAATGGCACGAGCAATCGAACTGTGCCGGCAGAATTCAAATCCGAGCATCCGTTCCTCTGGAATTCCCTAAAATGTATGAAAACGTGTTTTACAGTATTCTGGCTCCCAGGATGGCAATCGAGAAATGAAGACAAGTACTTCCTACGTAAAATGGCACGAGCAATCGAACTGTGCCGGCAGAATTCAAACCCGAGCATCCGTTCGCTATCAGGAAATGGGAACAAGCATTTCCTGTGTAAAATGACACGAGTAATCGAATGCTGTCGGCGGAATTCAAATCCGAGCCTCTGTTACTCTGGAATTCACAAATATGCATGAAAACGTGTTTTACAGTATTCTGGCTCCCAGGATCGCTATCAGGAAATGGAAGCAAGCATTTCCTACGTAAAATGACACGAGTAATCGAACTGTGCCGGCAGAATTCAAATCCGAGCCTCCGTTCCTCTGGAATTCACTAAAATGTATGGAAACGTGTTTTACAGTATTCTGGCTCTCAGGATCGCAATCGGGAAATGAAGACAAGTATTTCCTACGTAAAATGACACGAGTAATCGATCTGTGCCGGCAGAGTTCAAATACGAGCCTCTGTTCCTCTGGAATTCACTAATATGTATGAAAACGTGTTTTACAGTATTCTGGCTCCCAGGATGGCAATCGAGAAATGAAGACAAGTACTTCCTACGTAAAATGGCACGAGCAATCGAACTGTGCCGGCAGAATTCAAATCCGAGCATCCGTTCGCTATCAGGAAATGGGAACAAGCATTTCCTGTGTAAAATGACACGAGTAATCGAATGCTGTCGGCAGAATTCAAATCCGAGCCTCCGTTCCTCTGGAATTCACTAAAATGTATGGAAACGTGTTTTACAGTATTCTGGCTCCCAGGATCGCAATCGGGAAATGAAGACAAGTATTTCCTACGTAAAATGACACGAGTAATCGAACTGTGCCGGCACAATTCAAATCCGAGCCTCCGTTCCTCTGGTATTCACTAATATGTATGAAAACGTGTTTTACGGTATTTTGGCTCCCAGAATTGCTGTCGGGAAATGGGGACAAGTATTTCCTACGTAAAATGGCACGAGCAATCGAACTGTGCCGGCAGAATTCAAATCCGAGCATCCGTTCCTCTGGAATTCACTAAAATGTATGAAAACGTGTTTTACAGTATTCTAGCTCCCAGGATCGCTATCAGGAAATGGGAACAAGCATTTCCTGTGTAAAATGACACGAGTAATCGAATGCTGTCGGCAGAATTCAAATCCGAGCCTCTGTTACTCTGGAATTCACAAATATGCATGAAAACGTGTTTTACAGTATTCTGGCTCCCAGGATCGCTATCAGGAAATGGAAGCAAGCATTTCCTACGTAAAATGACACGAGTAATCGAACTGTGCCGGCAGAATTGAAATCCGAGCCTCCGTTCCTCTGGAATTCACTAAAATGTATGAAAACGTGTTTTACAGTATTCTAGCTCCCAGGATCGCTATCAGGAAATGGGAACAAGCATTTCCTGTGTAAAATGACACGAGTAATCGAATGCTGTCGGCAGAATCCAAATCCGAGCCTCTGTTACTCTGGAATTCACAAATATGCATGAAAACGTGTTTTACAGTATTCTGGCTCCCAGGATCGCTATCAGGAAATGGAAGCAAGCATTTCCTACGTAAAATGACACGAGTAATCGAACTGTGCCGGCAGAATTGAAATCCGAGCCTCCGTTCCTCTGGAATTCACTAAAATGTATGGAAACGTGTTTTACAGTATTCTGGCTCCCAGGATCGCAATCGGGAAATGAAGACAAGTATTTCCTACGTAAAATGACACGAGTAATCGAACTGTGCCGGCACAATTCAAATCCGAGCCTCCGTTCCTCTGGAATTCACAAATATGTATGAAAACGTGTTTTACAATATTCTGGCTCCCAGGATCGCAATCGGGAAATGAAGACAAGTGTTTCCTACGTAAAATGGCACGAGTAATCGAACTGTGCCGGCAGAATTCAAATCCGAGCATCCGTTCCTCTGGAATTCACTAATATGTATGAAAACGTGTTTTACAGTATTCTGGCTCCCAGGATCGCAATCGGGAAATGGAAACAAGCATTTCCCATGTAAAATGACACGAGTAATCGAGCTGTGCCGGCAGAATTCAAATCCGAGCCTCTGTTACTCTGGAATTCACAAATATGCATGAAAACGTGTTTTACAGTATTCTGGCTCCCAGGATCGCTATCAGGAAATGGAAGCAAGCATTTCCTACGTAAAATGACACGAGTAATCGAACTGTGCCGGCAGAATTGAAATCCGAGCCTCCGTTCCTCTGGAATTCACTAAAATGTATGGAAACGTGTTTTACAGTATTCTGGCTCTCAGGATCGCAATCGGGAAATGAAGACAAGTATTTCCTACGTAAAATGACACGAGTAATCGAACTGTGCCGGCAGAGTTCACATACGAGCCTCTGTTCCTCTGGTATTCACTAATATGTATGAAAACGTGTTTTACAGTATTTTGGCTCCCAGAATTGCTGTCGGGAAATGGGGACAAGCATTTCCCAAGTAAAATGACACGAGTAATCGAACTATGCCGGCAGAATTCAAATCCGAGCATCCGTTCCTCTGGAATTCCCTCAAATGTATGAAAACGTGTTTTACAGTATTCTGGCTCCCAGGATCGCAATCGGGAAATGAAGACAAGTATTTCCTACGTAAAATGACACGAGTAATCGAACTGTGCCGGCACAATTCAAATCCGAGCCTCCGTTCCTCTGGAATTCACAAATATGTATGAAAACGTGTTTTACACAATTTTGGCACCCAGGATCGCTATCGGGAAATGGGAACAAGCATTTTCTGCGTAAAATGACACGACTAATCGAATGCTGTCGGCAGAATTCAAATCCGAGCCTCCGTTCCTCTGGAATTCCCTAAAATGTATGAAAACGTGTTTTACAGTATTCTGGCGCCCAGGATCGCAATCGGGATATGAAAAGAAGTATTTACTACGTAAAATGACACGACTAATCGAACTGTGCCGGCAGAATTCAAATCCGAGCCTCTGTTCCTCTGGAATTCCCTAAAATGTATGAAAACGTCTTTTAGAGTATTCTGGCTCCCAGGATCGCTATCAGGAAATGGAAGCAAGCATTTCCTACGTAAAATGACACGAGTAATCGAACTGTGCCGGCAGAATTGAAATCCGAGCCTCCGTTCCTCTGGAATTCACTAAAATGTATGAAAACGTGTTTTACAGTATTCTAGCTCCCAGGATCGCTATCAGGAAATGGGAACAAGCATTTCCTGTGTAAAATGACACGAGTAATCGAATGCTGTCGGCAGAATTCAAATCCGAGCCTCTGTTACTCTGGAATTCACAAATATGCATGAAAACGTGTTTTACAGTATTCTGGCTCCCAGGATCGCTATCAGGAAATGGAAGCAAGCATTTCCTACGTAAAATGACACGAGTAATCGAACTGTGCCGGCAGAATTGAAATCCGAGCCTCCGTTCCTCTGGAATTCACTAAAATGTATGGAAACGTGTTTTACAGTATTCTGGCTCCCAGGATCGCAATCGGGAAATGAAGACAAGTATTTCCTACGTAAAATGACACGAGTAATCGAACTGTGCCGGCACAATTCAAATCCGAGCCTCCGTTCCTCTGGAATTCACAAATATGTATGAAAACGTGTTTTACAATATTCTGGCTCCCAGGATCGCAATCGGGAAATGAAGACAAGTGTTTCCTACGTAAAATGGCACGAGTAATCGAACTGTGCCGGCAGAATTCAAATCCGAGCATCCGTTCCTCTGGAATTCACTAATATGTATGAAAACGTGTTTTACAGTATTCTGGCTCCCAGGATCGCAATCGGGAAATGGAAACAAGCATTTCCCATGTAAAATGACACGAGTAATCGAGCTGTGCCGGCAGAATTCAAATCCGAGCCTCTGTTACTCTGGAATTCACAAATATGCATGAAAACGTGTTTTACAGTATTCTGGCTCCCAGGATCGCTATCAGGAAATGGAAGCAAGCATTTCCTACGTAAAATGACACGAGTAATCGAACTGTGCCGGCAGAATTGAAATCCGAGCCTCCGTTCCTCTGGAATTCACTAAAATGTATGGAAACGTGTTTTACAGTATTCTGGCTCCCAGGATCGCAATCGGGAAATGAAGACAAGTATTTCCTACGTAAAATGACACGAGTAATCGAACTGTGCCGGCAGAGTTCACATACGAGCCTCTGTTCCTCTGGTATTCACTAATATGTATGAAAACGTGTTTTACAGTATTTTGGCTCCCAGAATTGCTGTCGGGAAATGGGGACAAGCATTTCCCAAGTAAAATGACACGAGTAATCGAACTATGCCGGCAGAATTCAAATCCGAGCATCCGTTCCTCTGGAATTCCCTCAAATGTATGAAAACGTGTTTTACAGTATTCTGGCTCCCAGGATCGCAATCGGGAAATGAAGACAAGTATTTCCTACGTAAAATGACACGAGTAATCGAACTGTGCCGGCACAATTCAAATCCGAGCCTCCGTTCCTCTGGAATTCACAAATATGTATGAAAACGTGTTTTACACAATTTTGGCACCCAGGATCGCTATCGGGAAATGGGAACAAGCATTTTCTGCGTAAAATGACACGACTAATCGAATGCTGTCGGCAGAATTCAAATCCGAGCCTCCGTTCCTCTGGAATTCCCTAAAATGTATGAAAACGTGTTTTACAGTATTCTGGCGCCCAGGATCGCAATCGGGATATGAAAAGAAGTATTTACTACGTAAAATGACACGACTAATCGAACTGTGCCGGCAGAATTCAAATCCGAGCCTCTGTTCCTCTGGAATTCACTAAAATGTATGAAAACGTGTTTTACAGTATTCTGGCTCCCAGGATCGCAATCGCGAAATGAAGACAAGTGTTTCCTACGTAAAATGGCACGAGTAATCGAACTATGCCGGCAGAATTCAAATCCGAGCCTCTGTTCCTCTGGAATTCACTAAAATGTATGAAAACGTGTTTTACAGTATTCTAGCTCCCAGGATCGCTATCAGGAAATGGGAACAAGCATTTCCTGTGTAAAATGACACGAGTAATCGAATGCTGTCGGCAGAATTCAAATCCGAGCCTCTGTTACTCTGGAATTCACAAATATGCATGAAAACGTGTTTTACAGTATTCTGGCTCCCAGGATCGCTATCAGGAAATGGAAGCAAGCATTTCCTACGTAAAATGACACGAGTAATCGAACTGTGCCGGCAGAATTCAAATCCGAGCCTCCGTTCCTCTGGAATTCACTAAAATGTATGGAAACGTGTTTTACAGTATTCTGGCTCTCAGGATCGCAATCGGGAAATGAAGACAAGTATTTCCTACGTAAAATGACACGAGTAATCGAACTGTGCCGGCAGAGTTCACATACGAGCCTCTGTTCCTCTGGTATTCACTAATATGTATGAAAACGTGTTTTACAGTATTTTGGCTCCCAGAATTGCTGTCGGGAAATGGGGACAAGCATTTCCTACGTAAAATGACACGAGTAATCGAACTGTACCGGCAGAATTCAAATCCGAGCATCCGTTCCTCTGGAATTCACTAATATGTATGAAAACGTGTTTTACAGTATTCTGGCTCCCAGGATGGCAATCGAGAAATGAAGACAAGTATTTCCTACGTAAAATGACACGAGTAATCGAACTGTGCCGGCAGAATTCAAATCCGAGCATCCGTTCCTCTGAAATCCACTAAAATGTATGAAAACGTGTTTTACAGTATTCTGGCTCTCAGGATCGCAATCGGGAAATGGAAACAAGCATTTCCCATGTAAAATGACACGAGTAATCGAACTGTGCCGGCAGAATTCAAATCCGAGCATCCGTTCCTCTGGTATTCACTAATATGTATGAAAACGTGTTTTACGGTATTTTGGCTCCCAGAATTGCTGTCGGGAAATGGGGACAAGTATTTCCTACGTAAAATGGCACGAGCAATCGAACTGTGCCGGCAGAATTCAAATCCGAGCATCCGTTCCTCTGGAATTCCCTAAAATGTATGAAAACGTGTTTTACAGTATTCTGGCTCCCAGGATGGCAATCGAGAAATGAAGACAAGTACTTCCTACGTAAAATGGCACGAGCAATCGAACTGTGCCGGCAGAATTCAAACCCGAGCATCCGTTCGCTATCAGGAAATGGGAACAAGCATTTCCTGTGTAAAATGACACGAGTAATCGAATGCTGTCGGCAGAATTCAAATCCGAGCCTCTGTTACTCTGGAATTCACAAATATGCATGAAAACGTGTTTTACAGTATTCTGGCTCCCAGGATCGCTATCAGGAAATGGAAGCAAGCATTTCCTACGTAAAATGACACGAGTAATCGAACTGTGCCGGCAGAATTGAAATCCGAGCCTCCGTTCCTCTGGAATTCACTAAAATGTATGGAAACGTGTTTTACAGTATTCTGGCTCTCAGGATCGCAATCGGGAAATGAAGACAAGTATTTCCTACGTAAAATGACACGAGTAATCGATCTGTGCCGGCAGAGTTCAAATACGAGCCTCTGTTCCTCTGGAATTCACTAATATGTATGAAAACGTGTTTTACAGTATTCTGGCTCCCAGGATGGCAATCGAGAAATGAAGACAAGTACTTCCTACGTAAAATGGCACGAGCAATCGAACTGTGCCGGCAGAATTCAAACCCGAGCATCCGTTCGCTATCAGGAAATGGGAACAAGCATTTCCTGTGTAAAATGACACGAGTAATCGAACTGTGCCGGCAGGATTCAAATCCGAGCATCCGTTCCTCTGAAATCCACTAAAATGTATGAAAACGTGTTTTACAGTATTCTGGCTCCCAGGATCGCAATCGGGAAATGGAAACAAGCATTTCCCATGTAAAATGACACGAGTAATCGAACTGTGCCGGCAGAATTCAAATCCGAGCATCCGTTCCTCTGGTATTCACTAATATGTATGAAAACGTGTTTTACGGTATTTTGGCTCCCAGAATTGCTGTCGGGAAATGGGGACAAGTATTTCCTACGTAAAATGGCACGAGCAATCGAACTGTGCCGGCAGAATTCAAATCCGAGCATCCGTTCCTCTGGAATTCCCTAAAATGTATGAAAACGTGTTTTACAGTATTCTGGCTCCCAGGATGGCAATCGAGAAATGAAGACAAGTACTTCCTACGTAAAATGGCACGAGCAATCGAACTGTGCCGGCAGAATTCAAACCCGAGCATCCGTTCGCTATCAGGAAATGGGAACAAGCATTTCCTGTGTAAAATGACACGAGTAATCGAATGCTGTCGGCAGAATTCAAATCCGAGCCTCTGTTACTCTGGAATTCACAAATATGCATGAAAACGTGTTTTACAGTATTCTGGCTCCCAGGATCGCTATCAGGAAATGGAAGCAAGCATTTCCTACGTAAAATGACACGAGTAATCGAACTGTGCCGGCAGGATTGAAATCCGAGCCTCCGTTCCTCTGGAATTCACTAAAATGTATGGAAACGTGTTTTACAGTATTCTGGCTCTCAGGATCGCAATCGGGAAATGAAGACAAGTATTTCCTACGTAAAATGACACGAGTAATCGATCTGTGCCGGCAGAGTTCAAATACGAGCCTCTGTTCCTCTGGAATTCACTAATATGTATGAAAACGTGTTTTACAGTATTCTGGCTCCCAGGATGGCAATCGAGAAATGAAGACAAGTACTTCCTACGTAAAATGGCACGAGCAATCGAACTGTGCCGGCAGAATTCAAACCCGAGCATCCGTTCGCTATCAGGAAATGGGAACAAGCATTTCCTGTGTAAAATGACACGAGTAATCGAATGCTGTCGGCAGAATTCAAATCCGAGCCTCCGTTCCTCTGGAATTCACTAAAATGTATGGAAACGTGTTTTACAGTATTCTGGCTCCCAGGATCGCAATCGGGAAATGAAGACAAGTATTTCCTACGTAAAATGACACGAGTAATCGAACTGTGCCGGCACAATTCAAATCCGAGCCTCCGTTCCTCTGGTATTCACTAATATGTATGAAAACGTGTTTTACAGTATTTTGGCTCCCAGAATTGCTGTCGGGAAATGGGGACAAGTATTTCCTACGTGAAATGGCACGAGCAATCGAACTGTGCCGGCAGAATTCAAATCCGAGCATCCGTTCCTCTGGAATTCACTAAAATGTATGAAAACGTGTTTTACAGTATTCTAGCTCCCAGGATCGCTATCAGGAAATGGGAACAAGCATTTCCTGTGTAAAATGACACGAGTAATCGAATGCTGTCGGCAGAATTCAAATCCGAGCCTCTGTTACTCTGGAATTCACAAATATGCATGAAAACGTGTTTTACAGTATTCTGGCTCCCAGGATCGCTATCAGGAAATGGAAGCAAGCATTTCCTACGTAAAATGACACGAGTAATCGAACTGTGCCGGCAGAATTGAAATCCGAGCCTCCGTTCCTCTGGAATTCACTAAAATGTATGGAAACGTGTTTTACAGTATTCTGGCTCCCAGGATCGCAATCGGGAAATGAAGACAAGTGTTTCCTACGTAAAATGACACGAGTAATCGAACTGTGCCGGCACAATTCAAATCCGAGCCTCCGTTCCTCTGGAATTCACAAATATGTATGAAAACGTGTTTTACAATATTCTGGCTCCCAGGATCGCAATCGGGAAATGAAGACAAGTGTTTCCTACGTAAAATGGCACGAGTAATCGAACTGTGCCGGCAGAATTCAAATCCGAGCATCCGTTCCTCTGGAATTCACTAATATGTATGAAAACGTGTTTTACAGTATTCTGGCTCCCAGGATCGCAATCGGGAAATGGAAACAAGCATTTCCCATGTAAAATGACACGAGTAATCGAGCTGTGCCGGCAGAATTCAAATCGGAGCCTCCGTTCCTCTGGAATTCCCTAAAATGTATGAAAACGTCTTTTAGAGTATTCTGGCTCCCAGGATGGCAATCGAGAAATGAAGACAAGTATTTCCTACGTAAAATGGCACGAGTAATCGAACTGTGCCGGCAGAATTCAAATCCGAGCATCCGTTCCTCTGGAATTCACTAATATGTATGAAAACGTGTTTTACAGTACTTTGGTTCCCAGGATCGCTATCAAGAAATAGAAACAAGCATTTCCTACGTAAAATGACACGAGTAATCGAACGCTGCCGGCAGAATTCAAATCCGAGCATCCGTTCCTCTGAAATCCACTAAAATGTATGAAAACGTGTTTTACAGTATTCTGGCTCCCAGGATCGCAATCGGGAGATGGTAACAAGTATTTCCTACGTGAAATGGCACGAGCAATCGAACTGTGCCGGCAGAATTCAAATACGAGCCTCTGTTCCTCTGGTATTCACTAATATGCATGAAAACGTGTTTTACAGTATTCTGGCTCCCAGGATCGCTATCAGGAAATGGAAGCAAGCATTTCCTACGTAAAATGACACGAGTAATCGAACTGTGCCGGCAGAATTCAAATCCGAGCATCCGTTCCTCTGGAATTCACTAATATGTATGAAAACGTGTTTTACAATATTCTGGCTCCCAGGATCGCAATCGGGAAATGAAGACAAGTATTTCCTACGTAAAATGGCACGAGCAATCGAACTGTGCCGGCAGAATTCAAATACGAGCCTCTGTTCCTCTGGTATTCACTAATATGTATGAAAACGTGTTTTACAGTATTTTGGCTCCCAGAATTGCTGTCGGGAAATGGGGACAAGTATTTCCTACGTGAAATGGCACGAGCAATCGAACTGTGCCGGCAGAATTCAAATCCGAGCATCCGTTCCTCTGGAATTCACTAATATGTATGAAAACGTGTTTTACAATATTCTGGCTCCCAGGATCGCAATCGGTAAATGAAGACAAGTATTTCCTACGTAAAATGGCACGAGCAATCGAACTGTGCCGGCAGAATTCAAATCCGAGCATCCGTTCCTCTGGAATTCACTAATATGTATGAAAACGTGTTTTACAATATTCTGGCTCCCAGGATCGCTATCGGGAAATGGGAACAAGCATTTCCTGCGTAAAATGACACGACTAATCGAACGCTGTCGGCAGAATTCAAATCCGAGCCTCCGTTCCTCTGGAATTCCCTAAAATGTATGAAAACGTGTTTTACAGTATTCTGGCTCCCAGGATCGCAATCGGGAAATGAAGACAAGTATTTCCTACGTGAAATGACACGAGCAATCGAACTGTGCCGGCAGAATTCAAATCCGAGCATCCGTTCCTCTGGAATTCACTAATATGTATGAAAACGTGTTTTACAATATTCTGGCTCCCAGGATCGCAATCGGGAAATGAAGACAAGTATTTCCTACGTAAAATGGCACGAGCAATCGAACTGTGCCGGCAGAATTCAAATACGAGCCTCTGTTCCTCTGGTATTCACTAATATGTATGAAAACGTGTTTTACAGTATTTTGGCTCCCAGAATTGCTGTCGGGAAATGGGGACAAGTATTTCCTACGTGAAATGGCACGAGCAATCGAACTGTGCCGGCAGAATTCAAATCCGAGCATCCGTTCCTCTGGAATTCACTAATATGTATGAAAACGTGTTTTACAATATTCTGGCTCCCAGGATCGCAATCGGGAAATGAAGACAAGTATTTCCTACGTAAAATGGCACGAGCAATCGAACTGTGCCGGCAGAATTCAAATACGAGCCTCTGTTCCTCTGGTATTCACTAATATGTATGAAAACGTGTTTTACAGTATTTGGGCTCCCAGTATCGCTATCGGGAAATGGGAACAAGCATTTCCTGCGTAAATTGACACGAGTAATCGAACTGTGCCGGCAGAATTCAAATCCGAGCCTCCGTTCCTCTGGAATTCCCTAAAATGTATGAAAACGTGTTTTACAGTATTCTGGCTCCCAGGATGGCAATCGAGAAATGAAGACAAGTATTTCCTACGTAAAATGGCACGAGTAATCGAACTGTGCCGGCAGGATTCAAATCCGAGCATCCGTTCCTCTGGAATTCACTAATATGTATGAAAACGTGTTTTACAGTATTCTGGCTCCCAGAATTGCTGTCGGGAAATGGGGACAAGTATTTCCTACGTGAAATGGCACGAGCAATCGAACTGTGCCGGCAGAATTCAAATCCGAGCATCCGTTCCTCTGGAATTCACTAATATGTATGAAAACGTGTTTTACAATATTCTGGCTCCCAGGATCGCAATCGGGAAATGAAGACAAGTATTTCCTACGTAAAATGACACGAGTAATCGAACTGTGCCGGCAGAGTTCAAATACGAGCCTCTGTTCCTCTGGAATTCACTAATATGTATGAAAACGTGTTTTACAGTATTCTGGCTCCCAGGATGGCAATCGAGAAATGAAGACAAGTACTTCCTACGTAAAATGGCACGAGCAATCGAACTGTGCCGACAGAATTTAAATCGGAGCCGCCGTTCTTCCGAAATTCACTAATATGTATGAAAACGTGTTTTACAATATTCTGGCTACCAGGATCGCAATCGGAAAATGAAGACAAGCATTTCCCAAGTAAAATGACACGAGTAATCGAACTATGCCGGCAGAATTCAAATCCGAGCATCCGTTCCTCTGGAATTCCCTAAAATGTATGAAAACGTGTTTTACAGTATTCTGGCTCCCAGGATCGCAATCGGGAAATGAAGACAAGTATTTCCTACGTAAAATGACACGAGTAATCGAACTGTGCCGGCACAATTCAAATCCGAGCCTCCGTTCCTCTGGAATTCACAAATATGTATGAAAACGTGTTTTACACAATTTTGGCTCCCAGGATCGCTATCGGGAAATGGGAACAAGCATTTCCTGCGTAAAATGACACGACTAATCGAACGCTGTCGGCAGAATTCAAATCCGAGCCTCCGTTCCTCTGGAATTCCCTAAAATGTATGAAAACGTGTTTTACAGTATTCTGGCTCCCAGGATCGCAATCGGGAAATGAAGACAAGTATTTCCTACGTGAAATGACACGAGCAATCGAACTGTGCCGGCAGAATTCAAATCCGAGCATCCGTTCCTCTGGAATTCACTAATATGTATGAAAACGTGTTTTACAATATTCTGGCTCCCAGTATCGCAATCGGGAAATGAAGACAAGTATTTCCTACGTAAAATGGCACGAGCAATCGAACTGTGCCGGCAGAATTCAAATACGAGCCTCTGTTCCTCTGGTATTCACTAATATGTATGAAAACGTGTTTTACAGTATTTTGGCTCCCAGAATTGCTGTCGGGAAATGGGGACAAGTAGTTCCTACGTGAAATGGCACGAGCAATCGAACTGTGCCGGCAGAATTCAAATCCGAGCATCCGTTCCTCTGGAATTCACTAATATGTATGAAAACGTGTTTTACAATATTCTGGCTCCCAGGATCGCAATCGGGAAATGAAGACAAGTATTTCCTACGTAAAATGGCACGAGCAATCGAACTGTGCCGGCAGAATTCAAATACGAGCCTCTGTTCCTCTGGTATTCACTAATATGTATGAAAACGTGTTTTACAGTATTTTGGCTCCCAGAATTGCTGTCGGGAAATGGGGACAAGTATTTCCTACGTGAAATGGCACGAGCAATCGAACTGTGCCGGCAGAATTCAAATCCGAGCATCCGTTCCTCTGGAATTCACTAATATGTATGAAAACGTGTTTTACAGTATTCTGGCTCTCAGGATCGCAATCGGGAAATGGAAACAAGCATTTCCCATGTAAAATGACACGAGTAATCGAGCTGTGCCGGCAGAATTCAAATCCGAGCATCCGTTCCTCTGGAATTCACTAAAATGTATGAAAACGTGTTTTACAGTATTCTAGCTCCCAGGATCGCTATCAGGAAATGGGAACAAGCATTTCCTGTGTAAAATGACACGAGTAATCGAATGCTGTCGGCAGAATTCAAATCCGAGCCTCTGTTACTCTGGAATTCACAAATATGCATGAAAACGTGTTTTACAGTATTCTGGCTCCCAGGATCGCTATCGGGAAATGGAAGCAAGCATTTCCTACGTAAAATGACACGAGTAATCGAACTGTGCCGGCAGAATTGAAATCCGAGCCTCCGTTCCTCTGGAATTCACTAAAATGTATGGAAACGTGTTTTACAGTATTCTGGCTCCCAGGATCGCAATCGGGAAATGAAGACAAGTATTTCCTACGTAAAATGACACGAGTAATCGAACTGTGCCGGCACAATTCAAATCCGAGCCTCCGTTCCTCTGGAATTCACAAATATGTATGAAAACGTGTTTTACAATATTCTGGCTCCCAGGATCGCAATCGGGAAATGAAGACAAGTGTTTCCTACGTAAAATGGCACGAGTAATCGAACTGTGCCGACAGAATTCAAATCCGAGCATCCGTTCCTCTGGAATTCACTAATATGTATGAAAACGTGTTTTACAGTATTCTGGCTCCCAGGATCGCAATCGGGAAATGGAAACAAGCATTTCCCATGTAAAATGACACGAGTAATCGAGCTGTGCCGGCAGAATTCAAATCGGAGCCTCCGTTCCTCTGGAATTCCCTAAAATGTATGAAAACGTCTTTTAGAGTATTCTGGCTCCCAGGATGGCAATCGAGAAATGAAGACAAGTATTTCCTACGTAAAATGGCACGAGTAATCGAACTGTGCCGGCAGAATTCAAATCCGAGCATCCGTTCCTCTGGAATTCACTAAAATGTATGAAAACGTGTTTTACAGTATTCTAGCTCCCAGGATCGCTATCAGGAAATGGAAGCAAGCATTTCCTACGTAAAATGACACGAGTAATCGAACTGTGCCGGCAGAATTGAAATCCGAGCCTCCGTTCCTCTGGAATTCACTAAAATGTATGGAAACGTGTTTTACAGTATTCTGGCTCCCAGGATCGCAATCGGGAAATGAAGACAAGTATTTCCTACGTAAAATGACACGAGTAATCGAACTGTGCCGGCAGAGTTCACATACGAGCCTCTGTTCCTCTGGTATTCACTAATATGTATGAAAACGTGTTTTACAGTATTTTGGCTCCCAGAATTGCTGTCGGGAAATGGGGACAAGCATTTCCCAAGTAAAATGACACGAGTAATCGAACTATGCCGGCAGAATTCAAATCCGAGCATCCGTTCCTCTGGAATTCCCTCAAATGTATGAAAACGTGTTTTACAGTATTCTGGCTCCCAGGATCGCAATCGGGAAATGAAGACAAGTATTTCCTACGTAAAATGACACGAGTAATCGAACTGTGCCGGCACAATTCAAATCCGAGCCTCCGTTCCTCTGGAATTCACAAATATGTATGAAAACGTGTTTTACACAATTTTGGCACCCAGGATCGCTATCGGGAAATGGGAACAAGCATTTTCTGCGTAAAATGACACGACTAATCGAATGCTGTCGGCAGAATTCAAATCCGAGCCTCCGTTCCTCTGGAATTCCCTAAAATGTATGAAAACGTGTTTTACAGTATTCTGGCGCCCAGGATCGCAATCGGGATATGAAAAGAAGTATTTACTACGTAAAATGACACGACTAATCGAACTGTGCCGGCAGAATTCAAAGCCGAGCCTCTGTTCCTCTGGAATTCACTAAAATGTATGAAAACGTGTTTTACAGTATTCTGGCTCCCAGGATCGCAATCGCGAAATGAAGACAAGTGTTTCCTACGTAAAATGGCACGAGTAATCGAACTATGCCGGCAGAATTCAAATCCGAGCCTCTGTTCCTCTGGAATTCACTAAAATGTATGAAAACGTGTTTTACAGTATTCTAGCTCCCAGGATCGCTATCAGGAAATGGGAACAAGCATTTCCTGTGTAAAATGACACGAGTAATCGAATGCTGTCGGCAGAATTCAAATCCGAGCCTCTGTTACTCTGGAATTCACAAATATGCATGAAAACGTGTTTTACAGTATTCTGGCTCCCAGGATCGCTATCAGGAAATGGAAGCAAGCATTTCCTACGTAAAATGACACGAGTAATCGAACTGTGCCGGCAGAATTGAAATCCGAGCCTCCGTTCCTCTGGAATTCACTAAAATGTATGGAAACGTGTTTTACAGTATTCTGGCTCTCAGGATCGCAATCGGGAAATGAAGACAAGTATTTCCTACGTAAAATGACACGAGTAATCGAACTGTGCCGGCAGAGTTCACATACGAGCCTCTGTTCCTCTGGTATTCACTAATATGTATGAAAACGTGTTTTACAGTATTTTGGCTCCCAGAATTGCTGTCGGGAAATGGGGACAAGCATTTCCTACGTAAAATGACACGAGTAATCGAACTGTACCGGCAGAATTCAAATCCGAGCATCCGTTCCTCTGGAATTCACTAATATGTATGAAAACGTGTTTTACAGTATTCTGGCTCCCAGGATCGCAATCGAGAAATGAAAACAAGCATTTCCTACGTAAAATGACACGAGTAATCGAACTGTGCCGGCAGGATTCAAATCCGAGCATCCGTTCCTCTGAAATCCACTAAAATGTATGAAAACGTGTTTTACAGTATTCTGGCTCCCAGGATCGCAATCGGGAAATGGAAACAAGCATTTCCCATGTAAAATGACACGAGTAATCGAACTGTGCCGGCAGAATTCAAATCCGAGCATCCGTTCCTCTGGTATTCACTAATATGTATGAAAACGTGTTTTACAGTATTTTGGCTCCCAGAATTGCTGTCGGGAAATGGGGACAAGTATTTCCTACGTAAAATGGCACGAGCAATCGAACTGTGCCGGCAGAATTCAAATCCGAGCATCCGTTCCTCTGGAATTCCCTAAAATGTATGAAAACGTGTTTTACAGTATTCTGGCTCCCAGGATGGCAATCGAGAAATGAAGACAAGTACTTCCTACGTAAAATGGCACGAGCAATCGAACTGTGCCGGCAGAATTCAAACCCGAGCATCCGTTCGCTATCAGGAAATGGGAACAAGCATTTCCTGTGTAAAATGACACGAGTAATCGAATGCTGTCGGCAGAATTCAAATCCGAGCCTCTGTTACTCTGGAATTCACAAATATGCATGAAAACGTGTTTTACAGTATTCTGGCTCCCAGGATCGCTATCAGGAAATGGAAGCAAGCATTTCCTACGTAAAATGACACGAGTAATCGAACTGTGCCGGCAGAATTGAAATCCGAGCCTCCGTTCCTCTGGAATTCACTAAAATGTATGGAAACGTGTTTTACAGTATTCTGGCTCTCAGGATCGCAATCGGGAAATGAAGACAAGTATTTCCTACGTAAAATGACACGAGTAATCGATCTGTGCCGGCAGAGTTCAAATACGAGCCTCTGTTCCTCTGGAATTCACTAATATGTATGAAAACGTGTTTTACAGTATTCTGGCTCCCAGGATGGCAATCGAGAAATGAAGACAAGTACTTCCTACGTAAAATGGCACGAGCAATCGAACTGTGCCGGCAGAATTCAAACCCGAGCATCCGTTCGCTATCAGGAAATGGGAACAAGCATTTCCTGTGTAAAATGACACGAGTAATCGAATGCTGTCGGCAGAATTCAAATCCGAGCCTCTGTTACTCTGGAATTCACAAATATGCATGAAAACGTGTTTTACAGTATTCTGGCTCCCAGGATCGCTATCCGGAAATGGAAGCAAGCATTTCCTACGTAAAATGACACGAGTAATCGAACTGTGCCGGCAGAATTGAAATCCGAGCCTCCGTTCCTCTGGAATTCACTAAAATGTATGGAAACGTGTTTTACAGTATTCTGGCTCCCAGGATCGCAATCGGGAAATGAAGACAAGTATTTCCTACGTAAAATGACACGAGTAATCGAACTGTGCCGGCACAATTCAAATCCGAGCCTCCGTTCCTCTGGAATTCACAAATATGTATGAAAACGTGTTTTACAATATTCTGGCTCCCAGGATCGCAATCGGGAAATGGAAACAAGCATTTCCCATGTAAAATGACACGAGTAATCGAGCTGTGCCGGCAGAATTCAAATCGGAGCCTCCGTTCCTCTGGAATTCCCTAAAATGTATGAAAACGTCTTTTAGAGTATTCTGGCTCCCAGGATGGCAATCGAGAAATGAAGACAAGTATTTCCTACGTAAAATGGCACGAGTAATCGAACTGTGCCGGCAGAATTCAAATCCGAGCATCCGTTCCTCTGGAATTCACTAATATGTATGAAAACGTGTTTTACAGTACTTTGGTTCCCAGGATCGCTATCAAGAAATAGAAACAAGCATTTCCTACGTAAAATGACACGAGTAATCGAACGCTGCCGGCAGAATTCAAATCCGAGCCTCTGTTACTCTGGAATTCACAAATATGCATGAAAACGTGTTTTACAGTATTCTGGCTCCCAGGATCGCTATCAGGAAATGGAAGCAAGCATTTCCTACGTAAAATGACACGAGTAATCGAACTGTGCCGGCAGAATTCAAATCCGAGCCTCCGTTCCTCTGGAATTCACCAATATGTATGAAAACGTGTTTTACAGTATTCTGGCTCCCAGGATGGCAATCGAGAAATGAAGACAAGTATTTCCTACGTAAAATGGCACGAGTAATCGAACTGTGCCGGCAGGATTCAAATCCGAGCATCCGTTCCTCTGGAATTCACTAATATGTATGAAAACGTGTTTTACAGTATTCTGGCTCCCAGGATGGGAATCGAGAAATGAAGACAAGTACTTCCTACGTAAAATGGCACGAGCAATCGAACTGTGCCGGCAGAATTCAAACCCGAGCATCCGTTCTTCCGAAATTCACTAATATGTATGAAAACGTGTTTTACAATATTCTGGCTACCAGGATCGCAATCGGAAAATGAAGACAAGCATTTCCCAAGTAAAACGACACGAGTAATCGAACTATGCCGGCAGAATTCAAATCCGAGCATCCGTTCCTCTGGAATTCCCTAAAATGTATGAAAACGTGTTTTACAGTATTCTGGCTCCCAGGATCGCAATCGGGAAATGAAGACAAGTATTTCCTACGTAAAATGACACGAGTAATCGAACTGTGCCGGCAGAATTGAAATCCGAGCCTCCGTTCCTCTGGAATTCACTAAAATGTATGAAAACGTGTTTTACAATATTCTGGCTACCAGGATCGCAATCGGAAAATGAAGACAAGCATTTCCCAAGTAAAATGACACGAGTAATCGAACTATGCCGGCAGAATTCAAATCCGAGCATCCGTTCCTCTGGAATTCCCTAAAATGTATGAAAACGTGTTTTACAGTATTCTGGCTCCCAGGATCGCAATCGGGAAATGAAGACAAGTATTTCCTACGTAAAATGACACGAGTAATCGAACTGTGCCGGCACAATTCAAATCCGAGCCTCCGTTCCTCTGGAATTCACAAATATGTATGAAAACGTGTTTTACACAATTTTGGCTCCCAGGATCGCTATCGGGAAATGGGAACAAGCATTTCCTGCGTAAAATGACACGACTAATCGAACGCTGTCGGCAGAATTCAAATCCGAGCCTCCGTTCCTCTGGAATTCCCTAAAATGTATGAAAACGTGTTTTACAGTATTTTGGCTCCCAGAATTGCTGTCGGGAAATGGGGACAAGCATTTCCTACGTAAAATTACACGAGTAATCGAACTGTGCCGGCACAATTCAAATCCGAGCATCCGTTCCTCTGGAATTCACTAATATGTATGAAAACGTGTTTTACAGTATTCTGGCTCTCAGGATCGCAATCGGGAAATGGAAACAAGCATTTCCCATGTAAAATGACACGAGTAATCGAGCTGTGCCGGCAGAATTCAAACCCGAGCATCCGTTCTTCCGAAATTCACTGATATGTATGAAAACGTGTTTTACAATATTCTGGCTACCAGGATCGCAATCGGGAAATGAAGACAAGTATTTCCTACGTAAAATGACACGAGTAATCGAACTGTGCCGGCACAATTCAAATCCGAGCATCCGTTCCTCTGGAATTCCCTAAAATGTATGAAAACGTGTTTTACAGTATTTTGGCTCCCAGAATTGCTGTCGGGAAATGGGGACAAGCATTTCCTACGTAAAATTACACGAGTAATCGAACTGTGCCGGCACAATTCAAATCGGAGCCTCCGTTCCTCTGGAATTCCCTAAAATGTATGAAAACGTCTTTTAGAGTATTCTGGCCCCCAGGATGGCAATCGAGAAATGAAGACAAGTATTTCCTACGTAAAATGGCACGAGCAATCGAACTGTGCCGGCAGAATTCAAACCCGAGCATCCGTTCTTCCGAAATTCACTGATATGTATGAAAACGTGTTTTACAATATTCTGGCTACCAGGATCGCAATCGGGAAATGAAGACAAGTATTTCCTACGTAAAATGACACGAGTAATCGAACTGTGCCGGCACAATTCAAATCCGAGCATCCGTTCCTCTGGAATTCACTAATATGTATGAAAACGTGTTTTACAGTATTCTGGCTCTCAGGATCGCAATCGGGAAATGGAAACAAGCATTTCCCATGTAAAATGACACGAGTAATCGAGCTGTGCCGGCAGAATTCAAATCCGAGCATCCGTTCCTCTGGAATTCACTAAAATGTATGAAAACGTGTTTTACAGTATTCTGGCTCCCAGGATCGCTATCAGGAAATGGAAGCAAGCATTTCCTACGTAAAATGACACGAGTAATCGAACTGTGCCGGCAGAATTGAAATCCGAGCCTCCGTTCCTCTGGAATTCACAAATATGTATGAAAACGTGTTTTACAATATTCTGGCTCCCAGGATCGCAATCGGGAAATGAAGACAAGTGTTTCCTACGTAAAATGGCACGAGTAATCGAACTGTGCCGGCAGAATTCAAATCCGAGCATCCGTTCCTCTGGAATTCACTAAAATGTATGAAAACGTGTTTTACAGTATTCTAGCTCCCAGGATCGCTATCAGGAAATGGGAACAACCATTTCCTGTGTAAAATGACACGAGTAATCGAATGCTGTCGGCAGAATTCAAATCCGAGCCTCTGTTACTCTGGAATTCACAAATATGCATGAAAACGTGTTTTACAGTATTCTGGCTCTCAGGATCGCAATCGGGAAATGAAGACAAGTATTTCCTACGTAAAATGACACGAGTAATCGAACTGTGCCGGCACAATTCAAATCCGAGCCTCCGTTCCTCTGGAATTCACAAATATGTATGAAAACGTGTTTTACAATATTCTGGCTCCCAGGATCGCAATCGGGAAATGAAGACAAGTGTTTCCTACGTAAAATGACACGAGTAATCGAGCTGTGCCGGCAGAATTCAAATCCGAGCCTCCGTTCCTCTGGAATTCACAAATATGTATGAAAACGTGTTTTACAATATTCTGGCTCCCAGGATCGCAATCGGGAAATGAAGACAAGTGTTTCCTACGTAAAATGGCACGAGTAATCGAACTGTGCCGGCAGGATTCAAATCCGAGCATCCGTTCCTCTGGAATTCACTAATATGTATGAAAACGTGTTTTACAGTATTCTGGCTCCCAGGATCGCAATCGGGAAATGGAAACAAGCATTTCCCATGTAAAATGACACGAGTAATCGAACTATGCCGGCAGAATTCAAATCCGAGCATCAGTTCCTCTGGAATTCACTAAAATGTATGGAAACGTGTTTTACAGTATTCTGGCTCTCAGGATCGCAATCGGGAAATGAAGACAAGTATTTCCTACGTAAAATGACACGAGTAATCGAACTGTGCCGGCAGAGTTCAAATACGAGCCTCTGTTCCTCTGGAATTCACTAATATGTATGAAAACGTGTTTTACAGTATTCTGGCTCCCAGGATGGCAATCGAGAAATGAAGACAAGTACTTCCTACGTAAAATGGCACGAGCAATCGAACTGTGCCGACAGAATTTAAATCGGAGCCGCCGTTCTTCCGAAATTCACTAATATGTATGAAAACGTGTTTTACAATATTCTGGCTACCAGGATCGCAATCGGAAAATGAAGACAAGCATTTCCCAAGTAAAATGACGCGAGTAATCGAACTATGCCGGCAGAATTCAAATCCGAGCATCCGTTCCTCTGGAATTCCCTAAAATGTATGAAAACGTGTTTTACAGTATTCTGGCTCCCAGGATCGCAATCGGGAAATGAAGACAAGTATTTCCTACGTAAAATGACACGAGTAATCGAACTGTGCCGGCACAATTCAAATCCGAGCCTCCGTTCCTCTGGAATTCACAAATATGTATGAAAACGTGTTTTACAATATTCTGGCTCCCAGGATCGCAATCGGGAAATGAAGACAAGTATTTCCTACGTAAAATGACACGAGTAATCGAGCTGTGCCGGCAGAATTCAAATCCGAGCATCCGTTCCTCTGGAATTCACTAAAATGTATGAAAACGTATTTTACAGTATTCTAGCTCCCAGGATCGCTATCAGGAAATGAAGACAAGTATTTCCTACGTAAAATTACACGAGTAATCGAACTGTGCCGACAGAGTTCAAATACGAGCCTCTGTTCCTCTGGTATTCACTAATATGTATGAAAACGTGTTTTACAGTATTTTGGCTCCCAGAATTGCTGTCGGGAAATGGGGACAAGCATTTCCTACGTAAAATTACACGAGTAATCGAACTGTGCCGGCAGAATTCAAATCGGAGCCTCCGTTCCTCTGGAATTCCCTAAAATGTATGAAAACGTGTTTTACAGTATTCTGGCTCCCAGGATCGCAATCGGGAAATGAAGACAAGTATTTCCTACGTAAAATGACACGAGTAATCGAACTGTGCCGACAGAGTTCAAATACGAGCCTCTGTTCCTCTGGTATTCACTAATATGTATGAAAACGTGTTTTACAGTATTTTGGCTCCCAGAATTGCTGTCGGGAAATGGGGACAAGCATTTCCTACGTAAAATTACACGAGTAATCGAACTGTGCCGGCAGAATTCAAATCGGAGCCTCCGTTCCTCTGGAATTCCCTAAAATGTATGAAAACGTCTTTTAGAGTATTCTGGCCCCCAGGATGGCAATCGAGAAATGAAGACAAGTATTTCCTACGTAAAATGGCACGAGCAATCGAACTGTGCCGGCAGAATTCAAACCCGAGCATCCGTTCTTCCGAAATTCACTAATATGTATGAAAACGTGTTTTACAATATTCTGGCTACCAGGATCGCAATCGGGAAATGAAGACAAGTATTTCCTACGTAAAATGACACGAGTAATCGAACTGTGCCGGCACAATTCAAATCCGAGCCTCCGTTCCTCTGGAATTCACAAATATGCATGAAAACGTGTTTTGCAGTATTCTGGCTCCCAGGATCGCTATCAGGAAATGGAAGCAAGCATTTCCTACGTAAAATGACACGAGTAATCGAACTGTGCCGGCAGAATTGAAATCCGAGCCTCCGTTCCTCTGGAATTCACTAAAATGTATGGAAACGTGTTTTACAGTATTCTGGCTCCCAGGATGGCAATCGAGAAATGAAGACAAGTACTTCCTACGTAAAATGGCACGAGCAATCGAACTGTGCCGGCACAATTCAAATCCGAGCCTCCGTTCCTCTGGAATTCACAAATATGTATGAAAACGTGTTTTACACAATTTTGGCTCCCAGGATCGCTATCGGGAAATGGGAACAAGCATTTCCTGCGTAAAATGACACGACTAATCGAACGCTGTCGGCAGAATTCAAATCCGAGCCTCCGTTCCTCTGGAATTCCCTAAAATGTATGAAAACGTGTTTTACAGTATTCTGGCTCCCAGGATCGCAATCGGGAAATGAAGACAAGTATTTCCTACGTGAAATGACACGAGCAATCGAACTGTGCCGGCAGAATTCAAATCCGAGCATCCGTTCCTCTGGAATTCACTAATATGTATGAAAACGTGTTTTACAATATTCTGGCTCCCAGGATCGCAATCGGGAAATGAAGACAAGTATTTCCTACGTAAAATGGCACGAGCAATCGAACTGTGCCGGCAGAATTCAAATACGAGCCTCTGTTCCTCTGGTATTCACTAATATGTATGAAAACGTGTTTTACAGTATTTTGGCTCCCAGAATTGCTGTCGGGAAATGGGGACAAGTATTTCCTACGTGAAATGACACGAGTAATCGAACTGTGCTGGCAGAATTCAAATCCGAGCCTCCGTTCCTCTGGAATTCCCTAAAATGTATGAAAACGTGTTTTACAGTATTCTGGCTCCCAGGATGGCAATCGAGAAATGAAGACAAGTATTTCCTACGTAAAATGGCACGAGTAATCGAACTGTGCCGGCAGGATTCAAATCCGAGCATCCGTTCCTCTGGAATTCACTAATATGTATGAAAACGTGTTTTACAGTATTCTGGCTCCCAGGATCGCAATCGGGAAATGGAAACAAGCATTTCCCATGTAAAATGACACGAGTAATCGAACTATGCCGGCAGAATTCAAATCCGAGCATCCGTTCCTCTGGAATTCACTAAAATGTATGGAAACGTGTTTTACAGTATTCTGGCTCTCAGGATCGCAATCGGGAAATGAAGACAAGTATTTCCTACGTAAAATGACACGAGTAATCGAACTGTGCCGGCAGAGTTCAAATACAAGCCTCTGTTCCTCTGGAATTCACTAATATGTATGAAAACGTGCTTTACAGTATTCTGGCTCCCAGGATGGCAATCGAGAAATGAAGACAAGTACTTCCTACGTAAAATGGCACGAGCAATCGAACTGTGCCGACAGAATTTAAATCGGAGCCGCCGTTCTTCCGAAATTCACTAATATGTATGAAAACGTGTTTTACAATATTCTGGCTACCAGGATCGCAATCGGAAAATGAAGACAAGCATTTCCCAAGTAAAATGACACGAGTAATCGAACTATGCCGGCAGAATTCAAATCCGAGCATCCGTTCCTCTGGAATTCCCTAAAATGTATGAAAACGTGTTTTACAGTATTCTGGCTCCCAGGATCGCAATCGGGAAATGAAGACAAGTATTTCCTACGTAAAATGACACGAGTAATCGAGCTGTGCCGGCAGAATTCAAATCCGAGCATCCGTTCCTCTGGAATTCACTAAAATGTATGAAAACGTATTTTACAGTATTCTAGCTCCCAGGATCGCTATCAGGAAATGGGAACAACCATTTCCTGTGTAAAATGACACGAGTAATCGAATGCTGTCGGCAGAATTCAAATCCGAGCCTCTGTTACTCTGGAATTCACAAATATGCATGAAAACGTGTTTTACAGTATTCTGGCTCCCAGGATCGCTATCAGGAAATGGAAGCAAGCATTTCCTACGTAAAATGACACGAGTAATCGAACTGTGCCGACAGAATTTAAATCGGAGCCGCCGTTCTTCCGAAATTCACTAATATGTATGAAAACGTGTTTTACAATATTCTGGCTACCAGGATCGCAATCGGAAAATGAAGACAAGCATTTCCCAAGTAAAATGACGCGAGTAATCGAACTATGCCGGCAGAATTCAAATCCGAGTATCCGTTCCTCTGGAATTCCCTAAAATGTATGAAAACGTGTTTTACAGTATTCTGGCTCCCAGGATCGCAATCGGGAAATGAAGACAAGGATTTCCTACGTAAAATGACACGAGTAATCGAGCTGTGCCGGCAGAATTCAAATCCGAGCATCCGTTCCTCTGGAATTCACTAATATGTATGAAAACGTGTTTTACAGTATTCTGGCTCCCAGGATGGCAATCGAGAAATGAAGACAAGTATTTCCTACGTAAAATGACACGAGTAATCGAACTGTGCCGGCAGGATTCAAATCCGAGCATCCGTTCCTCTGAAATCCACTAAAATGTATGAAAACGTGTTTTACAGTATTCTGGCTCCCAGGATCGCAATCGGGAAATGGAAACAAGCATTTCCCATGTAAAATGACACGAGTAATCGAACTGTGCCGGCAGAATTCAAATCCGAGCATCCGTTCCTCTGGAATTCACTAATATGTATGAAAACGTGTTTTACAGTATTCTGGCTCCCAGGATGGCAATCGAGAAATGAAGACAAGTATTTCCTACGTAAAATGGCACGAGTAATCGAACTGTGCCGGCAGGATTCAAATCCGAGCATCCGTTCCTCTGAAATCCACTAAAATGTATGAAAACGTGTTTTACAGTATTCTGGCTCCCAGGATCGCAATCGGGAAATGAAGACAAGGATTTCCTACGTAAAATGACACGAGTAATCGAGCTGTGCCGGCAGAATTCAAATCCGAGCATCCGTTCCTCTGGAATTCACTAATATGTATGAAAACGTGTTTTACGGTATTTTGGCTCCCAGAATTGCTGTCGGGAAATGGGGACAAGTATTTCCTACGTAAAATGGCACGAGCAATCGAACTGTGCCGGCAGAATTCAAATCCGAGCATCCGTTCCTCTGGAATTCCCTAAAATGTATGAAAACGTGTTTTACAGTATTCTGGCTCCCAGGATCGTTATCAAGAAATAGAAATAAGCATTTCCTACGTAAAATGACACGAGTAATCGAACTGTGCCAGCAGAATTCAAATCCGAGCCTCCGTTCCTCTGGAATTCACTAATATGTATGAAAACGTGTTTTACAGTATTCTGGCTCCCAGGATGGCAATCGAGAAATGAAGACAAGTATTTCCTACGTAAAATGGCACGAGTAATCGAACTGTGCCGGCAGGATTCAAATCCGAGCATCCGTTCCTCTGAAATCCACTAAAATGTATGAAAACGTGTTTTACAGTATTCTGGCTCTCAGGATCGCAATCGGGAAATGAAGACAAGTATTTCCTACGTAAAATGACACGAGTAATCGAACTGTGCCGGCAGAGTTCAAATACGAGCCTCTGTTCCTCTGGAATTCACTAATATGTATGAAAACGTGTTTTACAGTATTCTGGCTCCCAGGATGGCAATCGAGAAATGAAGACAATTACTTCCTACGTAAAATGGCACGAGCAATCGAACTGTGCCGGCAGAATTCAAACCCGAGCATCCGTTCGCTATCAGGAAATGGGAACAAGCATTTCCTGTGTAAAATGACACGAGTAATCGAATGCTGTCGGCAGAATTCAAATCCGAGCCTCTGTTACTCTGGAATTCACAAATATGCATGAAAACGTGTTTTACAGTATTCTGGCTCCCAGGATCGCTATCAGGAAATGGAAGCAAGCATTTCCTACGTAAAATGACACGAGTAATCGAACTGTGCCGACAGAATTTAAATCGGAGCCGCCGTTCTTCCGAAATTCACTAATATGTATGAAAACGTGTTTTACAATATTCTGGCTACCAGGATCGCAATCGGAAAATGAAGACAAGCATTTCCCAAGTAAAATGACGCGAGTAATCGAACTATGCCGGCAGAATTCAAATCCGAGCATCCGTTCCTCTGGAATTCCCTAAAATGTATGAAAACGTGTTTTACAGTATTCTGGCTCCCAGGATCGCAATCGGGAAATGAAGACAAGTATTTCCTACGTAAAATGACACGAGTAATCGAGCTGTGCCGGCAGAATTCAAATCCGAGCATCCGTTCCTCTGGAATTCACTAATATGTATGAAAACGTGTTTTACAGTATTCTGGCTCCCAGGATGGCAATCGAGAAATGAAGACAAGTATTTCCTACGTAAAATGACACGAGTAATCGAACTGTGCCGGCAGAATTCAAATCCGAGCATCCGTTCCTCTGAAATCCACTAAAATGTATGAAAACGTGTTTTACAGTATTCTGGCTCCCAGGATCGCAATCGGGAAATGGAAACAAGCATTTCCCATGTAAAATGACACGAGTAATCGAACTGTGCCGGCAGAATTCAAATCCGAGCATCCGTTCCTCTGGAATTCACTAATATGTATGAAAACGTCTTTTACAGTATTCTGGCTCCCAGGATGGCAATCGAGAAATGAAGACAAGTATTTCCTACGTAAAATGGCACGAGCAATCGAACTGTGCCGGCAGAATTCAAATACGAGCCTCTGTTCCTCTGGTATTCACTAATATGTATGAAAACGTGTTTTACAGTATTTTGGCTCCCAGAATTGCTGTCGGGAAATGGGGACAAGCATTTCCTACGTAAAATGACACGAGTAATCGAACTGTGCCGGCAGAGTTCAAATACGAGCCTCTGTTCCTCTGGAATTCACTAATATGTATGAAAACGTGTTTTACAGTATTCTGGCTCCCAGGATGGCAATCGAGAAATGAAGACAAGTACTTCCTACGTAAAATGGCACGAGCAATCGAACTGTGCCGACAGAATTTAAATCGGAGCCGCCGTTCTTCCGAAATTCACTAATATGTATGAAAACGTGTTTTACAATATTCTGGCTACCAGGATCGCAATCGGAAAATGAAGACAAGCATTTCCCAAGTAAAATGACGCGAGTAATCGAACTATGCCGGCAGAATTCAAATCCGAGCATCCGTTCCTCTGGAATTCACTAAAATGTATGAAAACGTGTTTTACAGTATTCTGGCTCCCAGGATCGCAATCGGGAAATGAAGACAAGTATTTCCTACGTAAAATGACACGAGTAATCGAACTGTGCCGGCACAATTCAAATCCGAGCCTCCGTTCCTCTGGAATTCACAAATATGTATGAAAACGTGTTTTACACAATTTTGGCTCCCAGGATCGCTATCGGGAAATGGGAACAAGCATTTCCTGCGTAAAATGACACGACTAATCGAACGCTGTCGGCAGAATTCAAATCCGAGCCTCCGTTCCTCTGGAATTCCCTAAAATGTATGAAAACGTGTTTTACAGTATTCTGGCTCCCAGGATCGCAATCGAGAAATGAAGACAAGTATTTCCTACGTAAAATGACACGAGTAATCGAACTGTGCCGACAGAGTTCAAATACGAGCCTCTGTTCCTCTGGTATTCACTAATATGTATGAAAACGTGTTTTACAGTATTTTGGCTCCCAGAATTGCTGTCGGGAAATGGGGACAAGCATTTCCTACGTAAAATTGCACGAGTAATCGAACTGTGCCGGCAGAATTCAAATCCGAGCATCCGTTCCTCTGGAATTCCCTAAAATGTATGAAAACGTCTTTTAGAGTATTCTGGCCCCCAGGATGGCAATCGAGAAATGAAGACAAGTATTTCCTACGTAAAATGGCACGAGCAATCGAACTGTGCCGGCAGAATTCAAACCCGAGCATCCGTTCTTCCGGAATTCACTAATATGTATGAAAACGTGTTTTACAATATTCTGGCTACCAGGATCGCAATCGGGAAATGAAGACAAGTATTTCCTACGTAAAATGACACGAGTAATCGAACTGTGCCGGCACAATTCAAATCCGAGCCTCCGTTCCTCTGGAATTCACAAATATGTATGAAAACGTGTTTTACAATATTCTGGCTCCCAGGATCGCAATCGGGAAATGAAGACAAGTGTTTCCTACGTAAAATGGCACGAGTAATCGAACTGTGCCGGCAGAATTCAAATCCGAGCATCCGTTCCTCTGGAATTCACTAAAATGTATGAAAACGTGTTTTACAGTATTCTAGCTCCCAGGATCGCTATCAGGAAATGGGAACAACCATTTCCTGTGTAAAATGACACGAGTAATCGAATGCTGTCGGCAGAATTCAAATCCGAGCCTCTGTTACTCTGGAATTCACAAATATGCATGAAAACGTGTTTTGCAGTATTCTGGCTCCCAGGATCGCTATCAGGAAATGGAAGCAAGCATTTCCTACGTAAAATTACACGAGTAATCGAACTGTGCCGGCAGAATTGAAATCCGAGCCTCCGTTCCTCTGGAATTCACTAAAATGTATGGAAACGTGTTTTACAGTATTCTGGCTCCCAGGATGGCAATCGAGAAATGAAGACAAGTACTTCCTACGTAAAATGGCACGAGCAATCGAACTGTGCCGGCACAATTCAAATCCGAGCCTCCGTTCCTCTGGAATTCACAAATATGTATGAAAACGTGTTTTACACAATTTTGGCTCCCAGGATCGCTATCGGGAAATGGGAACAAGCATTTCCTGCGTAAAATGACACGACTAATCGAACGCTGTCGGCAGAATTCAAATCCGAGCCTCCGTTCCTCTGGAATTCCCTAAAATGTATGAAAACGTGTTTTACAGTATTCTGGCTCCCAGGATCGCAATCGGGAAATGAAGACAAGTATTTCCTACGTAAAATGACACGAGTAATCGAACTGTGCCGACAGAGTTCAAATACGAGCCTCTGTTCCTCTGGTATTCACTAATATGTATGAAAACGTGTTTTACAGTATTTTGGCTCCCAGAATTGCTGTCGGGAAATGGGGACAAGCATTTCCTACGTAAAATTGCACGAGTAATCGAACTGTGCCGGCAGAATTCAAATCGGAGCCTCCGTTCCTCTGGAATTCCCTAAAATGTATGAAAACGTCTTTTAGAGTATTCTGGCCCCCAGGATGGCAATCGAGAAATGAAGACAAGTATTTCCTACGTAAAATGGCACGAGCAATCGAACTGTGCCGGCAGAATTCAAACCCGAGCATCCGTTCTTCCGAAATTCACTAATATGTATGAAAACGTGTTTTACAATATTCTGGCTACCAGGATCGCAATCGGGAAATGAAGACAAGTATTTCCTACGTAAAATGACACGAGTAATCGAACTGTGCCGGCACAATTCAAATCCGAGCCTCCGTTCCTCTGGAATTCACAAATATGTATGAAAACGTGTTTTACAATATTCTGGCTCCCAGGATCGCAATCGGGAAATGAAGACAAGTGTTTCCTACGTAAAATGGCACGAGTAATCGAACTGTGCCGGCAGAATTCAAATCCGAGCATCCGTTCCTCTGGAATTCACTAAAATGTATGAAAACGTGTTTTACAGTATTCTAGCTCCCAGGATCGCTATCAGGAAATGGGAACAACCATTTCCTGTGTAAAATGACACGAGTAATCGAATGCTGTCGGCAGAATTCAAATCCGAGCCTCTGTTACTCTGGAATTCACAAATATGCATGAAAACGTGTTTTGCAGTATTCTGGCTCCCAGGATCGCTATCAGGAAATGGAAGCAAGCATTTCCTACGTAAAATTACACGAGTAATCGAACTGTGCCGGCAGAATTGAAATCCGAGCCTCCGTTCCTCTGGAATTCACTAAAATGTATGGAAACGTGTTTTACAGTATTCTGGCTCCCAGGATGGCAATCGAGAAATGAAGACAAGTACTTCCTACGTAAAATGGCACGAGCAATCGAACTGTGCCGGCACAATTCAAATCCGAGCCTCCGTTCCTCTGGAATTCACTAATATGTATGAAAACGTGTTTTACACAATTTTGGCTCCCAGGATCGCTATCGGGAAATGGGAACAAGCATTTCCTGCGTAAAATGACACGACTAATCGAACGCTGTCGGCAGAATTCAAATCCGAGCCTCCGTTCCTCTGGAATTCCCTAAAATGTATGAAAACGTGTTTTACAGTATTCTGGCTCCCAGGATCGCAATCGGGAAATGAAGACAAGTATTTCCTACGTAAAATGACACGAGCAATCGAACTGTGCCGGCAGAATTCAAATCCGAGCATCCGTTCCTCTGGAATTCACTAATATGTATGAAAACGTGTTTTACAATATTCTGGCTCCCAGGATCGCAATCGGGAAATGAAGACAAGTATTTCCTACGTAAAATGGCACGAGCAATCGAACTGTGCCGGCAGAATTCAAATACGAGCCTCTGTTCCTCTGGTATTCACTAATATGTATGAAAACGTGTTTTACAGTATTTTGGCTCCCAGAATTGCTGTCGGGAAATGGGGACAAGTATTTCCTACGTGAAATGACACGAGTAATCGAACTGTGCTGGCAGAATTCAAATCCGAGCCTCCGTTCCTCTGGAATTCCCTAAAATGTATGAAAACGTGTTTTACAGTATTCTGGCTCCCAGGATGGCAATCGAGAAATGAAGACAAGTATTTCCTACGTAAAATGGCACGAGTAATCGAACTGTGCCGGCAGAATTCAAATCCGAGCCTCCGTTCCTCTGGAATTCACTAATATGTATGAAAACGTGTTTTACAGTATTCTGGCTCCCAGGATCGCAATCGGGAAATGGAAACAAGCATTTCCCATGTAAAATGACACGAGTAATCGAACTATGCCGGCAGAATTCAAATCCGAGCATCCGTTCCTCTGGAATTCACTAAAATGTATGGAAACGTGTTTTACAGTATTCTGGCTCTCAGGATCGCAATCGGGAAATGAAGACAAGTATTTCCTACGTAAAATGACACGAGTAATCGAACTGTGCCGGCAGAGTTCAAATACAAGCCTCTGTTCCTCTGGAATTCACTAATATGTATGAAAACGTGCTTTACAGTATTCTGGCTCCCAGGATGGCAATCGAGAAATGAAGACAAGTACTTCCTACGTAAAATGGCACGAGCAATCGAACTGTGCCGACAGAATTTAAATCGGAGCCGCCGTTCTTCCGAAATTCACTAATATGTATGAAAACGTGTTTTACAATATTCTGGCTACCAGGATCGCAATCGGAAAATGAAGACAAGCATTTCCCAAGTAAAATGACACGAGTAATCGAACTATGCCGGCAGAATTCAAATCCGAGCATCCGTTCCTCTGGAATTCCCTAAAATGTATTAAAACGTGTTTTACAGTATTCTGGCTCCCAGGATCGCAATCGGGAAATGAAGACAAGTATTTCCTACGTAAAATGACACGAGTAATCGAGCTGTGCCGGCAGAATTCAAATCCGAGCATCCGTTCCTCTGGAATTCACTAAAATGTATGAAAACGTATTTTACAGTATTCTAGCTCCCAGGATCGCTATCAGGAAATGGGAACAACCATTTCCTGTGTAAAATGACACGAGTAATCGAATGCTGTCGGCAGAATTCAAATCCGAGCCTCTGTTACTCTGGAATTCACAAATATGCATGAAAACGTGTTTTACAGTATTCTGGCTCCCAGGATCGCTATCAGGAAATGGAAGCAAGCATTTCCTACGTAAAATGACACGAGTAATCGAACTGTGCCGACAGAATTTAAATCGGAGCCGCCGTTCTTCCGAAATTCACTAATATGTATGAAAACGTGTTTTACAATATTCTGGCTACCAGGATCGCAATCGGAAAATGAAGACAAGCATTTCCCAAGTAAAATGACGCGAGTAATCGAACTATGCCGGCAGAATTCAAATCCGAGCATCCGTTCCTCTGAAATCCACTAAAATGTATGAAAACGTGTTTTACAGTATTCTGGCTCCCAGGATCGCAATCGGGAAATGAAGACAAGTATTTCCTACGTAAAATGACACGAGTAATCGAACTGTGCCGGCAGAATTCAAATCCGAGCATCCGTTCCTCTGGAATTCACTAATATGTATGAAAACGTGTTTTACAGTATTCTGGCTCCCAGGATGGCAATCGAGAAATGAAGACAAGTATTTCCTACGTAAAATGACACGAGTAATCGAACTGTGCCGGCAGGATTCAAATCCGAGCATCCGTTCCTCTGAAATCCACTAAAATGTATGAAAACGTGTTTTACAGTATTCTGGCTCCCAGGATCGCAATCGGGAAATGGAAACAAGCATTTCCCATGTAAAATGACACGAGTAATCGAACTGTGCCGGCAGAATTCAAATCCGAGCCTCCGTTCCTCTGGAATTCACTAATATGTATGAAAACGTGTTTTACAGTATTCTGGCTCCCAGGATGGCAATCGAGAAATGAAGACAAGTATTTCCTACGTAAAATGGCACGAGTAATCGAACTGTGCCGGCAGGATTCAAATCCGAGCATCCGTTCCTCTGAAATCCACTAAAATGTATGAAAACGTGTTTTACAGTATTCTGGCTCTCAGGATCGCAATCGGGAAATGAAGACAAGTATTTCCTACGTAAAATGACACGAGTAATCGAACTGTGCCGGCAGAGTTCAAATACGAGCCTCTGTTCCTCTGGAATTCACTAATATGTATGAAAACGTGTTTTACAGTATTCTGGCTCCCAGGATGGCAATCGAGAAATGAAGACAAGTACTTCCTACGTAAAATGGCACGAGCAATCGAACTGTGCCGGCAGAATTCAAACCCGAGCATCCGTTCGCTATCAGGAAATGGGAACAAGCATTTCCTGTGTAAAATGACACGAGTAATCGAATGCTGTCGGCAGAATTCAAATCCGAGCCTCTGTTACTCTGGAATTCACAAATATGCATGAAAACGTGTTTTACAGTATTCTGGCTCCCAGGATCGCTATCAGGAAATGGAAGCAAGCATTTCCTACGTAAAATGACACGAGTAATCGAACTGTGCCGACAGAATTTAAATCGGAGCCGCCGTTCTTCCGAAATTCACTAATATGTATGAAAACGTGTTTTACAATATTCTGGCTCCCAGGATCGCAATCGGGAAATGAAGACAAGCATTTCCCAAGTAAAATGACGCGAGTAATCGAACTATGCCGGCAGAATTCAAATCCGAGCATCCGTTCCTCTGGAATTCCCTAAAATGTATGAAAACGTGTTTTACAGTATTCTGGCTCCCAGGATCGCAATCGGGAAATGAAGACAAGTATTTCCTACGTAAAATGACACGAGTAATCGAGCTGTGCCGGCAGAATTCAAATCCGAGCATCCGTTCCTCTGGAATTCACTAATATGTATGAAAACGTGTTTTACAGTATTCTGGCTCCCAGGATGGCAATCGAGAAATGAAGACAAGTATTTCCTACGTAAAATGACACGAGTAATCGAACTGTGCCGGCAGGATTCAAATCCGAGCATCCGTTCCTCTGAAATCCACTAAAATGTATGAAAACGTGTTTTACAGTATTCTGGCTCCCAGGATCGCAATCGGGAAATGGAAACAAGCATTTCCCATGTAAAATGACACGAGTAATCGAACTGTGCCGGCAGAATTCAAATCCGAGCATCCGTTCCTCTGGAATTCCCTAAAATGTATGAAAACGTGTTTTACAGTATTCTGGCTCCCAGGATCGCAATCGGGAAATGAAGACAAGTATTTCCTACGTAAAATGACACGAGTAATCGAGCTGTGCCGGCAGAATTCAAATCCGAGCATCCGTTCCTCTGGAATTCACTAATATGTATGAAAACGTGTTTTACAGTATTCTGGCTCCCAGGATGGCAATCGAGAAATGAAGACAAGTATTTCCTACGTAAAATGGCACGAGCAATCGAACTGTGCCGGCAGAATTCAAATACGAGCCTCTGTTCCTCTGGTATTCACTAATATGTATGAAAACGTGTTTTACGGTATTTTGGCTCCCAGAATTGCTGTCGGGAAATGGGGACAAGTATTTCCTACGTAAAATGGCACGAGCAATCGAACTGTGCCGGCAGAATTCAAATCCGAGCATCCGTTCCTCTGGAATTCCCTAAAATGTATGAAAACGTGTTTTACAGTATTCTGGCTCCCAGGATCGTTATCAAGAAATAGAAATAAGCATTTCCTACGTAAAATGACACGAGTAATCGAACTGTGCCAGCAGAATTCAAATCCGAGCCTCCGTTCCTCTGGAATTCACTAATATGTATGAAAACGTGTTTTACAGTATTCTGGCTCCCAGGATGGCAATCGAGAAATGAAGACAAGTATTTCCTACGTAAAATGGCACGAGTAATCGAACTGTGCCGGCAGGATTCAAATCCGAGCATCCGTTCCTCTGAAATCCACTAAAATGTATGAAAACGTGTTTTACAGTATTCTGGCTCTCAGGATCGCAATCGGGAAATGAAGACAAGTATTTCCTACGTAAAATGACACGAGTAATCGAACTGTGCCGGCAGAGTTCAAATACGAGCCTCTGTTCCTCTGGAATTCACTAATATGTATGAAAACGTGTTTTACAGTATTCTGGCTCCCAGGATGGCAATCGAGAAATGAAGACAAGTACTTCCTACGTAAAATGGCACGAGCAATCGAACTGTGCCGGCAGAATTCAAACCCGAGCATCCGTTCGCTATCAGGAAATGGGAACAAGCATTTCCTGTGTAAAATGACACGAGTAATCGAATGCTGTCGGCAGAATTCAAATCCGAGCCTCTGTTCCTCTGGAATTCACAAATATGCATGAAAACGTGTTTTACAGTATTCTGGCTCCCAGGATCGCTATCAGGAAATGGAAGCAAGCATTTCCTACGTAAAATGACACGAGTAATCGAACTGTGCCGGCAGAATTGAAATCCGAGCCTCCGTTCCTCTGGAATTCACTAAAATGTATGGAAACGTGTTTTACAGTATTCTGGCTCTCAGGATCGCAATCGGGAAATGAAGACAAGTATTTCCTACGTAAAATGACACGAGTAATCGATCTGTGCCGGCAGAGTTCAAATACGAGCCTCTGTTCCTCTGGAATTCACTAATATGTATGAAAACGTGTTTTACAGTATTCTGGCTCCCAGGATGGCAATCGAGAAATGAAGACAAGTATTTCCTACGTAAAATGGCACGAGCAATCGAACTGTGCCGGCAGAATTCAAACCCGAGCATCCGTTCGCTATCAGGAAATGGGAACAAGCATTTCCTGTGTAAAATGACACGAGTAATCGAATGCTGTCGGCAGAATTCAAATCCGAGCCTCTGTTACTCTGGAATTCACAAATATGCATGAAAACGTGTTTTACAGTATTCTGGCTCCCAGGATCGCTATCCGGAAATGGAAGCAAGCATTTCCTACGTAAAATGACACGAGTAATCGAACTGTGCCGGCAGAATTGAAATCCGAGCCTCCGTTCCTCTGGAATTCACTAAAATGTATGGAAACGTGTTTTACAGTATTCTGGCTCCCAGGATCGCAATCGGGAAATGAAGACAAGTATTTCCTACGTAAAATGACACGAGTAATCGAACTGTGCCGGCACAATTCAAATCCGAGCCTCCGTTCCTCTGGAATTCACAAATATGTATGAAAACGTGTTTTACAATATTCTGGCTCCCAGGATCGCAATCGGGAAATGGAAACAAGCATTTCCCATGTAAAATGACACGAGTAATCGAGCTGTGCCGGCAGAATTCAAATCGGAGCCTCCGTTCCTCTGGAATTCCCTAAAATGTATGAAAACGTCTTTTAGAGTATTCTGGCTCCCAGGATGGCAATCGAGAAATGAAGACAAGTATTTCCTACGTAAAATGGCACGAGTAATCGAACTGTGCCGGCAGAATTCAAATCCGAGCATCCGTTCCTCTGGAATTCACTAATATGTATGAAAACGTGTTTTACAGTACTTTGGTTCCCAGGATCGCTATCAAGAAATAGAAACAAGCATTTCCTACGTAAAATGACACGAGTAATCGAACGCTGCCGGCAGAATTCAAATCCGAGCCTCTGTTACTCTGGAATTCACAAATATGCATGAAAACGTGTTTTACAGTATTCTGGCTCCCAGGATCGCTATCAGGAAATGGAAGCAAGCATTTCCTACGTAAAATGACACGAGTAATCGAACTATGCCGGCAGAATTCAAATCCGAGCATCCGTTCCTCTGGAATTCCCTAAAATGTATGAAAACGTGTTTTACAGTATTCTGGCTCCCAGGATCGCTATCAGGAAATGGAAGCAAGCATTTCCTACGTAAAATGACACGAGTAATCGAACTGTGCCGGCAGAATTGAAATCCGAGCCTCCGTTCCTCTGGAATTCACTAAAATGTATGAAAACGTGTTTTACAATATTCTGGCTCCCAGGATCGCAATCGGGAAATGAAGACAAGTATTTCCTACGTAAAATGACACGAGTAATCGAACTGTGCCGGCACAATTCAAATCCGAGCCTCCGTTCCTCTGGAATTCACAAATATGTATGAAAACGTGTTTTACACAATTTTGGCTCCCAGGATCGCTATCGGGAAATGGGAACAAGCATTTCCTGCGTAAAATGACACGACTAATCGAACGCTGTCGGCAGAATTCAAATCCGAGCCTCCGTTCCTCTGGAATTCCCTAAAATGTATGAAAACGTGTTTTACAATATTTTGGCTCCCAGAATTGCTGTCGGGAAATGGGGACAAGCATTTCCTACGTAAAATTACACGAGTAATCGAACTGTGCCGGCAGAATTCAAATCGGAGCCTCCGTTCCTCTGGAATTCCCTAAAATGTATGAAAACGTCTTTTAGAGTATTCTGGCCCCCAGGATGGCAATCGAGAAATGAAGACAAGTATTTCCTACGTAAAATGGCACGAGCAATCGAACTGTGCCGGCAGAATTCAAACCCGAGCATCCGTTCTTCCGAAATTCACTGATATGTATGAAAACGTGTTTTACAATATTCTGGCTACCAGGATCGCAATCGGGAAATGAAGACAAGTATTTCCTACGTAAAATGACACGAGTAATCGAACTGTGCCGGCACAATTCAAATCCGAGCATCCGTTCCTCTGGAATTCACTAATATGTATGAAAACGTGTTTTACAGTATTCTGGCTCTCAGGATCGCAATCGGGAAATGGAAACAAGCATTTCCCATGTAAAATGACACGAGTAATCGAGCTGTGCCGGCAGAATTCAAATCCGAGCATCCGTTCCTCTGGAATTCCCTAAAATGTATGAAAACATGTTTTACAGTATTCTGACTCCCAGGATCGCTATCAGGAAATGGAAGCAACCATTTCCTACGTAAAATGACACGAGTAATCGAACTGTGCCGGCCGAATTCAAATACAAGCCTCCGTTCCTCTGGAATTCACAAATATGTATGAAAACGTGTTTTACAGTATTCTGGCTCCCAGGATCGCTATCAGGAAATGGAAACAATCATTTCCTACGTAAAATGACACGAGTAATCGAATGCTGGCGGCAGAATTCAAATCCGAGCCTCTATTCCTCTGGAATTCACAAATATGTATGAAAACGTGTTTTACAGTATTCTGGCTCCCAGGATCGCTATCAGGAAATGGAAACAAGCATTTCCTACGTAAAATGACACGAGTAATCGAATGCTGCCGGCAGAATTCAAATCCGAGCCTCTGTTCCTCTGGAATTCACTAAAATGTATGAAAACGTGTTTTACAGTATTTTGGCTGCCAGGATCGCTATCGGGAAATGGGAACAAGCATTTCCTGCGTAAAATGACACGACTAATCGAATGCTGTCGGCAGAATTCAAATCCGAGCCTCTGTTCTTCTGGAAATCACAAATATGTATGAAAACGTGTTTTACAGTATTTTGGCTCCCAGGATCGCTATCAGGAAATGGAAGCTAGCATTTCCTACGTAAAATGACACGAGTAATCGAACTGTCCCGGCAGAATTCAAATCCGAGCCTCCGTTCCTCTGGAATTCACAAATATGTATCAAAACGTGTTTTACAGTATTCTGGCTCCCAGGATCGCAATCGCGAAATGAAGACAAGTATTTCCTACGTAAAATGACACGAGTAATCGAACTATGCCGGCAGAATTCAAATCCGAGCCTCTGTTCCTCTGGAATTCACTAAAATGTATGAAAACGTGTTTTACAGTATTTTGGCTCCCAGTATCGCTATCGGGAAATGAGAACAAGCATTTCCTGCGTAAAATGACACGAGTAATCGAACTGTGCCGGCACAATTCAAATACGAGCCTCTGTTCCACTGGAATTCACAAATATGTATGAAAACGTGTTTTACAGTATTCTGGCTCCCAGGATCGCTATCAGGAAATGGGAACAAGCATTTCCTGTGTAAAATGACACGAGTAATCGAATGCTCTCGGCAGAATTCAAATCCGAGCCTCTGTTACTCTGGAATTCACAAATATGCATGAAAACGTGTTTTACAGTATTCTGGCTCCCAGGATCGCTATCAGGAAATGGGAACAAGCATTTCCTGTGTAAAATGACACGAGTAATCGAATGCTCTCGGCAGAATTCAAATCCGAGCCTCTGTTACTCTGGAATTCACAAATATGCATGAAAACGTGTTTTACAGTATTCTGGCTCCCAGGATCGTTATCAAGAAATAGAAATAAGCATTTCCTACGTAAAATGACACGAGTAATCGAACTGTGCCAGCAGAATTCAAATCCGAGCCTCCGTTCCTCTGGAATTCACTAATATGTATGAAAACGTGTTATACAGTATTCTGGCTCCCAGGATGGCAATCGAGAAATGAAGACAAGTATTTCCTACGTAAAATGGCACGAGTAATCGAACTGTGCCGGCAGGATTCAAATCCGAGCATCCGTTCCTCTGAAATCCACTAAAATGTATGAAAACGTGTTTTACAGTATTCTGGCTCTCAGGATCGCAATCGGGAAATGAAGACAAGTATTTCCTACGTAAAATGACACGAGTAATCGAACTGTGCCGGCAGAGTTCGAATACGAGCCTCTGTTCCTCTGGAATTCACTAATATGTATGAAAACGTGTTTTACAGTATTCTGGCTCCCAGGATGGCAATCGAGAAATGAAGACAAGTACTTCCTACGTAAAATGGCACGAGCAATCGAACTGTGCCGGCAGAATTCAAACCCGAGCATCCGTTCGCTATCAGGAAATGGGAACAAGCATTTCCTGTGTAAAATGACACGAGTAATCGAATGCTGTCGGCAGAATTCAAATCCGAGCCTCTGTTACTCTGGAATTCACAAATATGCATGAAAACGTGTTTTACAGTATTCTGGCTCCCAGGATCGCTATCAGGAAATGGAAGCAAGCATTTCCTACGTAAAATGACACGAGTAATCGAACTGTGCCGGCAGAATTGAAATCCGAGCCTCCGTTCCTCTGGAATTCACTAAAATGTATGAAAACGTGTTTTACAGTATTCTGGCTCCCAGGATCGCAATCGGGAAATGAAGACAAGTATTTCCTACGTAAAATGACACGAGTAATCGAACTGTGCCGGCACAATTCAAATCCGAGCCTCCGTTCCTCTGGAATTCACAAATATGTATGAAAACGTGTTTTACACAATTTTGGCTCCCAGGATCGCTATCGGGAAATGGGAACAAGCATTTCCTGCGTAAAATGACACGACTAATCGAATGCTGTCGGCAGAATTCAAATCCGAGCCTCCGTTCCTCTGGAATTCCCTAAAATGTATGAAAACGTGTTTTACAATATTTTGGCTCCCAGAATTGCTGTCGGGAAATGGGGACAAGCATTTCCTACGTAAAATTACACGAGTAATCGAACTGTGCCGGCAGAATTCAAATCGGAGCCTCCGTTCCTCTGGAATTCCCTAAAATGTATGAAAACGTGTTTTACAGTATTCTGGCCCCCAGGATGGCAATCGAGAAATGAAGACAAGTATTTCCTACGTAAAATGGCACGAGCAATCGAACTGTGCCGGCAGAATTCAAACCCGAGCATCCGTTCTTCCGAAATTCACTGATATGTATGAAAACGTGTTTTACAATATTCTGGCTACCAGGATCGCAATCGGGAAATGAAGACAAGTATTTCCTACGTAAAATGACACGAGTAATCGAACTGTGCCGGCACAATTCAAATCCGAGCATCCGTTCCTCTGGAATTCACTAATATGTATGAAAACGTGTTTTACAGTATTCTGGCTCTCAGGATCGCAATCGGGAAATGGAAACAAGCATTTCCCATGTAAAATGACACGAGTAATCGAGCTGTGCCGGCAGAATTCAAATCCGAGCATCCGTTCCTCTGGAATTCACTAAAATGTATGAAAACGTATTTTACAGTATTCTGGCTCCCAGGATCGCTATCAGGAAATGGGAACAACCATTTCCTGTGTAAAATGACACGAGTAATCGAATGCTGTCGGCAGAATTCAAATCCGAGCCTCTGTTACTCTGGAATTCACAAATATGCATGAAAACGTGTTTTACAGTATTCTGGCTCCCAGGTTCGCTATCAGGAAATGGGAACAAGCATTTCCTGTGTAAAATGACACGAGTAATCGAATGCTGTCGGCAGAATTCAAATCCGAGCCTCTGTTACTCTGGAATTCACAAATATGCATGAAAACGTGTTTTACAGTATTCTGGCTCCCAGGATCGTTATCAAGAAATAGAAATAAGCATTTCCTACGTAAAATGACACGAGTAATCGAACTGTGCCAGCAGAATTCAAATCCGAGCCTCCGTTCCTCTGGAATTCACAAATATGTATGAAAACGTGTTTTACACAATTTTGGCTCCCAGGATCGCTATCGGGAAATGGGAACAAGCATTTCCTGCGTAAAATGACACGACTAATCGAACGCTGTCGGCAGAATTCAAATCCGAGCCTCCGTTCCTCTGGAATTCCCTAAAATGTATGAAAACGTGTTTTACAATATTTTGGCTCCCAGAATTGCTGTCGGGAAATGGGGACAAGCATTTCCTACGTAAAATTACACGAGTAATCGAACTGTGCCGGCAGAATTCAAATCGGAGCCTCCGTTCCTCTGGAATTCCCTAAAATGTATGAAAACGTCTTTTAGAGTATTCTGGCCCCCAGGATCGCAATCGAGAAATGAAGACAAGTATTTCCTACGTAAAATGGCACGAGCAATCGAACTGTGCCGGCAGAATTCAAACCCGAGCATCCGTTCTTCCGAAATTCACTGATATGTATGAAAACGTGTTTTACAATATTCTGGCTACCAGGATCGCAATCGGGAAATGAAGACAAGTATTTCCTACGTAAAATGACACGAGTAATCGAACTGTGCCGGCACAATTCAAATCCGAGCATCCGTTCCTCTGGAATTCACTAATATGTATGAAAACGTGTTTTACAGTATTCTGGCTCTCAGGATCGCAATCGGGAAATGGAAACAAGCATTTCCCATGTAAAATGACACGAGTAATCGAGCTGTGCCGGCAGAATTCAAATCCGAGCATCCGTTCCTCTGGAATTCACTAAAATGTATGAAAACGTATTTTACAGTATTCTGGCTCCCAGGATCGCTATCAGGAAATGGGAACAACCATTTCCTGTGTAAAATGACACGAGTAATCGAATGCTGTCGGCAGAATTCAAATCCGAGCCTCTGTTCCTCTGGAATTCACTAAAATGTATGAAAACGTGTTTTACAATATTCTGGCTCCCAGGATCGCTATCAGGAAATGGAAACAAGCATTTCCTACGTAAAATGGCACGAGCAATCGAACTGTGCCGGCAGAATTCAAATACGAGCCTCTGTTCTTCCGAAATTCACTAATATGTATGAAAACGTGTTTTACAATATTCTGGCTCCCAGTATCGCAATCGGGAAATGAAGACAAGTATTTCCTACGTAAAATGGCACGAGCAATCGAACTGTGCCGGCAGAATTCAAATACGAGCCTCTGTTCCTCTGGTATTCACTAATATGTATGAAAACGTGTTTTACAGTATTTTGGCTCCCAGAATTGCTGTCGGGAAATGGGGACAAGTATTTCCTACGTGAAATGGCACGAGCAATCGAACTGTGCCGGCAGAATTCAAATCCGAGCATCCGTTCCTCTGGAATTCACTAATATGTATGAAAACGTGTTTTACAATATTCTGGCTCCCAGGATCGCAATCGGGAAATGAAGACAAGTATTTCCTACGTAAAATGGCACGAGCAATCGAACTGTGCCGGCAGAATTCAAATACGAGCCTCTGTTCCTCTGGTATTCACTAATATGTATGAAAACGTGTTTTACAGTATTTGGGCTCCCAGTATCGCTATCGGGAAATGGGAACAAGCATTTCCTGCGTAAATTGACACGAGTAATCGAACTGTGCCGGCAGAATTCAAATCCGAGCCTCCGTTCCTCTGGAATTCCCTAAAATGTATGAAAACGTGTTTTACAGTATTCTGGCTCCCAGGATGGCAATCGAGAAATGAAGACAAGTATTTCCTACGTAAAATGGCACGAGTAATCGAACTGTGCCGGCAGGATTCAAATCCGAGCATCCGTTCCTCTGGAATTCACTAATATGTATGAAAACGTGTTTTACAGTATTCTGGCTCCCAGGATCGCAATCGGGAAATGGAAACAAGCATTTCCCATGTAAAATGACACGAGTAATCGAACTGTGCCGGCAGAATTCAAATCCGAGCATCCGTTCCTCTGGAATTCACTAAAATGTATGGAAACGTGTTTTACAGTATTCTGGCTCTCAGGATCGCAATCGGGAAATGAAGACAAGTATTTCCTACGTAAAATGACACGAGTAATCGAACTGTGCCGGCAGAGTTCAAATACGAGCCTCTGTTCCTCTGGAATTCACTAATATGTATGAAAACGTGTTTTACAGTATTCTGGCTCCCAGGATGGCAATCGAGAAATGAAGACAAGTACTTCCTACGTAAAATGGCACGAGCAATCGAACTGTGCCGGCAGAATTCAAATCCGAGCATCCGTTCCTCTGGAATTCACTAATATGTATGAAAACGTGTTTTACAGTATTCTGGCTCCCAGGATCGCAATCGGGAAATGAAGACAAGTATTTCCTACGTAAAATGGCACGAGCAATCGAACTGTGCCGGCAGAATTCAAATACGAGCCTCTGTTCCTCTGGTATTCACTAATATGTATGAAAACGTGTTTTACAGTATTTGGGCTCCCAGTATCGCTATCGGGAAATGGGAACAAGCATTTCCTGCGTAAATTGACACGAGTAATCGAACTGTGCCGGCAGAATTCAAATCCGAGCCTCCGTTCCTCTGGAATTCCCTAAAATGTATGAAAACGTGTTTTACAGTATTCTGGCTCCCAGGATGGCAATCGAGAAATGAAGACAAGTATTTCCTACGTAAAATGGCACGAGTAATCGAACTGTGCCGGCAGGATTCAAATCCGAGCATCCGTTCCTCTGGAATTCACAAATATGTATGAAAACGTGTTTTACAGCATTCTGGCTCCCAGGATCGCTATCAGGAAATGGAAGCAACCATTTCCTACGTAAAATGACACGAGTAATCGAACTGTGCCGGCCGAATTCAAATACGAGCCTCCGTTCCTCTGGAATTCACAAATATGTATGAAAACGTGTTTTACAGCATTCTGGCTCCCAGGATCGCTATCAGGAAATGGAAACAAGCATTTCCTACGTAAAATGACACGAGTAATCGAATGCTGGCGGCAGAATTCAAATCGGAGCATCCGTTCCTCTGGAATTCACTAAAATGTATGAAAACATGTTTTACAGTATTCTGGCTCCCAGGATCGCTATCAGGAAATGGAAGCAAGCATTTCCTACGTAAAATGACACGAGTAATCGAACTGTGCTGGCAGAATTCAAATCCGAGCCTCCGTTCCTCTGGAATTCCCTAAAATGTATGAAAACATGTTTTACAGTATCCTGGCTCCCAGGATCGCTATCAGGAAATGGAAGCAAGCATTTCCTACGTAAAATGACACGAGTAATCGAACTGTGCCGACAGATTTCAAATCCGAGCCTCCGTTCCTCTGGAATTCCCTAAAATGTATGAAAACATGTTTTACAGTATTCTGACTCCCAGGATCGCTATCAGGAAATGGAAGCAACCATTTCCTACGTAAAATGACACGAGTAATCGAACTGTGCCGGCCGAATTCAAATACAAGCCTCCGTTCCTCTGGAATTCACAAATATGTATGAAAACGTGTTTTACAGTATTCTGGCTCCCAGGATCGCTATCAGGAAATGGAAACAATCATTTCCTACGTAAAATGACACGAGTAATCGAATGCTGGCGGCAGAATTCAAATCCGAGCCTCTATTCCTCTGGAATTCACAAATATGTATGAAAACGTGTTTTACAGTATTCTGGCTCCCAGGATCGCTATCAGGAAATGGAAACAAGCATTTCCTACGTAAAATGACACGAGTAATCGAATGCTGCCGGCAGAATTCAAATCCGAGCCTCTGTTCCTCTGGAATTCACTAAAATGTATGAAAACGTGTTTTACAGTATTCTGGCTCCCAGGATCGCTATCAGGAAATGGAAACAAGCATTTCCTACGTAAAATGACACGAGTAATCGAATGCTGCCGGCAGAATTCAAATCCGAGCCTCTGTTCCTCTGGAATTCACTAAAATGTATGAAAACGTGTTTTACAGTATTTTGGCTGCCAGGATCGCTATCGGGAAATGGGAACAAGCATTTCCTGCGTAAAATGACACGACTAATCGAATGCTGTCGGCAGAATTCAAATCCGAGCCTCTGTTCTTCTGGAAATCACAAATATGCATAAAAACGTGTTTTACAGTATTTTGGCTCCCAGTATCGCTATCGGGAAATGAGAACAAGCATTTCCTGCGTAAAATGACACGAGTAATCGAACTGTGTCGGCAGAATTCGAATACGAGCCTCTGTTCCTCTGGAGTTCACTAAAATGTATGAAAACGTGTTTTACAGTATCTTGGCTCCCAGGATCGCTATCAGGAAATGGAAGCTAGCATTTCCTACGTAAAATGACACGAGTAATCGAACTGTCCCGGCAGAATTCAAATCGGAGCATCCGTTCCTCTGGAATTCACTAAAATGTATGAAAACATGTTTTACAGTATTCTGGCTCCCAGGATCGCTATCAGGAAATGGAAGCAAGCATTTCCTACGTAAAATGACACGAGTAATCGAACTGTGCTGGCAGAATTCAAATCCGAGCCTCCGTTCCTCTGAAATTCCCTAAAATGTATGAAAACATGTTTTACAGTATTCTGGCTCCCAGGATCGCAATCGCGAAATGAAGACAAGTATTTCCTACGTAAAATGACACGAGTAATCGAACTATGCCGGCAGAATTCAAATCCGAGCCTCTGTTCCTCTGGAATTCACAAATATGTATGAAAACGTGTTTTACAGTATTCTGGCTCCCAGGATCGCTATCAGGAAATGGAAACAAGTATTTCCTACGTAAAATGACACGAGTAATCGAACTATGCCGGCAGAATTCAAATCCGAGCCTCTGTTCCTCTGGAATTCACAAATATGTATGAAAACGTGTTTTACAGTATTCTGGCTCCCAGGATCGCTATCAGGAAATGGAAACAAGCATTTCCTACGTAAAATGACACGAGTAATCGAATGCTGCCGGCAGAATTCAAATCCGAGCCTCTGTTCCTCTGGAATTCACTAAAATGTATGAAAACGTGTTTTACAGTATTTTGGCTGCCAGGATCGCTATCGGGAAATGGGAACAAGCATTTCCTGCGTAAAATGACACGACTAATCGAATGCTGTCGGCAGAATTCAAATCCGAGCCTCTGTTCTTCTGGAAATCACAAATATGCATGAAAACGTGTTTTACAGTATTTTGGCTCCCAGTATCGCTATCGGGAAATGAGAACAAGCATTTCCTGCGTAAAATGACACGAGTAATCGAACTGTGTCGGCAGAATTCGAATACGAGCCTCTGTTCTTCTGGAAATCACAAATATGCATGAAAACGTGTTTTACAGTATTTTGGCTCCCAGTATCGCTATCGGGAAATGAGAACAAGCATTTCCTGCGTAAAATGACACGAGTAATCGAACTGTCCCGGCAGAATTCAAATACGAGCCTCTGTTCCTCTGGAATTCACTAAAATGTATGAAAACATGTTTTACAGTATTCTGGCTCCCAGGATCGCTATCAGGAAATGGAAGCAAGCATTTCCTACGTAAAATGACACGAGTAATCGAACTGTGCCGGCCGAATTCAAATCCGAGCCTCCGTTCCTCTGGAATTCACAAATATGTATGAAAACGTGTTTTACAGTATTCTGGCTCCCAGGATCGCTATCAGGAAATGGAAACAATCATTTCCTACGTAAAATGACACGAGTAATCGAATGCTGGCGGCAGAATTCAAATCGGAGCATCCGTTCCTCTGGAATTCACTAAAATGTATGAAAACATGTTTTACAGTATTCTGGCTCCCAGGATCGCTATCAGGAAATGGAAGCAACCATTTCCTACGTAAAATGACACGAGTAATCGAACTGTGCCGGCCGAATTCAAATCCGAGCCTCCGTTCCTCTGGAATTCACAAATATGTATGAAAACGTGTTTTACAGTATTCTGGCTCCCAGGATCGCTATCAGGAAATGGAAACAAGCATTTCCTACGTAAAATGACACGAGTAATCGAATGCTGGCGGCAGAATTCAAATCGGAGCATCCGTTCCTCTGGAATTCACTAAAATGTATGAAAACATGTTTTACAGTATTCTGGCTCCCAGGATCGCTATCAGGAAATGGAAGCAAGCATTTCCTGCGTAAAATGACACGAGTAATCGAACTGTGCTGGCAGAATTCAAATCCGAGCCTCCGTTCCTCTGGAATTCCCTAAAATGTATGAAAACACGTTTTACAGTATTCTGGCTCCCAGGATCGCAATCGCGAAATGAAGACAAGTATTTCCTACGTAAAATGACACGAGTAATCGAACTATGCCGGCAGAATTCAAATCCGAGCCTCTGTTCCTCTGGAATTCACAAATATGTATGAAAACGTGTTTTACAGTATTCTGGCTCCCAGTATCGCTATCGGGAAATGAGAACAAGCATTTCCTGCGTAAAATGACACGAGTAATCGAACTGTGTCGGCAGAATTCGAATACGAGCCTCTGTTCCTCTGGAGTTCACTAAAATGTATGAAAACCTGTTTTATAGTATTTTGGCTCCCAGGATCGCAATCGCGAAATGAAGACAAGTATTTCCTACGTAAAATGACACGAGTAATCGAACTCTGCCGGCAGAATTCAAATCCGAGCCTCCGTTCCTCTGGAATTCACAAATATGTATCAAAACGTGTTTTACAGTATTCTGGCTCCCAGGATCGCAATCGCGAAATGAAGACAAGTATTTCCTACGTAAAATGACACGAGTAGTCGAACTATGCCGGCAGAATTCAAATCCGAGCCTCTGTTCCTCTGGAATTCACTAAAATGTATGAAAACGTGTTTTACAGTATTTTGGCTCCCAGTATCGCTATCGGGAAATGAGAACAAGCATTTCCTGCGTAAAAAGACACGAGTAATCGAACTGTGCCGGCACAATTCAAATACGAGCCTCTGTTCCACTGGAATTCACAAATATGTATGAAAACATGTTTTACAGTATTCTGGCTCCCAGGATCGCTATCAGGAAGTGGAAGCAACCATTTCCTACGTAAAATGACACGAGTAATCGAACTGTGCCGGCCGAATTCAAATCCGAGCCTCCGTTCCTCTGGAATTCCCTAAAATGTATGAAAACATGTTTTACAGTATTCTGGCTCCCAGGATCGCTATCAGGAAATGGAAGCAACCATTTCCTACGTAAAATGACACGAGTAATCGAACTGTGCCGGCCGAATTCAAATCCGAGCCTCCGTTCCTCTGGAATTCACAAATATGTATGAAAACGTGTTTTACAGTATTCTGGCTCCCAGGATCGCTATCAGGAAATGGAAACAAGCATTTCCTACGTAAAATGACACGAGTAATCGAATGCTGGCGGCAGAATTCAAATCGGAGCATCCGTTCCTCTGGAATTCACTAAAATGTATGAAAACATGTTTTACAGTATTCTGGCTCCCAGGATCGCTATCAGGAAATGGAAGCAATCATTTCCTACGTAAAATGACACGAGTAATCGAACTGTGCTGGCAGAATTCAAATCCGAGCCTCCGTTCCTCTGAAATTCCCTAAAATGTATGAAAACATGTTTTACAGTATTCTGGCTCCCAGGATCGCAATCGCGAAATGAAGACAAGTATTTCCTACGTAAAATGACACGAGTAATCGAACTATGCCGGCAGAATTCAAATCCGAGCCTCTGTTCCTCTGGAATTCACAAATATGTATGAAAACGTGTTTTACAGTATTCTGGCTCCCAGGATCGCTATCAGGAAATGGAAACAAGCATTTCCTACGTAAAATGACACGAGTAATCGAATGCTGCCGGCAGAATTCAAATCCGAGCCTCTGTTCCTCTGGAATTCACTAAAATGTATGAAAACGTGTTTTACAGTATTTTGGCTGCCAGGATCGCTATCGGGAAATGGGAACAAGCATTTCCTGCGTAAAATGACACGACTAATCGAATGCTGTCGGCAGAATTCAAATCCGAGCCTCTGTTCTTCTGGAAATCACAAATATGCATGAAAACGTGTTTTACAGTATTTTGGCTCCCAGTATCGCTATCGGGAAATGAGAACAAGCATTTCCTGCGTAAAATGACACGAGTAATCGAACTGTGTCGGCAGAATTCGAATACGAGCCTCTGTTCCTCTGGAGTTCACTAAAATGTATGAAAACGTGTTTTACAGTATCTTGGCTCCCAGGATCGCTATCAGGAAATGGAAGCAAGCATTTCCTACGTAAAATGACACGAGTAATCGAACTGTCCCGGCAGAATTCAAATACGAGCCTCTGTTCCTCTGGAATTCACTAAAATGTATGAAAACATGTTTTACAGTATTCTGGCTCCCAGGATCGCTATCAGGAAATGGAAGCAAGCATTTCCTACGTAAAATGACACGAGTAATCGAACTGTGCCGGCCGAATTCAAATCCGAGCCTCCGTTCGTCTGGAATTCACAAATATGTATGAAAACGTGTTTTACAGTATTCTGGCTCCCAGGATCGCTATCAGGAAATGGAAACAATCATTTCCTACGTAAAATGACACGAGTAATCGAATGCTGGCGGCAGAATTCAAATCGGAGCATCCGTTCCTCTGGAATTCACTAAAATGTATGAAAACATGTTTTACAGTATTCTGGCTCCCAGGATCGCTATCAGGAAATGGAAGCAAGCATTTCCTACGTAAAATGACACGAGTAATCGAACTGTGCTGGCAGAATTCAAATCCGAGCCTCCGTTCCTCTGGAATTCCCTAAAATGTATGAAAACATGTTTTACAGTATTCTGGCTCCCAGGATCGCTATCAGGAAATGGAAGCAAGCATTTCCTACGTAAAATGACACGAGTAATCGAACTGTGCTGGCAGAATTCAAATCCGAGCCTCCGTTCCTCTGGAATTCCCTAAAATGTATGAAAACATGTTTTACAGTATTCTGGCTCCCAGGATCGCTATCAGGAAATGGAAGCAAGCATTTCCTACGTAAAATGACACGAGTAATCGAACTGTGCCGACAGAATTCAAATCCGAGCCTCCGTTCCTCTGGAATTCCCTAAAATGTATGAAAACATGTTTTACAGTATTCTGACTCCCAGGATCGCTATCAGGAAATGGAAGCAACCATTTCCTACGTAAAATGACACGAGTAATCGAACTGTGCCGGCCGAATTCAAATACGAGCCTCCGTTCCTCTGGAATTCACAAATATGTATGAAAACGTGTTTTACAGTATTCTGGCTCCCAGGATCGCTATCAGGAAATGGAAGCAAGCATTTCCTACGTAAAATGACACGAGTAATCGAACTGTGCCGGCAGAATTCAAATCCGAGCCTCCGTTCCTCTGGAATTCCCTAAAATGTATGAAAACATGTTTTACAGTATTCTGGCTCCCAGGATCGCAATCGCGAAATGAAGACAAGTATTTCCTACGTAAAATGACACGAGTAATCGAACTATGCCGGCAGAATTCAAATCCGAGCCTCTGTTCCTCTGGAATTCACAAATATGTATGAAAACGTGTTTTACAATATTCTGGCTCCCAGGATCGCTATCAGGAAATGGAAACAAGCATTCCCTACGTAAAATGACACGAGTAATCGAATGCTGCCGGCAGAATTCAAATACGAGCCTCCGTTCCTCTGGAATTCCCTAAAATGTATGAAAACATGTTTTACAGTATTCTGACTCCCAGGATCGCTATCAGGAAATGGAAGCAACCATTTCCTACGTAAAATGACACGAGTAATCGAACTGTGCCGGCCGAATTCAAATACGAGCCTCCGTTCCTCTGGAATTCACAAATATGTATGAAAACGTGTTTTACAGTATTCTGGCTCCCAGGATCGCTATCAGGAAATGGAAGCAATCATTTCCTACGTAAAATGACACGAGTAATCGAACTGTGCTGGCAGAATTCAAATCCGAGCCTCCGTTCCTCTGAAATTCCCTAAAATGTATGAAAACATGTTTTACAGTATTTTGGCTCCCAGTATCGCTATCGGGAAATGAGAACAAGCATTTCCTGCGTAAAATGACACGAGTAATCGAACTGTGTCGGCAGAATTCGAATACGAGCCTCTGTTCCTCTGGAGTTCACTAAAATGTATGAAAACGTGTTTTACAGTATCTTGGCTCCCAGGATCGCTATCAGGAAATGGAAGCTAGCATTTCCTACGTAAAATGACACGAGTAATCGAACTGTCCCGGCAGAATTCAAATACGAGCCTCTGTTCCTCTGGAATTCACTAAAATGTATGAAAACATGTTTTACAGTATTCTGGCTCCCAGGATCGCTATCAGGAAATGGAAGCAAGCATTTCCTACGTAAAATGACACGAGTAATCGAACTGTGCCGGCCGAATTCAAATCCGAGCCTCCGTTCCTCTGGAATTCACAAATATGTATGAAAACGTGTTTTACAGTATTCTGGCTCCCAGGATCGCTATCAGGAAATGGAAACAATCATTTCCTACGTAAAATGACAAGAGTAATCGAATGCTGGCGGCAGAATTCAAATCGGAGCATCCGTTCCTCTGGAATTCACTAAAATGTATGAAAACATGTTTTACAGTATTCTGGCTCCCAGGATCGCTATCAGGAAATGGAAGCAAGCATTTCCTACGTAAAATGACACGAGTAATCGAACTGTGCTGGCAGAATTCAAATCCGAGCCTCCGTTCCTCTGGAATTCCCTAAAATGTATGAAAACATGTTTTACAGTATTCTGGCTCCCAGGATCGCTATCAGGAAATGGAAGCAAGCATTTCCTACGTAAAATGACACGAGTAATCGAACTGTGCTGGCAGAATTCAAATCCGAGCCTCCGTTCCTCTGGAATTCCCTAAAATGTATGAAAACATGTTTTACAGTATTCTGACTCCCAGGATCGCTATCAGGAAATGGAAGCAACCATTTCCTACGTAAAATGACACGAGTAATCGAACTGTGCCGGCCGAATTCAAATACGAGCCTCCGTTCCTCTGGAATTCACAAATATGTATGAAAACGTGTTTTACAGTATTCTGGCTCCCAGGATCGCTATCAGGAAATGGAAGCAATCATTTCCTACGTAAAATGACACGAGTAATCGAACTGTGCTGGCAGAATTCAAATCCGAGCCTCCGTTCCTCTGAAATTCCCTAAAATGTATGAAAACATGTTTTACAGTATTCTGGCTCCCAGGATCGCAATCGCGAAATGAAGACAAGTATTTCCTACGTAAAATGACACGAGTAATCGAACTATGCCGGCAGAATTCAAATCCGAGCCTCTGTTCCTCTGGAATTCACAAATATGTATGAAAACGTGTTTTACAATATTCTGGCTCCCAGGATCGCTATCAGGAAATGGAAACAAGCATTCCCTACGTAAAATGACACGAGTAATCGAATGCTGCCGGCAGAATTCAAATACGAGCCTCTGTTCCTCTGGAATTCACTAAAATGTATGAAAACATGTTTTACAGTATTTTGGCTCCCAGTATCGCTATCGGGAAATGAGAACAAGCATTTCCTGCGTAAAATGACACGAGTAATCGAACTGTGTCGGCAGAATTCGAATACGAGCCTCTGTTCCTCTGGAGTTCACTAAAATGTATGAAAACGTGTTTTACAGTATCTTGGCTCCCAGGATCGCTATCAGGAAATGGAAACAATCATTTCCTACGTAAAATGACACGAGTAATCGAACTGTGTCGGCAGAATTCAAATACGAGCCTCTGTTCCTCTGGAATTCACTAAAATGTATGAAAACATGTTTTACAGTATTCTGGCTCCCAGGATCGCTATCAGGAAATGGAAGCAAGCATTTCCTACGTAAAATGACACGAGTAATCGAACTGTGCCGGCCGAATTCAAATCCGAGCCTCCGTTCCTCTGGAATTCACAAATATGTATGAAAACGTGTTTTACAGTATTCTGGCTCCCAGGATCGCTATCAGGAAATGGAAACAATCATTTCCTACGTAAAATGACAAGAGTAATCGAATGCTGGCGGCAGAATTCAAATCGGAGCATCCGTTCCTCTGGAATTCACTAAAATGTATGAAAACATGTTTTACAGTATTCTGGCTCCCAGGATCGCTATCAGGAAATGGAAGCAAGCATTTCCTACGTAAAATGACACGAGTAATCGAACTGTGCTGGCAGAATTCAAATCCGAGCCTCTGTTCCTCTGGAATTCACAAATATGTATGAAAACGTGTTTTACAATATTCTGGCTCCCAGGATCGCTATCAGGAAATGGAAACAAGCATTCCCTACGTAAAATGACACGAGTAATCGAATGCTGCCGGCAGAATTCAAATACGAGCCTCTGTTCCTCTGGAATTCACTAAAATGTATGAAAACATGTTTTACAGTATTCTGGCTCCCAGGATCGCTATCAGGAAATGGAAGCAAGCATTTCCTACGTAAAATGACACGAGTAATCGAACTGTGCCGACAGAATTCAAATACGAGCCTCTGTTCCTCTGGAATTCACTAAAATGTATGAAAACATGTTTTACAGTATTCTGGCTCCCAGGATCGCTATCAGGAAATGGAAGCAAGCATTTCCTACGTAAAATGACACGAGTAATCGAACTGTGCTGGCAGAATTCAAATCCGAGCCTCCGTTCCTCTGGAATTCCCTAAAATGTATGAAAACGTGTTTTACAGTATTCTGGCTCCCAGGATCGCTATCAGGAAATGGAAACAAGCATTTCCTACGTAAAATGACACGAGTAATCGAATGCTGCCGGCAGAATTCAAATTCGAGCCTCTGTTCCTCTGGAATTCACTAAAATGTATGAAAACGTGTTTTACAGTATTTTGGCTGCCAGGATCGCTATCGGGAAATGGGAACAAGCATTTCCTGCGTAAAATGACACGACTAATCGAATGCTGTCGGCAGAATTCAAATCCGAGCCTCTGTTCTTCTGGAAATCACAAATATGCATGAAAACGTGTTTTACAGTATTTTGGCTCCCAGTATCGCTATCGGGAAATGAGAACAAGCATTTCCTGCGTAAAATGACACGAGTAATCGAACTGTGTCGGCAGAATTCGAATACGAGCCTCTGTTCCTCTGGAGTTCACTAAAATGTATGAAAACGTGTTTTACAGTATTCTGGCTCCCAGGATCGCTATCAGGAAATGGAAACAATCATTTCCTACGTAAAATGACACGAGTAATCGAATGCTGGCGGCAGAATTCAAATCGGAGCATCCGTTCCTCTGGAATTCACTAAAATGTATGAAAACATGTTTTACAGTATTCTGGCTCCCAGGATCGCTATCAGGAAATGGAAGCAAGCATTTCCTACGTAAAATGACACGAGTAATCGAACTGTGCTGGCAGAATTCAAATCCGAGCCTCCGTTCCTCTGGAATTCCCTAAAATGTATGAAAACATGTTTTACAGTATTCTGGCTCCCAGGATCGCTATCAGGAAATGGAAGCAAGCATTTCCTACGTAAAATGACACGAGTAATCGAACTGTGCCGACAGAATTCAAATCCGAGCCTCCGTTCCTCTGGAATTCCCTAAAATGTATGAAAACATGTTTTACAGTATTCTGACTCCCAGGATCGCTATCAGGAAATGGAAGCAACCATTTCCTACGTAAAATGACACGAGTAATCGAACTGTGCCGGCCGAATTCAAATCCGAGCCTCCGTTCCTCTGGAATTCACAAATATGTACGAAAACGTGTTTTACAGTATTCTGGCTCCCAGGATCGCTATCAGGAAATGGAAGCAAGCATTTCCTACGTAAAATGACACGAGTAATCGAACTGTGCTGGCAGAATTCAAATCCGAGCCTCCGTTCCTCTGGAATTCCCTAAAATGTATGAAAACATGTTTTACAGTATTCTGGCTCCCAGGATCGCAATCGCGAAATGAAGACAAGTATTTCCTACGTAAAATGACACGAGTAATCGAACTATGCCGGCAGAATTCAAATCCGAGCCTCTGTTCCTCTGGAATTCACAAATATGTATGAAAACGTGTTTTACAGTATTCTGGCTCCCAGGATCGCTATCAGGAAATGGAAACAAGCATTTCCTACGTAAAATGACACGAGTAATCGAATGCTGCCGGCAGAATTCAAATACGAGCCTCTGTTCCTCTGGAATTCACTAAAATGTATGAAAACATGTTTTACAGTATTCTGGCTCCCAGGATCGCTATCAGGAAATGGAAGCAAGCATTTCCTACGTAAAATGACACGAGTAATCGAACTGTGCCGACAGAATTCAAATCCGAGCCTCCGTTCCTCTGGAATTCCCTAAAATGTATGAAAACATGTTTTACAGTATTCTGACTCCCAGGATCGCTATCAGGAAATGGAAGCAACCATTTCCTACGTAAAATGACACGAGTAATCGAACTGTGCCGGCCGAATTCAAATACGAGCCTCCGTTACTCTGGAATTCACAAATATGTACGAAAACGTGTTTTACAGTATTCTGGCTCCCAGGATCGCTATCAGGAAATGGAAGCAATCATTTCCTACGTAAAATGACACGAGTAATCGAACTGTGCTGGCAGAATTCAAATCCGAGCCTCCGTTCCTCTGAAATTCCCTAAAATGTATGAAAACATGTTTTACAGTATTCTGGCTCCCAGGATCGCAATCGCGAAATGAAGACAAGTATTTCCTACGTAAAATGACACGAGTAATCGAACTATGCCGGCAGAATTCAAATCCGAGCCTCTGTTCCTCTGGAATTCACAAATATGTATGAAAACGTGTTTTACAATATTCTGGCTCCCAGGATCGCTATCAGGAAATGGAAACAAGCATTTCCTACGTAAAATGACACGAGTAATCGAATGCTGCCGGCAGAATTCAAATACGAGCCTCTGTTCCTCTGGAATTCACTAAAATGTATGAAAACATGTTTTACAGTATTCTGGCTCCCAGGATCGCTATCAGGAAATGGAAGCAAGCATTTCCTACGTAAAATGACACGAGTAATCGAACTGTGCTGGCAGAATTCAAATCCGAGCCTCCGTTCCTCTGGAATTCCCTAAAATGTATGAAAACGTGTTTTACAGTATTCTGGCTCCCAGGATCGCTATCAGGAAATGGAAACAAGCATTTCCTACGTAAAATGACACGAGTAATCGAATGCTGCCGGCAGAATTCAAATACGAGCCTCTGTTCCTCTGGAATTCACTAAAATGTATGAAAACATGTTTTACAGTATTTTGGCTCCCAGTATCGCTATCGGGAAATGAGAACAAGCATTTCCTGCGTAAAATGACACGAGTAATCGAACTGTGTCGGCAGAATTCGAATACGAGCCTCTGTTCCTCTGGAGTTCACTAAAATGTATGAAAACGTGTTTTACAGTATCTTGGCTCCCAGGATCGCTATCAGGAAATGGAAGCTAGCATTTCCTACGTAAAATGACACGAGTAATCGAACTGTGCCGGCAGAATTCAAATACGAGCCTCTGTTCCTCTGGAATTCACTAAAATGTATGAAAACATGTTTTACAGTATTCTGGCTCCCAGGATCGCTATCAGGAAATGGAAGCAAGCATTTCCTACGTAAAATGACACGAGTAATCGAACTGTGCCGGCCGAATTCAAATCCGAGCCTCCGTTCCTCTGGAATTCACAAATATGTATGAAAACGTGTTTTACAGTATTCTGGCTCCCAGGATCGCTATCAGGAAATGAAGACAAGTATTTCCTACGTAAAATGGCACGAGCAATCGAACTGTGCCGGCAGAATTCAAATCCGAGCATCCGTTCCTCTGGAATTCACTAAAATGTATGAAAACATGTTTTACAGTATTCTGGCTCCCAGGATCGCTATCAGGAAATGGAAGCAAGCATTTCCTGCGTAAAATGACACGACTAATCGAACTGTGCCGGCAGAATTCAAATCCGAGCATCCGTTCCTCTGGAATTCACTAATATGTATGAAAACGTGTTTTACAATATTCTGGCTCCCAAGATCGCAATCGGGAAATGAAGACAAGTATTTCCTACGTAAAATGGCACGAGCAATCGAACTGTGCCGGCAGAATTCAAATACGAGCCTCTGTTCCTCTGGTATTCACTAATATGTATGAAAACGTGTTTTACAGTATTTTGGCTCCCAGAATTGCTGTCGGGAAATGGGGACAAGTATTTCCTACGTGAAATGGCACGAGCAATCGAACTGTGCCGGCAGAATTCAAATCCGAGCATCCGTTCCTCTGGAATTCACTAATATGTATGAAAACGTGTTTTACAATATTCTGGCTCCCAGGATCGCAATCGGGAAATGAAGACAAGTATTTCCTACGTAAAATGGCACGAGCAATCGAACTGTGCCGGCAGAATTCAAATACGAGCCTCTGTTCCTCTGGTATTCACTAATATGTATGAAAACGTGTTTTACAGTATTTGGGCTCCCAGTATCGCTATCGGGAAATGGGAACAAGCATTTCCTGCGTAAATTGACACGAGTAATCGAACTGTGCCGGCAGAATTCAAATCCGAGCCTCCGTTCCTCTGGAATTCCCTAAAATGTATGAAAACGTGTTTTACAGTATTCTGGCTCCCAGGATGGCAATCGAGAAATGAAGACAAGTATTTCCTACGTAAAATGGCACGAGTAATCGAACTGTGCCGGCAGGATTCAAATCCGAGCATCCGTTCCTCTGGAATTCACTAATATGTATGAAAACGTGTTTTACAATATTCTGGCTCCCAGTATCGCAATCGGGAAATGAAGACAAGTATTTCCTACGTAAAATGGCACGAGCAATCGAACTGTGCCGGCAGAATTCAAATACGAGCCTCTGTTCTTCCGAAATTCACTAATATGTATGAAAACGTGTTTTACAATATTCTGGCTCCCAGTATCGCAATCGGGAAATGAAGACAAGTATTTCCTACGTAAAATGGCACGAGCAATCGAACTGTGCCGGCAGAATTCAAATACGAGCCTCTGTTCCTCTGGTATTCACTAATATGTATGAAAACGTGTTTTACAGTATTTTGGCTCCCAGAATTGCTGTCGGGAAATGGGGACAAGTATTTCCTACGTGAAATGGCACGAGCAATCGAACTGTGCCGGCAGAATTCAAATCCGAGCATCCGTTCCTCTGGAATTCACTAATATGTATGAAAACGTGTTTTACAATATTCTGGCTCCCAGGATCGCAATCGGGAAATGAAGACAAGTATTTCCTACGTAAAATGGCACGAGCAATCGAACTGTGCCGGCAGAATTCAAATACGAGCCTCTGTTCCTCTGGTATTCACTAATATGTATGAAAACGTGTTTTACAGTATTTGGGCTCCCAGTATCGCTATCGGGAAATGGGAACAAGCATTTCCTGCGTAAATTGACACGAGTAATCGAACTGTGCCGGCAGAATTCAAATCCGAGCCTCCGTTCCTCTGGAATTCCCTAAAATGTATGAAAACGTGTTTTACAGTATTCTGGCTCCCAGGATGGCAATCGAGAAATGAAGACAAGTATTTCCTACGTAAAATGGCACGAGTAATCGAACTGTGCCGGCAGGATTCAAATCCGAGCATCCGTTCCTCTGGAATTCACTAATATGTATGAAAACGTGTTTTACAGTATTCTGGCTCCCAGGATCGCAATCGGGAAATGGAAACAAGCATTTCCCATGTAAAATGACACGAGTAATCGAACTATGCCGGCAGAATTCAAATCCGAGCATCCGTTCCTCTGGAATTCACTAAAATGTATGAAAACGTGTTTTACAGTATTCTGGCTCCCAGGATCGCAATCGGGAAATGAAGACAAGTATTTCCTACGTAAAATGACACGAGTAATCGAACTGTGCCGGCAGAGTTCAAATACGAGCCTCTGTTCCTCTGGAATTCACTAATATGTATGAAAACGTGTTTTACAGTATTCTGGCTCCCAGGATGGCAATCGAGAAATGAAGACAAGTACTTCCTACGTAAAATGGCACGAGCAATCGAACTGTGCCGGCAGAATTCAAATCCGAGCATCCGTTCCTCTGGAATTCACTAATATGTATGAAAACGTGTTTTACAATATTCTGGCTCCCAGGATCGCAATCGGGAAATGAAGACAAGTATTTCCTACGTAAAATGGCACGAGCAATCGAACTGTGCCGGCAGAATTCAAATACGAGCCTCTGTTCCTCTGGTATTCACTAATATGTATGAAAACGTGTTTTACAGTATTTTGGCTCCCAGTATCGCTATCGGGAAATGGGAACAAGCATTTCCTGCGTAAATTGACACGAGTAATCGAACTGTGCCGGCAGAATTCAAATCCGAGCCTCCGTTCCTCTGGAATTCCCTAAAATGTATGAAAACGTGTTTTACAGTATTCTGGCTCCCAGGATGGCAATCGAGAAATGAAGACAAGTATTTCCTACGTAAAATGGCACGAGTAATCGAACTGTGCCGGCAGGATTCAAATCCGAGCATCCGTTCCTCTGGAATTCACTAATATGTATGAAAACGTGTTTTACAGTATTCTGGCTCCCAGGATCGCAATCGAGAAATGGAAACAAGCATTTCCCATGTAAAATGACACGAGTAATCGAACTATGCCGGCAGAATTCAAATCCGAGCATCCGTTCCTCTGGAATTCACTAAAATGTATGGAAACGTGTTTTACAGTATTCTGGCTCTCAGGATCGCAATCGGGAAATGAAGACAAGTATTTCCTACGTAAAATGACACGAGTAATCGAACTGTGCCGGCAGAGTTCAAATACGAGCCTCTGTTCCTCTGGAATTCACTAATATGTATGAAAACGTGTTTTACAGTATTCTGGCTCCCAGGATGGCAATCGAGAAATGAAGACAAGTACTTCCTACGTAAAATGGCACGAGCAATCGAACTGTGCCGACAGAATTTAAATCGGAGCCGCCGTTCTTCCGAAATTCACTAATATGTATGAAAACGTGTTTTACAATATTCTGGCTACCAGGATCGCAATCGGAAAATGAAGACAAGCATTTCCCAAGTAAAATGACACGAGTAATCGAACTATGCCGGCAGAATTCAAATCCGAGCATCCGTTCCTCTGGAATTCCCTAAAATGTATGAAAACGTGTTTTACAGTATTCTGGCTCCCAGGATCGCAATCGGGAAATGAAGACAAGTATTTCCTACGTGAAATGACACGAGCAATCGAACTGTGCCGGCAGAATTCAAATCCGAGCATCCGTTCCTCTGGAATTCACTAATATGTATGAAAACGTGTTTTACAATATTCTGGCTCCCAGTATCGCAATCGGGAAATGAAGACAAGTATTTCCTACGTAAAATGGCACGAGCAATCGAACTGTGCCGGCAGAATTCAAATACGAGCCTCTGTTCCTCTGGTATTCACTAATATGTATGAAAACGTGTTTTACAGTATTTTGGCTCCCAGAATTGCTGTCGGGAAATGGGGACAAGTAGTTCCTACGTGAAATGGCACGAGCAATCGAACTGTGCCGGCAGAATTCAAATCCGAGCATCCGTTCCTCTGGAATTCACTAATATGTATGAAAACGTGTTTTACAATATTCTGGCTCCCAGGATCGCAATCGGGAAATGAAGACAAGTATTTCCTACGTAAAATGGCACGAGCAATCGAACTGTGCCGGCAGAATTCAAATACGAGCCTCTGTTCCTCTGGTATTCACTAATATGTATGAAAACGTGTTTTACAGTATTTTGGCTCCCAGAATTGCTGTCGGGAAATGGGGACAAGTATTTCCTACGTGAAATGGCACGAGCAATCGAACTGTGCCGGCAGAATTCAAATCCGAGCATCCGTTCCTCTGGAATTCACTAATATGTATGAAAACGTGTTTTACAGTATTCTGGCTCTCAGGATCGCAATCGGGAAATGGAAACAAGCATTTCCCATGTAAAATGACACGAGTAATCGAGCTGTGCCGGCAGAATTCAAATCCGAGCATCCGTTCCTCTGGAATTCACTAAAATGTATGAAAACGTGTTTTACAGTATTCTAGCTCCCAGGATCGCTATCAGGAAATGGGAACAAGCATTTCCTGTGTAAAATGACACGAGTAATCGAATGCTGTCGGCAGAATTCAAATCCGAGCCTCTGTTACTCTGGAATTCACAAATATGCATGAAAACGTGTTTTACAGTATTCTGGCTCCCAGGATCGCTATCAGGAAATGGAAGCAAGCATTTCCTACGTAAAATGACACGAGTAATCGAACTGTGCCGGCAGAATTGAAATCCGAGCCTCCGTTCCTCTGGAATTCAATAAAATGTATGGAAACGTGTTTTACAGTATTCTGGCTCCCAGGATCGCAATCGGGAAATGAAGACAAGTATTTCCTACGTAAAATGACACGAGTAATCGAACTGTGCCGGCACAATTCAAATCCGAGCCTCCGTTCCTCTGGAATTCACAAATATGTATGAAAACGTGTTTTACAATATTCTGGCTCCCAGGATCGCAATCGGGAAATGAAGACAAGTGTTTCCTACGTAAAATGGCACGAGTAATCGAACTGTGCCGGCAGAATTCAAATCCGAGCATCCGTTCCTCTGGAATTCACTAATATGTATGAAAACGTGTTTTACAGTATTCTGGCTCCCAGGATCGCAATCGGGAAATAGAAACAAGCATTTCCCATGTAAAATGACACGAGTAATCGAGCTGTGCCGGCAGAATTCAAATCCGAGCCTCTGTTACTCTGGAATTCACAAATATGCATGAAAACGTGTTTTACAGTATTCTGGCTCCCAGGATCGCTATCAGGAAATGGAAGCAAGCATTTCCTACGTAAAATGACACGAGTAATCGAACTGTGCCGGCAGAATTGAAATCCGAGCCTCCGTTCCTCTGGAATTCACTAAAATGTATGGAAACGTGTTTTACAGTATTCTGGCTCTCAGGATCGCAATCGGGAAATGAAGACAAGTATTTCCTACGTAAAATGACACGAGTAATCGAACTGTGCCGGCAGAGTTCACATACGAGCCTCTGTTCCTCTGGTATTCACTAATATGTATGAAAACGTGTTTTACAGTATTTTGGCTCCCAGAATTGCTGTCGGGAAATGGGGACAAGCATTTCCCAAGTAAAATGACACGAGTAATCGAACTATGCCGGCAGAATTCAAATCCGAGCATCCGTTCCTCTGGAATTCCCTCAAATGTATGAAAACGTGTTTTACAGTATTCTGGCTCCCAGGATCGCAATCGGGAAATGAAGACAAGTATTTCCTACGTAAAATGACACGAGTAATCGAACTGTGCCGGCACAATTCAAATCCGAGCCTCCGTTCCTCTGGAATTCACAAATATGTATGAAAACGTGTTTTACACAATTTTGGCACCCAGGATCGCTATCGGGAAATGGGAACAAGCATTTTCTGCGTAAAATGACACGACTAATCGAATGCTGTCGGCAGAATTCAAATCCGAGCCTCCGTTCCTCTGGAATTCCCTAAAATGTATGAAAACGTGTTTTACAGTATTCTGGCGCCCAGGATCGCAATCGGGATATGAAAAGAAGTATTTACTACGTAAAATGACACGACTAATCGAACTGTGCCGGCAGAATTCAAATCCGAGCCTCTGTTCCTCTGGAATTCACTAAAATGTATGAAAACGTGTTTTACAGTATTCTGGCTCCCAGGATCGCAATCGCGAAATGAAGACAAGTGTTTCCTACGTAAAATGGCACGAGTAATCGAACTATGCCGGCAGAATTCAAATCCGAGCCTCTGTTCCTCTGGAATTCACTAAAATGTATGAAAACGTGTTTTACAGTATTCTAGCTCCCAGGATCGCTATCAGGAAATGGGAACAAGCATTTCCTGTGTAAAATGACACGAGTAATCGAATGCTGTCGGCAGAATTCAAATCCGAGCCTCTGTTACTCTGGAATTCACAAATATGCATGAAAACGTGTTTTACAGTATTCTGGCTCCCAGGATCGCTATCAGGAAATGGAAGCAAGCATTTCCTACGTAAAATGACACGAGTAATCGAACTGTGCCGGCAGAATTGAAATCCGAGCCTCCGTTCCTCTGGAATTCACTAAAATGTATGGAAATGTGTTTTACAGTATTCTGGCTCTCAGGATCGCAATCGGGAAATGAAGACAAGTATTTCCTACGTAAAATGACACGAGTAATCGAACTGTGCCGGCAGAGTTCACATACGAGCCTCTGTTCCTCTGGTATTCACTAATATGTATGAAAACGTGTTTTACAGTATTTTGGCTCCCAGAATTGCTGTCGGGAAATGGGGACAAGCATTTCCTACGTAAAATGACACGAGTAATCGAACTGTACCGGCAGAATTCAAATCCGAGCATCCGTTCCTCTGGAATTCACTAATATGTATGAAAACGTGTTTTACAGTATTCTGGCTCCCAGGATGGCAATCGAGAAATGAAGACAAGTATTTCCTACGTAAAATGACACGAGTAATCGAACTGTGCCGGCAGGATTCAAATCCGAGCATCCGTTCCTCTGAAATCCACTAAAATGTATGAAAACGTGTTTTACAGTATTCTGGCTCTCAGGATCGCAATCGGGAAATGGAAACAAGCATTTCCCATGTAAAATGACACGAGTAATCGAACTGTGCCGGCAGAATTCAAATCCGAGCATCCGTTCCTCTGGTATTCACTAATATGTATGAAAACGTGTTTTACAGTATTTTGGCTCCCAGAATTGCTGTCGGGAAATGGGGACAAGTATTTCCTACGTAAAATGGCACGAGCAATCGAACTGTGCCGGCAGAATTCAAATCCGAGCATCCGTTCCTCTGGAATTCACTAAAATGTATGAAAACGTGTTTTACAGTATTCTGGCTCCCAGGATGGCAATCGAGAAATGAAGACAAGTACTTCCTACGTAAAATGGCACGAGCAATCGAACTGTGCCGGCAGAATTCAAACCCGAGCATCCGTTCGCTATCAGGAAATGGGAACAAGCATTTCCTGTGTAAAATGACACGAGTAATCGAATGCTGTCGGCAGAATTCAAATCCGAGCCTCTGTTACTCTGGAATTCACAAATATGCATGAAAACGTGTTTTACAGTATTCTGGCTCCCAGGATCGCTATCAGGAAATGGAAGCAAGCATTTCCTACGTAAAATGACACGAGTAATCGAACTGTGCCGGCAGAATTGAAATCCGAGCCTCCGTTCCTCTGGAATTCACTAAAATGTATGGAAACGTGTTTTACAGTATTCTGGCTCTCAGGATCGCAATCGGGAAATGAAGACAAGTATTTCCTACGTAAAATGACACGAGTAATCGATCTGTGCCGGCAGAGTTCAAATACGAGCCTCTGTTCCTCTGGAATTCACTAATATGTATGAAAACGTGTTTTACAGTATTCTGGCTCCCAGGATGGCAATCGAGAAATGAAGACAAGTACTTCCTACGTAAAATGGCACGAGCAATCGAACTGTGCCGGCAGAATTCAAACCCGAGCATCCGTTCGCTATCAGGAAATGGGAACAAGCATTTCCTGTGTAAAATGACACGAGTAATCGAATGCTGTCGGCAGAATTCAAATCCGAGCCTCCGTTCCTCTGGAATTCACTAAAATGTATGGAAACGTGTTTTACAGTATTCTGGCTCCCAGGATCGCAATCGGGAAATGAAGACAAGTATTTCCTACGTAAAATGACACGAGTAATCGAACTGTGCCGGCACAATTCAAATCCGAGCCTCCGTTCCTCTGGTATTCACTAATATGTATGAAAACGTGTTTTACGGTATTTTGGCTCCCAGAATTGCTGTCGGGAAATGGGGACAAGTATTTCCTACGTAAAATGGCACGAGCAATCGAACTGTGCCGGCAGAATTCAAATCCGAGCATCCGTTCCTCTGGAATTCACTAAAATGTATGAAAACGTGTTTTACAGTATTCTAGCTCCCAGGATCGCTATCAGGAAATGGGAACAAGCATTTCCTGTGTAAAATGACACGAGTAATCGAATGCTGTCGGCAGAATTCAAATCCGAGCCTCTGTTACTCTGGAATTCACAAATATGCATGAAAACGTGTTTTACAGTATTCTGGCTCCCAGGATCGCTATCAGGAAATGGAAGCAAGCATTTCCTACGTAAAATGACACGAGTAATCGAACTGTGCCGGCAGAATTGAAATCCGAGCCTCCGTTCCTCTGGAATTCACTAAAATGTATGAAAACGTGTTTTACAGTATTCTAGCTCCCAGGATCGCTATCAGGAAATGGGAACAAGCATTTCCTGTGTAAAATGACACGAGTAATCGAATGCTGTCGGCAGAATTCAAATCCGAGCCTCTGTTACTCTGGAATTCACAAATATGCATGAAAACGTGTTTTACAGTATTCTGGCTCCCAGGATCGCTATCAGGAAATGGAAGCAAGCATTTCCTACGTAAAATGACACGAGTAATCGAACTGTGCCGGCAGAATTGAAATCCGAGCCTCCGTTCCTCTGGAATTCACTAAAATGTATGGAAACGTGTTTTACAGTATTCTGGCTCCCAGGATCGCAATCGGGAAATGAAGACAAGTATTTCCTACGTAAAATGACACGAGTAATCGAACTGTGCCGGCACAATTCAAATCCGAGCCTCCGTTCCTCTGGAATTCACTAATATGTATGAAAACGTGTTTTACAATATTCTGGCTCCCAGGATCGCAATCGGGAAATGAAGACAAGTGTTTCCTACGTAAAATGACACGAGTAATCGAACTGTGCCGGCAGAATTCAAATCCGAGCATCCGTTCCTCTGGAATTCACTAATATGTATGAAAACGTGTTTTACAGTATTCTGGCTCCCAGGATCGCAATCGGGAAATGGAAACAAGCATTTCCCATGTAAAATGACACGAGTAATCGAGCTGTGCCGGCAGAATTCAAATCCGAGCCTCTGTTACTCTGGAATTCACAAATATGCATGAAAACGTGTTTTACAGTATTCTGGCTCCCAGGATCGCTATCAGGAAATGGAAGCAAGCATTTCCTACGTAAAATGACACGAGTAATCGAACTGTGCCGGCAGAATTGAAATCCGAGCCTCCGTTCCTCTGGAATTCACTAAAATGTATGGAAACGTGTTTTACAGTATTCTGGCTCCCAGGATCGCAATCGGGAAATGAAGACAAGTATTTCCTACGTAAAATGACACGAGTAATCGAACTGTGCCGGCAGAGTTCACATACGAGCCTCTGTTCCTCTGGTATTCACTAATATGTATGAAAACGTGTTTTACAGTATTTTGGCTCCCAGAATTGCTGTCGGGAAATGGGGACAAGCATTTCCCAAGTAAAATGACACGAGTAATCGAACTATGCCGGCAGAATTCAAATCCGAGCATCCGTTCCTCTGGAATTCCCTCAAATGTATGAAAACGTGTTTTACAGTATTCTGGCTCCCAGGATCGCAATCGGGAAATGAAGACAAGTATTTCCTACGTAAAATGACACGAGTAATCGAACTGTGCCGGCACAATTCAAATCCGAGCCTCCGTTCCTCTGGAATTCACAAATATGTATGAAAACGTGTTTTACACAATTTTGGCACCCAGGATCGCAATCGGGAAATGGGAACAAGCATTTTCTGCGTAAAATGACACGACTAATCGAATGCTGTCGGCAGAATTCAAATCCGAGCCTCCGTTCCTCTGGAATTCCCTAAAATGTATGAAAACGTGTTTTACAGTATTCTGGCGCCCAGGATCGCAATCGGGATATGAAAAGAAGTATTTACTACGTAAAATGACACGACTAATCGAACTGTGCCGGCAGAATTCAAATCCGAGCCTCTGTTCCTCTGGAATTCACTAAAATGTATGAAAACGTGTTTTACAGTATTCTGGCTCCCAGGATCGCAATCGCGAAATGAAGACAAGTGTTTCCTACGTAAAATGGCACGAGTAATCGAACTATGCCGGCAGAATTCAAATCCGAGCCTCTGTTCCTCTGGAATTCACTAAAATGTATGAAAACGTGTTTTACAGTATTCTAGCTCCCAGGATCGCTATCAGGAAATGAAGACAAGTGTTTCCTACGTAAAATGACACGAGTAATCGAACTGTGCCGGCACAATTCAAATCCGAGCCTCCGTTCCTCTGGAATTCACAAATATGTATGAAAACGTGTTTTACAATATTCTGGCTCCCAGGATCGCAATCGGGAAATGAAGACAAGTGTTTCCTACGTAAAATGGCACGAGTAATCGAACTGTGCCGGCAGAATTCAAATCCGAGCATCCGTTCCTCTGGAATTCACTAATATGTATGAAAACGTGTTTTACAGTATTCTGGCTCCCAGGATCGCAATCGGGAAATGGAAACAAGCATTTCCCATGTAAAATGACACGAGTAATCGAGCTGTGCCGGCAGAATTCAAATCGGAGCCTCCGTTCCTCTGGAATTCCCTAAAATGTATGAAAACGTCTTTTAGAGTATTCTGGCTCCCAGGATCGCAATCGGGAAATGAAGACAAGTGTTTCCTACGTAAAATGGCACGAGTAATCGAACTGTGCCGGCAGAATTCAAATCCGAGCATCCGTTCCTCTGGAATTCACTAATATGTATGAAAACGTGTTTTACAGTATTCTGGCTCCCAGGATCGCAATCGGGAAATGGAAACAAGCATTTCCCATGTAAAATGACACGAGTAATCGAGCTGTGCCGGCAGAATTCAAATCCGAGCCTCTGTTACTCTGGAATTCACAAATATGCATGAAAACGTGTTTTACAGTATTCTGGCTCCCAGGATCGCTATCAGGAAATGGAAGCAAGCATTTCCTACGTAAAATGACACGAGTAATCGAACTGTGCCGGCAGAATTGAAATCCGAGCCTCCGTTCCTCTGGAATTCACTAAAATGTATGGAAACGTGTTTTACAGTATTCTGGCTCTCAGGATCGCAATCGGGAAATGAAGACAAGTATTTCCTACGTAAAATGACACGAGTAATCGAACTGTGCCGGCAGAGTTCACATACGAGCCTCTGTTCCTCTGGTATTCACTAATATGTATGAAAACGTGTTTTACAGTATTTTGGCTCCCAGAATTGCTGTCGGGAAATGGGGACAAGCATTTCCCAAGTAAAATGACACGAGTAATCGAACTGTGCCGGCAGAATTCAAATCCGAGCATCCGTTCCTCTGGAATTCCCTCAAATGTATGAAAACGTGTTTTACAGTATTCTGGCTCCCAGGATCGCAATCGGGAAATGAAGACAAGTATTTCCTACGTAAAATGACACGAGTAATCGAACTGTGCCGGCACAATTCAAATCCGAGCCTCCGTTCCTCTGGAATTCACAAATATGTATGAAAACGTGTTTTACACAATTTTGGCACCCAGGATCGCTATCGGGAAATGGGAACAAGCATTTTCTGCGTAAAATGACACGACTAATCGAATGCTGTCGGCAGAATTCAAATCCGAGCCTCCGTTCCTCTGGAATTCCCTAAAATGTATGAAAACGTGTTTTACAGTATTCTGGCGCCCAGGATCGCAATCGGGATATGAAAAGAAGTATTTACTACGTAAAATGACACGACTAATCGAACTGTGCCGGCAGAATTCAAATCCGAGCCTCTGTTCCTCTGGAATTCACTAAAATGTATGAAAACGTGTTTTACAGTATTCTGGCTCCCAGGATCGCAATCGCGAAATGAAGACAAGTGTTTCCTACGTAAAATGGCACGAGTAATCGAACTATGCCGGCAGAATTCAAATCCGAGCCTCTGTTCCTCTGGAATTCACTAAAATGTATGAAAACGTGTTTTACAGTATTCTAGCTCCCAGGATCGCTATCAGGAAATGGGAACAAGCATTTCCTGTGTAAAATGACACGAGTAATCGAATGCTGTCGGCAGAATTCAAATCCGAGCCTCTGTTACTCTGGAATTCACAAATATGCATGAAAACGTGTTTTACAGTATTCTGGCTCCCAGGATCGCTATCAGGAAATGGAAGCAAGCATTTCCTACGTAAAATGACACGAGTAATCGAACTGTGCCGGCAGAATTGAAATCCGAGCCTCCGTTCCTCTGGAATTCACTAAAATGTATGGAAACGTGTTTTACAGTATTCTGGCTCTCAGGATCGCAATCGGGAAATGAAGACAAGTATTTCCTACGTAAAATGACACGAGTAATCGAACTGTGCCGGCAGAGTTCACATACGAGCCTCTGTTCCTCTGGTATTCACTAATATGTATGAAAACGTGTTTTACAGTATTTTGGCTCCCAGAATTGCTGTCGGGAAATGGAGACAAGCATTTCCTACGTAAAATGACACGAGTAATCGAACTGTACCGGCAGAATTCAAATCCGAGCATCCGTTCCTCTGGAATTCACTAATATGTATGAAAACGTGTTTTACAGTATTCTGGCTCCCAGGATGGCAATCGAGAAATGAAGACAAGTATTTCCTACGTAAAATGACACGAGTAATCGAACTGTGCCGGCAGGATTCAAATCCGAGCATCCGTTCCTCTGAAATCCACTAAAATGTATGAAAACGTGTTTTACAGTATTCTGGCTCCCAGGATCGCAATCGGGAAATGGAAACAAGCATTTCCCATGTAAAATGACACGAGTAATCGAACTGTGCCGGCAGAATTCAAATCCGAGCATCCGTTCCTCTGGTATTCACTAATATGTATGAAAACGTGTTTTACGGTATTTTGGCTCCCAGAATTGCTGTCGGGAAATGGGGACAAGTATTTCCTACGTAAAATGGCACGAGCAATCGAACTGTGCCGGCAGAATTCAAATCCGAGCATCCGTTCCTCTGGAATTCCCTAAAATGTATGAAAACGTGTTTTACAGTATTCTGGCTCCCAGGATGGCAATCGAGAAATGAAGACAAGTACTTCCTACGTAAAATGGCACGAGCAATCGAACTGTGCCGGCAGAATTCAAACCCGAGCATCCGTTCGCTATCAGGAAATGGGAACAAGCATTTCCTGTGTAAAATGACACGAGTAATCGAATGCTGTCGGCAGAATTCAAATCCGAGCCTCTGTTACTCTGGAATTCACAAATATGCATGAAAACGTGTTTTACAGTATTCTGGCTCCCAGGATCGCTATCAGGAAATGGAAGCAAGCATTTTCTACGTAAAATGACACGAGTAATCGAACTGTGCCGGCAGAATTGAAATCCGAGCCTCCGTTCCTCTGGAATTCACTAAAATGTATGGAAACGTGTTTTACAGTATTCTGGCTCTCAGGATCGCAATCGGGAAATGAAGACAAGTATTTCCTACGTAAAATGACACGAGTAATCGATCTGTGCCGGCAGAGTTCAAATACGAGCCTCTGTTCCTCTGGAATTCACTAATATGTATGAAAACGTGTTTTACAGTATTCTGGCTCCCAGGATGGCAATCGAGAAATGAAGACAAGTACTTCCTACGTAAAATGGCACGAGCAATCGAACTGTGCCGGCAGAATTCAAACCCGAGCATCCGTTCGCTATCAGGAAATGGGAACAAGCATTTCCTGTGTAAAATGACACGAGTAATCGAATGCTGTCGGCAGAATTCAAATCCGAGCCTCCGTTCCTCTGGAATTCACTAAAATGTATGGAAACGTGTTTTACAGTATTCTGGCTCCCAGGAACGCAATCGGGAAATGAAGACAAGTATTTCCTACGTAAAATGACACGAGTAATCGAACTGTGCCGGCACAATTCAAATCCGAGCCTCCGTTCCTCTGGTATTCACTAATATGTATGAAAACGTGTTTTACAGTATTTTGGCTCCCAGAATTGCTGTCGGGAAATGGGGACAAGTATTTCCTACGTGAAATGGCACGAGCAATCGAACTGTGCCGGCAGAATTCAAATCCGAGCATCCGTTCCTCTGGAATTCACTAAAATGTATGAAAACGTGTTTTACAGTATTCTAGCTCCCAGGATCGCTATCAGGAAATGGGAACAAGCATTTCCTGTGTAAAATGACACGAGTAATCGAATGCTGTCGGCAGAATTCAAATCCGAGCCTCTGTTACTCTGGAATTCACAAATATGCATGAAAACGTGTTTTACAGTATTCTGGCTCCCAGGATCGCTATCAGGAAATGGAAGCAAGCATTTCCTACGTAAAATGACACGAGTAATCGAACTGTGCCGGCAGAATTGAAATCCGAGCCTCCGTTCCTCTGGAATTCACTAAAATGTATGGAAACGTGTTTTACAGTATTCTGGCTCCCAGGATCGCAATCGGGAAATGAAGACAAGTGTTTCCTACGTAAAATGACACGAGTAATCGAACTGTGCCGGCACAATTCAAATCCGAGCCTCCGTTCCTCTGGAATTCACAAATATGTATGAAAACGTGTTTTACAATATTCTGGCTCCCAGGATCGCAATCGGGAAATGAAGACAAGTGTTTCCTACGTAAAATGGCACGAGTAATCGAACTGTGCCGGCAGAATTCAAATCCGAGCATCCGTTCCTCTGGAATTCACTAATATGTATGAAAACGTGTTTTACAGTATTCTGGCTCCCAGGATCGCAATCGGGAAATGGAAACAAGCATTTCCCATGTAAAATGACACGAGTAATCGAGCTGTGCCGGCAGAATTCAAATCGGAGCCTCCGTTCCTCTGGAATTCCCTAAAATGTATGAAAACGTCTTTTAGAGTATTCTGGCTCCCAGGATGGCAATCGAGAAATGAAGACAAGTATTTCCTACGTAAAATGGCACGAGTAATCGAACTGTGCCGGCAGAATTCAAATCCGAGCATCCGTTCCTCTGGAATTCACTAATATGTATGAAAACGTGTTTTACAGTACTTTGGTTCCCAGGATCGCTATCAAGAAATAGAAACAAGCATTTCCTACGTAAAATGACACGAGTAATCGAACGCTGCCGGCAGAATTCAAATCCGAGCATCCGTTCCTCTGAAATCCACTAAAATGTATGAAAACGTGTTTTACAGTATTCTGGCTCCCAGGATCGCAATCGGGAGATGGTAACAAGTATTTCCTACGTGAAATGGCACGAGCAATCGAACTGTGCCGGCAGAATTCAAATACGAGCCTCTGTTCCTCTGGTATTCACTAATATGCATGAAAACGTGTTTTACAGTATTCTGGCTCCCAGGATCGCTATCAGGAAATGGAAGCAAGCATTTCCTACGTAAAATGACACGAGTAATCGAACTGTGCCGGCAGAATTCAAATCCGAGCATCCGTTCCTCTGGAATTCACTAATATGTATGAAAACGTGTTTTACAATATTCTGGCTCCCAGGATCGCAATCGGGAAATGAAGACAAGTATTTCCTACGTAAAATGGCACGAGCAATCGAACTGTGCCGGCAGAATTCAAATACGAGCCTCTGTTCCTCTGGTATTCACTAATATGTATGAAAACGTGTTTTACAGTATTTTGGCTCCCAGAATTGCTGTCGGGAAATGGGGACAAGTATTTCCTACGTGAAATGGCACGAGCAATCGAACTGTGCCGGCAGAATTCAAATCCGAGCATCCGTTCCTCTGGAATTCACTAATATGTATGAAAACGTGTTTTACAATATTCTGGCTCCCAGGATCGCAATCGGTAAATGAAGACAAGTATTTCCTACGTAAAATGGCACGAGCAATCGAACTGTGCCGGCAGAATTCAAATCCGAGCATCCGTTCCTCTGGAATTCACTAATATGTATGAAAACGTGTTTTACAATATTCTGGCTCCCAGGATCGCTATCGGGAAATGGGAACAAGCATTTCCTGCGTAAAATGACACGACTAATCGAACGCTGTCGGCAGAATTCAAATCCGAGCCTCCGTTCCTCTGGAATTCCCTAAAATGTATGAAAACGTGTTTTACAGTATTCTGGCTCCCAGGATCGCAATCGGGAAATGAAGACAAGTATTTCCTACGTGAAATGACACGAGCAATCGAACTGTGCCGGCAGAATTCAAATCCGAGCATCCGTTCCTCTGGAATTCACTAATATGTATGAAAACGTGTTTTACAATATTCTGGCTCCCAGGATCGCAATCGGGAAATGAAGACAAGTATTTCCTACGTAAAATGGCACGAGCAATCGAACTGTGCCGGCAGAATTCAAATACGAGCCTCTGTTCCTCTGGTATTCACTAATATGTATGAAAACGTGTTTTACAGTATTTTGGCTCCCAGAATTGCTGTCGGGAAATGGGGACAAGTATTTCCTACGTGAAATGGCACGAGCAATCGAACTGTGCCGGCAGAATTCAAATCCGAGCATCCGTTCCTCTGGAATTCACTAATATGTATGAAAACGTGTTTTACAATATTCTGGCTCCCAGGATCGCAATCGGGAAATGAAGACAAGTATTTCCTACGTAAAATGGCACGAGCAATCGAACTGTGCCGGCAGAATTCAAATACGAGCCTCTGTTCCTCTGGTATTCACTAATATGTATGAAAACGTGTTTTACAGTATTTGGGCTCCCAGTATCGCTATCGGGAAATGGGAACAAGCATTTCCTGCGTAAATTGACACGAGTAATCGAACTGTGCCGGCAGAATTCAAATCCGAGCCTCCGTTCCTCTGGAATTCCCTAAAATGTATGAAAACGTGTTTTACAGTATTCTGGCTCCCAGGATGGCAATCGAGAAATGAAGACAAGTATTTCCTACGTAAAATGGCACGAGTAATCGAACTGTGCCGGCAGGATTCAAATCCGAGCATCCGTTCCTCTGGAATTCACTAATATGTATGAAAACGTGTTTTACAGTATTCTGGCTCCCAGGATCGCAATCGGGAAATGGAAACAAGCATTTCCCATGTAAAATGACACGAGTAATCGAACTATGCCGGCAGAATTCAAATCCGAGCATCCGTTCCTCTGGAATTCACTAAAATGTATGGAAACGTGTTTTACAGTATTCTGGCTCTCAGGATCGCAATCGGGAAATGAAGACAAGTATTTCCTACGTAAAATGACACGAGTAATCGAACTGTGCCGGCAGAGTTCAAATACGAGCCTCTGTTCCTCTGGAATTCACTAATATGTATGAAAACGTGTTTTACAGTATTCTGGCTCCCAGGATGGCAATCGAGAAATGAAGACAAGTACTTCCTACGTAAAATGGCACGAGCAATCGAACTGTGCCGACAGAATTTAAATCGGAGCCGCCGTTCTTCCGAAATTCACTAATATGTATGAAAACGTGTTTTACAATATTCTGGCTACCAGGATCGCAATCGGAAAATGAAGACAAGCATTTCCCAAGTAAAATGACACGAGTAATCGAACTATGCCGGCAGAATTCAAATCCGAGCATCCGTTCCTCTGGAATTCCCTAAAATGTATGAAAACGTGTTTTACAGTATTCTGGCTCCCAGGATCGCAATCGGGAAATGAAGACAAGCATTTCCTACGTAAAATGACACGAGTAATCGAACTGTGCCGGCACAATTCAAATCCGAGCCTCCGTTCCTCTGGAATTCACAAATATGTATGAAAACGTGTTTTACACAATTTTGGCTCCCAGGATCGCTATCGGGAAATGGGAACAAGCATTTCCTGCGTAAAATGACACGACTAATCGAACGCTGCCGGCAGAATTCAAATCCGAGCCTCCGTTCCTCTGGAATTCCCTAAAATGTATGAAAACGTGTTTTACAGTATTCTGGCTCCCAGGATCGCAATCGGGAAATGAAGACAAGTATTTCCTACGTGAAATGACACGAGCAATCGAACTGTGCCGGCAGAATTCAAATCCGAGCATCCGTTCCTCTGGAATTCACTAATATGTATGAAAACGTGTTTTACAATATTCTGGCTCCCAGTATCGCAATCGGGAAATGAAGACAAGTATTTCCTACGTAAAATGGCACGAGCAATCGAACTGTGCCGGCAGAATTCAAATACGAGCCTCTGTTCCTCTGGTATTCACTAATATGTATGAAAACGTGTTTTACAGTATTTTGGCTCCCAGAATTGCTGTCGGGAAATGGGGACAAGTAGTTCCTACGTGAAATGGCACGAGCAATCGAACTGTGCCGGCAGAATTCAAATCCGAGCATCCGTTCCTCTGGAATTCACTAATATGTATGAAAACGTGTTTTACAATATTCTGGCTCCCAGGATCGCAATCGGGAAATGAAGACAAGTATTTCCTACGTAAAATGGCACGAGCAATCGAACTGTGCCGGCAGAATTCAAATACGAGCCTCTGTTCCTCTGGTATTCACTAATATGTATGAAAACGTGTTTTACAGTATTTTGGCTCCCAGAATTGCTGTCGGGAAATGGGGACAAGTATTTCCTACGTGAAATGGCACGAGCAATCGAACTGTGCCGGCAGAATTCAAATCCGAGCATCCGTTCCTCTGGAATTCACTAATATGTATGAAAACGTGTTTTACAGTATTCTGGCTCTCAGGATCGCAATCGGGAAATGGAAACAAGCATTTCCCATGTAAAATGACACGAGTAATCGAGCTGTGCCGGCAGAATTCAAATCCGAGCATCCGTTCCTCTGGAATTCACTAAAATGTATGAAAACGTGTTTTACAGTATTCTAGCTCCCAGGATCGCTATCAGGAAATGGGAACAAGCATTTCCTGTGTAAAATGACACGAGTAATCGAATGCTGTCGGCAGAATTCAAATCCGAGCCTCTGTTACTCTGGAATTCACAAATATGCATGAAAACGTGTTTTACAGTATTCTGGCTCCCAGGATCGCTATCAGGAAATGGAAGCAAGCATTTCCTACGTAAAATGACACGAGTAATCGAACTGTGCCGGCAGAATTGAAATCCGAGCCTCCGTTCCTCTGGAATTCACTAAAATGTATGGAAACGTGTTTTACAGTATTCTGGCTCCCAGGATCGCAATCGGGAAATGAAGACAAGTATTTCCTACGTAAAATGACACGAGTAATCGAACTGTGCCGGCACAATTCAAATCCGAGCCTCCGTTCCTCTGGAATTCACAAATATGTATGAAAACGTGTTTTACAATATTCTGGCTCCCAGGATCGCAATCGGGAAATGAAGACAAGTGTTTCCTACGTAAAATGGCACGAGTAATCGAACTGTGCCGACAGAATTCAAATCCGAGCATCCGTTCCTCTGGAATTCACTAATATGTATGAAAACGTGTTTTACAGTATTCTGGCTCCCAGGATCGCAATCGGGAAATGGAAACAAGCATTTCCCATGTAAAATGACACGAGTAATCGAGCTGTGCCGGCAGAATTCAAATCGGAGCCTCCGTTCCTCTGGAATTCCCTAAAATGTATGAAAACGTCTTTTAGAGTATTCTGGCTCCCAGGATGGCAATCGAGAAATGAAGACAAGTATTTCCTACGTAAAATGGCACGAGTAATCGAACTGTGCCGGCAGAATTCAAATCCGAGCATCCGTTCCTCTGGAATTCACTAAAATGTATGAAAACGTGTTTTACAGTATTCTAGCTCCCAGGATCGCTATCAGGAAATGGAAGCAAGCATTTCCTACGTAAAATGACACGAGTAATCGAACTGTGCCGGCAGAATTGAAATCCGAGCCTCCGTTCCTCTGGAATTCACTAAAATGTATGGAAACGTGTTTTACAGTATTCTGGCTCTCAGGATCGCAATCGGGAAATGAAGACAAGTATTTCCTACGTAAAATGACACGAGTAATCGAACTGTGCCGGCAGAGTTCACATACGAGCCTCTGTTCCTCTGGTATTCACTAATATGTATGAAAACGTGTTTTACAGTATTTTGGCTCCCAGAATTGCTGTCGGGAAATGGGGACAAGCATTTCCCAAGTAAAATGACACGAGTAATCGAACTATGCCGGCAGAATTCAAATCCGAGCATCCGTTCCTCTGGAATTCCCTCAAATGTATGAAAACGTGTTTTACAGTATTCTGGCTCCCAGGATCGCAATCGGGAAATGAAGACAAGTATTTCCTACGTAAAATGACACGAGTAATCGAACTGTGCCGGCACAATTCAAATCCGAGCCTCCGTTCCTCTGGAATTCACAAATATGTATGAAAACGTGTTTTACACAATTTTGGCACCCAGGATCGCTATCGGGAAATGGGAACAAGCATTTTCTGCGTAAAATGACACGACTAATCGAATGCTGTCGGCAGAATTCAAATCCGAGCCTCCGTTCCTCTGGAATTCCCTAAAATGTATGAAAACGTGTTTTACAGTATTCTGGCGCCCAGGATCGCAATCGGGATATGAAAAGAAGTATTTACTACGTAAAATGACACGACTAATCGAACTGTGCCGGCAGAATTCAAAGCCGAGCCTCTGTTCCTCTGGAATTCACTAAAATGTATGAAAACGTGTTTTACAGTATTCTGGCTCCCAGGATCGCAATCGCGAAATGAAGACAAGTGTTTCCTACGTAAAATGGCACGAGTAATCGAACTATGCCGGCAGAATTCAAATCCGAGCCTCTGTTCCTCTGGAATTCACTAAAATGTATGAAAACGTGTTTTACAGTATTCTAGCTCCCAGGATCGCTATCAGGAAATGGGAACAAGCATTTCCTGTGTAAAATGACACGAGTAATCGAATGCTGTCGGCAGAATTCAAATCCGAGCCTCTGTTACTCTGGAATTCACAAATATGCATGAAAACGTGTTTTACAGTATTCTGGCTCCCAGGATCGCTATCAGGAAATGGAAGCAAGCATTTCCTACGTAAAATGACACGAGTAATCGAACTGTGCCGGCAGAATTGAAATCCGAGCCTCCGTTCCTCTGGAATTCACTAAAATGTATGGAAACGTGTTTTACAGTATTCTGGCTCTCAGGATCGCAATCGGGAAATGAAGACAAGTATTTCCTACGTAAAATGACACGAGTAATCGAACTGTGCCGGCAGAGTTCACATACGAGCCTCTGTTCCTCTGGTATTCACTAATATGTATGAAAACGTGTTTTACAGTATTTTGGCTCCCAGAATTGCTGTCGGGAAATGGGGACAAGCATTTCCTACGTAAAATGACACGAGTAATCGAACTGTACCGGCAGAATTCAAATCCGAGCATCCGTTCCTCTGGAATTCATTAATATGTATGAAAACGTGTTTTACAGTATTCTGGCTCCCAGGATGGCAATCGAGAAATGAAGACAAGTATTTCCTACGTAAAATGACACGAGTAATCGAACTGTGCCGGCAGGATTCAAATCCGAGCATCCGTTCCTCTGAAATCCACTAAAATGTATGAAAACGTGTTTTACAGTATTCTGGCTCCCAGGATCGCAATCGGGAAATGGAAACAAGCATTTCCCATGTAAAATGACACGAGTAATCGAACTGTGCCGGCAGAATTCAAATCCGAGCATCCGTTCCTCTGGTATTCACTAATATGTATGAAAACGTGTTTTACGGTATTTTGGCTCCCAGGATGGCAATCGAGAAATGAAGACAAGTACTTCCTACGTAAAATGGCACGAGCAATCGAACTGTGCCGGCAGAATTCAAACCCGAGCATCCGTTCGCTATCAGGAAATGGGAACAAGCATTTCCTGTGTAAAATGACACGAGTAATCGAATGCTGTCGGCAGAATTCAAATCCGAGCCTCTGTTACTCTGGAATTCACAAATATGCATGAAAACGTGTTTTACAGTATTCTGGCTCCCAGGATCGCTATCAGGAAATGGAAGCAAGCATTTCCTACGTAAAATGACACGAGTAATCGAACTGTGCCGGCAGAATTGAAATCCGAGCCTCCGTTCCTCTGGAATTCACTAAAATGTATGGAAACGTGTTTTACAGTATTCTGGCTCTCAGGATCGCAATCGGGAAATGAAGACAAGTATTTCCTACGTAAAATGACACGAGTAATCGATCTGTGCCGGCAGAGTTCAAATACGAGCCTCTGTTCCTCTGGAATTCACTAATATGTATGAAAACGTGTTTTACAGTATTCTGGCTCCCAGGATGGCAATCGAGAAATGAAGACAAGTACTTCCTACGTAAAATGGCACGAGCAATCGAACTGTGCCGGCAGAATTCAAACCCGAGCATCCGTTCGCTATCAGGAAATGGGAACAAGCATTTCCTGTGTAAAATGACACGAGTAATCGAATGCTGTCGGCAGAATTCAAATCCGAGCCTCTGTTACTCTGGAATTCACAAATATGCATGAAAACGTGTTTTACAGTATTCTGGCTCCCAGGATCGCTATCCGGAAATGGAAGCAAGCATTTCCTACGTAAAATGACACGAGTAATCGAACTGTGCCGGCAGAATTGAAATCCGAGCCTCCGTTCCTCTGGAATTCACTAAAATGTATGGAAACGTGTTTTACAGTATTCTGGCTCCCAGGATCGCAATCGGGAAATGAAGACAAGTATTTCCTACGTAAAATGACACGAGTAATCGAACTGTGCCGGCACAATTCAAATCCGAGCCTCCGTTCCTCTGGAATTCACAAATATGTATGAAAACGTGTTTTACAATATTCTGGCTCCCAGGATCGCAATCGGGAAATGGAAACAAGCATTTCCCATGTAAAATGACACGAGTAATCGAGCTGTGCCGGCAGAATTCAAATCGGAGCCTCCGTTCCTCTGGAATTCCCTAAAATGTATGAAAACGTCTTTTAGAGTATTCTGGCTCCCAGGATGGCAATCGAGAAATGAAGACAAGTATTTCCTACGTAAAATGGCACGAGTAATCGAACTGTGCCGGCAGAATTCAAATCCGAGCATCCGTTCCTCTGGAATTCACTAATATGTATGAAAACGTGTTTTACAGTACTTTGGTTCCCAGGATCGCTATCAAGAAATAGAAACAAGCATTTCCTACGTAAAATGACACGAGTAATCGAACGCTGCCGGCAGAATTCAAATCCGAGCCTCTGTTACTCTGGAATTCACAAATATGCATGAAAACGTGTTTTACAGTATTCTGGCTCCCAGGATCGCTATCAGGAAATGGAAGCAAGCATTTCCTACGTAAAATGACACGAGTAATCGAACTGTGCCGGCAGAATTCAAATCCGAGCCTCCGTTCCTCTGGAATTCACCAATATGTATGAAAACGTGTTTTACAGTATTCTGGCTCCCAGGATGGCAATCGAGAAATGAAGACAAGTATTTCCTACGTAAAATGGCACGAGTAATCGAACTGTGCCGGCAGGATTCAAATCCGAGCATCCGTTCCTCTGGAATTCACTAATATGTATGAAAACGTGTTTTACAGTATTCTGGCTCCCAGGATGGGAATCGAGAAATGAAGACAAGTACTTCCTACGTAAAATGGCACGAGCAATCGAACTGTGCCGGCAGAATTCAAACCCGAGCATCCGTTCTTCCGAAATTCACTAATATGTATGAAAACGTGTTTTACAATATTCTGGCTACCAGGATCGCAATCGGAAAATGAAGACAAGCATTTCCCAAGTAAAACGACACGAGTAATCGAACTATGCCGGCAGAATTCAAATCCGAGCATCCGTTCCTCTGGAATTCCCTAAAATGTATGAAAACGTGTTTTACAGTATTCTGGCTCCCAGGATCGCAATCGGGAAATGAAGACAAGTATTTCCTACGTAAAATGACACGAGTAATCGAACTGTGCCGGCAGAATTCAAATCCGAGCCTCTGTTACTCTGGAATTCACAAATATGCATGAAAACGTGTTTTACAGTATTCTGGCTCCCAGGATCGCTATCAGGAAATGGAAGCAAGCATTTCCTACGTAAAATGACACGAGTAATCGAACTGTGCCGGCAGAATTGAAATCCGAGCCTCCGTTCCTCTGGAATTCACTAAAATGTATGAAAACGTGTTTTACAATATTCTGGCTACCAGGATCGCAATCGGAAAATGAAGACAAGCATTTCCCAAGTAAAATGACACGAGTAATCGAACTATGCCGGCAGAATTCAAATCCGAGCATCCGTTCCTCTGGAATTCCCTAAAATGTATGAAAACGTGTTTTACAGTATTCTGGCTCCCAGGATCGCAATCGGGAAATGAAGACAAGTATTTCCTACGTAAAATGACACGAGTAATCGAACTGTGCCGGCACAATTCAAATCCGAGCCTCCGTTCCTCTGGAATTCACAAATATGTATGAAAACGTGTTTTACACAATTTTGGCTCCCAGGATCGCTATCGGGAAATGGGAACAAGCATTTCCTGCGTAAAATGACACGACTAATCGAACGCTGTCGGCAGAATTCAAATCCGAGCCTCCGTTCCTCTGGAATTCCCTAAAATGTATGAAAACGTGTTTTACAGTATTTTGGCTCCCAGAATTGCTGTCGGGAAATGGGGACAAGCATTTCCTACGTAAAATTACACGAGTAATCGAACTGTGCCGGCACAATTCAAATCCGAGCATCCGTTCCTCTGGAATTCACTAATATGTATGAAAACGTGTTTTACAGTATTCTGGCTCTCAGGATCGCAATCGGGAAATGGAAACAAGCATTTCCCATGTAAAATGACACGAGTAATCGAGCTGTGCCGGCAGAATTCAAACCCGAGCATCCGTTCTTCCGAAATTCACTGATATGTATGAAAACGTGTTTTACAATATTCTGGCTACCAGGATCGCAATCGGGAAATGAAGACAAGTATTTCCTACGTAAAATGACACGAGTAATCGAACTGTGCCGGCACAATTCAAATCCGAGCATCCGTTCCTCTGGAATTCCCTAAAATGTATGAAAACGTGTTTTACAGTATTTTGGCTCCCAGAATTGCTGTCGGGAAATGGGGACAAGCATTTCCTACGTAAAATTACACGAGTAATCGAACTGTGCCGGCACAATTCAAATCGGAGCCTCCGTTCCTCTGGAATTCCCTAAAATGTATGAAAACGTCTTTTAGAGTATTCTGGCCCCCAGGATGGCAATCGAGAAATGAAGACAAGTATTTCCTACGTAAAATGGCACGAGCAATCGAACTGTGCCGGCAGAATTCAAACCCGAGCATCCGTTCTTCCGAAATTCACTGATATGTATGAAAACGTGTTTTACAATATTCTGGCTACCAGGATCGCAATCGGGAAATGAAGACAAGTATTTCCTACGTAAAATGACACGAGTAATCGAACTGTGCCGGCACAATTCAAATCCGAGCATCCGTTCCTCTGGAATTCACTAATATGTATGAAAACGTGTTTTACAGTATTCTGGCTCTCAGGATCGCAATCGGGAAATGGAAACAAGCATTTCCCATGTAAAATGACACGAGTAATCGAGCTGTGCCGGCAGAATTCAAATCCGAGCATCCGTTCCTCTGGAATTCACTAAAATGTATGAAAACGTGTTTTACAGTATTCTGGCTCCCAGGATCGCTATCAGGAAATGGAAGCAAGCATTTCCTACGTAAAATGACACGAGTAATCGAACTGTGCCGGCAGAATTGAAATCCGAGCCTCCGTTCCTCTGGAATTCACAAATATGTATGAAAACGTGTTTTACAATATTCTGGCTCCCAGGATCGCAATCGGGAAATGAAGACAAGTGTTTCCTACGTAAAATGGCACGAGTAATCGAACTGTGCCGGCAGAATTCAAATCCGAGCATCCGTTCCTCTGGAATTCACTAAAATGTATGAAAACGTGTTTTACAGTATTCTAGCTCCCAGGATCGCTATCAGGAAATGGGAACAACCATTTCCTGTGTAAAATGACACGAGTAATCGAATGCTGTCGGCAGAATTCAAATCCGAGCCTCTGTTACTCTGGAATTCACAAATATGCATGAAAACGTGTTTTACAGTATTCTGGCTCTCAGGATCGCAATCGGGAAATGAAGACAAGTATTTCCTACGTAAAATGACACGAGTAATCGAACTGTGCCGGCACAATTCAAATCCGAGCCTCCGTTCCTCTGGAATTCACAAATATGTATGAAAACGTGTTTTACAATATTCTGGCTCCCAGGATCGCAATCGGGAAATGAAGACAAGTGTTTCCTACGTAAAATGACACGAGTAATCGAGCTGTGCCGGCAGAATTCAAATCCGAGCCTCCGTTCCTCTGGAATTCACAAATATGTATGAAAACGTGTTTTACAATATTCTGGCTCCCAGGATCGCAATCGGGAAATGAAGACAAGTGTTTCCTACGTAAAATGGCACGAGTAATCGAACTGTGCCGGCAGGATTCAAATCCGAGCATCCGTTCCTCTGGAATTCACTAATATGTATGAAAACGTGTTTTACAGTATTCTGGCTCCCAGGATCGCAATCGGGAAATGGAAACAAGCATTTCCCATGTAAAATGACACGAGTAATCGAACTATGCCGGCAGAATTCAAATCCGAGCATCCGTTCCTCTGGAATTCACTAAAATGTATGGAAACGTGTTTTACAGTATTCTGGCTCTCAGGATCGCAATCGGGAAATGAAGACAAGTATTTCCTACGTAAAATGACACGAGTAATCGAACTGTGCCGGCAGAGTTCAAATACGAGCCTCTGTTCCTCTGGAATTCACTAATATGTATGAAAACGTGTTTTACAGTATTCTGGCTCCCAGGATGGCAATCGAGAAATGAAGACAAGTACTTCCTACGTAAAATGGCACGAGCAATCGAACTGTGCCGACAGAATTTAAATCGGAGCCGCCGTTCTTCCGAAATTCACTAATATGTATGAAAACGTGTTTTACAATATTCTGGCTACCAGGATCGCAATCGGAAAATGAAGACAAGCATTTCCCAAGTAAAATGACGCGAGTAATCGAACTATGCCGGCAGAATTCAAATCCGAGCATCCGTTCCTCTGGAATTCCCTAAAATGTATGAAAACGTGTTTTACAGTATTCTGGCTCCCAGGATCGCAATCGGGAAATGAAGACAAGTATTTCCTACGTAAAATGACACGAGTAATCGAACTGTGCCGGCACAATTCAAATCCGAGCCTCCGTTCCTCTGGAATTCACAAATATGTATGAAAACGTGTTTTACAATATTCTGGCTCCCAGGATCGCAATCGGGAAATGAAGACAAGTGTTTCCTACGTAAAATGGCACGAGTAATCGAACTGTGCCGGCAGGATTCAAATCCGAGCATCCGTTCCTCTGGAATTCACTAATATGTATGAAAACGTGTTTTACAGTATTCTGGCTCCCAGGATCGCAATCGGGAAATGGAAACAAGCATTTCCCATGTAAAATGACACGAGTAATCGAACTATGCCGGCAGAATTCAAATCCGAGCATCCGTTCCTCTGGAATTCACTAAAATGTATGGAAACGTGTTTTACAGTATTCTGGCTCTCAGGATCGCAATCGGGAAATGAAGACAAGTATTTCCTACGTAAAATGACACGAGTAATCGAACTGTGCCGGCAGAGTTCAAATACGAGCCTCTGTTCCTCTGGAATTCACTAATATGTATGAAAACGTGTTTTACAGTATTCTGGCTCCCAGGATGGCAATCGAGAAATGAAGACAAGTACTTCCTACGTAAAATGGCACGAGCAATCGAACTGTGCCGACAGAATTTAAATCGGAGCCGCCGTTCTTCCGAAATTCACTAATATGTATGAAAACGTGTTTTACAATATTCTGGCTACCAGGATCGCAATCGGAAAATGAAGACAAGCATTTCCCAAGTAAAATGACGCGAGTAATCGAACTATGCCGGCAGAATTCAAATCCGAGCATCCGTTCCTCTGGAATTCCCTAAAATGTATGAAAACGTGTTTTACAGTATTCTGGCTCCCAGGATCGCAATCGGGAAATGAAGACAAGTATTTCCTACGTAAAATGACACGAGTAATCGAACTGTGCCGGCACAATTCAAATCCGAGCCTCCGTTCCTCTGGAATTCACAAATATGTATGAAAACGTGTTTTACAATATTCTGGCTCCCAGGATCGCAATCGGGAAATGAAGACAAGTATTTCCTACGTAAAATGACACGAGTAATCGAGCTGTGCCGGCAGAATTCAAATCCGAGCATCCGTTCCTCTGGAATTCACTAAAATGTATGAAAACGTATTTTACAGTATTCTAGCTCCCAGGATCGCTATCAGGAAATGAAGACAAGTATTTCCTACGTAAAATGACACGAGTAATCGAACTGTGCCGACAGAGTTCAAATACGAGCCTCTGTTCCTCTGGTATTCACTAATATGTATGAAAACGTGTTTTACAGTATTTTGGCTCCCAGAATTGCTGTCGGGAAATGGGGACAAGCATTTCCTACGTAAAATTACACGAGTAATCGAACTGTGCCGGCAGAATTCAAATCGGAGCCTCCGTTCCTCTGGAATTCCCTAAAATGTATGAAAACGTGTTTTACAGTATTCTGGCTCCCAGGATCGCAATCGGGAAATGAAGACAAGTATTTCCTACGTAAAATGACACGAGTAATCGAACTGTGCCGACAGAGTTCAAATACGAGCCTCTGTTCCTCTGGTATTCACTAATATGTATGAAAACGTGTTTTACAGTATTTTGGCTCCCAGAATTGCTGTCGGGAAATGGGGACAAGCATTTCCTACGTAAAATTACACGAGTAATCGAACTGTGCCGGCAGAATTCAAATCGGAGCCTCCGTTCCTCTGGAATTCCCTAAAATGTATGAAAACGTCTTTTAGAGTATTCTGGCCCCCAGGATGGCAATCGAGAAATGAAGACAAGTATTTCCTACGTAAAATGGCACGAGCAATCGAACTGTGCCGGCAGAATTCAAACCCGAGCATCCGTTCTTCCGAAATTCACTAATATGTATGAAAACGTGTTTTACAATATTCTGGCTACCAGGATCGCAATCGGGAAATGAAGACAAGTATTTCCTACGTAAAATGACACGAGTAATCGAACTGTGCCGGCACAATTCAAATCCGAGCCTCCGTTCCTCTGGAATTCACAAATATGTATGAAAACGTGTTTTACAATATTCTGGCTCCCAGGATCGCAATCGGGAAATGAAGACAAGTGTTTCCTACGTAAAATGGCACGAGTAATCGAACTGTGAAGGCAGAATTCAAATCCGAGCATCCGTTCCTCTGGAATTCACTAAAATGTATGAAAACGTGTTTTACAGTATTCTAGCTCCCAGGATCGCTATCAGGAAATGGGAACAACCATTTCCTGTGTAAAATGACACGAGTAATCGAATGCTGTCGGCAGAATTCAAATCCGAGCCTCTGTTACTCTGGAATTCACAAATATGCATGAAAACGTGTTTTGCAGTATTCTGGCTCCCAGGATCGCTATCAGGAAATGGAAGCAAGCATTTCCTACGTAAAATGACACGAGTAATCGAACTGTGCCGGCAGAATTGAAATCCGAGCCTCCGTTCCTCTGGAATTCACTAAAATGTATGGAAACGTGTTTTACAGTATTCTGGCTCCCAGGATGGCAATCGAGAAATGAAGACAAGTACTTCCTACGTAAAATGGCACGAGCAATCGAACTGTGCCGGCACAATTCAAATCCGAGCCTCCGTTCCTCTGGAATTCACAAATATGTATGAAAACGTGTTTTACACAATTTTGGCTCCCAGGATCGCTATCGGGAAATGGGAACAAGCATTTCCTGCGTAAAATGACACGACTAATCGAACGCTGTCGGCAGAATTCAAATCCGAGCCTCCGTTCCTCTGGAATTCCCTAAAATGTATGAAAACGTGTTTTACAGTATTCTGGCTCCCAGGATCGCAATCGGGAAATGAAGACAAGTATTTCCTACGTGAAATGACACGAGCAATCGAACTGTGCCGGCAGAATTCAAATCCGAGCATCCGTTCCTCTGGAATTCACTAATATGTATGAAAACGTGTTTTACAATATTCTGGCTCCCAGGATCGCAATCGGGAAATGAAGACAAGTATTTCCTACGTAAAATGGCACGAGCAATCGAACTGTGCCGGCAGAATTCAAATACGAGCCTCTGTTCCTCTGGTATTCACTAATATGTATGAAAACGTGTTTTACAGTATTTTGGCTCCCAGAATTGCTGTCGGGAAATGGGGACAAGTATTTCCTACGTGAAATGACACGAGTAATCGAACTGTGCTGGCAGAATTCAAATCCGAGCCTCCGTTCCTCTGGAATTCCCTAAAATGTATGAAAACGTGTTTTACAGTATTCTGGCTCCCAGGATGGCAATCGAGAAATGAAGACAAGTATTTCCTACGTAAAATGGCACGAGTAATCGAACTGTGCCGGCAGGATTCAAATCCGAGCATCCGTTCCTCTGGAATTCACTAATATGTATGAAAACGTGTTTTACAGTATTCTGGCTCCCAGGATCGCAATCGGGAAATGGAAACAAGCATTTCCCATGTAAAATGACACGAGTAATCGAACTATGCCGGCAGAATTCAAATCCGAGCATCCGTTCCTCTGGAATTCACTAAAATGTATGGAAACGTGTTTTACAGTATTCTGGCTCTCAGGATCGCAATCGGGAAATGAAGACAAGTATTTCCTACGTAAAATGACACGAGTAATCGAACTGTGCCGGCAGAGTTCAAATACAAGCCTCTGTTCCTCTGGAATTCACTAATATGTATGAAAACGTGCTTTACAGTATTCTGGCTCCCAGGATGGCAATCGAGAAATGAAGACAAGTACTTCCTACGTAAAATGGCACGAGCAATCGAACTGTGCCGACAGAATTTAAATCGGAGCCGCCGTTCTTCCGAAATTCACTAATATGTATGAAAACGTGTTTTACAATATTCTGGCTACCAGGATCGCAATCGGAAAATGAAGACAAGCATTTCCCAAGTAAAATGACACGAGTAATCGAACTATGCCGGCAGAATTCAAATCCGAGCATCCGTTCCTCTGGAATTCCCTAAAATGTATGAAAACGTGTTTTACAGTATTCTGGCTCCCAGGATCGCAATCGGGAAATGAAGACAAGTATTTCCTACGTAAAATGACACGAGTAATCGAGCTGTGCCGGCAGAATTCAAATCCGAGCATCCGTTCCTCTGGAATTCACTAAAATGTATGAAAACGTATTTTACAGTATTCTAGCTCCCAGGATCGCTATCAGGAAATGGGAACAACCATTTCCTGTGTAAAATGACACGAGTAATCGAATGCTGTCGGCAGAATTCAAATCCGAGCCTCTGTTACTCTGGAATTCACAAATATGCATGAAAACGTGTTTTACAGTATTCTGGCTCCCAGGATCGCTATCAGGAAATGGAAGCAAGCATTTCCTACGTAAAATGACACGAGTAATCGAACTGTGCCGACAGAATTTAAATCGGAGCCGCCGTTCTTCCGAAATTCACTAATATGTATGAAAACGTGTTTTACAATATTCTGGCTACCAGGATCGCAATCGGAAAATGAAGACAAGCATTTCCCAAGTAAAATGACGCGAGTAATCGAACTATGCCGGCAGAATTCAAATCCGAGTATCCGTTCCTCTGGAATTCCCTAAAATGTATGAAAACGTGTTTTACAGTATTCTGGCTCCCAGGATCGCAATCGGGAAATGAAGACAAGGATTTCCTACGTAAAATGACACGAGTAATCGAGCTGTGCCGGCAGAATTCAAATCCGAGCATCCGTTCCTCTGGAATTCACTAATATGTATGAAAACGTGTTTTACAGTATTCTGGCTCCCAGGATGGCAATCGAGAAATGAAGACAAGTATTTCCTACGTAAAATGACACGAGTAATCGAACTGTGCCGGCAGGATTCAAATCCGAGCATCCGTTCCTCTGAAATCCACTAAAATGTATGAAAACGTGTTTTACAGTATTCTGGCTCCCAGGATCGCAATCGGGAAATGGAAACAAGCATTTCCCATGTAAAATGACACGAGTAATCGAACTGTGCCGGCAGAATTCAAATCCGAGCATCCGTTCCTCTGGAATTCACTAATATGTATGAAAACGTCTTTTACAGTATTCTGGCTCAAAGGATGGCAATCGAGAAATGAAGACAAGTATTTCCTACGTAAAATGGCACGAGCAATCGAACTGTGCCGGCAGAATTCAAATACGAGCCTCTGTTCCTCTGGTATTCACTAATATGTATGAAAACGTGTTTTACGGTATTTTGGCTCCCAGAATTGCTGTCGGGAAATGGGGACAAGTATTTCCTACGTAAAATGGCACGAGCAATCGAACTGTGCCGGCAGAATTCAAATCCGAGCATCCGTTCCTCTGGAATTCCCTAAAATGTATGAAAACGTGTTTTACAGTATTCTGGCTCCCAGGATCGTTATCAAGAAATAGAAATAAGCATTTCCTACGTAAAATGACACGAGTAATCGAACTGTGCCAGCAGAATTCAAATCCGAGCCTCCGTTCCTCTGGAATTCACTAATATGTATGAAAACGTGTTTTACAGTATTCTGGCTCCCAGGATGGCAATCGAGAAATGAAGACAAGTATTTCCTACGTAAAATGGCACGAGTAATCGAACTGTGCCGGCAGGATTCAAATCCGAGCATCCGTTCCTCTGAAATCCACTAAAATGTATGAAAACGTGTTTTACAGTATTCTGGCTCCCAGGATCGCAATCGGGAAATGAAGACAAGTATTTCCTACGTAAAATGACACGAGTAATCGAACTGTGCCGGCAGAGTTCAAATACGAGCCTCTGTTCCTCTGGAATTCACTAATATGTATGAAAACGTGTTTTACAGTATTCTGGCTCCCAGGATGGCAATCGAGAAATGAAGACAAGTACTTCCTACGTAAAATGGCACGAGCAATCGAACTGTGCCGGCAGAATTCAAACCCGAGCATCCGTTCGCTATCAGGAAATGGGAACAAGCATTTCCTGTGTAAAATGACACGAGTAATCGAATGCTGTCGGCAGAATTCAAATCCGAGCCTCTGTTACTCTGGAATTCACAAATATGCATGAAAACGTGTTTTACAGTATTCTGGCTCCCAGGATCGCTATCAGGAAATGGAAGCAAGCATTTCCTACGTAAAATGACACGAGTAATCGAACTGTGCCGACAGAATTTAAATCGGAGCCGCCGTTCTTCCGAAATTCACTAATATGTATGAAAACGTGTTTTACAATATTCTGGCTACCAGGATCGCAATCGGAAAATGAAGACAAGCATTTCCCAAGTAAAATGACGCGAGTAATCGAACTATGCCGGCAGAATTCAAATCCGAGCATCCGTTCCTCTGGAATTCCCTAAAATGTATGAAAACGTGTTTTACAGTATTCTGGCTCCCAGGATCGCAATCGGGAAATGAAGACAAGTATTTCCTACGTAAAATGACACGAGTAATCGAGCTGTGCCGGCAGAATTCAAATCCGAGCATCCGTTCCTCTGGAATTCACTAATATGTATGAAAACGTCTTTTACAGTATTCTGGCTCCCAGGATGGCAATCGAGAAATGAAGACAAGTATTTCCTACGTAAAATGACACGAGTAATCGAACTGTGCCGGCAGGATTCAAATCCGAGCATCCGTTCCTCTGAAATCCACTAAAATGTATGAAAACGTGTTTTACAGTATTCTGGCTCCCAGGATCGCAATCGGGAAATGGAAACAAGCATTTCCCATGTAAAATGACACGAGTAATCGAACTGTGCCGGCAGAATTCAAATCCGAGCATCCGTTCCTCTGGAATTCACTAATATGTATGAAAACGTCTTTTACAGTATTCTGGCTCCCAGGATGGCAATCGAGAAATGAAGACAAGTATTTCCTACGTAAAATGGCACGAGCAATCGAACTGTGCCGGCAGAATTCAAATACGAGCCTCTGTTCCTCTGGTATTCACTAATATGTATGAAAACGTGTTTTACAGTATTTTGGCTCCCAGAATTGCTGTCGGGAAATGGGGACAAGCATTTCCTACGTAAAATTACACGAGTAATCGAACTGTGCCGGCAGAGTTCAAATACGAGCCTCTGTTCCTCTGGAATTCACTAATATGTATGAAAACGTGTTTTACAGTATTCTGGCTCCCAGGATGGCAATCGAGAAATGAAGACAAGTACTTCCTACGTAAAATGGCACGAGCAATCGAACTGTGCCGACAGAATTTAAATCGGAGCCGCCGTTCTTCCGAAATTCACTAATATGTATGAAAACGTGTTTTACAATATTCTGGCTACCAGGATCGCAATCGGAAAATGAAGACAAGCATTTCCCAAGTAAAATGACGCGAGTAATCGAACTATGCCGGCAGAATTCAAATCCGAGCATCCGTTCCTCTGGAATTCCCTAAAATGTATGAAAACGTGTTTTACAGTATTCTGGCTCCCAGGATCGCAATCGGGAAATGAAGACAAGTATTTCCTACGTAAAATGACACGAGTAATCGAACTGTGCCGGCACAATTCAAATCCGAGCCTCCGTTCCTCTGGAATTCACAAATATGTATGAAAACGTGTTTTACACAATTTTGGCTCCCAGGATCGCTATCGGGAAATGGGAACAAGCATTTCCTGCGTAAAATGACACGACTAATCGAACGCTGTCGGCAGAATTCAAATCCGAGCCTCCGTTCCTCTGGAATTCCCTAAAATGTATGAAAACGTGTTTTACAGTATTCTGGCTCCCAGGATCGCAATCGGGAAATGAAGACAAGTATTTCCTACGTAAAATGACACGAGTAATCGAACTGTGCCGACAGAGTTCAAATACGAGCCTCTGTTCCTCTGGTATTCACTAATATGTATGAAAACGTGTTTTACAGTATTTTGGCTCCCAGAATTGCTGTCGGGAAATGGGGACAAGCATTTCCTACGTAAAATTGCACGAGTAATCGAACTGTGCCGGCAGAATTCAAATCGGAGCCTCCGTTCCTCTGGAATTCCCTAAAATGTATGAAAACGTCTTTTACAGTATTCTGGCCCCCAGGATGGCAATCGAGAAATGAAGACAAGTATTTCCTACGTAAAATGGCACGAGCAATCGAACTGTGCCGGCAGAATTCAAACCCGAGCATCCGTTCTTCCGAAATTCACTAATATGTATGAAAACGTGTTTTACAATATTCTGGCTACCAGGATCGCAATCGGGAAATGAAGACAAGTATTTCCTACGTAAAATGACACGAGTAATCGAACTGTGCCGGCAGAATTCAAATCCGAGCCTCCGTTCCTCTGGAATTCACAAATATGTATGAAAACGTGTTTTACAATATTCTGGCTCCCAGGATCGCAATCGGGAAATGAAGACAAGTGTTTCCTACGTAAAATGGCACGAGTAATCGAACTGTGCCGGCAGAATTCAAATCCGAGCATCCGTTCCTCTGGAATTCACTAAAATGTATGAAAACGTGTTTTACAGTATTCTAGCTCCCAGGATCGCTATCAGGAAATGGGAACAACCATTTCCTGTGTAAAATGACACGAGTAATCGAATGCTGTCGGCAGAATTCAAATCCGAGCCTCTGTTACTCTGGAATTCACAAATATGCATGAAAACGTGTTTTGCAGTATTCTGGCTCCCAGGATCGCTATCAGGAAATGGAAGCAAGCATTTCCTACGTAAAATTACACGAGTAATCGAACTGTGCCGGCAGAATTGAAATCCGAGCCTCCGTTCCTCTGGAATTCACTAAAATGTATGGAAACGTGTTTTACAGTATTCTGGCTCCCAGGATGGCAATCGAGAAATGAAGACAAGTACTTCCTACGTAAAATGGCACGAGCAATCGAACTGTGCCGGCACAATTCAAATCCGAGCCTCCGTTCCTCTGGAATTCACAAATATGTATGAAAACGTGTTTTACACAATTTTGGCTCCCAGGATCGCTATCGGGAAATGGGAACAAGCATTTCCTGCGTAAAATGACACGACTAATCGAACGCTGTCGGCAGAATTCAAATCCGAGCCTCCGTTCCTCTGGAATTCCCTAAAATGTATGAAAACGTGTTTTACAGTATTCTGGCTCCCAGGATCGCAATCGGGAAATGAAGACAAGTATTTCCTACGTGAAATGACACGAGCAATCGAACTGTGCCGGCAGAATTCAAATCCGAGCATCCGTTCCTCTGGAATTCACTAATATGTATGAAAACGTGTTTTACAATATTCTGGCTCCCAGGATCGCAATCGGGAAATGAAGACAAGTATTTCCTACGTAAAATGGCACGAGCAATCGAACTGTGCCGGCAGAATTCAAATACGAGCCTCTGTTCCTCTGGTATTCACTAATATGTATGAAAACGTGTTTTACAGTATTTTGGCTCCCAGAATTGCTGTCGGGAAATGGGGACAAGTATTTCCTACGTGAAATGACACGAGTAATCGAACTGTGCTGGCAGAATTCAAATCCGAGCCTCCGTTCCTCTGGAATTCCCTAAAATGTATGAAAACGTGTTTTACAGTATTCTGGCTCCCAGGATGGCAATCGAGAAATGAAGACAAGTATTTCCTACGTAAAATGGCACGAGTAATCGAACTGTGCCGGCAGGATTCAAATCCGAGCATCCGTTCCTCTGGAATTCACTAATATGTATGAAAACGTGTTTTACAGTATTCTGGCTCCCAGGATCGCAATCGGGAAATGGAAACAAGCATTTCCCATGTAAAATGACACGAGTAATCGAACTATGCCGGCAGAATTCAAATCCGAGCATCCGTTCCTCTGGAATTCACTAAAATGTATGGAAACGTGTTTTACAGTATTCTGGCTCTCAGGATCGCAATCGGGAAATGAAGACAAGTATTTCCTACGTAAAATGACACGAGTAATCGAACTGTGCCGGCAGAGTTCAAATACAAGCCTCTGTTCCTCTGGAATTCACTAATATGTATGAAAACGTGCTTTACAGTATTCTGGCTCCCAGGATGGCAATCGAGAAATGAAGACAAGTACTTCCTACGTAAAATGGCACGAGCAATCGAACTGTGCCGACAGAATTTAAATCGGAGCCGCCGTTCTTCCGAAATTCACTAATATGTATGAAAACGTGTTTTACAATATTCTGGCTACCAGGATCGCAATCGGAAAATGAAGACAAGCATTTCCCAAGTAAAATGACACGAGTAATCGAACTATGCCGGCAGAATTCAAATCCGAGCATCCGTTCCTCTGGAATTCCCTAAAATGTATTAAAACGTGTTTTACAGTATTCTGGCTCCCAGGATCGCAATCGGGAAATGAAGACAAGTATTTCCTACGTAAAATGACACGAGTAATCGAGCTGTGCCGGCAGAATTCAAATCCGAGCATCCGTTCCTCTGGAATTCACTAAAATGTATGAAAACGTATTTTACAGTATTCTAGCTCCCAGGATCGCTATCAGGAAATGGGAACAACCATTTCCTGTGTAAAATGACACGAGTAATCGAATGCTGTCGGCAGAATTCAAATCCGAGCCTCTGTTACTCTGGAATTCACAAATATGCATGAAAACGTGTTTTACAGTATTCTGGCTCCCAGGATCGCTATCAGGAAATGGAAGCAAGCATTTCCTACGTAAAATGACACGAGTAATCGAACTGTGCCGACAGAATTTAAATCGGAGCCGCCGTTCTTCCGAAATTCACTAATATGTATGAAAACGTGTTTTACAATATTCTGGCTACCAGGATCGCAATCGGAAAATGAAGACAAGCATTTCCCAAGTAAAATGACGCGAGTAATCGAACTATGCCGGCAGAATTCAAATCCGAGCATCCGTTCCTCTGGAATTCCCTAAAATGTATGAAAACGTGTTTTACAGTATTCTGGCTCCCAGGATCGCAATCGGGAAATGAAGACAAGTATTTCCTACGTAAAATGACACGAGTAATCGAGCTGTGCCGGCAGAATTCAAATCCGAGCATCCGTTCCTCTGGAATTCACTAATATGTATGAAAACGTGTTTTACAGTATTCTGGCTCCCAGGATGGCAATCGAGAAATGAAGACAAGTATTTCCTACGTAAAATGACACGAGTAATCGAACTGTGCCGGCAGGATTCAAATCCGAGCATCCGTTCCTCTGAAATCCACTAAAATGTATGAAAACGTGTTTTACAGTATTCTGGCTCCCAGGATCGCAATCGGGAAATGGAAACAAGCATTTCCCATGTAAAATGACACGAGTAATCGAACTGTGCCGGCAGAATTCAAATCCGAGCCTCCGTTCCTCTGGAATTCACTAATATGTATGAAAACGTGTTTTACAGTATTCTGGCTCCCAGGATGGCAATCGAGAAATGAAGACAAGTATTTCCTACGTAAAATGGCACGAGTAATCGAACTGTGCCGGCAGGATTCAAATCCGAGCATCCGTTCCTCTGAAATCCACTAAAATGTATGAAAACGTGTTTTACAGTATTCTGGCTCTCAGGATCGCAATCGGGAAATGAAGACAAGTATTTCCTACGTAAAATGACACGAGTAATCGAACTGTGCCGGCAGAGTTCAAATACGAGCCTCTGTTCCTCTGGAATTCACTAATATGTATGAAAACGTGTTTTACAGTATTCTGGCTCCCAGGATGGCAATCGAGAAATGAAGACAAGTACTTCCTACGTAAAATGGCACGAGCAATCGAACTGTGCCGGCAGAATTCAAACCCGAGCATCCGTTCGCTATCAGGAAATGGGAACAAGCATTTCCTGTGTAAAATGACACGAGTAATCGAATGCTGTCGGCAGAATTCAAATCCGAGCCTCTGTTACTCTGGAATTCACAAATATGCATGAAAACGTGTTTTACAGTATTCTGGCTCCCAGGATCGCTATCAGGAAATGGAAGCAAGCATTTCCTACGTAAAATGACACGAGTAATCGAACTGTGCCGACAGAATTTAAATCGGAGCCGCCGTTCTTCCGAAATTCACTAATATGTATGAAAACGTGTTTTACAATATTCTGGCTACCAGGATCGCAATCGGAAAATGAAGACAAGCATTTCCCAAGTAAAATGACGCGAGTAATCGAACTATGCCGGCAGAATTCAAATCCGAGCATCCGTTCCTCTGGAATTCCCTAAAATGTATGAAAACGTGTTTTACAGTATTCTGGCTCCCAGGATCGCAATCGGGAAATGAAGACAAGTATTTCCTACGTAAAATGACACGAGTAATCGAGCTGTGCCGGCAGAATTCAAATCCGAGCATCCGTTCCTCTGGAATTCACTAATATGTATGAAAACGTGTTTTACAGTATTCTGGCTCCCAGGATGGCAATCGAGAAATGAAGACAAGTATTTCCTACGTAAAATGACACGAGTAATCGAACTGTGCCGGCAGAATTCAAATCCGAGCATCCGTTCCTCTGAAATCCACTAAAATGTATGAAAACGTGTTTTACAGTATTCTGGCTCCCAGGATCGCAATCGGGAAATGGAAACAAGCATTTCCCATGTAAAATGACACGAGTAATCGAACTGTGCCGGCAGAATTCAAATCCGAGCATCCGTTCCTCTGGAATTCACTAATATGTATGAAAACGTCTTTTACAGTATTCTGGCTCCCAGGATGGCAATCGAGAAATGAAGACAAGTATTTCCTACGTAAAATGGCACGAGCAATCGAACTGTGCCGGCAGAATTCAAATACGAGCCTCCGTTCCTCTGGTATTCACTAATATGTATGAAAACGTGTTTTACGGTATTCTGGCTCCCAGAATTGCTGTCGGGAAATGGGGACAAGTATTTCCTACGTAAAATGGCACGAGCAATCGAACTGTGCCGGCAGAATTCAAATCCGAGCATCCGTTCCTCTGGAATTCCCTAAAATGTATGAAAACGTGTTTTACAGTATTCTGGCTCCCAGGATCGTTATCAAGAAATAGAAATAAGCATTTCCTACGTAAAATGACACGAGTAATCGAACTGTGCCAGCAGAATTCAAATCCGAGCCTCCGTTCCTCTGGAATTCACTAATATGTATGAAAACGTGTTTTACAGTATTCTGGCTCCCAGGATGGCAATCGAGAAATGAAGACAAGTATTTCCTACGTAAAATGGCACGAGTAATCGAACTGTGCCGGCAGGATTCAAATCCGAGCATCCGTTCCTCTGAAATCCACTAAAATGTATGAAAACGTGTTTTACAGTATTCTGGCTCTCAGGATCGCAATCGGGAAATGAAGACAAGTATTTCCTACGTAAAATGACACGAGTAATCGAACTGTGCCGGCAGAGTTCAAATACGAGCCTCCGTTCCTCTGGAATTCACTAATATGTATGAAAACGTGTTTTACAGTATTCTGGCTCCCAGGATGGCAATCGAGAAATGAAGACAAGTACTTCCTACGTAAAATGGCACGAGCAATCGAACTGTGCCGGCAGAATTCAAACCCGAGCATCCGTTCGCTATCAGGAAATGGGAACAAGCATTTCCTGTGTAAAATGACACGAGTAATCGAATGCTGTCGGCAGAATTCAAATCCGAGCCTCTGTTACTCTGGAATTCACAAATATGCATGAAAACGTGTTTTACAGTATTCTGGCTCCCAGGATCGCTATCAGGAAATGGAAGCAAGCATTTCCTACGTAAAATGACACGAGTAATCGAACTGTGCCGGCAGAATTCAAATCCGAGCCTCCGTTCCTCTGGAATTCACTAAAATGTATGGAAACGTGTTTTACAGTATTCTGGCTCTCAGGATCGCAATCGGGAAATGAAGACAAGTATTTCCTACGTAAAATGACACGAGTAATCGATCTGTGCCGGCAGAGTTCAAATACGAGCCTCTGTTCCTCTGGAATTCACTAATATGTATGAAAACGTGTTTTACAGTATTCTGGCTCCCAGGATGGCAATCGAGAAATGAAGACAAGTACTTCCTACGTAAAATGGCACGAGCAATCGAACTGTGCCGGCAGAATTCAAACCCGAGCATCCGTTCGCTATCAGGAAATGGGAACAAGCATTTCCTGTGTAAAATGACACGAGTAATCGAATGCTGTCGGCAGAATTCAAATCCGAGCCTCTGTTACTCTGGAATTCACAAATATGCATGAAAACGTGTTTTACAGTATTCTGGCTCCCAGGATCGCTATCCGGAAATGGAAGCAAGCATTTCCTACGTAAAATGACACGAGTAATCGAACTGTGCCGGCAGAATTGAAATCCGAGCCTCCGTTCCTCTGGAATTCACTAAAATGTATGGAAACGTGTTTTACAGTATTCTGGCTCCCAGGATCGCAATCGGGAAATGAAGACAAGTATTTCCTACGTAAAATGACACGAGTAATCGAACTGTGCCGGCACAATTCAAATCCGAGCCTCCGTTCCTCTGGAATTCACAAATATGTATGAAAACGTGTTTTACAATATTCTGGCTCCCAGGATCGCAATCGGGAAATGGAAACAAGCATTTCCCATGTAAAATGACACGAGTAATCGAGCTGTGCCGGCAGAATTCAAATCGGAGCCTCCGTTCCTCTGGAATTCCCTAAAATGTATGAAAACGTCTTTTAGAGTATTCTGGCTCCCAGGATGGCAATCGAGAAATGAAGACAAGTATTTCCTACGTAAAATGGCACGAGTAATCGAACTGTGCCGGCAGAATTCAAATCCGAGCATCCGTTCCTCTGGAATTCACTAATATGTATGAAAACGTGTTTTACAGTACTTTGGTTCCCAGGATCGCTATCAAGAAATAGAAACAAGCATTTCCTACGTAAAATGACACGAGTAATCGAACGCTGCCGGCAGAATTCAAATCCGAGCCTCTGTTACTCTGGAATTCACAAATATGCATGAAAACGTGTTTTACAGTATTCTGGCTCCCAGGATCGCTATCAGGAAATGGAAGCAAGCATTTCCTACGTAAAACGACACGAGTAATCGAACTATGCCGGCAGAATTCAAATCCGAGCATCCGTTCCTCTGGAATTCCCTAAAATGTATGAAAACGTGTTTTACAGTATTCTGGCTCCCAGGATCGCTATCAGGAAATGGAAGCAAGCATTTCCTACGTAAAATGACACGAGTAATCGAACTGTGCCGGCAGAATTGAAATCCGAGCCTCCGTTCCTCTGGAATTCACTAAAATGTATGAAAACGTGTTTTACAATATTCTGGCTCCCAGGATCGCAATCGGGAAATGAAGACAAGTATTTCCTACGTAAAATGACACGAGTAATCGAACTGTGCCGGCACAATTCAAATCCGAGCCTCCGTTCCTCTGGAATTCACAAATATGTATGAAAACGTGTTTTACACAATTTTGGCTCCCAGGATCGCTATCGGGAAATGGGAACAAGCATTTCCTGCGTAAAATGACACGACTAATCGAACGCTGTCGGCAGAATTCAAATCCGAGCCTCCGTTCCTCTGGAATTCCCTAAAATGTATGAAAACGTGTTTTACAATATTTTGGCTCCCAGAATTGCTGTCGGGAAATGGGGACAAGCATTTCCTACGTAAAATTACACGAGTAATCGAACTGTGCCGGCAGAATTCAAATCGGAGCCTCCGTTCCTCTGGAATTCCCTAAAATGTATGAAAACGTCTTTTAGAGTATTCTGGCCCCCAGGATGGCAATCGAGAAATGAAGACAAGTATTTCCTACGTAAAATGGCACGAGCAATCGAACTGTGCCGGCAGAATTCAAACCCGAGCATCCGTTCTTCCGAAATTCACTGATATGTATGAAAACGTGTTTTACAATATTCTGGCTACCAGGATCGCAATCGGGAAATGAAGACAAGTATTTCCTACGTAAAATGACACGAGTAATCGAACTGTGCCGGCACAATTCAAATCCGAGCATCCGTTCCTCTGGAATTCACTAATATGTATGAAAACGTGTTTTACAGTATTCTGGCTCTCAGGATCGCAATCGGGAAATGGAAACAAGCATTTCCCATGTAAAATGACACGAGTAATCGAGCTGTGCCGGCAGAATTCAAATCCGAGCATCCGTTCCTCTGGAATTCACTAAAATGTATGAAAACGTATTTTACAGTATTCTGGCTCCCAGGATCGCTATCAGGAAATGGGAACAACCATTTCCTGTGTAAAATGACACGAGTAATCGAATGCTGTCGGCAGAATTCAAATCCGAGCCTCTGTTACTCTGGAATTCACAAATATGCATGAAAACGTGTTTTACAGTATTCTGGCTCCCAGGATCGCTATCAGGAAATGGGAACAAGCATTTCCTGTGTAAAATGACACGAGTAATCGAATGCTCTCGGCAGAATTCAAATCCGAGCCTCTGTTACTCTGGAATTCACAAATATGCATGAAAACGTGTTTTACAGTATTCTGGCTCCCAGGATCGTTATCAAGAAATAGAAATAAGCATTTCCTACGTAAAATGACACGAGTAATCGAACTGTGCCAGCAGAATTCAAATCCGAGCCTCCGTTCCTCTGGAATTCACTAATATGTATGAAAACGTGTTATACAGTATTCTGGCTCCCAGGATGGCAATCGAGAAATGAAGACAAGTATTTCCTACGTAAAATGGCACGAGTAATCGAACTGTGCCGGCAGGATTCAAATCCGAGCATCCGTTCCTCTGAAATCCACTAAAATGTATGAAAACGTGTTTTACAGTATTCTGGCTCTCAGGATCGCAATCGGGAAATGAAGACAAGTATTTCCTACGTAAAATGACACGAGTAATCGAACTGTGCCGGCAGAGTTCGAATACGAGCCTCTGTTCCTCTGGAATTCACTAATATGTATGAAAACGTGTTTTACAGTATTCTGGCTCCCAGGATGGCAATCGAGAAATGAAGACAAGTACTTCCTACGTAAAATGGCACGAGCAATCGAACTGTGCCGGCAGAATTCAAACCCGAGCATCCGTTCGCTATCAGGAAATGGGAACAAGCATTTCCTGTGTAAAATGACACGAGTAATCGAATGCTGTCGGCAGAATTCAAATCCGAGCCTCTGTTACTCTGGAATTCACAAATATGCATGAAAACGTGTTTTACAGTATTCTGGCTCCCAGGATCGCTATCAGGAAATGGAAGCAAGCATTTCCTACGTAAAATGACACGAGTAATCGAACTGTGCCGGCAGAATTCAAATCCGAGCCTCCGTTCCTCTGGAATTCACTAAAATGTATGAAAACGTGTTTTACAGTATTCTGGCTCCCAGGATCGCAATCGGGAAATGAAGACAAGTATTTCCTACGTAAAATGACACGAGTAATCGAACTGTGCCGGCACAATTCAAATCCGAGCCTCCGTTCCTCTGGAATTCACAAATATGTATGAAAACGTGTTTTACACAATTTTGGCTCCCAGGATCGCTATCGGGAAATGGGAACAAGCATTTCCTGCGTAAAATGACACGACTAATCGAACGCTGTCGGCAGAATTCAAATCCGAGCCTCCGTTCCTCTGGAATTCCCTAAAATGTATGAAAACGTGTTTTACAATATTTTGGCTCCCAGAATTGCTGTCGGGAAATGGGGACAAGCATTTCCTACGTAAAATTACACGAGTAATCGAACTGTGCCGGCAGAATTCAAATCGGAGCCTCCGTTCCTCTGGAATTCCCTAAAATGTATGAAAACGTCTTTTAGAGTATTCTGGCCCCCAGGATGGCAATCGAGAAATGAAGACAAGTATTTCCTACGTAAAATGGCACGAGCAATCGAACTGTGCCGGCAGAATTCAAACCCGAGCATCCGTTCTTCCGAAATTCACTGATATGTATGAAAACGTGTTTTACAATATTCTGGCTCCCAGGATCGCAATCGGGAAATGAAGACAAGTATTTCCTACGTAAAATGACACGAGTAATCGAACTGTGCCGGCACAATTCAAATCCGAGCATCCGTTCCTCTGGAATTCCCTACAATGTATGAAAACGTGTTTTACAGTATTCTGGCTCTCAGGATCGCAATCGGGAAATGGAAACAAGCATTTCCCATGTAAAATGACACGAGTAATCGAGCTGTGCCGGCAGAATTCAAATCCGAGCATCCGTTCCTCTGGAATTCACTAAAATGTATGAAAACGTATTTTACAGTATTCTGGCTCCCAGGATCGCTATCAGGAAATGGGAACAACCATTTCCTGTGTAAAATGACACGAGTAATCGAATGCTGTCGGCAGAATTCAAATCCGAGCCTCTGTTACTCTGGAATTCACAAATATGCATGAAAACGTGTTTTACAGTATTCTGGCTCCCAGGATCGCTATCAGGAAATGGGAACAAGCATTTCCTGTGTAAAATGACACGAGTAATCGAATGCTGTCGGCAGAATTCAAATCCGAGCCTCTGTTACTCTGGAATTCACAAATATGCATGAAAACGTGTTTTACAGTATTCTGGCTCCCAGGATCGTTATCAAGAAATAGAAATAAGCATTTCCTACGTAAAATGACACGAGTAATCGAACTGTGCCAGCAGAATTCAAATCCGAGCCTCCGTTCCTCTGGAATTCACAAATATGTATGAAAACGTGTTTTACACAATTTTGGCTCCCAGGATCGCTATCGGGAAATGGGAACAAGCATTTCCTGCGTAAAATGACACGACTAATCGAACGCTGTCGGCAGAATTCAAATCCGAGCCTCCGTTCCTCTGGAATTCCCTAAAATGTATGAAAACGTGTTTTACAATATTTTGGCTCCCAGAATTGCTGTCGGGAAATGGGGACAAGCATTTCCTACGTAAAATTACACGAGTAATCGAACTGTGCCGGCAGAATTCAAATCGGAGCCTCCGTTCCTCTGGAATTCCCTAAAATGTATGAAAACGTCTTTTAGAGTATTCTGGCCCCCAGGATGGCAATCGAGAAATGAAGACAAGTATTTCCTACGTAAAATGGCACGAGCAATCGAACTGTGCCGGCAGAATTCAAACCCGAGCATCCGTTCTTCCGAAATTCACTGATATGTATGAAAACGTGTTTTACAATATTCTGGCTACCAGGATCGCAATCGGGAAATGAAGACAAGTATTTCCTACGTAAAATGACACGAGTAATCGAACTGTGCCGGCACAATTCAAATCCGAGCATCCGTTCCTCTGGAATTCACTAATATGTATGAAAACGTGTTTTACAGTATTCTGGCTCTCAGGATCGCAATCGGGAAATGGAAACAAGCATTTCCCATGTAAAATGACACGAGTAATCGAGCTGTGCCGGCAGAATTCAAATCCGAGCATCCGTTCCTCTGGAATTCACTAAAATGTATGAAAACGTGTTTTACAGTATTCTGGCTCCCAGGATCGCTATCAGGAAATGGGAACAACCATTTCCTGTGTAAAATGACACGAGTAATCGAATGCTGTCGGCAGAATTCAAATCCGAGCCTCTGTTACTCTGGAATTCACAAATATGCATGAAAACGTGTTTTACAGTATTCTGGCTCCCAGGATCGCTATCAGGAAATGGGAACAAGCATTTCCTGTGTAAAATGACACGAGTAATCGAATGCTCTCGGCAGAATTCAAATCCGAGCCTCTGTTACTCTGGAATTCACAAATATGCATGAAAACGTGTTTTACAGTATTCTGGCTCCCAGGATCGTTATCAAGAAATAGAAATAAGCATTTCCTACGTAAAATGACACGAGTAATCGAACTGTGCCAGCAGAATTCAAATCCGAGCCTCCGTTCCTCTGGAATTCACTAATATGTATGAAAACGTGTTTTACAGTATTCTGGCTCCCAGGATGGCAATCGAGAAATGAAGACAAGTATTTCCTACGTAAAATGGCACGAGTAATCGAACTGTGCCGGCAGGATTCAAATCCGAGCATCCGTTCCTCTGAAATCCACTAAAATGTATGAAAACGTGTTTTACAGTATTCTGGCTCTCAGGATCGCAATCGGGAAATGAAGACAAGTATTTCCTACGTAAAATGACACGAGTAATCGAACTGTGCCGGCAGAGTTCGAATACGAGCCTCTGTTCCTCTGGAATTCACTAATATGTATGAAAACGTGTTTTACAGTATTCTGGCTCCCAGGATGGCAATCGAGAAATGAAGACAAGTACTTCCTACGTAAAATGGCACGAGCAATCGAACTGTGCCGGCAGAATTCAAACCCGAGCATCCGTTCGCTATCAGGAAATGGGAACAAGCATTTCCTGTGTAAAATGACACGAGTAATCGAATGCTGTCGGCAGAATTCAAATCCGAGCCTCTGTTACTCTGGAATTCACAAATATGCATGAAAACGTGTTTTACAGTATTCTGGCTCCCAGGATCGCTATCAGGAAATGGAAGCAAGCATTTCCTACGTAAAATGACACGAGTAATCGAACTGTGCCGGCAGAATTGAAATCCGAGCCTCCGTTCCTCTGGAATTCACTAAAATGTATGAAAACGTGTTTTACAGTATTCTGGCTCCCAGGATCGCAATCGGGAAATGAAGACAAGTATTTCCTACGTAAAATGACACGAGTAATCGAACTGTGCCGGCACAATTCAAATCCGAGCCTCCGTTCCTCTGGAATTCACAAATATGTATGAAAACGTGTTTTACACAATTTTGGCTCCCAGGATCGCTATCGGGAAATGGGAACAAGCATTTCCTGCGTAAAATGACACGACTAATCGAACGCTGTCGGCACAATTCAAATCCGAGCCTCCGTTCCTCTGGAATTCCCTAAAATGTATGAAAACGTGTTTTACAATATTTTGGCTCCCAGAATTGCTGTCGGGAAATGGGGACAAGCATTTCCTACGTAAAATTACACGAGTAATCGAACTGTGCCGGCAGAATTCAAATCGGAGCCTCCGTTCCTCTGGAATTCCCTAAAATGTATGAAAACGTCTTTTAGAGTATTCTGGCCCCCAGGATGGCAATCGAGAAATGAAGACAAGTATTTCCTACGTAAAATGGCACGAGCAATCGAACTGTGCCGGCAGAATTCAAACCCGAGCATCCGTTCTTCCGAAATTCACTGATATGTATGAAAACGTGTTTTACAATATTCTGGCTACCAGGATCGCAATCGGGAAATGAAGACAAGTATTTCCTACGTAAAATGACACGAGTAATCGAACTGTGCCGGCACAATTCAAATCCGAGCATCCGTTCCTCTGGAATTCACTAATATGTATGAAAACGTGTTTTACAGTATTCTGGCTCTCAGGATCGCAATCGGGAAATGGAAACAAGCATTTCCCATGTAAAATGACACGAGTAATCGAGCTGTGCCGGCAGAATTCAAATCCGAGCATCCGTTCCTCTGGAATTCACTAAAATGTATGAAAACGTATTTTACAGTATTCTGGCTCCCAGGATCGCTATCAGGAAATGGGAACAACCATTTCCTGTGTAAAATGACACGAGTAATCGAATGCTGTCGGCAGAATTCAAATCCGAGTCTCTGTTACTCTGGAATTCACAAATATGCATGAAAACGTGTTTTACAGTATTCTGGCTCCCAGGATCGCTATCAGGAAATGGGAACAAGCATTTCCTGTGTAAAATGACACGAGTAATCGAATGCTGTCGGCAGAATTCAAATCCGAGCCTCTGTTACTCTGGAATTCACAAATATGCATGAAAACGTGTTTTACAGTATTCTGGCTCCCAGGATCGTTATCAAGAAATAGAAATAAGCATTTCCTACGTAAAATGACACGAGTAATCGAACTGTGCCAGCAGAATTCAAATCCGAGCCTCCGTTCCTCTGGAATTCACTAATATGTATGAAAACGTGTTTTACAGTATTCTGGCTCCCAGGATGGCAATCGAGAAATGAAGACAAGTATTTCCTACGTAAAATGGCACGAGTAATCGAACTGTGCCGGCAGGATTCAAATCCGAGCATCCGTTCCTCTGAAATCCACTAAAATGTATGAAAACGTGTTTTACAGTATTCTGGCTCTCAGGATCGCAATCGGGAAATGAAGACAAGTATTTCCTACGTAAAATGACACGAGTAATCGAACTGTGCCGGCAGAGTTCAAATACGAGCCTCTGTTCCTCTGGAATTCACTAATATGTATGAAAACGTGTTTTACAGTATTCTGGCTCCCAGGATGGCAATCGAGAAATGAAGACAAGTACTTCCTACGTAAAATGGCACGAGCAATCGAACTGTGCCGGCAGAATTCAAACCCGAGCATCCGTTCGCTATCAGGAAATGGGAACAAGCATTTCCTGTGTAAAATGACACGAGTAATCGAATGCTGTCGGCAGAATTCAAATCCGAGCCTCTGTTACTCTGGAATTCACAAATATGCATGAAAACGTGTTTTACAGTATTCTGGCTCCCAGGATCGCTATCAGGAAATGGAAGCAAGCATTTCCTACGTAAAATGACACGAGTAATCGAACTGTGCCGGCAGAATTGAAATCCGAGCCTCCGTTCCTCTGGAATTCACTAAAATGTATGAAAACGTGTTTTACAGTATTCTGGCTCCCAGGATGGCAATCGAGAAATGAAGACAAGTACTTCCTACGTAAAATGGCACGAGCAATCGAACTGTGCCGGCAGAATTCAAACCCGAGCATCCGTTCGCTATCAGGAAATGGGAACAAGCATTTCCTGTGTAAAATGACACGAGTAATCGAATGCTGTCGGCAGAATTCAAATCCGAGCCTCTGTTCCTCTGGAATTCACAAATATGCATGAAAACGTGTTTTACAGTATTCTGGCTCCCAGGATGGCAATCGAGAAATGAAGACAAGTACTTCCTACGTAAAATGGCACGAGCAATCGAACTGTGCCGGCAGAATTCAAACCCGAGCATCCGTTCGCTATCAGGAAATGGGAATAAGCATTTCCTGTGTAAAATGACACGAGTAATCGAATGCTGTCGGCAGAATTCAAATCCGAGCCTCTGTTACTCTGGAATTCACAAATATGCATGAAAACGTGTTTTACAGTATTCTGGCTCCCAGGATCGCTATCAGGAAATGGAAGCAAGCATTTCCTACGTAAAATGACACGAGTAATCGAACTGTGCCGGCAGAATTGAAATCCGAGCCTCCGTTCCTCTGGAATTCACTAAAATGTATGGAAACGTGTTTTACAGTATTCTGGCTCTCAGGATCGCAATCGGGAAATGAAGACAAGTATTTCCTACGTAAAATGACACGAGTAATCGATCTGTGCCGGCAGAGTTCAAATACGAGCCTCTGTTCCTCTGGAATTCACTAATATGTATGAAAACGTGTTTTACAGTATTCTGGCTCCCAGGATGGCAATCGAGAAATGAAGACAAGTACTTCCTACGTAAAATGGCACGAGCAATCGAACTGTGCCGGCAGAATTGAAATCCGAGCCTCCGTTCCTCTGGAATTCACTAAAATGTATGAAAACGTGTTTTACAATATTCTGGCCCCCAGGATGGCAATCGAGAAATGAAGACAAGTATTTCCTACGTAAAATGGCACGAGCAATCGAACTGTGCCGGCAGAATTCAAACCCGAGCATCCGTTCTTCCGAAATTCACTGATATGTATGAAAACGTGTTTTACAATATTCTGGCTACCAGGATCGCAATCGGGAAATGAAGACAAGTATTTCCTACGTAAAATGACACGAGTAATCGAACTGTGCCGGCACAATTCAAATCCGAGCATCCGTTCCTCTGGAATTCACTAATATGTATGAAAACGTGTTTTACAGTATTCTGGCTCTCAGGATCGCAATCGGGAAATGGAAACAAGCATTTCCCATGTAAAATGACACGAGTAATCGAGCTGTGCCGGCAGAATTCAAATCCGAGCATCCGTTCCTCTGGAATTCACTAAAATGTATGAAAACGTATTTTACAGTATTCTGGCTCCCAGGATCGCTATCAGGAAATGGGAACAACCATTTCCTGTGTAAAATGACACGAGTAATCGAATGCTGTCGGCAGAATTCAAATCCGAGCCTCTGTTACTCTGGAATTCACAAATATGCATGAAAACGTGTTTTACAGTATTCTGGCTCCCAGGATCGCTATCAGGAAATGGGAACAAGCATTTCCTGTGTAAAATGACACGAGTAATCGAATGCTCTCGGCAGAATTCAAATCCGAGCCTCTGTTACTCTGGAATTCACAAATATGCATGAAAACGTGTTTTACAGTATTCTGGCTCCCAGGATCGTTATCAAGAAATAGAAATAAGCATTTCCTACGTAAAATGACACGAGTAATCGAACTGTGCCAGCAGAATTCAAATCCGAGCCTCCGTTCCTCTGGAATTCACTAATATGTATGAAAACGTGTTTTACAGTATTCTGGCTCCCAGGATGGCAATCGAGAAATGAAGACAAGTATTTCCTACGTAAAATGGCACGAGTAATCGAACTGTGCCGGCAGGATTCAAATCCGAGCATCCGTTCCTCTGAAATCCACTAAAATGTATGAAAACGTGTTTTACAGTATTCTGGCTCTCAGGATCGCAATCGGGAAATGAAGACAAGTATTTCCTACGTAAAATGACACGAGTAATCGAACTGTGCCGGCAGAGTTCGAATACGAGCCTCTGTTCCTCTGGAATTCACTAATATGTATGAAAACGTGTTTTACAGTATTCTGGCTCCCAGGATGGCAATCGAGAAATGAAGACAAGTACTTCCTACGTAAAATGGCACGAGCAATCGAACTGTGCCGGCAGAATTCAAACCCGAGCATCCGTTCGCTATCAGGAAATGGGAACAAGCATTTCCTGTGTAAAATGACACGAGTAATCGAATGCTGTCGGCAGAATTCAAATCCGAGCCTCTGTTACTCTGGAATTCACAAATATGCATGAAAACGTGTTTTACAGTATTCTGGCTCCCAGGATCGTTATCAAGAAATAGAAATAAGCATTTCCTACGTAAAATGACACGAGTAATCGAACTGTGCCAGCAGAATTCAAATCCGAGCCTCCGTTCCTCTGGAATTCACTAATATGTATGAAAACGTGTTTTACAGTATTCTGGCTCCCAGGATGGCAATCGAGAAATGAAGACAAGTATTTCCTACGTAAAATGGCACGAGTAATCGAACTGTGCCGGCAGGATTCAAATCCGAGCATCCGTTCCTCTGAAATCCACTAAAATGTATGAAAACGTGTTTTACAGTATTCTGGCTCTCAGGATCGCAATCGGGAAATGAAGACAAGTATTTCCTACGTAAAATGACACGAGTAATCGAACTGTGCCGGCAGAGTTCAAATACGAGCCTCTGTTCCTCTGGAATTCACTAATATGTATGAAAACGTGTTTTACAGTATTCTGGCTCCCAGGATGGCAATCGAGAAATGAAGACAAGTACTTCCTACGTAAAATGGCACGAGCAATCGAACTGTGCCGGCAGAATTCAAACCCGAGCATCCGTTCGCTATCAGGAAATGGGAACAAGCATTTCCTGTGTAAAATGACACGAGTAATCGAATGCTGTCGGCAGAATTCAAATCCGAGCCTCTGTTACTCTGGAATTCACAAATATGCATGAAAACGTGTTTTACAGTATTCTGGCTCCCAGGATCGCTATCAGGAAATGGAAGCAAGCATTTCCTACGTAAAATGACACGAGTAATCGAACTGTGCCGGCAGAATTGAAATCCGAGCCTCCGTTCCTCTGGAATTCACTAAAATGTATGAAAACGTGTTTTACAGTATTCTGGCTCCCAGGATGGCAATCGAGAAATGAAGACAAGTACTTCCTACGTAAAATGGCACGAGCAATCGAACTGTGCCGGCAGAATTCAAACCCGAGCATCCGTTCGCTATCAGGAAATGGGAACAAGCATTTCCTGTGTAAAATGACACGAGTAATCGAATGCTGTCGGCAGAATTCAAATCCGAGCCTCTGTTACTCTGGAATTCACAAATATGCATGAAAACGTGTTTTACAGTATTCTGGCTCCCAGGATGGCAATCGAGAAATGAAGACAAGTACTTCCTACGTAAAATGGCACGAGCAATCGAACTGTGCCGGCAGAATTCAAACCCGAGCATCCGTTCGCTATCAGGAAATGGGAACAAGCATTTCCTGTGTAAAATGACACGAGTAATCGAATGCTGTCGGCAGAATTCAAATCCGAGCCTCTGTTACTCTGGAATTCACAAATATGCATGAAAACGTGTTTTACAGTATTCTGGCTCCCAGGATCGCTATCAGGAAATGGAAGCAAGCATTTCCTACGTAAAATGACACGAGTAATCGAACTGTGCCGGCAGAATTGAAATCCGAGCCTCCGTTCCTCTGGAATTCACTAAAATGTATGGAAACGTGTTTTACAGTATTCTGGCTCTCAGGATCGCAATCGGGAAATGAAGACAAGTATTTCCTACGTAAAATGACACGAGTAATCGAACTGTGCCGGCAGAGTTCAAATACGAGCCTCTGTTCCTCTGGAATTCACTAATATGTATGAAAACGTGTTTTACAGTATTCTGGCTCCCAGGATGGCAATCGAGAAATGAAGACAAGTACTTCCTACGTAAAATGGCACGAGCAATCGAACTGTGCCGGCAGAATTGAAATCCGAGCCTCCGTTCCTCTGGAATTCACTAAAATGTATGAAAACGTGTTTTACAATATTCTGGCTCCCAGGATCGCAATCGGGAAATGAAGACAAGTATTTCCTACGTAAAATGACACGAGTAATCGAACTGTGCCGGCACAATTCAAATCCGAGCCTCCGTTCCTCTGGAATTCACAAATATGTATGAAAACGTGTTTTACACAATTTTGGCTCCCAGGATCGCTATCGGGAAATGGGAACAAGCATTTCCTGCGTAAAATGACACGACTAATCGAACGCTGTCGGCAGAATTCAAATCCGAGCCTCCGTTCCTCTGGAATTCCCTAAAATGTATGAAAACGTGTTTTACAGTATTTTGGCTCCCAGAATTGCTGTCGGGAAATGGGGACAAGCATTTCCTACGTAAAATTACACGAGTAATCGAACTGTGCCGGCAGAATTCAAATCGGAGCCTCCGTTCCTCTGGAATTCCCTAAAATGTATGAAAACGTCTTTTAGAGTATTCTGGCCCCCAGGATGGCAATCGAGAAATGAAGACAAGTATTTCCTACGTAAAATGGCACGAGCAATCGAACTGTGCCGGCAGAATTCAAACCCGAGCATCCGTTCTTCCGAAATTCACTGATATGTATGAAAACGTGTTTTACAATATTCTGGCTACCAGGATCGCAATCGGGAAATGAAGACAAGTATTTCCTACGTAAAATGACACGAGTAATCGAACTGTGCCGGCACAATTCAAATCCGAGCATCCGTTCCTCTGGAATTCACTAATATGTATGAAAACGTGTTTTACAGTATTCTGGCTCTCAGGATCGCAATCGGGAAATGGAAACAAGCATTTCCCATGTAAAATGACACGAGTAATCGAGCTGTGCCGGCAGAATTCAAATCCGAGCATCCGTTCCTCTGGAATTCACTAAAATGTATGAAAACGTATTTTACAGTATTCTGGCTCCCAGGATCGCTATCAGGAAATGGGAACAACCATTTCCTGTGTAAAATGACACGAGTAATCGAATGCTGTCGGCAGAATTCAAATCCGAGCCTCTGTTACTCTGGAATTCACAAATATGCATGAAAACGTGTTTTACAGTATTCTGGCTCCCAGGATCGCTATCAGGAAATGGAAGCAAGCATTTCCTACGTAAAATGACACGAGTAATCGAACTGTGCCGGCAGAATTGAAATCCGAGCCTCCGTTCCTCTGGAATTCACAAATATGTATGAAAACGTGTTTTACAATATTCTGGCTCCCAGGATCGCAATCGGGAAATGAAGACAAGTGTTTCCTACGTAAAATGGCACGAGTAATCGAACTGTGCCGGCAGAATTCAAATCCGAGCATCCGTTCCTCTGGAATTCACTAAAATGTATGAAAACGTGTTTTACAGTATTCTAGCTCCCAGGATCGCTATCAGGAAATGGGAACAACCATTTCCTGTGTAAAATGACACGAGTAATCGAATGCTGTCGGCAGAATTCAAATCCGAGCCTCTGTTACTCTGGAATTCACAAATATGCATGAAAACGTGTTTTACAGTATTCTGGCTCTCAGGATCGCAATCGGGAAATGAAGACAAGTATTTCCTACGTAAAATGACACGAGTAATCGAACTGTGCCGGCACAATTCAAATCCGAGCCTCCGTTCCTCTGGAATTCACAAATATGTATGAAAACGTGTTTTACAATATTCTGGCTCCCAGGATCGCAATCGGGAAATGAAGACAAGTGTTTCCTACGTAAAATGACACGAGTAATCGAGCTGTGCCGGCAGAATTCAAATCCGAGCCTCCGTTCCTCTGGAATTCACAAATATGTATGAAAACGTGTTTTACAATATTCTGGCTCCCAGGATCGCAATCGGGAAATGAAGACAAGTGTTTCCTACGTAAAATGGCACGAGTAATCGAACTGTGCCGGCAGAATTCAAATCGGAGCCTCCGTTCCTCTGGAATTCCCTAAAATGTATGAAAACGTCTTTTAGAGTATTCTGGCCCCCAGGATGGCAATCGAGAAATGAAGACAAGTATTTCCTACGTAAAATGGCACGAGCAATCGAACTGTGCCGGCAGAATTCAAACCCGAGCATCCGTTCTTCCGAAATTCACTGATATGTATGAAAACGTGTTTTACAATATTCTGGCTACCAGGATCGCAATCGGGAAATGAAGACAAGTATTTCCTACGTAAAATGACACGAGTAATCGAACTGTGCCGGCACAATTCAAATCCGAGCATCCGTTCCTCTGGAATTCACTAATATGTATGAAAACGTGTTTTACAGTATTCTGGCTCTCAGGATCGCAATCGGGAAATGGAAACAAGCATTTCCCATGTAAAATGACACGAGTAATCGAGCTGTGCCGGCAGAATTCAAATCCGAGCATCCGTTCCTCTGGAATTCACTAAAATGTATGAAAACGTATTTTACAGTATTCTGGCTCCCAGGATCGCTATCAGGAAATGGGAACAACCATTTCCTGTGTAAAATGACACGAGTAATCGAATGCTGTCGGCAGAATTCAAATCCGAGCCTCTGTTACTCTGGAATTCACAAATATGCATGAAAACGTGTTTTACAGTATTCTGGCTCCCAGGATCGCTATCAGGAAATGGGAACAAGCATTTCCTGTGTAAAATGACACGAGTAATCGAATGCTGTCGGCAGAATTCAAATCCGAGCCTCTGTTACTCTGGAATTCACAAATATGCATGAAAACGTGTTTTACAGTATTCTGGCTCCCAGGATCGTTATCAAGAAATAGAAATAAGCATTTCCTACGTAAAATGACACGAGTAATCGAACTGTGCCAGCAGAATTCAAATCCGAGCCTCCGTTCCTCTGGAATTCACTAATATGTATGAAAACGTGTTTTACAGTATTCTGGCTCCCAGGATGGCAATCGAGAAATGAAGACAAGTATTTCCTACGTAAAATGGCACGAGTAATCGAACTGTGCCGGCAGGATTCAAATCCGAGCATCCGTTCCTCTGAAATCCACTAAAATGTATGAAAACGTGTTTTACAGTATTCTGGCTCTCAGGATCGCAATCGGGAAATGAAGACAAGTATTTCCTACGTAAAATGACACGAGTAATCGAACTGTGCCGGCAGAGTTCAAATACGAGCCTCTGTTCCTCTGGAATTCACTAATATGTATGAAAACGTGTTTTACAGTATTCTGGCTCCCAGGATGGCAATCGAGAAATGAAGACAAGTACTTCCTACGTAAAATGGCACGAGCAATCGAACTGTGCCGGCAGAATTCAAACCCGAGCATCCGTTCGCTATCAGGAAATGGGAACAAGCATTTCCTGTGTAAAATGACACGAGTAATCGAATGCTGTCGGCAGAATTCAAATCCGAGCCTCTGTTACTCTGGAATTCACAAATATGCATGAAAACGTGTTTTACAGTATTCTGGCTCCCAGGATCGCTATCAGGAAATGGAAGCAAGCATTTCCTACGTAAAATGACACGAGTAATCGAACTGTGCCGGCAGAATTGAAATCCGAGCCTCCGTTCCTCTGGAATTCACTAAAATGTATGAAAACGTGTTTTACAGTATTCTGGCTCCCAGGATGGCAATCGAGAAATGAAGACAAGTACTTCCTACGTAAAATGGCACGAGCAATCGAACTGTGCCGGCAGAATTCAAACCCGAGCATCCGTTCGCTATCAGGAAATGGGAACAAGCATTTCCTGTGTAAAATGACACGAGTAATCGAATGCTGTCGGCAGAATTCAAATCCGAGCCTCTGTTACTCTGGAATTCACAAATATGCATGAAAACGTGTTTTACAGTATTCTGGCTCCCAGGATGGCAATCGAGAAATGAAGACAAGTACTTCCTACGTAAAATGGCACGAGCAATCGAACTGTGCCGGCAGAATTCAAACCCGAGCATCCGTTCGCTATCAGGAAATGGGAACAAGCATTTCCTGTGTAAAATGACACGAGTAATCGAATGCTGTCGGCAGAATTCAAATCCGAGCCTCTGTTACTCTGGAATTCACAAATATGCATGAAAACGTGTTTTACAGTATTCTGGCTCCCAGGATCGCTATCAGGAAATGGAAGCAAGCATTTCCTACGTAAAATGACACGAGTAATCGAACTGTGCCGGCAGAATTGAAATCCGAGCCTCCGTTCCTCTGGAATTCACTAAAATGTATGGAAACGTGTTTTACAGTATTCTGGCTCTCAGGATCGCAATCGGGAAATGAAGACAAGTATTTCCTACGTAAAATGACACGAGTAATCGATCTGTGCCGGCAGAGTTCAAATACGAGCCTCTGTTCCTCTGGAATTCACTAATATGTATGAAAACGTGTTTTACAGTATTCTGGCTCCCAGGATGGCAATCGAGAAATGAAGACAAGTACTTCCTACGTAAAATGGCACGAGCAATCGAACTGTGCCGGCAGAATTGAAATCCGAGCCTCCGTTCCTCTGGAATTCACTAAAATGTATGAAAACGTGTTTTACAATATTCTGGCTCCCAGGATCGCAATCGGGAAATGAAGACAAGTATTTCCTACGTAAAATGACACGAGTAATCGAACTGTGCCGGCACAATTCAAATCCGAGCCTCCGTTCCTCTGGAATTCACAAATATGTATGAAAACGTGTTTTACACAATTTTGGCTCCCAGGATCGCTATCGGGAAATGGGAACAAGCATTTCCTGCGTAAAATGACACGACTAATCGAACGCTGTCGGCAGAATTCAAATCCGAGCCTCCGTTCCTCTGGAATTCACTAAAATGTATGAAAACGTGTTTTACAGTATTTTGGCTCCCAGAATTGCTGTCGGGAAATGGGGACAAGCATTTCCTACGTAAAATTACACGAGTAATCGAACTGTGCCGGCAGAATTCAAATCGGAGCCTCCGTTCCTCTGGAATTCCCTAAAATGTATGAAAACGTCTTTTAGAGTATTCTGGCCCCCAGGATGGCAATCGAGAAATGAAGACAAGTATTTCCTACGTAAAATGGCACGAGCAATCGAACTGTGCCGGCAGAATTCAAACCCGAGCATCCGTTCTTCCGAAATTCACTGATATGTATGAAAACGTGTTTTACAATATTCTGGCTACCAGGATCGCAATCGGGAAATGAAGACAAGTATTTCCTACGTAAAATGACACGAGTAATCGAACTGTGCCGGCACAATTCAAATCCGAGCATCCGTTCCTCTGGAATTCACTAATATGTATGAAAACGTGTTTTACAGTATTCTGGCTCTCAGGATCGCAATCGGGAAATGGAAACAAGCATTTCCCATGTAAAATGACACGAGTAATCGAGCTGTGCCGGCAGAATTCAAATCCGAGCATCCGTTCCTCTGGAATTCACTAAAATGTATGAAAACGTGTTTTACAGTATTCTGGCTCCCAGGATCGCTATCAGGAAATGGGAACAACCATTTCCTGTGTAAAATGACACGAGTAATCGAATGCTGTCGGCAGAATTCAAATCCGAGCCTCTGTTACTCTGGAATTCACAAATATGCATGAAAACGTGTTTTACAGTATTCTGGCTCCCAGGATCGCTATCAGGAAATGGAAGCAAGCATTTCCTACGTAAAATGACACGAGTAATCGAACTGTGCCGGCAGAATTGAAATCCGAGCCTCCGTTCCTCTGGAATTCACAAATATGTATGAAAACGTGTTTTACAATATTCTGGCTCCCAGGATCGCAATCGGGAAATGAAGACAAGTGTTTCCTACGTAAAATGGCACGAGTAATCGAACTGTGCCGGCAGAATTCAAATCCGAGCATCCGTTCCTCTGGAATTCACTAAAATGTATGAAAACGTGTTTTACAGTATTCTAGCTCCCAGGATCGCTATCAGGAAATGGGAACAACCATTTCCTGTGTAAAATGACACGAGTAATCGAATGCTGTCGGCAGAATTCAAATCCGAGCCTCTGTTACTCTGGAATTCACAAATATGCATGAAAACGTGTTTTACAGTATTCTGGCTCTCAGGATCGCAATCGGGAAATGAAGACAAGTATTTCCTACGTAAAATGACACGAGTAATCGAACTGTGCCGGCACAATTCAAATCCGAGCCTCCGTTCCTCTGGAATTCACAAATATGTATGAAAACGTGTTTTACAATATTCTGGCTCCCAGGATCGCAATCGGGAAATGAAGACAAGTGTTTCCTACGTAAAATGACACGAGTAATCGAACTGTGCCGGCAGAATTCAAATCCGAGCCTCCGTTCCTCTGGAATTCACAAATATGTATGAAAACGTGTTTTACAATATTCTGGCTCCCAGGATCGCAATCGGGAAATGAAGACAAGTGTTTCCTACGTAAAATGGCACGAGTAATCGAACTGTGCCGGCAGAATTCAAATCCGAGCATCCGTTCCTCTGGAATTCACTAAAATGTATGAAAACGTGTTTTACAGTATTCTAGCTCCCAGGATCGCTATCAGGAAATGGGAACAACCATTTCCTGTGTAAAATGACACGAGTAATCGAATGCTGTCGGCAGAATTCAAATCCGAGCCTCTGTTACTCTGGAATTCACAAATATGCATGAAAACGTGTTTTACAGTATTCTGGCTCTCAGGATCGCAATCGGGAAATGAAAACAAGTATTTCCTACGTAAAATGACACGAGTAATCGAACTGTGCCGGCAGAGTTCAAATACGAGCCTCTGTTCCTCTGGAATTCACTAATATGTATGAAAACGTGTTTTACAGTATTCTGGCTCCCAGGATGGCAATCGAGAAATGAAGACAAGTACTTCCTACGTAAAATGGCACGAGCAATCGAACTGTGCCGACAGAATTTAAATCGGAGCCGCCGTTCTTCCGAAATTCACTAATATGTATGAAAACGTGTTTTACAATATTCTGGCTACCAGGATCGCAATCGGAAAATGAAGACAAGCATTTCCCAAGTAAAATGACACGAGTAATCGAACTATGCCGGCAGAATTCAAATCCGAGCATCCGTTCCTCTGGAATTCCCTAAAATGTATGAAAACGTGTTTTACAGTATTCTGGCTCCCAGGATCGCAATCGGGAAATGAAGACAAGTATTTCCTACGTAAAATGACACGAGTAATCGAACTGTGCCGGCACAATTCAAATCCGAGCCTCCGTTCCTCTGGAATTCACAAATATGTATGAAAACGTGTTTTACAGTATTTGGGCTCCCAGTATCGCTATCGGGAAATGGGAACAAGCATTTCCTGCGTAAATTGACACGAGTAATCGAACTGTGCCGGCAGAATTCAAATCCGAGCCTCCGTTCCTCTGGAATTCCCTAAAATGTATGAAAACGTGTTTTACAGTATTCTGGCTCCCAGGATGGCAATCGAGAAATGAAGACAAGTATTTCCTACGTAAAATGGCACGAGTAATCGAACTGTGCCGGCAGGATTCAAATCCGAGCATCCGTTCCTCTGGAATTCACTAATATGTATGAAAACGTGTTTTACAGTATTCTGGCTCCCAGGATCGCAATCGGGAAATGGAAACAAGCATTTCCCATGTAAAATGACACGAGTAATCGAACTATGCCGGCAGAATTCAAATCCGAGCATCCGTTCCTCTGGAATTCACTAAAATGTATGGAAACGTGTTTTACAGTATTCTGGCTCTCAGGATCGCAATCGGGAAATGAAGACAAGTATTTCCTACGTAAAATGACACGAGTAATCGAGCTGTGCCGGCAGAATTCAAATCCGAGCATCCGTTCCTCTGGAATTCACTAAAATGTATGAAAACGTATTTTACAGTATTCTCGCTCCCAGGATCGCTATCAGGAAATGGGAACAACCATTTCCTGTGTAAAATGACACGAGTAATCGAATGCTGTCGGCAGAATTCAAATCCGAGCCTCTGTTACTCTGGAATTCACAAATATGCATGAAAACGTGTTTTACAGTATTCTGGCTCCCAGGATCGTTATCAAGAAATCGAAATAAGCATTTCCTACGTAAAATGACACGAGTAATCGAAATGTGCCAGCAGAATTCAAATCCGAGCCTCCGTTCCTCTGGAATTCACTAATATGTATGAAAACGTGTTTTACAGTATTCTGGCTCCCAGGATGGCAATCGAGAAATGAAGACAAGTATTTCCTACGTAAAATGGCACGAGTAATCGAACTGTGCCGGCAGGATTCAAATCCGAGCATCCGTTCCTCTGAAATCCACTAAAATGTATGAAAACGTGTTTTACAGTATTCTGGCTCTCAGGATCGCAATCGGGAAATGAAGACAAGTATTTCCTACGTAAAATGACACGAGTAATCGAACTGTGCCGGCAGAGTTCAAATACGAGCCTCTGTTCCTCTGGAATTCACTAATATGTATGAAAACGTGTTTTACAGTATTCTGGCTCCCAGGATGGCAATCGAGAAATGAAGACAAGTACTTCCTACGTAAAATGGCACGAGCAATCGAACTGTGCCGGCAGAATTCAAACCCGAGCATCCGTTCGCTATCAGGAAATGGGAACAAGCATTTCCTGTGTAAAATGACACGAGTAATCGAATGCTGTCGGCAGAATTCAAATCCGAGCCTCTGTTACTCTGGAATTCACAAATATGCATGAAAACGTGTTTTACAGTATTCTGGCTCCCAGGATCGCTATCAGGAAATGGAAGCAAGCATTTCCTACGGAAAATGACACGAGTAATCGAACTGTGCCGACAGAATTTAAATCGGAGCCGCCGTTCTTCCGAAATTCACTAATATGTATGAAAACGTGTTTTACAATATTCTGGCTACCAGGATCGCAATCGGAAAATGAAGACAAGCATTTCCCAAGTAAAATGACGCGAGTAATCGAACTATGCCGGCAGAATTCAAATCCGAGCATCCGTTCCTCTGGAATTCCCTAAAATGTATGAAAACGTGTTTTACAGTATTCTGGCTCCCAGGATCGCAATCGGGAAATGAAGACAAGTATTTCCTACGTAAAATGACACGAGTAATCGAGCTGTGCCGGCAGAATTCAAATCCGAGCATCCGTTCCTCTGGAATTCACTAATATGTATGAAAACGTGTTTTACAGTATTCTGGCTCCCAGGATGGCAATCGAGAAATGAAGACAAGTATTTCCTACGTAAAATGGCACGAGTAATCGAACTGTGCCGGCAGGATTCAAATCCGAGCATCCGTTCCTCTGAAATCCACTAAAATGTATGAAAACGTGTTTTACAGTATTCTGGCTCTCAGGATCGCAATCGGGAAATGAAGACAAGTATTTCCTACGTAAAATGACACGAGTAATCGAACTGTGCCGGCAGAGTTCAAATACGAGCCTCTGTTCCTCTGGAATTCACTAATATGTATGAAAACGTGTTTTACAGTATTCTGGCTCCCAGGATGGCAATCGAGAAATGAAGACAAGTACTTCCTACGTAAAATGGCACGAGCAATCGAACTGTGCCGGCAGAATTCAAACCCGAGCATCCGTTCGCTATCAGGAAATGGGAACAAGCATTTCCTGTGTAAAATGACACGAGTAATCGAATGCTGTCGGCAGAATTCAAATCCGAGCCTCTGTTACTCTGGAATTCACAAATATGCATGAAAACGTGTTTTACAGTATTCTGGCTCCCAGGATGGCAATCGAGAAATGAAGACAAGTACTTCCTACGTAAAATGGCACGAGCAATCGAACTGTGCCGGCAGAATTCAAACCCGAGCATCCGTTCGCTATCAGGAAATGGGAACAAGCATTTCCTGTGTAAAATGACACGAGTAATCGAATGCTGTCGGCAGAATTCAAATCCGAGCCTCTGTTACTCTGGAATTCACAAATATGCATGAAAACGTGTTTTACAGTATTCTGGCTCCCAGGATCGCTATCAGGAAATGGGAACAAGCATTTCCTGTGTAAAATGACACGAGTAATCGAATGCTGTCGGCAGAATTCAAATCCGAGCCTCTGTTACTCTGGAATTCACAAATATGCATGAAAACGTGTTTTACAGTATTCTGGCTCCCAGGATGGCAATCGAGAAATGAAGACAAGTACTTCCTACGTAAAATGGCACGAGCAATCGAACTGTGCCGGCAGAATTCAAACCCGAGCATCCGTTCGCTATCAGGAAATGGGAACAAGCATTTCCTGTGTAAAATGACACGAGTAATCGAATGCTGTCGGCAGAATTCAAATCCGAGCCTCTGTTACTCTGGAATTCACAAATATGCATGAAAACGTGTTTTACAGTATTCTGGCTCCCAGGATCGCTATCAGGAAATGGAAGCAAGCATTTCCTACGGAAAATGACACGAGTAATCGAACTGTGCCGACAGAATTTAAATCGGAGCCGCCGTTCTTCCGAAATTCACTAATATGTATGAAAACGTGTTTTACAATATTCTGGCTACCAGGATCGCAATCGGAAAATGAAGACAAGCATTTCCCAAGTAAAATGACGCGAGTAATCGAACTATGCCGGCAGAATTCAAATCCGAGCATCCGTTCCTCTGGAATTCCCTAAAATGTATGAAAACGTGTTTTACAGTATTCTGGCTCCCAGGATCGCAATCGGGAAATGAAGACAAGTATTTCCTACGTAAAATGACACGAGTAATCGAGCTGTGCCGGCAGAATTCAAATCCGAGCATCCGTTCCTCTGGAATTCACTAATATGTATGAAAACGTGTTTTACAGTATTCTGGCTCCCAGGATGGCAATCGAGAAATGAAGACAAGTATTTCCTACGTAAAATGACACGAGTAATCGACCTGTGCCGGCAGGATTCAAATCCGAGCATCCGTTCCTCTGAAATCCACTAAAATGTATGAAAACGTGTTTTACAGTATTCTGGCTCCCAGGATCGCAATCGGGAAATGAAGACAAGTATTTCCTACGTAAAATGACACGAGTAATCGAGCTGTGCCGGCAGAATTCAAATCCGAGCATCCGTTCCTCTGGAATTCACTAAAATGTATGAAAACGTATTTTACAGTATTCTCGCTCCCAGGATCGCTATCAGGAAATGGGAACAACCATTTCCTGTGTAAAATGACACGAGTAATCGAATGCTGTCGGCAGAATTCAAATCCGAGCCTCTGTTACTCTGGAATTCACAAATATGCATGAAAACGTGTTTTACAGTATTCTGGCTCCCAGGATCGTTATCAAGAAATCGAAATAAGCATTTCCTACGTAAAATGACACGAGTAATCGAAATGTGCCAGCAGAATTCAAATCCGAGCCTCCGTTCCTCTGGAATTCACTAATATGTATGAAAACGTGTTTTACAGTATTCTGGCTCCCAGGATGGCAATCGAGAAATGAAGACAAGTATTTCCTACGTAAAATGGCACGAGTAATCGAACTGTGCCGGCAGGATTCAAATCCGAGCATCCGTTCCTCTGAAATCCACTAAAATGTATGAAAACGTGTTTTACAGTATTCTGGCTCTCAGGATCGCAATCGGGAAATGAAGACAAGTATTTCCTACGTAAAATGACACGAGTAATCGAACTGTGCCGGCAGAGTTCAAATACGAGCCTCTGTTCCTCTGGAATTCACTAATATGTATGAAAACGTGTTTTACAGTATTCTGGCTCCCAGGATGGCAATCGAGAAATGAAGACAAGTACTTCCTACGTAAAATGGCACGAGCAATCGAACTGTGCCGGCAGAATTCAAACCCGAGCATCCGTTCGCTATCAGGAAATGGGAACAAGCATTTCCTGTGTAAAATGACACGAGTAATCGAATGCTGTCGGCAGAATTCAAATCCGAGCCTCTGTTACTCTGGAATTCACAAATATGCATGAAAACGTGTTTTACAGTATTCTGGCTCCCAGGATCGCTATCAGGAAATGGAAGCAAGCATTTCCTACGGAAAATGACACGAGTAATCGAACTGTGCCGACAGAATTTAAATCGGAGCCGCCGTTCTTCCGAAATTCACTAATATGTATGAAAACGTGTTTTACAATATTCTGGCTACCAGGATCGCAATCGGAAAATGAAGACAAGCATTTCCCAAGTAAAATGACGCGAGTAATCGAACTATGCCGGCAGAATTCAAATCCGAGCATCCGTTCCTCTGGAATTCCCTAAAATGTATGAAAACGTGTTTTACAGTATTCTGGCTCCCAGGATCGCAATCGGGAAATGAAGACAAGTATTTCCTACGTAAAATGACACGAGTAATCGAGCTGTGCCGGCAGAATTCAAATCCGAGCATCCGTTCCTCTGGAATTCACTAATATGTATGAAAACGTGTTTTACAGTATTCTGGCTCCCAGGATGGCAATCGAGAAATGAAGACAAGTATTTCCTACGTAAAATGACACGAGTAATCGACCTGTGCCGGCAGGATTCAAATCCGAGCATCCGTTCCTCTGAAATCCACTAAAATGTATGAAAACGTGTTTTACAGTATTCTGGCTCCCAGGATCGCAATCGGGAAATGAAGACAAGTATTTCCTACGTAAAATGACACGAGTAATCGAACTGTGCCGGCACAATTCAAATCCGAGCCTCCGTTCCTCTGGAATTCACAAATATGTATGAAAACGTGTTTTACAGTATTTGGGCTCCCAGTATCGCTATCGGGAAATGGGAACAAGCATTTCCTGCGTAAATTGACACGAGTAATCGAACTGTGCCGGCAGAATTCAAATCCGAGCCTCCGTTCCTCTGGAATTCCCTAAAATGTATGAAAACGTGTTTTACAGTATTCTGGCTCCCAGGATGGCAATCGAGAAATGAAGACAAGTATTTCCTACGTAAAATGGCACGAGTAATCGAACTGTGCCGGCAGGATTCAAATCCGAGCATCCGTTCCTCTGGAATTCACTAATATGTATGAAAACGTGTTTTACAGTATTCTGGCTCCCAGGATCGCAATCGGGAAATGGAAACAAGCATTTCCCATGTAAAATGACACGAGTAATCGAACTATGCCGGCAGAATTCAAATCCGAGCATCCGTTCCTCTGGAATTCACTAAAATGTATGGAAACGTGTTTTACAGTATTCTGGCTCTCAGGATCGCAATCGGGAAATGAAGACAAGTATTTCCTACGTAAAATGACACGAGTAATCGAGCTGTGCCGGCAGAATTCAAATCCGAGCATCCGTTCCTCTGGAATTCACTAAAATGTATGAAAACGTATTTTACAGTATTCTAGCTCCCAGGATCGCTATCAGGAAATGGGAACAACCATTTCCTGTGTAAAATGACACGAGTAATCGAATGCTGTCGGCAGAATTCAAATCCGAGCCTCTGTTACTCTGGAATTCACAAATATGCATGAAAACGTGTTTTACAGTATTCTGGCTCCCAGGATCGTTATCAAGAAATAGAAATAAGCATTTCCTACGTAAAATGACACGAGTAATCGAACTGTGCCAGCAGAATTCAAATCCGAGCCTCCGTTCCTCTGGAATTCACTAATATGTATGAAAACGTGTTTTACAGTATTCTGGCTCCCAGGATGGCAATCGAGAAATGAAGACAAGTATTTCCTACGTAAAATGGCACGAGTAATCGAACTGTGCCGGCAGGATTCAAATCCGAGCATCCGTTCCTCTGAAATCCACTAAAATGTATGAAAACGTGTTTTACAGTATTCTGGCTCCCAGGATCGCAATCGGGAAATGAAGACAAGTATTTCCTACGTAAAATGACACGAGTAATCAAACTGTGCCGGCAGAGTTCAAATACGAGCCTCTGTTCCTCTGGAATTCACTAATATGTATGAAAACGTGTTTTACAGTATTCTGGCTCCCAGGATGGCAATCGAGAAATGAAGACAAGTACTTCCTACGTAAAATGGCACGAGCAATCGAACTGTGCCGGCAGAATTCAAACCCGAGCATCCGTTCGCTATCAGGAAATGGGAACAAGCATTTCCTGTGTAAAATGACACGAGTAATCGAATGCTGTCGGCAGAATTCAAATCCGAGCCTCTGTTCCTCTGGAATTCACAAATATGCATGAAAACGTGTTTTACAGTATTCTGGCTCCCAGGATGGCAATCGAGAAATGAAGACAAGTACTTCCTACGTAAAATGGCACGAGCAATCGAACTGTGCCGGCAGAATTCAAACCCGAGCATCCGTTCGCTATCAGGAAATGGGAACAAGCATTTCCTGTGTAAAATGACACGAGTAATCGAATGCTGTCGGCAGAATTCAAATCCGAGCCTCTGTTACTCTGGAATTCACAAATATGCATGAAAACGTGTTTTACAGTATTCTGGCTCCCAGGATCGCTATCAGGAAATGGGAACAAGCATTTCCTGTGTAAAATGACACGAGTAATCGAATGCTGTCGGCAGAATTCAAATCCGAGCCTCTGTTACTCTGGAATTCACAAATATGCATGAAAACGTGTTTTACAGTATTCTGGCTCCCAGGATGGCAATCGAGAAATGAAGACAAGTACTTCCTACGTAAAATGGCACGAGCAATCGAACTGTGCCGGCAGAATTCAAACCCGAGCATCCGTTCGCTATCAGGAAATGGGAACAAGCATTTCCTGTGTAAAATGACACGAGTAATCGAATGCTGTCGGCAGAATTCAAATCCGAGCCTCTGTTACTCTCGAATTCACAAATATGCATGAAAACGTGTTTTACAGTATTCTGGCTCCCAGGATCGCTATCAGGAAATGGAAGCAAGCATTTCCTACGGAAAATGACACGAGTAATCGAACTGTGCCGACAGAATTTAAATCGGAGCCGCCGTTCTTCCGAAATTCACTAATATGTATGAAAACGTGTTTTACAATATTCTGGCTACCAGGATCGCAATCGGAAAATGAAGACAAGCATTTCCCAAGTAAAATGACGCGAGTAATCGAACTATGCCGGCAGAATTCAAATCCGAGCATCCGTTCCTCTGGAATTCCCTAAAATGTATGAAAACGTGTTTTACAGTATTCTGGCTCCCAGGATCGCAATCGGGAAATGAAGACAAGTATTTCCTACGTAAAATGACACGAGTAATCGAGCTGTGCCGGCAGAATTCAAATCCGAGCATCCGTTCCTCTGGAATTCACTAATATGTATGAAAACGTGTTTTACAGTATTCTGGCTCCCAGGATGGCAATCGAGAAATGAAGACAAGTATTTCCTACGTAAAATGACACGAGTAATCGACCTGTGCCGGCAGGATTCAAATCCGAGCATCCGTTCCTCTGAAATCCACTAAAATGTATGAAAACGTGTTTTACAGTATTCTGGCTCCCAGGATCGCAATCGGGAAATGGAAACAAGCATTTCCCATGTAATATGACACGAGTAATCGAACTGTGCCGGCAGAATTCAAATCCGAGCATCCGTTCCTCTGGAATTCACTAATATGTATGAAAACGTCTTTTACAGTATTCTGGCTCCCAGGATGGCAATCGAGAAATGAAGACAAGTATTTCCTACGTAAAATGGCACGAGCAATCGAACTGTGCCGGCAGAATTCAAATACGAGCCTCTGTTCCTCTGGTATTCACTAATATGTATGAAAACGTGTTTTACGGTATTTTGGCTCCCAGAATTGCTGTCGGGAAATGGGGACAAGTATTTCCTACGTAAAATGGCACGAGCAATCGAACTGTGCCGGCAGAATTCAAATCCGAGCATCCGTTCCTCTGGAATTCCCTAAAATGTATGAAAACGTGTTTTACAGTATTCTGGCTCCCAGGATCGTTATCAAGAAATAGAAATAAGCATTTCCTACGTAAAATGACACGAGTAATCGAACTGTGCCAGCAGAATTCAAATCCGAGCATCCGTTCCTCTGGAATTCACTAAAATGTATGAAAACGTGTTTTACAGTATTCTAGCTCCCAGGATCGCTATCAGGAAATGGGAACAACCATTTCCTGTGTAAAATGACACGAGTAATCGAATGCTGTCGGCAGAATTCAAATCCGAGCCTCTGTTACTCTGGAATTCACAAATATGCATGAAAACGTGTTTTACAGTATTCTGGCTCTCAGGATCGCAATCGGGAAATGAAGACAAGTATTTCCTACGTAAAATGACACGAGTAATCGAACTGTGCCGGCAGAGTTCAAATACGAGCCTCTGTTCCTCTGGAATTCACTAATATGTATGAAAACGTGTTTTACAGTATTCTGGCTCCCAGGATGGCAATCGAGAAATGAAGACAAGTACTTCCTACGTAAAATGGCACGAGCAATCGAACTGTGCCGACAGAATTTAAATCGGAGCCGCCGTTCTTCCGAAATTCACTAATATGTATGAAAACGTGTTTTACAATATTCTGGCTACCAGGATCGCAATCGGAAAATGAAGACAAGCATTTCCCAAGTAAAATGACACGAGTAATCGAACTATGCCGGCAGAATTCAAATCGGAGCATCCGTTCCTCTGGAATTCCCTAAAATGTATGAAAACGTGTTTTACAGTATTCTGGCTCCCAGGATCGCAATCGGGAAATGAAGACAAGTATTTCCTACGTAAAATGACACGAGTAATCGAACTGTGCCGGCACAATTCAAATCCGAGCCTCCGTTCCTCTGGAATTCACAAATATGTATGAAAACGTGTTTTACAGTATTTGGGCTCCCAGTATCGCTATCGGGAAATGGGAACAAGCATTTCCTGCGTAAATTGACACGAGTAATCGAACTGTGCCGGCAGAATTCAAATCCGAGCCTCCGTTCCTCTGGAATTCCCTAAAATGTATGAAAACGTGTTTTACAGTATTCTGGCTCCCAGGATGGCAATCGAGAAATGAAGACAAGTATTTCCTACGTAAAATGGCACGAGTAATCGAACTGTGCCGGCAGGATTCAAATCCGAGCATCCGTTCCTCTGGAATTCACTAATATGTATGAAAACGTGTTTTACAGTATTCTGGCTCCCAGGATCGCAATCGGGAAATGGAAACAAGCATTTCCCATGTAAAATGACACGAGTAATCGAACTATGCCGGCAGAATTCAAATCCGAGCATCCGTTCCTCTGGAATTCACTAAAATGTATGGAAACGTGTTTTACAGTATTCTGGCTCTCAGGATCGCAATCGGGAAATGAAGACAAGTATTTCCTACGTAAAATGACACGAGTAATCGAGCTGTGCCGGCAGAATTCAAATCCGAGCCTCCGTTCCTCTGGAATTCACTAAAATGTATGAAAACGTATTTTACAGTATTCTAGCTCCCAGGATCGCTATCAGGAAATGGGAACAACCATTTCCTGTGTAAAATGACACGAGTAATCGAATGCTGTCGGCAGAATTCAAATCCGAGCCTCTGTTACTCTGGAATTCACAAATATGCATGAAAACGTGTTTTACAGTATTCTGGCTCCCAGGATCGTTATCAAGAAATAGAAATAAGCATTTCCTACGTAAAATGACACGAGTAATCGAACTGTGCCGGCAGAGTTCAAATACGAGCCTCTGTTCCTCTGGAATTCACTAATATGTATGAAAACGTGTTTTTCAGTATTCTGGCTCCCAGGATGGCAATCGAGAAATGAAGACAAGTACTTCCTACGTAAAATGGCACGAGCAATCGAACTGTGCCGGCAGAATTCAAACCCGAGCATCCGTTCGCTATCAGGAAATGGGAACAAGCATTTCCTGTGTAAAATGACACGAGTAATCGAATGCTGTCGGCAGAATTCAAATCCGAGCCTCTGTTACTCTGGAATTCACAAATATGCATGAAAACGTGTTTTACAGTATTCTGGCTCCCAGGATGGCAATCGAGAAATGAAGACAAGTACTTCCTACGTAAAATGGCACGAGCAATCGAACTGTGCCGGCAGAATTCAAACCCGAGCATCCGTTCGCTATCAGGAAATGGGAACAAGCATTTCCTGTGTAAAATGACACGAGTAATCGAATGCTGTCGGCAGAATTCAAATCCGAGCCTCTGTTACTCTGGAATTCACAAATATGCATGAAAACGTGTTTTACAGTATTCTGGCTCCCAGGATCGCTATCAGGAAATGGAAGCAAGCATTTCCTACGGAAAATGACACGAGTAATCGAACTGTGCCGACAGAATTTAAATCGGAGCCGCCGTTCTTCCGAAATTCACTAATATGTATGAAAACGTGTTTTACAATATTCTGGCTACCAGGATCGCAATCGGAAAATGAAGACAAGCATTTCCCAAGTAAAATGACGCGAGTAATCGAACTATGCCGGCAGAATTCAAATCCGAGCATCCGTTCCTCTGGAATTCCCTAAAATGTATGAAAACGTGTTTTACAGTATTCTGGCTCCCAGGATCGCAATCGGGAAATGAAGACAAGTATTTCCTACGTAAAATGACACGAGTAATCGAGCTGTGCCGGCAGAATTCAAATCCGAGCATCCGTTCCTCTGGAATTCACTAATATGTATGAAAACGTGTTTTACAGTATTCTGGCTCCCAGGATGGCAATCGAGAAATGAAGACAAGTATTTCCTACGTAAAATGACACGAGTAATCGACCTGTGCCGGCAGGATTCAAATCCGAGCATCCGTTCCTCTGAAATCCACTAAAATGTATGAAAACGTGTTTTACAGTATTCTGGCTCCCAGGATCGCAATCGGGAAATGGAAACAAGCATTTCCCATGTAAAATGACACGAGTAATCGAACTGTGCCGGCAGAATTCAAATCCGAGCATCCGTTCCTCTGGAATTCACTAATATGTATGAAAACGTCTTTTACAGTATTCTGGCTCCCAGGATGGCAATCGAGAAATGAAGACAAGTATTTCCTACGTAAAATGGCACGAGCAATCGAACTGTGCCGGCAGAATTCAAATACGAGCCTCTGTTCCTCTGGTATTCACTAATATGTATGAAAACGTGTTTTACGGTATTTTGGCTCCCAGAATTGCTGTCGGGAAATGGGGACAAGTATTTCCTACGTAAAATGGCACGAGCAATCGAACTGTGCCGGCAGAATTCAAATCCGAGCATCCGTTCCTCTGGAATTCCCTAAAATGTATGAAAACGTGTTTTACAGTATTCTGGCTCCCAGGATCGTTATCAAGAAATAGAAATAAGCATTTCCTACGTAAAATGACACGAGTAATCGAACTGTGCCAGCAGAATTCAAATCCGAGCCTCCGTTCCTCTGGAATTCACTAATATGTATGAAAACGTGTTTTACAGTATTCTGGCTCCCAGGATGGCAATCGAGAAATGAAGACAAGTATTTCCTACGTAAAATGGCACGAGCAATCGAACTGTGCCGGCAGAATTCAAATCCGAGCATCCGTTCCTCTGAAATCCACTAAAATGTATGAAAACGTGTTTTACAGTATTCTGGCTCTCAGGATCGCAATCGGGAAATGAAGACAAGTATTTCCTACGTAAAATGACACGAGTAATCGAACTGTGCCGGCAGAGTTCAAATACGAGCCTCTGTTCCTCTGGAATTCACTAATATGTATGAAAACGTGTTTTACAGTATTCTGGCTCCCAGGATGGCAATCGAGAAATGAAGACAAGTACTTCCTACGTAAAATGGCACGAGTAATCGAACTGTGCCGGCAGAATTCAAACCCGAGCATCCGTTCGCTATCAGGAAATGGGAACAAGCATTTCCTGTGTAAAATGACACGAGTAATCGAATGCTGTCGGCAGAATTCAAATCCGAGCCTCTGTTACTCTGGAATTCACAAATATGCATGAAAACGTGTTTTACAGTATTCTGGCTCCCAGGATCGCTATCAGGAAATGGAAGCAAGCATTTCCTACGTAAAATGACACGAGTAATCGAACTGTGCCGGCAGAATTGAAATCCGAGCCTCCGTTCCTCTGGAATTCACTAAAATGTATGGAAACGTGTTTTACAGTATTCTGGCTCTCAGGATCGCAATCGGGAAATGAAGACAAGTATTTCCTACGTAAAATGACACGAGTAATCGATCTGTGCCGGCAGAGTTCAAATACGAGCCTCTGTTCCTCTGGAATTCACTAATATGTATGAAAACGTGTTTTACAGTATTCTGGCTCCCAGGATGGCAATCGAGAAATGAAGACAAGTACTTCCTACGTAAAATGGCACGAGCAATCGAACTGTGCCGGCAGAATTCAAACCCGAGCATCCGTTCGCTATCAGGAAATGGGAACAAGCATTTCCTGTGTAAAATGACACGAGTAATCGAATGCTGTCGGCAGAATTCAAATCCGAGCCTCTGTTACTCTGGAATTCACAAATATGCATGAAAACGTGTTTTACAGTATTCTGGCTCCCAGGATCGCTATCCGGAAATGGAAGCAAGCATTTCCTACGTAAAATGACACGAGTAATCGAACTGTGCCGGCAGAATTGAAATCCGAGCCTCCGTTCCTCTGGAATTCACTAAAATGTATGGAAACGTGTTTTACAGTATTCTGGCTCCCAGGATCGCAATCGGGAAATGAAGACAAGCATTTCCTACGTAAAATGACACGAGTAATCGAACTGTGCCGGCACAATTCAAATCCGAGCCTCCGTTCCTCTGGAATTCACAAATATGTATGAAAACGTGTTTTACAATATTCTGGCTCCCAGGATCGCAATCGGGAAATGGAAACAAGCATTTCCCATGTAAAATGACACGAGTAATCGAGCTGTGCCGGCAGAATTCAAATCGGAGCCTCCGTTCCTCTGGAATTCCCTAAAATGTATGAAAACGTCTTTTAGAGTATTCTGGCTCCCAGGATGGCAATCGAGAAATGAAGACAAGTATTTCCTACGTAAAATGGCACGAGTAATCGAACTGTGCCGGCAGAATTCAAATCCGAGCATCCGTTCCTCTGGAATTCACTAATATGTATGAAAACGTGTTTTACAGTACTTTGGTTCCCAGGATCGCTATCAAGAAATAGAAACAAGCATTTCCTACGTAAAATGACACGAGTAATCGAACGCTGCCGGCAGAATTCAAATCCGAGCCTCTGTTACTCTGGAATTCACAAATATGCATGAAAACGTGTTTTACAGTATTCTGGCTCCCAGGATCGCTATCAGGAAATGGAAGCAAGCATTTCCTACGTAAAATGACACGAGTAATCGAACTGTGCCGGCAGAATTCAAATCCGAGCCTCCGTTCCTCTGGAATTCACCAATATGTATGAAAACGTGTTTTACAGTATTCTGGCTCCCAGGATGGCAATCGAGAAATGAAGACAAGTATTTCCTACGTAAAATGGCACGAGTAATCGAACTGTGCCGGCAGGATTCAAATCCGAGCATCCGTTCCTCTGGAATTCCCTAAAATGTATGAAAACGTGTTTTACAGTATTCTGGCTCCCAGGATCGCTATCAGGAAATGGAAGCAAGCATTTCCTACGTAAAACGACACGAGTAATCGAACTATGCCGGCAGAATTCAAATCCGAGCATCCGTTCCTCTGGAATTCCCTAAAATGTATGAAAACGTGTTTTACAGTATTCTGGCTCCCAGGATCGCTATCAGGAAATGGAAGCAAGCATTTCCTACGTAAAATGACACGAGTAATCGAACTGTGCCGGCAGAATTGAAATCCGAGCCTCCGTTCCTCTGGAATTCACTAAAATGTATGAAAACGTGTTTTACAATATTCTGGCTCCCAGGATCGCAATCGGGAAATGAAGACAAGTATTTCCTACGTAAAATGACACGAGTAATCGAACTGTGCCGGCACAATTCAAATCCGAGCCTCCGTTCCTCTGGAATTCACAAATATGTATGAAAACGTGTTTTACACAATTTTGGCTCCCAGGATCGCTATCGGGAAATGGGAACAAGCATTTCCTGCGTAAAATGACACGACTAATCGAACGCTGTCGGCAGAATTCAAATCCGAGCCTCCGTTCCTCTGGAATTCCCTAAAATGTATGAAAACGTGTTTTACAGTATTTTGGCTCCCAGAATTGCTGTCGGGAAATGGGGACAAGCATTTCCTACGTAAAATTACACGAGTAATCGAACTGTGCCGGCAGAATTCAAATCGGAGCCTCCGTTCCTCTGGAATTCCCTAAAATGTATGAAAACGTCTTTTAGAGTATTCTGGCCCCCAGGATGGCAATCGAGAAATGAAGACAAGTATTTCCTACGTAAAATGGCACGAGCAATCGAACTGTGCCGGCAGAATTCAAACCCGAGCATCCGTTCTTCCGAAATTCACTGATATGTATGAAAACGTGTTTTACAATATTCTGGCTACCAGGATCGCAATCGGGAAATGAAGACAAGTATTTCCTACGTGAAATGACACGAGCAATCGAACTGTGCCGGCACAATTCAAATCCGAGCATCCGTTCCTCTGGAATTCACTAATATGTATGAAAACGTGTTTTACAGTATTCTGGCTCTCAGGATCGCAATCGGGAAATGGAAACAAGCATTTCCCATGTAAAATGACACGAGTAATCGAGCTGTGCCGGCAGAATTCAAATCCGAGCATCCGTTCCTCTGGAATTCACTAAAATGTATGAAAACGTATTTTACAGTATTCTGGCTCCCAGGATCGCTATCAGGAAATGGGAACAACCATTTCCTGTGTAAAATGACACGAGTAATCGAATGCTGTCGGCAGAATTCAAATCCGAGCCTCTGTTACTCTGGAATTCACAAATATGCATGAAAACGTGTTTTACAGTATTCTGGCTCTCAGGATCGCAATCGGGAAATGAAGACAAGTATTTCCTACGTAAAATGACACGAGTAATCGAACTGTGCCGGCAGAATTCAAATCCGAGCATCCGTTCCTCTGGAATTCACTAAAATGTATGAAAACGTGTTTTACAGTATTCTAGCTCCCAGGATCGCTATCAGGAAATGGGAACAACCATTTCCTGTGTAAAATGACACGAGTAATCGAATGCTGTCGGCAGAATTCAAATCCGAGCCTCTGTTACTCTGGAATTCACAAATATGCATGAAAACGTGTTTTACAGTATTCTGGCTCTCAGGATCGCAATCGGGAAATGAAGACAAGTATTTCCTACGTAAAATGACACGAGTAATCGAACTGTGCCGGCAGAGTTCAAATACGAGCCTCTGTTCCTCTGGAATTCACTAATATGTATGAAAACGTGTTTTACAGTATTCTGGCTCCCAGGATGGCAATCGAGAAATGAAGACAAGTACTTCCTACGTAAAATGGCACGAGCAATCGAACTGTGCCGACAGGATTTAAATCGGAGCCGCCGTTCTTCCGAAATTCACTAATATGTATGAAAACGTGTTTTACAATATTCTGGCTACCAGGATCGCAATCGGAAAATGAAGACAAGCATTTCCCAAGTAAAATGACACGAGTAATCGAACTATGCCGGCAGAATTCAAATCCGAGCATCCGTTCCTCTGGAATTCCCTAAAATGTATGAAAACGTGTTTTACAGTATTCTGGCTCCCAGGATGGCAATCGAGAAATGAAGACAAGTACTTCCTACGTAAAATGGCACGAGCAATCGAACTGTGCCGACAGAATTTAAATCGGAGCCGCCGTTCTTCCGAAATTCACTAATATGTATGAAAACGTGTTTTACAATATTCTGGCTACCAGGATCGCAATCGGAAAATGAAGACAAGCATTTCCCAAGTAAAATGACACGAGTAATCGAACTATGCCGGCAGAATTCAAATCCGAGCATCCGTTCCTCTGGAATTCCCTAAAATGTATGAAAACGTGTTTTACAGTATTCTGGCTCCCAGGATCGCAATCGGGAAATGAAGACAAGTATTTCCTACGTAAAATGACACGAGTAATCGAACTGTGCCGGCACAATTCAAATCCGAGCCTCCGTTCCTCTGGAATTCACAAATATGTATGAAAACGTGTTTTACAGTATTTGGGCTCCCAGTATCGCTATCGGGAAATGGGAACAAGCATTTCCTGCGTAAATTGACACGAGTAATCGAACTGTGCCGGCAGAATTCAAATCCGAGCCTCCGTTCCTCTGGAATTCCCTAAAATGTATGAAAACGTGTTTTACAGTATTCTGGCTCCCAGGATGGCAATCGAGAAATGAAGACAAGTATTTCCTACGTAAAATGGCACGAGTAATCGAACTGTGCCGGCAGGATTCAAATCCGAGCATCCGTTCCTCTGGAATTCACTAATATGTATGAAAACGTGTTTTACAGTATTCTGGCTCCCAGGATCGCAATCGGGAAATGGAAACAAGCATTTCCCATGTAAAATGACACGAGTAATCGAACTATGCCGGCAGAATTCAAATCCGAGCATCCGTTCCTCTGGAATTCACTAAAATGTATGGAAACGTGTTTTACAGTATTCTGGCTCTCAGGATCGCAATCGGGAAATGAAGACAAGTATTTCCTACGTAAAATGACACGAGTAATCGAGCTGTGCCGGCAGAATTCAAATCCGAGCATCCGTTCCTCTGGAATTCACTAAAATGTATGAAAACGTATTTTACAGTATTCTAGCTCCCAGGATCGCTATCAGGAAATGGGAACAACCATTTCCTGTGTAAAATGACACGAGTAATCGAATGCTGTCGGCAGAATTCAAATCCGAGCCTCTGTTACTCTGGAATTCACAAATATGCATGAAAACGTGTTTTACAGTATTCTGGCTCCCAGGATCGTTATCAAGAAATAGAAATAAGCATTTCCTACGTAAAATGACACGAGTAATCGAACTGTGCCGGCAGAATTCAAATCCGAGCCTCCGTTCCTCTGGAATTCACTAATATGTATGAAAACGTGTTTTACAGTATTCTGGCTCCCAGGATGGCAATCGAGAAATGAAGACAAGTATTTCCTACGTAAAATGGCACGAGTAATCGAACTGTGCCGGCAGGATTCAAATCCGAGCATCCGTTCCTCTGAAATCCACTAAAATGTATGAAAACGTGTTTTACAGTATTCTGGCTCTCAGGATCGCAATCGGGAAATGAAGACAAGTATTTCCTACGTAAAATGACACGAGTAATCGAACTGTGCCGGCAGAGTTCAAATACGAGCCTCTGTTCCTCTGGAATTCACTAATATGTATGAAAACGTGTTTTACAGTATTCTGGCTCCCAGGATGGCAATCGAGAAATGAAGACAAGTACTTCCTACGTAAAATGGCACGAGCAATCGAACTGTGCCGGCAGAATTCAAACCCGAGCATCCGTTCGCTATCAGGAAATGGGAACAAGCATTTCCTGTGTAAAATGACACGAGTAATCGAATGCTGTCGGCAGAATTCAAATCCGAGCCTCTGTTACTCTGGAATTCACAAATATGCATGAAAACGTGTTTTACAGTATTCTGGCTCCCAGGATCGCTATCAGGAAATGGAAGCAAGCATTTCCTACGTAAAATGACACGAGTAATCGAACTGTGCCGGCAGAATTGAAATCCGAGCCTCCGTTCCTCTGGAATTCACTAAAATGTATGGAAACGTGTTTTACAGTATTCTGGCTCTCAGGATCGCAATCGGGAAATGAAGACAAGTATTTCCTACGTAAAATGATACGAGTAATCGAACTGTGCCGGCAGAGTTCAAATACGAGCCTCTGTTCCTCTGGAATTCACTAATATGTATGAAAACGTGTTTTACAGTATTCTGGCTCCCAGGATCGCAATCGGGAAATGAAGACAAGTATTTCCTACGTAAAATGACACGAGTAATCGAACTGTGCCGGCACAATTCAAATCCGAGCCTCCGTTCCTCTGGAATTCACAAATATGTATGAAAACGTGTTTTACAGTATTTGGGCTCCCAGTATCGCTATCGGGAAATGGGAACAAGCATTTCCTGCGTAAATTGACACGAGTAATCGAACTGTGCCGGCAGAATTCAAATCCGAGCCTCCGTTCCTCTGGAATTCCCTAAAATGTATGAAAACGTGTTTTACAGTATTCTGGCTCCCAGGATCGCAATCGGGAAATGAAGACAAGTATTTCCTACGTAAAATGGCACGAGTAATCGAACTGTGCCGGCAGAATTCAAATCCGAGCCTCCGTTCCTCTGGAATTCCCTAAAATGTATGAAAACGTGTTTTACAGTATTCTGGCTCCCAGGATCGCAATCGGGAAATGAAGACAAGTATTTCCTACGTGAAATGACACGAGCAATCGAACTGTGCCGGCAGAATTCAAATCCGAGCATCCGTTCCTCTGGAATTCACTAATATGTATGAAAACGTGTTTTACAATATTCTGGCTCCCAGGATCGCAATCGGGAAATGAAGACAAGTATTTCCTACGTAAAATGGCACGAGTAATCGAACTGTGCCGGCAGGATTCAAATCCGAGCATCCGTTCCTCTGGAATTCACTAATATGTATGGAAACGTGTGTTACAGTATTCTGGCTCTCAGGATCGCAATCGGGAAATGAAGACAAGTATTTCCTACGTAAAATGACACGAGTAATCGAACTGTGCCGGCAGAGTTCAAATACGAGCCTCTGTTCCTCTGGAATTCACTAATATGTATGAAAACGTGTTTTACAGTATTCTGGCTCCCAGGATGGCAATCGAGAAATGAAGACAAGTACTTCCTACGTAAAATGGCACGAGCAATCGAACTGTGCCGACAGAATTTAAATCGGAGCCGCCGTTCTTCCGAAATTCACTAATATGTATGAAAACGTGTTTTACAATATTCTGGCTACCAGGATCGCAATCGGAAAATGAAGACAAGCATTTCCCAAGTAAAATGACACCAGTAATCGAACTATGCCGGCAGAATTCAAATCCGAGCCTCCGTTCCTCTGGAATTCCCTAAAATGTATGAAAACGTGTTTTACAGTATTTTGGCTCCCAGAATTGCTGTCGGGAAATGGGGACAAGCATTTCCTACGTAAAATTACACGAGTAATCGAACTGTGCCGGCAGAATTCAAACCCGAGCATCCGTTCTTCCGAAATTCACTGATATGTATGAAAACGTGTTTTACAATATTCTGGCTACCAGGATCGCAATCGGGAAATGAAGACAAGTATTTCCTACGTGAAATGACACGAGCAATCGAACTGTGCCGGCACAATTCAAATCCGAGCATCCGTTCCTCTGGAATTCACTAATATGTATGAAAACGTGTTTTACAGTATTCTGGCTCTCAGGATCGCAATCGGGAAATGGAAACAAGCATTTCCCATGTAAAATGACACGAGTAATCGAGCTGTGCCGGCAGAATTCAAATCCGAGCATCCGTTCCTCTGGAATTCACTAAAATGTATGAAAACGTATTTTACAGTATTCTGGCTCCCAGGATCGCTATCAGGAAATGGGAACAACCATTTCCTGTGTAAAATGACACGAGTAATCGAATGCTGTCGGCAGAATTCAAATCCGAGCCTCTGTTACTCTGGAATTCACAAATATGCATGAAAACGTGTTTTACAGTATTCTGGCTCTCAGGATCGCAATCGGGAAATGAAGACAAGTATTTCCTACGTAAAATGACACGAGTAATCGAACTGTGCCGGCACAATTCAAATCCGAGCCTCCGTTCCTCTGGAATTCACAAATATGTATGAAAACGTGTTTTACAATATTCTGGCTCCCAGGATCGCAATCGGGAAATGAAGACAAGTGTTTCCTACGTAAAATGACACGAGTAATCGAGCTGTGCCGGCAGAATTCAAATCCGAGCCTCCGTTCCTCTGGAATTCACAAATATGTATGAAAACGTGTTTTACAATATTCTGGCTCCCAGGATCGCAATCGGGAAATGAAGACAAGTGTTTCCTACGTAAAATGGCACGAGTAATCGAACTGTGCCGGCAGAATTCAAATCCGAGCATCCGTTCCTCTGGAATTCACTAAAATGTATGAAAACGTGTTTTACAGTATTCTAGCTCCCAGGATCGCTATCAGGAAATGGGAACAACCATTTCCTGTGTAAAATGACACGAGTAATCGAATGCTGTCGGCAGAATTCAAATCCGAGCCTCTGTTACTCTGGAATTCACAAATATGCATGAAAACGTGTTTTACAGTATTCTGGCTCCCAGGATCGCAATCGGGAAATGAAGACAAGTATTTCCTACGTAAAATGACACGAGTAATCGAACTGTGCCGGCAGAGTTCAAATACGAGCCTCTGTTCCTCTGGAATTCACTAATATGTATGAAAACGTGTTTTACAGTATTCTGGCTCCCAGGATGGCAATCGAGAAATGAAGACAAGTACTTCCTACGTAAAATGGCACGAGCAATCGAACTGTGCCGACAGAATTTAAATCGGAGCCGCCGTTCTTCCGAAATTCACTAATATGTATGAAAACGTGTTTTACAGTATTCTGGCTCCCAGGATGGCAATCGAGAAATGAAGACAAGTACTTCCTACGTAAAATGGCACGAGCAATCGAACTGTGCCGACAGAATTTAAATCGGAGCCGCCGTTCTTCCGAAATTCACTAATATGTATGAAAACGTGTTTTACAATATTCTGGCTACCAGGATCGCAATCGGAAAATGAAGACAAGCATTTCCCAAGTAAAATGACACGAGTAATCGAACTATGCCGGCAGAATTCAAATCCGAGCATCCGTTCCTCTGGAATTCACTAATATGTATGAAAACGTGTTTTACAGTATTCTGGCTCCCAGGATCGCAATCGGGAAATGAAGACAAGTATTTCCTACGTAAAATGACACGAGTAATCGAACTGTGCCGGCACAATTCAAATCCGAGCCTCCGTTCCTCTGGAATTCACTAATATGTATGAAAACGTGTTTTACAGTATTTGGGCTCCCAGTATCGCTATCGGGAAATGGGAACAAGCATTTCCTGCGTAAATTGACACGAGTAATCGAACTGTGCCGGCAGAATTCAAATCCGAGCCTCCGTTCCTCTGGAATTCCCTAAAATGTATGAAAACGTGTTTTACAGTATTCTGGCTCCCAGGATGGCAATCGAGAAATGAAGACAAGTATTTCCTACGTAAAATGGCACGAGTAATCGAACTGTGCCGGCAGAATTCAAATCCGAGCATCCGTTCCTCTGGAATTCACTAATATGTATGAAAACGTGTTTTACAGTATTCTGGCTCCCAGGATCGCAATCGGGAAATGGAAACAAGCATTTCCCATGTAAAATGACACGAGTAATCGAACTATGCCGGCAGAATTCAAATCCGAGCATCCGTTCCTCTGGAATTCACTAAAATGTATGGAAACGTGTTTTACAGTATTCTGGCTCTCAGGATCGCAATCGGGAAATGAAGACAAGTATTTCCTACGTAAAATGACACGAGTAATCGAGCTGTGCCGGCAGAATTCAAATCCGAGCATCCGTTCCTCTGGAATTCACTAAAATGTATGAAAACGTATTTTACAGTATTCTAGCTCCCAGGATCGCTATCAGGAAATGGGAACAACCATTTCCTGTGTAAAATGACACGAGTAATCGAATGCTGTCGGCAGAATTCAAATCCGAGCCTCTGTTACTCTGGAATTCACAAATATGCATGAAAACGTGTTTTACAGTATTCTGGCTCCCAGGATCGTTATCAAGAAATAGAAATAAGCATTTCCTACGTAAAATGACACGAGTAATCGAACTGTGCCAGCAGAATTCAAATCCGAGCCTCCGTTCCTCTGGAATTCACTAATATGTATGAAAACGTGTTTTACAGTATTCTGGCTCTCAGGATCGCAATCGGGAAATGAAGACAAGTATTTCCTACGTAAAATGACACGAGTAATCGAACTGTGCCGGCACAATTCAAATCCGAGCCTCCGTTCCTCTGGAATTCACAAATATGTATGAAAACGTGTTTTACAATATTCTGGCTCCCAGGATCGCAATCGGGAAATGAAGACAAGTGTTTCCTACGTAAAATGACACGAGTAATCGAGCTGTGCCGGCAGAATTCAAATCCGAGCCTCCGTTCCTCTGGAATTCACAAATATGTATGAAAACGTGTTTTACAATATTCTGGCTCCCAGGATCGCAATCGGGAAATGAAGACAAGTGTTTCCTACGTAAAATGGCACGAGTAATCGAACTGTGCCGGCAGAATTCAAATCCGAGCATCCGTTCCTCTGGAATTCACTAAAATGTATGAAAACGTGTTTTACAGTATTCTAGCTCCCAGGATCGCTATCAGGAAATGGGAACAACCATTTCCTGTGTAAAATGACACGAGTAATCGAATGCTGTCGGCAGAATTCAAATCCGAGCCTCTGTTACTCTGGAATTCACAAATATGCATGAAAACGTGTTTTACAGTATTCTGGCTCTCAGGATCGCAATCGGGAAATGAAGACAAGTATTTCCTACGTAAAATGACACGAGTAATCGAACTGTGCCGGCAGAGTTCAAATACGAGCCTCTGTTCCTCTGGAATTCACTAATATGTATGAAAACGTGTTTTACAGTATTCTGGCTCCCAGGATGGCAATCGAGAAATGAAGACAAGTACTTCCTACGTAAAATGGCACGAGCAATCGAACTGTGCCGACAGGATTTAAATCGGAGCCGCCGTTCTTCCGAAATTCACTAATATGTATGAAAACGTGTTTTACAGTATTCTGGCTCCCAGGATGGCAATCGAGAAATGAAGACAAGTACTTCCTACGTAAAATGGCACGAGCAATCGAACTGTGCCGACAGAATTTAAATCGGAGCCGCCGTTCTTCCGAAATTCACTAATATGTATGAAAACGTGTTTTACAATATTCTGGCTACCAGGATCGCAATCGGAAAATGAAGACAAGCATTTCCCAAGTAAAATGACACGAGTAATCGAACTATGCCGGCAGAATTCAAATCCGAGCATCCGTTCCTCTGGAATTCCCTAAAATGTATGAAAACGTGTTTTACAGTATTCTGGCTCCCAGGATCGCAATCGGGAAATGAAGACAAGTATTTCCTACGTAAAATGACACGAGTAATCGAACTGTGCCGGCACAATTCAAATCCGAGCCTCCGTTCCTCTGGAATTCACAAATATGTATGAAAACGTGTTTTACAGTATTTGGGCTCCCAGTATCGCTATCGGGAAATGGGAACAAGCATTTCCTGCGTAAATTGACACGAGTAATCGAACTGTGCCGGCAGAATTCAAATCCGAGCCTCCGTTCCTCTGGAATTCCCTAAAATGTATGAAAACGTGTTTTACAGTATTCTGGCTCCCAGGATGGCAATCGAGAAATGAAGACAAGTATTTCCTACGTAAAATGGCACGAGTAATCGAACTGTGCCGGCAGGATTCAAATCCGAGCATCCGTTCCTCTGGAATTCACTAATATGTATGAAAACGTGTTTTACAATATTCTGGCTCCCAGGATCGCAATCGGGAAATGGAAACAAGCATTTCCCATGTAAAATGACACGAGTAATCGAACTATGCCGGCAGAATTCAAATCCGAGCATCCGTTCCTCTGGAATTCACTAAAATGTATGGAAACGTGTTTTACAGTATTCTGGCTCTCAGGATCGCAATCGGGAAATGAAGACAAGTATTTCCTACGTAAAATGACACGAGTAATCGAGCTGTGCCGGCAGAATTCAAATCCGAGCATCCGTTCCTCTGGAATTCACTAAAATGTATGAAAACGTATTTTACAGTATTCTAGCTCCCAGGATCGCTATCAGGAAATGGGAACAACCATTTCCTGTGTAAAATGACACGAGTAATCGAATGCTGTCGGCAGAATTCAAATCCGAGCCTCTGTTACTCTGGAATTCACAAATATGCATGAAAACGTGTTTTACAGTATTCTGGCTCCCAGGATCGTTATCAAGAAATAGAAATAAGCATTTCCTACGTAAAATGACACGAGTAATCGAACTGTGCCAGCAGAATTCAAATCCGAGCCTCCGTTCCTCTGGAATTCACTAATATGTATGAAAACGTGTTTTACAGTATTCTGGCTCCCAGGATGGCAATCGAGAAATGAAGACAAGTATTTCCTACGTAAAATGGCACGAGTAATCGAACTGTGCCGGCAGGATTCAAATCCGAGCATCCGTTCCTCTGAAATCCACTAAAATGTATGAAAACGTGTTTTACAGTATTCTGGCTCTCAGGATCGCAATCGGGAAATGAAGACAAGTATTTCCTACGTAAAATGACACGAGTAATCGAACTGTGCCGGCAGAGTTCAAATACGAGCCTCTGTTCCTCTGGAATTCACTAATATGTATGAAAACGTGTTTTACAGTATTCTGGCTCCCAGGATGGCAATCGAGAAATGAAGACAAGTACTTCCTACGTAAAATGGCACGAGCAATCGAACTGTGCCGGCAGAATTCAAACCCGAGCATCCGTTCGCTATCAGGAAATGGGAACAAGCATTTCCTGTGTAAAATGACACGAGTAATCGAATGCTGTCGGCAGAATTCAAATCCGAGCCTCTGTTACTCTGGAATTCACAAATATGCATGAAAACGTGTTTTACAGTATTCTGGCTCCCAGGATCGCTATCAGGAAATGGAAGCAAGCATTTCCTACGTAAAATGACACGAGTAATCGAACTGTGCCGGCAGAATTGAAATCCGAGCCTCCGTTCCTCTGGAATTCACTAAAATGTATGGAAACGTGTTTTACAGTATTCTGGCTCTCAGGACCGCAATCGGGAAATGAAGACAAGTATTTCCTACGTAAAATGATACGAGTAATCGAACTGTGCCGGCAGAGTTCAAATACGAGCCTCTGTTCCTCTGGAATTCACTAATATGTATGAAAACGTGTTTTACAGTATTCTGGCTCCCAGGATCGCAATCGGGAAATGAAGACAAGTATTTCCTACGTAAAATGACACGAGTAATCGAACTGTGCCGGCACAATTCAAATCCGAGCCTCCGTTCCTCTGGAATTCACAAATATGTATGAAAACGTGTTTTACAGTATTTGGGCTCCCAGTATCGCTATCGGGAAATGGGAACAAGCATTTCCTGCGTAAATTGACACGAGTAATCGAACTGTGCCGGCAGAATTCAAATCCGAGCCTCCGTTCCTCTGGAATTCCCTAAAATGTATGAAAACGTGTTTTACAGTATTCTGGCTCCCAGGATCGCAATCGGGAAATGAAGACAAGTATTTCCTACGTAAAATGGCACGAGTAATCGAACTGTGCCGGCAGAATTCAAATCCGAGCCTCCGTTCCTCTGGAATTCCCTAAAATGTATGAAAACGTGTTTTACAGTATTCTGGCTCCCAGGATCGCAATCGGGAAATGAAGACAAGTATTTCCTACGTGAAATGACACGAGCAATCGAACTGTGCCGGCAGAATTCAAATCCGAGCATCCGTTCCTCTGGAATTCACTAATATGTATGAAAACGTGTTTTACAATATTCTGGCTCCCAGGATCGCAATCGGGAAATGAAGACAAGTATTTCCTACGTAAAATGGCACGAGTAATCGAACTGTGCCGGCAGAATTGAAATCCGAGCCTCCGTTCCTCTGGAATTCACTAAAATGTATGGAAACGTGTTTTACAGTATTCTGGCTCTCAGGATCGCAATCGGGAAATGAAGACAAGTATTTCCTACGTAAAATGATACGAGTAATCGAACTGTGCCGGCAGAATTCAAATCCGAGCCTCTGTTCCTCTGGAATTCACTAATATGTATGAAAACGTGTTTTACAGTATTCTGGCTCCCAGGATGTCAATCGAGAAATGAAGACAAGTACTTCCTACGTAAAATGGCACGAGCAATCGAACTGTGCCGACAGAATTTAAATCGGAGCCGCCGTTCTTCCGAAATTCACTAATATGTATGAAAACGTGTTTTACAATATTCTGGCTACCAGGATCGCAATCGGAAAATGAAGACAAGCATTTCCCAAGTAAAATGACGCGAGTAATCGAACTATGCCGGCAGAATTCAAATCCGAGCATCCGTTCCTCTGGAATTCCCTAAAATGTATGAAAACGTGTTTTACAGTATTCTGGCTCCCAGGATCGCAATCGGGAAATGAAGACAAGTATTTCCTACGTAAAATGACACGAGTAATCGAACTGTGCCGGCACAATTCAAATCCGAGCCTCCGTTCCTCTGGAATTCACAAATATGTATGAAAACGTGTTTTACACAATTTTGGCTCCCAGGATCGCTATCGGGAAATGGGAACAAGCATTTCCTGCGTAAAATGACACGACTAATCGAACGCTGTCGGCAGAATTCAAATCCGAGCCTCTGTTCCTCTGGAATTCACTAATATGTATGAAAACGTGTTTTACAGTATTCTGGCTCCCAGGATGGCAATCGAGAAATGAAGACAAGTACTTCCTACGTAAAATGGCACGAGCAATCGAACTGTGCCGACAGAATTTAAATCGGAGCCGCCGTTCCTCTGGAATTCCCTAAAATGTATGAAAACGTGTTTTACAGTATTCTGGCTCCCAGGATCGCAATCGGGAAATGAAGACAAGTATTTCCTACGTAAAATGGCACGAGTAATCGAACTGTGCCGGCAGAATTCAAATCCGAGCCTCCGTTCCTCTGGAATTCCCTAAAATGTATGAAAACGTGTTTTACAGTATTCTGGCTCCCAGGATCGCAATCGGGAAATGAAGACAAGTATTTCCTACGTGAAATGACACGAGCAATCGAACTGTGCCGGCAGAATTCAAATCCGAGCATCCGTTCCTCTGGAATTCACTAATATGTATGAAAACGTGTTTTACAATATTCTGGCTCCCAGGATCGCAATCGGGAAATGAAGACAAGTATTTCCTACGTAAAATGGCACGAGTAATCGAACTGTGCCGGCAGAATTGAAATCCGAGCCTCCGTTCCTCTGGAATTCACTAAAATGTATGGAAACGTGTTTTACAGTATTCTGGCTCTCAGGATCGCAATCGGGAAATGAAGACAAGTATTTCCTACGTAAAATGATACGAGTAATCGAACTGTGCCGGCAGAGTTCAAATACGAGCCTCTGTTCCTCTGGAATTCACTAATATGTATGAAAACGTGTTTTACAGTATTCTGGCTCCCAGGATGTCAATCGAGAAATGAAGACAAGTACTTCCTACGTAAAATGGCACGAGCAATCGAACTGTGCCGACAGAATTTAAATCGGAGCCGCCGTTCTTCCGAAATTCACTAATATGTATGAAAACGTGTTTTACAATATTCTGGCTACCAAGATCGCAATCGGAAAATGAAGACAAGCATTTCCCAAGTAAAATGACGCGAGTAATCGAACTATGCCGGCAGAATTCAAATCCGAGCATCCGTTCCTCTGGAATTCCCTAAAATGTATGAAAACGTGTTTTACAGTATTCTGGCTCCCAGGATCGCAATCGGGAAATGAAGACAAGTATTTCCTACGTAAAATGACACGAGTAATCGAACTGTGCCGGCACAATTCAAATCCGAGCCTCCGTTCCTCTGGAATTCACAAATATGTATGAAAACGTGTTTTACACAATTTTGGCTCCCAGGATCGCTATCGGGAAATGGGAACAAGCATTTCCTGCGTAAAATGACACGACTAATCGAACGCTGTCGGCAGAATTCAAATCCGAGCCTCTGTTCCTCTGGAATTCACTAATATGTATGAAAACGTGTTTTACAGTATTCTGGCTCCCAGGATGGCAATCGAGAAATGAAGACAAGTACTTCCTACGTAAAATGGCACGAGCAATCGAACTGTGCCGACAGAATTTAAATCGGAGCCGCCGTTCTTCCGAAATTCACTAATATGTATGAAAACGTGTTTTACACAATTTTGGCTCCCAGGATCGCTATCGGGAAATGGGAACAAGCATTTCCTGCGTAAAATGACACGACTAATCGAACGCTGTCGGCAGAATTCAAATCCGAGCCTCCGTTCCTCTGGAATTCCCTAAAATGTATGAAAACGTGTTTTACAGTATTCTGGCTCCCAGGATCGCAATCGGGAAATGAAGACAAGTATTTCCTACGTGAAATGACACGAGCAATCGAACTGTGCCGGCAGAATTCAAATCCGAGCATCCGTTCCTCTGGAATTCACTAATATGTATGAAAACGTGTTTTACAATATTCTGGCTCCCAGGATCGCAATCGGGAAATGAAGACAAGTATTTCCTACGTAAAATGGCACGAGCAATCGAACTGTGCCGGCAGAATTCAAATACGAGCCTCTGTTCCTCTGGTATTCACTAATATGTATGAAAACGTGTTTTACAGTATTTTGGCTCCCAGAATTGCTGTCGGGAAATGGGGACAAGTATTTCCTACGTGAAATGGCACGAGCAATCGAACTGTGCCGGCAGAATTCAAATCCGAGCATCCGTTCCTCTGGAATTCACTAATATGTATGAAAACGTGTTTTACAATATTCTGGCTCCCAGGATCGCAATCGGGAAATGAAGACAAGTATTTCCTACGTAAAATGGCACGAGTAATCGAACTGTGCCGGCAGGATTCAAATCCGAGCATCCGTTCCTCTGGAATTCACTAATATGTATGAAAACGTGTTTTACAGTATTCTGGCTGCCAGGATCGCAATCGGGAAATGGAAACAAGCATTTCCCATGTAAAATGACACGAGTAATCGAACTATGCCGGCAGAATTCAAATCCGAGCATCCGTTCCTCTGGAATTCACTAAAATGTATGGAAACGTGTTTTACAGTATTCTGGCTCTCAGGATCGCAATCGGGAAATGAAGACAAGTATTTCCTACGTAAAATGACACGAGTAATCGAACTGTGCCGGCAGAGTTCAAATACGAGCATCCGTTCCTCTGGAATTCCCTAAAATGTATGAAAACGTGTTTTACAGTATTCTGGCTCCCAGGATCGCAATCGGGAAATGAAGACAAGTATTTCCTACGTAAAATGACACGAGTAATCGAACTGTGCCGGCACAATTCAAATCCGAGCCTCCGTTCCTCTGGAATTCACAAATATGTATGAAAACGTGTTTTACACAATTTTGGCTCCCAGGATCGCTATCGGGAAATGGGAACAAGCATTTCCTGCGTAAAATGACACGACTAATCGAACGCTGTCGGCAGAATTCAAATCCGAGCCTCCGTTCCTCTGGAATTCCCTAAAATGTATGAAAACGTGTTTTACAGTATTCTGGCTCCCAGGATCGCAATCGGGAAATGAAGACAAGTATTTCCTACGTAAAATGACACGAGTAATCGAACTGTGCCGGCACAATTCAAATCCGAGCCTCCGTTCCTCTGGAATTCACAAATATGTATGAAAACGTGTTTTACACAATTTTGGCTCCCAGGATCGCTATCGGGAAATGGGAACAAGCATTTCCTGCGTAAAATGACACGACTAATCGAACGCTGTCGGCAGAATTCAAATCCGAGCCTCCGTTCCTCTGGAATTCCCTAAAATGTATGAAAACGTGTTTTACAGTATTCTGGCTCCCAGGATCGCAATCGGGAAATGAAGACAAGTATTTCCTACGTAAAATGACACGAGTAATCGAACTGTGCCGACAGAGTTCAAATACGAGCCTCTGTTCCTCTGGTATTCACTAATATGTATGAAAACGTGTTTTACAGTATTTTGGCTCCCAGAATTGCTGTCGGGAAATGGGGACAAGCATTTCCTACGTAAAATTACACGAGTAATCGAACTGTGCCGGCAGAATTCAAATCGGAGCCTCCGTTCCTCTGGAATTCCCTAAAATGTATGAAAACGTCTTTTAGAGTATTCTGGCCCCCAGGATGGCAATCGAGAAATGAAGACAAGTATTTCCTACGTAAAATGGCACGAGCAATCGAACTGTGCCGGCAGAATTCAAACCCGAGCATCCGTTCTTCCGAAATTCACTAATATGTATGAAAACGTGTTTTACAATATTCTGGCTACCAGGATCGCAATCGGGAAATGAAGACAAGTATTTCCTACGTAAAATGACACGAGTAATCGAACTGTGCCGGCACAATTCAAATCCGAGCCTCCGTTCCTCTGGAATTCACAAATATGTATGAAAACGTGTTTTACAATATTCTGGCTCCCAGGATCGCAATCGGGAAATGAAGACAAGTGTTTCCTACGTAAAATGGCACGAGTAATCGAACTGTCCCGGCAGAATTCAAATCCGAGCATCCGTTCCTCTGGAATTCACTAAAATGTATGAAAACGTGTTTTACAGTATTCTAGCTCCCAGGATCGCTATCAGGAAATGGGAACAACCATTTCCTGTGTAAAATGACACGAGTAATCGAATGCTGTCGGCAGAATTCAAATCCGAGCCTCTGTTACTCTGGAATTCACAAATATGCATGAAAACGTGTTTTACAGTATTCTGGCTCCCAGGATCGCTATCAGGAAATGGAAGCAAGCATTTCCTACGTAAAATGACACGAGTAATCGAACTGTGCCGGCAGAATTGAAATCCGAGCCTCCGTTCCTCTGGAATTCACTAAAATGTATGGAAACGTGTTTTACAGTATTCTGGCTCTCAGGATCGCAATCGGGAAATGAAGACAAGTATTTCCTACGTAAAATGACACGAGTAATCGAACTGTGCCGGCAGAGTTCAAATACGAGCCTCTGTTCCTCTGGAATTCACTAATATGTATGAAAACGTGTTTTACAGTATTCTGGCTCCCAGGATGGCAATCGAGAAATGAAGACAAGTACTTCCTACGTAAAATGGCACGAGCAATCGAACTGTGCCGACAGAATTTAAATCGGAGCCGCCGTTCTTCCGAAATTCACTAATATGTATGAAAACGTGTTTTACAATATTCTGGCTACCAGGATCGCAATCGGAAAATGAAGACAAGCATTTCCCAAGTAAAATGACACGAGTAATCGAACTATGCCGGCAGAATTCAAATCCGAGCATCCGTTCCTCTGGTATTCACTAATATGTATGAAAACGTGTTTTACAGTATTTTGGCTCCCAGAATTGCTGTCGGGAAATGGGGACAAGTATTTCCTACGTGAAATGGCACGAGCAATCGAACTGTGCCGGCAGAATTCAAATCCGAGCATCCGTTCCTCTGGAATTCACTAATATGTATGAAAACGTGTTTTACAATATTCTGGCTCCCAGGATCGCAATCGGGAAATGAAGACAAGTATTTCCTACGTAAAATGGCACGAGCAATCGAACTGTGCCGGCAGAATTCAAATACGAGCCTCTGTTCCTCTGGTATTCACTAATATGTATGAAAACGTGTTTTACAGTATTTGGGCTCCCAGTATCGCTATCGGGAAATGGGAACAAGCATTTCCTGCGTAAATTGACACAAGTAATCGAACTGTGCCGGCAGAATTCAAATCCGAGCCTCCGTTCCTCTGGAATTCCCTAAAATGTATGAAAACGTGTTTTACAGTATTCTGGCTCCCAGGATGGCAATCGAGAAATGAAGACAAGTACTTCCTACGTAAAATGGCACGAGCAATCGAACTGTGCCGACAGAATTTAAATCGGAGCCGCCGTTCTTCCGAAATTCACTAATATGTATGAAAACGTGTTTTACAATATTCTGGCTACCAGGATCGCAATCGGAAAATGAAGACAAGCATTTCCCAAGTAAAATGACACGAGTAATCGAACTATGCCGGCAGAATTCAAATCCGAGCATCCGTTCCTCTGGAATTCCCTAAAATGTATGAAAACGTGTTTTACAGTATTCTGGCTCCCAGGATCGCAATCGGGAAATGAAGACAAGTATTTCCTACGTAAAATGACACGAGTAATCGAACTGTGCCGGCACAATTCAAATCCGAGCCTCCGTTCCTCTGGAATTCACAAATATGTATGAAAACGTGTTTTACACAATTTTGGCTCCCAGGATCGCTATCGGGAAATGGGAACAAGCATTTCCTGCGTAAAATGACACGACTAATCGAACGCTGTCGGCAGAATTCAAATCCGAGCCTCCGTTCCTCTGGAATTCCCTAAAATGTATGAAAACGTGTTTTACAGTATTCTGGCTCCCAGGATCGCAATCGGGAAATGAAGACAAGTATTTCCTACGTGAAATGACACGAGCAATCGAACTGTGCCGGCAGAATTCAAATCCGAGCATCCGTTCCTCTGGAATTCACTAATATGTATGAAAACGTGTTTTACAATATTCTGGCTCCCAGGATCGCAATCGGGAAATGAAGACAAGTATTTCCTACGTAAAATGGCACGAGCAATCGAACTGTGCCGGCAGAATTCAAATACGAGCCTCCGTTCCTCTGGAATTCACTAATATGTATGAAAACGTGTTTTACAGTATTTGGGCTCCCAGTATCGCTATCGGGAAATGGGAACAAGCATTTCCTGCGTAAATTGACACGAGTAATCGAACTGTGCCGGCAGAATTCAAATCCGAGCCTCCGTTCCTCTGGAATTCACTAATATGTATGAAAACGTGTTTTACAGTATTCTGGCTCCCAGGATGGCAATCGAGAAATGAAGACAAGTATTTCCTACGTAAAATGGCACGAGCAATCGAACTGTGCCGGCAGAATTCAAAGACGAGCCTCTGTTCCTCTGGTATTCACTAATATGTATGAAAACGTGTTTTACAGTATTTTGGCTCCCAGAATTGCTGTCGGGAAATGGGGACAAGTATTTCCTACGTGAAATGGCACGAGCAATCGAACTGTGCCGGCAGAATTCAAATCCGAGCATCCGTTCCTCTGGAATTCACTAATATGTATGAAAACGTGTTTTACAATATTCTGGCTCCCAGGATCGCAATCGGGAAATGAAGACAAGTATTTCCTACGTAAAATGGCACGAGTAATCGAACTGTGCCGGCAGAATTCAAATCCGAGCATCCGTTACTCTGGAATTCACAAATATGCATGAAAACGTGTTTTACAGTATTCTGGCTCCCAGGATCGCTATCAGGAAATGGAAGCAAGCATTTCCTACGTAAAATGACACGAGTAATCGAACTGTGCCGGCAGAATTGAAATCCGAGCCTCCGTTCCTCTGGAATTCACTAAAATGTATGGAAACGTGTTTTACAGTATTCTGGCTCTCAGGATCGCAATCGGGAAATGAAGACAAGTATTTCCTACGTAAAATGACACGAGTAATCGAACTGTGCCGGCAGAGTTCAAATACGAGCCTCTGTTCCTCTGGAATTCACTAATATGTATGAAAACGTGTTTTACAGTATTCTGGCTCCCAGGATGGCAATCGAGAAATGAAGACAAGTACTTCCTACGTAAAATGGCACGAGCAATCGAACTGTGCCGACAGAATTTAAATCGGAGCCGCCGTTCTTCCGAAATTCACTAATATGTATGAAAACGTGTTTTACAATATTCTGGCTACCAGGATCGCAATCGGAAAATGAAGACAAGCATTTCCCAAGTAAAATGACACGAGTAATCGAACTATGCCGGCAGAATTCAAATCCGAGCATCCGTTCCTCTGGAATTCCCTAAAATGTATGAAAACGCGTTTTACAGTATTCTGGCTCCCAGGATCGCAATCGGGAAATGAAGACAAGTATTTCCTACGTAAAATGACACGAGTAATCGAACTGTGCCGGCACAATTCAAATCCGAGCCTCCGTTCCTCTGGAATTCACAAATATGTATGAAAACGTGTTTTACACAATTTTGGCTCCCAGGATCGCTATCAGGAAATGGGAACAAGCATTTCCTGCGTAAAATGACACGACTAATCGAACGCTGCCGGCAGAATTCAAATCCGAGCCTCCGTTCCTCTGGAATTCCCTAAAATGTATGAAAACGTGTTTTACAGTATTCTGGCTCCCAGGATCGCAATCGGGAAATGAAGACAAGTATTTCCTACGTGAAATGACACGAGCAATCGAACTGTGCCGGCAGAATTCAAATCCGAGCATCCGTTCCTCTGGAATTCACTAATATGTATGAAAACGTGTTTTACAATATTCTGGCTCCCAGGATCGCAATCGGGAAATGAAGACAAGTATTTCCTACGTAAAATGGCACGAGCAATCGAACTGTGCCGGCAGAATTCAAATACGAGCCTCTGTTCCTCTGGTATTCACTAATATGTATGAAAACGTGTTTTACAGTATTTTGGCTCCCAGAATTGCTGTCGGGAAATGGGGACAAGTATTTCCTACGTGAAATGGCACGAGCAATCGAACTGTGCCGGCAGAATTCAAATCCGAGCATCCGTTCCTCTGGAATTCACTAATATGTATGAAAACGTGTTTTACAATATTCTGGCTCCCAGGATCGCAATCGGGAAATGAAGACAAGTATTTCCTACGTAAAATGGCACGAGCAATCGAACTGTGCCGGCAGAATTCAAATACGAGCCTCTGTTCCTCTGGTATTCACTAATATGTATGAAAACGTGTTTTACAGTATTTGGGCTCCCAGTATCGCTATCGGGAAATGGGAACAAGCATTTCCTGCGTAAATTGACACGAGTAATCGAACTGTGCCGGCAGAATTCAAATCCGAGCCTCCGTTCCTCTGGAATTCCCTAAAATGTATGAAAACGTGTTTCACAGTATTCTGGCTCCCAGGATGGCAATCGAGAAATGAAGACAAGTATTTCCTACGTAAAATGGCACGAGTAATCGAACTGTGCCGGCAGGATTCAAATCCGAGCATCCGTTCCTCTGGAATTCACTAATATGTATGAAAACGTGTTTTACAGTATTCTGGCTCCCAGGATCGCAATCGGGAAATGGAAACAAGCATTTCCCATGTAAAATGACACGAGTAATCGAACTATGCCGGCAGAATTCAAATCCGAGCATCCGTTCCTCTGGAATTCACTAAAATGTATGGAAACGTGTTTTACAGTATTCTGGCTCTCAGGATCGCAATCGGGAAATGAAGACAAGTATTTCCTACGTAAAATGACACGAGTAATCGAACTGTGCCGGCAGAGTTCAAATACGAGCCTCTGTTCCTCTGGAATTCACTAATATGTATGAAAACGTGTTTTACAGTATTCTGGCTCCCAGGATGGCAATCGAGAAATGAAGACAAGTACTTCCTACGTAAAATGGCACGAGCAATCGAACTGTGCCGACAGAATTTAAATAGGAGCCGCCGTTCTTCCGAAATTCACTAATATGTATGAAAACGTGTTTTACAATATTCTGGCTACCAGGATCGCAATCGGAAAATGAAGACAAGCATTTCCCAAGTAAAATGACACGAGTAATCGAACTATGCCGGCAGAATTCAAATCCGAGCATCCGTTCCTCTGGAATTCCCTAAAATGTATGAAAACGTGTTTTACAGTATTCTGGCTCCCAGGATCGCAATCGGGAAATGAAGACAAGTATTTCCTACGTAAAATGACACGAGTAATCGAACTGTGCCGGCACAATTCAAATCCGAGCCTCCGTTCCTCTGGAATTCACAAATATGTATGAAAACGTGTTTTACACAATTTTGGCTCCCAGGATCGCTATCGGGAAATGGGAACAAGCATTTCCTGCGTAAAATGACACGACTAATCGAACGCTGTCGGCAGAATTCAAATCCGAGCCTCCGTTCCTCTGGAATTCCCTAAAATGTATGAAAACGTGTTTTACAGTATTCTGGCTCCCAGGATCGCAATCGGGAAATGAAGACAAGTATTTCCTACGTGAAATGACACGAGCAATCGAACTGTGCCGGCAGAATTCAAATCCGAGCATCCGTTCCTCTGGAATTCACTAATATGTATGAAAACGTGTTTTACAATATTCTGGCTCCCAGGATCGCAATCGGGAAATGAAGACAAGTATTTCCTACGTAAAATGGCACGAGCAATCGAACTGTGCCGGCAGAATTCAAATACGAGCCTCTGTTCCTCTGGTATTCACTAATATGTATGAAAACGTGTTTTACAGTATTTGGGCTCCCAGTATCGCTATCGGGAAATGGGAACAAGCATTTCCTGCGTAAATTGACACGAGTAATCGAACTGTGCCGGCAGAATTCAAATCCGAGCCTCCGTTCCTCTGGAATTCACTAATATGTATGAAAACGTGTTTTACAGTATTCTGGCTCCCAGGATGGCAATCGAGAAATGAAGACAAGTATTTCCTACGTAAAATGGCACGAGCAATCGAACTGTGCCGGCAGAATTCAAAGACGAGCCTCTGTTCCTCTGGTATTCACTAATATGTATGAAAACGTGTTTTACAGTATTTTGGCTCCCAGAATTGCTGTCGGGAAATGGGGACAAGTATTTCCTACGTGAAATGGCACGAGCAATCGAACTGTGCCGGCAGAATTCAAATCCGAGCATCCGTTCCTCTGGAATTCACTAATATGTATGAAAACGTGTTTTACAATATTCTGGCTCCCAGGATCGCAATCGGGAAATGAAGACAAGTATTTCCTACGTAAAATGGCACGAGTAATCGAACTGTGCCGGCAGAATTCAAATCCGAGCATCCGTTACTCTGGAATTCACAAATATGCATGAAAACGTGTTTTACAGTATTCTGGCTCCCAGGATCGCTATCAGGAAATGGAAGCAAGCATTTCCTACGTAAAATGACACGAGTAATCGAACTGTGCCGGCACAATTCAAATCCGAGCCTCCGTTCCTCTGGAATTCACAAATATGTATGAAAACGTGTTTTACACAATTTTGGCTCCCAGGATCGCTATCGGGAAATGGGAACAAGCATTTCCTGCGTAAAATGACACGACTAATCGAACGCTGTCGGCAGAATTCAAATCCGAGCCTCCGTTCCTCTGGAATTCCCTAAAATGTATGAAAACGTGTTTTACAGTATTCTGGCTCCCAGGATCGCAATCGGGAAATGAAGACAAGTATTTCCTACGTGAAATGACACGAGCAATCGAACTGTGCCGGCAGAATTCAAATCCGAGCATCCGTTCCTCTGGAATTCACTAATATGTATGAAAACGTGTTTTACAATATTCTGGCTCCCAGGATCGCAATCGGGAAATGAAGACAAGTATTTCCTACGTAAAATGGCACGAGCAATCGAACTGTGCCGGCAGAATTCAAATACGAGCCTCTGTTCCTCTGGTATTCACTAATATGTATGAAAACGTGTTTTACAGTATTTTGGCTCCCAGAATTGCTGTCGGGAAATGGGGACAAGTATTTCCTACGTGAAATGGCACGAGCAATCGAACTGTGCCGGCAGAATTCAAATCCGAGCATCCGTTCCTCTGGAATTCACTAATATGTATGAAAACGTGTTTTACAATATTCTGGCTCCCAGGATCGCAATCGGGAAATGAAGACAAGTATTTCCTACGTAAAATGGCACGAGCAATCGAACTGTGCCGGCAGAATTCAAATACGAGCCTCTGTTCCTCTGGTATTCACTAATATGTATGAAAACGTGTTTTACAGTATTTGGGCTCCCAGTATCGCTATCGGGAAATGGGAACAAGCATTTCCTGCGTAAATTGACACGAGTAATCGAACTGTGCCGGCAGAATTCAAATCCGAGCCTCCGTTCCTCTGGAATTCCCTAAAATGTATGAAAACGTGTTTCACAGTATTCTGGCTCCCAGGATGGCAATCGAGAAATGAAGACAAGTATTTCCTACGTAAAATGGCACGAGTAATCGAACTGTGCCGGCAGGATTCAAATCCGAGCATCCGTTCCTCTGGAATTCACTAATATGTATGAAAACGTGTTTTACAGTATTCTGGCTCCCAGGATCGCAATCGGGAAATGGAAACAAGCATTTCCCATGTAAAATGACACGAGTAATCGAACTATGCCGGCAGAATTCAAATCCGAGCATCCGTTCCTCTGGAATTCACTAAAATGTATGGAAACGTGTTTTACAGTATTCTGGCTCTCAGGATCGCAATCGGGAAATGAAGACAAGTATTTCCTACGTAAAATGACACGAGTAATCGAACTGTGCCGGCAGAGTTCAAATACGAGCCTCTGTTCCTCTGGAATTCACTAATATGTATGAAAACGTGTTTTACAGTATTCTGGCTCCCAGGATGGCAATCGAGAAATGAAGACAAGTACTTCCTACGTAAAATGGCACGAGCAATCGAACTGTGCCGACAGAATTTAAATAGGAGCCGCCGTTCTTCCGAAATTCACTAATATGTATGAAAACGTGTTTTACAATATTCTGGCTACCAGGATCGCAATCGGAAAATGAAGACAAGCATTTCCCAAGTAAAATGACACGAGTAATCGAACTATGCCGGCAGAATTCAAATCCGAGCATCCGTTCCTCTGGAATTCCCTAAAATGTATGAAAACGTGTTTTACAGTATTCTGGCTCCCAGGATCGCAATCGGGAAATGAAGACAAGTATTTCCTACGTAAAATGACACGAGTAATCGAACTGTGCCGGCACAATTCAAATCCGAGCCTCCGTTCCTCTGGAATTCACAAATATGTATGAAAACGTGTTTTACACAATTTTGGCTCCCAGGATCGCTATCGGGAAATGGGAACAAGCATTTCCTGCGTAAAATGACACGACTAATCGAACGCTGTCGGCAGAATTCAAATCCGAGCCTCCGTTCCTCTGGAATTCCCTAAAATGTATGAAAACGTGTTTTACAGTATTCTGGCTCCCAGGATCGCAATCGGGAAATGAAGACAAGTATTTCCTACGTAAAATGACACGAGCAATCGAACTGTGCCGGCAGAATTCAAATCCGAGCATCCGTTCCTCTGGAATTCACTAATATGTATGAAAACGTGTTTTACAATATTCTGGCTCCCAGGATCGCAATCGGGAAATGAAGACAAGTATTTCCTACGTAAAATGGCACGAGCAATCGAACTGTGCCGGCAGAATTCAAATACGAGCCTCCGTTCCTCTGGTATTCACTAATATGTATGAAAACGTGTTTTACAGTATTTGGGCTCCCAGTATCGCTATCGGGAAATGGGAACAAGCATTTCCTGCGTAAATTGACACGAGTAATCGAACTGTGCCGGCAGAATTCAAATCCGAGCCTCCGTTCCTCTGGAATTCACTAATATGTATGAAAACGTGTTTTACAGTATTCTGGCTCCCAGGATGGCAATCGAGAAATGAAGACAAGTATTTCCTACGTAAAATGGCACGAGCAATCGAACTGTGCCGGCAGAATTCAAATACGAGCCTCTGTTCCTCTGGTATTCACTAATATGTATGAAAACGTGTTTTACAGTATTTTGGCTCCCAGAATTGCTGTCGGGAAATGGGGACAAGTATTTCCTACGTGAAATGGCACGAGCAATCGAACTGTGCCGGCAGAATTCAAATCCGAGCATCCGTTCCTCTGGAATTCACTAATATGTATGAAAACGTGTTTTACAATATTCTGGCTCCCAGGATCGCAATCGGGAAATGAAGACAAGTATTTCCTACGTAAAATGGCACGAGTAATCGAACTGTGCCGGCAGAATTCAAATCCGAGCATCCGTTACTCTGGAATTCACAAATATGCATGAAAACGTGTTTTACAGTATTCTGGCTCCCAGGATCGCTATCAGGAAATGGAAGCAAGCATTTCCTACGTAAAATGACACGAGTAATCGAACTGTGCCGGCAGAATTGAAATCCGAGCCTCCGTTCCTCTGGAATTCACTAAAATGTATGGAAACGTGTTTTACAGTATTCTGGCTCTCAGGATCGCAATCGGGAAATGAAGACAAGTATTTCCTACGTAAAATGACACGAGTAATCGAACTGTGCCGGCAGAGTTCAAATACGAGCATCCGTTCCTCTGGAATTCACTAATATGTATGAAAACGTGTTTTACAATATTCTGGCTCCCAGGATCGCAATCGGGAAATGAAGACAAGTATTTCCTACGTAAAATGGCACGAGTAATCGAACTGTGCCGGCAGAATTCAAATCCGAGCATCCGTTACTCTGGAATTCACAAATATGCATGAAAACGTGTTTTACAGTATTCTGGCTCCCAGGATCGCTATCAGGAAATGGAAGCAAGCATTTCCTACGTAAAATGACACGAGTAATCGAACTGTGCCGGCAGAATTGAAATCCGAGCCTCCGTTCCTCTGGAATTCACTAAAATGTATGGAAACGTGTTTTACAGTATTCTGGCTCTCAGGATCGCAATCGGGAAATGAAGACAAGTATTTCCTACGTAAAATGACACGAGTAATCGAACTGTGCCGGCAGAGTTCAAATACGAGCCTCTGTTCCTCTGGAATTCACTAATATGTATGAAAACGTGTTTTACAGTATTCTGGCTCCCAGGATGGCAATCGAGAAATGAAGACAAGTACTTCCTACGTAAAATGGCACGAGCAATCGAACTGTGCCGACAGAATTTAAATCGGAGCCGCCGTTCTTCCGAAATTCACTAATATGTATGAAAACGTGTTTTACAATATTCTGGCTACCAGGATCGCAATCGGAAAATGAAGACAAGCATTTCCCAAGTAAAATGACACGAGTAATCGAACTATGCCGGCAGAATTCAAATCCGAGCATCCGTTCCTCTGGAATTCCCTAAAATGTATGAAAACGCGTTTTACAGTATTCTGGCTCCCAGGATCGCAATCGGGAAATGAAGACAAGTATTTCCTACGTAAAATGACACGAGTAATCGAACTGTGCCGGCACAATTCAAATCCGAGCCTCCGTTCCTCTGGAATTCACAAATATGTATGAAAACGTGTTTTACACAATTTTGGCTCCCAGGATCGCTATCGGGAAATGGGAACAAGCATTTCCTGCGTAAAATGACACGACTAATCGAACGCTGTCGGCAGAATTCAAATCCGAGCCTCCGTTCCTCTGGAATTCCCTAAAATGTATGAAAACGTGTTTTGCAGTATTCTGGCTCCCAGGATCGCAATCGGGAAATGAAGACAAGTATTTCCTACGTAAAATGACACGAGTAATCGAACTGTGCCGACAGAGTTCAAATACGAGCCTCTGTTCCTCTGGTATTCACTAATATGTATGAAAACGTGTTTTACAGTATTTTGGCTCCCAGAATTGCTGTCGGGAAATGGGGACAAGCATTTCCTACGTAAAATTACACGAGTAATCGAACTGTGCCGGCAGAATTCAAATCCGAGCCTCCGTTCCTCTGGAATTCCCTAAAATGTATGAAAACGTCTTTTAGAGTATTCTGGCCCCCAGGATGGCAATCGAGAAATGAAGACAAGTATTTCCTACGTAAAATGGCACGAGCAATCGAACTGTGCCGGCAGAATTCAAACCCGAGCATCCGTTCTTCCGAAATTCACTAATATGTATGAAAACGTGTTTTACAATATTCTGGCTACCAGGATCGCAATCGGGAAATGAAGACAAGTATTTCCTACGTAAAATGACACGAGTAATCGAACTGTGCCGGCAGAATTGAAATCCGAGCCTCCGTTCCTCTGGAATTCACTAAAATGTATGGAAACGTGTTTTACAGTATTCTGGCTCTCAGGATCGCAATCGGGAAATGAAGACAAGTATTTCCTACGTAAAATGACACGAGTAATCGAACTGTGCCGGCAGAGTTCAAATACGAGCCTCTGTTCCTCTGGAATTCACTAATATGTATGAAAACGTGTTTTACAGTATTCTGGCTCTCAGGATCGCAATCGGGAAATGAAGACAAGTATTTCCTACGTAAAATGACACGAGTAATCGAACTGTGCCGGCAGAGTTCAAATACGAGCCTCTGTTCCTCTGGAATTCACTAATATGTATGAAAACGTGTTTTACAGTATTCTGGCTCCCAGGATGGCAATCGAGAAATGAAGACAAGTACTTCCTACGTAAAATGGCACGAGCAATCGAACTGTGCCGACAGAATTTAAATCGGAGCCGCCGTTCTTCCGAAATTCACTAATATGTATGAAAACGTGTTTTACAATATTCTGGCTACCAGGATCGCAATCGGAAAATGAAGACAAGCATTTCCCAAGTAAAATGACACGAGTAATCGAACTATGCCGGCAGAATTCAAATCCGAGCATCCGTTCCTCTGGAATTCCCTAAAATGTATGAAAACGTGTTTTACAGTATTCTGGCTCCCAGGATCGCAATCGGGAAATGAAGACAAGTATTTCCTACGTAAAATGACACGAGTAATCGAACTGTGCCGGCACAATTCAAATCCGAGCCTCCGTTCCTCTGGAATTCACAAATATGTATGAAAACGTGTTTTACACAATTTTGGCTCCCAGGATCGCTATCGGGAAATGGGAACAAGCATTTCCTGCGTAAAATGACACGACTAATCGAACGCTGTCGGCAGAATTCAAATCCGAGCCTCCGTTCCTCTGGAATTCCCTAAAATGTATGAAAACGTGTTTTACAGTATTCTGGCTCCCAGGATCGCAATCGGGAAATGAAGACAAGTATTTCCTACGTGAAATGACACGAGCAATCGAACTGTGCCGGCAGAATTCAAATCCGAGCATCCGTTCCTCTGGAATTCACTAATATGTATGAAAACGTGTTTTACAATATTCTGGCTCCCAGGATCGCAATCGGGAAATGAAGACAAGTATTTCCTACGTAAAATGGCACGAGTAATCGAACTGTGCCGGCAGAATTCAAATCCGAGCCTCTGTTCCTCTGGTATTCACTAATATGTATGAAAACGTGTTTTACAGTATTTGGGCTCCCAGTATCGCTATCGGGAAATGGGAACAAGCATTTCCTGCGTAAATTGACACGAGTAATCGAACTGTGCCGGCAGAATTCAAATCCGAGCCTCCGTTCCTCTGGAATTCACTAATATGTATGAAAACGTGTTTTACAGTATTCTGGCTCCCAGGATGGCAATCGAGAAATGAAGACAAGTATTTCCTACGTAAAATGGCACGAGCAATCGAACTGTGCCGGCAGAATTCAAAGACGAGCCTCTGTTCCTCTGGTATTCACTAATATGTATGAAAACGTGTTTTACAGTATTTTGGCTCCCAGAATTGCTGTCGGGAAATGGGGACAAGTATTTCCTACGTGAAATGGCACGAGCAATCGAACTGTGCCGGCAGAATTCAAATCCGAGCATCCGTTCCTCTGGAATTCACTAATATGTATGAAAACGTGTTTTACAATATTCTGGCTCCCAGGATCGCAATCGGGAAATGAAGACAAGTATTTCCTACGTAAAATGGCACGAGTAATCGAACTGTGCCGGCAGAATTCAAATCCGAGCATCCGTTACTCTGGAATTCACAAATATGCATGAAAACGTGTTTTACAGTATTCTGGCTCCCAGGATCGCTATCAGGAAATGGAAGCAAGCATTTCCTACGTAAATGACACGAGTAATCGAACTGTGCCGGCAGAATTGAAATCCGAGCCTCCGTTCCTCTGGAATTCACTAAAATGTATGGAAACGTGTTTTACAGTATTCTGGCTCTCAGGATCGCAATCGGGAAATGAAGACAAGTATTTCCTACGTAAAATGACACGAGTAATCGAACTGTGCCGGCAGAGTTCAAATACGAGCCTCTGTTCCTCTGGAATTCACTAATATGTATGAAAACGTGTTTTACAGTATTCTGGCTCCCAGGATGGCAATCGAGAAATGAAGACAAGTACTTCCTACGTAAAATGGCACGAGCAATCGAACTGTGCCGGCAGAATTTAAATCGGAGCCGCCGTTCTTCCGAAATTCACTAATATGTATGAAAACGTGTTTTACAATATTCTGGCTACCAGGATCGCAATCGGAAAATGAAGACAAGCATTTCCCAAGTAAAATGACACGAGTAATCGAACTATGCCGGCAGAATTCAAATCCGAGCATCCGTTCCTCTGGAATTCCCTAAAATGTATGAAAACGCGTTTTACAGTATTCTGGCTCCCAGGATCGCAATCGGGAAATGAAGACAAGTATTTCCTACGTAAAATGACACGAGTAATCGAACTGTGCCGGCACAATTCAAATCCGAGCCTCCGTTCCTCTGGAATTCACAAATATGTATGAAAACGTGTTTTACACAATTTTGGCTCCCAGGATCGCTATCGGGAAATGGGAACAAGCATTTCCTGCGTAAAATGACACGACTAATCGAACGCTGTCGGCAGAATTCAAATCCGAGCCTCCGTTCCTCTGGAATTCCCTAAAATGTATGAAAACGTGTTTTGCAGTATTCTGGCTCCCAGGATCGCAATCGGGAAATGAAGACAAGTATTTCCTACGTAAAATGACACGAGTAATCGAACTGTGCCGACAGAGTTCAAATACGAGCCTCTGTTCCTCTGGTATTCACTAATATGTATGAAAACGTGTTTTACAGTATTTTGGCTCCCAGAATTGCTGTCGGGAAATGGGGACAAGCATTTCCTACGTAAAATTACACGAGTAATCGAACTGTGCCGGCAGAATTCAAATCGGAGCCTCCGTTCCTCTGGAATTCCCTAAAATGTATGAAAACGTCTTTTAGAGTATTCTGGCCCCCAGGATGGCAATCGAGAAATGAAGACAAGTATTTCCTACGTAAAATGGCACGAGCAATCGAACTGTGCCGGCAGAATTCAAACCCGAGCATCCGTTCTTCCGAAATTCACTAATATGTATGAAAACGTGTTTTACAATATTCTGGCTACCAGGATCGCAATCGGGAAATGAAGACAAGTATTTCCTACGTAAAATGACACGAGTAATCGAACTGTGCCGGCAGAATTGAAATCCGAGCCTCCGTTCCTCTGGAATTCACTAAAATGTATGGAAACGTGTTTTACAGTATTCTGGCTCTCAGGATCGCAATCGGGAAATGAAGACAAGTATTTCCTACGTAAAATGACACGAGTAATCGAACTGTGCCGGCAGAGTTCAAATACGAGCCTCTGTTCCTCTGGAATTCACTAATATGTATGAAAACGTGTTTTACAATATTCTGGCTCCCAGGATGGCAATCGAGAAATGAAGACAAGTACTTCCTACGTAAAATGGCACGAGCAATCGAACTGTGCCGACAGAATTTAAATCGGAGCCGCCGTTCTTCCGAAATTCACTAATATGTATGAAAACGTGTTTTACAATATTCTGGCTACCAGGATCGCAATCGGAAAATGAAGACAAGCATTTCCCAAGTAAAATGACACGAGTAATCGAACTATGCCGGCAGAATTCAAATCCGAGCATCCGTTCCTCTGGAATTCCCTAAAATGTATGAAAACGTGTTTTACAGTATTCTGGCTCCCAGGATCGCAATCGGGAAATGAAGACAAGTATTTCCTACGTAAATTGACACGAGTAATCGAACTGTGCCGGCAGAATTCAAATCCGAGCCTCCGTTCCTCTGGAATTCCCTAAAATGTATGAAAACGTGTTTCACAGTATTCTGGCTCCCAGGATGGCAATCGAGAAATGAAGACAAGTATTTCCTACGTAAAATGGCACGAGTAATCGAACTGTGCCGGCAGGATTCAAATCCGAGCATCCGTTCCTCTGGAATTCACTAATATGTATGAAAACGTGTTTTACAGTATTCTGGCTCCCAGGATCGCAATCGGGAAATGGAAACAAGCATTTCCCATGTAAAATGACACGAGTAATCGAACTATGCCGGCAGAATTCAAATCCGAGCATCCGTTCCTCTGGAATTCACTAAAATGTATGGAAACGTGTTTTACAGTATTCTGGCTCTCAGGATCGCAATCGGGAAATGAAGACAAGTATTTCCTACGTAAAATGACACGAGTAATCGAACTGTGCCGGCAGAGTTCAAATACGAGCCTCTGTTCCTCTGGAATTCACTAATATGTATGAAAACGTGTTTTACAGTATTCTGGCTCCCAGGATGGCAATCGAGAAATGAAGACAAGTACTTCCTACGTAAAATGGCACGAGCAATCGAACTGTGCCGACAGAATTTAAATCGGAGCCGCCGTTCTTCCGAAATTCACTAATATGTATGAAAACGTGTTTTACAATATTCTGGCTACCAGGATCGCAATCGGAAAATGAAGACAAGCATTTCCCAAGTAAAATGACACGAGTAATCGAACTATGCCGGCAGAATTCAAATCCGAGCATCCGTTCCTCTGGAATTCCCTAAAATGTATGAAAACGTGTTTTACAGTATTCTGGCTCCCAGGATCGCAATCGGGAAATGAAGACAAGTATTTCCTACGTAAAATGACACGAGTAATCGAACTGTGCCGGCACAATTCAAATCCGAGCCTCCGTTCCTCTGGAATTCACAAATATGTATGAAAACGTGTTTTACACAATTTTGGCTCCCAGGATCGCTATCGGGAAATGGGAACAAGCATTTCCTGCGTAAAATGACACGACTAATCGAACGCTGTCGGCAGAATTCAAATCCGAGCCTCCGTTCCTCTGGAATTCCCTAAAATGTATGAAAACGTGTTTTACAGTATTCTGGCTCCCAGGATCGCAATCGGGAAATGAAGACAAGTATTTCCTACGTGAAATGACACGAGCAATCGAACTGTGCCGGCAGAATTCAAATCCGAGCATCCGTTCCTCTGGAATTCACTAATATGTATGAAAACGTGTTTTACAATATTCTGGCTCCCAGGATCGCAATCGGGAAATGAAGACAAGTATTTCCTACGTAAAATGGCACGAGCAATCGAACTGTGCCGGCAGAATTCAAATACGAGCCTCTGTTCCTCTGGTATTCACTAATATGTATGAAAACGTGTTTTACAGTATTTGGGCTCCCAGTATCGCTATCGGGAAATGGGAACAAGCATTTCCTGCGTAAATTGACACGAGTAATCGAACTGTGCCGGCAGAATTCAAATCCGAGCCTCCGTTCCTCTGGAATTCACTAATATGTATGAAAACGTGTTTTACAGTATTCTGGCTCCCAGGATGGCAATCGAGAAATGAAGACAAGTATTTCCTACGTAAAATGGCACGAGCAATCGAACTGTGCCGGCAGAATTCAAAGACGAGCCTCTGTTCCTCTGGTATTCACTAATATGTATGAAAACGTGTTTTACAGTATTTTGGCTCCCAGAATTGCTGTCGGGAAATGGGGACAAGTATTTCCTACGTGAAATGGCACGAGCAATCGAACTGTGCCGGCAGAATTCAAATCCGAGCATCCGTTACTCTGGAATTCACAAATATGCATGAAAACGTGTTTTACAGTATTCTGGCTCCCAGGATCGCTATCAGGAAATGGAAGCAAGCATTTCCTACGTAAAATGACACGAGTAATCGAACTGTGCCGGCAGAATTGAAATCCGAGCCTCCGTTCCTCTGGAATTCACTAAAATGTATGGAAACGTGTTTTACAGTATTCTGGCTCTCAGGATCGCAATCGGGAAATGAAGACAAGTATTTCCTACGTAAAATGACACGAGTAATCGAACTGTGCCGGCAGAGTTCAAATACGAGCCTCTGTTCCTCTGGAATTCACTAATATGTATGAAAACGTGTTTTACAGTATTCTGGCTCCCAGGATGGCAATCGAGAAATGAAGACAAGTACTTCCTACGTAAAATGGCACGAGCAATCGAACTGTGCCGACAGAATTTAAATCGGAGCCGCCGTTCTTCCGAAATTCACTAATATGTATGAAAACGTGTTTTACAATATTCTGGCTACCAGGATCGCAATCGGAAAATGAAGACAAGCATTTCCCAAGTAAAATGACACGAGTAATCGAACTATGCCGGCAGAATTCAAATCCGAGCATCCGTTCCTCTGGAATTCCCTAAAATGTATGAAAACGCGTTTTACAGTATTCTGGCTCCCAGGATCGCAATCGGGAAATGAAGACAAGTATTTCCTACGTAAAATGACACGAGTAATCGAACTGTGCCGGCACAATTCAAATCCGAGCCTCCGTTCCTCTGGAATTCACAAATATGTATGAAAACGTGTTTTACACAATTTTGGCTCCCAGGATCGCTATCGGGAAATGGGAACAAGCATTTCCTGCGTAAAATGACACGACTAATCGAACGCTGTCGGCAGAATTCAAATCCGAGCCTCCGTTCCTCTGGAATTCCCTAAAATGTATCCCTCCAAAAACATTAAAATGTAAAAAAAAGCGCCAAGTAGTCTTGTTCCTCACCCCAAAAAAGATCTCGCCTCATAAATAAACAAAAAATGTACTGCGTTCCGTAAAAATAACAGTGTGGTGAAACCACCTGTATCAAATTGACCAAAAACGTAAATCGATATCATTGGAAAGCCAAGCCTTTTGATTATATATTAAACAATCGTGAAAATTAAATTAAAAAATATATCTCTTCTCTTCGTTCAATTTATCAAAGAAAACGTAATACTTGGCCCGCTCGGTTCTTCACAAATCGAGTTTCAAGTCTACACACAAGTGGATGCAACCTTATTATTCAAATGATACCTTACAGCATTGCAAATTGCTATTGTATCGTTAATGTTAAGATGTAAGATGGATATAGTACTTCTTGGAAACAGTAAGTTTCTTAGTGATAGCTCAGATGGTACATTATTATTCAAATGATACCTTTCATCATCGCAAATCATTTTTGTGCAGTTATTGTTAGAATGTAAGATAGACTGTATTTTTTAGGAAACGTAATTATCTTAATTAATACTACTACTTGGCGCGAAACGCTGCAGACCCGCCTGATTCCATTTTAACTCGCGAAACGTCGTACTACTTAGCAAAGTCATACAGATTCCATGTTTCCCACTCGTGCAGTGTATTCGGATAATAATTATCAATGAAGGAGTGACAAAATATATCTGTCGATTGCGAATCGAGCTCCGCATTCGTTTGCTGTGTGAAAGCCTTGAAACTCGATTTGTGAAGAACCGAGCGGGCCAAGTATTACGTTTTCTTTGATAAATTGAACGAAGAGAAGAGATATATTTTTTAATTTAATTTTCACGATTGTTTAATATATAATCAAAAGGCTTGGCTTTCCAATGATATCGATTTACGTTTTTGGTCAATTTGATACAGGTGGTTTCACCACACTGTTATTTTTACGGAACGCAGTACATTTTTTGTTTATTTATGAGGCGAGATCTTTTTTGGGGTGAGGAACAAGACTACTTGGCGCTTTTTTTTACATTTTAATGTTTTTGGAGGGATTCCGTGTCTTTTTGGTCGTTCAGTTAATACGAAATACGATATGGGTAACCTTTTTTTTCCTATAGGAAAGCATAGGAAGTTCGGAGTTCTGTTCGTATGTTCGGTGTTCGGTGTTCTGTTACGGCGAACTGTTCTAGTGGAAACGGGCCTTTATGGCGAAATGTTCTAGTGGAAACGGGCCTTAATACGATATGGGCAACCTCTTTCCTACAGGAAAGCATAGGAAGTTCGGAGTTCTGTTCGGATGTTCGGTGTTCGGTGTTCTGTTACGACGAAATGTTCTAGTGGAAACGGGCCTTATATAACAAGAATTGCGGACAAGTGGAAGATTACCTCGCTTTTTTAGATTTTAAGGTTGTCGAGGAATGGGAGGATTATTTTTATGTAGGATTCGTTTTAAACGCGGAATGCTTTTTTGGGTTATTGGATGTTTTTCGGGAAGTGGAACAAAACTACTTGACGCTTTTTTCTACATTTTAGTGTTTTTGGGGGATTGGGGGGATTCTTTCTGTGTAGGATTTCTTTTAAATGAAGATTTTTTTGTGTAATTGAGTCTTCTTATGATTTTGCAAAGGTGTCGCTAAATGCAGACGGGACGTTGTTCTTTGCAAAGGTGTCGCTAAATGCAGACGGGACGTTGTTCTTTGCAAAGGTGTCGCTAAATGCAGACGGGACGTTGTTCTTTGCAAAGGTGTCGCTAAATGCAGACGGGACGTTGTTCTTTGCAAAGGTGTCGCTAAATGCAGACGGGACGTTGTTCTTTGCAAAGGTGTCGCTAAATGCAGACGGGACCTTATTCTTTGCAAAGGTGTCGCTAAATGCAGACGGGACGTTGTTCTTTGCAAAGGTGTCGCTAAATGCAGACGGGACGTTGTTCTTTGCAAAGGTGTCGCTAAATGCAGACGGGACCTTATTCTTTGCAAAGGTGTCGCTAAATGCAGACGGGACGTTGTTCTTTGCAAAGGTGTCGCTAAATGCAGACGGGACGTTGTTCTTTGCAAAGGTGTCGCTAAATGCTGACGGGACCTTGTTCTTTGCAAAGGTGTCGCTAAAGGCAGACGGGACCTTGTTCTTTGCAAAGGCGTCGCTAAACACAGATGTGGGCCTTTTCTTTGCAAAGGAGTCGCTAAACACAGACGTGGGCCTTTTCTTTGCAAAGGTGTCGCTAAATGCAGACGGGACGTTGTTCTTTGCAAAGGTGTCTCTAAATGCAGACGGGACCTTATTCTTTGCAAAGGTGTCGCTAAATGCAGACGGGACGTTGTTCTTTGCAAAGGTGTCGCTAAATGCAGACGGGACGTTGTTCTTTGCAAAGGTGTCGCTAAATGCAGACGGGACGTTGTTCTTTGCAAAGGTGTCGCTAAATGCAGACGGGACCTTATTCTTTGCAAATCGCTATATGCGAATAAGATTTAGTCGCTCGCGAATTCGGTGCAGAGTGCAGACATAGACTGTTTCTCGACTTTTTTTATTATGGGGATAAACTTGGCTTCTGTTCAAAGCTATGAAAATTGTATACCACATCATTTTGTTCCATATTTTTCAAAAAAGAACAGATAGGCATCTTTTGCACCCCTCGGCCACTGTATTTTTTGTATAATCTTTTCATCGTCAATGTTAATGAATGTATTTCTTTTATTTCTTACAAAACATGTGTAATGCCCAGTCTGGTTATTATCTTTATTTTTTTTATTATTTCTTTCATGATAAAATATAGCACTTATCGCTCTATACGATTTTTGCGCGATAAGTATTTTTGACATATGTGCACCTGTGATACTATACTTTTGCATTTTCATAAATCTTTCTTCCCTTTTGTGAAAGGGTAATAACTGAATTAGTATAACATCTGCAGCCATCGTTACATCAGTTTTAAACATCATTGTGTTACTTCCACAATGAGAGCACGAGGAATTGTCTAGTTCATGCCAGGTGGAATACATCTTAATAATTTCCTGTAGACCTTTACTTTGTCCTCTTAGTTCACATAATGGTAGTGTCAAAATTACGTTTTTCTCTGTTCTCGCGCTTGTTTGAAGGCAAGTTTTGCAGCGCAGTTTATGAGTCAACTCGTGTTCTAACGTTTGCCTAATACTCTCATGACCATTTATAACACTGAGTAAAAATTCAGCAGCATCTTGTGGAATGTTTTCAATGAAAGTTCCACCTAAATCCTGCCTAACTCCAAGAGAATTAAGGAGTGGCACTCCTTCACTTACGTAGACTTGGGCCAAAGCTCTTAACGCGCCATGTTTGTGGAGATTGAGCATTTTTTCACGAATAATCTCGCTATGAAGCATACATTGCATACTTACGTTAGCGTATGCGGATACATGGTCCGAATTGGTAAAGCCTTTAACGGAACGGACTACAATTACTGCATTATCTGCATACAATGCATCAATATTAGGCCTTGGTAGTCCTGTCCAATATCTGTCAGTAATTTTCTGCTGCCTTTCCATCACATAATTTATATTTGCCAGATCAGGTCTGTAAATGCCTCTTAATCTGTTATATTCCAGTATTGCTAGTTTATTAGCTTGTACGGAGTACGGATCGAAATTAATCAGATGCAAACCGTCCAATGAAGTTACACGTGATAGTGCAACGTACGTCTGACCGCAGCTAAAGATAGTGTTACCTGCGTCGACGATAGCTGTTTTTAAACTTAAACCCTGGCACTTGTGAATAGTAATACCATAGCTAAGAGATATTGGAAATTGATGACGAATGACATATGCTTTTTCCATTACTTGAAATTTCGAAGTAACTCTTTCTAATGAATATGTCTGACCAGTTGATAAACGAAACTGTATAGTTTGAACATCACCATTAGCTTCCACCGCTTCGGTAAATCCAACAATTTCTCCAATAGCACCATTCACAAGACCTAGCGTGACATCAATGTTACGTCTAAGCATTATTTTGGCACCAACTTTCACAATTATATTTCTGCTTAAGCCAGCTGTCTGAGAGTTGTCTTCTTCATATTGATCTAGGAGTTTATTCACACGTTTCTTTAAATACTCCGCACAATCGAGAACGTCGCGTGCAGTCAGCTTCACCGCTTCGCTGTTAATTCTTTCGAGCATTGCCGCATTAAGTACATCACACAAATGGCACGTGGGAAGTAAACAAATTGCATCTGGCGGTAAAGTTTGAATGTAATTACAAAGCTCACTTAACCTTCCACCAGTGTCGTTGGATAAGAACACAATTTTCCTCGATTGCAATTCCAAACCATCTGCTTCCGTGACAATACCCAAACGAATTCTTGAAAGAATTTCGCGATAAGTATCATCACCTTTTTGTCGCATATTTATACTCAATTCATCGTAAGTGAATAGCTCAGTCCACAAATTGTAACTGGCCAACGAACCCAAACATTTAGCATTTTTCTCTCGCGATATTTCGATAAATGCCGGCTCTTCATGAACAGGTGGTAACTGTAATAAATCACCAAACAGAAGAATATGCTTCCTACCAAACCATCCATCGTTTGTGTCAACTGTATCGAATATTTCTGCCAGTCTCAGATGTATAAACATTAAGGTAATATTCGATATCATAGAAACTTCGTCTATAATGAATAGAACGGTATTTTTTAAGTCTGTTCGTAATGTTTTCAAGACCATATCAGATAAAGGCCTATAGCTAGGAGTTTGACCGTGTTCAACGGGAAGTTGAAGTAATCTATGTACGGTTAAACCATCGATATTGAATGCTGCTACTCCAGTAGGGGCTAATACAACTGTATTTTTCTCAACTACTTGTTTTGTCCAACAACGCAATGCCTTAATCAAGAAACTTTTCCCTGTTCCGCCTTCTCCGCTGACGTACAAGCGCAATAGTGAATTATTTGTATCGTCTAAATTACTGGCAATTGTTTCTGTAACTTTCTCAAAAATCCTTTTCTGATCAAGATTTAATTCTTGTATCATCTGTGTAATGTTACAATCAACAATTTTTGCATTTTTCTCCATTTCTTTCAACTCCACTATTGCACCTTCCACTTCAAGAGGCTGACATTCCATCTCATCGAATGAATCAGGTTTCTCATTCTTACATTCATTTCCCAAAATATTCTGCTTAATTAATTCTTGGACATGGTCAACAGCTGCTTGAAATTCTTCTAATCGTTCATGGTACTGAAGACCAGTAATAATTTCTGACTTTACCGACGCAAATGCTTCGGTATATGTATCATAGCATCCTTTTAACTCGTCCAAGTTCCTCCAGGGTTTAAACAATAATAACATTGAGTAATAGTATTTTTCTGGATTAAGATTTTTATTATATGTAAAATGGTTGATCAAATAACCACGATCTCTTTTTTTCAAATATAAGCGAGTTTTTGAATCGTAGAATTCTAACGTGCACTTTGACATTTTAACTCGCGAAACGTCGTACCACTTAGCAAAGTCGTACAAATTCCATGTTTCCAACTCGTGCGGTCTATTCGGATAATAATTATCAATGAAGGAGTGACAAAATATGTCTGTCGATTGCGAATCGAGTTCAGCAATTTCCTTTCGCGTTTTGATTTTCCTACTTCTTATCTGATTGACATCTAACCAACGAAATGTCGTATGAGGATCAGTTCTATGTAATGCAATGCCTAAAAGAATATCCGCGGCTTCAATGGCTCCGCATTCTCTGTTGCTTAAACTGCGCAATCCAATGTTCCACAAATTGCTGTGGAGAGACTTTGTACTGTTTATTACGCTAAAAGTATCCACACCATAGCTGTATTCCGTTTTAGTGGTGTACTTTGTACAATAGAAATTTAAGAGGGCTGACTTTTCACCGATAAATTGAATATCCATATTTCCTTCCCAAGCCGTGAGAATCATAGGATTATAATCATTTATGTTTTTCTCGCGTTCTTCACGAGGCAAATCGTATAAACGATTTTTACTTTTTAATTGCTTTCGATTTGCTATAGAGACTGCAAGATCTCTTAATATTATTTTGTCTGTCACCGGACGTGAAAATCCAAATCGACATTTTGTTACGAAACCTTTCTTGGTTTTCTTTTTCCTTTGACAATAAGAGTTGTGGTAATGCTCTTGGTGAGTAGTGACACGCCGATATAATTGTGGCGATACTTTCTTGTCGGGGATCGTACAAGTAACATATTTCAATATGAAACTTTTTACATCTTTGTCGGATGATTTTCCTATTATAGGCGCATCTTCTATCCAAAACATCAAATGCCAGTGGGGCACTCCTCTATTTTGGTACTCGCGCCTCACAAAGTAATGCTTTACTTTTCCTATGGGATTGTCGGCGGCGCAAATGAAATCTAACATTGCTTGGAATTTATTTTCTATAAATCTAGCTGCAGATACTGGATCGGCAGCAACCAATTCGCTTATTGATTTTATGGAGCTCAAACTAGGACTTACTTCTTTGATATATTCCGCTAAGTCCGACCAGAGATATTCTGCCGGACTCAACGTTAAAAACCAAGTTGCTGGCCCATAATCGCGTGTCATAGCATTAACATTGCTTCTCACTTTCCGCCAATATTGTTTGGTGTTTGGTAATTTTCCAAAAATAGTTTCCAAATTTCCTTCCAATTCTTTTGTAGACATGGATTTTAAAAATTCGGTCGCTGTATATCTCACACGTGGATTGACAGTGTTGAGTTTGTGATAAATACCGCTACTGATTTGACGCATATTCGCATTGTTCATTAAGAAGAACAAATATTGAATATTCAAGCGGAAATGGGAATGTTTCGACATCAATCTCGACTTTACAAAATCGAAATCCCGTATAGGGGTTTGTCTTTGCTGATTTATACCGTTCTTGCCGTATGGATATAAGTCTGGAAAACACAGAACATCCAAATCTTGGCAACGATTGTCTAAAGGAGCGGCCTCAACTTTCAGCATTTGATACAGCTCAGTAGACGTATTATTCTGTCTTTTCTCACACTGAGGGTATATAGAGAAATGTTCGTAATACGAATCTGGATCGGTAACATGCGTTAGCATTGCACCAGGGTTATCCATATTCTCACCTTCATCTTCATTGATCTCAAATTCTGTTTCTGTAAAGTTTTCACTTAACAAATCTTTGTGGGAACGGGGCAAAATAATTTTCGAGTAGAACGGGTTATTTTCCTTCATCCATCTCAAAAGTTGACAAATTTTGTTTAAATCTACCAATTTTTCCCACACTATTTTTGATTTTGTCGGAATTCCACGTACTAATATATAAACTTCATGATTAAGATTTATTGGAGCCTCTGCGGGGCATATTTTCTTTAAACTCTGCTCGATCGGCAGCGGTAAATGAAATACTCTTCCTTTTATCTTTGGTATCATGTGCCTGTGTGGTATCTTTTTATTCATTACTGTACCACATCGTTGCACACATTGGAATGCCTTAGCACGCTGAATCAAAATTCTTTCATAATCATTCAACGTTGATAGTATCTCAGGCATTCTTTCTACATAGAGATTATTTAATACACATACTGGCGGCATGGCACCTCTACGGAAATAACCTTTGCAATAATTGCAGATATAGTCAACGTTTATCTCGTGTTTTTCTAAGTAATCCATTAACTTGTCCCAATATTTTCCAAACATTGGATTTCTCATGTTTGTCACAGAGGAAATATTTTTTCGACAATGCAATTTTTCACATGATATACATGCATTTCGAGGAACGTCCATAGATCTTTCCGTGAATAATTTAAACGCTGTAGAATATTTATCAACTATGTCATCCTCATTTAAATTAATTTTATTTTCTTCCAACAACGAAGTTCCTGATGCCATTTCCTCTGCATTTTTAATTATTTCCCTGATGGCTACAACATCTCCGGCTTCCAGTGCCTTATCTAAATCTTGCAGGATTTTATATTGCTCAGTCAAGCGATTCATCAACCTACCAATGCCTCTGACTCGTGGAAAGTGCGAAGACAAGAAATGTATTGCTAGGGATAACGATTGACAAATATCGGGCTTTATATAACAACCATGCGAATGCCCCAATTTAGTTGTATATTTTGCTGTACATCCCTTCAAACGCTCTACTAGTTTTGGTATGTTTTTTATTTGCCTACATTCCGATACAACTTTAAGTAGTCGCTTATATCGCCAAAGTATTTCAGACTGCTGAACTGTACAGAATTCATTGCAAACCCATGATTTCTTAGACTTTACATTGGGTTTGGATTCTATTAATGGTAAAACATTTGTAACCTGTCCATACTTATTCATTACGAAAGACGTCTCCTTTAATTTAGTAATATTAAAATCGTATGCTGTCTCTGAAAAGTACGGTTCCGTCGTGGGAGTATGTTTCGAATTACCGCATAACACATTTCGAATACTATCAATGTCATCGCAAGTAAGTGCTGACAACTGTGTTAAATACAATTCAGCATTTTCTCTCACATTATACAGTGCCTTTCTCACATTGGATATATAATTCTGTCTAACGAACAAACACCATTTTAGTATTCGTTCAGCCTCAATTCTTCCGCTGATAAATGTTTCACTTGTAAGATTTTTTGATATTTTCCGAATGTAGTCTTCAGCACTTCGCTGTAAAACTATAGTATTTCCACGAGTGCGGAATCTCTTATATTTATCACTTATTTTCTGTGCTGTGAGCAATTTGTCTTTCACAAAACAATTTTTGTGAAATTTACTACCATACTTTCCATTGCTTAAACGTTGCATATCTTTATTGGTTTCAAAACGCTTATTATTGCGGTTTATTCGTAATCTATCTTTATATTCTACATAATATTTTCTACTCGTAATACGTTTTTTATCTTTATTTTTTATATTATATTTTTTATTTCTGATACGTATTTGATCCTTATTTTCTATGCATAATTTTTTATTCCGCATACGTATTCGTTCTTTATTTTCCATATAGCATTTCTGATTTTGAGAACTTCTAAATAAATTGCCTGTTTTACTTCCAATATCGTTAAGCCTTGATAGAGTTTGTCTTTTTATAACGTCATCACCACATTTATGGCTGGATGAAGTTAAAGACGCTTTCTCTGGGAGATTTTTACTTACATCAGACATGAGCTGTGTCTTTGACATAGTACTTTCGCTCAATTCAGCCACCATGGGCTGTTTCTCTGACAAATTGTCATGTAAGTCAAACATCAGCTGTGTTTCTGATATATCGTCACTCAATGTTGACATTACCCTTTTCTTTGCAATAGTGTCGCTAATCACAGACGTGGGCCTTTTCTTTGCAAAGGTGTCGCTAATCACAGACGTGGGCCTTTTCTTTGCAAAGGTGTCGCTAATCACAGACGTGGCCCTTTTCTTTGCAATGGTGTCGCTAATCACAGACGTGGGCCTTTTCTTTGCAAAGGTGTCGCTAATCACAGACGTGGCCCTTTTCTTTGCAAAGGTGTCGCTAATCACAGACGTGGGCCTTTTCTTTGCAAAGGTGTCGCTAATCACAGACGTGGGCCTTTTCTTTGCAAAGGTGTCGCTAATCACAGACGTGGGCCTTTTCTTTGCAAAGGTGTCGCTAATCACAGACGTGGGCCTTTTCTTTGCAAAGGTGTCGCTAATCACAGACGTGGCCCTTTTCTTTGCAAAGGTGTCGCTAATCACAGACGTGGCCCTTTTCTTTGCAAAGGTGTCGCTAATCACAGACGTGGCCCTTTTCTTTGCAAAGGTGTCGCTAATCACAGACGTGAGATTGTTCTTTGCAAAGGTGTCGCTAAACACAGACGTGGTTTCGCATTGTGCTAACGATGCCTTTTCCTCATCATTAGTACTACTTGATGGAGGTATTCGGCAAACTGTTGCTGTGGACGCAGCATCGATTTTTTTCTCGTGAAATCGAATTAATCGCGTCTCTTCTGCTTTCTGCCTTCTTGCCTGCACTACCGGTAATGGCAGAACTTTTACATGTCTGCAATGTGCTGAACTCTGGGGAAAATGCTGAATAACACCTGATTTCAACATTGTTAGGAGATGACCACGCATTTTCGCGTGGTCATAAATAACGCTATTCGGCCGAATGTTGAACAGCAACGAAGTTGCAAACGCTATGGAGAATACCCCACAGTCGTTGCCATTCGGTTGCTGTTGGACTTTCGGAAAGGAAACTGTTTTATTATTCAATTCGTAAAAGGGAAACAATCTCTTTAAGAATATTATGTGATCCTTATGCATTTCCCTTTTATTCATTGAATCATATATATATATAGATAGCCTATCGTAATAGGCACACACCCAATGTCCATCAAGGTCTGAAATGCCACTAAATAAAATTTGAATATGCTCCTTGCTTTCTGGCATTTCGTTGATCCTATCCGGACATTGTAATTTCCACGGTTCTTGTGGAGCATACCCATATTGACTCAAAAGGCAATGAAAAATATCGATGTGGGTATCCTCCAACCACCCGTTATTGGAAAGTGTGCTCTGCAAGTCCTCCGTCAATTTCGGAATTCTTGCATTCATTTTAAAAAAAAACTAAAACTACTAAAAAATAGATGGAAAAAGAAATGGGAAATAGAATAGGAAAAGAATAGGATTAAGAATAGGATGAAGAATAGGATGAAGAATAGGATTAAGAATAGGATAAAATATTATATCAATTTTATTTACAAACGTGCTCGCTCGCTCAATCGCCTCGCTGAACAGTTCGTCGCAAACTGCCGAGCGAGTGTGCCGGATCAAGCTCGGCAGATTTTTAAGGATATCGTTACCATCGTTACACTTCCTATAAGCCTAGCATTACCTCACCACCCAACCCCGCTGCCGAGTCCAGAGTCCAGACTACGTTTTGTCTACTGCCCGGCAGCGTATCCTCCAGCGTAATACAATGTATCTTATACAGGGTTGGCCTAATAATTGGGAATAAGAGTATGCTAACTATAGCCAGCTAGCATTTACTTGGGAAAACTGAAGTCTTTAGCTTAAGTGATTGTTGTGCTATGCACGTAACAATTTTCATGCTTTTAAATACAATCAAATGAGGAACCAACTCATTGATCTTATGTATCTTATGAAGTGTTGGGCTAATTATGTGCAATTTAAGCGCATGGCAGCTATTTGCAGCCATTTGCAGCCAGCATTTGCTTAGTAAATTTCAGATTTTAAGTTTAAATTTTTTTTATATGTACCTGATAATATTGAATTTTAAAATTATTATTAGTATTAATATATTTTTGATATTACTCGGCGTCCGCTCGAACGGGTAAGAGAGCGAATGGTGATAAGATCAATACATATACATTATTAATTTCATTTGAACGCATTCTTCGCGCACTGAGATCTGCACGGGGATTTCTCGGCGCACGTGTATAAACACGACCACGCGACAATACCAGTGTTATGCGCAGCCGCGGTTAGTAAGTTCGTTTTTGTTTGACACATGATTTCCCCGTATATACTTCTCTTTCTCTCACGCGGTGAAGCCCCCACCACCTTCGGCATGCTCGAGCTGAAGCAACGCGGAAGCATTCGATCACTGAACTTCATCGGTGAACGACGTAAGTATTTCATTAAAATATATCTACCATTGTCTGATTGAAATATGAGTGACAATGCTCATATATATATTTAATATTATTTCCTTTCCTAATATAGAATGGCAAACGAAGACAACAGGATGGAGGTGGTGGTGGACGTCATGGACTCGGGGGATGTCAATCGTAAGTGTGATTACAAGTTTATCTGTACTTATTCTATTCTATTAATTCGCTTTCACTTCGCACGCTCGCAGGATATCTAGAAAACCTAAAGTTTTCAGGTCGCGTTCGTCGCGTGCATACGCTTTTTGAAACATTCGGTCCATCTGTCTCTCGCGTCAGACCGATTGTTACCTTTTGCATATCTGGTTGCAATGTATTCGTGCTTCTCGATTCTTATTTCATACTCTGACGAAGACTTGAGCCTTCCTCAGGCTTTGCAATCTTTACTAGTGTTATTATCCTTTGCAATTTGGTAGGTTACATGTAAGACAGAGTACGAAATAAGAATGCGAGAATACTGGTGGAGAAAGACGACGACATTGTAACGACAGATCACCCGACCTTGCGAACGCCGGGCGCGTTCGCTCGCGAAACAGAGAGAGAGAGAGAGAGAGAGAGAGAGAGAGAGAGAGAGAGAGAGAGAGAGAGAGATGGATGGATGGATGGATGGACCGAATGTTTCAAAAATTGTATGCATGCGGCGAACGCGTGAAGCGGGCTGTTGCGAAGTGATCCACGGCCGCCAGACAGTCTGGCGCGAAACTAATTGGTGGTGTTCTAATAATAAAATGTTTTCCAGCTAATAATAAAAATTTTATATTTTTTTTCTATTTTAGAAATGCGGGAAGAAATTCGGCGGCTGCGCCTGCTAAACCAGCCGCCGCTTCCACCGGTGCAGCCGCCGCCTCCACCACCACCTCCATCGGAGGAGCATGGCGCAGCGCAACAGCCCCCGCCGCCGCAGCCGCTGCCACCACAACCCGCACCCCCACCACACCCGCTGCCGTCTGCCGCCCTGGTGCCCGCGGGCACCGCGGCACGACAACATCGTGAGTTTATTTTTATAAATTAATTAAATAAACTATCAAGTTTTATATTCATCTAATTTAAAATATTATGTTACAGACCGGTCGAGCAATGGAGGGAAGTCCCGACGGGCCGCCGCCCAGAGGAAACGGGCGGGCAAAAATTATAGGGGCGGCCGCGGTGGCCGCGGTGGCCGCGGTGGCCGCGGTGGCCGGGGTGGTGGCTATGGTGGCCGTGGTGGTGGCAGCGGCCGCGGCGGGAACAAGATTTATATTTTTAAATAAAATGTTGTAAACCATAAATGTCTTATCTGTATATTACCTTCCTCTGTTCCTTAGCTCTTCAGCTACAACATCCCTTCCTAATTAACCCTTTGACTGCTAATCGCTGGGGACTGAATACTTTTTCGTGAAATATGAATCTGTTTGGCGGTGTATTAGATTATAATATGGTACAGACTTTAATTACTGTTATTACTTTATCCACTTGAAAATTAAAATTTTTTCACTTTTCTATTTTCAATGTATATTATTTATTCATCAATGTTAAAGTTTTAAAATACCATAATTTGATAAGTATAATGTGTATATTTGCATACTGAATAAGTAAAATAAGTACTCTAAATTATCAACAGATGCATTTTAAATGCATCATGATATTTACAATAGATATCCTGATACGTACAGTAACTTTGGTATTTTGATTGTTAAATGCATAGCTCAGGGACCACACAATCTAAAGTGTTGAAATTACTTTTTTAGCCGAAGTGTTCCTTGAGTGACAAACTTGAGGTTCAAGAAGAACTAAATTAGAGTACGTATGAGCATATCGCTTGCCTGATATAGTTTGTAAAGCATTAGATCAAGTAATGATTCCCATTTGCAAAAGACACATTAACAATAGCTAGGCTGCATTTAAATTATAGATTAGATAAGCTATACCTTTATATGCACTCTAAACTACCAATTGCACAGCTCAGGCTACACAATCCAAGCTAATAAAATTTCTTAAACAGGTACTGATTACCAATAGCTACTATGTCGTTAACTGACACATGATTGGTAATTGTTGCTTGTTTAAGTTGTTTTAATTCTTAAGTTGAAGTGTTCCTTGAGCGATGAACTTGACAATCAAGATACATCTAAATTAAACTGTGTATCAGCATTTTGCTTGGTTTATATATTATAATTATAAAGCGTTAAGTCAAACAATAATTCTCAGTACCAAAAGAGAGATTCCCAATAGCTAGATCGTTGTAAAAATTGTAAACGATTTGACTTAACACTTTACAAATTATATTTGATAAGTTATATATACAGGCTCTCTGATTAGCGGTCTAGTTTTTTTATGTATCCTGACTATCAAGTGCCATGTTCACAGAATGAAAACTTAAAGTGTTGAAATTGGTCTAATAAGCAAGTACTGATTACCAATAACAAGCATTCCTTTAAATTATAAATAATAGCTCATATTGCTTAAAAGATTGGTATACTACACTCTTGACAATTTTAACTCTTGGTAATCAACACTTGTTTACCAAAACAAGGACTTGCAAGTGGCACACTTAACACTTTCAACATTTCATAATTATTAATAATGACAATATCACAGGGTCAATGGCAAGGACAGTAGACTCTTTTATTAACTAAATAAAGCATGGAATCTGGAATAAAATGATCAAATCGAACCGCGTCATGTAACCATTACTGCACATAACCAACCATGGCATACCTGGCTTAACCAAAGTGTCGGTATCACACAGATTACAGACTATAGATCGGTAACGTAAACGCGACATTTCGCCGTGGTGCCATCTCCCATGAAAAAAGTGAAAGTCACATTTTTAGGAATTGCTGAAACTTCTGAACATAATCCGCCTCGCCTTTTCGACGAGTAAAATAAGCAGCAAAATTCATATCTCCTGAATTACTGAACCGATTCGCTTGATTCTTGGCCCATTCGATTCAGAAAAATCGGAAAAAAAATACAAAAATGAGAAATAAATTCTTAGAGCTATAACTTTCTCATAAATCGAGGTGAAAGTTTTCTAGCAGACGACAACCGCACCACTTCGGGATAAGTATACTCGGTAGTCTCGCGCCGTCCTATATATACTGCGCCGTCCTATATATACTACTACTTGGCGCGAGACTCTACCGAGTCTCCTGATGAAAACGTGTTTTGCAGTATTCTGGCTCCCAGGATCGCAATCGGGAAATGAAGACAAGTATTTCCTACGTAAAATGACACGAGTAATCGAACTGTGCCGACAGAGTTCAAATACGAGCCTCTGTTCCTCTGGTATTCACTAATATGTATGAAAACGTGTTTTACAGTATTTTGGCTCCCAGAATTGCTGTCGGGAAATGGGGACAAGCATTTCCTACGTAAAATTACACGAGTAATCGAACTGTGCCGGCAGAATTCAAATCGGAGCCTCCGTTCCTCTGGAATTCCCTAAAATGTATGAAAACGTCTTTTAGAGTATTCTGGCCCCCAGGATGGCAATCGAGAAATGAAGACAAGTATTTCCTACGTAAAATGGCACGAGCAATCGAACTGTGCCGGCAGAATTCAAACCCGAGCATCCGTTCTTCCGAAATTCACTAATATGTATGAAAACGTGTTTTACAATATTCTGGCTACCAGGATCGCAATCGGGAAATGAAGACAAGTATTTCCTACGTAAAATGACACGAGTAATCGAACTGTGCCGGCAGAATTGAAATCCGAGCCTCCGTTCCTCTGGAATTCACTAAAATGTATGGAAACGTGTTTTACAGTATTCTGGCTCTCAGGATCGCAATCGGGAAATGAAGACAAGTATTTCCTACGTAAAATGACACGAGTAATCGAACTGTGCCGGCAGAGTTCAAATACGAGCCTCTGTTCCTCTGGAATTCACTAATATGTATGAAAACGTGTTTTACAGTATTCTGGCTCTCAGGATCGCAATCGGGAAATGAAGACAAGTATTTCCTACGTAAAATGACACGAGTAATCGAACTGTGCCGGCAGAGTTCAAATACGAGCCTCTGTTCCTCTGGAATTCACTAATATGTATGAAAACGTGTTTTACAGTATTCTGGCTCCCAGGATGGCAATCGAGAAATGAAGACAAGTACTTCCTACGTAAAATGGCACGAGCAATCGAACTGTGCCGACAGAATTTAAATCGGAGCCGCCGTTCTTCCGAAATTCACTAATATGTATGAAAACGTGTTTTACAATATTCTGGCTACCAGGATCGCAATCGGAAAATGAAGACAAGCATTTCCCAAGTAAAATGACACGAGTAATCGAACTATGCCGGCAGAATTCAAATCCGAGCATCCGTTCCTCTGGAATTCCCTAAAATGTATGAAAACGTGTTTTACAGTATTCTGGCTCCCAGGATCGCAATCGGGAAATGAAGACAAGTATTTCCTACGTAAAATGACACGAGTAATCGAACTGTGCCGGCACAATTCAAATCCGAGCCTCCGTTCCTCTGGAATTCACAAATATGTATGAAAACGTGTTTTACACAATTTTGGCTCCCAGGATCGCTATCGGGAAATGGGAACAAGCATTTCCTGCGTAAAATGACACGACTAATCGAACGCTGTCGGCAGAATTCAAATCCGAGCCTCCGTTCCTCTGGAATTCCCTAAAATGTATGAAAACGTGTTTTACAGTATTCTGGCTCCCAGGATCGCAATCGGGAAATGAAGACAAGTATTTCCTACGTGAAATGACACGAGCAATCGAACTGTGCCGGCAGAATTCAAATCCGAGCATCCGTTCCTCTGGAATTCACTAATATGTATGAAAACGTGTTTTACAATATTCTGGCTCCCAGGATCGCAATCGGGAAATGAAGACAAGTATTTCCTACGTAAAATGGCACGAGCAATCGAACTGTGCCGGCAGAATTCAAATACGAGCCTCTGTTCCTCTGGTATTCACTAATATGTATGAAAACGTGTTTTACAGTATTTGGGCTCCCAGTATCGCTATCGGGAAATGGGAACAAGCATTTCCTGCGTAAATTGACACGAGTAATCGAACTGTGCCGGCAGAATTCAAATCCGAGCCTCCGTTCCTCTGGAATTCACTAATATGTATGAAAACGTGTTTTACAGTATTCTGGCTCCCAGGATGGCAATCGAGAAATGAAGACAAGTATTTCCTACGTAAAATGGCACGAGCAATCGAACTGTGCCGGCAGAATTCAAATACGAGCCTCTGTTCCTCTGGTATTCACTAATATGTATGAAAACGTGTTTTACAGTATTTTGGCTCCCAGAATTGCTGTCGGGAAATGGGGACAAGTATTTCCTACGTGAAATGGCACGAGCAATCGAACTGTGCCGGCAGAATTCAAATCCGAGCATCCGTTCCTCTGGAATTCACTAATATGTATGAAAACGTGTTTTACAATATTCTGGCTCCCAGGATCGCAATCGGGAAATGAAGACAAGTATTTCCTACGTAAAATGGCACGAGTAATCGAACTGTGCCGGCAGAATTCAAATCCGAGCATCCGTTACTCTGGAATTCACAAATATGCATGAAAACGTGTTTTACAGTATTCTGGCTCCCAGGATCGCTATCAGGAAATGGAAGCAAGCATTTCCTACGTAAATGACACGAGTAATCGAACTGTGCCGGCAGAATTGAAATCCGAGCCTCCGTTCCTCTGGAATTCACTAAAATGTATGGAAACGTGTTTTACAGTATTCTGGCTCTCAGGATCGCAATCGGGAAATGAAGACAAGTATTTCCTACGTAAAATGACACGAGTAATCGAACTGTGCCGGCAGAGTTCAAATACGAGCCTCTGTTCCTCTGGAATTCACTAATATGTATGAAAACGTGTTTTACAGTATTCTGGCTCCCAGGATGGCAATCGAGAAATGAAGACAAGTACTTCCTACGTAAAATGGCACGAGCAATCGAACTGTGCCGACAGAATTTAAATCGGAGCCGCCGTTCTTCCGAAATTCACTAATATGTATGAAAACGTGTTTTACAATATTCTGGCTACCAGGATCGCAATCGGAAAATGAAGACAAGCATTTCCCAAGTAAAATGACACGACTAATCGAACGCTGTCGGCAGAATTCAAATCCGAGCCTCCGTTCCTCTGGAATTCCCTAAAATGTATGAAAACGTGTTTTGCAGTATTCTGGCTCCCAGGATCGCAATCGGGAAATGAAGACAAGTATTTCCTACGTAAAATGACACGAGTAATCGAACTGTGCCGACAGAGTTCAAATACGAGCCTCTGTTCCTCTGGTATTCACTAATATGTATGAAAACGTGTTTTACAGTATTTTGGCTCCCAGAATTGCTGTCGGGAAATGGGGACAAGCATTTCCTACGTAAAATTACACGAGTAATCGAACTGTGCCGGCAGAATTCAAATCGGAGCCTCCGTTCCTCTGGAATTCCCTAAAATGTATGAAAACGTCTTTTAGAGTATTCTGGCCCCCAGGATGGCAATCGAGAAATGAAGACAAGTATTTCCTACGTAAAATGGCACGAGCAATCGAACTGTGCCGGCAGAATTCAAACCCGAGCATCCGTTCTTCCGAAATTCACTAATATGTATGAAAACGTGTTTTACAATATTCTGGCTACCAGGATCGCAATCGGGAAATGAAGACAAGTATTTCCTACGTAAAATGACACGAGTAATCGAACTGTGCCGGCAGAATTGAAATCCGAGCCTCCGTTCCTCTGGAATTCACTAAAATGTATGGAAACGTGTTTTACAGTATTCTGGCTCTCAGGATCGCAATCGGGAAATGAAGACAAGTATTTCCTACGTAAAATGGCACGAGTAATCGAACTGTGCCGGCAGAATTCAAATCCGAGCATCCGTTACTCTGGAATTCACAAATATGCATGAAAACGTGTTTTACAGTATTCTGGCTCCCAGGATCGCTATCAGGAAATGGAAGCAAGCATTTCCTACGTAAAATGACACGAGTAATCGAACTGTGCCGGCAGAATTGAAATCCGAGCCTCCGTTCCTCTGGAATTCACTAAAATGTATGGAAACGTGTTTTACAGTATTCTGGCTCTCAGGATCGCAATCGGGAAATGAAGACAAGTATTTCCTACGTAAAATGACACGAGTAATCGAACTGTGCCGGCAGAGTTCAAATACGAGCCTCTGTTCCTCTGGAATTCACTAATATGTATGAAAACGTGTTTTACAGTATTCTGGCTCCCAGGATGGCAATCGAGAAATGAAGACAAGTACTTCCTACGTAAAATGGCACGAGCAATCGAACTGTGCCGACAGAATTTAAATCGGAGCCGCCGTTCTTCCGAAATTCACTAATATGTATGAAAACGTGTTTTACAATATTCTGGCTACCAGGATCGCAATCGGAAAATGAAGACAAGCATTTCCCAAGTAAAATGACACGAGTAATCGAACTATGCCGGCAGAATTCAAATCCGAGCATCCGTTCCTCTGGAATTCCCTAAAATGTATGAAAACGCGTTTTACAGTATTCTGGCTCCCAGGATCGCAATCGGGAAATGAAGACAAGTATTTCCTACGTAAAATGACACGAGTAATCGAACTGTGCCGGCACAATTCAAATCCGAGCCTCCGTTCCTCTGGAATTCACAAATATGTATGAAAACGTGTTTTACACAATTTTGGCTCCCAGGATCGCTATCGGGAAATGGGAACAAGCATTTCCTGCGTAAAATGACACGACTAATCGAACGCTGTCGGCAGAATTCAAATCCGAGCCTCCGTTCCTCTGGAATTCCCTAAAATGTATGAAAACGTGTTTTGCAGTATTCTGGCTCCCAGGATCGCAATCGGGAAATGAAGACAAGTATTTCCTACGTAAAATGACACGAGTAATCGAACTGTGCCGGCACAATTCAAATCCGAGCCTCCGTTCCTCTGGAATTCACAAATATGTATGAAAACGTGTTTTACACAATTTTGGCTCCCAGGATCGCTATCGGGAAATGGGAACAAGCATTTCCTACGTAAAATGGCACGAGCAATCGAACTGTGCCGGCAGAATTCAAACCCGAGCATCCGTTCTTCCGAAATTCACTAATATGTATGAAAACGTGTTTTACAGTATTTTGGCTCCCAGAATTGCTGTCGGGAAATGGGGACAAGCATTTCCTACGTAAAATTACACGAGTAATCGAACTGTGCCGGCAGAATTCAAATCGGAGCCTCCGTTCCTCTGGAATTCCCTAAAATGTATGAAAACGTCTTTTAGAGTATTCTGGCCCCCAGGATGGCAATCGAGAAATGAAGACAAGTATTTCCTACGTAAAATGGCACGAGCAATCGAACTGTGCCGGCAGAATTCAAACCCGAGCATCCGTTCTTCCGAAATTCACTAATATGTATGAAAACGTGTTTTACAATATTCTGGCTACCAGGATCGCAATCGGGAAATGAAGACAAGTATTTCCTACGTAAAATGACACGAGTAATCGAACTGTGCCGGCAGAATTCAAATACGAGCCTCTGTTCCTCTGGTATTCACTAATATGTATGAAAACGTGTTTTACAGTATTTGGGCTCCCAGTATCGCTATCGGGAAATGGGAACAAGCATTTCCTGCGTAAATTGACACGAGTAATCGAACTGTGCCGGCAGAATTCAAATCCGAGCCTCCGTTCCTCTGGAATTCCCTAAAATGTATGAAAACGTGTTTTACAGTATTCTGGCTCCCAGGATGGCAATCGAGAAATGAAGACAAGTATTTCCTACGTAAAATGGCACGAGTAATCGAACTGTGCCGGCAGGATTCAAATCCGAGCATCCGTTCCTCTGGAATTCACTAATATGTATGAAAACGTGTTTTACAGTATTCTGGCTCCCAGGATCGCAATCGGGAAATGGAAGCAAGCATTTCCTACGTAAAATGACACGAGTAATCGAACTGTGCCGGCAGAATTGAAATCCGAGCCTCCGTTCCTCTGGAATTCACTAAAATGTATGGAAACGTGTTTTACAGTATTCTGGCTCTCAGGATCGCAATCGGGAAATGAAGACAAGTATTTCCTACGTAAAATGACACGAGTAATCGAACTGTGCCGGCAGAGTTCAAATACGAGCCTCTGTTCCTCTGGAATTCACTAATATGTATGAAAACGTGTTTTACAGTATTCTGGCTCCCAGGATGGCAATCGAGAAATGAAGACAAGTACTTCCTACGTAAAATGGCACGAGCAATCGAACTGTGCCGACAGAATTTAAATCGGAGCCGCCGTTCTTCCGAAATTCACTAATATGTATGAAAACGTGTTTTACAGTATTATGGCTCTCAGGATCGCAATCGGGAAATGAAGACAAGTATTTCCTACGTAAAATGGCACGAGCAATCGAACTGTGCCGGCAGAATTCAAATACGAGCCTCTGTTCCTCTGGTATTCACTAATATGTATGAAAACGTGTTTTACAGTATTTTGGCTCCCAGAATTGCTGTCGGGAAATGGGGACAAGTATTTCCTACGTGAAATGGCACGAGCAATCGAACTGTGCCGGCAGAATTCAAATCCGAGCATCCGTTCCTCTGGAATTCACTAATATGTATGAAAACGTGTTTTACAATATTCTGGCTCCCAGGATCGCAATCGGGAAATGAAGACAAGTATTTCCTACGTAAAATGGCACGAGCAATCGAACTGTGCCGGCAGAATTCAAATACGAGCCTCTGTTCCTCTGGTATTCACTAATATGTATGAAAACGTGTTTTACAGTATTTGGGCTCCCAGTATCGCTATCGGGAAATGGGAACAAGCATTTCCTGCGTAAATTGACACGAGTAATCGAACTGTGCCGGCAGAATTCAAATCCGAGCCTCCGTTCCTCTGGAATTCCCTAAAATGTATGAAAACGTGTTTTACAGTATTCTGGCTCCCAGGGTGGCAATCGAGAAATGAAGACAAGTATTTCCTACGTAAAATGGCACGAGTAATCGAACTGTGCCGGCAGGATTCAAATCCGAGCATCCGTTCCTCTGGAATTCACTAATATGTATGAAAACGTGTTTTACAGTATTCTGGCTCCCAGGATCGCTATCGGGAAATGGAAACAAGCATTTCCCATGTAAAATGACACGAGTAATCGAACTATGCCGGCAGAATTCAAATCCGAGCATCCGTTCCTCTGGAATTCACTAAAATGTATGGAAACGTGTTTTACAGTATTCTGGCTCCCAGGATCGCAATCGGGAAATGAAGACAAGTATTTCCTACGTAAAATGACACGAGTAATCGAACTGTGCCGGCAGAGTTCAAATACGAGCCTCTGTTCCTCTGGAATTCACTAATATGTATGAAAACGTGTTTTACAGTATTCTGGCTCCCAGGATGGCAATCGAGAAATGAAGACAAGTACTTCCTACGTAAAATGGCACGAGCAATCGAACTGTGCCGACAGAATTTAAATCGGAGCCGCCGTTCTTCCGAAATTCACTAATATGTATGAAAACGTGTTTTACAATATTCTGGCTACCAGGATCGCAATCGGAAAATGAAGACAAGCATTTCCCAAGTAAAATGACACGAGTAATCGAACTATGCCGGCAGAATTCAAATCCGAGCATCCGTTCCTCTGGAATTCCCTAAAATGTATGAAAACGTGTTTTACAGTATTCTGGCTCCCAGGATCGCAATCGGGAAATGAAGACAAGTATTTCCTACGTAAAATGACACGAGTAATCGAACTGTGCCGGCACAATTCAAATCCGAGCCTCCGTTCCTCTGGAATTCACAAATATGTATGAAAACGTGTTTTACACAATTTTGGCTCCCAGGATCGCTATCGGGAAATGGGAACAAGCATTTCCTGCGTAAAATGACACGACTAATCGAACGCTGTCGGCAGAATTCAAATCCGAGCCTCCGTTCCTCTGGAATTCCCTAAAATGTATGAAAACGTGTTTTACAGTATTCTGGCTCCCAGGATCGCAATCGGGAAATGAAGACAAGTATTTCCTACGTGAAATGACACGAGCAATCGAACTGTGCCGGCAGAATTCAAATCCGAGCATCCGTTCCTCTGGAATTCACTAATATGTATGAAAACGTGTTTTACAGTATTTTGGCTCCCAGTATCGCAATCGGGAAATGAAGACAAGTATTTCCTACGTAAAATGGCACGAGCAATCGAACTGTGCCGGCAGAATTCAAATACGAGCCTCTGTTCCTCTGGTATTCACTAATATGTATGAAAACGTGTTTTACAGTATTTTGGCTCCCAGAATTGCTGTCGGGAAATGGGGACAAGTAGTTCCTACGTGAAATGGCAGGAGCAATCGAACTGTGCCGGCAGAATTCAAATCCGAGCATCCGTTCCTCTGGAATTCACTAATATGTATGAAAACGTGTTTTACAATATTCTGGCTCCCAGGATCGCAATCGGGAAATGAAGACAAGTATTTCCTACGTAAAATGGCACGAGCAATCGAACTGTGCCGGCAGAATTCAAATACGAGCCTCTGTTCCTCTGGTATTCACTAATATGTATGAAAACGTGTTTTACAGTATTTGGGCTCCCAGTATCGCTATCGGGAAATGGGAACAAGCATTTCCTGCGTAAATTGACACGAGTAATCGAACTGTGCCGGCAGAATTCAAATCCGAGCCTCCGTTCCTCTGGAATTCCCTAAAATGTATGAAAACGTGTTTTACAGTATTCTGGCTCCCAGGATCGTTATCAAGAAATAGAAATAAGCATTTCCTACGTAAAATGACACGAGTAATCGAACTGTGCCAGCAGAATTCAAATCCGAGCCTCCGTTCCTCTGGAATTCACCAATATGTATGAAAACGTGTTTTACAGTATTCTGGCTCCCAGGATGGCAATCGAGAAATGAAGACAAGTATTTCCTACGTAAAATGGCACGAGTAATCGAACTGTGCCGGCAGGATTCAAATCCGAGCATCCGTTCCTCTGGAATTCACTAATATGTATGAAAACGTGTTTTACAGTATTCTGGCTCCCAGGATCGCAATCGGGAAATGGAAACAAGCATTTCCCATGTAAAATGACACGAGTAATCGAACTATGCCGGCAGAATTCAAATCCGAGCATCCGTTCCTCTGGAATTCACTAATATGTATGAAAACGTGTTTTACAGTATTCTGGCTCCCAGGATGGCAATCGAGAAATGAAGACAAGTATTTCCTACGTAAAATGGCACGAGCAATCGAACTGTGCCGGCAGAATTCAAAGACGAGCCTCTGTTCCTCTGGTATTCACTAATATGTATGAAAACGTGTTTTACAGTATTTTGGCTCCCAGAATTGCTGTCGGGAAATGGGGACAAGTATTTCCTACGTGAAATGGCACGAGCAATCGAACTGTGCCGGCAGAATTCAAATCCGAGCATCCGTTCCTCTGGAATTCACTAATATGTATGAAAACGTGTTTTACAATATTCTGGCTCCCAGGATCGCAATCGGGAAATGAAGACAAGTATTTCCTACGTAAAATGGCACGAGTAATCGAACTGTGCCGGCAGAATTCAAATCCGAGCATCCGTTCCTCTGGAATTCACAAATATGCATGAAAACGTGTTTTACAGTATTCTGGCTCCCAGGATCGCTATCAGGAAATGGAAGCAAGCATTTCCTACGTAAAATGACACGAGTAATCGAACTGTGCCGGCAGAATTGAAATCCGAGCCTCCGTTCCTCTGGAATTCACTAAAATGTATGGAAACGTGTTTTACAGTATTCTGGCTCTCAGGATCGCAATCGGGAAATGAAGACAAGTATTTCCTACGTAAAATGACACGAGTAATCGAACTGTGCCGGCAGAGTTCAAATACGAGCCTCTGTTCCTCTGGAATTCACTAATATGTATGAAAACGTGTTTTACAGTATTCTGGCTCCCAGGATGGCAATCGAGAAATGAAGACAAGTACTTCCTACGTAAAATGGCACGAGCAATCGAACTGTGCCGACAGAATTTAAATCGGAGCCGCCGTTCTTCCGAAATTCACTAATATGTATGAAAACGTGTTTTACAATATTCTGGCTACCAGGATCGCAATCGGAAAATGAAGACAAGCATTTCCCAAGTAAAATGACACGAGTAATCGAACTATGCCGGCAGAATTCAAATCCGAGCATCCGTTCCTCTGGAATTCCCTAAAATGTATGAAAACGCGTTTTACAGTATTCTGGCTCCCAGGATCGCAATCGGGAAATGAAGACAAGTATTTCCTACGTAAAATGACACGAGTAATCGAACTGTGCCGGCACAATTCAAATCCGAGCCTCTGTTCCTCTGGTATTCACTAATATGTATGAAAACGTGTTTTACAGTATTTTGGCTCCCAGAATTGCTGTCGGGAAATGGGGACAAGTATTTCCTACGTGAAATGGCACGAGCAATCGAACTGTGCCGACAGAATTCAAATCCGAGCATCCGTTCCTCTGGAATTCCCGAAAATGTATGAAAACGCGTTTTACAGTATTCTGGCTCCCAGGATCGCAATCGGGAAATGAAGACAAGTATTTCCTACGTAAAATGACACGAGTAATCGAACTGTGCCGGCACAATTCAAATCCGAGCCTCCGTTCCTCTGGAATTCACAAATATGTATGAAAACGTGTTTTACACAATTTTGGCTCCCAGGATCGCTATCGGGAAATGGGAACAAGCATTTCCTGCGTAAAATGACACGACTAATCGAACGCTGTCGGCAGAATTCAAATCGGAGCCTCCGTTCCTCTGGAATTCCCTAAAATGTATGAAAACGTCTTTTAGAGTATTACTGGCCCCCAGGATGGCAATCGAGAAATGAAGACAAGTATTTCCTACGTAAAATGGCACGAGTAATCGAACTGTGCCGGCAGAATTGAAATCCGAGCCTCCGTTCCTCTGGAATTCACTAAAATGTATGGAAACGTGTTTTACAGTATTCTGGCTCTCAGGATCGCAATCGGGAAATGAAGACAAGTATTTCCTACGTAAAATGGCACGAGCAATCGAACTGTGCCGACAGAATTTAAATCGGAGCCGCCGTTCTTCCGAAATTCACTAATATGTATGAAAACGTGTTTTACAATATTCTGGCTACCAGGATCGCAATCGGAAAATGAAGACAAGCATTTCCCAAGTAAAATGACACGAGTAATCGAACTATGCCGGCAGAATTCAAATCCGAGCATCCGTTCCTCTGGAATTCACTAATATGTATGAAAACGTGTTTTACAGTATTCTGGCTCCCAGGATGGCAATCGAGAAATGAAGACAAGTATTTCCTACGTAAAATGGCACGAGCAATCGAACTGTGCCGGCAGAATTCAAAGACGAGCCTCTGTTCCTCTGGTATTCACTAATATGTATGAAAACGTGTTTTACAGTATTTTGGCTCCCAGAATTGCTGTCGGGAAATGGGGACAAGTATTTCCTACGTGAAATGGCACGAGCAATCGAACTGTGCCGGCAGAATTCAAATCCAAGCATCCGTTCCTCTGGAATTCACTAATATGTATGAAAACGTGTTTTACAATATTCTGGCTCCCAGGATCGCAATCGGGAAATGAAGACAAGTATTTCCTACGTAAAATGGCACGAGTAATCGAACTGTGCCGGCAGAATTCAAATCCGAGCATCCGTTACTCTGGAATTCACAAATATGCATGAAAACGTGTTTTACAGTATTCTGGCTCCCAGGATCGCTATCAGGAAATGGAAGCAAGCATTTCCTACGTAAAATGACACGAGTAATCGAACTGTGCCGGCAGAATTGAAATCCGAGCCTCCGTTCCTCTGGAATTCACTAAAATGTATGGAAACGTGTTTTACAGTATTCTGGCTCTCAGGATCGCAATCGGGAAATGAAGACAAGTATTTCCTACGTAAAATGACACGAGTAATCGAACTGTGCCGGCAGAGTTCAAATACGAGCCTCTGTTCCTCTGGAATTCACTAATATGTATGAAAACGTGTTTTACAGTATTCTGGCTCCCAGGATGGCAATCGAGAAATGAAGACAAGTACTTCCTACGTAAAATGGCACGAGCAATCGAACTGTGCCGACAGAATTTAAATCGGAGCCGCCGTTCTTCCGAAATTCACTAATATGTATGAAAACGTGTTTTACAATATTCTGGCTACCAGGATCGCAATCGGAAAATGAAGACAAGCATTTCCCAAGTAAAATGACACGAGTAATCGAACTATGCCGGCAGAATTCAAATCCGAGCATCCGTTCCTCTGGAATTCCCTAAAATGTATGAAAACGCGTTTTACAGTATTCTGGCTCCCAGGATCGCAATCGGGAAATGAAGACAAGTATTTCCTACGTAAAATGACACGAGTAATCGAACTGTGCCGGCACAATTCAAATCCGAGCCTCTGTTCCTCTGGTATTCACTAATATGTATGAAAACGTGTTTTACAGTATTTTGGCTCCCAGAATTGCTGTCGGGAAATGGGGACAAGTATTTCCTACGTGAAATGGCACGAGCAATCGAACTGTGCCGACAGAATTCAAATCCGAGCATCCGTTCCTCTGGAATTCCCGAAAATGTATGAAAACGCGTTTTACAGTATTCTGGCTCCCAGGATCGCAATCGGGAAATGAAGACAAGTATTTCCTACGTAAAATGACACGAGTAATCGAACTGTGCCGGCACAATTCAAATCCGAGCCTCCGTTCCTCTGGAATTCACAAATATGTATGAAAACGTGTTTTACACAATTTTGGCTCCCAGGATCGCTATCGGGAAATGGGAACAAGCATTTCCTGCGTAAAATGACACGACTAATCGAACGCTGTCGGCAGAATTCAAATCGGAGCCTCCGTTCCTCTGGAATTCCCTAAAATGTATGAAAACGTCTTTTAGAGTATTACTGGCCCCCAGGATGGCAATCGAGAAATGAAGACAAGTATTTCCTACGTAAAATGGCACGAGTAATCGAACTGTGCCGGCAGAATTGAAATCCGAGCCTCCGTTCCTCTGGAATTCACTAAAATGTATGGAAACGTGTTTTACAGTATTCTGGCTCTCAGGATCGCAATCGGGAAATGAAGACAAGTATTTCCTACGTAAAATGGCACGAGCAATCGAACTGTGCCGACAGAATTTAAATCGGAGCCGCCGTTCTTCCGAAATTCACTAATATGTATGAAAACGTGTTTTACAATATTCTGGCTACCAGGATCGCAATCGGAAAATGAAGACAAGCATTTCCCAAGTAAAATGACACGAGTAATCGAACTATGCCGGCAGAATTCAAATCCGAGCATCCGTTCCTCTGGAATTCCCTAAAATGTATGAAAACGCGTTTTACAGTATTCTGGCTCCCAGGATCGCAATCGGGAAATGAAGACAAGTATTTCCTACGTAAAATGACACGAGTAATCGAACTGTGCCGGCACAATTCAAATCCGAGCCTCCGTTCCTCTGGAATTCACAAATATGTATGAAAACGTGTTTTACACAATTTTGGCTCCCAGGATCGCTATCGGGAAATGGGAACAAGCATTTCCTGCGTAAAATGGCACGACTAATCGAACGCTGTCGGCAGAATTCAAATCCGAGCCTCCGTTCCTCTGGAATTCCCTAAAATGTATGAAAACGTGTTTTACAGTATTCTGGCTCCCAGGATCGCAATCGGGAAATGAAGACAAGTATTTCCTACGTAAAATGACACGAGTAATCGAACTGTGCCGACAGAGTTCAAATACGAGCCTCTGTTCCTCTGGTATTCACTAATATGTATGAAAACGTGTTTTACAGTATTTTGGCTCCCAGAATTGCTGTCGGGAAATGGGGACAAGCATTTCCTACGTAAAATTACACGAGTAATCGAACTGTGCCGGCAGAATTCAAATCGGAGCCTCCGTTCCTCTGGAATTCCCTAAAATGTATGAAAACGTCTTTTAGAGTATTACTGGCCCCCAGGATGGCAATCGAGAAATGAAGACAAGTATTTCCTACGTAAAATGGCACGAGCAATCGAACTGTGCCGGCAGAATTCAAACCCGAGCATCCGTTCTTCCGAAATTCACTAATATGTATGAAAACGTGTTTTACAATATTCTGGCTACCAGGATCGCAATCGGGAAATGAAGACAAGTATTTCCTACGTAAAATGACACGAGTAATCGAACTGTGCCGGCACAATTCAAATCCGAGCCTCCGTTCCTCTGGAATTCACAAATATGTATGAAAACGTGTTTTACAATATTCTGGCTCCCAGGATCGCAATCGGGAAATGAAGACAAGTGTTTCCTACGTAAAATGGCACGAGTAATCGAACTGTGCCGGCAGAATTCAAATCCGAGCATCCGTTCCTCTGGAATTCACTAAAATGTATGAAAACGTGTTTTACAGTATTCTAGCTCCCAGGATCGCTATCAGGAAATGGGAACAACCATTTCCTGTGTAAAATGACACGAGTAATCGAATGCTGTCGGCAGAATTCAAATCCGAGCCTCTGTTACTCTGGAATTCACAAATATGCATGAAAACGTGTTTTACAGTATTCTGGCTCCCAGGATCGCTATCAGGAAATGGAAGCAAGCATTTCCTACGTAAAATGACACGAGTAATCGGACTGTGCCGGCAGAATTGAAATCCGAGCCTCCGTTCCTCTGGAATTCACTAAAATGTATGGAAACGTGTTTTACAGTATTCTGGCTCTCAGGATCGCAATCGGGAAATGAAGACAAGTATTTCCTACGTAAAATGACACGAGTAATCGAACTGTGCCGGCAGAGTTCAAATACGAGCCTCTGTTCCTCTGGAATTCACTAATATGTATGAAAACGTGTTTTACAGTATTCTGGCTCCCAGGATGGCAATCGAGAAATGAAGACAAGTATTTCCTACGTAAAATGACACGAGTAATCGAACTGTGCCGGCAGAGTTCAAATACGAGCCTCTGTTCCTCTGGAATTCACTAAAATGTATGGAAACGTGTTTTACAGTATTCTGGCTCTCAGGATCGCAATCGGGAAATGAAGACAAGTATTTCCTACGTAAAATGACACGAGTAATCGAACTGTGCCGGCAGAGTTCAAATACGAGCATCCGTTCCTCTGGAATTCCCTAAAATGTATGAAAACGTGTTTTACAGTATTCTGGCTCCCAGGATCGCAATCGGGAAATGAAGACAAGTATTTCCTACGTAAAATGACACGAGTAATCGAACTGTGCCGGCACAATTCAAATCCGAGCCTCCGTTCCTCTGGAATTCACAAATATGTATGAAAACGTGTTTTACACAATTTTGGCTCCCAGGATCGCTATCGGGAAATGGGAACAAGCATTTCCTGCGTAAAATGACACGACTAATCGAACGCTGTCGGCAGAATTCAAATCCGAGCCTCCGTTCCTCTGGAATTCCCTAAAATGTATGAAAACGTGTTTTACAGTATTCTGGCTCCCAGGATCGCAATCGGGAAATGAAGACAAGTATTTCCTACGTGAAATGACACGAGCAATCGAACTGTGCCGGCAGAATTCAAATCCGAGCATCCGTTCCTCTGGAATTCACTAATATGTATGAAAACGTGTTTTACAATATTCTGGCTCCCAGGATCGCAATCGGGAAATGAAGACAAGTGTTTCCTACGTAAAATGGCACGAGTAATCGAACTGTGCCGGCAGAATTCAAATCCGAGCATCCGTTCCTCTGGAATTCACTAAAATGTATGAAAACGTGTTTTACAGTATTCTAGCTCCCAGGATCGCTATCAGGAAATGGGAACAACCATTTCCTGTGTAAAATGACACGAGTAATCGAATGCTGTCGGCAGAATTCAAATCCGAGCCTCTGTTACTCTGGAATTCACAAATATGCATGAAAACGTGTTTTACAGTATTCTGGCTCCCAGGATCGCTATCAGGAAATGGAAGCAAGCATTTCCTACGTAAAATGACACGAGTAATCGGACTGTGCCGGCAGAATTGAAATCCGAGTCTCCGTTCCTCTGGAATTCACTAAAATGTATGGAAACGTGTTTTACAGTATTCTGGCTCTCAGGATCGCAATCGGGAAATGAAGACAAGTATTTCCTACGTAAAATGACACGAGTAATCGAACTGTGCCGGCAGAGTTCAAATACGAGCCTCTGTTCCTCTGGAATTCACTAATATGTATGAAAACGTGTTTTACAGTATTCTGGCTCCCAGGATGGCAATCGAGAAATGAAGACAAGTATTTCCTACGTAAAATGACACGAGTAATCGAACTGTGCCGGCAGAGTTCAAATACGAGCCTCTGTTCCTCTGGAATTCACTAAAATGTATGGAAACGTGTTTTACAGTATTCTGGCTCTCAGGATCGCAATCGGGAAATGAAGACAAGTATTTCCTACCTAAAATGACACGAGTAATCGAACTGTGCCGGCAGAGTTCAAATACGAGCAGCCGTTCCTCTGGAATTCCCTAAAATGTATGAAAACGTGTTTTACAGTATTCTGGCTCCCAGGATCGCAATCGGGAAATGAAGACAAGTATTTCCTACGTAAAATGACACGAGTAATCGAACTGTGCCGGCACAATTCAAATCCGAGCCTCCGTTCCTCTGGAATTCACAAATATGTATGAAAACGTGTTTTACACAATTTTGGCTCCCAGGATCGCTATCGGGAAATGGGAACAAGCATTTCCTGCGTAAAATGACACGACTAATCGAACGCTGTCGGCAGAATTCAAATCCGAGCCTCCGTTCCTCTGGAATTCCCTAAAATGTATGAAAACGTGTTTTACAGTATTCTGGCTCCCAGGATCGCAATCGGGAAATGAAGACAAGTATTTCCTACGTGAAATGACACGAGCAATCGAACTGTGCCGGCAGAATTCAAATCCGAGCATCCGTTCCTCTGGAATTCACTAATATGTATGAAAACGTGTTTTACAATATTCTGGCTCCCAGGATCGCAATCGGGAAATGAAGACAAGCATTTCCCAAGTAAAATGACACGAGTAATCGAACTATGCCGGCAGAATTCAAATCCGAGCATCCGTTCCTCTGGAATTCCCTAAAATGTATGAAAACGTGTTTTACAGTATTCTGGCTCCCAGGATCGCAATCGGGAAATGAAGACAAGTATTTCCTACGTAAAATGACACGAGTAATCGAACTGTGCCGGCACAATTCAAATCCGAGCCTCCGTTCCTCTGGAATTCACAAATATGTATGAAAACGTGTTTTACACAATTTTGGCTCCCAGGATCGCTATCGGGAAATGGGAACAAGCATTTCCTGCGTAAAATGACACGACTAATCGAACGCTGTCGGCAGAATTCAAATCCGAGCCTCCGTTCCTCTGGAATTCCCTAAAATGTATGAAAACGTGTTTTACAGTATTCTGGCTCCCAGGATCGCAATCGGGAAATGAAGACAAGTATTTCCTACGTAAAATGGCACGAGCAATCGAACTGTGCCGACAGAATTTAAATCGGAGCCGCCGTTCTTCCGAAATTCACTAATATGTATGAAAACGTGTTTTACAATATTCTGGCTACCAGGATCGCAATCGGGAAATGAAGACAAGTATTTCCTACGTAAAATGACACGAGTAATCGAACTGTGCCGGCACAATTCAAATCCGAGCCTCCGTTCCTCTGGAATTCACAAATATGTATGAAAACGTGTTTTACACAATTTTGGCTCCCAGGATCGCTATCGGGAAATGGGAACAAGCATTTCCTGCGTAAAATGACACGACTAATCGAACGCTGTCGGCAGAATTCAAATCCGAGCCTCCGTTCCTCTGGAATTCCCTAAAATGTATGAAAACGTGTTTTACAGTATTCTGGCTCCCAGGATCGCAATCGGGAAATGAAGACAAGTATTTCCTACGTGAAATGACACGAGCAATCGAACTGTGCCGGCAGAATTCAAATCCGAGCATCCGTTCCTCTGGAATTCACTAATATGTATGAAAACGTGTTTTACAATATTCTGGCTCCCAGGATCGCAATCGGGAAATGAAGACAAGTATTTCCTACGTAAAATGGCACGAGCAATCGAACTGTGCCGGCAGAATTCAAATACGAGCCTCTGTTCCTCTGGTATTCACTAATATGTATGAAAACGTGTTTTACAGTATCTTGGCTCCCAGAATTGCTGTCGGGAAATGGGGACAAGTATTTCCTACGTGAAATGGCACGAGCAATCGAACTGTGCCGGCAGAATTCAAATCCGAGCATCCGTTCCTCTGGAATTCACTAATATGTATGAAAACGTGTTTTACAATATTCTGGCTCCCAGGATCGCAATCGGGAAATGGAAACAAGCATTTCCCATGTAAAATGACACGAGTAATCGAACTATGCCGGCAGAATTCAAATCCGAGCATCCGTTCCTCTGGAATTCACTAAAATGTATGGAAACGTGTTTTACAGTATTCTGGCTCTCAGGATCGCAATCGGGAAATGAAGACAAGTATTTCCTACGTAAAATGACACGAGTAATCGAACTGTGCCGGCAGAGTTCAAATACGAGCCTCTGTTCCTCTGGAATTCACTAATATGTATGAAAACGTGTTTTACAGTATTCTGGCTCCCAGGATGGCAATCGAGAAATGAAGACAAGTACTTCCTACGTAAAATGGCACGAGCAATCGAACTGTGCCGACAGAATTTAAATCGGAGCCGCCGTTCTTCCGAAATTCACTAATATGTATGAAAACGTGTTTTACAATATTCTGGCTACCAGGATCGCAATCGGAAAATGAAGACAAGCATTTCCCAAGTAAAATGACACGAGTAATCGAACTATGCTGGCAGAATTCAAATCCGAGCATCCGTTCCTCTGGAATTCCCTAAAATGTATGAAAACGTGTTTTACAGTATTCTGGCTCCCAGGATCGCAATCGGGAAATGAAGACAAGTATTTCCTACGTGAAATGACACGAGCAATCGAACTGTGCCGGCAGAATTCAAATCCGAGCATCCGTTCCTCTGGAATTCACTAATATGTATGAAAACGTGTTTTACAATATTCTGGCTCCCAGTATCGCAATCGGGAAATGAAGACAAGTATTTCCTACGTAAAATGGCACGAGCAATCGAACTGTGCCGGCAGAATTCAAATACGAGCCTCTGTTCCTCTGGTATTCACTAATATGTATGAAAACGTGTTTTACAGTATTTTGGCTCCCAGAATTGCTGTCGGGAAATGGGGACAAGTAGTTCCTACGTGAAATGGCACGAGCAATCGAACTGTGCCGGCAGAATTCAAATCCGAGCATCCGTTCCTCTGGAATTCACTAATATGTATGAAAACGTGTTTTACAATATTCTGGCTCCCAGGATCGCAATCGGGAAATGAAGACAAGTATTTCCTACGTAAAATGGCACGAGCAATCGAACTGTGCCGGCAGAATTCAAATACGAGCCTCTGTTCCTCTGGTATTCACTAATATGTATGAAAACGTATTTTACAGTATTTGGGCTCCCAGTATCGCTATCGGGAAATGGGAACAAGCATTTCCTGCGTAAATTGACACGAGTAATCGAACTGTGCCGGCAGAATTCAAATCCGAGCCTCCGTTCCTCTGGAATTCCCTAAAATGTATGAAAACGTGATTTACAGTATTCTGGCTCCCAGGATCGTTATCAAGAAATAGAAATAAGCATTTCCTACGTAAAATGACACGAGTAATCGAACTGTGCCAGCAGAATTCAAATCCGAGCCTCCGTTACTCTGGAATTCACAAATATGCATGAAAACGTGTTTTACAGTATTCTGGCTCCCAGGATCGCTATCAGGAAATGGAAGCAAGCATTTCCTACGTAAAATGACACGAGTAATCGAACTGTGCCGGCAGAATTGAAATCCGAGCCTCCGTTCCTCTGGAATTCACTAAAATGTATGGAAACGTGTTTTACAGTATTCTGGCTCTCAGGATCGCAATCGGGAAATGAAGACAAGTATTTCCTACGTAAAATGACACGAGTAATCGAACTGTGCCGGCAGAGTTCAAATACGAGCCTCTGTTCCTCTGGAATTCACTAATATGTATGAAAACGTGTTTTACAGTATTCTGGCTCCCAGGATGGCAATCGAGAAATGAAGACAAGTACTTCCTACGTAAAATGGCACGAGCAATCGAACTGTGCCGACAGAATTTAAATCGGAGCCGCCGTTCTTCCGAAATTCACTAATATGTATGAAAACGTGTTTTACAATATTCTGGCTACCAGGATCGCAATCGGAAAATGAAGACAAGCATTTCCCAAGTAAAATGACACGAGTAATCGAACTATGCCGGCAGAATTCAAATCCGAGCATCCGTTCCTCTGGAATTCCCTAAAATGTATGAAAACGCGTTTTACAGTATTCTGGCTCCCAGGATCGCAATCGGGAAATGAAGACAAGTATTTCCTACGTAAAATGACACGAGTAATCGAACTGTGCCGGCACAATTCAAATCCGAGCCTCCGTTCCTCTGGAATTCACAAATATGTATGAAAACGTGTTTTACACAATTTTGGCTCCCAGGATCGCTATCGGGAAATGGGAACAAGCATTTCCTGCGTAAAATGACACGACTAATCGAACGCTGTCGGCAGAATTCAAATCCGAGCCTCCGTTCCTCTGGAATTCCCTAAAATGTATGAAAACGTGTTTTGCAGTATTCTGGCTCCCAGGATCGCAATCGGGAAATGAAGACAAGTATTTCCTACGTAAAATGACACGAGTAATCGAACTGTGCCGGCACAATTCAAATCCGAGCCTCCGTTCCTCTGGAATTCACAAATATGTATGAAAACGTGTTTTACACAATTTTGGCTCCCAGGATCGCTATCGGGAAATGGGAACAAGCATTTCCTACGTAAAATGGCACGAGCAATCGAACTGTGCCGGCAGAATTCAAACCCGAGCATCCGTTCTTCCGAAATTCACTAATATGTATGAAAACGTGTTTTACAGTATTTTGGCTCCCAGAATTGCTGTCGGGAAATGGGGACAAGCATTTCCTACGTAAAATTACACGAGTAATCGAACTGTGCCGGCAGAATTCAAATCGGAGCCTCCGTTCCTCTGGAATTCCCTAAAATGTATGAAAACGTCTTTTAGAGTATTCTGGCCCCCAGGATGGCAATCGAGAAATGAAGACAAGTATTTCCTACGTAAAATGGCACGAGCAATCGAACTGTGCCGGCAGAATTCAAACCCGAGCATCCGTTCTTCCGAAATTCACTAATATGTATGAAAACGTGTTTTACAATATTCTGGCTACCAGGATCGCAATCGGGAAATGAAGACAAGTATTTCCTACGTAAAATGACACGAGTAATCGAACTGTGCCGGCAGAATTCAAATACGAGCCTCTGTTCCTCTGGTATTCACTAATATGTATGAAAACGTGTTTTACAGTATTTGGGCTCCCAGTATCGCTATCGGGAAATGGGAACAAGCATTTCCTGCGTAAATTGACACGAGTAATCGAACTGTGCCGGCAGAATTCAAATCCGAGCCTCCGTTCCTCTGGAATTCCCTAAAATGTATGAAAACGTGTTTTACAGTATTCTGGCTCCCAGGATGGCAATCGAGAAATGAAGACAAGTATTTCCTACGTAAAATGGCACGAGTAATCGAACTGTGCCGGCAGGATTCAAATCCGAGCATCCGTTCCTCTGGAATTCACTAATATGTATGAAAACGTGTTTTACAGTATTCTGGCTCCCAGGATCGCAATCGGGAAATGGAAGCAAGCATTTCCTACGTAAAATGACACGAGTAATCGAACTGTGCCGGCAGAATTGAAATCCGAGCCTCCGTTCCTCTGGAATTCACTAAAATGTATGGAAACGTGTTTTACAGTATTCTGGCTCTCAGGATCGCAATCGGGAAATGAAGACAAGTATTTCCTACGTAAAATGACACGAGTAATCGAACTGTGCCGGCAGAGTTCAAATACGAGCCTCTGTTCCTCTGGAATTCACTAATATGTATGAAAACGTGTTTTACAGTATTCTGGCTCCCAGGATGGCAATCGAGAAATGAAGACAAGTACTTCCTACGTAAAATGGCACGAGCAATCGAACTGTGCCGACAGAATTTAAATCGGAGCCGCCGTTCTTCCGAAATTCACTAATATGTATGAAAACGTGTTTTACAATATTCTGGCTACCAGGATCGCAATCGGAAAATGAAGACAAGCATTTCCCAAGTAAAATGACACGAGTAATCGAACTGTGCCGGCAGAATTGAAATCCGAGCCTTCGTTCCTCTGGAATTCACTAAAATGTATGGAAACGTGTTTTACAGTATTATGGCTCTCAGGATCGCAATCGGGAAATGAAGACAAGTATTTCCTACGTAAAATGGCACGAGCAATCGAACTGTGCCGGCAGAATTCAAATACGAGCCTCTGTTCCTCTGGTATTCACTAATATGTATGAAAACGTGTTTTACAGTATTTTGGCTCCCAGAATTGCTGTCGGGAAATGGGGACAAGTATTTCCTACGTGAAATGGCACGAGCAATCGAACTGTGCCGGCAGAATTCAAATCCGAGCATCCGTTCCTCTGGAATTCACTAATATGTATGAAAACGTGTTTTACAATATTCTGGCTCCCAGGATCGCAATCGGGAAATGAAGACAAGTATTTCCTACGTAAAATGACACGAGCAATCGAACTGTGCCGGCAGAATTCAAATACGAGCCTCTGTTCCTCTGGTATTCACTAATATGTATGAAAACGTGTTTTACAGTATTTGGGCTCCCAGTATCGCTATCGGGAAATGGGAACAAGCATTTCCTGCGTAAATTGACACGAGTAATCGAACTGTGCCGGCAGAATTCAAATCCGAGCCTCCGTTCCTCTGGAATTCCCTAAAATGTATGAAAACGTGTTTTACAGTATTCTGGCTCCCAGGGTGGCAATCGAGAAATGAAGACAAGTATTTCCTACGTAAAATGGCACGAGTAATCGAACTGTGCCGGCAGGATTCAAATCCGAGCATCCGTTCCTCTGGAATTCACTAATATGTATGAAAACGTGTTTTACAGTATTCTGGCTCCCAGGATCGCAATCGGGAAATGGAAACAAGCATTTCCCATGTAAAATGACACGAGTAATCGAACTATGCCGGCAGAATTCAAATCCGAGCATCCGTTCCTCTGGAATTCACTAAAATGTATGGAAACGTGTTTTACAGTATTCTGGCTCTCAGGATCGCAATCGGGAAATGAAGACAAGTATTTCCTACGTAAAATGACACGAGTAATCGAACTGTGCCGGCAGAGTTCAAATACGAGCCTCTGTTCCTCTGGAATTCACTAATATGTATGAAAACGTGTTTTACAGTATTCTGGCTCCCAGGATGGCAATCGAGAAATGAAGACAAGTACTTCCTACGTAAAATGGCACGAGCAATCGAACTGTGCCGACAGAATTTAAATCGGAGCCGCCGTTCTTCCGAAATTCACTAATATGTATGAAAACGTGTTTTACAATATTCTGGCTACCAGGATCGCAATCGGAAAATGAAGACAAGCATTTCCCAAGTAAAATGACACGAGTAATCGAACTATGCCGGCAGAATTCAAATCCGAGCATCCGTTCCTCTGGAATTCCCTAAAATGTATGAAAACGTGTTTTACAGTATTCTGGCTCCCAGGATCGCAATCGGGAAATGAAGACAAGTATTTCCTACGTAAAATGACACGAGCAATCGAACTGTGCCGGCACAATTCAAATCCGAGCCTCCGTTCCTCTGGAATTCACAAATATGTATGAAAACGTGTTTTACACAATTTTGGCTCCCAGGATCGCTATCGGGAAATGGGAACAAGCATTTCCTGCGTAAAATGACACGACTAATCGAACGCTGTCGGCAGAATTCAAATCCGAGCATCCGTTCCTCTGGAATTCCCTAAAATGTATGAAAACGTGTTTTACAGTATTCTGGCTCCCAGGATCGCAATCGGGAAATGAAGACAAGTATTTCCTACGTGAAATGACACGAGCAATCGAACTGTGCCGGCAGAATTCAAATCCGAGCATCCGTTCCTCTGGAATTCACTAATATGTATGAAAACGTGTTTTACAATATTCTGGCTCCCAGTATCGCAATCGGGAAATGAAGACAAGTATTTCCTACGTAAAATGGCACGAGCAATCGAACTGTGCCGGCAGAATTCAAATACGAGCCTCTGTTCCTCTGGTATTCACTAATATGTATGAAAACGTGTTTTACAGTATTTTGGCTCCCAGAATTGCTGTCGGGAAATGGGGACAAGTAGTTCCTACGTGAAATGGCAGGAGCAATCGAACTGTGCCGGCAGAATTCAAATCCGAGCATCCGTTCCTCTGGAATTCACTAATATGTATGAAAACGTGTTTTACAATATTCTGGCTCCCAGGATCGCAATCGGGAAATGAAGACAAGTATTTCCTACGTAAAATGGCACGAGCAATCGAACTGTGCCGGCAGAATTCAAATACGAGCCTCTGTTCCTCTGGTATTCACTAATATGTATGAAAACGTGTTTTACAGTATTTGGGCTCCCAGTATCGCTATCGGGAAATGGGAACAAGCATTTCCCGCGTAAATTGACACGAGTAATCGAACTGTGCCGGCAGAATTCAAATCCGAGCCTCCGTTCCTCTGGAATTCCCTAAAATGTATGAAAACGTGTTTTACAGTATTCTGGCTCCCAGGGTGGCAATCGAGAAATGAAGACAAGTATTTCCTACGTAAAATGGCACGAGTAATCGAACTGTGCCGGCAGGATTCAAATCCGAGCATCCGTTCCTCTGGAATTCACTAATATGTATGAAAACGTGTTTTACAGTATTCTGGCTCCCAGGATCGCAATCGGGAAATGGAAACAAGCATTTCCCATGTAAAATGACACGAGTAATCGAACTATGCCGGCAGAATTCAAATCCGAGCATCCGTTCCTCTGGAATTCACTAAAATGTATGGAAACGTGTTTTACAGTATTCTGGCTCTCAGGATCGCAATCGGGAAATGAAGACAAGTATTTCCTACGTAAAATGACACGAGTAATCGAACTGTGCCGGCAGAGTTCAAATACGAGCCTCTGTTCCTCTGGAATTCACTAATATGTATGAAAACGTGTTTTACAGTATTCTGGCTCCCAGGATGGCAATCGAGAAATGAAGACAAGTACTTCCTACGTAAAATGGCACGAGCAATCGAACTGTGCCGACAGAATTTAAATCGGAGCCGCCGTTCTTCCGAAATTCACTAATATGTATGAAAACGTGTTTTACAATATTCTGGCTACCAGGATCGCAATCGGAAAATGAAGACAAGCATTTCCCAAGTAAAATGACACGAGTAATCGAACTATGCCGGCAGAATTCAAATCCGAGCATCCGTTCCTCTGGAATTCCCTAAAATGTATGAAAACGTGTTTTACAGTATTCTGGCTCCCAGGATCGCAATCGGGAAATGAAGACAAGCATTTCCTACGTAAAATGACACGAGTAATCGAACTGTGCCGGCACAATTCAAATCCGAGCCTCCGTTCCTCTGGAATTCACAAATATGTATGAAAACGTGTTTTACACAATTTTGGCTCCCAGGATCGCTATCGGGAAATGGGAACAAGCATTTCCTGCGTAAAATGACACGACTAATCGAACGCTGTCGGCAGAATTCAAATCCGAGCCTCCGTTCCTCTGGAATTCCCTAAAATGTATGAAAACGTGTTTTACAGTATTCTGGCTCCCAGGATCGCAATCGGGAAATGAAGACAAGTATTTCCTACGTGAAATGACACGAGCAATCGAACTGTGCCGGCAGAATTCAAATCCGAGCATCCGTTCCTCTGGAATTCACTAATATGTATGAAAACGTGTTTTACAATATTCTGGCTCCCAGTATCGCAATCGGGAAATGAAGACAAGTATTTCCTACGTAAAATGGCACGAGCAATCGAACTGTGCCGGCAGAATTCAAATACGAGCCTCTGTTCCTCTGGTATTCACTAATATGTATGAAAACGTGTTTTACAGTATTTTGGCTCCCAGAATTGCTGTCGGGAAATGGGGACAAGTAGTTCCTACGTGAAATGGCAGGAGCAATCGAACTGTGCCGGCAGAATTCAAATCCGAGCATCCGTTCCTCTGGAATTCACTAATATGTATGAAAACGTGTTTTACAATATTCTGGCTCCCAGGATCGCAATCGGGAAATGAAGACAAGTATTTCCTACGTAAAATGGCACGAGCAATCGAACTGTGCCGGCAGAATTCAAATACGAGCCTCTGTTCCTCTGGTATTCACTAATATGTATGAAAACGTGTTTTACAGTATTTGGGCTCCCAGTATCGCTATCGGGAAATGGGAACAAGCATTTCCTGCGTAAATTGACACGAGTAATCGAACTGTGCCGGCAGAATTCAAATCCGAGCCTCCGTTCCTCTGGAATTCCCTAAAATGTATGAAAACGTGTTTTACAGTATTCTGGCTCCCAGGATCGTTATCAAGAAATAGAAATAAGCATTTCCTACGTAAAATGACACGAGTAATCGAACTGTGCCAGCAGAATTCAAATCCGAGCCTCCGTTCCTCTGGAATTCACCAATATGTATGAAAACGTGTTTTACAGTATTCTGGCTCCCAGGATGGCAATCGAGAAATGAAGACAAGTATTTCCTACGTAAAATGGCACGAGTAATCGAACTGTGCCGGCAGGATTCAAATCCGAGCATCCGTTCCTCTGGAATTCACTAATATGTATGAAAACGTGTTTTACAGTATTCTGGCTCCCAGGATCGCAATCGGGAAATGGAAACAAGCATTTCCCATGTAAAATGACACGAGTAATCGAACTATGCCGGCAGAATTCAAATCCGAGCATCCGTTCCTCTGGAATTCACTAATATGTATGAAAACGTGTTTTACAATATTCTGGCTCCCAGGATCGCAATCGGGAAATGAAGACAAGTATTTCCTACGTAAAATGGCACGAGTAATCGAACTGTGCCGGCAGAATTCAAATCCGAGCATCCGTTACTCTGGAATTCACAAATATGCATGAAAACGTGTTTTACAGTATTCTGGCTCCCAGGATCGCTATCAGGAAATGGAAGCAAGCATTTCCTACGTAAAATGACACGAGTAATCGAACTGTGCCGGCAGAATTGAAATCCGAGCCTCCGTTCCTCTGGAATTCACTAAAATGTATGGAAACGTGTTTTACAGTATTCTGGCTCTCAGGATCGCAATCGGGAAATGAAGACAAGTATTTCCTACGTAAAATGACACGAGTAATCGAACTGTGCCGGCAGAGTTCAAATACGAGCCTCTGTTCCTCTGGAATTCACTAATATGTATGAAAACGTGTTTTACAGTATTCTGGCTCCCAGGATGGCAATCGAGAAATGAAGACAAGTACTTCCTACGTAAAATGGCACGAGCAATCGAACTGTGCCGACAGAATTTAAATCGGAGCCGCCGTTCTTCCGAAATTCACTAATATGTATGAAAACGTGTTTTACAATATTCTGGCTACCAGGATCGCAATCGGAAAATGAAGACAAGCATTTCCCAAGTAAAATGACACGAGTAATCGAACTATGCCGGCAGAATTCAAATCCGAGCATCCGTTCCTCTGGAATTCCCTAAAATGTATGAAAACGCGTTTTACAGTATTCTGGCTCCCAGGATCGCAATCGGGAAATGAAGACAAGTATTTCCTACGTAAAATGACACGAGTAATCGAACTGTGCCGGCACAATTCAAATCCGAGCCTCTGTTCCTCTGGTATTCACTAATATGTATGAAAACGTGTTTTACAGTATTTTGGCTCCCAGAATTGCTGTCGGGAAATGGGGACAAGTATTTCCTACGTGAAATGGCACGAGCAATCGAACTGTGCCGACAGAATTCAAATCCGAGCATCCGTTCCTCTGGAATTCCCGAAAATGTATGAAAACGCGTTTTACAGTATTCTGGCTCCCAGGATCGCAATCGGGAAATGAAGACAAGTATTTCCTACGTAAAATGACACGAGTAATCGAACTGTGCCGGCACAATTCAAATCCGAGCCTCCGTTCCTCTGGAATTCACAAATATGTATGAAAACGTGTTTTACACAATTTTGGCTCCCAGGATCGCTATCGGGAAATGGGAACAAGCATTTCCTGCGTAAAATGACACGACTAATCGAACGCTGTCGGCAGAATTCAAATCGGAGCCTCCGTTCCTCTGGAATTCCCTAAAATGTATGAAAACGTCTTTTAGAGTATTACTGGCCCCCAGGATGGCAATCGAGAAATGAAGACAAGTATTTCCTACGTAAAATGGCACGAGTAATCGAACTGTGCCGGCAGAATTGAAATCCGAGCCTCCGTTCCTCTGGAATTCACTAAAATGTATGGAAACGTGTTTTACAGTATTCTGGCTCTCAGGATCGCAATCGGGAAATGAAGACAAGTATTTCCTACGTAAAATGGCACGAGCAATCGAACTGTGCCGACAGAATTTAAATCGGAGCCGCCGTTCTTCCGAAATTCACTAATATGTATGAAAACGTGTTTTACAATATTCTGGCTACCAGGATCGCAATCGGAAAATGAAGACAAGCATTTCCCAAGTAAAATGACACGAGTAATCGAACTATGCCGGCAGAATTCAAATCCGAGCATCCGTTCCTCTGGAATTCCCTAAAATGTATGAAAACGCGTTTTACAGTATTCTGGCTCCCAGGATCGCAATCGGGAAATGAAGACAAGTATTTCCTACGTAAAATGACACGAGTAATCGAACTGTGCCGGCACAATTCAAATCCGAGCCTCCGTTCCTCTGGAATTCACAAATATGTATGAAAACGTGTTTTACACAATTTTGGCTCCCAGGATCGCTATCGGGAAATGGGAACAAGCATTTCCTGCGTAAAATGACACGACTAATCGAACGCTGTCGGCAGAATTCAAATCCGAGCCTCCGTTCCTCTGGAATTCACTAAAATGTATGAAAACGTGTTTTACAGTATTCTGGCTCCCAGGATCGCAATCGGGAAATGAAGACAAGTATTTCCTACGTAAAATGACACGAGTAATCGAACTGTGCCGACAGAGTTCAAATACGAGCCTCTGTTCCTCTGGTATTCACTAATATGTATGAAAACGTGTTTTACAGTATTTTGGCTCCCAGAATTGCTGTCGGGAAATGGGGACAAGCATTTCCTACGTAAAATTACACGAGTAATCGAACTGTGCCGGCAGAATTCAAATCGGAGCCTCCGTTCCTCTGGAATTCCCTAAAATGTATGAAAACGTCTTTTAGAGTATTACTGGCCCCCAGGATGGCAATCGAGAAATGAAGACAAGTATTTCCTACGTAAAATGGCACGAGCAATCGAACTGTGCCGGCAGAATTCAAACCCGAGCATCCGTTCTTCCGAAATTCACTAATATGTATGAAAACGTGTTTTACAATATTCTGGCTACCAGGATCGCAATCGGGAAATGAAGACAAGTATTTCCTACGTAAAATGACACGAGTAATCGAACTGTGCCGGCACAATTCAAATCCGAGCCTCCGTTCCTCTGGAATTCACAAATATGTATGAAAACGTGTTTTACAATATTCTGGCTCCCAGGATCGCAATCGGGAAATGAAGACAAGTGTTTCCTACGTAAAATGGCACGAGTAATCGAACTGTGCCGGCAGAATTCAAATCCGAGCATCCGTTCCTCTGGAATTCACTAAAATGTATGAAAACGTGTTTTACAGTATTCTAGCTCCCAGGATCGCTATCAGGAAATGGGAACAACCATTTCCTGTGTAAAATGACACGAGTAATCGAATGCTGTCGGCAGAATTCAAATCCGAGCCTCTGTTACTCTGGAATTCACAAATATGCATGAAAACGTGTTTTACAGTATTCTGGCTCCCAGGATCGCTATCAGGAAATGGAAGCAAGCATTTCCTACGTAAAATGACACGAGTAATCGGACTGTGCCGGCAGAATTGAAATCCGAGCCTCCGTTCCTCTGGAATTCACTAAAATGTATGGAAACGTGTTTTACAGTATTCTGGCTCTCAGGATCGCAATCGGGAAATGAAGACAAGTATTTCCTACGTAAAATGACACGAGTAATCGAACTGTGCCGGCAGAGTTCAAATACGAGCCTCTGTTCCTCTGGAATTCACTAATATGTATGAAAACGTGTTTTACAGTATTCTGGCTCCCAGGATGGCAATCGAGAAATGAAGACAAGTATTTCCTACGTAAAATGACACGAGTAATCGAACTGTGCCGGCAGAGTTCAAATACGAGCCTCTGTTCCTCTGGAATTCACTAAAATGTATGGAAACGTGTTTTACAGTATTCTGGCTCTCAGGATCGCAATCGGGAAATGAAGACAAGTATTTCCTACGTAAAATGACACGAGTAATCGAACTGTGCCGGCAGAGTTCAAATACGAGCATCCGTTCCTCTGGAATTCCCTAAAATGTATGAAAACGTGTTTTACAGTATTCTGGCTCCCAGGATCGCAATCGGGAAATGAAGACAAGTATTTCCTACGTAAAATGACACGAGTAATCGAACTGTGCCGGCACAATTCAAATCCGAGCCTCCGTTCCTCTGGAATTCACAAATATGTATGAAAACGTGTTTTACACAATTTTGGCTCCCAGGATCGCTATCGGGAAATGGGAACAAGCATTTCCTGCGTAAAATGACACGACTAATCGAACGCTGTCGGCAGAATTCAAATCCGAGCCTCCGTTCCTCTGGAATTCCCTAAAATGTATGAAAACGTGTTTTACAGTATTCTGGCTCCCAGGATCGCAATCGGGAAATGAAGACAAGTATTTCCTACGTGAAATGACACGAGCAATCGAACTGTGCCGGCAGAATTCAAATCCGAGCATCCGTTCCTCTGGAATTCACTAATATGTATGAAAACGTGTTTTACAATATTCTGGCTCCCAGGATCGCAATCGGGAAATGAAGACAAGCATTTCCCAAGTAAAATGACACGAGTAATCGAACTATGCCGGCAGAATTCAAATCCGAGCATCCGTTCCTCTGGAATTCCCTAAAATGTATGAAAACGTGTTTTACAGTATTCTGGCTCCCAGGATCGCAATCGGGAAATGAAGACAAGTATTTCCTACGTAAAATGACACGAGTAATCGAACTGTGCCGGCACAATTCAAATCCGAGCCTCCGTTCCTCTGGAATTCACAAATATGTATGAAAACGTGTTTTACACAATTTTGGCTCCCAGGATCGCTATCGGGAAATGGGAACAAGCATTTCCTGCGTAAAATGACACGACTAATCGAACGCTGTCGGCAGAATTCAAATCCGAGCCTCCGTTCCTCTGGAATTCCCTAAAATGTATGAAAACGTGTTTTACAGTATTCTGGCTCCCAGGATCGCAATCGGGAAATGAAGACAAGTATTTCCTACGTAAAATGGCACGAGCAATCGAACTGTGCCGACAGAATTTAAATCGGAGCCGCCGTTCTTCCGAAATTCACTAATATGTATGAAAACGTGTTTTACAATATTCTGGCTACCAGGATCGCAATCGGAAAATGAAGACAAGCATTTCCCAAGTAAAATGACACGAGTAATCGAACTATGCCGGCAGAATTCAAATCCGAGCATCCGTTCCTCTGGAATTCCCTAAAATGTATGAAAACGTGTTTTACAGTATTCTGGCTCCCAGGATCGCAATCGGGAAATGAAGACAAGTATTTCCTACGTAAAATGACACGAGTAATCGAACTGTGCCGGCACAATTCAAATCCGAGCCTCCGTTCCTCTGGAATTCACAAATATGTATGAAAACGTGTTTTACACAATTTTGGCTCCCAGGATCGCTATCGGGAAATGGGAACAAGCATTTCCTGCGTAAAATGACACGACTAATCGAACGCTGTCGGCAGAATTCAAATCCGAGCCTCCGTTCCTCTGGAATTCCCTAAAATGTATGAAAACGTGTTTTACAGTATTCTGGCTCCCAGGATCGCAATCGGGAAATGAAGACAAGTATTTCCTACGTGAAATGACACGAGCAATCGAACTGTGCCGGCAGAATTCAAATCCGAGCATCCGTTCCTCTGGAATTCACTAATATGTATGAAAACGTGTTTTACAATATTCTGGCTCCCAGGATCGCAATCGGGAAATGAAGACAAGTATTTCCTACGTAAAATGGCACGAGCAATCGAACTGTGCCGGCAGAATTCAAATACGAGCCTCTGTTCCTCTGGTATTCACTAATATGTATGAAAACGTGTTTTACAGTATCTTGGCTCCCAGAATTGCTGTCGGGAAATGGGGACAAGTATTTCCTACGTAAAATGACACGAGTAATCGAACTGTGCCGGCACAATTCAAATCCGAGCCTCCGTTCCTCTGGAATTCACAAATATGTATGAAAACGTGTTTTACACAATTTTGGCTCCCAGGATCGCTATCGGGAAATGGGAACAAGCATTTCCTGCGTAAAATGACACGACTAATCGAACGCTGTCGGCAGAATTCAAATCCGAGCCTCCGTTCCTCTGGAATTCCCTAAAATGTATGAAAACGTGTTTTACAGTATTCTGGCTCCCAGGATCGCAATCGGGAAATGAAGACAAGTATTTCCTACGTGAAATGACACGAGCAATCGAACTGTGCCGGCAGAATTCAAATCCGAGCATCCGTTCCTCTGGAATTCACTAATATGTATGAAAACGTGTTTTACAATATTCTGGCTCCCAGGATCGCAATCGGGAAATGAAGACAAGTATTTCCTACGTAAAATGGCACGAGCAATCGAACTGTGCCGGCAGAATTCAAATACGAGCCTCTGTTCCTCTGGTATTCACTAATATGTATGAAAACGTGTTTTACAGTATCTTGGCTCCCAGAATTGCTGTCGGGAAATGGGGACAAGTAGTTCCTACGTGAAATGGCACGAGCAATCGAACTGTGCCGGCAGAATTCAAATCCGAGCATCCGTTCCTCTGGAATTCACTAATATGTATGAAAACGTGTTTTACAATATTCTGGCTCCCAGGATCGCAATCGGGAAATGAAGACAAGTATTTCCTACGTAAAATGGCACGAGCAATCGAACTGTGCCGGCAGAATTCAAATACGAGCCTCTGTTCCTCTGGTATTCACTAATATGTATGAAAACGTATTTTACAGTATTTGGGCTCCCAGTATCGCTATCGGGAAATGGGAACAAGCATTTCCTGCGTAAATTGACACGAGTAATCGAACTGTGCCGGCAGAATTCAAATCCGAGCCTCCGTTCCTCTGGAATTCCCTAAAATGTATGAAAACGTGATTTACAGTATTCTGGCTCCCAGGATCGTTATCAAGAAATAGAAATAAGCATTTCCTACGTAAAATGACACGAGTAATCGAACTGTGCCAGCAGAATTCAAATCCGAGCCTCCGTTACTCTGGAATTCACAAATATGCATGAAAACGTGTTTTACAGTATTCTGGCTCCCAGGATCGCTATCAGGAAATGGAAGCAAGCATTTCCTACGTAAAATGACACGAGTAATCGAACTGTGCCGGCAGAATTGAAATCCGAGCCTCCGTTCCTCTGGAATTCACTAAAATGTATGGAAACGTGTTTTACAGTATTCTGGCTCTCAGGATCGCAATCGGGAAATGAAGACAAGTATTTCCTACGTAAAATGACACGAGTAATCGAACTGTGCCGGCAGAGTTCAAATACGAGCCTCTGTTCCTCTGGAATTCACTAATATGTATGAAAACGTGTTTTACAGTATTCTGGCTCCCAGGATGGCAATCGAGAAATGAAGACAAGTACTTCCTACGTAAAATGGCACGAGCAATCGAACTGTGCCGACAGAATTTAAATCGGAGCCGCCGTTCTTCCGAAATTCACTAATATGTATGAAAACGTGTTTTACAATATTCTGGCTACCAGGATCGCAATCGGAAAATGAAGACAAGCATTTCCCAAGTAAAATGACACGAGCAATCGAACTGTGCCGGCAGAATTCAAATCCGAGCATCCGTTCCTCTGGAATTCCCTAAAATGTATGAAAACGTGTTTTACAGTATTCTGGCTCCCAGGATCGCAATCGGGAAATGAAGACAAGTATTTCCTACGTAAAATGACACGAGTAATCGAACTGTGCCGGCACAATTCAAATCCGAGCCTCCGTTCCTCTGGAATTCACAAATATGTATGAAAACGTGTTTTACACAATTTTGGCTCCCAGGATCGCTATCGGGAAATGGGAACAAGCATTTCCTGCGTAAAATGACACGACTAATCGAACGCTGTCGGCAGAATTCAAATCCGAGCCTCCGTTCCTCTGGAATTCCCTAAAATGTATGAAAACGTGTTTTACAGTATTCTGGCTCCCAGGATCGCAATCGGGAAATGAAGACAAGTATTTCCTACGTGAAATGACACGAGCAATCGAACTGTGCCGGCAGAATTCAAATCCGAGCATCCGTTCCTCTGGAATTCCCTAAAATGTATGAAAACGTGTTTTACAGTATTCTGGCTCCCAGGATCGCAATCGGGAAATGAAGACAAGTATTTCCTACGTAAAATGACACGAGTAATCGAACTGTGCCGGCACAATTCAAATCCGAGCCTCCGTTCCTCTGGAATTCACAAATATGTATGAAAACGTGTTTTACACAATTTTGGCTCCCAGGATCGCTATCGGGAAATGGGAACAAGCATTTCCTGCGTAAAATGACACGACTAATCGAACGCTGTCGGCAGAATTCAAATCCGAGCCTCCGTTCCTCTGGAATTCCCTAAAATGTATGAAAACGTGTTTTACAGTATTCTGGCTCCCAGGATCGCAATCGGGAAATGAAGACAAGTATTTCCTACGTGAAATGACACGAGCAATCGAACTGTGCCGGCAGAATTCAAATCCGAGCATCCGTTCCTCTGGAATTCACTAATATGTATGAAAACGTGTTTTACAATATTCTGGCTCCCAGGATCGCAATCGGGAAATGAAGACAAGTATTTCCTACGTAAAATGGCACGAGCAATCGAACTGTGCCGGCAGAATTCAAATACGAGCCTCTGTTCCTCTGGAATTCACTAGTATGTATGAAAACGTGTTTTACAATATTCTGGCTCCCAGGATCGCAATCGGGAAATGAAGACAAGTATTTCCTACGTAAAATGGCACGAGCAATCGAACTGTGCCGGCAGAATTCAAATACGAGCCTCTGTTCCTCTGGTATTCACTAATATGTATGAAAACGTGTTTTACAGTATTTGGGCTCCCAGTATCGCTATCGGGAAATGGGAACAAGCATTTCCTGCGTAAATTGACACGAGTAATCGAACTGTGCCGGCAGAATTCAAATCCGAGCCTCCGTTCCTCTGGAATTCCCTAAAATGTATGAAAACGTGTTTTACAGTATTCTGGCTCCCAGGATGGCAATCGAGAAATGAAGACAAGTATTTCCTACGTAAAATGGCACGAGTAATCGAACTGTGCCGGCAGGATTCAAATCCGAGCATCCGTTCCTCTGGAATTCACTAATATGTATGAAAACGTGTTTTACAGTATTCTGGCTCCCAGGATCGCAATCGGGAAATGGAAACAAGCATTTCCCATGTAAAATGACACGAGTAATCGAACTATGCCGGCAGAATTCAAATCCGAGCATCCGTTCCTCTGGAATTCACTAAAATGTATGGAAACGTGTTTTACAGTATTCTGGCTCTCAGGATCGCAATCGGGAAATGAAGACAAGTATTTCCTACGTAAAATGACACGAGTAATCGAACTGTGCCGGCAGAGTTCAAATACGAGCCTCTGTTCCTCTGGAATTCACTAATATGTATGAAAACGTGTTTTACAGTATTCTGGCTCCCAGGATGGCAATCGAGAAATGAAGACAAGTACTTCCTACGTAAAATGGCACGAGCAATCGAACTGTGCCGACAGAATTTAAATCGGAGCCGCCGTTCTTCCGAAATTCACTAATATGTATGAAAACGTGTTTTACAATATTCTGGCTACCAGGATCGCAATCGGAAAATGAAGACAAGCATTTCCCAAGTAAAATGACACGAGTAATCGAACTATGCCGGCAGAATTCAAATCCGAGCATCCGTTCCTCTGGAATTCCCTAAAATGTATGAAAACGTGTTTTACGGTATTCTGGCTCCCAGGATCGCAATCGGGAAATGAAGACAAGTATTTCCTACGTAAAATGACACGAGTAATCGAACTGTGCCGGCACAATTCAAATCCGAGCCTCCGTTCCTCTGGAATTCACAAATATGTATGAAAACGTGTTTTACACAATTTTGGCTCCCAGGATCGCTATCGGGAAATGGGAACAAGCATTTCCTGCGTAAAATGACACGACTAATCGAACGCTGTCGGCGGAATTCAAATCCGAGCCTCCGTTCCTCTGGAATTCCCTAAAATGTATGAAAACGTGTTTTACAGTATTCTGGCTCCCAGGATCGCAATCGGGAAATGAAGACAAGTATTTCCTACGTGAAATGACACGAGCAATCGAACTGTGCCGGCAGAATTCAAATCCGAGCATCCGTTCCTCTGGAATTCACTAATATGTATGAAAACGTGTTTTACAATATTCTGGCTCCCAGTATCGCAATCGGGAAATGAAGACAAGTATTTCCTACGTAAAATGGCACGAGCAATCGAACTGTGCCGGCAGAATTCAAATACGAGCCTCTGTTCCTCTGGTATTCACTAATATGTATGAAAACGTGTTTTACAGTATTTTGGCTCCCAGAATTGCTGTCGGGAAATGGGGACAAGTATTTCCTACGTGAAATGGCACGAGCAATCGAACTGTGCCGGCAGAATTCAAATCCGAGCATCCGTTCCTCTGGAATTCACTAATATGTATGAAAACGTGTTTTACAATATTCTGGCTCCCAGGATCGCAATCGGGAAATGAAGACAAGTATTTCCTACGTAAAATGGCACGAGTAATCGAACTGTGCCGGCAGAATTGAAATCCGAGCCTCCGTTCCTCTGGAATTCACTAAAATGTATGGAAACGTGTTTTACAGTATTCTGGCTCCCAGGATCGCAATCGGGAAATGAAGACAAGTATTTCCTACGTAAAATGACACGAGTAATCGAACTGTGTCGGCACAATTCAAATCCGAGCCTCCGTTCCTCTGGAATTCACAAATATGTATGAAAACGTGTTTTACAATATTCTGGCTCCCAGGATCGCAATCGGGAAATGAAGACAAGTGTTTCCTACGTAAAATGGCACGAGTAATCGAACTGTGCCGGCAGAATTCAAATCCGAGCATCCGTTCCTCTGGAATTCACTAATATGTATGAAAACGTGTTTTACAGTATTCTGGCTCCCAGGATCGCAATCGGGAAATGGAAACAAGCATTTCCCATGTAAAATGACACGAGTAATCGAGCTGTGCCGGCAGAATTCAAATCGGAGCCTCCGTTCCTCTGGAATTCCCTAAAATGTATGAAAACGTCTTTTAGAGTATTCTGGCTCCCAGGATGGCAATCGAGAAATGAAGACAAGTATTTCCTACGTAAAATGGCACGAGTAATCGAACTGTGCCGGCAGAATTCAAATCCGAGCATCCGTTCCTCTGGAATTCACTAATATGTATGAAAACGTGTTTTACAGTACTTTGGTTCCCAGGATCGCTATCAAGAAATAGAAACAAGCATTTCCTACGTAAAATGACACGAGTAATCGAACGCTGCCGGCAGAATTCAAATCCGAGCATCCGTTCCTCTGAAATCCACTAAAATGTATGAAAACGTGTTTTACAGTATTCTGGCTCCCAGGATCGCAATCGGGAGATGGAAACAAGTATTTCCTACGTGAAATGGCACGAGCAATCGAACTGTGCCGGCAGAATTCAAATCGGAGCCTCCGTTCCTCTGGAATTCCCTAAAATGTATGAAAACGTCTTTTAGAGTATTCTGGCTCCCAGGATGGCAATCGAGAAATGAAGACAAGTATTTCCTACGTAAAATGGCACGAGTAATCGAACTGTGCCGGCAGAATTCAAATCCGAGCATCCGTTCCTCTGGAATTCACTAATATGTATGAAAACGTGTTTTACAGTACTTTGGTTCCCAGGATCGCTATCAAGAAATAGAAACAAGCATTTCCTACTGTTCGTGATGCTTAGCAGACTCGTGGGGAAGCACTTAGGAGGGATCAAAGGAGACTTGAGTGTTAGATCGTCGTCACGTAGTCTTAAGTTTATTGTCCACAGTTCTTAAGTTCGTTGGAACACTCGTCACTTATTAACTAAATAAACGTAGTTTTAATCAGAGTAGGACTGATTGTTTTCTCACAGCTAAGGCGAGTGATGCTATTCGCAGCACGGCGAAAAAGATCGATTTTCCGAGATTAGTGAGCACGCACTAGACACTTCCGTAATAGCTTCCGAGAATCGAGAGAGAGATTTCGGAAGTTGCGGGGGGTATTTATAGCCTCGACCGGCTCTCGAACCTTCCAGCACTGACCTCACTTCCGTAAGGAAAAATATCGAAAGTGCTGGAAGATTCGGAGCGGTTATGATACTCCGGGTGATTGACCGCAGGTGTGACGCAATCAGTCAGCTGACTGCTCGGGTGACAGCTGGAGCACCTGGGTCGCTCGGCCGCACTAATTACTCAGCTGATCCCGACCGCGCGCAATTCGGATGATCCGAAACACCTACGTAAAATGACACGAGTAATCGAACGCTGCCGGCAGAATTCAAATCCGAGCATCCGTTCCTCTGAAATCCACTAAAATGTATGAAAACGTGTTTTACAGTATTCTGGCTCCCAGGATCGCAATCGGGAGATGGAAACAAGTATTTCCTACGTGAAATGGCACGAGCAATCGAACTGTGCCGGCAGAATTCAAATCCGAGCATCCGTTCCTCTGGAATTCACTAATATGTATGAAAACGTGTTTTACAATATTCTGGCTCCAAGGATCGCAATCGGGAAATGAAGACAAGTATTTCCTACGTAAAATGGCACGAGCAATCGAACTGTGCCGGCAGAATTCAAATACGAGCCTCTGTTCCTCTGGTATTCACTAATATGTATGAAAACGTGTTTTACAGTGTTTTGGCTCCCAGAATTGCTGTCGGGAAATGGGGATAAGCATTTCCTACGTAAAATGACACGAGTAATCGAACTGTGCCGGCAGAATTCAAATCGGAGCCTCCGTTCCTCTGGAATTCCCTAAAATGTATCAAAACGTCTTTTACAGTATTCTGGCTCCCAGGATGGCAATCGAGAAATGAAGACAAGTATTTCCTACGTAAAATGGCACGAGCAATCGAACTGTGCCGGCAGAATTCAAATACGAGCCTCTGTTCCTCTGGTATTCACTAATATGTATGAAAACGTGTTTTACAGTATTTTGGCTCCCAGAATTGCTGTCGGGAAATGGGGACAAGTATTTCCTACGTGAAATGGCACGAGCAATCGAACTGTGCCGACAGAATTCAAATCCGAGCATCCGTTCCTCTGGAATTCACTAATATGTATGAAAACGTGTTTTACAATATTCTGGCTCCCAGGATCGCAATCGGGAAATGAAGACAAGTATTTCCTACGTAAAATGGCACGAGCAATCGAACTGTGCCGGCAGAATTGAAATCCGAGCCTCCGTTCCTCTGGAATTCACTAAAATGTATGGAAACGTGTTTTACAGTATTCTGGCTCTCAGGATCGCAATCGGGAAATGAAGACAAGTATTTCCTACGTAAAATGACACGAGTAATCGAACTGTGCCGGCAGAGTTCACATACGAGCCTCTGTTCCTCTGGTATTCACTAATATGTATGAAAACGTGTTTTACAGTATTTTGGCTCCCAGAATTGCTGTCGGGAAATGGGGACAAGCATTTCCTACGTAAAATGACACGAGTAATCGAACTGTACCGGCAGAATTCAAATCCGAGCATCCGTTCCTCTGGAATTCACTAATATGTATGAAAACGTGTTTTACAGTATTCTGGCTCCCAGGATGGCAATCGAGAAATGAAGACAAGTATTTCCTACGTAAAATGGCACGAGTAATCGAACTGTGCCGGCAGGATTCAAATCCGAGCATCCGTTCCTCTGAAATCTACTAAAATGTATGAAAACGTGTTTTACAGTATTCTGGCTCCCAGGATCGCAATCGGGAAATGGAAACAAGCATTTCCCATGTAAAATGACACGAGTAATCGAACTGTGCCGGCAGAATTCAAATCCGAGCATCCGTTCCTCTGGAATTCACTAATATGTATGAAAACGTCTTTTACAGTATTCTGGCTCCCAGGATGGCAATCGAGAAATGAAGACAAGTATTTCCTACGTAAAATGGCACGAGCAATCGAACTGTGCCGGCAGAATTCAAATCCGAGCATCCGTTCCTCTGGAATTCCCTAAAATGTATGAAAACGTGTTTTACAGTATTCTGGCTCCCAGGATCGTTATCAAGAAATAGAAATAAGCATTTCCTACGTAAAATGACACGAGTAATCGAACTGTGCCAGCAGAATTCAAATCCGAGCCTCCGTTCCTCTGGAATTCACTAATATGTATGAAAACGTGTTTTACAGTATTCTGGCTCCCAGGATGGCAATCGAGAAATGAAGACAAGTATTTCCTACGTAAAATGGCACGAGTAATCGAACTGTGCCGGCAGGATTCAAATCCGAGCATCCGTTCCTCTGAAATCCACTAAAATGTATGAAAACGTGTTTTACAGTATTCTGGCTCTCAGGATCGCAATCGGGAAATGGAAACAAGCATTTCCCATGTAAAATGACACGAGTAATCGAGCTGTGCCGGCAGAATTCAAATCCGAGCATCCGTTCCTCTGGAATTCACTAAAATGTATGAAAACGTGTTTTACAGTATTCTAGCTCCCAGGATCGCTATCAGGAAATGGGAACAAGCATTTCCTGTGTAAAATGACACGAGTAATCGAATGCTGTCGGCAGAATTCAAATCCGAGCCTCTGTTACTCTGGAATTCACAAATATGCATGAAAACGTGTTTTACAGTATTCTGGCTCCCAGGATCGCTATCAGGAAATGGAAGCAAGCATTTCCTACGTAAAATGACACGAGTAATCGATCTGTGCCGGCAGAATTGAAATCCGAGCCTCCGTTCCTCTGGAATTCACTAAAATGTATGGAAACGTGTTTTACAGTATTCTGGCTCTCAGGATCGCAATCGGGAAATGAAGACAAGTATTTCCTACGTAAAATGACACGAGTAATCGAACTGTGCCGGCAGAGTTCAAATACGAGCCTCTGTTCCTCTGGAATTCACTAATATGTATGAAAACGTGTTTTACAGTATTCTGGCTCCCAGGATGGCAATCGAGAAATGAAGACAAGTACTTCCTACGTAAAATGGCACGAGTAATCGAACTGTGCCGGCAGGATTCAAATCCGAGCATCCGTTCCTCTGAAATCCACTAAAATGTATGAAAACGTGTTTTACAGTATTCTGGCTCTCAGGATCGCAATCGGGAAATGGAAACAAGCATTTCCCATGTAAAATGACACGAGTAATCGAGCTGTGCCGGCAGAATTCAAATCCGAGCATCCGTTCCTCTGGAATTCACTAAAATGTATGAAAACGTGTTTTACAGTATTCTAGCTCCCAGGATCGCTATCAGGAAATGGGAACAAGCATTTCCTGTGTAAAATGACACGAGTAATCGAATGCTGTCGGCAGAATTCAAATCCGAGCCTCTGTTACTCTGGAATTCACGAATATGCATGAAAACGTGTTTTACAGTATTCTGGCTCCCAGGATCGCTATCAGGAAATGGAAGCAAGCATTTCCTACGTAAAATGACACGAGTAATCGAACTGTGCCGGCAGGATTGAAATCCGAGCCTCCGTTCCTCTGGAATTCACTAAAATGTATGGAAACGTGTTTTACAGTATTCTGGCTCTCAGGATCGCAATCGGGAAATGAAGACAAGTATTTCCTACGTAAAATGACACGAGTAATCGAACTGTGCCGGCAGAGTTCAAATACGAGCCTCTGTTCCTCTGGAATTCACTAATATGTATGAAAACGTGTTTTACAGTATTCTGGCTCCCAGGATGGCAATCGAGAAATGAAGACAAGTACTTCCTACGTAAAATGGCACGAGCAATCGAACTGTGCCGGCAGAATTCAAACCCGAGCATCCGTTCGCTATCAGGAAATGGGAACAAGCATTTCCTGTGTAAAATGACACGAGTAATCGAATGCTGTCGGCGGAATTCAAATCCGAGCCTCTGTTACTCTGGAATTCACAAATATGCATGAAAACGTGTTTTACAGTATTCTGGCTCCCAGGATCGCTATCAGGAAATGGAAGCAAGCATTTCCTACGTAAAATGACACGAGTAATCGAACTGTGCCGGCAGAATTGAAATCCGAGCCTCCGTTCCTCTGGAATTCACTAAAATGTATGGAAACGTGTTTTACAGTATTCTGGCTCCCAGGATCGCTATCAGGAAATGGGAACAAGCATTTCCTGTGTAAAATGACACGAGTAATCGAATGCTGTCGGCAGAATTCAAATCCGAGCCTCTGTTACTCTGGAATTCACAAATATGCATGAAAACGTGTTTTACAGTATTCTGGCTCCCAGGATCGCTATCAGGAAATGGAAGCAAGCATTTCCTACGTAAAATGACACGAGTAATCGAACTGTGCCGGCAGAATTGAAATCCGAGCCTCCGTTCCTCTGGAATTCACAAAAATGTATGGAAACGTGTTTTACAGTATTCTGGCTCTCAGGATCGCAATCGGGAAATGAAGACAAGTATTTCCTACGTAAAATGACACGAGTAATCGAACTGTGCCGGCAGAGTTCACATACGAGCCTCTGTTCCTCTGGTATTCACTAATATGTATGAAAACGTGTTTTACAGTATTTTGGCTCCCAGAATTGCTGTCGGGAAATGGGGACAAGCATTTCCTACGTAAAATGACACGAGTAATCGAACTGTACCGGCAGAATTCAAATCCGAGCATCCGTTCCTCTGGAATTCACTAATATGTATGAAAACGTGTTTTACAGTATTCTGGCTCCCAGGATGGCAATCGAGAAATGAAGACAAGTATTTCCTACGTAAAATGGCACGAGTAATCGAACTGTGCCGGCAGGATTCAAATCCGAGCATCCGTTCCTCTGAAATCTACTAAAATGTATGAAAACGTGTTTTACAGTATTCTGGCTCCCAGGATCGCAATCGGGAAATGGAAACAAGCATTTCCCATGTAAAATGACACGAGTAATCGAACTGTGCCGGCAGAATTCAAATCCGAGCATCCGTTCCTCTGGAATTCACTAATATGTATGAAAACGTCTTTTACAGTATTCTGGCTCCCAGGATGGCAATCGAGAAATGAAGACAAGTATTTCCTACGTAAAATGGCACGAGCAATCGAACTGTGCCGGCAGAATTCAAATACAAGCCTCTGTTCCTCTGGTATTCACTAATATGTATGAAAACGTGTTTTACAGTATTTTGGCTCCCAGAATTGCTGTCGGGAAATGGGGACAAGTATTTCCTACGTAAAATGGCACGAGCAATCGAACTGTGCCGGCAGAATTCAAACCCGAGCATCCGTTCGCTATCAGGAAATGGGAACAAGCATTTCCTGTGTAAAATGACACGAGTAATCGAATGCTGTCGGCAGAATTCAAATCCGAGCCTCTGTTACTCTGGAATTCACAAATATGCATGAAAACGTGTTTTACAGTATTCTGGCTCCCAGGATCGCTATCAGGAAATGGAAGCAAGCATTTCCTACGTAAAATGACACGAGTAATCGAACTGTGCCGGCAGAATTGAAATCCGAGCCTCCGTTCCTCTGGAATTCACTAAAATGTATGGAAACGTGTTTTACAGTATTCTGGCTCCCAGGATCGCAATCGGGAAATGAAGACAAGTATTTCCTACGTAAAATGACACGAGTAATCGAACTGTGCCGGCAGAATTCAAATCCGAGCCTCCGTTCCTCTGGAATTCACAAATATGTATGAAAACGTGTTTTACAATATTCTGGCTCCCAGGATCGCAATCGGGAAATGGAAACAAGCATTTCCCATGTAAAATGACACGAGTAATCGAACTGTGCCGGCAGAATTCAAATCGGAGCCTCCGTTCCTCTGGAATTCCCTAAAATGTATGAAAACGTCTTTTAGAGTATTCTGGCTCCCAGGATGGCAATCGAGAAATGAAGACAAGTATTTCCTACGTAAAATGGCACGAGTAATCGAACTGTGCCGGCAGAATTCAAATCCGAGCATCCGTTCCTCTGGAATTCACTAATATGTATGAAAACGTGTTTTACAGTACTTTGGTTCCCAGGATCGCTATCAAGAAATAGAAACAAGCATTTCCTACGTAAAATGACACGAGTAATCGAACGCTGCCGGCAGAATTCAAATCCGAGCCTCTGTTACTCTGGAATTCACAAATATGCATGAAAACGTGTTTTACAGTATTCTGGCTCCCAGGATCGCTATCAGGAAATGGAAGCAAGCATTTCCTACGTAAAATGACACGAGTAATCGAACTGTGCCGGCAGAATTGAAATCCGAGCCTCCGTTCCTCTGGAATTCACTAAAATGTATGGAAACGTGTTTTACAGTATTCTGGCTCTCAGGATCGCAATCGGGAAATGAAGACAAGTATTTCCTACGTAAAATGACACGAGTAATCGAACTGTGCCGGCAGAGTTCACATACGAGCCTCTGTTCCTCTGGTATTCACTAATATGTATGAAAACGTGTTTTACAGTATTTTGGCTCCCAGAATTGCTGTCGGGAAATGGGGACAAGCATTTCCTACGTAAAATGACACGAGTAATCGAACTGTACCGGCAGAATTCAAATCCGAGCATCCGTTCCTCTGGAATTCACTAATATGTATGAAAACGTGTTTTACAGTATTCTGGCTCCCAGGATGGCAATCGAGAAATGAAGACAAATATTTCCTACGTAAAATGGCACGAGTAATCGAACTGTGCCGGCAGGATTCAAATCCGAGCATCCGTTCCTCTGAAATCCACTAAAATGTATGAAAACGTGTTTTACAGTATTCTGGCTCCCAGGATCGCAATCGGGAAATGGAAACAAGCATTTCCCATGTAAAATGACACGTGTAATCGAACTGTGCCGGCAGAATTCAAATCCGAGCATCCGTTCCTCTGGAATTCACTAATATGTATGAAAACGTCTTTTACAGTATTCTGGCTCCCAGGATGGCAATCGAGAAATGAAGACAAGTATTTCCTACGTAAAATGGCACGAGCAATCGAACTGAGCCGGCAGAATTCAAATACGAGCCTCTGTTCCTCTGGTATTCACTAATATGTATGAAAACGTGTTTTACAGTATTTTGGCTCCCAGAATTGCTGTCGGGAAATGGGGACAAGTATTTCCTACGTAAAATGGCACGAGTAATCGAACTGTGCCGGCAGGATTCAAATCCGAGCATCCGTTCCTCTGAAATCCACTAAAATGTATGAAAACGTGTTTTACAGTATTCTGGCTCTCAGGATCGCAATCGGGAAATGGAAACAAGCATTTCCCATGTAAAATGACACGAGTAATCGAGCTGTGCCGGCAGAATTCAAATCCGAGCCTCCGTTCCTCTGGAATTCACTAATATGTATGAAAACGTGTTTTAAAGTATTCTGGCTCCCAGGATGGCAATCGAGAAATGAAGACAAGTATTTCCTACGTAAAATGGCACGAGTAATCGAACTGTGCCGGCAGGATTCAAATCCGAGCATCCGTTCCTCTGAAATCCACTAAAATGTATGAAAACGTGTTTTACAGTATTCTGGCTCTCAGGATCGCAATCGGGAAATGGAAACAAGCATTTCCCATGTAAAATGACACGAGTAATCGAGCTGTGCCGGCAGAATTCAAATCCGAGCATCCGTTCCTCTGGAATTCACTAAAATGTATGAAAACGTGTTTTACAGTATTCTAGCTCCCAGGATCGCTATCAGGAAATGGGAACAAGCATTTCCTGTGTAAAATGACACGAGTAATCGAATGCTGTCGGCAGAATTCAAATCCGAGCCTCTGTTACTCTGGAATTCACAAATATGCATGAAAACGTGTTTTGCAGTATTCTGGCTCCCAGGATCGCTATCAGGAAATGGAAGCAAGCATTTCCTACGTAAAATGACACGAGTAATCGAACTGTGCCGGCAGAATTGAAATCCGAGCCTCCGTTCCTCTGGAATTCACTAAAATGTATGGAAACGTGTTTTACAGTATTCTGGCTCTCAGGATCGCAATCGGGAAATGAAGACAAGTATTTCCTACGTAAAATGACACGAGTAATCGAACTGTGCCGGCAGAGTTCAAATACGAGCCTCTGTTCCTCTGGAATTCACTAATATGTATGAAAACGTGTTTTACAGTATTCTGGCTCCCAGGATGGCAATCGAGAAATGAAGACAAGTACTTCCTACGTAAAATGGCACGAGCAATCGAACTGTGCCGGCAGAATTCAAACCCGAGCATCCGTTCGCTATCAGGAAATGGGAACAAGCATTTCCTGTGTAAAATGACACGAGTAATCGAATGCTGTCGGCAGAATTCAAATCCGAGCCTCTGTTACTCTGGAATTCACAAATATGCATGAAAACGTGTTTTACAGTATTCTGGCTCCCAGGATCGCAATCGGGAAATGAAGACAAGTATTTCCTACGTAAAATGGCACGAGCAATCGAACTGTGCCGGCAGAATTCAAATACGAGCCTCTGTTCCTCTGGTATTCACTAATATGTATGAAAACGTGTTTTACAGTGTTTTGGCTCCCAGAATTGGGTCGGGAAATGGGGATAAGCATTTCCTACGTAAAATGACACGAGTAATCGAACTGTGCCGGCAGAATTCAAATCGGAGCCTCCGTTCCTCTGGAATTCACTAATATGTATGAAAACGTGTTTTACAATATTCTGGCTCCCAGGATCGCAATCGGGAAATGAAGACAAGTATTTCCTACGTAAAATGGCACGAGTAATCGAACTGTGCCGGCAGAATTCAAATCGGAGCATCCGTTCCTCTGGAATTCACTAATATGTATGAAAACGTGTTTTACAGTATTTGGGCTCCCTGTATCGCTATCGGGAAATGGGAACAAGCATTTCCTGCGTAAATTGACACGAGTAATCGAACTGTGCCGGCAGAATTCAAATCCGAGCCTCCGTTCTTCTGGAAATCACAAATATGCATGAAAACGTGTTTTACAGTATTCTGGCTCCCAGGATCGCTATCAGGAAATGGAAGCAAGCATTTCCTACGTAAAATGACACGAGTAATCGAACTGTGCCGGCAGAATTGAAATCCGAGCCTCCGTTCCTCTGGAATTCACTAAAATGTATGGAAACGTGTTTTACAGTATTCTGGCTCTCAGGATCGCAATCGGGAAATGAAGACAAGTATTTCCTACGTAAAATGACACGAGTAATCGAACTGTGCCGGCAGAGTTCAAATACGAGCCTCTGTTCCTCTGGTATTCACTAATATGTATGAAAACGTGTTTTACAGTATTTTGGCTCCCAGAATTGCTGTCGGGAAATGGGGACAAGTATTTCCTACGTAAAATGGCACGAGCAATCGAACTGTGCCGGCAGAATTCAAATCCGAGCATCCGTTCCTCTGGAATTCCCTAAAATGTATGAAAACGTGTTTTACAGTATTCTGGCTCCCAGGATCGTTATCAAGAAATAGAAATAAGCATTTCCTACGTAAAATGACACGAGTAATCGAACTGTGCCAGCAGAATTCAAATCCGAGCATCCGTTCCTCTGGAATTCCCTAAAATGTATGGAAACGTGTTTTACAGTATTCTGGCTCCCAGGATCGCAATCGGGAAATGAAGACAAGTATTTCCTACGTAAAATGACACGAGTAATCGAACGCTGCCGGCAGAATTCAAATCCGAGCCTCTGTTACTCTGGAATTCACAAATATGCATGAAAACGTGTTTTACAGTATTCTGGCTCCCAGGATCGCTATCAGGAAATGGAAGCAAGCATTTCCTACGTAAAATGACACGAGTAATCGAACTGTGCCGGCAGAATTGAAATCCGAGCCTCCGTTCCTCTGGAATTCACTAAAATGTATGGAAACGTGTTTTACAGTATTCTGGCTCTCAGGATCGCAATCGGGAAATGAAGACAAGTATTTCCTACGTAGAATGACACGAGCAATCGAACTGTGCCGGCAGAATTCAAATCCGAGCATCCGTTCCTCTGGAATTCACTAATATGTATGAAAACGTGTTTTACAATATTCTGGCTCCCAGGATCGCAATCGGGAAATGAAGACAAGTATTTCCTACGTAAAATGGCACGAGCAATCGAACTGTGCCGGCAGAATTCAAATACGAGCCTCTGTTCCTCTGGTATTCACTAATATGTATGAAAACGTGTTTTACAGTATTTGGGCTCCCAGTATCGCTATCGGGAAATGGGAACAAGCATTTCCTGCGTAAATTGACACGAGTAATCGAACTGTGCCGGCAGAATTCAAATCCGAGCCTCCGTTCCTCTGGAATTCCCTAAAATGTATGAAAACGTGTTTTACAGTATTCTGGCTCCCAGGGTGGCAATCGAGAAATGAAGACAAGTATTTCCTACGTAAAATGGCACGAGTAATCGAACTGTGCCGGCAGGATTCAAATCCGAGCATCCGTTCCTCTGGAATTCACTAATATGTATGAAAACGTGTTTTACAGTATTCTGGCTCCCAGGATCGCAATCGGGAAATGGAAACAAGCATTTCCCATGTAAAATGACACGAGTAATCGAACTATGCCGGCAGAATTCAAATCCGAGCATCCGTTCCTCTGGAATTCACTAAAATGTATGGCAACGTGTTTTACAGTATTCTGGCTCTCAGGATCGCAATCGGGAAATGAAGACAAGTATTTCCTACGTAAAATGACACGAGTAATCGAACTGTGCCGGCAGAGTTCAAATACGAGCCTCTGTTCCTCTGGAATTCACTAATATGTATGAAAACGTGTTTTACAGTATTCTGGCTCCCAGGATGGCAATCGAGAAATGAAGACAAGTACTTCCTACGTAAAATGGCACGAGCAATCGAACTGTGCCGACAGAATTTAAATCGGAGCCGCCGTTCTTCCGAAATTCACTAATATGTATGAAAACGTGTTTTACAATATTCTGGCTACCAGGATCGCAATCGGAAAATGAAGACAAGCATTTCCCAAGTAAAATGACACGAGTAATCGAACTATGCCGGCAGAATTCAAATCCGAGCATCCGTTCCTCTGGAATTCCCTAAAATGTATGAAAACGTGTTTTACAGTATTCTGGCTCCCAGGATCGCAATCGGGAAATGAAGACAAGTATTTCCTACGTAAAATGACACGAGTAATCGAACTGTGCCGGCACAATTCAAATCCGAGCCTCCGTTCCTCTGGAATTCACAAATATGTATGAAAACGTGTTTTACACAATTTTGGCTCCCAGGATCGCTATCGGGAAATGGGAACAAGCATTTCCTGCGTAAAATGACACGACTAATCGAACGCTGTCGGCAGAATTCAAATCCGAGCCTCCGTTCCTCTGGAATTCCCTACAATGTATGAAAACGTGTTTTACAGTATTCTGGCTCCCAGGATCGCAATCGGGAAATGAAGACAAGTATTTCCTACGTGAAATGACACGAGCAATCGAACTGTGCCGGCAGAATTCAAATCCGAGCATCCGTTCCTCTGGAATTCACTAATATGTATGAAAACGTGTTTTACAATATTCTGGCTCCCAGTATCGCAATCGGGAAATGAAGACAAGTATTTCCTACGTAAAATGGCACGAGCAATCGAACTGTGCCGGCAGAATTCAAATACGAGCCTCTGTTCCTCTGGTATTCACTAATATGTATGAAAACGTGTTTTACAGTATTTTGGCTCCCAGAATTGCTGTCGGGAAATGGGGACAAGTAGTTCCTACGTGAAATGGCAGGAGCAATCGAACTGTGCCGGCAGAATTCAAATCCGAGCATCCGTTCCTCTGGAATTCACTAATATGTATGAAAACGTGTTTTACAATATTCTGGCTCCCAGGATCGCAATCGGGAAATGAAGACAAGTATTTCCTACGTAAAATGGCACGAGCAATCGAACTGTGCCGGCAGAATTCAAATACGAGCCTCTGTTCCTCTGGTATTCACTAATATGTATGAAAACGTGTTTTACAGTATTTGGGCTCCCAGTATCGCTATCGGGAAATGGGAACAAGCATTTCCTGCGTAAATTGACACGAGTAATCGAACTGTGCCGGCAGAATTCAAATCCGAGCCTCCGTTCCTCTGGAATTCCCTAAAATGTATGAAAACGTGTTTTACAGTATTCTGGCTCCCAGGATCGTTATCAAGAAATAGAAATAAGCATTTCCTACGTAAAATGACACGAGTAATCGAACTGTGCCAGCAGAATTCAAATCCGAGCCTCCGTTCCTCTGGAATTCACCAATATGTATGAAAACGTGTTTTACAGTATTCTGGCTCCCAGGATGGCAATCGAGAAATGAAGACAAGTATTTCCTACGTAAAATGGCACGAGTAATCGAACTGTGCCGGCAGGATTCAAATCCGAGCATCCGTTCCTCTGGAATTCACTAATATGTATGAAAACGTGTTTTACAGTATTCTGGCTCCCAGGATCGCAATCGGGAAATGGAAACAAGCATTTCCCATGTAAAATGACACGAGTAATCGAACTATGCCGGCAGAATTCAAATCCGAGCATCCGTTCCTCTGGAATTCACTAATATGTATGAAAACGTGTTTTACAGTATTCTGGCTCCCAGGATGGCAATCGAGAAATGAAGACAAGTATTTCCTACGTAAAATGGCACGAGCAATCGAACTGTGCCGGCAGAATTCAAAGACGAGCCTCTGTTCCTCTGGTATTCACTAATATGTATGAAAACGTGTTTTACAGTATTTTGGCTCCCAGAATTGCTGTCGGGAAATGAAGACAAGTATTTCCTACGTAAAATGGCACGAGTAATCGAACTGTGCCGGCAGAATTCAAATCCGAGCATCCGTTACTCTGGAATTCACAAATATGCATGAAAACGTGTTTTACAGTATTCTGGCTCCCAGGATCGCTATCAGGAAATGGAAGCAAGCATTTCCTACGTAAAATGACACGAGTAATCGAACTGTGCCGGCAGAATTGAAATCCGAGCCTCCGTTCCTCTGGAATTCACTAAAATGTATGGAAACGTGTTTTACAGTATTCTGGCTCTCAGGATCGCAATCGGGAAATGAAGACAAGTATTTCCTACGTAAAATGACACGAGTAATCGAACTGTGCCGGCAGAGTTCAAATACGAGCCTCTGTTCCTCTGGAATTCACTAATATGTATGAAAACGTGTTTTACAGTATTCTGGCTCCCAGGATGGCAATCGAGAAATGAAGACAAGTACTTCCTACGTAAAATGGCACGAGCAATCGAACTGTGCCGACAGAATTTAAATCGGAGCCGCCGTTCTTCCGAAATTCACTAATATGTATGAAAACGTGTTTTACAATATTCTGGCTACCAGGATCGCAATCGGAAAATGAAGACAAGCATTTCCCAAGTAAAATGACACGAGTAATCGAACTATGCCGGCAGAATTCAAATCCGAGCATCCGTTCCTCTGGAATTCCCTAAAATGTATGAAAACGCGTTTTACAGTATTCTGGCTCCCAGGATCGCAATCGGGAAATGAAGACAAGTATTTCCTACGTAAAATGACACGAGTAATCGAACTGTGCCGGCACAATTCAAATCCGAGCCTCTGTTCCTCTGGTATTCACTAATATGTATGAAAACGTGTTTTACAGTATTTTGGCTCCCAGAATTGCTGTCGGGAAATGGGGACAAGTATTTCCTACGTGAAATGGCACGAGCAATCGAACTGTGCCGACAGAATTCAAATCCGAGCATCCGTTCCTCTGGAATTCCCGAAAATGTATGAAAACGCGTTTTACAGTATTCTGGCTCCCAGGATCGCAATCGGGAAATGAAGACAAGTATTTCCTACGTAAAATGACACGAGTAATCGAACTGTGCCGGCACAATTCAAATCCGAGCCTCCGTTCCTCTGGAATTCACAAATATGTATGAAAACGTGTTTTACACAATTTTGGCTCCCAGGATCGCTATCGGGAAATGGGAACAAGCATTTCCTGCGTAAAATGACACGACTAATCGAACGCTGTCGGCAGAATTCAAATCGGAGCCTCCGTTCCTCTGGAATTCCCTAAAATGTATGAAAACGTCTTTTAGAGTATTACTGGCCCCCAGGATGGCAATCGAGAAATGAAGACAAGTATTTCCTACGTAAAATGGCACGAGTAATCGAACTGTGCCGGCAGAATTGAAATCCGAGCCTCCGTTCCTCTGGAATTCACTAAAATGTATGGAAACGTGTTTTACAGTATTCTGGCTCTCAGGATCGCAATCGGGAAATGAAGACAAGTATTTCCTACGTAAAATGGCACGAGCAATCGAACTGTGCCGACAGAATTTAAATCGGAGCCGCCGTTCTTCCGAAATTCACTAATATGTATGAAAACGTGTTTTACAATATTCTGGCTACCAGGATCGCAATCGGAAAATGAAGACAAGCATTTCCCAAGTAAAATGACACGAGTAATCGAACTATGCCGGCAGAATTCAAATCCGAGCATCCGTTCCTCTGGAATTCCCTAAAATGTATGAAAACGCGTTTTACAGTATTCTGGCTCCCAGGATCGCAATCGGGAAATGAAGACAAGTATTTCCTACGTAAAATGACACGAGTAATCGAACTGTGCCGGCACAATTCAAATCCGAGCCTCCGTTCCTCTGGAATTCACAAATATGTATGAAAACGTGTTTTACACAATTTTGGCTCCCAGGATCGCTATCGGGAAATGGGAACAAGCATTTCCTGCGTAAAATGACACGACTAATCGAACGCTGTCGGCAGAATTCAAATCCGAGCCTCCGTTCCTCTGGAATTCCCTAAAATGTATGAAAACGTGTTTTACAGTATTCTGGCTCCCAGGATCGCAATCGGGAAATGAAGACAAGTATTTCCTACGTAAAATGACACGAGTAATCGAACTGTGCCGACAGAGTTCAAATACGAGCCTCTGTTCCTCTGGTATTCACTAATATGTATGAAAACGTGTTTTACAGTATTTTGACTCCCAGAATTGCTGTCGGGAAATGGGGACAAGCATTTCCTACGTAAAATTACACGAGTAATCGAACTGTGCCGGCAGAATTCAAATCGGAGCCTCCGTTCCTCTGGAATTCCCTAAAATGTATGAAAACGTCTTTTAGAGTATTACTGGCCCCCAGGATGGCAATCGAGAAATGAAGACAAGTATTTCCTACGTAAAATGGCACGAGCAATCGAACTGTGCCGGCAGAATTCAAACCCGAGCATCCGTTCTTCCGAAATTCACTAATATGTATGAAAACGTGTTTTACAATATTCTGGCTACCAGGATCGCAATCGGGAAATGAAGACAAGTATTTCCTACGTAAAATGACACGAGTAATCGAACTGTGCCGGCACAATTCAAATCCGAGCCTCCGTTCCTCTGGAATTCACAAATATGTATGAAAACGTGTTTTACAATATTCTGGCTCCCAGGATCGCAATCGGGAAATGAAGACAAGTGTTTCCTACGTAAAATGGCACGAGTAATCGAACTGTGCCGGCAGAATTCAAATCCGAGCATCCGTTCCTCTGGAATTCACTAAAATGTATGAAAACGTGTTTTACAGTATTCTAGCTCCCAGGATCGCTATCAGGAAATGGGAACAACCATTTCCTGTGTAAAATGACACGAGTAATCGAATGCTGTCGGCAGAATTCAAATCCGAGCCTCTGTTACTCTGGAATTCACAAATATGCATGAAAACGTGTTTTACAGTATTCTGGCTCCCAGGATCGCTATCAGGAAATGGAAGCAAGCATTTCCTACGTAAAATGACACGAGTAATCGGACTGTGCCGGCAGAATTGAAATCCGAGCCTCCGTTCCTCTGGAATTCACTAAAATGTATGGAAACGTGTTTTACAGTATTCTGGCTCTCAGGATCGCAATCGGGAAATGAAGACAAGTATTTCCTACGTAAAATGACACGAGTAATCGAACTGTGCCGGCAGAGTTCAAATACGAGCCTCTGTTCCTCTGGAATTCACTAATATGTATGAAAACGTGTTTTACAGTATTCTGGCTCCCAGGATGGCAATCGAGAAATGAAGACAAGTATTTCCTACGTAAAATGACACGAGTAATCGAACTGTGCCGGCAGAGTTCAAATACGAGCCTCTGTTCCTCTGGAATTCACTAAAATGTATGGAAACGTGTTTTACAGTATTCTGGCTCTCAGGATCGCAATCGGGAAATGAAGACAAGTATTTCCTACGTAAAATGACACGAGTAATCGAACTGTGCCGGCAGAGTTCAAATACGAGCATCCGTTCCTCTGGAATTCCCTAAAATGTATGAAAACGTGTTTTACAGTATTCTGGCTCCCAGGATCGCAATCGGGAAATGAAGACAAGTATTTCCTACGTAAAATGACACGAGTAATCGAACTGTGCCGGCACAATTCAAATCCGAGCCTCCGTTCCTCTGGAATTCACAAATATGTATGAAAACGTGTTTTACACAATTTTGGCTCCCAGGATCGCTATCGGGAAATGGGAACAAGCATTTCCTGCGTAAAATGACACGACTAATCGAACGCTGTCGGCAGAATTCAAATCCGAGCCTCCGTTCCTCTGGAATTCCCTAAAATGTATGAAAACGTGTTTTACAGTATTCTGGCTCCCAGGATCGCAATCGGGAAATGAAGACAAGTATTTCCTACGTGAAATGACACGAGCAATCGAACTGTGCCGGCAGAATTCAAATCCGAGCATCCGTTCCTCTGGAATTCACTAATATGTATGAAAACGTGTTTTACAATATTCTGGCTCCCAGGATCGCAATCGGGAAATGAAGACAAGTGTTTCCTACGTAAAATGGCACGAGTAATCGAACTGTGCCGGCAGAATTCAAATCCGAGCATCCGTTCCTCTGGAATTCACTAATATGTATGAAAACGTGTTTTACAATATTCTGGCTCCCAGGATCGCAATCGGGAAATGAAGACAAGCATTTCCCAAGTAAAATGACACGAGTAATCGAACTATGCCGGCAGAATTCAAATCCGAGCATCCGTTCCTCTGGAATTCCCTAAAATGTATGAAAACGTGTTTTACAGTATTCTGGCTCCCAGGATCGCAATCGGGAAATGAAGACAAGTATTTCCTACGTAAAATGACACGAGTAATCGAACTGTGCCGGCAGAGTTCAAATACGAGCCTCTGTTCCTCTGGAATTCACTAAAATGTATGGAAACGTGTTTTACAGTATTCTGGCTCTCAGGATCGCAATCGGGAAATGAAGACAAGTATTTCCTACGTAAAATGACACGAGTAATCGAACTGTGCCGGCAGAGTTCAAATACGAGCATCCGTTCCTCTGGAATTCCCTAAAATGTATGAAAACGTGTTTTACAGTATTCTGGCTCCCAGGATCGCAATCGGGAAATGAAGACAAGTATTTCCTACGTAAAATGACACGAGTAATCGAACTGTGCCGGCACAATTCAAATCCGAGCCTCCGTTCCTCTGGAATTCACAAATATGTATGAAAACGTGTTTTACACAATTTTGGCTCCCAGGATCGCTATCGGGAAATGGGAACAAGCATTTCCTGCGTAAAATGACACGACTAATCGAACGCTGTCGGCAGAATTCAAATCCGAGCCTCCGTTCCTCTGGAATTCCCTAAAATGTATGAAAACGTGTTTTACAGTATTCTGGCTCCCAGGATCGCAATCGGGAAATGAAGACAAGTATTTCCTACGTGAAATGACACGAGCAATCGAACTGTGCCGGCAGAATTCAAATCCGAGCATCCGTTCCTCTGGAATTCACTAATATGTATGAAAACGTGTTTTACAATATTCTGGCTCCCAGGATCGCAATCGGGAAATGAAGACAAGTGTTTCCTACGTAAAATGGCACGAGTAATCGAACTGTGCCGGCAGAATTCAAATCCGAGCATCCGTTCCTCTGGAATTCACTAATATGTATGAAAACGTGTTTTACAATATTCTGGCTCCCAGGATCGCAATCGGGAAATGAAGACAAGCATTTCCCAAGTAAAATGACACGAGTAATCGAACTATGCCGGCAGAATTCAAATCCGAGCATCCGTTCCTCTGGAATTCCCTAAAATGTATGAAAACGTGTTTTACAGTATTCTGGCTCCCAGGATCGCAATCGGGAAATGAAGACAAGTATTTCCTACGTAAAATGACACGAGTAATCGAACTGTGCCGGCACAATTCAAATCCGAGCCTCCGTTCCTCTGGAATTCACAAATATGTATGAAAACGTGTTTTACACAATTTTGGCTCCCAGGATCGCTATCGGGAAATGGGAACAAGCATTTCCTGCGTAAAATGACACGACTAATCGAATGCTGTCGGCAGAATTCAAATCCGAGCCTCCGTTCCTCTGGAATTCCCTAAAATGTATGAAAACGTGTTTTACAGTATTCTGGCTCCCAGGATCGCAATCGGGAAATGAAGACAAGTATTTCCTACGTAAAATGGCACGAGCAATCGAACTGTGCCGACAGAATTTAAATCGGAGCCGCCGTTCTTCCGAAATTCACTAATATGTATGAAAACGTGTTTTACAATATTCTGGCTACCAGGATCGCAATCGGAAAATGAAGACAAGCATTTCCCAAGTAAAATGACACGAGTAATCGAACTATGCCGGCAGAATTCAAATCCGAGCATCCGTTCCTCTGGAATTCCCTAAAATGTATGAAAACGTGTTTTACAGTATTCTGGCTCCCAGGATCGCAATCGGGAAATGAAGACAAGTATTTCCTACGTAAAATGACACGAGTAATCGAACTGTGCCGGCACAATTCAAATCCGAGCCTCCGTTCCTCTGGAATTCACAAATATGTATGAAAACGTGTTTTACACAATTTTGGCTCCCAGGATCGCTATCGGGAAATGGGAACAAGCATTTCCTGCGTAAAATGACACGACTAATCGAACGCTGTCGGCAGAATTCAAATCCGAGCCTCCGTTCCTCTGGAATTCCCTAAAATGTATGAAAACGTGTTTTACAGTATTCTGGCTCCCAGGATCGCAATCGGGAAATGAAGACAAGTATTTCCTACGTGAAATGACACGAGCAATCGAACTGTGCCGGCAGAATTCAAATCCGAGCATCCGTTCCTCTGGAATTCACTAATATGTATGAAAACGTGTTTTACAATATTCTGGCTCCCAGGATCGCAATCGGGAAATGAAGACAAGTATTTCCTACGTAAAATGGCACGAGCAATCGAACTGTGCCGGCAGAATTCAAATACGAGCCTCTGTTCCTCTGGTATTCACTAATATGTATGAAAACGTGTTTTACAGTATCTTGGCTCCCAGAATTGCTGTCGGGAAATGGGGACAAGTATTTCCTACGTGAAATGGCACGAGCAATCGAACTGTGCCGGCAGAATTCAAATCCGAGCATCCGTTCCTCTGGAATTCACTAATATGTATGAAAACGTGTTTTACAATATTCTGGCTCCCAGGATCGCAATCGGGAAATGGAAACAAGCATTTCCCATGTAAAATGACACGAGTAATCGAACTATGCCGGCAGAATTCAAATCCGAGCATCCGTTCCTCTGGAATTCACTAAAATGTATGGAAACGTGTTTTACAGTATTCTGGCTCTCAGGATCGCAATCGGGAAATGAAGACAAGTATTTCCTACGTAAAATGACACGAGTAATCGAACTGTGCCGGCAGAGTTCAAATACGAGCCTCTGTTCCTCTGGAATTCACTAATATGTATGAAAACGTGTTTTACAGTATTCTGGCTCCCAGGATGGCAATCGAGAAATGAAGACAAGTACTTCCTACGTAAAATGGCACGAGCAATCGAACTGTGCCGACAGAATTTAAATCGGAGCCGCCGTTCTTCCGAAATTCACTAATATGTATGAAAACGTGTTTTACAATATTCTGGCTACCAGGATCGCAATCGGAAAATGAAGACAAGCATTTCCCAAGTAAAATGACACGAGTAATCGAACTATGCTGGCAGAATTCAAATCCGAGCATCCGTTCCTCTGGAATTCCCTAAAATGTATGAAAACGTGTTTTACAGTATTCTGGCTCCCAGGATCGCAATCGGGAAATGAAGACAAGTATTTCCTACGTGAAATGACACGAGCAATCGAACTGTGCCGGCAGAATTCAAATCCGAGCATCCGTTCCTCTGGAATTCACTAATATGTATGAAAACGTGTTTTACAATATTCTGGCTCCCAGTATCGCAATCGGGAAATGAAGACAAGTATTTCCTACGTAAAATGGCACGAGCAATCGAACTGTGCCGGCAGAATTCAAATACGAGCCTCTGTTCCTCTGGTATTCACTAATATGTATGAAAACGTGTTTTACAGTATTTTGGCTCCCAGAATTGCTGTCGGGAAATGGGGACAAGTAGTTCCTACGTGAAATGGCACGAGCAATCGAACTGTGCCGGCAGAATTCAAATCCGAGCATCCGTTCCTCTGGAATTCACTAATATGTATGAAAACGTGTTTTACAATATTCTGGCTCCCAGGATCGCAATCGGGAAATGAAGACAAGTATTTCCTACGTAAAATGGCACGAGCAATCGAACTGTGCCGGCAGAATTCAAATACGAGCCTCTGTTCCTCTGGTATTCACTAATATGTATGAAAACGTGTTTTACAGTATTTGGGCTCCCAGTATCGCTATCGGGAAATGGGAACAAGCATTTCCTGCGTAAATTGACACGAGTAATCGAACTGTGCCGGCAGAATTCAAATCCGAGCCTCCGTTCCTCTGGAATTCCCTAAAATGTATGAAAACGTGATTTACAGTATTCTGGCTCCCAGGATCGTTATCAAGAAATAGAAATAAGCATTTCCTACGTAAAATGACACGAGTAATCGAACTGTGCCAGCAGAATTCAAATCCGAGCCTCCGTTACTCTGGAATTCACAAATATGCATGAAAACGTGTTTTACAGTATTCTGGCTCCCAGGATCGCTATCAGGAAATGGAAGCAAGCATTTCCTACGTAAAATGACACGAGTAATCGAACTGTGCCGGCAGAATTGAAATCCGAGCCTCCGTTCCTCTGGAATTCACTAAAATGTATGGAAACGTGTTTTACAGTATTCTGGCTCTCAGGATCGCAATCGGGAAATGAAGACAAGTATTTCCTACGTAAAATGACACGAGTAATCGAACTGTGCCGGCAGAGTTCAAATACGAGCCTCTGTTCCTCTGGAATTCACTAATATGTATGAAAACGTGTTTTACAGTATTCTGGCTCCCAGGATGGCAATCGAGAAATGAAGACAAGTACTTCCTACGTAAAATGGCACGAGCAATCGAACTGTGCCGACAGAATTTAAATCGGAGCCGCCGTTCTTCCGAAATTCACTAATATGTATGAAAACGTGTTTTACAATATTCTGGCTACCAGGATCGCAATCGGAAAATGAAGACAAGCATTTCCCAAGTAAAATGACACGAGTAATCGAACTATGCCGGCAGAATTCAAATCCGAGCATCCGTTCCTCTGGAATTCCCTAAAATGTATGAAAACGTGTTTTACAGTATTCTGGCTCCCAGGATCGCAATCGGGAAATGAAGACAAGTATTTCCTACGTAAAATGACACGAGTAATCGAACTGTGCCGGCACAATTCAAATCCGAGCCTCCGTTCCTCTGGAATTCACAAATATGTATGAAAACGTGTTTTACACAATTTTGGCTCCCAGGATCGCTATCGGGAAATGGGAACAAGCATTTCCTGCGTAAAATGACACGACTAATCGAACGCTGTCGGCAGAATTCAAATCCGAGCCTCCGTTCCTCTGGAATTCCCTAAAATGTATGAAAACGTGTTTTACAGTATTCTGGCTCCCAGGATCGCAATCGGGAAATGAAGACAAGTATTTCCTACGTGAAATGACACGAGCAATCGAACTGTGCCGGCAGAATTCAAATCCGAGCATCCGTTCCTCTGGAATTCCCTAAAATGTATGAAAACGTGTTTTACAGTATTCTGGCTCCCAGGATCGCAATCGGGAAATGAAGACAAGTATTTCCTACGTAAAATGACACGAGTAATCGAACTGTGCCGGCACAATTCAAATCCGAGCCTCCGTTCCTCTGGAATTCACAAATATGTATGAAAACGTGTTTTACACAATTTTGGCTCCCAGGATCGCTATCGGGAAATGGGAACAAGCATTTCCTGCGTAAAATGACACGACTAATCGAACGCTGTCGGCAGAATTCAAATCCGAGCCTCCGTTCCTCTGGAATTCCCTAAAATGTATGAAAACGTGTTTTACAGTATTCTGGCTCCCAGGATCGCAATCGGGAAATGAAGACAAGTATTTCCTACGTGAAATGACACGAGCAATCGAACTGTGCCGGCAGAATTCAAATCCGAGCATCCGTTCCTCTGGAATTCACTAATATGTATGAAAACGTGTTTTACAATATTCTGGCTCCCAGGATCGCAATCGGGAAATGAAGACAAGTATTTCCTACGTAAAATGGCACGAGCAATCGAACTGTGCCGGCAGAATTCAAATACGAGCCTCTGTTCCTCTGGAATTCACTAGTATGTATGAAAACGTGTTTTACAATATTCTGGCTCCCAGGATCGCAATCGGGAAATGAAGACAAGTATTTCCTACGTAAAATGGCACGAGCAATCGAACTGTGCCGGCAGAATTCAAATACGAGCCTCTGTTCCTCTGGTATTCACTAATATGTATGAAAACGTGTTTTACAGTATTTGGGCTCCCAGTATCGCTATCGGGAAATGGGAACAAGCATTTCCTGCGTAAATTGACACGAGTAATCGAACTGTGCCGGCAGAATTCAAATCCGAGCCTCCGTTCCTCTGGAATTCCCTAAAATGTATGAAAACGTGTTTTACAGTATTCTGGCTCCCAGGATGGCAATCGAGAAATGAAGACAAGTATTTCCTACGTAAAATGGCACGAGTAATCGAACTGTGCCGGCAGGATTCAAATCCGAGCATCCGTTCCTCTGGAATTCACTAATATGTATGAAAACGTGTTTTACAGTACTCTGGCTCCCAGGATCGCAATCGGGAAATGGAAACAAGCATTTCCCATGTAAAATGACACGAGTAATCGAACTATGCCGGCAGAATTCAAATCCGAGCATCCGTTCCTCTGGAATTCACTAAAATGTATGGAAACGTGTTTTACAGTATTCTGGCTCTCAGGATCGCAATCGGGAAATGAAGACAAGTATTTCCTACGTAAAATGACACGAGTAATCGAACTGTGCCGGCAGAGTTCAAATACGAGCCTCTGTTCCTCTGGAATTCACTAATATGTATGAAAACGTGTTTTACAGTATTCTGGCTCCCAGGATGGCAATCGAGAAATGAAGACAAGTACTTCCTACGTAAAATGGCACGAGCAATCGAACTGTGCCGACAGAATTTAAATCGGAGCCGCCGTTCTTCCGAAATTCACTAATATGTATGAAAACGTGTTTTACAATATTCTGGCTACCAGGATCGCAATCGGAAAATGAAGACAAGCATTTCCCAAGTAAAATGACACGAGTAATCGAACTATGCCGGCAGAATTCAAATCCGAGCATCCGTTCCTCTGGAATTCCCTAAAATGTATGAAAACGTGTTTTACGGTATTCTGGCTCCCAGGATCGCAATCGGGAAATGAAGACAAGTATTTCCTACGTAAAATGACACGAGTAATCGAACTGTGCCGGCACAATTCAAATCCGAGCCTCCGTTCCTCTGGAATTCACAAATATGTATGAAAACGTGTTTTACACAATTTTGGCTCCCAGGATCGCTATCGGGAAATGGGAACAAGCATTTCCTGCGTAAAATGACACGACTAATCGAACGCTGCCGGCAGAATTCAAATCCGAGCATCCGTTCCTCTGAAATCCACTAAAATGTATGAAAACGTGTTTTACAGTATTCTGGCTCCCAGGATCGCAATCGGGAGATGGAAACAAGTATTTCCTACGTGAAATGGCACGAGCAATCGAACTGTGCCGGCAGAATTCAAATCGGAGCCTCCGTTCCTCTGGAATTCCCTAAAATGTATGAAAACGTCTTTTAGAGTATTCTGGCTCCCAGGATGGCAATCGAGAAATGAAGACAAGTATTTCCTACGTAAAATGGCACGAGTAATCGAACTGTGCCGGCAGAATTCAAATCCGAGCATCCGTTCCTCTGGAATTCACTAATATGTATGAAAACGTGTTTTACAGTACTTTGGTTCCCAGGATCGCTATCAAGAAATAGAAACAAGCATTTCCTACTGTTCGTGATGCTTAGCAGACTCGTGGGGAAGCACTTAGGAGGGATCAAAGGAGACTTGAGTGTTAGATCGTCGTCACGTAGTCTTAAGTTTATTGTCCACAGTTCTTAAGTTCGTTGGAACACTCGTCACTTATTAACTAAATAAACGTAGTTTTAATCAGAGTAGGACTGATTGTTTTCTCACAGCTAAGGCGAGTGATGCTATTCGCAGCACGGCGAAAAAGATCGATTTTCCGAGATTAGTGAGCACGCACTAGACACTTCCGTAATAGCTTCCGAGAATCGAGAGAGAGATTTCGGAAGTTGCGGGGGGTATTTATAGCCTCGACCGGCTCTCGAACCTTCCAGCACTGACCTCACTTCCGTAAGGAAAAATATCGAAAGTGCTGGAAGATTCGGAGCGGTTATGATACTCCGGGTGATTGACCGCAGGTGTGACGCAATCAGTCAGCTGACTGCTCGGGTGACAGCTGGAGCACCTGGGTCGCTCGGCCGCACTAATTACTCAGCTGATCCCGACCGCGCGCAATTCGGATGATCCGAAACACCTACGTAAAATGACACGAGTAATCGAACGCTGCCGGCAGAATTCAAATCCGAGCATCCGTTCCTCTGAAATCCACTAAAATGTATGAAAACGTGTTTTACAGTATTCTGGCTCCCAGGATCGCAATCGGGAGATGGAAACAAGTATTTCCTACGTGAAATGGCACGAGCAATCGAACTGTGCCGGCAGAATTCAAATCCGAGCATCCGTTCCTCTGGAATTCACTAATATGTATGAAAACGTGTTTTACAATATTCTGGCTCCAAGGATCGCAATCGGGAAATGAAGACAAGTATTTCCTACGTAAAATGGCACGAGCAATCGAACTGTGCCGGCAGAATTCAAATACGAGCCTCTGTTCCTCTGGTATTCACTAATATGTATGAAAACGTGTTTTACAGTGTTTTGGCTCCCAGAATTGCTGTCGGGAAATGGGGATAAGCATTTCCTACGTAAAATGACACGAGTAATCGAACTGTGCCGGCAGAATTCAAATCGGAGCCTCCGTTCCTCTGGAATTCCCTAAAATGTATCAAAACGTCTTTTACAGTATTCTGGCTCCCAGGATGGCAATCGAGAAATGAAGACAAGTATTTCCTACGTAAAATGGCACGAGCAATCGAACTGTGCCGGCAGAATTCAAATACGAGCCTCTGTTCCTCTGGTATTCACTAATATGTATGAAAACGTGTTTTACAGTATTTTGGCTCCCAGAATTGCTGTCGGGAAATGGGGACAAGTATTTCCTACGTGAAATGGCACGAGCAATCGAACTGTGCCGACAGAATTCAAATCCGAGCATCCGTTCCTCTGGAATTCACTAATATGTATGAAAACGTGTTTTACAATATTCTGGCTCCCAGGATCGCAATCGGGAAATGAAGACAAGTATTTCCTACGTAAAATGGCACGAGCAATCGAACTGTGCCGGCAGAATTGAAATCCGAGCCTCCGTTCCTCTGGAATTCACTAAAATGTATGGAAACGTGTTTTACAGTATTCTGGCTCTCAGGATCGCAATCGGGAAATGAAGACAAGTATTTCCTACGTAAAATGACACGAGTAATCGAACTGTGCCGGCAGAGTTCACATACGAGCCTCTGTTCCTCTGGTATTCACTAATATGTATGAAAACGTGTTTTACAGTATTTTGGCTCCCAGAATTGCTGTCGGGAAATGGGGACAAGCATTTCCTACGTAAAATGACACGAGTAATCGAACTGTACCGGCAGAATTCAAATCCGAGCATCCGTTCCTCTGGAATTCACTAATATGTATGAAAACGTGTTTTACAGTATTCTGGCTCCCAGGATGGCAATCGAGAAATGAAGACAAGTATTTCCTACGTAAAATGGCACGAGTAATCGAACTGTGCCGGCAGGATTCAAATCCGAGCATCCGTTCCTCTGAAATCTACTAAAATGTATGAAAACGTGTTTTACAGTATTCTGGCTCCCAGGATCGCAATCGGGAAATGGAAACAAGCATTTCCCATGTAAAATGACACGAGTAATCGAACTGTGCCGGCAGAATTCAAATCCGAGCATCCGTTCCTCTGGAATTCACTAATATGTATGAAAACGTCTTTTACAGTATTCTGGCTCCCAGGATGGCAATCGAGAAATGAAGACAAGTATTTCCTACGTAAAATGGCACGAGCAATCGAACTGTGCCGGCAGAATTCAAATCCGAGCATCCGTTCCTCTGGAATTCCCTAAAATGTATGAAAACGTGTTTTACAGTATTCTGGCTCCCAGGATCGTTATCAAGAAATAGAAATAAGCATTTCCTACGTAAAATGACACGAGTAATCGAACTGTGCCAGCAGAATTCAAATCCGAGCCTCCGTTCCTCTGGAATTCACTAATATGTATGAAAACGTGTTTTACAGTATTCTGGCTCCCAGGATGGCAATCGAGAAATGAAGACAAGTATTTCCTACGTAAAATGGCACGAGTAATCGAACTGTGCCGGCAGGATTCAAATCCGAGCATCCGTTCCTCTGAAATCCACTAAAATGTATGAAAACGTGTTTTACAGTATTCTGGCTCTCAGGATCGCAATCGGGAAATGGAAACAAGCATTTCCCATGTAAAATGACACGAGTAATCGAGCTGTGCCGGCAGAATTCAAATCCGAGCATCCGTTCCTCTGGAATTCACTAAAATGTATGAAAACGTGTTTTACAGTATTCTAGCTCCCAGGATCGCTATCAGGAAATGGGAACAAGCATTTCCTGTGTAAAATGACACGAGTAATCGAATGCTGTCGGCAGAATTCAAATCCGAGCCTCTGTTACTCTGGAATTCACAAATATGCATGAAAACGTGTTTTACAGTATTCTGGCTCCCAGGATCGCTATCAGGAAATGGAAGCAAGCATTTCCTACGTAAAATGACACGAGTAATCGATCTGTGCCGGCAGAATTGAAATCCGAGCCTCCGTTCCTCTGGAATTCACTAAAATGTATGGAAACGTGTTTTACAGTATTCTGGCTCTCAGGATCGCAATCGGGAAATGAAGACAAGTATTTCCTACGTAAAATGACACGAGTAATCGAACTGTGCCGGCAGAGTTCAAATACGAGCCTCTGTTCCTCTGGAATTCACTAATATGTATGAAAACGTGTTTTACAGTATTCTGGCTCCCAGGATGGCAATCGAGAAATGAAGACAAGTACTTCCTACGTAAAATGGCACGAGTAATCGAACTGTGCCGGCAGGATTCAAATCCGAGCATCCGTTCCTCTGAAATCCACTAAAATGTATGAAAACGTGTTTTACAGTATTCTGGCTCTCAGGATCGCAATCGGGAAATGGAAACAAGCATTTCCCATGTAAAATGACACGAGTAATCGAGCTGTGCCGGCAGAATTCAAATCCGAGCATCCGTTCCTCTGGAATTCACTAAAATGTATGAAAACGTGTTTTACAGTATTCTAGCTCCCAGGATCGCTATCAGGAAATGGGAACAAGCATTTCCTGTGTAAAATGACACGAGTAATCGAATGCTGTCGGCAGAATTCAAATCCGAGCCTCTGTTACTCTGGAATTCACGAATATGCATGAAAACGTGTTTTACAGTATTCTGGCTCCCAGGATCGCTATCAGGAAATGGAAGCAAGCATTTCCTACGTAAAATGACACGAGTAATCGAACTGTGCCGGCAGGATTGAAATCCGAGCCTCCGTTCCTCTGGAATTCACTAAAATGTATGGAAACGTGTTTTACAGTATTCTGGCTCTCAGGATCGCAATCGGGAAATGAAGACAAGTATTTCCTACGTAAAATGACACGAGTAATCGAACTGTGCCGGCAGAGTTCAAATACGAGCCTCTGTTCCTCTGGAATTCACTAATATGTATGAAAACGTGTTTTACAGTATTCTGGCTCCCAGGATGGCAATCGAGAAATGAAGACAAGTACTTCCTACGTAAAATGGCACGAGCAATCGAACTGTGCCGGCAGAATTCAAACCCGAGCATCCGTTCGCTATCAGGAAATGGGAACAAGCATTTCCTGTGTAAAATGACACGAGTAATCGAATGCTGTCGGCGGAATTCAAATCCGAGCCTCTGTTACTCTGGAATTCACAAATATGCATGAAAACGTGTTTTACAGTATTCTGGCTCCCAGGATCGCTATCAGGAAATGGAAGCAAGCATTTCCTACGTAAAATGACACGAGTAATCGAACTGTGCCGGCAGAATTGAAATCCGAGCCTCCGTTCCTCTGGAATTCACTAAAATGTATGGAAACGTGTTTTACAGTATTCTGGCTCCCAGGATCGCTATCAGGAAATGGGAACAAGCATTTCCTGTGTAAAATGACACGAGTAATCGAATGCTGTCGGCAGAATTCAAATCCGAGCCTCTGTTACTCTGGAATTCACAAATATGCATGAAAACGTGTTTTACAGTATTCTGGCTCCCAGGATCGCTATCAGGAAATGGAAGCAAGCATTTCCTACGTAAAATGACACGAGTAATCGAACTGTGCCGGCAGAATTGAAATCCGAGCCTCCGTTCCTCTGGAATTCACAAAAATGTATGGAAACGTGTTTTGCAGTATTCTGGCTCTCAGGATCGCAATCGGGAAATGAAGACAAGTATTTCCTACGTAAAATGACACGAGTAATCGAACTGTGCCGGCAGAGTTCACATACGAGCCTCTGTTCCTCTGGTATTCACTAATATGTATGAAAACGTGTTTTACAGTATTTTGGCTCCCAGAATTGCTGTCGGGAAATGGAGACAAGCATTTCCTACGTAAAATGACACGAGTAATCGAACTGTACCGGCAGAATTCAAATCCGAGCATCCGTTCCTCTGGAATTCACTAATATGTATGAAAACGTGTTTTACAGTATTCTGGCTCCCAGGATGGCAATCGAGAAATGAAGACAAGTATTTCCTACGTAAAATGGCACGAGTAATCGAACTGTGCCGGCAGGATTCAAATCCGAGCATCCGTTCCTCTGAAATCTACTAAAATGTATGAAAACGTGTTTTACAGTATTCTGGCTCCCAGGATCGCAATCGGGAAATGGAAACAAGCATTTCCCATGTAAAATGACACGAGTAATCGAACTGTGCCGGCAGAATTCAAATCCGAGCATCCGTTCCTCTGGAATTCACTAATATGTATGAAAACGTCTTTTACAGTATTCTGGCTCCCAGGATGGCAATCGAGAAATGAAGACAAGTATTTCCTACGTAAAATGGCACGAGCAATCGAACTGTGCCGGCAGAATTCAAATACAAGCCTCTGTTCCTCTGGTATTCACTAATATGTATGAAAACGTGTTTTACAGTATTTTGGCTCCCAGAATTGCTGTCGGGAAATGGGGACAAGTATTTCCTACGTAAAATGGCACGAGCAATCGAACTGTGCCGGCAGAATTCAAACCCGAGCATCCGTTCGCTATCAGGAAATGGGAACAAGCATTTCCTGTGTAAAATGACACGAGTAATCGAATGCTGTCGGCAGAATTCAAATCCGAGCCTCTGTTACTCTGGAATTCACAAATATGCATGAAAACGTGTTTTACAGTATTCTGGCTCCCAGGATCGCAATCGGGAAATGGAAGCAAGCATTTCCTACGTAAAATGACACGAGTAATCGAACTGTGCCGGCAGAATTGAAATCCGAGCCTCCGTTCCTCTGGAATTCACTAAAATGTATGGAAACGTGTTTTACAGTATTCTGGCTCCCAGGATCGCAATCGGGAAATGAAGACAAGTATTTCCTACGTAAAATGACACGAGTAATCGAACTGTGCCGGCACAATTCAAATCCGAGCCTCCGTTCCTCTGGAATTCACAAATATGTATGAAAACGTGTTTTACAATATTCTGGCTCCCAGGATCGCAATCGGGAAATGGAAACAAGCATTTCCCATGTAAAATGACACGAGTAATCGAACTGTGCCGGCAGAATTCAAATCGGAGCCTCCGTTCCTCTGGAATTCACAAAAATGTATGGAAACGTGTTTTACAGTATTCTGGCTCTCAGGATCGCAATCGGGAAATGAAGACAAGTATTTCCTACGTAAAATGACACGAGTAATCGAACTGTGCCGGCAGAGTTCACATACGAGCCTCTGTTCCTCTGGTATTCACTAATATGTATGAAAACGTGTTTTACAGTATTTTGGCTCCCAGAATTGCTGTCGGGAAATGGGGACAAGCATTTCCTACGTAAAATGACACGAGTAATCGAACTGTACCGGCAGAATTCAAATCCGAGCATCCGTTCCTCTGGAATTCACTAATATGTATGAAAACGTGTTTTACAGTATTCTGGCTCCCAGGATGGCAATCGAGAAATGAAGACAAGTATTTCCTACGTAAAATGGCACGAGTAATCGAACTGTGCCGGCAGGATTCAAATCCGAGCATCCGTTCCTCTGAAATCTACTAAAATGTATGAAAACGTGTTTTACAGTATTCTGGCTCCCAGGATCGCAATCGGGAAATGGAAACAAGCATTTCCCACGTAAAATGACACGAGTAATCGAACTGTGCCGGCAGAATTCAAATCCGAGCATCCGTTCCTCTGGAATTCACTAATATGTATGAAAACGTCTTTTACAGTATTCTGGCTCCCAGGATGGCAATCGAGAAATGAAGACAAGTATTTCCTACGTAAAATGACACGAGCAATCGAACTGTGCCGGCAGAATTCAAATACAAGCCTCTGTTCCTCTGGTATTCACTAATATGTATGAAAACGTGTTTTACAGTATTTTGGCTCCCAGAATTGCTGTCGGGAAATGGGGACAAGTATTTCCTACGTAAAATGGCACGAGCAATCGAACTGTGCCGGCAGAATTCAAACCCGAGCATCCGTTCGCTATCAGGAAATGGGAACAAGCATTTCCTGTGTAAAATGACACGAGTAATCGAATGCTGTCGGCAGAATTCAAATCCGAGCCTCTGTTACTCTGGAATTCACAAATATGCATGAAAACGTGTTTTACAGTATTCTGGCTCCCAGGATCGCTATCAGGAAATGGAAGCAAGCATTTCCTACGTAAAATGACACGAGTAATCGAACTGTGCCGGCAGAATTGAAATCCGAGCCTCCGTTCCTCTGGAATTCACTAAAATGTATGGAAACGTGTTTTACAGTATTCTGGCTCCCAGGATCGCAATCGGGAAATGAAGACAAGTATTTCCTACGTAAAATGACACGAGTAATCGAACTGTGCCGGCACAATTCAAATCCGAGCCTCCGTTCCTCTGGAATTCACAAATATGTATGAAAACGTGTTTTACAATATTCTGGCTCCCAGGATCGCAATCGGGAAATGGAAACAAGCATTTCCCATGTAAAATGACACGAGTAATCGAACTGTGCCGGCAGAATTCAAATCGGAGCCTCCGTTCCTCTGGAATTCCCTAAAATGTATGAAAACGTCTTTTAGAGTATTCTGGCTCCCAGGATGGCAATCGAGAAATGAAGACAAGTATTTCCTGTGTAAAATGACACGAGTAATCGAATGCTGTCGGCAGAATTCAAATCCGAGCCTCTGTTACTCTGGAATTCACGAATATGCATGAAAACGTGTTTTACAGTATTCTGGCTCCCAGGATCGCTATCAGGAAATGGAAGCAAGCATTTCCTACGTAAAATGACACGAGTAATCGAACTGTGCCGGCAGGATTGAAATCCGAGCCTCCGTTCCTCTGGAATTCACTAAAATGTATGGAAACGTGTTTTACAGTATTCTGGCTCTCAGGATCGCAATCGGGAAATGAAGACAAGTATTTCCTACGTAAAATGACACGAGTAATCGAACTGTGCCGGCAGAGTTCAAATACGAGCCTCTGTTCCTCTGGAATTCACTAATATGTATGAAAACGTGTTTTACAGTATTCTGGCTCCCAGGATGGCAATCGAGAAATGAAGACAAGTACTTCCTACGTAAAATGGCACGAGCAATCGAACTGTGCCGGCAGAATTCAAACCCGAGCATCCGTTCGCTATCAGGAAATGGGAACAAGCATTTCCTGTGTAAAATGACACGAGTAATCGAATGCTGTCGGCGGAATTCAAATCCGAGCCTCTGTTACTCTGGAATTCACAAATATGCATGAAAACGTGTTTTACAGTATTCTGGCTCCCAGGATCGCTATCAGGAAATGGAAGCAAGCATTTCCTACGTAAAATGACACGAGTAATCGAACTGTGCCGGCAGAATTGAAATCCGAGCCTCCGTTCCTCTGGAATTCACTAAAATGTATGGAAACGTGTTTTACAGTATTCTGGCTCCCAGGATCGCTATCAGGAAATGGGAACAAGCATTTCCTGTGTAAAATGACACGAGTAATCGAATGCTGTCGGCAGAATTCAAATCCGAGCCTCTGTTACTCTGGAATTCACAAATATGCATGAAAACGTGTTTTACAGTATTCTGGCTCCCAGGATCGCTATCAGGAAATGGAAGCAAGCATTTCCTACGTAAAATGACACGAGTAATCGAACTGTGCCGGCAGAATTGAAATCCGAGCCTCCGTTCCTCTGGAATTCACAAAAATGTATGGAAACGTGTTTTGCAGTATTCTGGCTCTCAGGATCGCAATCGGGAAATGAAGACAAGTATTTCCTACGTAAAATGACACGAGTAATCGAACTGTGCCGGCAGAGTTCACATACGAGCCTCTGTTCCTCTGGTATTCACTAATATGTATGAAAACGTGTTTTACAGTATTTTGGCTCCCAGAATTGCTGTCGGGAAATGGGGACAAGCATTTCCTACGTAAAATGACACGAGTAATCGAACTGTACCGGCAGAATTCAAATCCGAGCATCCGTTCCTCTGGAATTCACTAATATGTATGAAAACGTGTTTTACAGTATTCTGGCTCCCAGGATGGCAATCGAGAAATGAAGACAAGTATTTCCTACGTAAAATGGCACGAGTAATCGAACTGTGCCGGCAGGATTCAAATCCGAGCATCCGTTCCTCTGAAATCTACTAAAATGTATGAAAACGTGTTTTACAGTATTCTGGCTCCCAGGATCGCAATCGGGAAATGGAAACAAGCATTTCCCATGTAAAATGACACGAGTAATCGAACTGTGCCGGCAGAATTCAAATCCGAGCATCCGTTCCTCTGGAATTCACTAATATGTATGAAAACGTCTTTTACAGTATTCTGGCTCCCAGGATGGCAATCGAGAAATGAAGACAAGTATTTCCTACGTAAAATGGCACGAGTAATCGAACTGTGCCGGCAGAATTCAAATACAAGCCTCTGTTCCTCTGGTATTCACTAATATGTATGAAAACGTGTTTTACAGTATTTTGGCTCCCAGAATTGCTGTCGGGAAATGGGGACAAGTATTTCCTACGTAAAATGGCACGAGCAATCGAACTGTGCCGGCAGAATTCAAACCCGAGCATCCGTTCGCTATCAGGAAATGGGAACAAGCATTTCCTGTGTAAAATGACACGAGTAATCGAATGCTGTCGGCAGAATTCAAATCCGAGCCTCTGTTACTCTGGAATTCACAAATATGCATGAAAACGTGTTTTACAGTATTCTGGCTCCCAGGATCGCTATCAGGAAATGGAAGCAAGCATTTCCTACGTAAAATGACACGAGTAATCGAACTGTGCCGGCAGAATTGAAATCCGAGCCTCCGTTCCTCTGGAATTCACTAAAATGTATGGAAACGTGTTTTACAGTATTCTGGCTCCCAGGATCGCAATCGGGAAATGAAGACAAGTATTTCCTACGTAAAATGACACGAGTAATCGAACTGTGCCGGCACAATTCAAATCCGAGCCTCCGTTCCTCTGGAATTCACAAATATGTATGAAAACGTGTTTTACAATATTCTGGCTCCCAGGATCGCAATCGGGAAATGGAAACAAGCATTTCCCATGTAAAATGACACGAGTAATCGAACTGTGCCGGCAGAATTCAAATCGGAGCCTCCGTTCCTCTGGAATTCACAAAAATGTATGGAAACGTGTTTTACAGTATTCTGGCTCTCAGGATCGCAATCGGGAAATGAAGACAAGTATTTCCTACGTAAAATGACACGAGTAATCGAACTGTGCCGGCAGAGTTCACATACGAGCCTCTGTTCCTCTGGTATTCACTAATATGTATGAAAACGTGTTTTACAGTATTTTGGCTCCCAGAATTGCTGTCGGGAAATGGGGACAAGCATTTCCTACGTAAAATGACACGAGTAATCGAACTGTACCGGCAGAATTCAAATCCGAGCATCCGTTCCTCTGGAATTCACTAATATGTATGAAAACGTGTTTTACAGTATTCTGGCTCCCAGGATGGCAATCGAGAAATGAAGACAAGTATTTCCTACGTAAAATGGCACGAGTAATCGAACTGTGCCGGCAGGATTCAAATCCGAGCATCCGTTCCTCTGAAATCTACTAAAATGTATGAAAACGTGTTTTACAGTATTCTGGCTCCCAGGATCGCAATCGGGAAATGGAAACAAGCATTTCCCATGTAAAATGACACGAGTAATCGAACTGTGCCGGCAGAATTCAAATCCGAGCATCCGTTCCTCTGGAATTCACTAATATGTATGAAAACGTCTTTTACAGTATTCTGGCTCCCAGGATGGCAATCGAGAAATGAAGACAAGTATTTCCTACGTAAAATGGCACGAGCAATCGAACTGTGCCGGCAGAATTCAAATACAAGCCTCTGTTCCTCTGGTATTCACTAATATGTATGAAAACGTGTTTTACAGTATTTTGGCTCCCAGAATTGCTGTCGGGAAATGGGGACAAGTATTTCCTACGTAAAATGGCACGAGCAATCGAACTGTGCCGGCAGAATTCAAACCCGAGCATCCGTTCGCTATCAGGAAATGGGAACAAGCATTTCCTGTGTAAAATGACACGAGTAATCGAATGCTGTCGGCAGAATTCAAATCCGAGCCTCTGTTACTCTGGAATTCACAAATATGCATGAAAACGTGTTTTACAGTATTCTGGCTCCCAGGATCGCTATCAGGAAATGGAAGCAAGCATTTCCTACGTAAAATGACACGAGTAATCGAACTGTGCCGGCAGAATTGAAATCCGAGCCTCCGTTCCTCTGGAATTCACTAAAATGTATGGAAACGTGTTTTACAGTATTCTGGCTCCCAGGATCGCAATCGGGAAATGAAGACAAGTATTTCCTACGTAAAATGACACGAGTAATCGAACTGTGCCGGCACAATTCAAATCCGAGCCTCCGTTCCTCTGGAATTCACAAATATGTATGAAAACGTGTTTTACAGTATTCTGGCTCCCAGGATCGCAATCGGGAAATGGAAACAAGCATTTCCCATGTAAAATGACACGAGTAATCGAACTGTGCCGGCAGAATTCAAATCGGAGCCTCCGTTCCTCTGGAATTCCCTAAAATGTATGAAAACGTCTTTTACAGTATTCTGGCTCCCAGGATGGCAATCGAGAAATGAAGACAAGTATTTCCTACGTAAAATGGCACGAGTAATCGAACTGTGCCGGCAGAATTCAAATCCGAGCATCCGTTCCTCTGGAATTCACTAATATGTATGAAAACGTGTTTTACAGTACTTTGGTTCCCAGGATCGCTATCAAGAAATAGAAACAAGCATTTCCTACGTAAAATGACACGAGTAATCGAACGCTGCCGGCAGAATTCAAATCCGAGCCTCTGTTACTCTGGAATTCACAAATATGCATGAAAACGTGTTTTACAGTATTCTGGCTCCCAGGATCGCTATCAGGAAATGGAAGCAAGCATTTCCTACGTAAAATGACACGAGTAATCGAACTGTGCCGGCAGAATTGAAATCCGAGCCTCCGTTCCTCTGGAATTCACTAAAATGTATGGAAACGTGTTTTACAGTATTCTGGCTCTCAGGATCGCAATCGGGAAATGAAGACAAGTATTTCCTACGTAAAATGACACGAGTAATCGAACTGTGCCGGCAGAGTTCACATACGAGCCTCTGTTCCTCTGGTATTCACTAATATGTATGAAAACGTGTTTTACAGTATTTTGGCTCCCAGAATTGCTGTCGGGAAATGGGGACAAGCATTTCCTACGTAAAATGACACGAGTAATCGAACTGTACCGGCAGAATTCAAATCCGAGCATCCGTTCCTCTGGAATTCACTAATATGTATGAAAACGTGTTTTACAGTATTCTGGCTCCCAGGATGGCAATCGAGAAATGAAGACAAATATTTCCTACGTAAAATGGCACGAGTAATCGAACTGTGCCGGCAGGATTCAAATCCGAGCATCCGTTCCTCTGAAATCCACTAAAATGTATGAAAACGTGTTTTACAGTATTCTGGCTCCCAGGATCGCAATCGGGAAATGGAAACAAGCATTTCCCATGTAAAATGACACGTGTAATCGAACTGTGCCGGCAGAATTCAAATCCGAGCATCCGTTCCTCTGGAATTCACTAATATGTATGAAAACGTCTTTTACAGTATTCTGGCTCCCAGGATGGCAATCGAGAAATGAAGACAAGTATTTCCTACGTAAAATGGCACGAGCAATCGAACTGAGCCGGCAGAATTCAAATACGAGCCTCTGTTCCTCTGGTATTCACTAATATGTATGAAAACGTGTTTTACAGTATTTTGGCTCCCAGAATTGCTGTCGGGAAATGGGGACAAGTATTTCCTACGTAAAATGGCACGAGTAATCGAACTGTGCCGGCAGGATTCAAATCCGAGCATCCGTTCCTCTGAAATCCACTAAAATGTATGAAAACGTGTTTTACAGTATTCTGGCTCTCAGGATCGCAATCGGGAAATGGAAACAAGCATTTCCCATGTAAAATGACACGAGTAATCGAGCTGTGCCGGCAGAATTCAAATCCGAGCCTCCGTTCCTCTGGAATTCACTAATATGTATGAAAACGTGTTTTAAAGTATTCTGGCTCCCAGGATGGCAATCGAGAAATGAAGACAAGTATTTCCTACGTAAAATGGCACGAGTAATCGAACTGTGCCGGCAGGATTCAAATCCGAGCATCCGTTCCTCTGAAATCCACTAAAATGTATGAAAACGTGTTTTACAGTATTCTGGCTCTCAGGATCGCAATCGGGAAATGGAAACAAGCATTTCCCATGTAAAATGACACGAGTAATCGAGCTGTGCCGGCAGAATTCAAATCCGAGCATCCGTTCCTCTGGAATTCACTAAAATGTATGAAAACGTGTTTTACAGTATTCTAGCTCCCAGGATCGCTATCAGGAAATGGGAACAAGCATTTCCTGTGTAAAATGACACGAGTAATCGAATGCTGTCGGCAGAATTCAAATCCGAGCCTCTGTTACTCTGGAATTCACAAATATGCATGAAAACGTGTTTTGCAGTATTCTGGCTCCCAGGATCGCTATCAGGAAATGGAAGCAAGCATTTCCTACGTAAAATGACACGAGTAATCGAACTGTGCCGGCAGAATTGAAATCCGAGCCTCCGTTCCTCTGGAATTCACTAAAATGTATGGAAACGTGTTTTACAGTATTCTGGCTCTCAGGATCGCAATCGGGAAATGAAGACAAGTATTTCCTACGTAAAATGACACGAGTAATCGAACTGTGCCGGCAGAGTTCAAATACGAGCCTCTGTTCCTCTGGAATTCACTAATATGTATGAAAACGTGTTTTACAGTATTCTGGCTCCCAGGATGGCAATCGAGAAATGAAGACAAGTACTTCCTACGTAAAATGGCACGAGCAATCGAACTGTGCCGGCAGAATTCAAACCCGAGCATCCGTTCGCTATCAGGAAATGGGAACAAGCATTTCCTGTGTAAAATGACACGAGTAATCGAATGCTGTCGGCAGAATTCAAATCCGAGCCTCTGTTACTCTGGAATTCACAAATATGCATGAAAACGTGTTTTACAGTATTCTGGCTCCCAGGATCGCAATCGGGAAATGAAGACAAGTATTTCCTACGTAAAATGGCACGAGCAATCGAACTGTGCCGGCAGAATTCAAATACGAGCCTCTGTTCCTCTGGTATTCACTAATATGTATGAAAACGTGTTTTACAGTGTTTTGGCTCCCAGAATTGGGTCGGGAAATGGGGATAAGCATTTCCTACGTAAAATGACACGAGTAATCGAACTGTGCCGGCAGAATTCAAATCGGAGCCTCCGTTCCTCTGGAATTCCCTAAAATGTATGAAAACGTCTTTTACAGTATTCTGGCTCCCAGGATGGCAATCGAGAAATGAAGACAAGTATTTCCTACGTAAAATGGCACGAGCAATCGAACTGTGCCGGCAGAATTCAAATACGAGCCTCTGTTCCTCTGGTATTCACTAATATGTATGAAAACGTGTTTTACAGTATTTTGGCTCCCAGAATTGCTGTCGGGAAATGGGGACAAGTATTTCCTACGTGAAATGGCACGAGCAATCGAACTGTGCCGACAGAATTCAAATCCGAGCATCCGTTCCTCTGGAATTCACTAATATGTATGAAAACGTGTTTTACAATATTCTGGCTCCCAGGATCGCAATCGGGAAATGAAGACAAGTATTTCCTACGTAAAATGGCACGAGTAATCGAACTGTGCCGGCAGAATTCAAATCGGAGCATCCGTTCCTCTGGAATTCACTAATATGTATGAAAACGTGTTTTACAGTATTTGGGCTCCCTGTATCGCTATCGGGAAATGGGAACAAGCATTTCCTGCGTAAATTGACACGAGTAATCGAACTGTGCCGGCAGAATTCAAATCCGAGCCTCCGTTCTTCTGGAAATCACAAATATGCATGAAAACGTGTTTTACAGTATTCTGGCTCCCAGGATCGCTATCAGGAAATGGAAGCAAGCATTTCCTACGTAAAATGACACGAGTAATCGAACTGTGCCGGCAGAATTGAAATCCGAGCCTCCGTTCCTCTGGAATTCACTAAAATGTATGGAAACGTGTTTTACAGTATTCTGGCTCTCAGGATCGCAATCGGGAAATGAAGACAAGTATTTCCTACGTAAAATGACACGAGTAATCGAACTGTGCCGGCAGAGTTCAAATACGAGCCTCTGTTCCTCTGGTATTCACTAATATGTATGAAAACGTGTTTTACAGTATTTTGGCTCCCAGAATTGCTGTCGGGAAATGAAGACAAGTATTTCCTACGTAAAATGACACGAGTAATCGAACGCTGCCGGCAGAATTCAAATCCGAGCCTCTGTTACTCTGGAATTCACAAATATGCATGAAAACGTGTTTTACAGTATTCTGGCTCCCAGGATCGCTATCAGGAAATGGAAGCAAGCATTTCCTACGTAAAATGACACGAGTAATCGAACTGTGCCGGCAGAATTGAAATCCGAGCCTCCGTTCCTCTGGAATTCACTAAAATGTATGGAAACGTGTTTTACAGTATTCTGGCTCTCAGGATCGCAATCGGGAAATGAAGACAAGTATTTCCTACGTAGAATGACACGAGTAATCGAACTGTGCCGGCAGAGTTCACATACGAGCCTCTGTTCCTCTGGTATTCACTAATATGTATGAAAACGTGTTTTACAGTATTTTGGCTCCCAGAATTGCTGTCGGGAAATGGGGACAAGCATTTCCTACGTAAAATGACACGAGTAATCGAACTGTACCGGCAGAATTCAAATCCGAGCATCCGTTCCTCTGGAATTCACTAATATGTATGAAAACGTGTTTTACAGTATTCTGGCTCCCAGGATGGCAATCGAGAAATGAAGACAAATATTTCCTACGTAAAATGGCACGAGTAATCGAACTGTGCCGGCAGGATTCAAATCCGAGCATCCGTTCCTCTGAAATCCACTAAAATGTATGAAAACGTGTTTTACAGTATTCTGGCTCCCAGGATCGCAATCGGGAAATGGAAACAAGCATTTCCCATGTAAAATGACACGTGTAATCGAACTGTGCCGGCAGAATTCAAATCCGAGCATCCGTTCCTCTGGAATTCACTAATATGTATGAAAACGTCTTTTACAGTATTCTGGCTCCCAGGATGGCAATCGAGAAATGAAGACAAGTATTTCCTACGTAAAATGGCACGAGCAATCGAACTGAGCCGGCAGAATTCAAATACGAGCCTCTGTTCCTCTGGTATTCACTAATATGTATGAAAACGTGTTTTACAGTATTTTGGCTCCCAGAATTGCTGTCGGGAAATGGGGACAAGTATTTCCTACGTAAAATGGCACGAGTAATCGAACTGTGCCGGCAGGATTCAAATCCGAGCATCCGTTCCTCTGAAATCCACTAAAATGTATGAAAACGTGTTTTACAGTATTCTGGCTCTCAGGATCGCAATCGGGAAATGGAAACAAGCATTTCCCATGTAAAATGACACGAGTAATCGAGCTGTGCCGGCAGAATTCAAATCCGAGCATCCGTTCCTCTGGAATTCACTAAAATGTATGAAAACGTGTTTTACAGTATTCTAGCTCCCAGGATCGCTATCAGGAAATGGGAACAAGCATTTCCTGTGTAAAATGACACGAGTAATCGAATGCTGTCGGCAGAATTCAAATCCGAGCCTCTGTTACTCTGGAATTCACAAATATGCATGAAAACGTGTTTTACAGTATTCTGGCTCCCAGGATCGCTATCAGGAAATGGAAGCAAGCATTTCCTACGTAAAATGACACGAGTAATCGAACTGTGCCGGCAGAATTGAAATCCGAGCCTCCGTTCCTCTGGAATTCACTAAAATGTATGGAAACGTGTTTTACAGTATTCTGGCTCTCAGGATCGCAATCGGGAAATGAAGACAAGTATTTCCTACGTAAAATGACACGAGTAATCGAACTGTGCCGGCAGAGTTCAAATACGAGCCTCTGTTCCTCTGGAATTCACTAATATGTATGAAAACGTGTTTTACAGTATTCTGGCTCCCAGGATGGCAATCGAGAAATGAAGACAAGTACTTCCTACGTAAAATGGCACGAGCAATCGAACTGTGCCGGCAGAATTCAAACCCGAGCATCCGTTCGCTATCAGGAAATGGGAACAAGCATTTCCTGTGTAAAATGACACGAGTAATCGAATGCTGTCGGCGGAATTCAAATCCGAGCCTCTGTTACTCTGGAATTCACAAATATGCATGAAAACGTGTTTTACAGTATTCTGGCTCCCAGGATCGCTATCAGGAAATGGAAGCAAGCATTTCCTACGTAAAATGACACGAGTAATCGAACTGTGCCGGCAGAATTGAAATCCGAGCCTCCGTTCCTCTGGAATTCACTAAAATGTATGGAAACGTGTTTTACAGTATTCTGGCTCCCAGGATCGCTATCAGGAAATGGGAACAAGCATTTCCTGTGTAAAATGACACGAGTAATCGAATGCTGTCGGCAGAATTCAAATCCGAGCCTCTGTTACTCTGGAATTCACAAATATGCATGAAAACGTGTTTTACAGTATTCTGGCTCCCAGGATCGCTATCAGGAAATGGAAGCAAGCATTTCCTACGTAAAATGACACGAGTAATCGAACTGTGCCGGCAGAATTGAAAGCCGAGCCTCCGTTCCTCTGGAATTCACAAAAATGTATGGAAACGTGTTTTACAGTATTCTGGCTCTCAGGATCGCAATCGGGAAATGAAGACAAGTATTTCCTACGTAAAATGACACGAGTAATCGAACTGTGCCGGCAGAGTTCACATACGAGCCTCTGTTCCTCTGGTATTCACTAATATGTATGAAAACGTGTTTTACAGTATTTTGGCTCCCAGAATTGCTGTCGGGAAATGGGGACAAGCATTTCCTACGTAAAATGACACGAGTAATCGAACTGTACCGGCAGAATTCAAATCCGAGCATCCGTTCCTCTGGAATTCACTAATATGTATGAAAACGTGTTTTACAGTATTCTGGCTCCCAGGATGGCAATCGAGAAATGAAGACAAGTATTTCCTACGTAAAATGGCACGAGTAATCGAACTGTGCCGGCAGGATTCAAATCCGAGCATCCGTTCCTCTGAAATCTACTAAAATGTATGAAAACGTGTTTTACAGTATTCTGGCTCCCAGGATCGCAATCGGGAAATGGAAACAAGCATTTCCCATGTAAAATGACACGAGTAATCGAACTGTACCGGCAGAATTCAAATCCGAGCATCCGTTCCTCTGGAATTCACTAATATGTATGAAAACGTCTTTTACAGTATTCTGGCTCCCAGGATGGCAATCGAGAAATGAAGACAAGTATTTCCTACGTAAAATGGCACGAGCAATCGAACTGTGCCGGCAGAATTCAAATACAAGCCTCTGTTCCTCTGGTATTCACTAATATGTATGAAAACGTGTTTTACAGTATTTTGGCTCCCAGAATTGCTGTCGGGAAATGGGGACAAGTATTTCCTACGTAAAGTGGCACGAGCAATCGAACTGTGCCGGCAGAATTCAAACCCGAGCATCCGTTCGCTATCAGGAAATGGGAACAAGCATTTCCTGTGTAAAATGACACGAGTAATCGAATGCTGTCGGCAGAATTCAAATCCGAGCCTCTGTTACTCTGGTATTCACAAATATGCATGAAAACGTGTTTTACAGTATTCTGGCTCCCAGGATCGCTATCAGGAAATGGAAGCAAGCATTTCCTACGTAAAATGACACGAGTAATCGAACTGTGCCGGCAGAATTGAAATCCGAGCCTCCGTTCCTCTGGAATTCACTAAAATGTATGGAAACGTGTTTTACAGTATTCTGGCTCCCAGGATCGCAATCGGGAAATGAAGACAAGTATTTCCTACGTAAAATGACACGAGTAATCGAACTGTGCCGGCACAATTCAAATCCGAGCCTCCGTTCCTCTGGAATTCACAAATATGTATGAAAACGTGTTTTACAATATTCTGGCTCCCAGGATCGCAATCGGGAAATGGAAACAAGCATTTCCCATGTAAAATGACACGAGTAATCGAACTGTGCCGGCAGAATTCAAATCGGAGCCTCCGTTCCTCTGGAATTCCCTAAAATGTATGAAAACGTCTTTTAGAGTATTCTGGCTCCCAGGATGGCAATCGAGAAATGAAGACAAGTATTTCCTACGTAAAATGGCACGAGTAATCGAACTGTGCCGGCAGAATTCAAATCCGAGCATCCGTTCCTCTGGAATTCACTAATATGTATGAAAACGTGTTTTACAGTACTTTGGTTCCCAGGATCGCTATCAAGAAATAGAAACAAGCATTTCCTACGTAAAATGACACGAGTAATCGAACGCTGCCGGCAGAATTCAAATCCGAGCCTCTGTTACTCTGGAATTCACAAATATGCATGAAAACGTGTTTTACAGTATTCTGGCTCCCAGGATCGCTATCAGGAAATGGAAGCAAGCATTTCCTACGTAAAATGACACGAGTAATCGAACTGTGCCGGCAGAATTGAAATCCGAGCCTCCGTTCCTCTGGAATTCACTGAAATGTATGGAAACGTGTTTTACAGTATTCTGGCTCTCAGGATCGCAATCGGGAAATGAAGACAAGTATTTCCTACGTAAAATGACACGAGTAATCGAACTGTGCCGGCAGAGTTCACATACGAGCCTCTGTTCCTCTGGTATTCACTAATATGTATGAAAACGTGTTTTACAGTATTTTGGCTCCCAGAATTGCTGTCGGGAAATGGGGACAAGCATTTCCTACGTAAAATGACACGAGTAATCGAACTGTACCGGCAGAATTCAAATCCGAGCATCCGTTCCTCTGGAATTCACTAATATGTATGAAAACGTGTTTTACAGTATTCTGGCTCCCAGGATGGCAATCGAGAAATGAAGACAAATATTTCCTACGTAAAATGGCACGAGTAATCGAACTGTGCCGGCAGAATTCAAATACGAGCCTCTGTTCCTCTGGTATTCACTAATATGTATGAAAACGTGTTTTACAGTATTTTGGCTCCCAGAATTGCTGTCGGGAAATGGGGACAAGTATTTCCTACGTGAAATGGCACGAGCAATCGAACTGTGCCGGCAGAATTCAAATCCGAGCATCCGTTCCTCTGGAATTCCCTAAAATGTATGAAAACGTGTTTTACAGTATTCTGGCTCCCAGGATCGTTATCAAGAAATAGATATAAGCATTTCCTACGTAAAATGACACGAGTAATCGAACTGTGCCAGCAGAATTCAAATCCGAGCATCCGTTCCTCTGGAATTCACTAATATGTATGAAAACGTCTTTTACAGTATTCTGGCTCCCAGGATGGCAATCGAGAAATGAAGACAAGTATTTCCTACGTAAAATGGCACGAGCAATCGAACTGAGCCGGCAGAATTCAAATACGAGCCTCTGTTCCTCTGGTATTCACTAATATGTATGAAAACGTGTTTTACAGTATTTTGGCTCCCAGAATTGCTGTCGGGAAATGGGGACAAGTATTTCCTACGTAAAATGGCACGAGTAATCGAACTGTGCCGGCAGGATTCAAATCCGAGCATCCGTTCCTCTGAAATCCACTAAAATGTATGAAAACGTGTTTTACAGTATTCTGGCTCTCAGGATCGCAATCGGGAAATGGAAACAAGCATTTCCCATGTAAAATGACACGAGTAATCGAGCTGTGCCGGCAGAATTCAAATCCGAGCCTCCGTTCCTCTGGAATTCACTAATATGTATGAAAACGTGTTTTAAAGTATTCTGGCTCCCAGGATGGCAATCGAGAAATGAAGACAAGTATTTCCTACGTAAAATGGCACGAGTAATCGAACTGTGCCGGCAGGATTCAAATCCGAGCATCCGTTCCTCTGAAATCCACTAAAATGTATGAAAACGTGTTTTACAGTATTCTGGCTCTCAGGATCGCAATCGGGAAATGGAAACAAGCATTTCCCATGTAAAATGACACGAGTAATCGAGCTGTGCCGGCAGAATTCAAATCCGAGCATCCGTTCCTCTGGAATTCACTAAAATGTATGAAAACGTGTTTTACAGTATTCTAGCTCCCAGGATCGCTATCAGGAAATGGGAACAAGCATTTCCTGTGTAAAATGACACGAGTAATCGAATGCTGTCGGCAGAATTCAAATCCGAGCCTCTGTTACTCTGGAATTCACAAATATGCATGAAAACGTGTTTTGCAGTATTCTGGCTCCCAGGATCGCTATCAGGAAATGGAAGCAAGCATTTCCTGTGTAAAATGACACGAGTAATCGAATGCTGTCGGCAGAATTCAAATCCGAGCCTCTGTTACTCTGGAATTCACAAATATGCATGAAAACGTGTTTTACAGTATTCTGGCTCCCAGGATGGCAATCGAGAAATGAAGACAAGTATTTCCTACGTAAAATGGCACGAGTAATCGAACTGTGCCGGCAGGATTCAAATCCGAGCATCCGTTCCTCTGAAATCTACTAAAATGTATGAAAACGTGTTTTACAGTATTCTGGCTCCCAGGATCGCAATCGGGAAATGGAAACAAGCATTTCCCATGTAAAATGACACGAGTAATCGAACTGTGCCGGCAGAATTCAAATCCGAGCATCCGTTCCTCTGGAATTCACTAATATGTATGAAAACGTCTTTTACAGTATTCTGGCTCCCAGGATGGCAATCGAGAAATGAAGACAAGTATTTCCTACGTAAAATGGCACGAGCAATCGAACTGTGCCGGCAGAATTCAAATACAAGCCTCTGTTCCTCTGGTATTCACTAATATGTATGAAAACGTGTTTTACAGTATTTTGGCTCCCAGAATTGCTGTCGGGAAATGGGGACAAGTATTTCCTACGTAAAATGGCACGAGCAATCGAACTGTGCCGGCAGAATTCAAACCCGAGCATCCGTTCGCTATCAGGAAATGGGAACAAGCATTTCCTGTGTAAAATGACACGAGTAATCGAATGCTGTCGGCAGAATTCAAATCCGAGCCTCTGTTACTCTGGAATTCACAAATATGCATGAAAACGTGTTTTACAGTATTCTGGCTCCCAGGATCGCTATCAGGAAATGGAAGCAAGCATTTCCTACGTAAAATGACACGAGTAATCGAACTGTGCCGGCAGAATTGAAATCCGAGCCTCCGTTCCTCTGGAATTCACTAAAATGTATGGAAACGTGTTTTACAGTATTCTGGCTCCCAGGATCGCAATCGGGAAATGAAGACAAGTATTTCCTACGTAAAATGACACGAGTAATCGAACTGTGCCGGCACAATTCAAATCCGAGCCTCCGTTCCTCTGGAATTCACAAATATGTATGAAAACGTGGTTTACAATATTCTGGCTCCCAGGATCGCAATCGGGAAATGGAAACAAGCATTTCCCATGTAAAATGACACGAGTAATCGAACTGTGCCGGCAGAATTCAAATCGGAGCCTCCGTTCCTCTGGAATTCCCTAAAATGTATGAAAACGTCTTTTAGAGTATTCTGGCTCCCAGGATGGCAATCGAGAAATGAAGACAAGTATTTCCTACGTAAAATGGCACGAGTAATCGAACTGTGCCGGCAGAATTCAAATCCGAGCATCCGTTCCTCTGGAATTCACTAATATGTATGAAAACGTGTTTTACAGTACTTTGGTTCCCAGGATCGCTATCAAGAAATAGAAACAAGCATTTCCTACGTAAAATGACACGAGTAATCGAACGCTGCCGGCAGAATTCAAATCCGAGCCTCTGTTACTCTGGAATTCACAAATATGCATGAAAACGTGTTTTACAGTATTCTGGCTCCCAGGATCGCTATCAGGAAATGGAAGCAAGCATTTCCTACGTAAAATGACACGAGTAATCGAACTGTGCCGGCAGAATTGAAATCCGAGCCTCCGTTCCTCTGGAATTCACTAAAATGTATGGAAACGTGTTTTACAGTATTCTGGCTCTCAGGATCGCAATCGGGAAATGAAGACAAGTATTTCCTACGTAAAATGACACGAGTAATCGAACTGTGCCGGCAGAGTTCACATACGAGCCTCTGTTCCTCTGGTATTCACTAATATGTATGAAAACGTGTTTTACAGTATTTTGGCTCCCAGAATTGCTGTCGGGAAATGGGGACAAGCATTTCCTACGTAAAATGACACGAGTAATCGAACTGTACCGGCAGAATTCAAATCCGAGCATCCGTTCCTCTGGAATTCACTAATATGTATGAAAACGTGTTTTACAGTATTCTGGCTCCCAGGATGGCAATCGAGAAATGAAGACAAATATTTCCTACGTAAAATGGCACGAGTAATCGAACTGTGCCGGCAGGATTCAAATCCGAGCATCCGTTCCTCTGAAATCCACTAAAATGTATGAAAACGTGTTTTACAGTATTCTGGCTCCCAGGATCGCAATCGGGAAATGGAAACAAGCATTTCCCATGTAAAATGACACGAGTAATCGAGCTGTGCCGGCAGAATTCAAATCCGAGCCTCCGTTCCTCTGGAATTCACTAATATGTATGAAAACGTGTTTTAAAGTATTCTGGCTCCCAGGATGGCAATCGAGAAATGAAGACAAGTATTTCCTACGTAAAATGGCACGAGTAATCGAACTGTGCCGGCAGGATTCAAATCCGAGCATCCGTTCCTCTGAAATCCACTAAAATGTATGAAAACGTGTTTTACAGTATTCTGGCTCTCAGGATCGCAATCGGGAAATGGAAACAAGCATTTCCCATGTAAAATGACACGAGTAATCGAGCTGTGCCGGCAGAATTCAAATCCGAGCATCCGTTCCTCTGGAATTCACTAAAATGTATGAAAACGTGTTTTACAGTATTCTAGCTCCCAGGATCGCTATCAGGAAATGGGAACAAGCATTTCCTGTGTAAAATGACACGAGTAATCGAATGCTGTCGGCAGAATTCAAATCCGAGCCTCTGTTACTCTGGAATTCACAAATATGCATGAAAACGTGTTTTGCAGTATTCTGGCTCCCAGGATCGCTATCAGGAAATGGAAGCAAGCATTTCCTGTGTAAAATGACACGAGTAATCGAATGCTGTCGGCAGAATTCAAATCCGAGCCTCTGTTACTCTGGAATTCACAAATATGCATGAAAACGTGTTTTACAGTATTCTGGCTCCCAGGATGGCAATCGAGAAATGAAGACAAGTATTTCCTACGTAAAATGGCACGAGTAATCGAACTGTGCCGGCAGGATTCAAATCCGAGCATCCGTTCCTCTGAAATCTACTAAAATGTATGAAAACGTGTTTTACAGTATTCTGGCTCCCAGGATCGCAATCGGGAAATGGAAACAAGCATTTCCCATGTAAAATGACACGAGTAATCGAACTGTGCCGGCAGAATTCAAATCCGAGCATCCGTTCCTCTGGAATTCACTAATATGTATGAAAACGTCTTTTACAGTATTCTGGCTCCCAGGATGGCAATCGAGAAATGAAGACAAGTATTTCCTACGTAAAATGGCACGAGCAATCGAACTGTGCCGGCAGAATTCAAATACAAGCCTCTGTTCCTCTGGTATTCACTAATATGTATGAAAACGTGTTTTACAGTATTTTGGCTCCCAGAATTGCTGTCGGGAAATGGGGACAAGTATTTCCTACGTAAAATGGCACGAGCAATCGAACTGTGCCGGCAGAATTCAAATCCGAGCATCCGTTCGCTATCAGGAAATGGGAACAAGCATTTCCTGTGTAAAATGACACGAGTAATCGAATGCTGTCGGCAGAATTCAAATCCGAGCCTCTGTTACTCTGGAATTCACAAATATGCATGAAAACGTGTTTTACAGTATTCTGGCTCCCAGGATCGCTATCAGGAAATGGAAGCAAGCATTTCCTACGTAAAATGACACGAGTAATCGAACTGTGCCGGCAGAATTGAAATCCGAGCCTCCGTTCCTCTGGAATTCACTAAAATGTATGGAAACGTGTTTTACAGTATTCTGGCTCCCAGGATCGCAATCGGGAAATGAAGACAAGTATTTCCTACGTAAAATGACACGAGTAATCGAACTGTGCTGGCACAATTCAAATCCGAGCCTCCGTTCCTCTGGAATTCACAAATATGTATGAAAACGTGTTTTACAATATTCTGGCTCCCAGGATCGCAATCGGGAAATGGAAACAAGCATTTCCCATGTAAAATGACACGAGTAATCGAACTGTGCCGGCAGAATTCAAATCGGAGCCTCCGTTCCTCTGGAATTCCCTAAAATGTATGAAAACGTCTTTTAGAGTATTCTGGCTCCCAGGATGGCAATCGAGAAATGAAGACAAGTATTTCCTACGTAAAATGGCACGAGTAATCGAACTGTGCCGGCAGAATTCAAATCCGAGCATCCGTTCCTCTGGAATTCACTAATATGTATGAAAACGTGTTTTACAGTACTTTGGTTCCCAGGATCGCTATCAAGAAATAGAAACAAGCATTTCCTACGTAAAATGACACGAGTAATCGAACGCTGCCGGCAGAATTCAAATCCGAGCCTCCGTTCCTCTGGAATTCACAAATATGCATGAAAACGTGTTTTACAGTATTCTGGCTCCCAGGATCGCTATCAGGAAATGGAAGCAAGCATTTCCTACGTAAAATGACACGAGTAATCGAACTGTGCCGGCAGAATTGAAATCCGAGCCTCCGTTCCTCTGGAATTCACTAAAATGTATGGAAACGTGTTTTACAGTATTCTGGCTCTCAGGATCGCAATCGGGAAATGAAGACAAGTATTTCCTACGTAAAATGACACGAGTAATCGAACTGTGCCGGCAGAGTTCAAATACGAGCCTCTGTTCCTCTGGTATTCACTAATATGTATGAAAACGTGTTTTACAGTATTTTGGCTCCCAGAATTGCTGTCGGGAAATGGGGACAAGCATTTCCTACGTAAAATGACACGAGTAATCGAACTGTACCGGCAGAATTCAAATCCGAGCATCCGTTCCTCTGGAATTCACTAATATGTATGAAAACGTGTTTTACAGTATTCTGGCTCCCAGGATGGCAATCGAGAAATGAAGACAAATATTTCCTACGTAAAATGGCACGAGTAATCGAACTGTGCCGGCAGGATTCAAATCCGAGCATCCGTTCCTCTGAAATCCACTAAAATGTATGAAAACGTGTTTTACAGTATTCTGGCTCCCAGGATCGCAATCGGGAAATGGAAACAAGCATTTCCCATGTAAAATGACACGTGTAATCGAACTGTGCCGGCAGAATTCAAATCCGAGCATCCGTTCCTCTGGAATTCACTAATATGTATGAAAACGTGTTTTACAGTATTCTGGCTCCCAGGATGGCAATCGAGAAATGAAGACAAGTATTTCCTACGTAAAATGGCACGAGCAATCGAACTGAGCCGGCAGAATTCAAATACGAGCCTCTGTTCCTCTGGTATTCACTAATATGTATGAAAACGTGTTTTACAGTATTTTGGCTCCCAGAATTGCTGTCGGGAAATGGGGACAAGTATTTCCTACGTAAAATGGCACGAGTAATCGAACTGTGCCGGCAGGATTCAAATCCGAGCATCCGTTCCTCTGAAATCCACTAAAATGTATGAAAACGTGTTTTACAGTATTCTGGCTCTCAGGATCGCAATCGGGAAATGGAAACAAGCATTTCCCATGTAAAATGACACGAGTAATCGAACTGTGCCGGCAGAATTCAAATCCGAGCCTCCGTTCCTCTGGAATTCACTAATATGTATGAAAACGTGTTTTAAAGTATTCTGGCTCCCAGGATGGCAATCGAGAAATGAAGACAAGTATTTCCTACGTAAAATGGCACGAGTAATCGAACTGTGCCGGCAGGATTCAAATCCGAGCATCCGTTCCTCTGAAATCCACTAAAATGTATGAAAACGTGTTTTACAGTATTCTGGCTCTCAGGATCGCAATCGGGAAATGGAAACAAGCATTTCCCATGTAAAATGACACGAGTAATCGAGCTGTGCCGGCAGAATTCAAATCCGAGCATCCGTTCCTCTGGAATTCACTAAAATGTATGAAAACGTGTTTTACAGTATTCTAGCTCCCAGGATCGCTATCAGGAAATGGGAACAAGCATTTCCTGTGTAAAATGACACGAGTAATCGAATGCTGTCGGCAGAATTCAAATCCGAGCCTCTGTTACTCTGGAATTCACAAATATGCATGAAAACGTGTTTTGCAGTATTCTGGCTCCCAGGATCGCTATCAGGAAATGGAAGCAAGCATTTCCTACGTAAAATGACACGAGTAATCGAACTGTGCCGGCAGAATTGAAATCCGAGCCTCCGTTCCTCTGGAATTCACTAAAATGTATGGAAACGTGTTTTACAGTATTCTGGCTCTCAGGATCGCAATCGGGAAATGAAGACAAGTATTTCCTACGTAAAATGACACGAGTAATCGAACTGTGCCGGCAGAGTTCAAATACGAGCCTCTGTTCCTCTGGAATTCACTAATATGTATGAAAACGTGTTTTACAGTATTCTGGCTCCCAGGATGGCAATCGAGAAATGAAGACAAGTACTTCCTACGTAAAATGGCACGAGCAATCGAACTGTGCCGGCAGAATTCAAACCCGAGCATCCGTTCGCTATCAGGAAATGGGAACAAGCATTTCCTGTGTAAAATGACACGAGTAATCGAATGCTGTCGGCAGAATTCAAATCCGAGCCTCTGTTACTCTGGAATTCACAAATATGCATGAAAACGTGTTTTACAGTATTCTGGCTCCCAGGATCGCAATCGGGAAATGAAGACAAGTATTTCCTACGTAAAATGGCACGAGCAATCGAACTGTGCCGGCAGAATTCAAATACGAGCCTCTGTTCCTCTGGTATTCACTAATATGTATGAAAACGTGTTTTACAGTGTTTTGGCTCCCAGAATTGGGTCGGGAAATGGGGATAAGCATTTCCTACGTAAAATGACACGAGTAATCGAACTGTGCCGGCAGAATTCAAATCGGAGCCTCCGTTCCTCTGGAATTCCCTAAAATGTATGAAAACGTCTTTTACAGTATTCTGGCTCCCAGGATGGCAATCGAGAAATGAAGACAAGTATTTCCTACGTAAAATGGCACGAGCAATCGAACTGTGCCGGCAGAATTCAAATACGAGCCTCTGTTCCTCTGGTATTCACTAATATGTATGAAAACGTGTTTTACAGTATTTTGGCTCCCAGAATTGCTGTCGGGAAATGGGGACAAGTATTTCCTACGTGAAATGGCACGAGCAATCGAACTGTGCCGACAGAATTCAAATCCGAGCATCCGTTCCTCTGGAATTCACTAATATGTATGAAAACGTGTTTTACAATATTCTGGCTCCCAGGATCGCAATCGGGAAATGAAGACAAGTATTTCCTACGTAAAATGGCACGAGTAATCGAACTGTGCCGGCAGAATTCAAATCGGAGCATCCGTTCCTCTGGAATTCACTAATATGTATGAAAACGTGTTTTACAGTATTTGGGCTCCCTGTATCGCTATCGGGAAATGGGAACAAGCATTTCCTGCGTAAATTGACACGAGTAATCGAACTGTGCCGGCAGAATTCAAATCCGAGCCTCCGTTCTTCTGGAAATCACAAATATGCATGAAAACGTGTTTTACAGTATTCTGGCTCCCAGGATCGCTATCAGGAAATGGAAGCAAGCATTTCCTACGTAAAATGACACGAGTAATCGAACTGTGCCGGCAGAATTGAAATCCGAGCCTCCGTTCCTCTGGAATTCACTAAAATGTATGGAAACGTGTTTTACAGTATTCTGGCTCTCAGGATCGCAATCGGGAAATGAAGACAAGTATTTCCTACGTAAAATGACACGAGTAATCGAACTGTGCCGGCAGAGTTCAAATACGAGCCTCTGTTCCTCTGGTATTCACTAATATGTATGAAAACGTGTTTTACAGTATTTTGGCTCCCAGAATTGCTGTCGGGAAATGGGGACAAGTATTTCCTACGTAAAATGGCACGAGCAATCGAACTGTGCCGGCAGAATTCAAATCCGAGCATCCGTTCCTCTGGAATTCCCTAAAATGTATGAAAACGTGTTTTACAGTATTCTGGCTCCCAGGATCGTTATCAAGAAATAGAAATAAGCATTTCCTACGTAAAATGACACGAGTAATCGAACTGTGCCAGCAGAATTCAAATCCGAGCATCCGTTCCTCTGGAATTCCCTAAAATGTATGGAAACGTGTTTTACAGTATTCTGGCTCCCAGGATCGCAATCGGGAAATGAAGACAAGTATTTCCTACGTAAAATGACACGAGTAATCGAACGCTGCCGGCAGAATTCAAATCCGAGCCTCTGTTACTCTGGAATTCACAAATATGCATGAAAACGTGTTTTACAGTATTCTGGCTCCCAGGATCGCTATCAGGAAATGGAAGCAAGCATTTCCTACGTAAAATGACACGAGTAATCGAACTGTGCCGGCAGAATTGAAATCCGAGCCTCCGTTCCTCTGGAATTCACTAAAATGTATGGAAACGTGTTTTACAGTATTCTGGCTCTCAGGATCGCAATCGGGAAATGAAGACAAGTATTTCCTACGTAGAATGACACGAGTAATCGAACTGTGCCGGCACAATTCAAATCCGAGCCTCCGTTCCTCTGGAATTCACAAATATGTATGAAAACGTGTTTTACAATATTCTGGCTCCCAGGATCGCAATCGGAAAATGAAGACAAGCATTTCCCAAGTAAAATGACACGAGTAATCGAACTATGCCGGCAGAATTCAAATCCGAGCATCCGTTCCTCTGGAATTCCCTAAAATGTATGAAAACGTGTTTTACAGTATTCTGGCTCCCAGGATCGCAATCGGGAAATGAAGACAAGTATTTCCTACGTAAAATGGCACGAGCAATCGAACTGTGCCGGCAGAATTCAAATACGAGCCTCTGTTCCTCTGGTATTCACTAATATGTATGAAAACGTGTTTTACAGTGTTTTGGCTCCCAGAATTGGGTCGGGAAATGGGGATAAGCATTTCCTACGTAAAATGACACGAGTAATCGAACTGTGCCGGCAGAATTCAAATCGGAGCCTCCGTTCCTCTGGAATTCCCTAAAATGTATGAAAACGTCTTTTACAGTATTCTGGCTCCCAGGATGGCAATCGAGAAATGAAGACAAGTATTTCCTACGTAAAATGGCACGAGCAATCGAACTGTGCCGGCAGAATTCAAATACGAGCCTCTGTTCCTCTGGTATTCACTAATATGTATGAAAACGTGTTTTACAGTATTTTGGCTCCCAGAATTGCTGTCGGGAAATGGGGACAAGTATTTCCTACGTGAAATGGCACGAGCAATCGAACTGTGCCGACAGAATTCAAATCCGAGCATCCGTTCCTCTGGAATTCACTAATATGTATGAAAACGTGTTTTACAATATTCTGGCTCCCAGGATCGCAATCGGGAAATGAAGACAAGTATTTCCTACGTAAAATGGCACGAGTAATCGAACTGTGCCGGCAGAATTCAAATCCGAGCATCCGTTCCTCTGGAATTCACTAATATGTATGAAAACGTGTTTTACAGTATTTGGGCTCCCTGTATCGCTATCGGGAAATGGGAACAAGCATTTCCTGCGTAAATTGACACGAGTAATCGAACTGTGCCGGCAGAATTCAAATCCGAGCCTCCGTTCTTCTGGAAATCACAAATATGCATGAAAACGTGTTTTACAGTATTCTGGCTCCCAGGATCGCTATCAGGAAATGGAAGCAAGCATTTCCTACGTAAAATGACACGAGTAATCGAACTGTGCCGGCAGAATTGAAATCCGAGCCTCCGTTCCTCTGGAATTCACTAAAATGTATGGAAACGTGTTTTACAGTATTCTGGCTCTCAGGATCGCAATCGGGAAATGAAGACAAGTATTTCCTACGTAAAATGACACGAGTAATCGAACTGTGCCGGCAGAGTTCAAATACGAGCCTCTGTTCCTCTGGTATTCACTAATATGTATGAAAACGTGTTTTACAGTATTTTGGCTCCCAGAATTGCTGTCGGGAAATGGGGACAAGTATTTCCTACGTAAAATGGCACGAGCAATCGAACTGTGCCGGCAGAATTCAAATCCGAGCATCCGTTCCTCTGGAATTCCCTAAAATGTATGAAAACGTGTTTTACAGTATTCTGGCTCCCAGGATCGTTATCAAGAAATAGAAATAAGCATTTCCTACGTAAAATGACACGAGTAATCGAACTGTGCCAGCAGAATTCAAATCCGAGCCTCCGTTCTTCTGGAAATCACAAATATGCATGAAAACGTGTTTTACAGTATTCTGGCTCTCAGGATCGCAATCGGGAAATGGAAACAAGCATTTCCCATGTAAAATGACACGAGTAATCGAGCTGTGCTGGCAGAATTCAAATCCGAGCCTCCGTTCCTCTGGAATTCACTAAAATGTATGGAAACGTGTTTTACAGTATTCTGGCTCTCAGGATCGCAATCGGGAAATGAAGACAAGTATTTCCTACGTAAAATGACACGAGTAATCGAACTGTGCCGGCAGAGTTCAAATGCGAGCCTCTGTTCCTCTGGAATTCACTAATATGTATGAAAACGTGTTTTACAGTATTCTGGCTCCCAGGATGGCAATCGAGAAATGAAGACAAGTACTTCCTACGTAAAATGGCACGAGCAATCGAACTGTGCCGGCAGAATTCAAACCCGAGCATCCGTTCGCTATCAGGAAATGGGAACAAGCATTTCCTGTGTAAAATGACACGAGTAATCGAATGCTGTCGGCAGAATTCAAATCCGAGCCTCTGTTACTCTGGAATTCCCTAAAATGTATGAAAACGTCTTTTACAGTATTCTGGCTCCCAGGATGGCAATCGGGAAATGAAGACAAGTATTTCCTACGTAAAATGGCACGAGCAATCGAACTGTGCCGGCAGAATTCAAATACGAGCCTCCGTTCCTCTGGAATTCACTAAAATGTATGGAAACGTGTTTTACAGTATTCTGGCTCCCAGGATCGCAATCGGGAAATGAAGACAAGTATTTCCTACGTAAAATGACACGAGTAATCGAACTGTGCCGGCACAATTCAAATCCGAGCCTCCGTTCCTCTGGAATTCACAAATATGTATGAAAACGTGTTTTACAATATTCTGGCTCCCAGGATCGCAATCGGGAAATGGAAACAAGCATTTCCCATGTAAAATGACACGAGTAATCGAGCTGTGCCGGCAGAATTCAAATCGGAGCCTCCGTTCCTCTGGAATTCACTAATATGTATGAAAACGTGTTTTACAGTGTTTTGGCTCCCAGAATTGCTGTCGGGAAATGGGGATAAGCATTTCCTACGTAAAATGACACGAGTAATCGAACTGTGCCGGCAGAATTCAAATCGGAGCCTCCGTTCCTCTGGAATTCCCTAAAATGTATGAAAACGTCTTTTACAGTATTCTGGCTCCCAGGATGGCAATCGAGAAATGAAGACAAGTATTTCCTACGTAAAATGGCACGAGCAATCGAACTGTGCCGGCAGAATTCAAATACGAGCCTCTGTTCCTCTGGTATTCACTAATATGTATGAAAACGTGTTTTACAGTATTTTGGCTCCCAGAATTGCTGTCGGGAAATGGGGACAAGTATTTCCTACGTGAAATGGCACGAGCAATCGAACTGTGCCGGCAGAATTCAAATCCGAGCATCCGTTCCTCTGGAATTCACTAATATGTATGAAAACGTGTTTTACAGTATTTTGGCTCCCAGAATTGCTGTCGGGAAATGGGGACAAGTATTTCCTACGTGAAATGGCACGAGCAATCGAACTGTGCCGGCAGAATTCAAATCCGAGCATCCGTTCCTCTGGAATTCACTAATATGTATGAAAACGTGTTTTACAGTATTTTGGCTCCCAGAATTGCTGTCGGGAAATGGGGACAAGTATTTCCTACGTGAAATGGCACGAGCAATCGAACTGTGCCGGCAGGATTCAAATCCGAGCATCCGTTCCTCTGGAATTCACTAATATGTATGAAAACGTGTTTTACAATATTCTGGCTACCAGGATCGCAATCGGAAAATGAAGACAAGCATTTCCCAAGTAAAATGACACGAGTAATCGAACTGTGCCGGCAGAATTCAAATCCGAGCATCCGTTCCTCTGGAATTCCCTAAAATGTATGAAAACGTGTTTTACAGTATTCTGGCTCCCAGGATCGCAATCGGGAAATGAAGACAAGTATTTCCTACGTAAAATGGCACGAGCAATCGAACTGTGCCGGCAGAATTCAAATACGAGCCTCTGTTCCTCTGGTATTCACTAATATGTATGAAAACGTGTTTTACAGTGTTTTGGCTCCCAGAATTGCTGTCGGGAAATGGGGATAAGCATTTCCTACGTAAAATGACACGAGTAATCGAACTGTGCCGGCAGAATTCAAATCGGAGCCTCCGTTCCTCTGGAATTCCCTAAAATGTATGAAAACGTCTTTTACAGTATTCTGGCTCCCAGGATGGCAATCGAGAAATGAAGACAAGTATTTCCTACGTAAAATGGCACGAGCAATCGAACTGTGCCGGCAGAATTCAAATACGAGCCTCTGTTCCTCTGGTATTCACTAATATGTATGAAAACGTGTTTTACAGTATTTTGGCTCCCAGAATTGCTGTCGGGAAATGGGGACAAGTATTTCCTACGTGAAATGGCACGAGCAATCGAACTGTGCCGACAGAATTCAAATCCGAGCATCCGTTCCTCTGGAATTCACTAAAATGTATGAAAACGTGTTTTACAGTATTCTAGCTCCCAGGATCGCTATCAGGAAATGGGAACAAGCATTTCCTGTGTAAAATGACACGAGTAATCGAATGCTGTCGGCAGAATTCAAATCCGAGCCTCTGTTACTCTGGAATTCACAAATATGCATGAAAACGTGTTTTACAGTATTCTGGCTCCCAGGATCGCTATCAGGAAATGGAAGCAAGCATTTCCTACGTAAAATGACACGAGTAATCGAACTGTGCCGGCAGAATTGAAATCCGAGCCTCCGTTCCTCTGGAATTCACTAAAATGTATGGAAACGTGTTTTACAGTATTCTGGCTCTCAGGATCGCAATCGGGAAATGAAGACAAGTATTTCCTACGTAAAATGACACGAGTAATCGAACTGTGCCGGCAGAGTTCAAATACGAGCCTCTGTTCCTCTGGAATTCACTAATATGTATGAAAACGTGTTTTACAGTATTCTGGCTCCCAGGATGGCAATCGAGAAATGAAGACAAGTACTTCCTACGTAAAATGGCACGAGCAATCGAACTGTGCCGGCAGAATTCAAACCCGAGCATCCGTTCGCTATCAGGAAATGGGAACAAGCATTTCCTGTGTAAAATGACACGAGTAATCGAATGCTGTCGGCAGAATTCAAATCCGAGCCTCTGTTACTCTGGAATTCACTAAAATGTATGGAAACGTGTTTTACAGTATTCTGGCTCCCAGGATCGCAATCGGGAAATGAAGACAAGTATTTCCTACGTAAAATGACACGAGTAATCGAACTGTGCCGGCACAATTCAAATCCGAGCCTCCGTTCCTCTGGAATTCCCTAAAATGTATGAAAACGTGTTTTACAGTATTCTGGCTCCCAGGATCGCAATCGGGAAATGAAGACAAGTATTTCCTACGTAAAATGGCACGAGCAATCGAACTGTGCCGGCAGAATTCAAATACGAGCCTCTGTTCCTCTGGTATTCACTAATATGTATGAAAACGTGTTTTACAGTGTTTTGGCTCCCAGAATTGGGTCGGGAAATGGGGATAAGCATTTCCTACGTAAAATGACACGAGTAATCGAACTGTGCCGGCAGAATTCAAATCGGAGCCTCCGTTCCTCTGGAATTCCCTAAAATGTATGAAAACGTCTTTTACAGTATTCTGGCTCCCAGGATGGCAATCGAGAAATGAAGACAAGTATTTCCTACGTAAAATGGCACGAGCAATCGAACTGTGCCGGCAGAGTTCAAATACGAGCCTCTGTTCCTCTGGTATTCACTAATATGTATGAAAACGTGTTTTACAGTATTTTGGCTCCCAGAATTGCTGTCGGGAAATGGGGACAAGTATTTCCTACGTAAAATGGCACGAGCAATCGAACTGTGCCGGCAGAATTCAAATCCGAGCATCCGTTCCTCTGGAATTCCCTAAAATGTATGAAAACGTGTTTTACAGTATTCTGGCTCCCAGGATCGTTATCAAGAAATAGAAATAAGCATTTCCTACGTAAAATGACACGAGTAATCGAACTGTGCCAGCAGAATTCAAATCCGAGCCGCCGTTCCTCTGGAATTCACTAATATGTATGAAAACGTGTTTTACAGTATTCTGGCTCCCAGTATCGCTATCGGGAAATGGGAACAAGCATTTCCTGCGTAAATTGACACGAGTAATCGAACTGTGCCGGCAGAATTCAAATCCGAGCCTCCGTTCTTCTGGAAATCACAAATATGCATGAAAACGTGTTTTACAGTATTCTGGCTCTCAGGATCGCAATCGGGAAATGGAAACAAGCATTTCCCATGTAAAATGACACGAGTAATCGAGCTGTGCCGGCAGAATTCAAATCCGAGCATCCGTTCCTCTGGAATTCACTAAAATGTATGAAAACGTGTTTTACAGTATTCTAGCTCCCAGGATCGCTATCAGGAAATGGGAACAAGCATTTCCTGTGTAAAATGACACGAGTAATCGAATGCTGTCGGCAGAATTCAAATCCGAGCCTCTGTTACTCTGGAATTCACAAATATGCATGAAAACGTGTTTTACAGTATTCTGGCTCCCAGGATCGCTATCAGGAAATGGAAGCAAGCATTTCCTACGTAAAATGACACGAGTAATCGAACTGTGCCGGCAGAATTGAAATCCGAGCCTCCGTTCCTCTGGAATTCACTAAAATGTATGGAAACGTGTTTTACAGTATTCTGGCTCTCAGGATCGCAATCGGGAAATGAAGACAAGTATTTCCTACGTAAAATGACACGAGTAATCGAACTGTGCCGGCAGAGTTCAAATGCGAGCCTCTGTTCCTCTGGAATTCACTAATATGTATGAAAACGTGTTTTACAGTATTCTGGCTCCCAGGATGGCAATCGAGAAATGAAGACAAGTACTTCCTACGTAAAATGGCACGAGCAATCGAACTGTGCCGGCAGAATTCAAACCCGAGCATCCGTTCGCTATCAGGAAATGGGAACAAGCATTTCCTGTGTAAAATGACACGAGTAATCGAATGCTGTCGGCAGAATTCAAATCCGAGCCTCTGTTACTCTGGAATTCACAAATATGCATGAAAACGTGTTTTACAGTATTCTGGCTCCCAGGGTCGCTATCAGGAAATGGAAGCAAGCATTTCCTACGTAAAATGACACGAGTAATCGAACTGTGCCGGCAGAATTCAAATCGGAGCCTCCGTTCCTCTGGAATTCCCTAAAATGTATGAAAACGTCTTTTACAGTATTCTGGCTCCCAGGATGGCAATCGAGAAATGAAGACAAGTATTTCCTACGTAAAATGGCACGAGCAATCGAACTGTGCCGGCAGAATTCAAATACGAGCCTCCGTTCCTCTGGAATTCACTAAAATGTATGGAAACGTGTTTTACAGTATTCTGGCTCCCAGGATCGCAATCGGGAAATGAAGACAAGTATTTCCTACGTAAAATGACACGAGTAATCGAACTGTGCCGGCACAATTCAAATCCGAGCCTCCGTTCCTCTGGAATTCACAAATATGTATGAAAACGTGTTTTACAATATTCTGGCTCCCAGGATCGCAATCGGGAAATGGAAACAAGCATTTCCCATGTAAAATGACACGAGTAATCGAGCTGTGCCGGCAGAATTCAAATCGGAGCCTCCGTTCCTCTGGAATTCACTAATATGTATGAAAACGTGTTTTACAGTGTTTTGGCTCCCAGAATTGCTGTCGGGAAATGGGGATAAGCATTTCCTACGTAAAATGACACGAGTAATCGAACTGTGCCGGCAGAATTCAAATCGGAGCCTCCGTTCCTCTGGAATTCCCTAAAATGTATGAAAACGTCTTTTACAGTATTCTGGCTCCCAGGATGGCAATCGAGAAATGAAGACAAGTATTTCCTACGTGAAATGGCACGAGCAATCGAACTGTGCCGGCAGAATTCAAATCCGAGCATCCGTTCCTCTGGAATTCACTAATATGTATGAAAACGTGTTTTACAGTATTTTGGCTCCCAGAATTGCTGTCGGGAAATGGGGACAAGTATTTCCTACGTGAAATGGCACGAGCAATCGAACTGTGCCGGCAGGATTCAAATCCGAGCATCCGTTCCTCTGGAATTCACTAATATGTATGAAAACGTGTTTTACAATATTCTGGCTACCAGGATCGCAATCGGAAAATGAAGACAAGCATTTCCCAAGTAAAATGACACGAGTAATCGAACTATGCCGGCAGAATTCAAATCCGAGCATCCGTTCCTCTGGAATTCCCTAAAATGTATGAAAACGTGTTTTACAGTATTCTGGCTCCCAGGATCGCAATCGGGAAATGAAGACAAGTATTTCCTACGTAAAATGGCACGAGCAATCGAACTGTGCCGGCAGAATTCAAATACGAGCCTCTGTTCCTCTGGTATTCACTAATATGTATGAAAACGTGTTTTACAGTGTTTTGGCTCCCAGAATTGCTGTCGGGAAATGGGGATAAGCATTTCCTACGTAAAATGACACGAGTAATCGAACTGTGCCGGCAGAATTCAAATCGGAGCCTCCGTTCCTCTGGAATTCCCTAAAATGTATGAAAACGTCTTTTACAGTATTCTGGCTCCCAGGATGGCAATCGAGAAATGAAGACAAGTATTTCCTACGTAAAATGGCACGAGCAATCGAACTGTGCCGGCAGAATTCAAATACGAGCCTCTGTTCCTCTGGTATTCACTAATATGTATGAAAACGTGTTTTACAGTATTTTGGCTCCCAGAATTGCTGTCGGGAAATGGGGACAAGTATTTCCTACGTGAAATGGCACGAGCAATCGAACTGTGCCGACAGAATTCAAATCCGAGCATCCGTTCCTCTGGAATTCACTAATATGTATGAAAACGTGTTTTACAGTATTTTGGCTCCCAGAATTGCTGTCGGGAAATGGGGACAAGTATTTCCTACGTGAAATGGCACGAGCAATCGAACTGTGCCGACAGAATTCAAATCCGAGCATCCGTTCCTCTGCAATTCACTAATATGTATGAAAACGTGTTTTACAATAATCTGGCTCCCAGGATCGCAATCGGGAAATGAAGACAAGTATTTCCTACGTAAAATGGCACGAGCAATCGAACTGTGCCGGCAGAATTCAAATACGAGCCTCTGTTCCTCTGGTATTCACTAATATGTATGAAAACGTGTTTTACAGTATTTTGGCTCCCAGAATTGCTGTCGGGAAATGGGGACAAGTATTTCCTACGTGAAATGGCACGAGCAATCGAACTGTGCCGGCAGAATTCAAATCCGAGCATCCGTTCCTCTGGTATTCACTAATATGTATGAAAACGTGTTTTACAGTATTTTGGCTCTCAGAATTGCTGTCGGGAAATGGGGACAAGTATTTCCTACGTGAAATGGCACGAGCAATCGAACTGTGCCGGCAGAATTCAAATCCGAGCATCCGTTCCTCTGGAATTCACTAATACGTATGAAAACGTGTTTTACAATATTCTGGCTACCAGGATCGCAATCGGAAAATGAAGACAAGCATTTCCCAAGTAAAATGACACGAGTAATCGAACTATGCCGGCAGAATTCAAATCCGAGCATCCGTTCCTCTGGAATTCCCTAAAATGTATGAAAACGTGTTTTACAGTATTCTGGCTCCCAGGATCGCAATCGGGAAATGAAGACAAGTATTTCCTACGTAAAATGGCACGAGCAATCGAACTGTGCCGGCAGAATTCAAATACGAGCCTCTGTTCCTCTGGTATTCACTAATATGTATGAAAACGTGTTTTACAGTGTTTTGGCTCCCAGAATTGCTGTCGGGAAATGGGGATAAGCATTTCCTACGTAAAATGACACGAGTAATCGAACTGTGCCGGCAGAATTCAAATCGGAGCCTCCGTTCCTCTGGAATTCCCTAAAATGTATGAAAACGTCTTTTACAGTATTCTGGCTCCCAGGATGGCAATCGAGAAATGAAGACAAGTATTTCCTACGTAAAATGGCACGAGCAATCGAACTGTGCCGGCAGAATTCAAATACGAGCCTCTGTTCCTCTGGTATTCACTAATATGTATGAAAACGTGTTTTACAGTATTTTGGCTCCCAGAATTGCTGTCGGGAAATGGGGACAAGTATTTCCTACGTGAAATGGCACGAGCAATCGAACTGTGCCGACAGAATTCAAATCCGAGCATCCGTTCCTCTGGAATTCACTAATATGTATGAAAACGTGTTTTACAGTATTTTGGCTCCCAGAATTGCTGTCGGGAAATGGGGACAAGTATTTCCTACGTGAAATGGCACGAGCAATCGAACTGTGCCGACAGAATTCAAATCCGAGCATCCGTTCCTCTGCAATTCACTAATATGTATGAAAACGTGTTTTACAATAATCTGGCTCCCAGGATCGCAATCGGGAAATGAAGACAAGTATTTCCTACGTAAAATGGCACGAGCAATCGAACTGTGCCGGCAGAATTCAAATACGAGCCTCTGTTCCTCTGGTATTCACTAATATGTATGAAAACGTGTTTTACAGTATTTTGGCTCCCAGAATTGCTGTCGGGAAATGGGGACAAGTATTTCCTACGTGAAATGGCACGAGCAATCGAACTGTGCCGGCAGAATTCAAATCCGAGCATCCGTTCCTCTGGTATTCACTAATATGTATGAAAACGTGTTTTACAGTATTTTGGCTCTCAGAATTGCTGTCGGGAAATGGGGACAAGTATTTCCTACGTGAAATGGCACGAGCAATCGAACTGTGCCGGCAGAATTCAAATCCGAGCATCCGTTCCTCTGGAATTCACTAATACGTATGAAAACGTGTTTTACAATATTCTGGCTACCAGGATCGCAATCGGAAAATGAAGACAAGCATTTCCCAAGTAAAATGACACGAGTAATCGAACTATGCCGGCAGAATTCAAATCCGAGCATCCGTTCCTCTGGAATTCCCTAAAATGTATGAAAACGTGTTTTACAGTATTCTGGCTCCCAGGATCGCAATCGGGAAATGAAGACAAGTATTTCCTACGTGAAATGGCACGAGCAATCGAACTGTGCCGGCAGGATTCAAATCCGAGCATCCGTTCCTCTGGAATTCACTAATATGTATGAAAACGTGTTTTACAATATTCTGGCTACCAGGATCGCAATCGGAAAATGAAGACAAGCATTTCCCAAGTAACATGACACGAGTAATCGAACTGTGCCGGCACAATTCAAATCCGAGCCTCCGTTCCTCTGGAATTCACAAATATGTATGAAAACGTGTTTTACACAATTTTGGCACCCAGGATCGCTATCGGGAAATGGGAACAAGCATTTTCTGCGTAAAATGACACGACTAATCGAATGCTGTCGGCAGAATTCAAATCCGAGCCTCCGTTCCTCTGGAATTCCCTAAAATGTATGAAAACGTGTTTTACACTATTCTGGCTCCCAGGATCGCAATCGGGAAATGAAGACAAGTATTTCCTACGTAAAATGACACGAGTAATCGAACTGTGGCGGCAGAATTCAAATCCGAGCCTCTGTTCCTCTGGAATTCACTAAAATGTATGAAAACGTGTTTTACAGTATTCTGGCTCCCAGGATCGTTATCAAGAAATAGAAATAAGCATTTCCTACGTAAAATGACACGAGTAATCGAACTGTGCCAGCAGAATTCAAATCCGAGCCGCCGTTCCTCTGGAATTCACTAATATGTATGAAAACGTGTTTTACAGTATTCTGGCTCCCAGGATGGCAATCGAGAAATGAAGACAAGTATTTCCTACGTAAAATGGCACGAGTAATCGAACTGTGCCGGCAGGATTCAAATCCGAGCATCCGTTCCTCTGAAATCCACTAAAATGTATGAAAACGTGTTTTACAGTATTCTGGCTCCCAGGATCGCAATCGGGAAATGGAAACAAGCATTTCCCATGTAAAATGACACGAGTAATCGAACTGTGCCGGCAGAATTCAAATCCGAGCATCCGTTCCTCTGGAATTCACTAATATGTATGAAAACGTGTTTTACAGTACTTTGGTTCCCAGGATCGCTATCAAGAAATAGAAACAAGCATTTCCTACGTAAAATGACACGAGTAATCGAACGCTGCCGGCAGAATTCAAATCCGAGCCGCCGTTCCTCTGAAATCCACTAAAATGTATGAAAACGTGTTTTACAGTATTCTGGCTCCCAGGATCGCAATCGGGATATGAAAAGAAGTATTTACTACGTAAAATGACACGAGTAATCGAACTGTGGCGGCAGAATTCAAATCCGAGCCTCTGTTCCTCTGGAATTCACTAAATTGTATGAAAACGTGTTTTACAGTATTCTGGCTCCCAGGATCGCTATCAGGAAATGGAAGCAAGCATTTCCTACGTAGAATGACACGAGTAATCGAACTGTGCCGGCAGAATTCAAATCCGAGCCTCCGTTCCTCTGGAATTCACTAATATGTATGAAAACGTGTTTTACAGTACTTTGGTTCCCAGGATCGCTATCAAGAAATAGAAACAAGCATTTCCTACGTAAAATGACACGAGTAATCGAACGCTGCCGGCAGAATTCAAATCCGAGCCGCCGTTCCTCTGAAATCCACTAAAATGTATGAAAACGTGTTTTACAGTATTCTGGCTCCCAGGATCGCAATCGGGATATGAAAAGAAGTATTTACTACGTAAAATGACACGAGTAATCGAACTGTGGCGGCAGAATTCAAATCCGAGCCTCTGTTCCTCTGGAATTCACTAAATTGTATGAAAACGTGTTTTACAGTATTCTAGCTCCCAGGATCGCTATCAGGAAATGGGAACAAGCACTTCCTGTGTAAAATGACACGAGTAATCGAATGCTGTCGGCAGAATTCAAATCCGAGCCTCTGTTACTCTGGAATTCACAAATATGCATGAAAACGTGTTTTACAGTATTCTGGCTCCCAGGATCGCTATCAGGAAATGGAAGCAAGCATTTCCTACGTAAAATGACACGAGTAATCGAACTGTGCCGGCAGAATTGAAATCCGAGCCTCCGTTCCTCTGGAATTCACTAAAATGTATGGAAACGTGTTTTACGGTATTCTGGCTCTCAGGATCGCAATCGGGAAATGAAGACAAGTATTTCCTACGTAAAATGACACGAGTAATCGAACTGTGCCGGCAGAGGTCAAATACGAGCCTCTGTTCCTCTGGTATTCACTAATATGTATGAAAACGTGTTTTACAGTATTTTGGCTCCCAGAATTGCTGTCGGGAAATGGGGACAAGCATTTCCTACGTAAAATGACACGAGTAATCGAACTGTACCGGCAGAATTCAAATCCGAGCATCCGTTCCTCTGGAATTCACTAATATGTATGAAAACGTGTTTTACAGTATTTTGGCTCCCAGAATTGCTGTCGGGAAATGGGGACAAGTATTTCCTACGTGAAATGGCACGAGCAATCGAACTGTGCCGGCAGAATTCAAATCCGAGCATCCGTTCCTCTGGAATTCACTAATATGTATGAAAACGTGTTTTACAGTATTTTGGCTCCCAGAATTGCTGTCGGGAAATGGGGACAAGTATTTCCTACGTGAAATGGCACGAGCAATCGAACTGTGCCGGCAGGATTCAAATCCGAGCATCCGTTCCTCTGGAATTCACTAATATGTATGAAAACGTGTTTTACAATATTCTGGCTACCAGGATCGCAATCGGAAAATGAAGACAAGCATTTCCCAAGTAAAATGACACGAGTAATCGAACTATGCCGGCAGAATTCAAATCCGAGCATCCGTTCCTCTGGAATTCCCTAAAATGTATGAAAACGTGTTTTACAGTATTCTGGCTCCCAGGATCGCAATCGGGAAATGAAGACAAGTATTTCCTACGTAAAATGGCACGAGCAATCGAACTGTGCCGGCAGAATTCAAATACGAGCCTCTGTTCCTCTGGTATTCACTAATATGTATGAAAACGTGTTTTACAGTGTTTTGGCTCCCAGAATTGCTGTCGGGAAATGGGGATAAGCATTTCCTACGTAAAATGACACGAGTAATCGAACTGTGCCGGCAGAATTCAAATCGGAGCCTCCGTTCCTCTGGAATTCCCTAAAATGTATGAAAACGTCTTTTACAGTATTCTGGCTCCCAGGATGGCAATCGAGAAATGAAGACAAGTATTTCCTACGTAAAATGGCACGAGCAATCGAACTGTGCCGGCAGAATTCAAATACGAGCCTCTGTTCCTCTGGTATTCACTAATATGTATGAAAACGTGTTTTACAGTATTTTGGCTCCCAGAATTGCTGTCGGGAAATGGGGACAAGTATTTCCTACGTAAAATGGCACGAGCAATCGAACTGTGCCGGCAGAATTCAAATACGAGCCTCTGTTCCTCTGGTATTCACTAATATGTATGAAAACGTGTTTTACAGTATTTTGGCTCTCAGAATTGCTGTCGGGAAATGGGGACAAGTATTTCCTACGTGAAATGGCACGAGCAATCGAACTGTGCCGGCAGAATTCAAATCTGAGCATCCGTTCCTCTGGAATTCACTAATATGTATGAAAACGTGTTTTACAGTATTTTGGCTCCCAGAATTGCTGTCGGGAAATGGGGACAAGTATTTCCTACGTGAAATGGCACGAGCAATCGAACTGTGCCGGCAGGATTCAAATCCGAGCATCCGTTCCTCTGGAATTCACTAATATGTATGAAAACGTGTTTTACAATATTCTGGCTACCAGGATCGCAATCGGAAAATGAAGACAAGCATTTCCCAAGTAAAATGACACGAGTAATCGAACTATGCCGGCAGAATTCAAATCCGAGCATCCGTTCCTCTGGAATTCCCTAAAATGTATGAAAACGTGTTTTACAGTATTCTGGCTCCCAGGATCGCAATCGGGAAATGAAGACAAGTATTTCCTACGTGAAATGGCACGAGCAATCGAACTGTGCCGGCAGGATTCAAATCCGAGCATCCGTTCCTCTGGAATTCACTAATATGTATGAAAACGTGTTTTACACAATTTTGGCACCCAGGATCGCTATCGGGAAATGGGAACAAGCATTTTCTGCGTAAAATGACACGACTAATCGAATGCTGTCGGCAGAATTCAAATCCGAGCCTCCGTTCCTCTGGAATTCCCTAAAATGTATGAAAACGTGTTTTACACTATTCTGGCTCCCAGGATCGCAATCGGGAAATGAAGACAAGTATTTCCTACGTAAAATGACACGAGTAATCGAACTGTGGCGGCAGAATTCAAATCCGAGCCTCTGTTCCTCTGGAATTCACTAAAATGTATGAAAACGTGTTTTACAGTATTCTGGCTCCCAGGATCGTTATCAAGAAATAGAAATAAGCATTTCCTACGTAAAATGACACGAGTAATCGAACTGTGCCAGCAGAATTCAAATCCGAGCCGCCGTTCCTCTGGAATTCACTAATATGTATGAAAACGTGTTTTACAGTATTCTGGCTCCCAGGATGGCAATCGAGAAATGAAGACAAGTATTTCCTACGTAAAATGGCACGAGTAATCGAACTGTGCCGGCAGGATTCAAATCCGAGCATCCGTTCCTCTGAAATCCACTAAAATGTATGAAAACGTGTTTTACAGTATTCTGGCTCCCAGGATCGCAATCGGGAAATGGAAACAAGCATTTCCCAAGTAAAATGACACGAGTAATCGAACTGTGCCGGCAGAATTCAAATCCGAGCATCCGTTCCTCTGGAATTCACTAATATGTATGAAAACGTGTTTTACAGTATTTGGGCTCCCAGTATCGCTATCGGGAAATGGGAACAAGCATTTCCTGCGTAAATTGACACGAGTAATCGAACTGTGCCGGTAGAATTCAAATCCGAGACTCCGTTCTTCTGGAAATCACAAATATGCATGAAAACGTGTTTTACAGTATTCTGGCTCCCAGGATCGCTATCAGGAAATGGAAGCAAGCATTTCCTACGTAGAATGACACGAGTAATCGAACTGTGCCGGCAGAATTCAAATCCGAGCATCCGTTCCTCTGGAATTCACTAATATGTATGAAAACGTGTTTTACAATATTCTGGCTCCCAGGACCGCAATCGGGAAATGAAGACAAGTATTTCCTACGTAAAATGGCACGAGCAATCGAACTGTGCCGGCAGAATTCAAATACGAGCCTCTGTTCCTCTGGTATTCACTAATATGTATGAAAACGTGTTTTACAGTATTTTGGCTCTCAGAATTGCTGTCGGGAAATGGGGACAAGTATTTCCTACGTGAAATGGCACGAGCAATCGAACTGTGCCGGCAGAATTCAAATCCGAGCATCCGTTCCTCTGGAATTCACTAATATGTATGAAAACGTGTTTTACAGTATTTTGGCTCCCAGAATTGCTGTCGGGAAATGGGGACAAGTATTTCCTACGTGAAATGGCACGAGCAATCGAACTGTGCCGGCAGGATTCAAATCCGAGCATCCGTTCCTCTGGAATTCACTAATATGTATGAAAACGTGTTTTACAATATTCTGGCTACCAGGATCGCAATCGGAAAATGAAGACAAGCATTTCCCAAGTAAAATGACACGAGTAATCGAACTATGCCGGCAGAATTCAAATCCGAGCATCCGTTCCTCTGGAATTCCCTAAAATGTATGAAAACGTGTTTTACAGTATTCTGGCTCCCAGGATCGCAATCGGGAAATGAAGACAAGTATTTCCTACGTGAAATGGCACGAGCAATCGAACTGTGCCGGCAGGATTCAAATCCGAGCATCCGTTCCTCTGGAATTCACTAATATGTATGAAAACGTGTTTTACAATATTCTGGCTACCAGGATCGCAATCGGAAAATGAAGACAAGCATTTCCCAAGTAAAATGACACGAGTAATCGAACTGTGCCGGCACAATTCAAATCCGAGCCTCCGTTCCTCTGGAATTCACAAATATGTATGAAAACGTGTTTTACACAATTTTGGCACCCAGGATCGCTATCGGGAAATGGGAACAAGCATTTTCTGCGTAAAATGACACGACTAATCGAATGCTGTCGGCAGAATTCAAATCCGAGCCTCCGTTCCTCTGGAATTCCCTAAAATGTATGAAAACGTGTTTTACACTATTCTGGCTCCCAGGATCGCAATCGGGAAATGAAGACAAGTATTTCCTACGTAAAATGACACGAGTAATCGAACTGTGGCGGCGGAATTCAAATCCGAGCCTCTGTTCCTCTGGAATTCACTAAAATGTATGAAAACGTGTTTTACAGTATTCTGGCTCCCAGGATCGTTATCAAGAAATAGAAATAAGCATTTCCTACGTAAAATGACACGAGTAATCGAACTGTGCCAGCAGAATTCAAATCCGAGCCGCCGTTCCTCTGGAATTCACTAATATGTATGAAAACGTGTTTTACAGTATTCTGGCTCCCAGGATGGCAATCGAGAAATGAAGACAAGTATTTCCTACGTAAAATGGCACGAGTAATCGAACTGTGCCGGCAGGATTCAAATCCGAGCATCCGTTCCTCTGAAATCCACTAAAATGTATGAAAACGTGTTTTACAGTATTCTGGCTCCCAGGATCGCAATCGGGAAAAGGAAACAAGCATTTCCCAAGTAAAATGACACGAGTAATCGAACTGTGCCGGCAGAATTCAAATCCGAGCATCCGTTCCTCTGGAATTCACTAATATGTATGAAAACGTGTTTTACAGTATTTGGGCTCCCAGTATCGCTATCGGGAAATGGGAACAAGCATTTCCTGCGTAAATTGACACGAGTAATCGAACTGTGCCGGCAGAATTCAAATCCGAGACTCCGTTCTTCTGGAAATCACAAATATGCATGAAAACGTGTTTTACAGTATTCTGGCTCCCAGGATCGCTATCAGGAAATGGAAGCAAGCATTTCCTACGTAGAATGACACGAGTAATCGAACTGTGCCGGCAGAATTCAAATCCGAGCCTCCGTTCCTCTGGAATTCACTAATATGTATGAAAACGTGTTTTACAGTACTTTGGTTCCCAGGATCGCTATCAAGAAATAGAAACAAGCATTTCCTACGTAAAATGACACGAGTAATCGAACGCTGCCGGCAGAATTCAAATCCGAGCCGCCGTTCCTCTGAAATCCACTAAAATGTATGAAAACGTGTTTTACAGTATTCTGGCTCCCAGGATCGCAATCGGGATATGAAAAGAAGTATTTACTACGTAAAATGACACGAGTAATCGAACTGTGCCGGCAGAATTCAAATCCGAGCCTCTGTTCCTCTGGAATTCACTAAAATGTATGAAAACGTGTTTTACAGTATTCTGGCTCCCAGGATCGCAATCGCGAAATGAAGACAAGTGTTTCCTACGTAAAATGACACGAGTAATCGAACTGTGGCGGCAGAATTCAAATCCGAGCCTCTGTTCCTCTGGAATTCACTAAATTGTATGAAAACGTGTTTTACAGTATTCTAGCTCCCAGGATCGCTATCAGGAAATGGGAACAAGCACTTCCTGTGTAAAATGACACGAGTAATCGAATGCTGTCGGCAGAATTCAAATCCGAGCCTCTGTTACTCTGGAATTCACAAATATGCATGAAAACGTGTTTTACAGTATTCTGGCTCCCAGGATCGCTATCAGGAAATGGAAGCAAGCATTTCCTACGTAAAATGACACGAGTAATCGAACTGTGCCGGCAGAATTGAAATCCGAGCCTCCGTTCCTCTGGAATTCACTAAAATGTATGGAAACGTGTTTTACGGTATTCTGGCTCTCAGGATCGCAATCGGGAAATGAAGACAAGTATTTCCTACGTAAAATGACACGAGTAATCGAACTGTGCCGGCAGAGTTCAAATACGAGCCTCTGTTCCTCTGGTATTCACTAATATGTATGAAAACGTGTTTTACAGTATTTTGGCTCCCAGAATTGCTGTCGGGAAATGGGGACAAGCATTTCCTACGTAAAATGACACGAGTAATCGAACTGTACCGGCAGAATTCAAATCCGAGCATCCGTTCCTCTGGAATTCACTAATATGTATGAAAACGTTTTTTACAGTATTCTGGCTCCCAGGATGGCAATCGAGAAATGAAGACAAGTATTTCCTACGTAAAATGGCACGAGTAATCGAACTGTGCCGGCAGGATTCAAATCCGAGCATCCGTTCCTCTGAAATCCACTAAAATGTATGAAAACGTGTTTTACAGTATTCTGGCTCCCAGGATCGCAATCGGCAAATGGAAACAAGCATTTCCCATGTAAAATGACACGAGTAATCGAACTGTGCCGGCAGAATTCAAATCCGAGCATCCGTTCCTCTGGAATTCACTAATATGTATGAAAACGTCTTTTACAGTATTCTGGCTCCCAGGATGGCAATCGAGAAATGAAGACAAATATTTCCTACGTAAAATGGCACGAGCAATCGAACTGTGCCGGCAGAATTCAAATACGAGCCTCTGTTCCTCTGGTATTCACTAATATGTATGAAAACGTGTTTTACAGTATTTTGGCTCCCAGAATTGCTGTCGGGAAATGGGGACAAGTATTTCCTACGTAAAATGGCACGGGCAATCGAACTGTGCCGGCAGAATTCAAATCCGAGCATCCGTTCCTCTGGAATTCCCTAAAATGTATGAAAACGTGTTTTACAGTATTCTGGCTCCCAGGATCGTTATCAAGAAATAGATATAAGCATTTCCTACGTAAAATGACACGAGTAATCGAACTGCGCCAGCAGAATTCAAATCCGAGCCTCCGTTCCTCTGGAATTCACTAATATGTATGAAAACGTGTTTTACAGTATTCTGGCTCCCAGGATGGCAATCGAGAAATGAAGACAAGTATTTCCTACGTAAAATGGCACGAGTAATCGAACTGTGCCGGCAGGATTCAAATCCGAGCATCCGTTCCTCTGAAATCCACTAAAATGTATGAAAACGTGTTTTACAGTATGCTGGCTCCCAGGATCGCAATCGGGAAATGGAAACAAGCATTTCCCATGTAAAATGACACGAGTAATCGAACTGTGCCGGCAGAATTCAAATCCGAGCATCCGTTCCTCTGGAATTCACTAATATGTATGAAAACGTGTTTTACAATATTCTGGCTACCAGGATCGCAATCGGAAAATGAAGACAAGCATTTCCCAAGTAAAATGACACGAGTAATCGAACTATGCCGGCAGAATTCAAATCCGAGCATCCGTTCCTCTGGAATTCACTAAAATGTATGAAAACGTGTTTTACAATATTCTGGCTACCAGGATCGCAATCGGAAAATGAAGACAAGCATTTCCCAAGTAAAACGACACGAGTAATCGAACTATGCCGGCAGAATTCAAATCCGAGCATCCGTTCCTCTGGAATTCCCTAAAATGTATGAAAACGTGTTTTACAGTATTCTGGCTCCCAGGATCGCAATCGGGAAATGAAGACAAGTATTTCCTACGTAAAATGACACGAGTAATCGAACTGTGCCGGCACAATTCAAATCCGAGCCTCCGTTCCTCTGGAATTCACAAATATGTATGAAAACGTGTTTTACAATATTCTGGCTCCCAGGACCGCAATCGGGAAATGAAGACAAGCATTTCCCATGTAAAATGACACGAGTAATCGAGCTGTGCCGGCAGAATTCAAATCCGAGCCTCCGTTCCTCTGGAATTCACTAATATGTATGAAAACGTGTTTTACAGTATTCTGGCTCCCAGGATGGCAATCGAGAAATGAAGACAAGTATTTCCTACGTAAAATGGCACGAGTAATCGAACTGTGCCGGCAGAATTCAAATCCGAGCATCCGTTCCTCTGGAATTCACTAATATGTATGAAAACGTGTTTTACAGTATTCTGGCTCTCAGGATCGCAATCGGGAAATGGAAACAAGCATTTCCCATGTAAAATGACACGAGTAATCGAGCTGTGCCGGCAGAATTCAAATCCGAGCATCCGTTCCTCTGGAATTCACTAAAATGTACGAAAACGTGTTTTACAGTATTCTAGCTCCCAGGATCGCTATCAGGAAATGGGAACAACCATTTCCTGTGTAAAATGACACGAGTAATCGAATGCTGTCGGCAGAATTCAAATCCGAGCCTCTGTTACTCTGGAATTCACAAATATGCATGAAAACGTGTTTTACAGTATTCTGGCTCCCAGGATCGCTATCAGGAAATGGAAGCAAGCATTTCCTACGTAAAATGACACGAGTAATCGAACTGTGCCGGCAGAATTGAAATCCGAGCCTCCGTTCCTCTGGAATTCACTAAAATGTATAGAAACGTGTTTTACAGTATTCTGGCTCTCAGGATCGCAATCGGGAAATGAAGACAAGTATTTCCTACGTAAAATGACACGAGTAATCGAACGGTGCCGGCAGAGTTCAAATACGAGCCTCTGTTGCTCTGGAATTCACTAATATGTATGAAAACGTGTTTTACAGTATTCTGGCTCCCAGGATGGCAATCGAGAAATGAAGACAAGTACTTCCTACGTAAAATGGCACGAGCAATCGAACTGTGCCGACAGAATTTAAATCGGAGCCGCCGTTCTTCCGAAATTCACTAATATGTATGAAAACGTGTTTTACAATATTCTGGCTACCAGGATCGCTATCGGGAAATGGGAACAAGCATTTCCTGCGTAAAATGGCACGAGTAATCGAACTGTGCCGGCAGGATTCAAATCCGAGCATCCGTTCCTCTGAAATCCACTAAAATGTATGAAAACGTGTTTTACAGTATTCTGGCTCCCAAGATCGCAATCGGGAAATGGAAACAAGCATTTCCCATGTAAAATGACACGAGTAATCGAACTGTGCCGGCAGAATTCAAATCCGAGCATCCGTTCCTCTGGAATTCACTAATATGTATGAAAACGTCTTTTACAGTATTCTGGCTCCCAGGATGGCAATCGAGAAATGAAGACAAGTATTTCCTACGTAAAATGACATGAGTAATCGAACTGTGCCGGCACAATTCAAATCCGAGCCTCCGTTCCTCTGGAATTCACAAATATGTATGAAAACGTGTTTTACACAATTTTGGCTCCCAGGATCGCTATCGGGAAATGGGAACAAGCATTTCCTGCGTAAAATGACACGACTAATCGAATGCTGTCGGCAGAATTCAAATCCGAGCCTCCGTTCCTCTGGAATTCCCTAAAATGTATGAAAACGTGTTTTACAGTATTCTGGCTCCCAGGATCGCAATCGGGAAATGAAGACAAGTATTTCCTACGTAAAATGACACGAGTAATCGAACTGTGCCGACAGAGTTCAAATACGAGCCTCTGTTCCTCTGGTATTCACTAATATGTATGAAAACGTGTTTTACAGTATTTTGGCTCCCAGAATTGCTGTCGGGAAATGGGGACAAGCATTTCCTACGTAAAATGACACGAGTAATCGAACTGTGCCGGCAGAATTCCATTCCGAGCCTCCGTTCCTCTGGAATTCACTAATATGTATGAAAACGTGTTTTACAGTATTCTGGCTCTCAGGATCGCAATCGGGAAATGGAAACAAGCATTTCCCATGTAAAATGACACGAGTAATCGAGCTGTGCCGGCAGAATTCAAATCCGAGCATCCGTTCCTCTGGAATTCACTAAAATGTATGAAAACGTGTTTTACAGTATTCTAGCTCCCAGGATCGCTATCAGGAAATGGGAACAAGCATTTCCTGTGTAAAATGACACGAGTAATCGAATGCTGTCGGCAGAATTCAAATCCGAGCCTCTGTTACTCTGGAATTCACAAATATGCATGAAAACGTGTTTTACAGTATTCTGGCTCCCAGGATCGCTATCAGGAAATGGAAGCAAGCATTTCCTACGTAAAATGACACGAGTAATCGAACTGTGCCGGCAGAATTGAAATCCGAGCCTGCGTTCCTCTGGAATTCACTAAAATGTATGGAAACGTGTTTTACAGTATTCTGGCTCTCAGGATCGCAATCGGGAAATGAAGACAAGTATTTCCTACGTAAAATGACACGAGTAATCGAACTGTGCCGGCAGAGTTCACATACGAGCCTCTGTTCCTCTGGTATTCACTAATATGTATGAAAACGTGTTTTACAGTATTTTGGCTCCCAGAATTGCTGTCGGGAAATGGGGACAAGCATTTCCTACGTAAAATGACACGAGTAATCGATCTGTACCGGCAGAATTCAAATCCGAGCATCCGTTCCTCTGGAATTCACTAATATGTATGAAAACGTCTTTTACGGTATTCTGGCTCCCAGGATGGCAATCGAGAAATGAAGACAAGTATTTCCTACGTAAAATGGCACGAGTAATCGAACTGTGCCGGCAGGATTCAAATCCGAGCATCCGTTCCTCTGAAATCCACTAAAATGTATGAAAACGTGTTTTACAGTATTCTGGCTCCCAAGATCGCAATCGGGAAATGGAAACAAGCATTTCCCATGTAAAATGACACGAGTAATCGAACTGTGCCGGCAGAATTCAAATCCGAGCATCCGTTCCTCTGGAATTCACTAATATGTATGAAAACGTCTTTTACAGTATTCTGGCTCCCAGGATGGCAATCGAGAAATGAAGACAAGTATTTCCTACGTAAAATGGCACGAGCAATCGAACTGTGCCGGCAGAATTCAAATACGAGCCTCTGTTCCTCTGGTATTCACTAATATGTATGAAAACGTGTTTTACAGTATTTTGGCTCCCAGAATTGCTGTCGGGAAATGGGGACAAGCATTTCCTACGTAAAATGACACGAGTAATCGAACTGTGCCGGCAGAATTCCATTCCGAGCCTCCGTTCCTCTGGAATTCACTAATATGTATGAAAACGTGTTTTACAGTATTCTGGCTCTCAGGATCGCAATCGGGAAATGGAAACAAGCATTTCCCATGTAAAATGACACGAGTAATCGAGCTGTGCCGGCAGAATTCAAATCCGAGCATCCGTTCCTCTGGAATTCCCTAAAATGTATGAAAACGTGTTTTACAGTATTCTGGCTCCCAGGATCACAATCGGGAAATGAAGACAAGTATTTCCTACGTAAAATGACACGAGTAATCGAACTGTGCCGGCACAATTCAAATCCGAGCCTCCGTTCCTCTGGAATTCACAAATATGTATGAAAACGTGTTTTACACAATTTTGGCTCCCAGGATCGCTATCGGGAAATGGGAACAAGCATTTCCTGCGTAAAATGACACGACTAATCGAATGCTGTCGGCAGAATTCAAATCCGAGCCTCCGTTCCTCTGGAATTCCCTAAAATGTATGAAAACGTGTTTTACAGTATTCTGGCTCCCAGGATCGCAATCGGGAAATGAAGACAAGTATTTCCTACGTAAAATGACACGAGTAATCGAACTGTGCCGACAGAGTTCAAATACGAGCCTCTGTTCCTCTGGTATTCACTAATATGTATGAAAACGTGTTTTACAGTATTTTGGCTCCCAGAATTGCTGTCGGGAAATGGGGACAAGCATTTCCTACGTAAAATGACACGAGTAATCGAACTGTGCCGGCAGAATTCCATTCCGAGCCTCCGTTCCTCTGGAATTCACTAATATGTATGAAAACGTGTTTTACAGTATTCTGGCTCTCAGGATCGCAATCGGGAAATGGAAACAAGCATTTCCCATGTAAAATGACACGAGTAATCGAGCTGTGCCGGCAGAATTCAAATCCGAGCATCCGTTCCTCTGGAATTCACTAAAATGTATGAAAACGTGTTTTACAGTATTCTAGCTCCCAGGATCGCTATCAGGAAATGGGAACAAGCATTTCCTGTGTAAAATGACACGAGTAATCGAATGCTGTCGGCAGAATTCAAATCCGAGCCTCTGTTACTCTGGAATTCACAAATATGCATGAAAACGTGTTTTACAGTATTCTGGCTCCCAGGATCGCTATCAGGAAATGGAAGCAAGCATTTCCTACGTAAAATGACACGAGTAATCGAACTGTGCCGGCAGAATTGAAATCCGAGCCTCCGTTCCTCTGGAATTCACTAAAATGTATGGAAACGTGTTTTACAGTATTCTGGCTCTCAGGATCGCAATCGGGAAATGAAGACAAGTATTTCCTACGTAAAATGACACGAGTAATCGAACTGTGCCGGCAGAGTTCACATACGAGCCTCTGTTCCTCTGGTATTCACTAATATGTATGAAAACGTGTTTTACAGTATTTTGGCTCCCAGAATTGCTGTCGGGAAATGGGGACAAGCATTTCCTACGTAAAATGACACGAGTAATCGAACTGTACCGGCAGAATTCAAATCCGAGCATCCGTTCCTCTGGAATTCACTAATATGTATGAAAACGTCTTTTACAGTATTCTGGCTCCCAGGATGGCAATCGAGAAATGAAGACAAGTATTTCCTACGTAAAATGGCACGAGTAATCGAACTGTGCCGGCAGGATTCAAATCCGAGCATCCGTTCCTCTGAAATCCACTAAAATGTATGAAAACGTGTTTTACAGTATTCTGGCTCCCAAGATCGCAATCGGGAAATGGAAACAAGCATTTCCCATGTAAAATGACACGAGTAATCGAACTGTGCCGGCAGAATTCAAATCCGAGCATCCGTTCCTCTGGAATTCACTAATATGTATGAAAACGTCTTTTACAGTATTCTGGCTCCCAGGATGGCAATCGAGAAATGAAGACAAGTATTTCCTACGTAAAATGGCACGAGCAATCGAACTGTGCCGGCAGAATTCAAATACGAGCCTCTGTTCCTCTGGTATTCACTAATATGTATGAAAACGTGTTTTACAGTATTTTGGCTCCCAGAATTGCTGTCGGGAAATGGGGACAAGCATTTCCTACGTAAAATGACACGAGTAATCGAACTGTGCCGGCAGAATTCCATTCCGAGCCTCCGTTCCTCTGGAATTCACTAATATGTATGAAAACGTGTTTTACAGTATTCTGGCTCTCAGGATCGCAATCGGGAAATGGAAACAAGCATTTCCCATGTAAAATGACACGAGTAATCGAGCTGTGCCGGCAGAATTCAAATCCGAGCATCCGTTCCTCTGGAATTCACTAAAATGTATGAAAACGTGTTTTACAGTATTCTAGCTCCCAGGATCGCTATCAGGAAATGGGAACAAGCATTTCCTGTGTAAAATGACACGAGTAATCGAATGCTGTCGGCAGAATTCAAATCCGAGCCTCTGTTACTCTGGAATTCACAAATATGCATGAAAACGTGTTTTACAGTATTCTGGCTCCCAGGATCGCTATCAGGAAATGGAAGCAAGCATTTCCTACGTAAAATGACACGAGTAATCGAACGGTGCCGGCAGAATTGAAATCCGAGCCTCCGTTCCTCTGGAATTCATTAAAATGTATGGAAACGTGTTTTACAGTATTCTGGCTCTCAGGATCGCAATCGGGAAATGAAGACAAGTATTTCCTACGTAAAATGACACGAGTAATCGAACTGTGCCGGCAGAATTCAAATCCGAGCATCCGTTCCTCTGGAATTCACTAATATGTATGAAAACGTGTTTTACAATATTCTGGCTCCCAGGATCGCAATCGGGAAATGAAGACAAGTATTTCCTACGTAAAATGACATGAGTAATCGAACTGTGCCGGCACAAATCAAATCCGAGCCTCCGTTCCTCTGAAATTCACAAATATGTATGAAAACGTGTTTTACACAATTTTGACTCCCAGGATCGCTATCGGGAAATGGGAACAAGCATTTCCTGCGTAAAATGACACGACTAATCGAATGCTGTCGGCAGAATTCAAATCCGAGCCTCCGTTCCTCTGGAATTCCCTAAAATGTATGAAAACGTGTTTTACAGTATTCTGGCTCCCAGGATCGCAATCGGGAAATGAAGACAAGTATTTCCTACGTAAAATGACACGAGTAATCGAACTGTGCCGACAGAGTTCAAATACGAGCCTCTGTTCCTCTGGTATTCACTAATATGTATGAAAACGTGTTTTACAGTATTTTGGCTCCCAGAATTGCTGTCGGGAAATGGGGACAAGCATTTCCTACGTAAAATGACACGAGTAATCGAACTGTGCCGGCAGAATTCCATTCCGAGCCTCCGTTCCTCTGGAATTCACTAATATGTATGAAAACGTGTTTTACAGTATTCTGGCTCTCAGGATCGCAATCGGGAAATGGAAACAAGCATTTCCCATGTAAAATGACACGAGTAATCGAGCTGTGCCGGCAGAATTCAAATCCGAGCATCCGTTCCTCTGGAATTCACTAAAATGTATGAAAACGTGTTTTACAGTATTCTAGCTCCCAGGATCGCTATCAGGAAATGGGAACAAGCATTTCCTGTGTAAAATGACACGAGTAATCGAATGCTGTCGGCAGAATTCAAATCCGAGCCTCTGTTACTCTGGAATTCACAAATATGCATGAAAACGTGTTTTACAGTATTCTGGCTCCCAGGATCGCTATCAGGAAATGGAAGCAAGCATTTCCTACGTAAAATGACACGAGTAATCGAACTGTGCCGGCAGAATTGAAATCCGAGCCTCCGTTCCTCTGGAATTCACTAAAATGTATGGAAACGTGTTTTACAGTATTCTGGCTCTCAGGATCGCAATCGGGAAATGAAGACAAGTATTTCCTACGTAAAATGACACGAGTAATCGAACTGTGCCGGCAGAGTTCACATACGAGCCTCTGTTCCTCTGGTATTCACTAATATGTATGAAAACGTGTTTTACAGTATTTTGGCTCCCAGAATTGCTGTCGGGAAATGAAGACAAGTATTTCCTACGTAAAATGACACGAGTAATCGAACTGTGCCGGCACAAATCAAATCCGAGCCTCCGTTCCTCTGAAATTCACAAATATGTATGAAAACGTGTTTTACACAATTTTGACTCCCAGGATCGCTATCGGGAAATGGGAACAAGCATTTCCTGCGTAAAATGACACGACTAATCGAATGCTGTCGGCAGAATTCAAATCCGAGCCTCCGTTCCTCTGGAATTCCCTAAAATGTATGAAAACGTGTTTTACAGTATTCTGGCTCCCAGGATCGCAATCGGGAAATGAAGACAAGTATTTCCTACGTAAAATGACACGAGTAATCGAACTGTGCCGACAGAGTTCAAATACGAGCCTCTGTTCCTCTGGTATTCACTAATATGTATGAAAACGTGTTTTACAGTATTTTGGCTCCCAGAATTGCTGTCGGGAAATGGGGACAAGCATTTCCTACGTAAAATGACACGAGTAATCGAACTGTGCCGGCAGAATTCCATTCCGAGCCTCCGTTCCTCTGGAATTCACTAATATGTATGAAAACGTGTTTTACAGTATTCTGGCTCTCAGGATCGCAATCGGGAAATGGAAACAAGCATTTCCCATGTAAAATGACACGAGTAATCGAGCTGTGCCGGCAGAATTCAAATCCGAGCATCCGTTCCTCTGGAATTCACTAAAATGTATGAAAACGTGTTTTACAGTATTCTAGCTCCCAGGATCGCTATCAGGAAATGGGAACAAGCATTTCCTGTGTAAAATGACACGAGTAATCGAATGCTGTCGGCAGAATTCAAATCCGAGCCTCTGTTACTCTGGAATTCACAAATATGCATGAAAACGTGTTTTACAGTATTCTGGCTCCCAGGATCGCTATCAGGAAATGGAAGCAAGCATTTCCTACGTAAAATGACACGAGTAATCGAACTGTGCCGGCACAATTCAAATCCGAGCCTCCGTTCCTCTGAAATTCACAAATATGTATGAAAACGTGTTTTACACAATTTTGACTCCCAGGATCGCTATCGGGAAATGGGAACAAGCATTTCCTGCGTAAAATGACACGACTAATCGAATGCTGTCGGCAGAATTCAAATCCGAGCATCCGTTCCTCTGGAATTCACTAATATGTATGAAAACGTGTTTTACAGTATTCTGGCTCCCAGGATCGCAATCGGGAAATGGAAACAAGCATTTCCCATGTAAAATGACACGAGTAATCGAACTATGCCGGCAGAATTCAAATCCGAGCATCCGTTCCTCTGGAATTCACTAATATGTATTAAAACGTGTTTTACAGTATTCTGGCTCTCAGGATCGCAATCGGGAAATGGAAACAAGCATTTCCCATGTAAAATGACACGAGTAATCGAGCTGTGCCGGCAGAATTCAAATCCGAGCATCCGTTCCTCTGGAATTCACTAAAATGTATGAAAACGTGTTTTACAGTATTCTAGCTCCCAGGATCGCTATCAGGAAATGGGAACAACCATTTCCTGTGTAAAATGACACGAGTAATCGAATGCTGTCGGCAGAATTCAAATCCGAGCCTCTGTTACTCTGGAATTCACAAATATGCATGAAAACGTGTTTTACAGTATTCTGGCTCCCAGGATCGCTATCAGGAAATGGAAGCAAGCATTTCCTACGTAAAATGACACGAGTAATCGAACTGTACCGGCAGAGTTCAAATACGAGCCTCTGTTCCTCTGGAATTCACTAATATGTATGAAAACGTGTTTTACAGTATTCTGGCTCCCAGGATGGCAATCGAGAAATGAAGACAAGTACTTCCTACGTAAAATGGCACGAGCAATCGAACTGTGCCGACAGAATTTAAATCGGAGCCGCCGTTCTTCCGAAATTCACTAATATGTATGAAAACGTGTTTTACAATATTCTGGCTACCAGGATCGCAATCGGAAAATGAAGACAAGCATTTCCCAAGTAAAATGACACGAGTAATCGAACTATGCCGGCAGAATTCAAATCCGAGCATCCGTTCCTATGGAATTCCCTAAAATGTATGAAAACGTGTTTTACAGTATTCTGGCTCCCAGGATCGCAATCGGGAAATGAAGACAAGTATTTCCTACGTAAAATGACACGAGTAATCGAACTGTGCCGGCACAATTCAAATCCGAGCCTCCGTTCCTCTGGAATTCACAAATATGTATGAAAACGTGTTTTACAGTATTTTGGCTCCCAGAATTGCTGTCGGGAAATGGGGACAAGCATTTCCTACGTAAAATGACACGAGTAATCGAACTGTGCCGGCAGAATTCAAATCGGAGCCTCCGTTCCTCTGGAATTCCCTAAAATGTATGAAAACGTCTTTTAGAGTATTCTGGCTCCCAGGATGGCAATCGAGAAATGAAGACAAGTATTTCCTACGTAAAATGGCACGAGCAATCGAACTGTGCCGGCAGAATTCAAATACGAGCCTCTGTTCCTCTGGTATTCACTAATATGTATGAAAACGTGTTTTACAGTATTTTGGCTCCCAGAATTGCTGTCGGGAAATGGGGACAAGTATTTCCTACGTGAAATGGCACGAGCAATCGAACTGTTCCGGCAGAATTCAAATCCGAGCATCCGTTCCTCTGGAATTCACTAATATGTATGAAAACGTGTTTTACAATATTCTGGCTCCCAGGATCGCAATCGGGAAATGAAGACAAGTATTTCCTACGTAAAATGGCACGAGCAATCGAACTGTGCCGGCAGAATTCAAATACGAGCCTCTGTTCCTCTGGAATTCACTAATATGTATGAAAACGTCTTTTACAGTATTCTGGCTCCCAGGATGGCAATCGAGAAATGAAGACAAGTATTTCCTACGTAAAATGGCACGAGCAATCGAACTGTGCCGGCAGAATTCAAATACGAGCCTCTGTTCCTCTGGTATTCACTAATATGTATGAAAACGTGTTTTACAGTATTTTGGCTCCCAGAATTGCTGTCGGGAAATGGGGACAAGCATTTCCTACGTAAAATGACACGAGTAATCGAACTGTGCCGGCAGAATTCCATTCCGAGCCTCCGTTCCTCTGGAATTCACTAATATGTATGAAAACGTGTTTTACAGTATTCTGGCTCTCAGGATCGCAATCGGGAAATGGAAACAAGCATTTCCCATGTAAAATGACACGAGTAATCGAGCTGTGCCGGCAGAATTCAAATCCGAGCATCCGTTCCTCTGGAATTCACTAAAATGTATGAAAACGTGTTTTACAGTATTCTAGCTCCCAGGATCGCTATCAGGAAATGGGAACAAGCATTTCCTGTGTAAAATGACACGAGTAATCGAATGCTGTCGGCAGAATTCAAATCCGAGCCTCTGTTACTCTGGAATTCACAAATATGCATGAAAACGTGTTTTACAGTATTCTGGCTCCCAGGATCGCTATCAGGAAATGGAAGCAAGCATTTCCTACGTAAAATGACACGAGTAATCGAACGGTGCCGGCAGAATTGAAATCCGAGCCTCCGTTCCTCTGGAATTCACTAAAATGTATGGAAACGTGTTTTACAGTATTCTGGCTCCCAGGATCGCAATCGGGAAATGAAGACAAGTATTTCCTACGTAAAATGACACGAGTAATCGAACTGTGCCGGCAGAGTTCACATACGAGCCTCTGTTCCTCTGGTATTCACTAATATGTATGAAAACGTGTTTTACAGTATTTTGGCTCCCAGAATTGCTGTCGGGAAATGGGGACAAGTATTTCCTACGTGAAATGGCACGAGCAATCGAACTGTGCCGGCAGAATTCAAATCCGAGCATCCGTTCCTCTGGAATTCACTAATATGTATGAAAACGTGTTTTACAGTATTCTGGCTCCCAGGATCGCAATCGGGAAATGAAGACAAGTATTTCCTACGTAAAATGACATGAGTAATCGAACTGTGCCGGCACAATTCAAATCCGAGCCTCCGTTCCTCTGAAATTCACAAATATGTATGAAAACGTGTTTTACACAATTTTGACTCCCAGGATCGCTATCGGGAAATGGGAACAAGCATTTCCTGCGTAAAATGACACGACTAATCGAATGCTGTCGGCAGAATTCAAATCCGAGCATCCGTTCCTCTGGAATTCACTAATATGTATGAAAACGTGTTTTACAGTATTCTGGCTCCCAGGATCGCAATCGGGAAATGGAAACAAGCATTTCCCATGTAAAATGACACGAGTAATCGAACTATGCCGGCAGAATTCAAATCCGAGCATCCGTTCCTCTGGAATTCACTAATATGTATTAAAACGTGTTTTACAGTATTCTGGCTCTCAGGATCGCAATCGGGAAATGGAAACAAGCATTTCCCATGTAAAATGACACGAGTAATCGAGCTGTGCCGGCAGAATTCAAATCCGAGCATCCGTTCCTCTGGAATTCACTAAAATGTATGAAAACGTGTTTTACAGTATTCTAGCTCCCAGGATCGCTATCAGGAAATGGGAACAACCATTTCCTGTGTAAAATGACACGAGTAATCGAATGCTGTCGGCAGAATTCAAATCCGAGCCTCTGTTACTCTGGAATTCACAAATATGCATGAAAACGTGTTTTACAGTATTCTAGCTCCCAGGATCGCTATCAGGAAATGGAAGCAAGCATTTCCTACGTAAAATGACACGAGTAATCGAACTGTACCGGCAGAATTGAAATCCGAGCCTCCGTTCCTCTGGAATTCACTAAAATGTATGGAAACGTGTTTTACAGTATTCTGGCTCTCAGGATCGCAATCGGGAAATGAAGACAAGTATTTCCTACGTAAAATGACACGAGTAATCGAACTGTGCCGGCAGAGTTCAAATACGAGCCTCTGTTCCTCTGGAATTCACTAATATGTATGAAAACGTCTTTTAGAGTATTCTGGCTACCAGGATCGCAATCGGAAAATGAAGACAAGCATGTCCCAAGTAAAACGACACGAGTAATCGAACTATGCCGGCAGAATTCAAATCCGAGCATCCGTTCCTCTGGAATTCCCTAAAATGTATGAAAACGTGTTTTACAGTATTCTGGCTCCCAGGATCGCAATCGGGAAATGAAGACAAGTATTTCCTACGTAAAATGACACGAGTAATCGAACTGTGCCGGCACAATTCAAATCCGAGCCTCCGTTCCTCTGGAATTCACAAATATGTATGAAAACGTGTTTTACAATATTCTGGCTCCCAGGATCGCAATCGGGAAATGAAGACAAGTGTTTCCTACGTAAAATGGCACGAGTAATCGAACTGTGCCGGCAGAATTCAAATCCGAGCATCCGTTCCTCTGGAATTCACTAATATGTATGAAAACGTGTTTTACAGTATTCTGGCTCTCAGGATCGCAATCGGGAAATGGAAACAAGCATTTCCCATGTAAAATGACACGAGTAATCGAGCTGTGCCGGCAGAATTCAAATCCGAGCATCCGTTCCTCTGGAATTCACTAAAATGTATGAAAACGTGTTTTACAGTATTCTAGCTCCCAGGATCGCTATCAGGAAATGGGAACAACCATTTCCTGTGTAAAATGACACGAGTAATCGAATGCTGTCGGCAGAATTCAAATCCGAGCCTCTGTTACTCTGGAATTCACAAATATGCATGAAAACGTGTTTTACAGTATTCTGGCTCCCAGGATCGCTATCAGGAAATGGAAGCAAGCATTTCCTACGTAAAATGACACGAGTAATCGAACTGTGCCGGCAGAATTGAAATCCGAGCCTCCGTTCCCCTGGAATTCACTAAAATGTATGGAAACGTGTTTTACAGTATTCTGGCTCTCAGGATCGCAATCGGGAAATGAAGACAAGTATTTCCTACGTAAAATGACACGAGTAATCGAACTGTGCCGGCAGAGTTCAAATACGAGCCTCTGTTCCTCTGGAATTCACTAATATGTATGAAAACGTGTTTTACAGTATTCTGGCTCCCAGGATGGCAATCGAGATATGAAGACAAGTACTTCCTACGTAAAATGGCACGAGCAATCGAACTGTGCCGACAGAATTTAAATCGGAGCCGCCGTTCTTCCGAAATTCACTAATATGTATGAAAACGTGTTTTACAATATTCTGGCTACCAGGATCGCAATCGGAAAATGAAGACAAGCATTTCCCAAGTAAAATGACACGAGTAATCGAACTATGCCGGCAGAATTCAAATCCGAGCATCCGTTCCTCTGGAATTCCCTAAAATGTATGAAAACGTGTTTTACAGTATTCTGGCTCCCAGGATCGCAATCGGGAAATGAAGACAAGTATTTCCTACGTAAAATGACACGAGTAATCGAACTGTGCCGGCACAATTCAAATCCGAGCCTCCGTTCCTCTGGAATTCACAAATATGTATGAAAACGTGTTTTACAGTATTTTGGCTCCCAGAATTGCTGTCGGGAAATGGGGACAAGCATTTCCTACGTAAAATGACACGAGTAATCGAACTGTGCCGGCAGAATTCAAATCGGAGCCTCCGTTCCTCTGGAATTCCCTAAAATGTATGAAAACGTCTTTTAGAGTATTCTGGCTCCCAGGATGGCAATCGAGAAATGAAGACAAGTATTTCCTACGTAAAATGGCACGAGCAATCGAACTGTGCCGGCAGAATTCAAATACGAGCCTCTGTTCCTCTGGTATTCACTAATATGTATGAAAACGTGTTTTACAGTGTTTTGGCTCCCAGAATTGCTGTCGGGAAATGGGGATAAGCATTTCCTACGTAAAATGACACGAGTAATCGAACTGTGCCGGCAGAATTCAAATCGGAGCCTCCGTTCCTCTGGAATTCCCTAAAATGTATCAAAACGTCTTTTACAGTATTCTGGCTCCCAGGATGGCAATCGAGAAATGAAGACAAGTATTTCCTACGTAAAATGGCACGAGCAATCGAACTGTGCCGGCAGAATTCAAATACGAGCCTCTGTTCCTCTGGTATTCACTAATATGTATGAAAACGTGTTTTACAGTATTTTGGCTCCCAGAATTGCTGTCGGGAAATGGGGACAAGTATTTCCTACGTGAAATGGCACGAGCAATCGAACTGTGCCGGCAGAATTCAAATCCGAGCATCCGTTCCTCTGGAATTCACTAATATGTATGAAAACGTGTTTTACAGTATTTTGGCTCCCAGAATTGCTGTCGGGAAATGGGGACAAGTATTTCCTACGTGAAATGGCACGAGCAATTGAACTGTGCCGGCAGGATTCAAATCCGAGCATCCGTTCCTCTGGAATTCACTAATATGTATGAAAACGTGTTTTACAATATTCTGGCTACCAGGATCGCAATCGGAAAATGAAGACAAGCATTTCCCAAGTAAAATGACACGAGTAATCGAACTATGCCGGCAGAATTCAAATCCGAGCATCCGTTCCTCTGGAATTCCCTAAAATGTATGAAAACGTGTTTTACAGTATTCTGGCTCCCAGGATCGCAATCGGGAAATGAAGACAAGTATTTCCTACGTAGAATGACACGAGTAATCGAACTGTGCCGGCACAATTCAAATCCGAGCCTCCGTTCCTCTGGAATTCACAAATATGTATGAAAACGTGTTTTACACAATTTTGGCACCCAGGATCGCTATCGGGAAATGGGAACAAGCATTTTCTGCGTAAAATGACACGACTAATCGAATGCTGTCGGCAGAATTCAAATCCGAGCCTCCGTTCCTCTGGAATTCCCTAAAATGTATGAAAACGTGTTTTACAGTATTCTGGCTCCCAGGATCGCAATCGGGAAATGAAGACAAGTATTTCCTACGTAAAATGACACGAGTAATCGAACTGTGCCGGCAGAGTTCAAATACGAGCCTCTGTTCCTCTGGAATTCACTAATATGTATGAAAACGTGTTTTACAGTACTTTGGTTCCCAGGATCGCTATCAGGAAATGGGAACAAGCATTTCCTGTGTAAAATGACACGAGTAATCGAATGCTGTCGGCAGAATTCAAATCCGAGCCTCTGTTACTCTGGAATTCACAAATATGCATGAAAACGTGTTTTACAGTATTCTGGCTCCCAGGATCGCTATCAGGAAATGGAAGCAAGCATTTCCTACGTAAAATGACACGAGTAATCGAACTGTGCCGGCAGAATTGAAATCCGAGCCTCCGTTCCTCTGGAATTCACTAAAATGTATGGAAACGTGTTTTACAGTATTCTGGCTCTCAGGATCGCAATCGGGAAATGAAGACAAGTATTTCCTACGTAAAATGACACGAGTAATCGAACTGTGCCGGCAGAGTTCACATACGAGCCTCTGTTCCTCTGGTATTCACTAATATGTATGAAAACGTGTTTTACAGTATTTTGGCTCCCAGAATTGCTGTCGGGAAATGGGGACAAGTATTTCCTACGTGAAATGGCACGAGCAATCGAACTGTGCCGGCAGAATTCAAATCCGAGCATCCGTTCCTCTGGAATTCACTAATATGTATGAAAACGTGTTTTACAATATTCTGCCTCCCAGGATCGCAATCGGGAAATGAAGACAAGTATTTCCTACGTAAAATGACATGAGTAATCGAACTGTGCCGGCAGAATTCAAATCCGAGCCTCCGTTCCTCTGAAATTCACAAATATGTATGAAAACGTGTTTTACACAATTTTGACTCCCAGGATCGCTATCGGGAAATGGGAACAAGCATTTCCTGCGTAAAATGACACGACTAATCGAATGCTGTCGGCAGAATTCAAATCCGAGCATCCGTTCCTCTGGAATTCACTAATATGTATGAAAACGTGTTTTACAGTATTCTGGCTCCCAGGATCGCAATCGGGAAATGGAAACAAGCATTTCCCATGTAAAATGACACGAGTAATCGAACTATGCCGGCAGAATTCAAATCCGAGCATCCGTTCCTCTGGAATTCACTAATATGTATTAAAACGTGTTTTACAGTATTCTGGCTCTCAGGATCGCAATCGGGAAATGGAAACAAGCATTTCCCATGTAAAATGACACGAGTAATCGAGCTGTGCCGGCAGAATTCAAATCCGAGCATCCGTTCCTCTGGAATTCACTAAAATGTATGAAAACGTGTTTTACAGTATTCTAGCTCCCAGGATCGCTATCAGGAAATGGGAACAACCATTTCCTGTGTAAAATGACACGAGTAATCGAATGCTGTCGGCAGAATTCAAATCCGAGCCTCTGTTACTCTGGAATTCACAAATATGCATGAAAACGTGTTTTACAGTATTCTGGCTCCCAGGATCGCTATCAGGAAATGGAAGCAAGCATTTCCTACGTAAAATGACACGAGTAATCGAACTGTACCGGCAGAATTGAAATCCGAGCCTCCGTTCCTCTGGAATTCACTAAAATGTATGAAAACGTGTTTTACAGTATTCTGGCTCTCAGGATCGCAATCGGGAAATGAAGACAAGTATTTCCTACGTAAAATGACACGAGTAATCGAACTGTGCCGGCAGAGTTCAAATACGAGCCTCTGTTCCTCTGGAATTCACTAATATGTATGAAAACGTCTTTTAGAGTATTCTGGCTACCAGGATCGCAATCGGAAAATGAAGACAAGCATGTCCCAAGTAAAACGACACGAGTAATCGAACTATGCCGGCAGAATTCAAATCCGAGCATCCGTTCCCCTGGAATTCCCTAAAATGTATGAAAACGTGTTTTACAGTATTCTGGCTCCCAGGATCGCAATCGGGAAATGAAGACAAGTATTTCCTACGTAAAATGACACGAGTAATCGAACTGTGCCGGCACAATTCAAATCCGAGCCTCCGTTCCTCTGGAATTCACAAATATGTATGAAAACGTGTTTTACACAATTTTGGCACCCAGGATCGCTATCGGGAAATGGGAACAAGCATTTTCTGCGTAAAATGACACGACTAATCGAATGCTGTCGGCAGAATTCAAATCCGCGCCTCCGTTCCTCTGGAATTCCCTAAAATGTATGAAAACGTGTTTTACAGTATTCTGGCTCCCAGGATCGCAATCGGGAAATGAAGACAAGTATTTCCTACGTAAAATGACACGAGTAATCGAACTGTGCCGGCAGAGTTCAAATACGAGCCTCTGTTCCTCTGGAATTCACTAATATGTATGAAAACGTGTTTTACAGTACTTTGGTTCCCAGGATCGCTATCAGGAAATGGGAACAAGCATTTCCTGTGTAAAATGACACGAGTAATCGAATGCTGTCGGCAGAATTCAAATCCGAGCCTCTGTTACTCTGGAATTCACAAATATGCATGAAAACGTGTTTTACAGTATTCTGGCTCCCAGGATCGCTATCAGGAAATGGAAGCAAGCATTTCCTACGTAAAATGACACGAGTAATCGAACTGTGCCGGCAGAATTGAAATCCGAGCCTCCGTTCCTCTGGAATTCACTAAAATGTATGGAAACGTGTTTTACAGTATTCTGGCTCCCAGGATCGCAATCGGGAAATGAAGACAAGTATTTCCTACGTAAAATGACACGAGTAATCGAACTGTGCCGGCAGAGTTCACATACGAGCCTCTGTTCCTCTGGTATTCACTAATATGTATGAAAACGTGTTTTACAGTATTTTGGCTCCCAGAATTGCTGTCGGGAAATGGGGACAAGTATTTCCTACGTGAAATGGCACGAGCAATCGAACTGTGCCGGCAGAATTCAAATCCGAGCATCCGTTCCTCTGGAATTCACTAATATGTATGAAAACGTGTTTTACAATATTCTGCCTCCCAGGATCGCAATCGGGAAATGAAGACAAGTATTTCCTACGTAAAATGACATGAGTAATCGAACTGTGCCAGCACAATTCAAATCCGAGCCTCCGTTCCTCTGAAATTCACAAATATGTATGAAAACGTGTTTTACACAATTTTGACTCCCAGGATCGCTATCGGGAAATGGGAACAAGCATTTCCTGCGTAAAATGACACGACTAATCGAATGCTGTCGGCAGAATTCAAATCCGAGCATCCGTTCCTCTGGAATTCACTAATATGTATGAAAACGTGTTTTACAGTATTCTGGCTCCCAGGATCGCAATCGGGAAATGGAAACAAGCATTTCCCATGTAAAATGACACGAGTAATCGAACTGTGCCGGCAGAATTCAAATCCGAGCATCCGTTCCTCTGGAATTCACTAATATGTATTAAAACGTGTTTTACAGTACTTTGGTTCCCAGGATCGCTATCAGGAAATGGGAACAAGCATTTCCTGTGTAAAATGACACGAGTAATCGAATGCTGTCGGCAGAATTCAAATCCGAGCCTCTGTTACTCTGGAATTCACAAATATGCATGAAAACGTGTTTTACAGTATTCTGGCTCCCAGGATCGCTATCAGGAAATGGAAGCAAGCATTTCCTACGTAAAATGACACGAGTAATCGAACTGTGCCGGCAGAATTGAAATCCGAGCCTCCGTTCCTCTGGAATTCACTAAAATGTATGGAAACGTGTTTTACAGTATTCTGGCTCTCAGGATCGCAATCGGGAAATGAAGACAAGTATTTCCTACGTAAAATGACACGAGTAATCGAACTGTGCCGGCAGAGTTCACATACGAGCCTCTGTTCCTCTGGTATTCACTAATATGTATGAAAACGTGTTTTACAGTATTTTGGCTCCCAGAATTGCTGTCGGGAAATGGGGACAAGTATTTCCTACGTGAAATGGCACGAGCAATCGAACTGTGCCGGCAGAATTCAAATCCGAGCATCCGTTCCTCTGGAATTCACTAATATGTATGAAAACGTGTTTTACAATATTCTGCCTCCCAGGATCGCAATCGGGAAATGAAGACAAGTATTTCCTACGTAAAATGACATGAGTAATCGAACTGTGCCGGCACAATTCAAATCCGAGCCTCCGTTCCTCTGAAATTCACAAATATGTATGAAAACGTGTTTTACACAATTTTGACTCCCAGGATCGCTATCGGGAAATGGGAACAAGCATTTCCTGCGTAAAATGACACGACTAATCGAATGCTGTCGGCAGAATTCAAATCCGAGCATCCGTTCCTCTGGAATTCACTAATATGTATGAAAACGTGTTTTACAGTATTCTGGCTCCCAGGATCGCAATCGGGAAATGGAAACAAGCATTTCCCATGTAAAATGACACGAGTAATCGAACTATGCCGGCAGAATTCAAATCCGAGCATCCGTTCCTCTGGAATTCACTAATATGTATTAAAACGTGTTTTACAGTATTCTGGCTCTCAGGATCGCAATCGGGAAATGGAAACAAGCATTTCCCATGTAAAATGACACGAGTAATCGAGCTGTGCCGGCAGAATTCAAATCCGAGCATCCGTTCCTCTGGAATTCACTAAAATGTATGAAAACGTGTTTTACAGTATTCTAGCTCCCAGGATCGCTATCAGGAAATGGGAACAACCATTTCCTGTGTAAAATGACACGAGTAATCGAATGCTGTCGGCAGAATTCAAATCCGAGCCTCTGTTACTCTGGAATTCACAAATATGCATGAAAACGTGTTTTACAGTATTCTGGCTCCCAGGATCGCTATCAGGAAATGGAAGCAAGCATTTCCTACGTAAAATGACACGAGTAATCGAACTGTACCGGCAGAATTGAAATCCGAGCCTCCGTTCCTCTGGAATTCACTAAAATGTATGGAAACGTGTTTTACAGTATTCTGGCTCCCAGGATCGCAATCGGGAAATGAAGACAAGTATTTCCTACGTAAAATGACACGAGTAATCGAACTGTGCCGGCAGAGTTCAAATACGAGCCTCTGTTCCTCTGGAATTCACTAATATGTATGAAAACGTCTTTTAGAGTATTCTGGCTACCAGGATCGCAATCGGAAAATGAAGACAAGCATGTCCCAAGTAAAACGACACGAGTAATCGAACTATGCCGGCAGAATTCAAATCCGAGCATCCGTTCCCCTGGAATTCCCTAAAATGTATGAAAACGTGTTTTACAGTATTCTGGCTCCCAGGATCGCAATCGGGAAATGAAGACAAGTATTTCCTACGTAAAATGACACGAGTAATCGAACTGTGCCGGCACAATTCAAATCCGAGCCTCCGTTCCTCTGGAATTCACAAATATGTATGAAAACGTGTTTTACACAATTTTGGCACCCAGGATCGCTATCGGGAAATGGGAACAAGCATTTTCTGCGTAAAATGACACGACTAATCGAATGCTGTCGGCAGAATTCAAATCCGAGCCTCCGTTCCTCTGGAATTCCCTAAAATGTATGAAAACGTGTTTTACAGTATTCTGGCTCCCAGGATCGCAATCGGGAAATGAAGACAAGTATTTCCTACGTAAAATGACACGAGTAATCGAACTGTGCCGGCAGAGTTCAAATACGAGCCTCTGTTCCTCTGGAATTCACTAATATGTATGAAAACGTGTTTTACAGTACTTTGGTTCCCAGGATCGCTATCAGGAAATGGGAACAAGCATTTCCTGTGTAAAATGACACGAGTAATCGAATGCTGTCGGCAGAATTCAAATCCGAGCCTCTGTTACTCTGGAATTCACAAATATGCATGAAAACGTGTTTTACAGTATTCTGGCTCCCAGGATCGCTATCAGGAAATGGAAGCAAGCATTTCCTACGTAAAATGACACGAGTAATCGAACTGTGCCGGCAGAATTGAAATCCGAGCCTCCGTTCCTCTGGAATTCACTAAAATGTATGGAAACGTGTTTTACAGTATTCTGGCTCTCAGGATCGCAATCGGGAAATGAAGACAAGTATTTCCTACGTAAAATGACACGAGTAATCGAACTGTGCCGGCAGAGTTCACATACGAGCCTCTGTTCCTCTGGTATTCACTAATATGTATGAAAACGTGTTTTACAGTATTTTGGCTCCCAGAATTGCTGTCGGGAAATGGGGACAAGTATTTCCTACGTGAAATGGCACGAGCAATCGAACTGTGCCGGCAGAATTCAAATCCGAGCATCCGTTCCTCTGGAATTCACTAATATGTATGAAAACGTGTTTTACAATATTCTGCCTCCCAGGATCGCAATCGGGAAATGAAGACAAGTATTTCCTACGTAAAATGACATGAGTAATCGAACTGTGCCAGCACAATTCAAATCCGAGCCTCCGTTCCTCTGAAATTCACAAATATGTATGAAAACGTGTTTTACACAATTTTGACTCCCAGGATCGCTATCGGGAAATGGGAACAAGCATTTCCTGCGTAAAATGACACGACTAATCGAATGCTGTCGGCAGAATTCAAATCCGAGCATCCGTTCCTCTGGAATTCACTAATATGTATGAAAACGTGTTTTACAGTATTCTGGCTCCCAGGATCGCAATCGGGAAATGGAAACAAGCATTTCCCATGTAAAATGACACGAGTAATCGAACTGTGCCGGCAGAATTCAAATCCGAGCATCCGTTCCTCTGGAATTCACTAATATGTATTAAAACGTGTTTTACAGTATTCTGGCTCTCAGGATCGCAATCGGGAAATGGAAACAAGCATTTCCCATGTAAAATGACACGAGTAATCGAGCTGTGCCGGCAGAATTCAAATCCGAGCATCCGTTCCTCTGGAATTCACTAAAATGTATGAAAACGTGTTTTACAGTATTCTAGCTCCCAGGATCGCTATCAGGAAATGGGAACAACCATTTCCTGTGTAAAATGACACGAGTAATCGAATGCTGTCGGCAGAATTCAAATCCGAGCCTCTGTTACTCTGGAATTCACAAATATGCATGAAAACGTGTTTTACAGTATTCTGGCTCCCAGGATCGCTATCAGGAAATGGAAGCAAGCATTTCCTACGTAAAATGACACGAGTAATCGAACTGTACCGGCAGAATTGAAATCCGAGCCTCCGTTCCTCTGGAATTCACTAAAATGTATGGAAACGTGTTTTACAGTATTCTGGCTCTCAGGATCGCAATCGGGAAATGGAAACAAGCATTTCCCATGTAAAATGACACGAGTAATCGAGCTGTGCCGGCAGAATTCAAATCCGAGCATCCGTTCCTCTGGAATTCACTAAAATGTATGAAAACGTGTTTTACAGTATTCTAGCTCCCAGGATCGCTATCAGGAAATGGGAACAACCATTTCCTGTGTAAAATGACACGAGTAATCGAATGCTGTCGGCAGAATTCAAATCCGAGCCTCTGTTACTCTGGAATTCACAAATATGCATGAAAACGTGTTTTACAGTATTCTGGCTCCCAGGATCGCTATCAGGAAATGGAAGCAAGCATTTCCTACGTAAAATGACACGAGTAATCGAACTGTACCGGCAGAATTGAAATCCGAGCCTCCGTTCCTCTGGAATTCACTAAAATGTATGGAAACGTGTTTTACAGTATTCTGGCTCTCAGGATCGCAATCGGGAAATGAAGACAAGTATTTCCTACGTAAAATGACACGAGTAATCGAACTGTGCCGGCAGAGTTCAAATACGAGCCTCTGTTCCTCTGGAATTCACTAATATGTATGAAAACGTCTTTTAGAGTATTCTGGCTACCAGGATCGCAATCGGAAAATGAAGACAAGCATGTCCCAAGTAAAACGACACGAGTAATCGAACTATGCCGGCAGAATTCAAATCCGAGCATCCGTTCCTCTGGAATTCCCTAAAATGTATGAAAACGTGTTTTACAGTATTCTGGCTCCCAGGATCGCAATCGGGAAATGAAGACAAGTATTTCCTACGTAAAATGACACGAGTAATCGAACTGTGCCGGCACAATTCAAATCCGAGCCTCCGTTCCTCTGGAATTCACAAATATGTATGAAAACGTGTTTTACAATATTCTGGCTCCCAGGATCGCAATCGGGAAATGAAGACAAGTGTTTCCTACGTAAAATGGCACGAGTAATCGAACTGTGCCGGCAGAATTCAAATCCGAGCATCCGTTCCTCTGGAATTCACTAATATGTATGAAAACGTGTTTTACAGTATTCTGGCTCTCAGGATCGCAATCGGGAAATGGAAACAAGCATTTCCCATGTAAAATGACACGAGTAATCGAGCTGTGCCGGCAGAATTCAAATCCGAGCATCCGTTCCTCTGGAATTCACTAAAATGTATGAAAACGTGTTTTACAGTATTCTAGCTCCCAGGATCGCTATCAGGAAATGGGAACAACCATTTCCTGTGTAAAATGACACGAGTAATCGAATGCTGTCGGCAGAATTCAAATCCGAGCCTCTGTTACTCTGGAATTCACAAATATGCATGAAAACGTGTTTTACAGTATTCTGGCTCCCAGGATCGCTATCAGGAAATGGAAGCAAGCATTTCCTACGTAAAATGACACGAGTAATCGAACTGTGCCGGCAGAATTGAAATCCGAGCCTCCGTTCCTCTGGAATTCACTAAAATGTATGGAAACGTGTTTTACAGTATTCTGGCTCTCAGGATCGCAATCGGGAAATGGAAACAAGCATTTCCCATGTAAAATGACACGAGTAATCGAGCTGTGCCGGCAGAATTCAAATCCGAGCATCCGTTCCTCTGGAATTCACTAAAATGTATGAAAACGTGTTTTACAGTATTCTAGCTCCCAGGATCGCTATCAGGAAATGGGAACAAGCATTTCCTGTGTAAAATGACACGAGTAATCGAATGCTGTCGGCAGAATTCAAATCCGAGCCTCTGTTACTCTGGAATTCACAAATATGCATGAAAACGTGTTTTACAGTATTCTGGCTCCCAGGATCGCTATCAGGAAATGGAAGCAAGCATTTCCTACGTAAAATGACACGAGTAATCGAACTGTGCCGGCAGAATTGAAATCCGAGCCTCCGTTCCTCTGGAATTCACTAAAATGTATGGAAACGTGTTTTACAGTATTCTGGCTCTCAGGATCGCAATCGGGAAATGAAGACAAGTATTTCCTACGTAAAATGACACGAGTAATCGAACTGTGCCGGCAGAGTTCACATACGAGCCTCTGTTCCTCTGGTATTCACTAATATGTATGAAAACGTGTTTTACAGTATTTTGGCTCCCAGAATCGCTATCGGGAAATGAAGACAAGTATTTCCTACGTAAAATGACATGAGTAATCGAACTGTGCCGGCACAAATCAAATCCGAGCCTCCGTTCCTCTGAAATTCACAAATATGTATGAAAACGTGTTTTACACAATTTTGACTCCCAGGATCGCTATCGGGCAATGGGAACAAGCATTTCCTGCGTAAAATGACACGACTAATCGAATGCTGTCGGCAGAATTCAAATCCGAGCCTCCGTTCCTCTGGAATTCCCTAAAATGTATGAAAACGTGTTTTACAGTATTCTGGCTCCCAGGATCGCAATCGGGAAATGAAGACAAGTATTTCCTACGTAAAATGACACGAGTAATCGAACTGTGCCGACAGAGTTCAAATACGAGCCTCTGTTCCTCTGGTATTCACTAATATGTATGAAAACGTGTTTTACAGTATTTTGGCTCCCAGAATTGCTGTCGGGAAATGGGGACAAGCATTTCCTACGTAAAATGACACGAGTAATCGAACTGTGCCGGCAGAATTCCATTCCGAGCCTCCGTTCCTCTGGAATTCACTAATATGTATGAAAACGTGTTTTACAGTATTCTGGCTCTCAGGATCGCAATCGGGAAATGGAAACAAGCATTTCCCATGTAAAATGACACGAGTAATCGAGCTGTGCCGGCAGAATTCAAATCCGAGCATCCGTTCCTCTGGAATTCACTAAAATGTATGAAAACGTGTTTTACAGTATTCTAGCTCCCAGGATCGCTATCAGGAAATGGGAACAAGCATTTCCTGTGTAAAATGACACGAGTAATCGAATGCTGTCGGCAGAATTCAAATCCGAGCCTCTGTTACTCTGGAATTCACAAATATGCATGAAAACGTGTTTTACAGTATTCTGGCTCCCAGGATCGCTATCAGGAAATGGAAGCAAGCATTTCCTACGTAAAATGACACGAGTAATCGAACTGTGCCGGCACAATTCAAATCCGAGCCTCCGTTCCTCTGAAATTCACAAATATGTATGAAAACGTGTTTTACACAATTTTGACTCCCAGGATCGCTATCGGGAAATGGGAACAAGCATTTCCTGCGTAAAATGACACGACTAATCGAATGCTGTCGGCAGAATTCAAATCCGAGCATCCGTTCCTCTGGAATTCACTAATATGTATGAAAACGTGTTTTACAGTATTCTGGCTCCCAGGATCGCAATCGGGAAATGGAAACAAGCATTTCCCATGTAAAATGACACGAGTAATCGAACTATGCCGGCAGAATTCAAATCCGAGCATCCGTTCCTCTGGAATTCACTAATATGTATTAAAACGTGTTTTACAGTATTCTGGCTCTCAGGATCGCAATCGGGAAATGGAAACAAGCATTTCCCATGTAAAATGACACGAGTAATCGAGCTGTGCCGGCAGAATTCAAATCCGAGCATCCGTTCCTCTGGAATTCACTAAAATGTATGAAAACGTGTTTTACAGTATTCTAGCTCCCAGGATCGCTATCAGGAAATGGGAACAACCATTTCCTGTGTAAAATGACACGAGTAATCGAATGCTGTCGGCAGAATTCAAATCCGAGCCTCTGTTACTCTGGAATTCACAAATATGCATGAAAACGTGTTTTACAGTATTCTGGCTCCCAGGATCGCTATCAGGAAATGGAAGCAAGCATTTCCTACGTAAAATGACACGAGTAATCGAACTGTACCGGCAGAGTTCAAATACGAGCCTCTGTTCCTCTGGAATTCACTAATATGTATGAAAACGTGTTTTACAGTATTCTGGCTCCCAGGATGGCAATCGAGAAATGAAGACAAGTACTTCCTACGTAAAATGGCACGAGCAATCGAACTGTGCCGACAGAATTTAAATCGGAGCCGCCGTTCTTCCGAAATTCACTAATATGTATGAAAACGTGTTTTACAATATTCTGGCTACCAGGATCGCAATCGGAAAATGAAGACAAGCATTTCCCAAGTAAAATGACACGAGTAATCGAACTATGCCGGCAGAATTCAAATCCGAGCATCCGTTCCTCTGGAATTCCCTAAAATGTATGAAAACGTGTTTTACAGTATTCTGGCTCCCAGGATCGCAATCGGGAAATGAAGACAAGTATTTCCTACGTAAAATGACACGAGTAATCGAACTGTGCCGGCACAATTCAAATCCGAGCCTCCGTTCCTCTGGAATTCACAAATATGTATGAAAACGTGTTTTACAGTATTTTGGCTCCCAGAATTGCTGTCGGGAAATGGGGACAAGCATTTCCTACGTAAAATGACACGAGTAATCGAACTGTGCCGGCAGAATTCAAATCGGAGCCTCCGTTCCTCTGGAATTCACTAAAATGTATGAAAACGTGTTTTACAGTATTCTAGCTCCCAGGATCGCTATCAGGAAATGGGAACAACCATTTCCTGTGTAAAATGACACGAGTAATCGAATGCTGTCGGCAGAATTCAAATCCGAGCCTCTGTTACTCTGGAATTCACAAATATGCATGAAAACGTGTTTTACAGTATTCTGGCTCCCAGGATCGCTATCAGGAAATGGAAGCAAGCATTTCCTACGTAAAATGACACGAGTAATCGAACTGTGCCGGCAGAATTGAAATCCGAGCCTCCGTTCCCCTGGAATTCACTAAAATGTATGGAAACGTGTTTTACAGTATTCTGGCTCTCAGGATCGCAATCGGGAAATGGAAACAAGCATTTCCCATGTAAAATGACACGAGTAATCGAGCTGTGCCGGCAGAATTCAAATCCGAGCATCCGTTCCTCTGGAATTCACTAAAATGTATGAAAACGTGTTTTACAGTATTCTAGCTCCCAGGATCGCTATCAGGAAATGGGAACAAGCATTTCCTGTGTAAAATGACACGAGTAATCGAATGCTGTCGGCAGAATTCAAATCCGAGCCTCTGTTACTCTGGAATTCACAAATATGCATGAAAACGTGTTTTACAGTATTCTGGCTCCCAGGATCGCTATCAGGAAATGGAAGCAAGCATTTCCTACGTAAAATGACACGAGTAATCGAACTGTGCCGGCAGAATTGAAATCCGAGCCTCCGTTCCTCTGGAATTCACTAAAATGTATGGAAACGTGTTTTACAGTATTCTGGCTCTCAGGATCGCAAACGGGAAATGAAGACAAGTATTTCCTACGTAAAATGACACGAGTAATCGAACTGTGCCGGCAGAGTTCACATACGAGCCTCTGTTCCTCTGGTATTCACTAATATGTATGAAAACGTGTTTTACAGTATTTTGGCTCCCAGAATTGCTGTCGGGAAATGAAGACAAGTATTTCCTACGTAAAATGACATGAGTAATCGAACTGTGCCGGCACAAATCAAATCCGAGCCTCCGTTCCTCTGAAATTCACAAATATGTATGAAAACGTGTTTTACACAATTTTGACTCCCAGGATCGCTATCGGGAAATGGGAACAAGCATTTCCTGCGTAAAATGACACGACTAATCGAATGCTGTCGGCAGAATTCAAATCCGAGCCTCCGTTCCTCTGGAATTCCCTAAAATGTATGAAAACGTGTTTTACAGTATTCTGGCTCCCAGGATCGCAATCGGGAAATGAAGACAAGTATTTCCTACGTAAAATGACACGAGTAATCGAACTGTGCCGACAGAGTTCAAATACGAGCCTCTGTTCCTCTGGTATTCACTAATATGTATGAAAACGTGTTTTACAGTATTTTGGCTCCCAGAATTGCTGTCGGGAAATGGGGACAAGCATTTCCTACGTAAAATGACACGAGTAATCGAACTGTGCCGGCAGAATTCCATTCCGAGCCTCCGTTCCTCTGGAATTCACTAATATGTATGAAAACGTGTTTTACAGTATTCTGGCTCTCAGGATCGCAATCGGGAAATGGAAACAAGCATTTCCCATGTAAAATGACACGAGTAATCGAGCTGTGCCGGCAGAATTCAAATCCGAGCATCCGTTCCTCTGGAATTCACTAAAATGTATGAAAACGTGTTTTACAGTATTCTAGCTCCCAGGATCGCTATCAGGAAATGGGAACAAGCATTTCCTGTGTAAAATGACACGAGTAATCGAATGCTGTCGGCAGAATTCAAATCCGAGCCTCTGTTACTCTGGAATTCACAAATATGCATGAAAACGTGTTTTACAGTATTCTGGCTCCCAGGATCGCTATCAGGAAATGGAAGCAAGCATTTCCTACGTAAAATGACACGAGTAATCGAACTGTGCCGGCACAAATCAAATCCGAGCCTCCGTTCCTCTGAAATTCACAAATATGTATGAAAACGTGTTTTACACAATTTTGACTCCCAGGATCGCTATCGGGAAATGGGAACAAGCATTTCCTGTGTAAAATGACACGAGTAATCGAATGCTGTCGGCAGAATTCAAATCCGAGCCTCTGTTACTCTGGAATTCACAAATATGCATGAAAACGTGTTTTACAGTATTCTGGCTCCCAGGATCGCTATCAGGAAATGGAAGCAAGCATTTCCTACGTAAAATGACACGAGTAATCGAACTGTGCCGGCACAAATCAAATCCGAGCCTCCGTTCCTCTGAAATTCACAAATATGTATGAAAACGTGTTTTACACAATTTTGACTCCCAGGATCGCTATCGGGAAATGGGAACAAGCATTTCCTGCGTAAAATGACACGACTAATCGAATGCTGTCGGCAGAATTCAAATCCGAGCATCCGTTCCTCTGGAATTCACTAATATGTATGAAAACGTGTTTTACAGTATTCTGGCTCCCAGGATCGCAATCGGGAAATGGAAACAAGCATTTCCCATGTAAAATGACACGAGTAATCGAACTATGCCGGCAGAATTCAAATCCGAGCATCCGTTCCTCTGGAATTCACTAATATGTATTAAAACGTGTTTTACAGTATTCTGGCTCTCAGGATCGCAATCGGGAAATGGAAACAAGCATTTCCCATGTAAAATGACACGAGTAATCGAGCTGTGCCGGCAGAATTCAAATCCGAGCCTCCGTTCCTCTGGAATTCACTAAAATGTATGAAAACGTGTTTTACAGTATTCTAGCTCCCAGGATCGCTATCAGGAAATGGGAACAACCATTTCCTGTGTAAAATGACACGAGTAATCGAATGCTGTCGGCAGAATTCAAATCCGAGCCTCTGTTACTCTGGAATTCACAAATATGCATGAAAACGTGTTTTACAGTATTCTGGCTCCCAGGATCGCTATCAGGAAATGGAAGCAAGCATTTCCTACGTAAAATGACACGAGTAATCGAACTGTACCGGCAGAGTTCAAATACGAGCCTCTGTTCCTCTGGAATTCACTAATATGTATGAAAACGTGTTTTACAGTATTCTGGCTCCCAGGATGGCAATCGAGAAATGAAGACAAGTACTTCCTACGTAAAATGGCACGAGCAATCGAACTGTGCCGACAGAATTTAAATCGGAGCCGCCGTTCTTCCGAAATTCACTAATATGTATGAAAACGTGTTTTACAATATTCTGGCTACCAGGATCGCAATCGGAAAATGAAGACAAGCATTTCCCAAGTAAAATGACACGAGTAATCGAACTATGCCGGCAGAATTCAAATCCGAGCATCCGTTCCTCTGGAATTCCCTAAAATGTATGAAAACGTGTTTTACAGTATTCTGGCTCCCAGGATCGCAATCGGGAAATGAAGACAAGTATTTCCTACGTAAAATGACACGAGTAATCGAACTGTGCCGGCACAATTCAAATCCGAGCCTCCGTTCCTCTGGAATTCACTAATATGTATGAAAACGTGTTTTACAGTATTTTGGCTCCCAGAATTGCTGTCGGGAAATGGGGACAAGCATTTCCTACGTAAAATGACACGAGCAATCGAACTGTGCCGGCAGAATTCAAATCGGAGCCTCCGTTCCTCTGGAATTCCCTAAAATGTATGAAAACGTCTTTTAGAGTATTCTGGCTCCCAGGATGGCAATCGAGAAATGAAGACAAGTATTTCCTACGTAAAATGGCACGAGCAATCGAACTGTGCCGGCAGAATTCAAATACGAGCCTCTGTTCCTCTGGAATTCACTAATATGTATGAAAACGTGTTTTACAGTATTTTGGCTCCCAGAATTGCTGTCGGGAAATGGGGACAAGTATTTCCTACGTGAAATGGCACGAGCAATCGAACTGTGCCGGCAGAATTCAAATCCGAGCATCCGTTCCTCTGGAATTCACTAATATGTATGAAAACGTGTTTTACAATATTCTGGCTCCCAGGATCGCAATCGGGAAATGAAGACAAGTATTTCCTACGTAAAATGGCACGAGCAATCGAACTGTGCCGGCAGAATTCAAATACGAGCCTCTGTTCCTCTGGAATTCACTAATATGTATGAAAACGTCTTTTACAGTATTCTGGCTCCCAGGATGGCAATCGAGAAATGAAGACAAGTATTTCCTACGTAAAATGGCACGAGCAATCGAACTGTGCCGGCAGAATTCAAATACGAGCCTCTGTTCCTCTGGTATTCACTAATATGTATGAAAACGTGTTTTACAGTATTTTGGCTCCCAGAATTGCTGTCGGGAAATGGGGACAAGCATTTCCTACGTAAAATGACACGAGTAATCGAACTGTGCCGGCAGAATTCAAATCCGAGCCTCCGTTCCTCTGGAATTCACTAATATGTATGAAAACGTGTTTTACAGTATTCTGGCTCTCAGGATCGCAATCGGGAAATGGAAACAAGCATTTCCCATGTAAAATGACACGAGTAATCGAGCTGTGCCGGCAGAATTCAAATCCGAGCATCCGTTCCTCTGGAATTCACTAAAATGTATGAAAACGTGTTTTACAGTATTCTAGCTCCCAGGATCGCTATCAGGAAATGGGAACAAGCATTTCCTGTGTAAAATGACACGAGTAATCGAATGCTGTCGGCAGAATTCAAATCCGAGCCTCTGTTACTCTGGAATTCACAAATATGCATGAAAACGTGTTTTACAGTATTCTGGCTCCCAGGATCGCTATCAGGAAATGGAAGCAAGCATTTCCTACGTAAAATGACACGAGTAATCGAACGGTGCCGGCAGAATTGAAATCCGAGCCTCCGTTCCTCTGGAATTCACTAAAATGTATGGAAACGTGTTTTACAGTATTCTGGCTCTCAGGATCGCAATCGGGAAATGAAGACAAGTATTTCCTACGTAAAATGACACGAGTAATCGAACTGTGCCGGCAGAGTTCACATACGAGCCTCTGTTCCTCTGGTATTCACTAATATGTATGAAAACGTGTTTTACAGTATTTTGGCTCCCAGAATTGCTGTCGGGAAATGGGGACAAGTATTTCCTACGTGAAATGGCACGAGCAATCGAACTGTGCCGGCAGAATTCAAATCCGAGCATCCGTTCCTCTGGAATTCACTAATATGTATGAAAACGTGTTTTACAATATTCTGGCTCCCAGGATCGCAATCGGGAAATGAAGACAAGTATTTCCTACGTAAAATGACATGAGTAATCGAACTGTGCCGGCACAAATCAAATCCGAGCCTCCGTTCCTCTGAAATTCACAAATATGTATGAAAACGTGTTTTACACAATTTTGACTCCCAGGATCGCTATCGGGAAATGGGAACAAGCATTTCCTGCGTAAAATGACACGACTAATCGAATGCTGTCGGCAGAATTCAAATCCGAGCATCCGTTCCTCTGGAATTCACTAATATGTATGAAAACGTGTTTTACAGTATTCTGGCTCCCAGGATCGCAATCGGGAAATGGAAACAAGCATTTCCCATGTAAAATGACACGAGTAATCGAACTATGCCGGCAGAATTCAAATCCGAGCATCCGTTCCTCTGGAATTCACTAATATGTATTAAAACGTGTTTTACAGTATTCTGGCTCTCAGGATCGCAATCGGGAAATGGAAACAAGCATTTCCCATGTAAAATGACACGAGTAATCGAGCTGTGCCGGCAGAATTCAAATCCGAGCATCCGTTCCTCTGGAATTCACTAAAATGTATGAAAACGTGTTTTACAGTATTCTAGCTCCCAGGATCGCTATCAGGAAATGGGAACAACCATTTCCTGTGTAAAATGACACGAGTAATCGAATGCTGTCGGCAGAATTCAAATCCGAGCCTCTGTTACTCTGGAATTCACAAATATGCATGAAAACGTGTTTTACAGTATTCTGGCTCCCAGGATCGCTATCAGGAAATGGAAGCAAGCATTTCCTACGTAAAATGACACGAGTAATCGAACTGTACCGGCAGAGTTCAAATACGAGCCTCTGTTCCTCTGGAATTCACTAATATGTATGAAAACGTGTTTTACAGTATTCTGGCTCCCAGGATGGCAATCGAGAAATGAAGACAAGTACTTCCTACGTAAAATGGCACGAGCAATCGAACTGTGCCGACAGAATTTAAATCGGAGCCGCCGTTCTTCCGAAATTCACTAATATGTATGAAAACGTGTTTTACAATATTCTGGCTACCAGGATCGCAATCGGAAAATGAAGACAAGCATTTCCCAAGTAAAATGACACGAGTAATCGAACTATGCCGGCAGAATTCAAATCCGAGCATCCGTTCCTCTGGAATTCACTAAAATGTATGAAAACGTGTTTTACAGTATTCTGGCTCCCAGGATCGCAATCGGGAAATGAAGACAAGTATTTCCTGCGTAAAATGACACGAGTAATCGAACTGTGCCGGCACAATTCAAATCCGAGCCTCCGTTCCTCTGGAATTCACAAATATGTATGAAAACGTGTTTTACAGTATTTTGGCTCCCAGAATTGCTGTCGGGAAATGGGGACAAGCATTTCCTACGTAAAATGACACGAGTAATCGAACTGTGCCGGCAGAATTCAAATCGGAGCCTCCGTTCCTCTGGAATTCCCTAAAATGTATGAAAACGTCTTTTAGAGTATTCTGGCTCCCAGGATGGCAATCGAGAAATGAAGACAAGTATTTCCTACGTAAAATGGCACGAGCAATCGAACTGTGCCGGCAGAATTCAAATACGAGCCTCTGTTCCTCTGGTATTCACTAATATGTATGAAAACGTGTTTTACAGTATTTTGGCTCCCAGAATTGCTGTCGGGAAATGGGGACAAGTATTTCCTACGTGAAATGGCACGAGCAATCGAACTGTGCCGGCAGAATTCAAATCCGAGCATCCGTTCCTCTGGAATTCACTAATATGTATGAAAACGTGTTTTACAATATTCTGGCTCCCAGGATCGCAATCGGGAAATGAAGACAAGTATTTCCTACGTAAAATGGCACGAGCAATCGAACTGTGCCGGCAGAATTCAAATACGAGCCTCTGTTCCTCTGGAATTCACTAATATGTATGAAAACGTGTTTTACAGTATTCTGGCTCCCAGGATGGCAATCGAGAAATGAAGACAAGTATTTCCTACGTAAAATGGCACGAGCAATCGAACTGTGCCGGCAGAATTCAAATACGAGCCTCTGTTCCTCTGGTATTCACTAATATGTATGAAAACGTGTTTTACAGTATTTTGGCTCCCAGAATTGCTGTCGGGAAATGGGGACAAGCATTTCCTACGTAAAATGACACGAGTAATCGAACTGTGCCGGCAGAATTCAATTCCGAGCCTCCGTTCCTCTGGAATTCACTAATATGTATGAAAACGTGTTTTACAGTATTCTGGCTCTCAGGATCGCAATCGGGAAATGGAAACAAGCATTTCCCATGTAAAATGACACGAGTAATCGAGCTGTGCCGGCAGAATTCAAATCCGAGCATCCGTTCCTCTGGAATTCACTAATATGTATGAAAACGTGTTTTACAGTATTCTAGCTCCCAGGATCGCTATCAGGAAATGGGAACAAGCATTTCCTGTGTAAAATGACACGAGTAATCGAATGCTGTCGGCAGAATTCAAATCCGAGCCTCTGTTACTCTGGAATTCACAAATATGCATGAAAACGTGTTTTACAGTATTCTGGCTCCCAGGATCGCTATCAGGAAATGGAAGCAAGCATTTCCTACGTAAAATGACACGAGTAATCGAACGGTGCCGGCAGAATTCAAATCCGAGCCTCCGTTCCTCTGGAATTCACTAAAATGTATGGAAACGTGTTTTACAGTATTCTGGCTCTCAGGATCGCAATCGGGAAATGAAGACAAGTATTTCCTACGTAAAATGACACGAGTAATCGAACTGTGCCGGCAGAGTTCACATACGAGCCTCTGTTCCTCTGGTATTCACTAATATGTATGAAAACGTGTTTTACAGTATTTTGGCTCCCAGAATTGCTGTCGGGAAATGGGGACAAGTATTTCCTACGTGAAATGGCACGAGCAATCGAACTGTGCCGGCAGAATTCAAATCCGAGCATCCGTTCCTCTGGAATTCACTAATATGTATGAAAACGTGTTTTACAATATTCTGGCTCCCAGGATCGCAATCGGGAAATGAAGACAAGTATTTCCTACGTAAAATGACATGAGTAATCGAACTGTGCCGGCACAAATCAAATCCGAGCCTCCGTTCCTCTGAAATTCACAAATATGTATGAAAACGTGTTTTACACAATTTTGACTCCCAGGATCGCTATCGGGAAATGGGAACAAGCATTTCCTGCGTAAAATGACACGACTAATCGAATGCTGTCGGCAGAATTCAAATCCGAGCATCCGTTCCTCTGGAATTCACTAATATGTATGAAAACGTGTTTTACAGTATTCTGGCTCCCAGGATCGCAATCGGGAAATGGAAACAAGCATTTCCCATGTAAAATGACACGAGTAATCGAACTATGCCGGCAGAATTCAAATCCGAGCATCCGTTCCTCTGGAATTCACTAATATGTATTAAAACGTGTTTTACAGTATTCTGGCTCTCAGGATCGCAATCGGGAAATGGAAACAAGCATTTCCCATGTAAAATGACACGAGTAATCGAGCTGTGCCGGCAGAATTCAAATCCGAGCATCCGTTCCTCTGGAATTCACTAAAATGTATGAAAACGTGTTTTACAGTATTCTAGCTCCCAGGATCGCTATCAGGAAATGGGAACAACCATTTCCTGTGTAAAATGACACGAGTAATCGAATGCTGTCGGCAGAATTCAAATCCGAGCCTCTGTTACTCTGGAATTCACAAATATGCATGAAAACGTGTTTTACAGTATTCTGGCTCCCAGGATCGCTATCAGGAAATGGAAGCAAGCATTTCCTACGTAAAATGACACGAGTAATCGAACTGTACCGGCAGAATTGAAATCCGAGCCTCCGTTCCTCTGGAATTCACTAAAATGTATGGAAACGTGTTTTACAGTATTCTGGCTCTCAGGATCGCAATCGGGAAATGAAGACAAGTATTTCCTACGTAAAATGACACGAGTAATCGAACTGTGCCGGCAGAGTTCAAATACGAGCCTCTGTTCCTCTGGAATTCACTAATATGTATGAAAACGTCTTTTAGAGTATTCTGGCTACCAGGATCGCAATCGGAAAATGAAGACAAGCATGTCCCAAGTAAAACGACACGAGTAATCGAACTATGCCGGCAGAATTCAAATCCGAGCATCCGTTCCTCTGGAATTCCCTAAAATGTATGAAAACGTGTTTTACAGTATTCTGGCTCCCAGGATCGCAATCGGGAAATGAAGACAAGTATTTCCTACGTAAAACGACACGAGTAATCGAACTGTGCCGGCACAATTCAAATCCGAGCCTCCGTTCCTCTGGAATTCACAAATATGTATGAAAACGTGTTTTACAATATTCTGGCTCCCAGGATCGCAATCGGGAAATGAAGACAAGTATTTCCTACGTAAAATGGCACGAGTAATCGAACTGTGCCGGCAGAATTCAAATCCGAGCATCCGTTCCTCTGGAATTCACTAATATGTATGAAAACGTGTTTTACAGTATTCTGGCTCTCAGGATCGCAATCGGGAAATGGAAACAAGCATTTCCCATGTAAAATGACACGAGTAATCGAGCTGTGCCGGCAGAATTCAAATCCGAGCATCCGTTCCTCTGGAATTCACTAAAATGTATGAAAACGTGTTTTACAGTATTCTAGCTCCCAGGATCGCTATCAGGAAATGGGAACAACCATTTCCTGTGTAAAATGACACGAGTAATCGAATGCTGTCGGCAGAATTCAAATCCGAGCCTCTGTTACTCTGGAATTCACAAATATGCATGAAAACGTGTTTTACAGTATTCTGGCTCCCAGGATCGCTATCAGGAAATGGAAGCAAGCATTTCCTACGTAAAATGACACGAGTAATCGAACTGTGCCGGCAGAATTGAAATCCGAGCCTCCGTTCCCCTGGAATTCACTAATATGTATGAAAACGTGTTTTACAGTATTCTGGCTCTCAGGATCGCAATCGGGAAATGAAGACAAGTATTTCCTACGTAAAATGACACAAGTAATCGAACTGTGCCGGCAGAGTTCAAATACGAGCCTCTGTTCCTCTGGAATTCACTAATATGTATGAAAACGTGTTTTACAGTATTCTGGCTCCCAGGATGGCAATCGAGATATGAAGACAAGTACTTCCTACGTAAAATGGCACGAGCAATCGAACTGTGCCGACAGAATTTAAATCGGAGCCGCCGTTCTTCCGAAATTCACTAATATGTATGAAAACGTGTTTTACAATATTCTGGCTACCAGGATCGCAATCGGAAAATGAAGACAAGCATTTCCCAAGTAAAATGACACGAGTAATCGAACTATGCCGGCAGAATTCAAATCCGAGCATCCGTTCCTCTGGAATTCACTAAAATGTATGAAAACGTGTTTTACAGTATTCTGGCTCCCAGGATCGCAATCGGGAAATGAAGACAAGTATTTCCTACGTAAAATGACACGAGTAATCGAACTGTGCCGGCACAATTCAAATCCGAGCCTCCGTTCCTCTGGAATTCACAAATATGTATGAAAACGTGTTTTACAGTATTTTGGCTCCCAGAATTGCTGTCGGGAAATGGGGACAAGTATTTCCTACGTAAAATGACACGAGTAATCGAACTGTGCCGGCAGAATTCAAATCGGAGCCTCCGTTCCTCTGGAATTCCCTAAAATGTATGAAAACGTCTTTTAGAGTATTCTGGCTCCCAGGATGGCAATCGAGAAATGAAGACAAGCATTTCCTACGTAAAATGACACGAGTAATCGAACGCTGCCGGCAGAATTCAAATCCGAGCATCCGTTCCTCTGAAATCCACTAAAATGTATGAAAACGTGTTTTACAGTATTCTGGCTCCCAGGATCGCAATCGGGAGATGGAAACAAGTATTTCCTACGTGAAATGGCACGAGCAATCGAACTGTGCCGGCAGAATTCAAATCCGAGCATCCGTTCCTCTGGAATTCACTAATATGTATGAAAACGTGTTTTACAATATTCTGGCTCCCAGGATCGCAATCGGGAAATGAAGACAAGTATTTCCTACGTAAAATGGCACGAGCAATCGAACTGTGCCGGCAGAATTCAAATACGAGCCTCTGTTCCTCTGGTATTCACTAATATGTATGAAAACGTGTTTTACAGTATTTTGGCTCCCAGAATTGCTGTCGGGAAATGGGGACAAGTATTTCCTACGTGAAATGGCACGAGCAATCGAACTGTGCCGGCAGAATTCAAATCCGAGCATCCGTTCCTCTGGAATTCACTAATATGTATGAAAACGTGTTTTACAATATTCTGGCTCCCAGGATCGCAATCGGGAAATGAAGACAAGTATTTCCTACGTAAAATGACATGAGTAATCGAACTGTGCCGGCACAATTCAAATCCGAGCCTCCGTTCCTCTGAAATTCACAAATATGTATGAAAACGTGTTTTACACAATTTTGACTCCCAGGATCGCTATCGGGAAATGGGAACAAGCATTTCCTGCGTAAAATGACACGAGTAATCGAATGCTGTCGGCAGAATTCAAATCCGAGCATCCGTTCCTCTGGAATTCACTAATATGTATGAAAACGTGTTTTACAGTATTCTGGCTCCCAGGATCGCAATCGGGAAATGGAAACAAGCATTTCCCATGTAAAATGACACGAGTAATCGAACTATGCCGGCAGAATTCAAATCCGAGCATCCGTTCCTCTGGAATTCACTAATATGTATTAAAACGTGTTTTACAGTATTCTGGCTCTCAGGATCGCAATCGGGAAATGGAAACAAGCATTTCCCATGTAAAATGACACGAGTAATCGAGCTGTGCCGGCAGAATTCAAATCCGAGCCTCCGTTCCTCTGGAATTCCCTAAAATGTATGAAAACGTGTTTTACAGTATTCTAGCTCCCAGGATCGCTATCAGGAAATGGGAACAACCATTTCCTGTGTAAAATGACACGAGTAATCGAATGCTGTCGGCAGAATTCAAATCCGAGCCTCTGTTACTCTGGAATTCACAAATATGCATGAAAACGTGTTTTACAGTATTCTGGCTCCCAGGATCGCTATCAGGAAATGGAAGCAAGCATTTCCTACGTAAAATGACACGAGTAATCGAACTGTACCGGCAGAATTGAAATCCGAGCCTCCGTTCCTCTGGAATTCACTAAAATGTATGGAAACGTGTTTTACAGTATTCTGGCTCTCAGGATCGCAATCGGGAAATGAAGACAAGTATTTCCTACGTAAAATGACACGAGTAATCGAACTGTGCCGGCAGAGTTCAAATACGAGCCTCTGTTCCTCTGGAATTCACTAATATGTATGAAAACGTCTTTTAGAGTATTCTGGCTACCAGGATCGCAATCGGAAAATGAAGACAAGCATGTCCCAAGTAAAACGACACGAGTAATCGAACTATGCCGGCAGAATTCAAATCCGAGCATCCGTTCCTCTGGAATTCCCTAAAATGTATGAAAACGTGTTTTACAGTATTCTGGCTCCCAGGATCGCAATCGGGAAATGAAGACAAGTATTTCCTACGTAAAATGACACGAGTAATCGAACTGTGCCGGCACAATTCAAATCCGAGCCTCCGTTCCTCTGGAATTCACAAATATGTATGAAAACGTGTTTTACAATATTCTGGCTCCCAGGATCGCAATCGGGAAATGAAGACAAGTATTTCCTACGTAAAATGGCACGAGTAATCGAACTGTGCCGGCAGAATTCAAATCCGAGCATCCGTTCCTCTGGAATTCACTAATATGTATGAAAACGTGTTTTACAGTATTCTGGCTCTCAGGATCGCAATCGGGAAATGGAAACAAGCATTTCCCATGTAAAATGACACGAGTAATCGAGCTGTGCCGGCAGAATTCAAATCCGAGCATCCGTTCCTCTGGAATTCACTAAAATGTATGAAAACGTGTTTTACAGTATTCTAGCTCCCAGGATCGCTATCAGGAAATGGGAACAACCATTTCCTGTGTAAAATGACACGAGTAATCGAATGCTGTCGGCAGAATTCAAATCCGAGCCTCTGTTACTCTGGAATTCACAAATATGCATGAAAACGTGTTTTACAGTATTCTGGCTCCCAGGATCGCTATCAGGAAATGGAAGCAAGCATTTCCTACGTAAAATGACACGAGTAATCGAACTGTGCCGGCAGAATTGAAATCCGAGCCTCCGTTCCCCTGGAATTCACTAAAATGTATGGAAACGTGTTTTACAGTATTCTGGCTCTCAGGATCGCAATCGGGAAATGAAGACAAGTATTTCCTACGTAAAATGACACAAGTAATCGAACTGTGCCGGCAGAGTTCAAATACGAGCCTCTGTTCCTCTGGAATTCACTAATATGTATGAAAACGTGTTTTACAGTATTCTGGCTCCCAGGATGGCAATCGAGATATGAAGACAAGTACTTCCTACGTAAAATGGCACGAGCAATCGAACTGTGCCGACAGAATTTAAATCGGAGCCGCCGTTCTTCCGAAATTCACTAATATGTATGAAAACGTGTTTTACAATATTCTGGCTACCAGGATCGCAATCGGAAAATGAAGACAAGCATTTCCCAAGTAAAATGACACGAGTAATCGAACTATGCCGGCAGAATTCAAATCCGAGCATCCGTTCCTCTGGAATTCCCTAAAATGTATGAAAACGTGTTTTACAGTATTCTGGCTCCCAGGATCGCAATCGGGAAATGAAGACAAGTATTTCCTACGTAAAATGACACGAGTAATCGAACTGTGCCGGCACAATTCAAATCCGAGCCTCCGTTCCTCTGGAATTCACAAATATGTATGAAAACGTGTTTTACAGTATTTTGGCTCCCAGAATTGCTGTCGGGAAATGGGGACAAGCATTTCCTACGTAAAATGACACGAGTAATCGAACTGTGCCGGCAGAATTCAAATCGGAGCCTCCGTTCCTCTGGAATTCCCTAAAATGTATGAAAACGTCTTTTAGAGTATTCTGGCTCCCAGGATGGCAATCGAGAAATGAAGACAAGCATTTCCTACGTAAAATGACACGAGTAATCGAACGCTGCCGGCAGAATTCAAATCCGAGCATCCGTTCCTCTGAAATCCACTAAAATGTATGAAAACGTGTTTTACAGTATTCTGGCTCCCAGGATCGCAATCGGGAGATGGAAACAAGTATTTCCTACGTGAAATGGCACGAGCAATCGAACTGTGCCGGCAGAATTCAAATCCGAGCATCCGTTCCTCTGGAATTCACTAATATGTATGAAAACGTGTTTTACAATATTCTGGCTCCCAGGATCGCAATCGGGAAATGAAGACAAGTATTTCCTACGTAAAATGGCACGAGCAATCGAACTGTGCCGGCAGAATTCAAATACGAGCCTCTGTTCCTCTGGTATTCACTAATATGTATGAAAACGTGTTTTACAGTGTTTTGGCTCCCAGAATTGCTGTCGGGAAATGGGGATAAGCATTTCCTACGTAAAATGACACGAGTAATCGAACTGTGCCGGCAGAATTCAAATCGGAGCCTCCGTTCCTCTGGAATTCCCTAAAATGTATCAAAACGTCTTTTACAGTATTCTGGCTCCCAGGATGGCAATCGAGAAATGAAGACAAGTATTTCCTACGTAAAATGGCACGAGCAATCGAACTGTGCCGGCAGAATTCAAATACGAGCCTCTGTTCCTCTGGTATTCACTAATATGTATGAAAACGTGTTTTACAGTATTTTGGCTCCCAGAATTGCTGTCGGGAAATGGGGACAAGTATTTCCTACGTGAAATGGCACGAGCAATCGAACTGTGCCGGCAGAGTTCACATACGAGCATCCGTTCCTCTGGAATTCACTAATATGTATGAAAACGTGTTTTACAGTATTTTGGCTCCCAGAATTGCTGTCGGGAAATGGGGACAAGTATTTCCTACGTGAAATGGCACGAGCAATCGAACTGTGCCGGCAGGATTCAAATCCGAGCATCCGTTCCTCTGGAATTCACTAATATGTATGAAAACGTGTTTTACAATATTCTGGCTACCAGGATCGCAATCGGGAAATGAAGACAAGCATTTCCCAAGTAAAATGACACGAGTAATCGAACTATGCCGGCAGAATTCAAATCCGAGCATCCGTTCCTCTGGAATTCCCTAAAATGTATGAAAACGTGTTTTACAGTATTCTGGCTCCCAGGATCGCAATCGGGAAATGAAGACAAGTATTTCCTACGTAGAATGACACGAGTAATCGAACTGTGCCGGCACAATTCAAATCCGAGCCTCCGTTCCTCTGGAATTCACAAATATGTATGAAAACGTGTTTTACACAATTTTGGCACCCAGGATCGCTATCGGGAAATGGAAACAAGCATTTTCTGCGTAAAATGACACGACTAATCGAACGCTGTCGGCAGAATTCAAATCCGAGCCTCCGTTCCTCTGGAATTCCCTAAAATGTATGAAAACGTGTTTTACAGTATTCTGGCTCCCAGGATCGCAATCGGGAAATGAAGACAAGTATTTCCTACGTAAAATGACACGAGTAATCGAACTGTGCCGGCAGAGTTCAAATACGAGCCTCTGTTCCTCTGGAATTCACTAATATGTATGAAAACGTGTTTTACAGTACTTTGGTTCCCAGGATCGCTATCAGGAAATGGGAACAAGCATTTCCTGTGTAAAATGACACGAGTAATCGAATGCTGTCGGCAGAATTCAAATCCGAGCCTCTGTTACTCTGGAATTCACAAATATGCATGAAAACGTGTTTTACAGTATTCTGGCTCCCAGGATCGCTATCAGGAAATGGAAGCAAGCATTTCCTACGTAAAATGACACGAGTAATCGAACTGTGCCGGCAGAATTGAAATCCGAGCCTCCGTTCCTCTGGAATTCACTAAAATGTATGGAAACGTGTTTTACAGTATTCTGGCTCTCAGGATCGCAATCGGGAAATGAAGACAAGTATTTCCTACGTAAAATGACACGAGTAATCGAACTGTGCCGGCAGAGTTCACATACGAGCCTCTGTTCCTCTGGTATTCACTAATATGTATGAAAACGTGTTTTACAGTATTTTGGCTCCCAGAATTGCTGTCGGGAAATGGGGACAAGTATTTCCTACGTGAAATGGCACGAGCAATCGAACTGTGCCGGCAGAATTCAAATCCGAGCATCCGTTCCTCTGGAATTCACTAATATGTATGAAAACGTGTTTTACAATATTCTGCCTCCCAGGATCGCAATCGGGAAATGAAGACAAGTATTTCCTACGTAAAATGACATGAGTAATCGAACTGTGCCGGCACAATTCAAATCCGAGCCTCCGTTCCTCTGAAATTCACAAATATGTATGAAAACGTGTTTTACACAATTTTGACTCCCAGGATCGCTATCGGGAAATGGGAACAAGCATTTCCTGCGTAAAATGACACGACTAATCGAACGCTGTCGGCAGAATTCAAATCCGAGCATCCGTTCCTCTGGAATTCACTAATATGTATGAAAACGTGTTTTACAGTATTCTGGCTCCCAGGATCGCAATCGGGAAATGGAAACAAGCATTTCCCATGTAAAATGACACGAGTAATCGAACTATGCCGGCAGAATTCAAATCCGAGCATCCGTTCCTCTGGAATTCACTAATATGTATTAAAACGTGTTTTACAGTATTCTGGCTCTCAGGATCGCAATCGGGAAATGGAAACAAGCATTTCCCATGTAAAATGACACGAGTAATCGAGCTGTGCCGGCAGAATTCAAATCCGAGCATCCGTTCCTCTGGAATTCACTAAAATGTATGAAAACGTGTTTTACAGTATTCTAGCTCCCAGGATCGCTATCAGGAAATGGGAACAACCATTTCCTGTGTAAAATGACACGAGTAATCGAATGCTGTCGGCAGAATTCAAATCCGAGCCTCTGTTACTCTGGAATTCACAAATATGCATGAAAACGTGTTTTACAGTATTCTGGCTCCCAGGATCGCTATCAGGAAATGGAAGCAAGCATTTCCTACGTAAAATGACACGAGTAATCGAACTGTACCGGCAGAATTGAAATCCGAGCCTCCGTTCCTCTGGAATTCACTAAAATGTATGGAAACGTGTTTTACAGTATTCTGGCTCTCAGGATCGCAATCGGGAAATGAAGACAAGTATTTCCTACGTAAAATGACACGAGTAATCGAACTGTGCCGGCAGAGTTCAAATACGAGCCTCTGTTCCTCTGGAATTCACTAATATGTATGAAAACGTCTTTTAGAGTATTCTGGCTACCAGGATCGCAATCGGAAAATGAAGACAAGCATTTCCCAAGTAAAATGACACGAGTAATCGAACTATGCCGGCAGAATTCAAATCCGAGCATCCGTTCCTCTGGAATTCCCTAAAATGTATGAAAACGTGTTTTACAGTATTCTGGCTCCCAGGATCGCTATCGGGAAATGGGAACAAGCATTTTCTGCGTAAAATGACACGACTAATCGAATGCTGTCGGCAGAAGTCAAATCCGAGCCTCCGTTCCTCTGGAATTCCCTAAAATGTATGAAAACGTGTTTTACAGTATTCTGGCTCCCAGGATCGCAATCGGGAAATGAAGACAAGTATTTCCTACGTAAAATGACACGAGTAATCGAACTGTGCCGGCAGAGTTCAAATACGAGCCTCTGTTCCTCTGGAATTCACTAATATGTATGAAAACGTGTTTTACAGTACTTTGGTTCCCAGGATCGCTATCAGGAAATGGGAACAAGCATTTCCTGTGTAAAATGACACGAGTAATCGAATGCTGTCGGCAGAATTCAAATCCGAGCCTCTGTTACTCTGGAATTCACAAATATGCATGAAAACGTGTTTTACAGTATTCTGGCTCCCAGGATCGCTATCAGGAAATGGAAGCAAGCATTTCCTACGTAAAATGACACGAGTAATCGAACTGTGCCGGCAGAATTGAAATCCGAGCCTCCGTTCCTCTGGAATTCACTAAAATGTATGGAAACGTGTTTTACAGTATTCTGGCTCTCAGGATCGCAATCGGGAAATGAAGACAAGTATTTCCTACGTAAAATGACACGAGTAATCGAACTGTGCCGGCAGAGTTCACATACGAGCCTCTGTTCCTCTGGTATTCACTAATATGTATGAAAACGTGTTTTACAGTATTTTGGCTCCCAGAATTGCTGTCGGGAAATGGGGACAAGTATTTCCTACGTGAAATGGCACGAGCAATCGAACTGTGCCGGCAGAATTCAAATCCGAGCATCCGTTCCTCTGGAATTCACTAATATGTATGAAAACGTGTTTTACAATATTCTGCCTCCCAGGATCGCAATCGGGAAATGAAGACAAGTATTTCCTACGTAAAATGACATGAGTAATCGAGCTGTGCCGGCACAATTCAAATCCGAGCCTCCGTTCCTCTGAAATTCACAAATATGTATGAAAACGTGTTTTACACAATTTTGACTCCCAGGATCGCTATCGGGAAATGGGAACAAGCATTTCCTGCGTAAAATGACACGACTAATCGAATGCTGTCGGCAGAATTCAAATCCGAGCATCCGTTCCTCTGGAATTCACTAATATGTATGAAAACGTGTTTTACAGTATTCTGGCTCCCAGGATCGCAATCGGGAAATGGAAACAAGCATTTCCCATGTAAAATGACACGAGTAATCGAACTATGCCGGCAGAATTCAAATCCGAGCATCCGTTCCTCTGGAATTCACTAATATGTATTAAAACGTGTTTTACAGTATTCTGGCTCTCAGGATCGCAATCGGGAAATGGAAACAAGCATTTCCCATGTAAAATGACACGAGTAATCGAGCTGTGCCGGCAGAATTCAAATCCGAGCATCCGTTCCTCTGGAATTCACTAAAATGTATGAAAACGTGTTTTACAGTATTCTAGCTCCCAGGATCGCTATCAGGAAATGGGAACAACCATTTCCTGTGTAAAATGACACGAGTAATCGAATGCTGTCGGCAGAATTCAAATCCGAGCCTCTGTTACTCTGGAATTCACAAATATGCATGAAAACGTGTTTTACAGTATTCTGGCTCCCAGGATCGCTATCAGGAAATGGAAGCAAGCATTTCCTACGTAAAATGACACGAGTAATCGAACTGTACCGGCAGAATTGAAATCCGAGCCTCCGTTCCTCTGGAATTCACTAAAATGTATGGAAACGTGTTTTACAGTATTCTGGCTCTCAGGATCGCAATCGGGAAATGAAGACAAGTATTTCCTACGTAAAATGACACGAGTAATCGAACTGTGCCGGCAGAGTTCAAATACGAGCCTCTGTTCCTCTGGAATTCACTAATATGTATGAAAACGTCTTTTAGAGTATTCTGGCTACCAGGATCGCAATCGGAAAATGAAGACAAGCATGTCCCAAGTAAAACGACACGAGTAATCGAACTATGCCGGCAGAATTCAAATCCGAGCATCCGTTCCTCTGGAATTCCCTAAAATGTATGAAAACGTGTTTTACAGTATTCTGGCTCCCAGGATCGCAATCGGGAAATGAAGACAAGTATTTCCTACGTAAAATGACACGAGTAATCGAACTGTGCCGGCACAATTCAAATCCGAGCCTCCGTTCCTCTGGAATTCACAAATATGTATGAAAACGTGTTTTACAATATTCTGGCTCCCAGGATCGCAATCGGGAAATGAAGACAAGTATTTCCTACGTAAAATGGCACGAGTAATCGAACTGTGCCGGCAGAATTCAAATCCGAGCATCCGTTCCTCTGGAATTCACTAATATGTATGAAAACGTGTTTTACAGTATTCTGGCTCTCAGGATCGCAATCGGGAAATGGAAACAAGCATTTCCCATGTAAAATGACACGAGTAATCGAACTGTGCCGGCAGAATTCAAATCCGAGCATCCGTTCCTCTGGAATTCACTAAAATGTATGAAAACGTGTTTTACAGTATTCTAGCTCCCAGGATCGCTATCAGGAAATGGGAACAACCATTTCCTGTGTAAAATGACACGAGTAATCGAATGCTGTCGGCAGAATTCAAATCCGAGCCTCTGTTACTCTGGAATTCACAAATATGCATGAAAACGTGTTTTACAGTATTCTGGCTCCCAGGATCGCTATCAGGAAATGGAAGCAAGCATTTCCTACGTAAAATGACACGAGTAATCGAACTGTGCCGGCAGAATTGAAATCCGAGCCTCCGTTCCCCTGGAATTCACTAAAATGTATGGAAACGTGTTTTACAGTATTCTGGCTCTCAGGATCGCAATCGGGAAATGAAGACAAGTATTTCCTACGTAAAATGACACAAGTAATCGAACTGTGCCGGCAGAGTTCAAATACGAGCCTCTGTTCCTCTGGAATTCACTAATATGTATGAAAACGTGTTTTACAGTATTCTGGCTCCCAGGATGGCAATCGAGATATGAAGACAAGTACTTCCTACGTAAAATGGCACGAGCAATCGAACTGTGCCGACAGAATTTAAATCGGAGCCGCCGTTCTTCCGAAATTCACTAATATGTATGAAAACGTGTTTTACAATATTCTGGCTACCAGGATCGCAATCGGAAAATGAAGACAAGCATTTCCCAAGTAAAATGACACGAGTAATCGAACTATGCCGGCAGAATTCAAATCCGAGCATCCGTTCCTCTGGAATTCCCTAAAATGTATGAAAACGTGTTTTACAGTATTCTGGCTCCCAGGATCGCAATCGGGAAATGAAGACAAGTATTTCCTACGTAAAATGACACGAGTAATCGAACTGTGCCGGCACAATTCAAATCCGAGCCTCCGTTCCTCTGGAATTCACAAATATGTATGAAAACGTGTTTTACAGTATTTTGGCTCCCAGAATTGCTGTCGGGAAATGGGGACAAGCATTTCCTACGTAAAATGACACGAGTAATCGAACTGTGCCGGCAGAATTCAAATCGGAGCCTCCGTTCCTCTGGAATTCCCTAAAATGTATGAAAACGTCTTTTAGAGTATTCTGGCTCCCAGGATGGCAATCGAGAAATGAAGACAAGCATTTCCTACGTAAAATGACACGAGTAATCGAACGCTGCCGGCAGAATTCAAATCCGAGCATCCGTTCCTCTGAAATCCACTAAAATGTATGAAAACGTGTTTTACAGTATTCTGGCTCCCAGGATCGCAATCGGGAGATGGAAACAAGTATTTCCTACGTGAAATGGCACGAGCAATCGAACTGTGCCGGCAGAATTCAAATCCGAGCATCCGTTCCTCTGGAATTCACTAATATGTATGAAAACGTGTTTTACAATATTCTGGCTCCCAGGATCGCAATCGGGAAATGAAGACAAGTATTTCCTACGTAAAATGGCACGAGCAATCGAACTGTGCCGGCAGAATTCAAATACGAGCCTCTGTTCCTCTGGTATTCACTAATATGTATGAAAACGTGTTTTACAGTATTTTGGCTCCCAGAATTGCTGTCGGGAAATGGGGACAAGTATTTCCTACGTGAAATGGCACGAGCAATCGAACTGTGCCGGCAGAATTCAAATCCGAGCATCCGTTCCTCTGGAATTCACTAATATGTATGAAAACGTGTTTTACAGTATTCTGGCTCCCAGGATCGCAATCGGGAAATGAAGACAAGTATTTCCTACGTAAAATGACATGAGTAATCGAACTGTGCCGGCACAATTCAAATCCGAGCCTCCGTTCCTCTGAAATTCACAAATATGTATGAAAACGTGTTTTACACAATTTTGACTCCCAGGATCGCTATCGGGAAATGGGAACAAGCATTTCCTGCGTAAAATGACACGACTAATCGAATGCTGTCGGCAGAATTCAAATCCGAGCATCCGTTCCTCTGGAATTCACTAATATGTATGAAAACGTGTTTTACAGTATTCTGGCTCCCAGGATCGCAATCGGGAAATGGAAACAAGCATTTCCCATGTAAAATGACACGAGTAATCGAACTATGCCGGCAGAATTCAAATCCGAGCATCCGTTCCTCTGGAATTCACTAATATGTATTAAAACGTGTTTTACAGTATTCTGGCTCTCAGGATCGCAATCGGGAAATGGAAACAAGCATTTCCCATGTAAAATGACACGAGTAATCGAGCTGTGCCGGCAGAATTCAAATCCGAGCATCCGTTCCTCTGGAATTCACTAAAATGTATGAAAACGTGTTTTACAGTATTCTAGCTCCCAGGATCGCTATCAGGAAATGGGAACAACCATTTCCTGTGTAAAATGACACGAGTAATCGAATGCTGTCGGCAGAATTCAAATCCGAGCCTCTGTTACTCTGGAATTCACAAATATGCATGAAAACGTGTTTTACAGTATTCTGGCTCCCAGGATCGCTATCAGGAAATGGAAGCAAGCATTTCCTACGTAAAATGACACGAGTAATCGAACTGTACCGGCAGAATTGAAATCCGAGCCTCCGTTCCTCTGGAATTCACTAAAATGTATGAAAACGTGTTTTACAGTATTCTGGCTCCCAGGATCGCAATCGGGAAATGAAGACAAGTATTTCCTACGTAAAATGACACGAGTAATCGAACTGTGCCGGCAGAGTTCAAATACGAGCCTCTGTTCCTCTGGAATTCACTAATATGTATGAAAACGTCTTTTAGAGTATTCTGGCTACCAGGATCGCAATCGGAAAATGAAGACAAGCATGTCCCAAGTAAAACGACACGAGTAATCGAACTATGCCGGCAGAATTCAAATCCGAGCATCCGTTCCTCTGGAATTCCCTAAAATGTATGAAAACGTGTTTTACAGTATTCTGGCTCCCAGGATCGCAATCGGGAAATGAAGACAAGTATTTCCTACGTAAAATGACACGAGTAATCGAACTGTGCCGGCACAATTCAAATCCGAGCCTCCGTTCCTCTGGAATTCACAAATATGTATGAAAACGTGTTTTACAATATTCTGGCTCCCAGGATCGCAATCGGGAAATGAAGACAAGTGTTTCCTACGTAAAATGGCACGAGTAATCGAACTGTGCCGGCAGAATTCAAATCCGAGCATCCGTTCCTCTGGAATTCACTAATATGTATGAAAACGTGTTTTACAGTATTCTGGCTCTCAGGATCGCAATCGGGAAATGGAAACAAGCATTTCCCATGTAAAATGACACGAGTAATCGAGCTGTGCCGGCAGAATTCAAATCCGAGCATCCGTTCCTCTGGAATTCACTAAAATGTATGAAAACGTGTTTTACAGTATTCTAGCTCCCAGGATCGCTATCAGGAAATGGGAACAACCATTTCCTGTGTAAAATGACACGAGTAATCGAATGCTGTCGGCAGAATTCAAATCCGAGCCTCTGTTACTCTGGAATTCACAAATATGCATGAAAACGTGTTTTACAGTATTCTGGCTCCCAGGATCGCTATCAGGAAATGGAAGCAAGCATTTCCTACGTAAAATGACACGAGTAATCGAACTGTGCCGGCAGAATTGAAATCCGAGCCTCCGTTCCCCTGGAATTCACTAAAATGTATGGAAACGTGTTTTACAGTATTCTGGCTCTCAGGATCGCAATCGGGAAATGAAGACAAGTATTTCCTACGTAAAATGACACAAGTAATCGAACTGTGCCGGCAGAGTTCAAATACGAGCCTCTGTTCCTCTGGAATTCACTAATATGTATGAAAACGTGTTTTACAGTATTCTGGCTCCCAGGATGGCAATCGAGATATGAAGACAAGTACTTCCTACGTAAAATGGCACGAGCAATCGAACTGTGCCGACAGAATTTAAATCGGAGCCGCCGTTCTTCCGAAATTCACTAATATGTATGAAAACGTGTTTTACAATATTCTGGCTACCAGGATCGCAATCGGAAAATGAAGACAAGCATTTCCCAAGTAAAATGACACGAGTAATCGAACTATGCCGGCAGAATTCAAATCCGAGCATCCGTTCCTCTGGAATTCCCTAAAATGTATGAAAACGTGTTTTACAGTATTCTGGCTCCCAGGATCGCAATCGGGAAATGAAGACAAGTATTTCCTACGTAAAATGACACGAGTAATCGAACTGTGCCGGCACAATTCAAATCCGAGCCTCCGTTCCTCTGGAATTCACAAATATGTATGAAAACGTGTTTTACAGTATTTTGGCTCCCAGAATTGCTGTCGGGAAATGGGGACAAGCATTTCCTACGTAAAATGACACGAGTAATCGAACTGTGCCGGCAGAATTCAAATCGGAGCCTCCGTTCCTCTGGAATTCCCTAAAATGTATGAAAACGTCTTTTAGAGTATTCTGGCTCCCAGGATGGCAATCGAGAAATGAAGACAAGCATTTCCTACGTAAAATGACACGAGTAATCGAACGCTGCCGGCAGAATTCAAATCCGAGCATCCGTTCCTCTGAAATCCACTAAAATGTATGAAAACGTGTTTTACAGTATTCTGGCTCCCAGGATCGCAATCGGGAGATGGAAACAAGTATTTCCTACGTGAAATGGCACGAGCAATCGAACTGTGCCGGCAGAATTCAAATCCGAGCATCCGTTCCTCTGGAATTCACTAATATGTATGAAAACGTGTTTTACAATATTCTGGCTCCCAGGATCGCAATCGGGAAATGAAGACAAGTATTTCCTACGTAAAATGGCACGAGCAATCGAACTGTGCCGGCAGAATTCAAATACGAGCCTCTGTTCCTCTGGTATTCACTAATATGTATGAAAACGTGTTTTACAGTGTTTTGGCTCCCAGAATTGCTGTCGGGAAATGGGGATAAGCATTTCCTACGTAAAATGACACGAGTAATCGAACTGTGCCGGCAGAATTCAAATCGGAGCCTCCGTTCCTCTGGAATTCCCTAAAATGTATCAAAACGTCTTTTACAGTATTCTGGCTCCCAGGATGGCAATCGAGAAATGAAGACAAGTATTTCCTACGTAAAATGGCACGAGCAATCGAACTGTGCCGGCAGAATTCAAATACGAGCCTCTGTTCCTCTGGTATTCACTAATATGTATGAAAACGTGTTTTACAGTATTTTGGCTCCCAGAATTGCTGTCGGGAAATGGGGACAAGTATTTCCTACGTGAAATGGCACGAGCAATCGAACTGTGCCGACAGAATTCAAATCCGAGCATCCGTTCCTCTGGAATTCACTAATATGTATGAAAACGTGTTTTACAGTATTTTGGCTCCCAGAATTGCTGTCGGGAAATGGGGACAAGTATTTCCTACGTGAAATGGCACGAGCAATCGAACTGTGCCGGCAGGATTCAAATCCGAGCATCCGTTCCTCTGGAATTCACTAATATGTATGAAAACGTGTTTTACAATATTCTGGCTACCAGGATCGCAATCGGGAAATGAAGACAAGCATTTCCCAAGTAAAATGACACGAGTAATCGAACTATGCCGGCAGAATTCAAATCCGAGCATCCGTTCCTCTGGAATTCCCTAAAATGTATGAAAACGTGTTTTACAGTATTCTGGCTCCCAGGATCGCAATCGGGAAATGAAGACAAGTATTTCCTACGTAGAATGACACGAGTAATCGAACTGTGCCGGCACAATTCAAATCCGAGCCTCCGTTCCTCTGGAATTCACAAATATGTATGAAAACGTGTTTTACACAATTTTGGCACCCAGGATCGCTATCGGGAAATGGGAACAAGCATTTTCTGCGTAAAATGACACGACTAATCGAATGCTGTCGGCAGAATTCAAATCCGAGCCTCCGTTCCTCTGGAATTCCCTAAAATGTATGAAAACGTGTTTTACAGTATTCTGGCTCCCAGGATCGCAATCGGGAAATGAAGACAAGTATTTCCTACGTAAAATGACACGAGTAATCGAACTGTGCCGGCAGAGTTCAAATACGAGCCTCTGTTCCTCTGGAATTCACTAATATGTATGAAAACGTGTTTTACAGTACTTTGGTTCCCAGGATCGCTATCAGGAAATGGGAACAAGCATTTCCTGTGTAAAATGACACGAGTAATCGAATGCTGTCGGCAGAATTCAAATCCGAGCCTCTGTTACTCTGGAATTCACAAATATGCATGAAAACGTGTTTTACAGTATTCTGGCTCCCAGGATCGCTATCAGGAAATGGAAGCAAGCATTTCCTACGTAAAATGACACGAGTAATCGAACTGTGCCGGCAGAATTGAAATCCGAGCCTCCGTTCCTCTGGAATTCACTAAAATGTATGGAAACGTGTTTTACAGTATTCTGGCTCTCAGGATCGCAATCGGGAAATGAAGACAAGTATTTCCTACGTAAAATGACACGAGTAATCGAACTGTGCCGGCAGAGTTCACATACGAGCCTCTGTTCCTCTGGTATTCACTAATATGTATGAAAACGTGTTTTACAGTATTTTGGCTCCCAGAATTGCTGTCGGGAAATGGGGACAAGTATTTCCTACGTAAAATGGCACGAGCAATCGAACTGTGCCGGCAGAATTCAAATCCGAGCATCCGTTCCTCTGGAATTCACTAATATGTATGAAAACGTGTTTTACAATATTCTGCCTCCCAGGATCGCAATCGGGAAATGAAGACAAGTATTTCCTACGTAAAATGACATGAGTAATCGAACTGTGCCGGCACAATTCAAATCCGAGCCTCCGTTCCTCTGAAATTCACAAATATGTATGAAAACGTGTTTTACACAATTTTGACTCCCAGGATCGCTATCGGGAAATGGGAACAAGCATTTCCTGCGTAAAATGACACGACTAATCGAATGCTGTCGGCAGAATTCAAATCCGAGCATCCGTTCCTCTGGAATTCACTAATATGTATGAAAACGTGTTTTACAGTATTCTGGCTCCCAGGATCGCAATCGGGAAATGGAAACAAGCATTTCCCATGTAAAATGACACGAGTAATCGAACTATGCCGGCAGAATTCAAATCCGAGCATCCGTTCCTCTGGAATTCACTAATATGTATTAAAACGTGTTTTACAGTATTCTGGCTCTCAGGATCGCAATCGGGAAATGGAAACAAGCATTTCCCATGTAAAATGACACGAGTAATCGAGCTGTGCCGGCAGAATTCAAATCCGAGCATCCGTTCCTCTGGAATTCACTAAAATGTATGAAAACGTGTTTTACAGTATTCTAGCTCCCAGGATCGCTATCAGGAAATGGGAACAACCATTTCCTGTGTAAAATGACACGAGTAATCGAATGCTGTCGGCAGAATTCAAATCCGAGCCTCTGTTACTCTGGAATTCACAAATATGCATGAAAACGTGTTTTACAGTATTCTGGCTCCCAGGATCGCTATCAGGAAATGGAAGCAAGCATTTCCTACGTAAAATGACACGAGTAATCGAACTGTACCGGCAGAATTGAAATCCGAGCCTCCGTTCCTCTGGAATTCACTAAAATGTATGGAAACGTGTTTTACAGTATTCTGGCTCTCAGGATCGCAATCGGGAAATGAAGACAAGTATTTCCTACGTAAAATGACACGAGTAATCGAACTGTGCCGGCAGAGTTCAAATACGAGCCTCTGTTCCTCTGGAATTCACTAATATGTATGAAAACGTCTTTTAGAGTATTCTGGCTACCAGGATCGCAATCGGAAAATGAAGACAAGCATTTCCCAAGTAAAATGACACGAGTAATCGAACTATGCCGGCAGAATTCAAATCCGAGCATCCGTTCCTCTGGAATTCCCTAAAATGTATGAAAACGTGTTTTACAGTATTCTGGCTCCCAGGATCGCTATCGGGAAATGGGAACAAGCATTTTCTGCGTAAAATGACACGACTAATCGAATGCTGTCGGCAGAATTCAAATCCGAGCCTCCGTTCCTCTGGAATTCCCTAAAATGTATGAAAACGTGTTTTACAGTATTCTGGCTCCCAGGATCGCAATCGGGAAATGAAGACAAGTATTTCCTACGTAAAATGACACGAGTAATCGAACTGTGCCGGCAGAGTTCAAATACGAGCCTCTGTTCCTCTGGAATTCACTAATATGTATGAAAACGTGTTTTACAGTACTTTGGTTCCCAGGATCGCTATCAGGAAATGGGAACAAGCATTTCCTGTGTAAAATGACACGAGTAATCGAATGCTGTCGGCAGAATTCAAATCCGAGCCTCTGTTACTCTGGAATTCACAAATATGCATGAAAACGTGTTTTACAGTATTCTGGCTCCCAGGATCGCTATCAGGAAATGGAAGCAAGCATTTCCTACGTAAAATGACACGAGTAATCGAACTGTGCCGGCAGAATTGAAATCCGAGCCTCCGTTCCTCTGGAATTCACTAAAATGTATGGAAACGTGTTTTACAGTATTCTGGCTCTCAGGATCGCAATCGGGAAATGAAGACAAGTATTTCCTACGTAAAATGACACGAGTAATCGAACTGTGCCGGCAGAGTTCACATACGAGCCTCTGTTCCTCTGGTATTCACTAATATGTATGAAAACGTGTTTTACAGTATTTTGGCTCCCAGAATTGCTGTCGGGAAATGGGGACAAGTATTTCCTACGTGAAATGGCACGAGCAATCGAACTGTGCCGGCAGAATTCAAATCCGAGCATCCGTTCCTCTGGAATTCACTAATATGTATGAAAACGTGTTTTACAATATTCTGCCTCCCAGGATCGCAATCGGGAAATGAAGACAAGTATTTCCTACGTAAAATGACATGAGTAATCGAGCTGTGCCGGCACAATTCAAATCCGAGCCTCCGTTCCTCTGAAATTCACAAATATGTATGAAAACGTGTTTTACACAATTTTGACTCCCAGGATCGCTATCGGGAAATGGGAACAAGCATTTCCTGCGTAAAATGACACGACTAATCGAATGCTGTCGGCAGAATTCAAATCCGAGCATCCGTTCCTCTGGAATTCACTAATATGTATGAAAACGTGTTTTACAGTATTCTGGCTCCCAGGATCGCAATCGGGAAATGGAAACAAGCATTTCCCATGTAAAATGACACGAGTAATCGAACTATGCCGGCAGAATTCAAATCCGAGCATCCGTTCCTCTGGAATTCACTAATATGTATTAAAACGTGTTTTACAGTATTCTGGCTCTCAGGATCGCAATCGGGAAATGGAAACAAGCATTTCCCATGTAAAATGACACGAGTAATCGAGCTGTGCCGGCAGAATTCAAATCCGAGCATCCGTTCCTCTGGAATTCACTAAAATGTATGAAAACGTGTTTTACAGTATTCTGGCTCCCAGGATCGCTATCAGGAAATGGGAACAACCATTTCCTGTGTAAAATGACACGAGTAATCGAATGCTGTCGGCAGAATTCAAATCCGAGCCTCTGTTACTCTGGAATTCACAAATATGCATGAAAACGTGTTTTACAGTATTCTGGCTCCCAGGATCGCTATCAGGAAATGGAAGCAAGCATTTCCTACGTAAAATGACACGAGTAATCGAACTGTACCGGCAGAATTGAAATCCGAGCCTCCGTTCCTCTGGAATTCACTAAAATGTATGGAAACGTGTTTTACAGTATTCTGGCTCCCAGGATCGCAATCGGGAAATGAAGACAAGTATTTCCTACGTAAAATGACACGAGTAATCGAACTGTGCCGGCAGAGTTCAAATACGAGCCTCTGTTCCTCTGGAATTCACTAATATGTATGAAAACGTCTTTTAGAGTATTCTGGCTACCAGGATCGCAATCGGAAAATGAAGACAAGCATGTCCCAAGTAAAACGACACGAGTAATCGAACTATGCCGGCAGAATTCAAATCCGAGCATCCGTTCCCCTGGAATTCCCTAAAATGTATGAAAACGTGTTTTACAGTATTCTGGCTCCCAGGATCGCAATCGGGAAATGAAGACAAGTATTTCCTACGTAAAATGACACGAGTAATCGAACTGTGCCGGCACAATTCAAATCCGAGCCTCCGTTCCTCTGGAATTCACAAATATGTATGAAAACGTGTTTTACACAATTTTGGCACCCAGGATCGCTATCGGGAAATGGGAACAAGCATTTTCTGCGTAAAATGACACGACTAATCGAATGCTGTCGGCAGAATTCAAATCCGAGCCTCCGTTCCTCTGGAATTCCCTAAAATGTATGAAAACGTGTTTTACAGTATTCTGGCTCCCAGGATCGCAATCGGGAAATGAAGACAAGTATTTCCTACGTAAAATGACACGAGTAATCGAACTGTGCCGGCAGAGTTCAAATACGAGCCTCTGTTCCTCTGGAATTCACTAATATGTATGAAAACGTGTTTTACAGTACTTTGGTTCCCAGGATCGCTATCAGGAAATGGGAACAAGCATTTCCTGTGTAAAATGACACGAGTAATCGAATGCTGTCGGCAGAATTCAAATCCGAGCCTCTGTTACTCTGGAATTCACAAATATGCATGAAAACGTGTTTTACAGTATTCTGGCTCCCAGGATCGCTATCAGGAAATGGAAGCAAGCATTTCCTACGTAAAATGACACGAGTAATCGAACTGTGCCGGCAGAATTGAAATCCGAGCCTCCGTTCCTCTGGAATTCACTAAAATGTATGGAAACGTGTTTTACAGTATTCTGGCTCTCAGGATCGCAATCGGGAAATGAAGACAAGTATTTCCTACGTAAAATGACACGAGTAATCGAACTGTGCCGGCAGAGTTCACATACGAGCCTCTGTTCCTCTGGTATTCACTAATATGTATGAAAACGTGTTTTACAGTATTTTGGCTCCCAGAATTGCTGTCGGGAAATGGGGACAAGTATTTCCTACGTGAAATGGCACGAGCAATCGAACTGTGCCGGCAGAAATCAAATCCGAGCATCCGTTCCTCTGGAATTCACTAATATGTATGAAAACGTGTTTTACAATATTCTGCCTCCCAGGATCGCAATCGGGAAATGAAGACAAGTATTTCCTACGTAAAATGACATGAGTAATCGAACTGTGCCAGCACAATTCAAATCCGAGCCTCCGTTCCTCTGAAATTCACAAATATGTATGAAAACGTGTTTTACACAATTTTGACTCCCAGGATCGCTATCGGGAAATGGGAACAAGCATTTCCTGCGTAAAATGACACGACTAATCGAATGCTGTCGGCAGAATTCAAATCCGAGCATCCGTTCCTCTGGAATTCACTAATATGTATGAAAACGTGTTTTACAGTATTCTGGCTCCCAGGATCGCAATCGGGAAATGGAAACAAGCATTTCCCATGTAAAATGACACGAGTAATCGAGCTGTGCCGGCAGAATTCAAATCCGAGCATCCGTTCCTCTGGAATTCACTAAAATGTATGAAAACGTGTTTTACAGTATTCTAGCTCCCAGGATCGCTATCAGGAAATGGGAACAACCATTTCCTGTGTAAAATGACACGAGTAATCGAATGCTGTCGGCAGAATTCAAATCCGAGCCTCTGTTACTCTGGAATTCACAAATATGCATGAAAACGTGTTTTACAGTATTCTGGCTCCCAGGATCGCTATCAGGAAATGGAAGCAAGCATTTCCTACGTAAAATGACACGAGTAATCGAACTGTACCGGCAGAATTGAAATCCGAGCCTCCGTTCCTCTGGAATTCACTAAAATGTATGGAAACGTGTTTTACAGTATTCTGGCTCTCAGGATCGCAATCGGGAAATGAAGACAAGTATTTCCTACGTAAAATGACACGAGTAATCGAACTGTGCCGGCAGAGTTCAAATACGAGCCTCTGTTCCTCTGGAATTCACTAATATGTATGAAAACGTCTTTTAGAGTATTCTGGCTACCAGGATCGCAATCGGAAAATGAAGACAAGCATGTCCCAAGTAAAACGACACGAGTAATCGAACTATGCCGGCAGAATTCAAATCCGAGCATCCGTTCCTCTGGAATTCCCTAAAATGTATGAAAACGTGTTTTACAGTATTCTGGCTCCCAGGATCGCAATCGGGAAATGAAGACAAGTATTTCCTACGTAAAATGACACGAGTAATCGAACTGTGCCGGCACAATTCAAATCCGAGCCTCCGTTCCTCTGGAATTCACAAATATGTATGAAAACGTGTTTTACAATATTCTGGCTCCCAGGATCGCAATCGGGAAATGAAGACAAGTGTTTCCTACGTAAAATGGCACGAGTAATCGAACTGTGCCGGCAGAATTCAAATCCGAGCATCCGTTCCTCTGGAATTCACTAATATGTTTGAAAACGTGTTTTACAGTATTCTGGCTCTCAGGATCGCAATCGGGAAATGGAAACAAGCATTTCCCATGTAAAATGACACGAGTAATCGAGCTGTGCCGGCAGAATTCAAATCCGAGCATCCGTTCCTCTGGAATTCACTAAAATGTATGAAAACGTGTTTTACAGTATTCTAGCTCCCAGGATCGCTATCAGGAAATGGGAACAACCATTTCCTGTGTAAAATGACACGAGTAATCGAATGCTGTCGGCAGAATTCAAATCCGAGCCTCTGTTACTCTGGAATTCACAAATATGCATGAAAACGTGTTTTACAGTATTCTGGCTCCCAGGATCGCTATCAGGAAATGGAAGCAAGCATTTCCTACGTAAAATGACACGAGTAATCGAACTGTGCCGGCAGAATTGAAATCCGAGCCTCCGTTCCCCTGGAATTCACTAAAATGTATGGAAACGTGTTTTACAGTATTCTGGCTCTCAGGATCGCAATCGGGAAATGGAAACAAGCATTTCCCATGTAAAATGACACGAGTAATCGAGCTGTGCCGGCAGAATTCAAATCCGAGCATCCGTTCCTCTGGAATTCACTAAAATGTATGAAAACGTGTTTTACAGTATTCTAGCTCCCAGGATCGCTATCAGGAAATGGGAACAAGCATTTCCTGTGTAAAATGACACGAGTAATCGAATGCTGTCGGCAGAATTCAAATCCGAGCCTCTGTTACTCTGGAATTCACAAATATGCATGAAAACGTGTTTTACAGTATTCTGGCTCCCAGGATCGCTATCAGGAAATGGAAGCAAGCATTTCCTACGTAAAATGACACGAGTAATCGAACTGTGCCGGCAGAATTGAAATCCGAGCCTCCGTTCCTCTGGAATTCACTAAAATGTATGGAAACGTGTTTTACAGTATTCTGGCTCTCAGGATCGCAATCGGGAAATGAAGACAAGTATTTCCTACGTAAAATGACACGAGTAATCGAACTGTGCCGGCAGAGTTCACATACGAGCCTCTGTTCCTCTGGTATTCACTAATATGTATGAAAACGTGTTTTACAGTATTTTGGCTCCCAGAATTGCTGTCGGGAAATGAAGACAAGTATTTCCTACGTAAAATGACATGAGTAATCGAACTGTGCCGGCACAAATCAAATCCGAGCCTCCGTTCCTCTGAAATTCACAAATATGTATGAAAACGTGTTTTACACAATTTTGACTCCCAGGATCGCTATCGGGCAATGGGAACAAGCATTTCCTGCGTAAAATGACACGACTAATCGAATGCTGTCGGCAGAATTCAAATCCGAGCCTCCGTTCCTCTGGAATTCCCTAAAATGTATGAAAACGTGTTTTACAGTATTCTGGCTCCCAGGATCGCAATCGGGAAATGAAGACAAGTATTTCCTACGTAAAATGACACGAGTAATCGAACTGTGCCGACAGAGTTCAAATACGAGCCTCTGTTCCTCTGGTATTCACTAATATGTATGAAAACGTGTTTTACAGTATTTTGGCTCCCAGAATTGCTGTCGGGAAATGGGGACAAGCATTTCCTACGTAAAATGACACGAGTAATCGAACTGTGCCGGCAGAATTCCATTCCGAGCCTCCGTTCCTCTGGAATTCACAAATATGTATGAAAACGTGTTTTACAGTATTCTGGCTCTCAGGATCGCAATCGGGAAATGGAAACAAGCATTTCCCATGTAAAATGACACGAGTAATCGAGCTGTGCCGGCAGAATTCAAATCCGAGCATCCGTTCCTCTGGAATTCACTAAAATGTATGAAAACGTGTTTTACAGTATTCTAGCTCCCAGGATCGCTATCAGGAAATGGGAACAAGCATTTCCTGTGTAAAATGACACGAGTAATCGAATGCTGTCGGCAGAATTCAAATCCGAGCCTCTGTTACTCTGGAATTCACAAATATGCATGAAAACGTGTTTTACAGTATTCTGGCTCCCAGGATCGCTATCAGGAAATGGAAGCAAGCATTTCCTACGTAAAATGACACGAGTAATCGAACTGTGCCGGCACAATTCAAATCCGAGCCTCCGTTCCTCTGAAATTCACAAATATGTATGAAAACGTGTTTTACACAATTTTGACTCCCAGGATCGCTATCGGGAAATGGGAACAAGCATTTCCTGCGTAAAATGACACGACTAATCGAATGCTGTCGGCAGAATTCAAATCCGAGCATCCGTTCCTCTGGAATTCACTAATATGTATGAAAACGTGTTTTACAGTATTCTGGCTCCCAGGATCGCAATCGGGAAATGGAAACAAGCATTTCCCATGTAAAATGACACGAGTAATCGAACTGTGCCGGCAGAATTCAAATCCGAGCCTCCGTTCCTCTGGAATTCACTAATATGTATTAAAACGTGTTTTACAGTATTCTGGCTCTCAGGATCGCAATCGGGAAATGGAAACAAGCATTTCCCATGTAAAATGACACGAGTAATCGAGCTGTGCCGGCAGAATTCAAATCCGAGCATCCGTTCCTCTGGAATTCACTAAAATGTATGAAAACGTGTTTTACAGTATTCTAGCTCCCAGGATCGCTATCAGGAAATGGGAACAACCATTTCCTGTGTAAAATGACACGAGTAATCGAATGCTGTCGGCAGAATTCAAATCCGAGCCTCTGTTACTCTGGAATTCACAAATATGCATGAAAACGTGTTTTACAGTATTCTGGCTCCCAGGATCGCTATCAGGAAATGGAAGCAAGCATTTCCTACGTAAAATGACACGAGTAATCGAACTGTACCGGCAGAGTTCAAATACGAGCCTCTGTTCCTCTGGAATTCACTAATATGTATGAAAACGTGTTTTACAGTATTCTGGCTCCCAGGATGGCAATCGAGAAATGAAGACAAGTACTTCCTACGTAAAATGGCACGAGCAATCGAACTGTGCCGACAGAATTTAAATCGGAGCCGCCGTTCTTCCGAAATTCACTAATATGTATGAAAACGTGTTTTACAATATTCTGGCTACCAGGATCGCAATCGGAAAATGAAGACAAGCATTTCCCAAGTAAAATGACACGAGTAATCGAACTATGCCGGCAGAATTCAAATCCGAGCATCCGTTCCTCTGGAATTCCCTAAAATGTATGAAAACGTGTTTTACAGTATTCTGGCTCCCAGGATCGCAATCGGGAAATGAAGACAAGTATTTCCTACGTAAAATGACACGAGTAATCGAACTGTGCCGGCACAATTCAAATCCGAGCCTCCGTTCCTCTGGAATTCACAAATATGTATGAAAACGTGTTTTACAGTATTTTGGCTCCCAGAATTGCTGTCGGGAAATGGGGACAAGCATTTCCTACGTAAAATGACACGAGTAATCGAACTGTGCCGGCAGAATTCAAATCGGAGCCTCCGTTCCTCTGGAATTCACTAAAATGTATGAAAACGTGTTTTACAGTATTCTAGCTCCCAGGATCGCTATCAGGAAATGGGAACAACCATTTCCTGTGTAAAATGACACGAGTAATCGAATGCTGTCGGCAGAATTCAAATCCGAGCCTCTGTTACTCTGGAATTCACAAATATGCATGAAAACGTGTTTTACAGTATTCTGGCTCCCAGGATCGCTATCAGGAAATGGAAGCAAGCATTTCCTACGTAAAATGACACGAGTAATCGAACTGTGCCGGCAGAATTGAAATCCGAGCCTCCGTTCCCCTGGAATTCACTAAAATGTATGGAAACGTGTTTTACAGTATTCTGGCTCTCACGATCGCAATCGGGAAATGGAAACAAGCATTTCCCATGTAAAATGACACGAGTAATCGAGCTGTGCCGGCAGAATTCAAATCCGAGCATCCGTTCCTCTGGAATTCACTAAAATGTATGAAAACGTGTTTTACAGTATTCTAGCTCCCAGGATCGCTATCAGGAAATGGGAACAAGCATTTCCTGTGTAAAATGACACGAGTAATCGAATGCTGTCGGCAGAATTCAAATCCGAGCCTCTGTTACTCTGGAATTCACAAATATGCATGAAAACGTGTTTTACAGTATTCTGGCTCCCAGGATCGCTATCAGGAAATGGAAGCAAGCATTTCCTACGTAAAATGACACGAGTAATCGAACTGTGCCGGCAGAATTGAAATCCGAGCCTCCGTTCCTCTGGAATTCACTAAAATGTATGGAAACGTGTTTTACAGTATTCTGGCTCTCAGGATCGCAATCGGGAAATGAAGACAAGTATTTCCTACGTAAAATGACACGAGTAATCGAACTGTGCCGGCAGAGTTCACATACGAGCCTCTGTTCCTCTGGTATTCACTAATATGTATGAAAACGTGTTTTACAGTATTTTGGCTCCCAGAATTGCTGTCGGGAAATGAAGACAAGTATTTCCTACGTAAAATGACATGAGTAATCGAACTGTGCCGGCACAAATCAAATCCGAGCCTCCGTTCCTCTGAAATTCACAAATATGTATGAAAACGTGTTTTACACAATTTTGACTCCCAGGATCGCTATCGGGAAATGGGAACAAGCATTTCCTGCGTAAAATGACACGACTAATCGAATGCTGTCGGCAGAATTCAAATCCGAGCCTCCGTTCCTCTGGAATTCCCTAAAATGTATGAAAACGTGTTTTACAGTATTCTGGCTCCCAGGATCGCAATCGGGAAATGAAGACAAGTATTTCCTACGTAAAATGACACGAGTAATCGAACTGTGCCGACAGAGTTCAAATACGAGCCTCTGTTCCTCTGGTATTCACTAATATGTATGAAAACGTGTTTTACAGTATTTTGGCTCCCAGAATTGCTGTCGGGAAATGGGGACAAGCATTTCCTACGTAAAATGACACGAGTAATCGAACTGTGCCGGCAGAATTCCATTCCGAGCCTCCGTTCCTCTGGAATTCACTAATATGTATGAAAACGTGTTTTACAGTATTCTGGCTCTCAGGATCGCAATCGGGAAATGGAAACAAGCATTTCCCATGTAAAATGACACGAGTAATCGAGCTGTGCCGGCAGAATTCAAATCCGAGCATCCGTTCCTCTGGAATTCACTAAAATGTATGAAAACGTGTTTTACAGTATTCTAGCTCCCAGGATCGCTATCAGGAAATGGGAACAAGCATTTCCTGTGTAAAATGACACGAGTAATCGAATGCTGTCGGCAGAATTCAAATCCGAGCCTCTGTTACTCTGGAATTCACAAATATGCATGAAAACGTGTTTTACAGTATTCTGGCTCCCAGGATCGCTATCAGGAAATGGAAGCAAGCATTTCCTACGTAAAATGACACGAGTAATCGAACTGTGCCGGCACAAATCAAATCCGAGCCTCCGTTCCTCTGAAATTCACAAATATGTATGAAAACGTGTTTTACACAATTTTGACTCCCAGGATCGCTATCGGGAAATGGGAACAAGCATTTCCTGCGTAAAATGACACGACTAATCGAATGCTGTCGGCAGAATTCAAATCCGAGCATCCGTTCCTCTGGAATTCACTAATATGTATTAAAACGTGTTTTACAGTATTCTGGCTCTCAGGATCGCAATCGGGAAATGGAAACAAGCATTTCCCATGTAAAATGACACGAGTAATCGAACTATGCCGGCAGAATTCAAATCCGAGCATCCGTTCCTCTGGAATTCACTAATATGTATTAAAACGTGTTTTACAGTATTCTGGCTCTCAGGATCGCAATCGGGAAATGGAAACAAGCATTTCCCATGTAAAATGACACGAGTAATCGAGCTGTGCCGGCAGAATTCAAATCCGAGCATCCGTTCCTCTGGAATTCACTAAAATGTATGAAAACGTGTTTTACAGTATTCTAGCTCCCAGGATCGCTATCAGGAAATGGGAACAACCATTTCCTGTGTAAAATGACACGAGTAATCGAATGCTGTCGGCAGAATTCAAATCCGAGCCTCTGTTACTCTGGAATTCACAAATATGCATGAAAACGTGTTTTACAGTATTCTGGCTCCCAGGATCGCTATCAGGAAATGGAAGCAAGCATTTCCTACGTAAAATGACACGAGTAATCGAACTGTACCGGCAGAGTTCAAATACGAGCCTCTGTTCCTCTGGAATTCACTAATATGTATGAAAACGTGTTTTACAGTATTCTGGCTCCCAGGATGGCAATCGAGAAATGAAGACAAGTACTTCCTACGTAAAATGGCACGAGCAATCGAACTGTGCCGACAGAATTTAAATCGGAGCCGCCGTTCTTCCGAAATTCACTAATATGTATGAAAACGTGTTTTACAATATTCTGGCTACCAGGATCGCAATCGGAAAATGAAGACAAGCATTTCCCAAGTAAAATGACACGAGTAATCGAACTATGCCGGCAGAATTCAAATCCGAGCATCCGTTCCTCTGGAATTCCCTAAAATGTATGAAAACGTGTTTTACAGTATTCTGGCTCCCAGGATCGCAATCGGGAAATGAAGACAAGTATTTCCTACGTAAAATGACACGAGTAATCGAACTGTGCCGGCACAATTCAAATCCGAGCCTCCGTTCCTCTGGAATTCACAAATATGTATGAAAACGTGTTTTACAGTATTTTGGCTCCCAGAATTGCTGTCGGGAAATGGGGACAAGCATTTCCTACGTAAAATGACACGAGTAATCGAACTGTGCCGGCAGAATTCAAATCCGAGCCTCCGTTCCTCTGGAATTCCCTAAAATGTATGAAAACGTCTTTTAGAGTATTCTGGCTCCCAGGATGGCAATCGAGAAATGAAGACAAGTATTTCCTACGTAAAATGGCACGAGCAATCGAACTGTGCCGGCAGAATTCAAATCCGAGCCTCTGTTCCTCTGGTATTCACTAATATGTATGAAAACGTGTTTTACAGTATTTTGGCTCCCAGAATTGCTGTCGGGAAATGGGGACAAGTATTTCCTACGTGAAATGGCACGAGCAATCGAACTGTGCCGGCAGAATTCAAATCCGAGCATCCGTTCCTCTGGAATTCACTAATATGTATGAAAACGTGTTTTACAATATTCTGGCTCCCAGGATCGCAATCGGGAAATGAAGACAAGTATTTCCTACGTAAAATGGCACGAGCAATCGAACTGTGCCGGCAGAATTCAAATACGAGCCTCTGTTCCTCTGGAATTCACTAATATGTATGAAAACGTGTTTTACAGTATTCTGGCTCCCAGGATGGCAATCGAGAAATGAAGACAAGTATTTCCTACGTAAAATGGCACGAGCAATCGAACTGTGCCGGCAGAATTCAAATACGAGCCTCTGTTCCTCTGGAATTCACTAATATGTATGAAAACGTCTTTTACAGTATTTTGGCTCCCAGAATTGCTGTCGGGAAATGGGGACAAGCATTTCCTACGTAAAATGACACGAGTAATCGAACTGTGCCGGCAGAATTCCATTCCGAGCCTCCGTTCCTCTGGAATTCACTAATATGTATGAAAACGTGTTTTACAGTATTCTGGCTCTCAGGATCGCAATCGGGAAATGGAAACAAGCATTTCCCATGTAAAATGACACGAGTAATCGAGCTGTGCCGGCAGAATTCAAATCCGAGCATCCGTTCCTCTGGAATTCACTAAAATGTATGAAAACGTGTTTTACAGTATTCTAGCTCCCAGGATCGCTATCAGGAAATGGGAACAAGCATTTCCTGTGTAAAATGACACGAGTAATCGAATGCTGTCGGCAGAATTCAAATCCGAGCCTCTGTTACTCTGGAATTCACAAATATGCATGAAAACGTGTTTTACAGTATTCTGGCTCCCAGGATCGCTATCAGGAAATGGAAGCAAGCATTTCCTACGTAAAATGACACGAGTAATCGAACGGTGCCGGCAGAATTGAAATCCGAGCCTCCGTTCCTCTGGAATTCACTAAAATGTATGGAAACGTGTTTTACAGTATTCTGGCTCTCAGGATCGCAATCGGGAAATGAAGACAAGTATTTCCTACGTAAAATGACACGAGTAATCGAACTGTGCCGGCAGAGTTCACATACGAGCCTCTGTTCCTCTGAAATTCACAAATATGTATGAAAACGTGTTTTACACAATTTTGACTCCCAGGATCGCTATCGGGAAATGGGAACAAGCATTTCCTGCGTAAAATGACACGACTAATCGAATGCTGTCGGCAGAATTCAAATCCGAGCATCCGTTCCTCTGGAATTCACTAATATGTATGAAAACGTGTTTTACAGTATTCTGGCTCCCAGGATCGCAATCGGGAAATGGAAACAAGCATTTCCCATGTAAAATGACACGAGTAATCGAACTATGCCGGCAGAATTCAAATCCGAGCATCCGTTCCTCTGGAATTCACTAATATGTATTAAAACGTGTTTTACAGTATTCTGGCTCTCAGGATCGCAATCGGGAAATGGAAACAAGCATTTCCCATGTAAAATGACACGAGTAATCGAGCTGTGCCGGCAGAATTCAAATCCGAGCATCCGTTCCTCTGGAATTCACTAAAATGTATGAAAACGTGTTTTACAGTATTCTAGCTCCCAGGATCGCTATCAGGAAATGGGAACAACCATTTCCTGTGTAAAATGACACGAGTAATCGAATGCTGTCGGCAGAATTCAAATCCGAGCCTCTGTTACTCTGGAATTCACAAATATGCATGAAAACGTGTTTTACAGTATTCTGGCTCCCAGGATCGCTATCAGGAAATGGAAGCAAGCATTTCCTACGTAAAATGACACGAGTAATCGAACTGTACCGGCAGAATTGAAATCCGAGCCTCCGTTCCTCTGGAATTCACTAAAATGTATGGAAACGTGTTTTACAGTATTCTGGCTCTCAGGATCGCAATCGGGAAATGAAGACAAGTATTTCCTACGTAAAATGACACGAGTAATCGAACTGTGCCGGCAGAGTTCAAATACGAGCCTCTGTTCCTCTGGAATTCACTAATATGTATGAAAACGTCTTTTAGAGTATTCTGGCTACCAGGATCGCAATCGGAAAATGAAGACAAGCATGTCCCAAGTAAAACGACACGAGTAATCGAACTATGCCGGCAGAATTCAAATCCGAGCATCCGTTCCTCTGGAATTCCCTAAAATGTATGAAAACGTGTTTTACAGTATTCTGGCTCCCAGGATCGCAATCGGGAAATGAAGGCAAGTATTTCCTACGTAAAATGACACGAGTAATCGAACTGTGCCGGCACAATTCAAATCCGAGCCTCCGTTCCTCTGGAATTCACAAATATGTATGAAAACGTGTTTTACAATATTCTGGCTCCCAGGATCGCAATCGGGAAATGAAGACAAGTGTTTCCTACGTAAAATGGCACGAGTAATCGAACTGTGCCGGCAGAATTCAAATCCGAGCATCCGTTCCTCTGGAATTCACTAAAATGTATGAAAACGTGTTTTACAGTATTCTAGCTCCCAGGATCGCTATCAGGAAATGGGAACAACCATTTCCTGTGTAAAATGACACGAGTAATCGAATGCTGTCGGCAGAATTCAAATCCGAGCCTCTGTTACTCTGGAATTCACAAATATGCATGAAAACGTGTTTTACAGTATTCTGGCTCCCAGGATCGCTATCAGGAAATGGAAGCAAGCATTTCCTACGTAAAATGACACGAGTAATCGAACTGTGCCGGCAGAATTGAAATCCGAGCCTCCGTTCCCCTGGAATTCACTAAAATGTATGGAAACGTGTTTTACAGTATTCTGGCTCTCAGGATCGCAATCGGGAAATGAAGACAAGTATTTCCTACGTAAAATGACACAAGTAATCGAACTGTGCCGGCAGAGTTCAAATACGAGCCTCTGTTCCTCTGGAATTCACTAATATGTATGAAAACGTGTTTTACAGTATTCTGGCTCCCAGGATGGCAATCGAGATATGAAGACAAGTACTTCCTACGTAAAATGGCACGAGCAATCGAACTGTGCCGACAGAATTTAAATCGGAGCCGCCGTTCTTCCGAAATTCACTAATATGTATGAGAACGTGTTTTACAATATTCTGGCTACCAGGATCGCAATCGGAAAATGAAGACAAGCATTTCCCAAGTAAAATGACACGAGTAATCGAACTATGCCGGCAGAATTCAAATCCGAGCATCCGTTCCTCTGGAATTCCCTAAAATGTATGAAAACGTGTTTTACAGTATTCTGGCTCCCAGGATCGCAATCGGGAAATGAAGACAAGTATTTCCTACGTAAAATGACACGAGTAATCGAACTGTGCCGGCACAATTCAAATCCGAGCCTCCGTTCCTCTGGAATTCACAAATATGTATGAAAACGTGTTTTACAGTATTTTGGCTCCCAGAATTGCTGTCGGGAAATGGGGACAAGCATTTCCTACGTAAAATGACACGAGTAATCGAACTGTGCCGGCAGAATTCAAATCGGAGCCTCCGTTCCTCTGGAATTCCCTAAAATGTATGAAAACGTCTTTTAGAGTATTCTGGCTCCCAGGATGGCAATCGAGAAATGAAGACAAGCATTTCCTACGTAAAATGACACGAGTAATCGAACGCTGCCGGCAGAATTCAAATCCGAGCATCCGTTCCTCTGAAATCCACTAAAATGTATGAAAACGTGTTTTACAGTATTCTGGCTCCCAGGATCGCAATCGGGAGATGGAAACAAGTATTTCCTACGTGAAATGGCACGAGCAATCGAACTGTGCCGGCAGAATTCAAATCCGAGCCTCCGTTCCTCTGGAATTCACTAATATGTATGAAAACGTGTTTTACAATATTCTGGCTCCCAGGATCGCAATCGGGAAATGAAGACAAGTATTTCCTACGTAAAATGGCACGAGCAATCGAACTGTGCCGGCAGAATTCAAATACGAGCCTCTGTTCCTCTGGTATTCACTAATATGTATGAAAACGTGTTTTACAGTGTTTTGGCTCCCAGAATTGCTGTCGGGAAATGGGGATAAGCATTTCCTACGTAAAATGACACGAGTAATCGAACTGTGCCGGCAGAATTCAAATCGGAGCCTCCGTTCCTCTGGAATTCCCTAAAATGTATCAAAACGTCTTTTACAGTATTCTGGCTCCCAGGATGGCAATCGAGAAATGAAGACAAGTATTTCCTACGTAAAATGGCACGAGCAATCGAACTGTGCCGGCAGAATTCAAATACGAGCCTCTGTTCCTCTGGTATTCACTAATATGTATGAAAACGTGTTTTACAGTATTTTGGCTCCCAGAATTGCTGTCGGGAAATGGGGACAAGTATTTCCTACGTGAAATGGCACGAGCAATCGAACTGTGCCGGCAGAATTCAAATCCGAGCATCCGTTCCTCTGGAATTCACTAATATGTATGAAAACGTGTTTTACAGTATTTTGGCTCCCAGAATTGCTGTCGGGAAATGGGGACAAGTATTTCCTACGTGAAATGGCACGAGCAATCGAACTGTGCCGGCAGGATTCAAATCCGAGCATCCGTTCCTCTGGAATTCACTAATATGTATGAAAACGTGTTTTACAATATTCTGGCTACCAGGATCGCAATCGGAAAATGAAGACAAGCATTTCCCAAGTAAAATGACACGAGTAATCGAACTATGCCGGCAGAATTCAAATCCGAGCATCCGTTCCTCTGGAATTCCCTAAAATGTATGAAAACGTGTTTTACAGTATTCTGGCTCCCAGGATCGCAATCGGGAAATGAAGACAAGTATTTCCTACGTAGAATGACACGAGTAATCGAACTGTGCCGGCACAATTCAAATCCGAGCCTCCGTTCCTCTGGAATTCACAAATATGTATGAAAACGTGTTTTACACAATTTTGGCACCCAGGATCGCTATCGGGAAATGGGAACAAGCATTTTCTGCGTAAAATGACACGACTAATCGAATGCTGTCGGCAGAATTCAAATCCGAGCCTCTGTTACTCTGGAATTCACAAATATGCATGAAAACGTGTTTTACAGTATTCTGGCTCCCAGGATCGCTATCAGGAAATGGAAGCAAGCATTTCCTACGTAAAATGACACGAGTAATCGAACTGTGCCGGCAGAGTTCAAATACGAGCCTCTGTTCCTCTGGAATTCACTAATATGTATGAAAACGTGTTTTACAGTACTTTGGTTCCCAGGATCGCTATCAGGAAATGGGAACAAGCATTTCCTGTGTAAAATGACACGAGTAATCGAATGCTGTCGGCAGAATTCAAATCCGAGCCTCTGTTACTCTGGAATTCACAAATATGCATGAAAACGTGTTTTACAGTATTCTGGCTCCCAGGATCGCTATCAGGAAATGGAAGCAAGCATTTCCTACGTAAAATGACACGAGTAATCGAACTGTGCCGGCAGAATTGAAATCCGAGCCTCCGTTCCTCTGGAATTCACTAAAATGTATGGAAACGTGTTTTACAGTATTCTGGCTCTCAGGATCGCTATCAGGAAATGGGAACAAGTATTTCCTGTGTAAAATGACACGAGTAATCGAATGCTGTCGGCAGAATTCAAATCCGAGCCTCTGTTACTCTGGAATTCACAAATATGCATGAAAACGTGTTTTACAGTATTCTGGCTCCCAGGATCGCTATCAGGAAATGGAAGCAAGCATTTCCTACGTAAAATGACACGAGTAATCGAACGGTGCCGGCAGAATTGAAATCCGAGCCTCCGTTCCTCTGGAATTCACTAAAATGTATGGAAACGTGTTTTACAGTATTCTGGCTCTCAGGATCGCAATCGGGAAATGAAGACAAGTATTTCCTACGTAAAATGACACGAGTAATCGAACTGTGCCGGCAGAGTTCACATACGAGCCTCTGTTCCTCTGAAATTCACAAATATGTATGAAAACGTGTTTTACACAATTTTGACTCCCAGGATCGCTATCGGGAAATGGGAACAAGCATTTCCTGCGTAAAATGACACGACTAATCGAATGCTGTCGGCAGAATTCAAATCCGAGCATCCGTTCCTCTGGAATTCACTAATATGTATGAAAACGTGTTTTACAGTATTCTGGCTCCCAGGATCGCAATCGGGAAATGGAAACAAGCATTTCCCATGTAAAATGACACGAGTAATCGAACTATGCCGGCAGAATTCAAATCCGAGCATCCGTTCCTCTGGAATTCACTAATATGTATTAAAACGTGTTTTACAGTATTCTGGCTCTCAGGATCGCAATCGGGAAATGGAAACAAGCATTTCCCATGTAAAATGACACGAGTAATCGAGCTGTGCCGGCAGAATTCAAATCCGAGCCTCCGTTCCTCTGGAATTCACTAAAATGTATGAAAACGTGTTTTACAGTATTCTAGCTCCCAGGATCGCTATCAGGAAATGGGAACAACCATTTCCTGTGTAAAATGACACGAGTAATCGAATGCTGTCGGCAGAATTCAAATCCGAGCCTCTGTTACTCTGGAATTCACAAATATGCATGAAAACGTGTTTTACAGTATTCTGGCTCCCAGGATCGCTATCAGGAAATGGAAGCAAGCATTTCCTACGTAAAATGACACGAGTAATCGAACTGTACCGGCAGAATTGAAATCCGAGCCTCCGTTCCTCTGGAATTCACTAAAATGTATGGAAACGTGTTTTACAGTATTCTGGCTCTCAGGATCGCAATCGGGAAATGAAGACAAGTATTTCCTACGTAAAATGACACGAGTAATCGAACTGTGCCGGCAGAGTTCAAATACGAGCCTCCGTTCCTCTGGAATTCACTAATATGTATGAAAACGTCTTTTAGAGTATTCTGGCTACCAGGATCGCAATCGGAAAATGAAGACAAGCATGTCCCAAGTAAAACGACACGAGTAATCGAACTATGCCGGCAGAATTCAAATCCGAGCATCCGTTCCTCTGGAATTCCCTAAAATGTATGAAAACGTGTTTTACAGTATTCTGGCTCCCAGGATCGCAATCGGGAAATGAAGGCAAGTATTTCCTACGTAAAATGACACGAGTAATCGAACTGTGCCGGCACAATTCAAATCCGAGCCTCCGTTCCTCTGGAATTCACAAATATGTATGAAAACGTGTTTTACAATATTCTGGCTCCCAGGATCGCAATCGGGAAATGAAGACAAGTGTTTCCTACGTAAAATGGCACGAGTAATCGAACTGTGCCGGCAGAATTCAAATCCGAGCATCCGTTCCTCTGGAATTCACTAAAATGTATGAAAACGTGTTTTACAGTATTCTAGCTCCCAGGATCGCTATCAGGAAATGGGAACAACCATTTCCTGTGTAAAATGACACGAGTAATCGAATGCTGTCGGCAGAATTCAAATCCGAGCCTCTGTTACTCTGGAATTCACAAATATGCATGAAAACGTGTTTTACAGTATTCTGGCTCCCAGGATCGCTATCAGGAAATGGAAGCAAGCATTTCCTACGTAAAATGACACGAGTAATCGAACTGTGCCGGCAGAATTGAAATCCGAGCCTCCGTTCCCCTGGAATTCACTAAAATGTATGGAAACGTGTTTTACAGTATTCTGGCTCTCAGGATCGCAATCGGGAAATGAAGACAAGTATTTCCTACGTAAAATGACACAAGTAATCGAACTGTGCCGGCAGAGTTCAAATACGAGCCTCTGTTCCTCTGGAATTCACTAATATGTATGAAAACGTGTTTTACAGTATTCTGGCTCCCAGGATGGCAATCGAGATATGAAGACAAGTACTTCCTACGTAAAATGGCACGAGCAATCGAACTGTGCCGACAGAATTTAAATCGGAGCCGCCGTTCTTCCGAAATTCACTAATATGTATGAAAACGTGTTTTACAATATTCTGGCTACCAGGATCGCAATCGGAAAATGAAGACAAGCATTTCCCAAGTAAAATGACACGAGTAATCGAACTATGCCGGCAGAATTCAAATCCGAGCATCCGTTCCTCTGGAATTCCCTAAAATGTATGAAAACGTGTTTTACAGTATTCTGGCTCCCAGGATCGCAATCGGGAAATGAAGACAAGTATTTCCTACGTAAAATGACACGAGTAATCGAACTGTGCCGGCACAATTCAAATCCGAGCCTCCGTTCCTCTGGAATTCACAAATATGTATGAAAACGTGTTTTACAGTATTTTGGCTCCCAGAATTGCTGTCGGGAAATGGGGACAAGCATTTCCTACGTAAAATGACACGAGTAATCGAACTGTGCCGGCAGAATTCAAATCGGAGCCTCCGTTCCTCTGGAATTCCCTAAAATGTATGAAAACGTCTTTTAGAGTATTCTGGCTCCCAGGATGGCAATCGAGAAATGAAGACAAGCATTTCCTACGTAAAATGACACGAGTAATCGAACGCTGCCGGCAGAATTCAAATCCGAGCATCCGTTCCTCTGAAATCCACTAAAATGTATGAAAACGTGTTTTACAGTATTCTGGCTCCCAGGATCGCAATCGGGAGATGGAAACAAGTATTTCCTACGTGAAATGGCACGAGCAATCGAACTGTGCCGGCAGAATTCAAATCCGAGCCTCCGTTCCTCTGGAATTCACTAATATGTATGAAAACGTGTTTTACAATATTCTGGCTCCCAGGATCGCAATCGGGAAATGAAGACAAGTATTTCCTACGTAAAATGGCACGAGCAATCGAACTGTGCCGGCAGAATTCAAATACGAGCCTCTGTTCCTCTGGTATTCACTAATATGTATGAAAACGTGTTTTACAGTGTTTTGGCTCCCAGAATTGCTGTCGGGAAATGGGGATAAGCATTTCCTACGTAAAATGACACGAGTAATCGAACTGTGCCGGCAGAATTCAAATCGGAGCCTCCGTTCCTCTGGAATTCCCTAAAATGTATCAAAACGTCTTTTACAGTATTCTGGCTCCCAGGATGGCAATCGAGAAATGAAGACAAGTATTTCCTACGTAAAATGGCACGAGCAATCGAACTGTGCCGGCAGAATTCAAATACGAGCCTCTGTTCCTCTGGTATTCACTAATATGTATGAAAACGTGTTTTACAGTATTTTGGCTCCCAGAATTGCTGTCGGGAAATGGGGACAAGTATTTCCTACGTGAAATGGCACGAGCAATCGAACTGTGCCGGCAGAATTCAAATCCGAGCATCCGTTCCTCTGGAATTCACTAATATGTATGAAAACGTGTTTTACAGTATTTTGGCTCCCAGAATTGCTGTCGGGAAATGGGGACAAGTATTTCCTACGTAAAATGGCACGAGCAATCGAACTGTGCCGGCAGGATTCAAATCCGAGCATCCGTTCCTCTGGAATTCACTAATATGTATGAAAACGTGTTTTACAATATTCTGGCTACCAGGATCGCAATCGGAAAATGAAGACAAGCATTTCCCAAGTAAAATGACACGAGTAATCGAACTATGCCGGCAGAATTCAAATCCGAGCATCCGTTCCTCTGGAATTCCCTAAAATGTATGAAAACGTGTTTTACAGTATTCTGGCTCCCAGGATCGCAATCGGGAAATGAAGACAAGTATTTCCTACGTAGAATGACACGAGTAATCGAACTGTGCCGGCACAATTCAAATCCGAGCCTCCGTTCCTCTGGAATTCACAAATATGTATGAAAACGTGTTTTACACAATTTTGGCACCCAGGATCGCTATCGGGAAATGGGAACAAGCATTTTCTGCGTAAAATGACACGACTAATCGAATGCTGTCGGCAGAATTCAAATCCGAGCCTCTGTTACTCTGGAATTCACAAATATGCATGAAAACGTGTTTTACAGTATTCTGGCTCCCAGGATCGCTATCAGGAAATGGAAGCAAGCATTTCCTACGTAAAATGACACGAGTAATCGAACTGTGCCGGCAGAGTTCAAATACGAGCCTCTGTTCCTCTGGAATTCACTAATATGTATGAAAACGTGTTTTACAGTACTTTGGTTCCCAGGATCGCTATCAGGAAATGGGAACAAGCATTTCCTGCGTAAAATGACACGAGTAATCGAATGCTGTCGGCAGAATTCAAATCCGAGCCTCTGTTACTCTGGAATTCACAAATATGCATGAAAACGTGTTTTACAGTATTCTGGCTCCCAGGATCGCTATCAGGAAATGGAAGCAAGCATTTCCTACGTAAAATGACACGAGTAATCGAACTGTGCCGGCAGAATTGAAATCCGAGCCTCCGTTCCTCTGGAATTCACTAAAATGTATGGAAACGTGTTTTACAGTATTCTGGCTCTCAGGATCGCAATCGGGAAATGAAGACAAGTATTTCCTACGTAAAATGACACGAGTAATCGAACTGTGCCGGCAGAGTTCACATACGAGCCTCTGTTCCTCTGGTATTCACTAATATGTATGAAAACGTGTTTTACAGTATTTTGGCTCCCAGAATTGCTGTCGGGAAATGGGGACAAGTATTTCCTACGTGAAATGGCACGAGCAATCGAACTGTGCCGGCAGAATTCAAATCCGAGCATCCGTTCCTCTGGAATTCACTAATATGTATGAAAACGTGTTTTACAATATTCTGCCTCCCAGGATCGCAATCGGGAAATGAAGACAAGTATTTCCTACGTAAAATGACATGAGTAATCGAACTGTGCCGGCACAATTCAAATCCGAGCCTCCGTTCCTCTGAAATTCACAAATATGTATGAAAACGTGTTTTACACAATTTTGACTCCCAGGATCGCTATCGGGAAATGGGAACAAGCATTTCCTGCGTAAAATGACACGACTAATCGAATGCTGTCGGCAGAATTCAAATCCGAGCATCCGTTCCTCTGGAATTCACTAATATGTATGAAAACGTGTTTTACAGTATTCTGGCTCCCAGGATCGCAATCGGGAAATGGAAACAAGCATTTCCCATGTAAAATGACACGAGTAATCGAACTATGCCGGCAGAATTCAAATCCGAGCATCCGTTCCTCTGGAATTCACTAATATGTATTAAAACGTGTTTTACAGTATTCTGGCTCTCAGGATCGCAATCGGGAAATGGAAACAAGCATTTCCCATGTAAAATGACACGAGTAATCGAGCTGTGCCGGCAGAATTCAAATCCGAGCATCCGTTCCTCTGGAATTCACTAAAATGTATGAAAACGTGTTTTACAGTATTCTAGCTCCCAGGATCGCTATCAGGAAATGGGAACAACCATTTCCTGTGTAAAATGACACGAGTAATCGAATGCTGTCGGCAGAATTCAAATCCGAGCCTCTGTTACTCTGGAATTCACAAATATGCATGAAAACGTGTTTTACAGTATTCTGGCTCCCAGGATCGCTATCAGGAAATGGAAGCAAGCATTTCCTACGTAAAATGACACGAGTAATCGAACTGTACCGGCAGAATTGAAATCCGAGCCTCCGTTCCTCTGGAATTCACTAAAATGTATGGAAACGTGTTTTACAGTATTCTGGCTCTCAGGATCGCAATCGGGAAATGAAGACAAGTATTTCCTACGTAAAATGACACGAGTAATCGAACTGTGCCGGCAGAGTTCAAATACGAGCCTCTGTTCCTCTGGAATTCACTAATATGTATGAAAACGTCTTTTAGAGTATTCTGGCTACCAGGATCGCAATCGGAAAATGAAGACAAGCATGTCCCAAGTAAAACGACACGAGTAATCGAACTATGCCGGCAGAATTCAAATCCGAGCATCCGTTCCTCTGGAATTCCCTAAAATGTATGAAAACGTGTTTTACAGTATTCTGGCTCCCAGGATCGCAATCGGGAAATGGAGACAAGTATTTCCTACGTAAAATGACACGAGTAATCGAACTGTGCCGGCACAATTCAAATCCGAGCCTCCGTTCCTCTGGAATTCACAAATATGTATGAAAACGTGTTTTACACAATTTTGGCACCCAGGATCGCTATCGGGAAATGGGAACAAGCATTTTCTGCGTAAAATGACACGACTAATCGAATGCTGTCGGCAGAATTCAAATCCGAGCCTCCGTTCCTCTGGAATTCCCTAAAATGTATGAAAACGTGTTTTACAGTATTCTGGCTCCCAGGATCGCAATCGGGAAATGAAGACAAGTATTTCCTACGTAAAATGACACGAGTAATCGAACTGTGCCGGCAGAGTTCAAATACGAGCCTCTGTTCCTCTGGAATTCACTAATATGTATGAAAACGTGTTTTACAGTACTTTGGTTCCCAGGATCGCTATCAGGAAATGGGAACAAGCATTTCCTGTGTAAAATGACACGAGTAATCGAATGCTGTCGGCAGAATTCAAATCCGAGCCTCTGTTACTCTGGAATTCACAAATATGCATGAAAACGTGTTTTACAGTATTCTGGCTCCCAGGATCGCTATCAGGAAATGGAAGCAAGCATTTCCTACGTAAAATGACACGAGTAATCGAACTGTGCCGGCAGAATTGAAATCCGAGCCTCCGTTCCTCTGGAATTCACTAAAATGTATGGAAACGTGTTTTACAGTATTCTGGCTCTCAGGATCGCAATCGGGAAATGAAGACAAGTATTTCCTACGTAAAATGACACGAGTAATCGAACTGTGCCGGCAGAGTTCACATACGAGCCTCTGTTCCTCTGGTATTCACTAATATGTATGAAAACGTGTTTTACAGTATTTTGGCTCCCAGAATTGCTGTCGGGAAATGGGGACAAGTATTTCCTACGTGAAATGGCACGAGCAATCGAACTGTGCCGGCAGAATTCAAATCCGAGCATCCGTTCCTCTGGAATTCACTAATATGTATGAAAACGTGTTTTACAATATTCTGCCTCCCAGGATCGCAATCGGGAAATGAAGACAAGTATTTCCTACGTAAAATGACATGAGTAATCGAACTGTGCCGGCACAATTCAAATCCGAGCCTCCGTTCCTCTGAAATTCACAAATATGTATGAAAACGTGTTTTACACAATTTTGACTCCCAGGATCGCTATCGGGAAATGGGAACAAGCATTTCCTGCGTAAAATGACACGACTAATCGAATGCTGTCGGCAGAATTCAAATCCGAGCATCCGTTCCTCTGGAATTCACTAATATGTATGAAAACGTGTTTTACAGTATTCTGGCTCCCAGGATCGCAATCGGGAAATGGAAACAAGCATTTCCCATGTAAAATGACACGAGTAATCGAACTGTGCCGGCAGAGTTCACATACGAGCCTCTGTTCCTCTGGTATTCACTAATATGTATGAAAACGTGTTTTACAGTATTTTGGCTCCCAGAATTGCTGTCGGGAAATGGGGACAAGTATTTCCTACGTGAAATGGCACGAGCAATCGAACTGTGCCGGCAGAATTCAAATCCGAGCATCCGTTCCTCTGGAATTCACTAATATGTATGAAAACGTGTTTTACAATATTCTGCCTCCCAGGATCGCTATCAGGAAATGGGAACAACCATTTCCTGTGTAAAATGACACGAGTAATCGAATGCTGTCGGCAGAATTCAAATCCGAGCCTCTGTTACTCTGGAATTCACAAATATGCATGAAAACGTGTTTTACAGTATTCTGGCTCCCAGGATCGCTATCAGGAAATGGAAGCAAGCATTTCCTACGTAAAATGACACGAGTAATCGAACTGTACCGGCAGAATTGAAATCCGAGCCTCCGTTCCTCTGGAATTCACTAAAATGTATGGAAACGTGTTTTACAGTATTCTGGCTCTCAGGATCGCAATCGGGAAATGAAGACAAGTATTTCCTACGTAAAATGACACGAGTAATCGAACTGTGCCGGCAGAGTTCAAATACGAGCCTCTGTTCCTCTGGAATTCACTAATATGTATGAAAACGTCTTTTAGAGTATTCTGGCTACCAGGATCGCAATCGGAAAATGAAGACAAGCATGTCCCAAGTAAAACGACACGAGTAATCGAACTATGCCGGCAGAATTCAAATCCGAGCATCCGTTCCTCTGGAATTCCCTAAAATGTATGAAAACGTGTTTTACAGTATTCTGGCTCCCAGGATCGCAATCGGGAAATGAAGACAAGTATTTCCTACGTAAAATGACACGAGTAATCGAACTGTGCCGGCACAATTCAAATCCGAGCCTCCGTTCCTCTGGAATTCACAAATATGTATGAAAACGTGTTTTACACAATTTTGGCACCCAGGATCGCTATCGGGAAATGGGAACAAGCATTTTCTGCGTAAAATGACACGACTAATCGAATGCTGTCGGCAGAATTCAAATCCGAGCCTCCGTTCCTCTGGAATTCCCTAAAATGTATGAAAACGTGTTTTACAGTATTCTGGCTCCCAGGATCGCAATCGGGAAATGAAGACAAGTATTTCCTACGTAAAATGACACGAGTAATCGAACTGTGCCGGCAGAGTTCAAATACGAGCCTCTGTTCCTCTGGAATTCACTAATATGTATGAAAACGTGTTTTACAGTACTTTGGTTCCCAGGATCGCTATCAGGAAATGGGAACAAGCATTTCCTGTGTAAAATGACACGAGTAATCGAATGCTGTCGGCAGAATTCAAATCCGAGCCTCTGTTACTCTGGAATTCACAAATATGCATGAAAACGTGTTTTACAGTATTCTGGCTCCCAGGATCGCTATCAGGAAATGGAAGCAAGCATTTCCTACGTAAAATGACACGAGTAATCGAACTGTGCCGGCAGAATTGAAATCCGAGCCTCCGTTCCTCTGGAATTCACTAAAATGTATGGAAACGTGTTTTACAGTATTCTGGCTCCCAGGATCGCAATCGGGAAATGAAGACAAGTATTTCCTACGTAAAATGACACGAGTAATCGAACTGTGCCGGCAGAGTTCACATACGAGCCTCTGTTCCTCTGGTATTCACTAATATGTATGAAAACGTGTTTTACAGTATTTTGGCTCCCAGAATTGCTGTCGGGAAATGGGGACAAGTATTTCCTACGTGAAATGGCACGAGCAATCGAACTGTGCCGGCAGAATTCAAATCCGAGCATCCGTTCCTCTGGAATTCACTAATATGTATGAAAACGTGTTTTACAATATTCTGCCTCCCAGGATCGCAATCGGGAAATGAAGACAAGTATTTCCTACGTAAAATGACATGAGTAATCGAACTGTGCCGGCACAATTCAAATCCGAGCCTCCGTTCCTCTGAAATTCACAAATATGTATGAAAACGTGTTTTACACAATTTTGACTCCCAGGATCGCTATCGGGAAATGGGAACAAGCATTTCCTGCGTAAAATGACACGACTAATCGAATGCTGTCGGCAGAATTCAAATCCGAGCATCCGTTCCTCTGGAATTCACTAATATGTATGAAAACGTGTTTTACAGTATTCTGGCTCCCAGGATCGCAATCGGGAAATGGAAACAAGCATTTCCCATGTAAAATGACACGAGTAATCGAACTGTGCCGGCAGAATTCAAATCCGAGCATCCGTTCCTCTGGAATTCACTAATATGTATTAAAACGTGTTTTACAGTATTCTGGCTCTCAGGATCGCAATCGGGAAATGGAAACAAGCATTTCCCATGTAAAATGACACGAGTAATCGAGCTGTGCCGGCAGAATTCAAATCCGAGCATCCGTTCCTCTGGAATTCACTAAAATGTATGAAAACGTGTTTTACAGTATTCTAGCTCCCAGGATCGCTATCAGGAAATGGGAACAACCATTTCCTGTGTAAAATGACACGAGTAATCGAATGCTGTCGGCAGAATTCAAATCCGAGCCTCTGTTACTCTGGAATTCACAAATATGCATGAAAACGTGTTTTACAGTATTCTGGCTCCCAGGATCGCTATCAGGAAATGGAAGCAAGCATTTCCTACGTAAAATGACACGAGTAATCGAACTGTACCGGCAGAATTGAAATCCGAGCCTCCGTTCCTCTGGAATTCACTAAAATGTATGGAAACGTGTTTTACAGTATTCTGGCTCTCAGGATCGCAATCGGGAAATGAAGACAAGTATTTCCTACGTAAAATGACACGAGTAATCGAACTGTGCCGGCAGAGTTCAAATACGAGCCTCTGTTCCTCTGGAATTCACTAATATGTATGAAAACGTCTTTTAGAGTATTCTGGCTACCAGGATCGCAATCGGAAAATGAAGACAAGCATGTCCCAAGTAAAACGACACGAGTAATCGAACTATGCCGGCAGAATTCAAATCCGAGCATCCGTTCCTCTGGAATTCCCTAAAATGTATGAAAACGTGTTTTACAGTATTCTGGCTCCCAGGATCGCAATCGGGAAATGAAGACAAGTATTTCCTACGTAAAATGACACGAGTAATCGAACTGTGCCGGCACAATTCAAATCCGAGCCTCCGTTCCTCTGGAATTCACAAATATGTATGAAAACGTGTTTTACAATATTCTGGCTCCCAGGATCGCAATCGGGAAATGAAGACAAGTGTTTCCTACGTAAAATGGCACGAGTAATCGAACTGTGCCGGCAGAATTCAAATCCGAGCATCCGTTCCTCTGGAATTCACTAATATGTATGAAAACGTGTTTTACAGTATTCTGGCTCTCAGGATCGCAATCGGGAAATGGAAACAAGCATTTCCCATGTAAAGTGACACGAGTAATCGAGCTGTGCCGGCAGAATTCAAATCCGAGCATCCGTTCCTCTGGAATTCACTAAAATGTATGAAAACGTGTTTTACAGTATTCTAGCTCCCAGGATCGCTATCAGGAAATGGGAACAACCATTTCCTGTGTAAAATGACACGAGTAATCGAATGCTGTCGGCAGAATTCAAATCCGAGCCTCTGTTACTCTGGAATTCACAAATATGCATGAAAACGTGTTTTACAGTATTCTGGCTCCCAGGATCGCTATCAGGAAATGGAAGCAAGCATTTCCTACGTAAAATGACACGAGTAATCGAACTGTGCCGGCAGAATTGAAATCCGAGCCTCCGTTCCCCTGGAATTCACTAAAATGTATGGAAACGTGTTTTACAGTATTCTGGCTCTCAGGATCGCAATCGGGAAATGAAGACAAGTATTTCCTACGTAAAATGACACGAGTAATCGAACTGTGCCGGCAGAGTTCAAATCCGAGCCTCCGTTCCTCTGGAATTCACTAAAATGTATGGAAACGTGTTTTACAGTATTCTGGCTCTCAGGATGGCAATCGAGAAATGAAGACAAGCATTTCCTACGTAAAATGACACGAGTAATCGAACGCTGCCGGCAGAATTCAAATCCGAGCATCCGTTCCTCTGAAATCCACTAAAATGTATGAAAACGTGTTTTACAGTATTCTGGCTCCCAGGATCGCAATCGGGAGATGGAAACAAGTATTTCCTACGTGAAATGGCACGAGCAATCGAACTGTGCCGGCAGAATTCAAATCCGAGCATCCGTTCCTCTGGAATTCACTAATATGTATGAAAACGTGTTTTACAATATTCTGGCTCCCAGGATCGCAATCGGGAAATGAAGACAAGTATTTCCTACGTAAAATGGCACGAGCAATCGAACTGTGCCGGCAGAATTCAAATACGAGCCTCTGTTCCTCTGGTATTCACTAATATGTATGAAAACGTGTTTTACAGTGTTTTGGCTCCCAGAATTGCTGTCGGGAAATGGGGATAAGCATTTCCTACGTAAAATGACACGAGTAATCGAACTGTGCCGGCAGAATTCAAATCGGAGCCTCCGTTCCTCTGGAATTCCCTAAAATGTATCAAAACGTCTTTTACAGTATTCTGGCTCCCAGGATGGCAATCGAGAAATGAAGACAAGTATTTCCTACGTAAAATGGCACGAGCAATCGAACTGTGCCGGCAGAATTCAAATACGAGCCTCTGTTCCTCTGGTATTCACTAATATGTATGAAAACGTGTTTTACAGTATTTTGGCTCCCAGAATTGCTGTCGGGAAATGGGGACAAGTATTTCCTACGTGAAATGGCACGAGCAATCGAACTGTGCCGGCAGAATTCAAATCCGAGCATCCGTTCCTCTGGAATTCACTAATATGTATGAAAACGTGTTTTACAGTATTTTGGCTCCCAGAATTGCTGTCGGGAAATGGGGACAAGTATTTCCTACGTGAAATGGCACGAGCAATCGAACTGTGCCGGCAGGATTCAAATCCGAGCATCCGTTCCTCTGGAATTCACTAATATGTATTAAAACGTGTTTTACAGTATTCTGGCTCTCAGGATCGCAATCGGGAAATGGAAACAAGCATTTCCCATGTAAAATGACACGAGTAATCGAACTATGCCGGCAGAATTCAAATCCGAGCATCCGTTCCTCTGGAATTCACTAATATGTATTAAAACGTGTTTTACAGTATTCTGGCTCTCAGGATCGCAATCGGGAAATGGAAACAAGCATTTCCCATGTAAAATGACACGAGTAATCGAGCTGTGCCGGCAGAATTCAAATCCGAGCATCCGTTCCTCAGGAATTCACTAATATGTATGAAAACGTGTTTTACAGTATTTTGGCTCCCAGAATTGCTGTCGGGAAATGGGGACAAGTATTTCCTACGTGAAATGGCACGAGCAATCGAACTGTGCCGGCAGGATTCAAATCCGAGCATCCGTTCCTCTGGAATTCACTAATATGTATGAAAACGTGTTTTACAATATTCTGGCTACCAGGATCGCAATCGGAAAATGAAGACAAGCATTTCCCAAGTAAAATGACACGAGTAATCGAACTATGCCGGCAGAATTCAAATCCGAGCATCCGTTCCTCTGGAATTCCCTAAAATGTATGAAAACGTGTTTTACAGTATTCTGGCTCCCAGGATCGCAATCGGGAAATGAAGACAAGTATTTCCTACGTAGAATGACACGAGTAATCGAACTGTGCCGGCACAATTCAAATCCGAGCCTCCGTTCCTCTGGAATTCACAAATATGTATGAAAACGTGTTTTACACAATTTTGGCACCCAGGATCGCTATCGGGAAATGGGAACAAGCATTTTCTGCGTAAAATGACACGACTAATCGAATGCTGTCGGCAGAATTCAAATCCGAGCCTCCGTTCCTCTGGAATTCCCTAAAATGTATGAAAACGTGTTTTACAGTATTCTGGCTCCCAGGATCGCAATCGGGAAATGAAGACAAGTATTTCCTACGTAAAATGACACGAGTAATCGAACTGTGCCGGCAGAGTTCAAATACGAGCCTCTGTTCCTCTGGAATTCACTAATATGTATGAAAACGTGTTTTACAGTACTTTGGTTCCCAGGATCGCTATCAGGAAATGGGAACAAGCATTTCCTGTGTAAAATGACACGAGTAATCGAATGCTGTCGGCAGAATTCAAATCCGAGCCTCTGTTACTCTGGAATTCACAAATATGCATGAAAACGTGTTTTACAGTATTCTGGCTCCCAGGATCGCTATCAGGAAATGGAAGCAAGCATTTCCTACGTAAAATGACACGAGTAATCGAACTGTGCCGGCAGAAGTGAAATCCGAGCCTCCGTTCCTCTGGAATTCACTAAAATGTATGGAAACGTGTTTTACAGTATTCTGGCTCTCAGGATCGCAATCGGGAAATGAAGACAAGTATTTCCTACGTAAAATGACACGAGTAATCGAACTGTGCCGGCAGAGTTCACATACGAGCCTCTGTTCCTCTGGTATTCACTAATATGTATGAAAACGTGTTTTACAGTATTTTGGCTCCCAGAATTGCTGTCGGGAAATGGGGACAAGCATTTCCTACGTAAAATGACACGAGTAATCGAACTGTACCGGCAGAATTCAAATCCGAGCATCCGTTCCTCTGGAATTCACTAATATGTATGAAAACGTGTTTTACAGTATTCTGGCTCCCAGGATGGCAATCGAGAAATGAAGACAAGTATTTCCTACGTAAAATGGCACGAGTAATCGAACTGTGCCGGCAGGATTCAAATCCGAGCATCCGTTCCTCTGAAATCCACTAAAATGTATGAAAACGTGTTTTACAGTATTCTGGCTCCCAGGATCGCAATCGGGAAATGGAAACAAGCATTTCCCATGTAAAATGACACGAGTAATCGAACTGTGCCGGCAGAATTCAAATCCGAGCATCCGTTCCTCTGGAATTCACTAATATGTATGAAAACGTCTTTTCCAGTATTCTGGCTCCCAGGATGGCAATCGAGAAATGAAGACAAGTATTTCCTACGTAAAATGGCACGAGCAATCGAACTGTGCCGGCAGAATTCAAATACGAGCCTCTGTTCCTCTGGTATTCACTAATATGTATGAAAACGTGTTTTACAGTATTTTGGCTCCCAGAATTGCTGTCGGGAAATGGGGACAAGTATTTCCTACGTGAAATGGCACGAGCAATCGAACTGTGCCGGCAGAATTCAAATCCGAGCATCCGTTCCTCTGGAATTCACTAATATGTATGAAAACGTGTTTTACAGTATTTTGGCTCCCAGAATTGCTGTCGGGAAATGAAGACAAGTATTTCCTACGTAAAATGGCACGAGTAATCGAACTGTGCCGGCAGAATTCAAATCCGAGCATCCGTTCCTCTGGAATTCACTAATATGTATGAAAACGTGTTTTACAGTATTCTGGCTCTCAGGATCGCAATCGGGAAATGGAAACAAGCATTTCCCATGTAAAATGACACGAGTAATCGAGCTGTGCCGGCAGAATTCAAATCCGAGCATCCGTTCCTCTGGAATTCACTAATATGTATGAAAACGTGTTTTACAGTATTCTGGCTCCCAGGATCGCAATCGGGAAATGGGAACAAGCATTTCCTGTGTAAAATGACACAAGTAATCGAATGCTGTCGGCAGAATTCAAATCCGAGCCTCTGTTACTCTGGAATTCACAAATATGCATGAAAACGTGTTTTACAGTATTCTGGCTCCCAGGATCGCTATCAGGAAATGGAAGCAAGCATTTCCTACGTAAAATGACACGAGTAATCGAACTGTGCCGGCAGAGTTCAAATACGAGCCTCTGTTCGTCTGGAATTCACTAATATGTATGAAAACGTGTTTTACAGTACTTTGGTTCCCAGGATCGCTATCAGGAAATGGGAACAAGCATTTCCTGTGTAAAATGACACGAGTAATCGAATGCTGTCGGCAGAATTCAAATCCGAGCCTCTGTTACTCTGGAATTCACAAATATGCATGAAAACGTGTTTTACAGTATTCTGGCTCCCAGGATCGCTATCAGGAAATGGAAGCAAGCATTTCCTACGTAAAATGACACGAGTAATCGAACTGTGCCGGCAGAATTGAAATCCGAGCCTCCGTTCCTCTGGAATTCACTAAAATGTATGGAAACGTGTTTTACAGTATTCTGGCTCTCAGGATCGCAATCGGGAAATGAAGACAAGTATTTCCTACGTAAAATGACACGAGTAATCGAACTGTGCCGGCAGAGTTCACATACGAGCCTCTGTTCCTCTGGTATTCACTAATATGTATGAAAACGTGTTTTACAGTATTCTGGCTCCCAGGATCGCTATCAGGAAATGGAAGCAAGCATTTCCTACGTAAAATGACACGAGTAATCGAACTGTGCCGGCAGAATTGAAATCCGAGCCTCCGTTCCTCTGGAATTCACTAAAATGTATGGAAACGTGTTTTACAGTATTCTGGCTCTCAGGATCGCAATCGGGAAATGAAGACAAGTATTTCCTACGTAAAATGACACGAGTAATCGAACTGTGCCGGCAGAGTTCACATACGAGCCTCTGTTCCTCTGGTATTCACTAATATGTATGAAAACGTGTTTTACAGTATTTTGGCTCCCAGAATTGCTGTCGGGAAATGGGGACAAGCATTTCCTACGTAAAATGACACGAGTAATCGAACTGTACCGGCAGAATTCAAATCCGAGCATCTGTTCCTCTGGAATTCACTAATATGTATGAAAACGTGTTTTACAGTATTCTGGCTCCCAGGATGGCAATCGAGAAATGAAGACAAGTATTTCCTACGTAAAATGGCACGAGTAATCGAACTGTGCCGGCAGGATTCAAATCCGAGCATCCGTTCCTCTGAAATCCACTAAAATGTATGAAAACGTGTTTTACAGTATTCTGGCTCCCAGGATCGCAATCGGGAAATGGAAACAAGCATTTCCCATGTAAAATGACACGAGTAATCGAACTGTGCCGGCAGAATTCAAATCCGAGCATCCGTTCCTCTGGAATTCACTAATATGTATGAAAACGTCTTTTACAGTATTCTGGCTCCCAGGATGGCAATCGAGAAATGAAGACAAGTATTTCCTACGTAAAATGGCACGAGCAATCGAACTGTGCCGGCAGAATTCAAATACGAGCCTCTGTTCCTCTGGTATTCACTAATATGTATGAAAACGTGTTTTACGGTATTTTGGCTCCCAGAATTGCTGTCGGGAAATGGGGACAAGTATTTCCTACGTAAAATGACACGAGTAATCGAACTGTACCGGCAGAATTCAAATCCGAGCCTCCGTTCCTCTGGAATTCACTAAAATGTATGGAAACGTGTTTTACAGTATTCTGGCTCTCAGGATCGCAATCGGGAAATGAAGACAAGTATTTCCTACGTAAAATGACACGAGTAATCGAACTGTGCCGGCAGAGTTCAAATACGAGCCTCTGTTCCTCTGGTATTCACTAATATGTATGAAAACGTGTTTTACAGTATTTTGGCTCCCAGAATTGCTGTCGGGAAATGGGGACAAGTATTTCCTACGTGAAATGGCACGAGCAATCGAACTGTGCCGGCAGAATTCAAATCCGAGCATCCGTTCCTCTGGAATTCACTAATATGTATGAAAACGTGTTTTACAGTATTTTGGCTCCCAGAATTGCTGTCGGGAAATGGGGACAAGTATTTCCTACGTGAAATGGCACGAGCAATCGAACTGTGCCGGCAGAATTCAAATCCGAGCATCCGTTCCTCTGAAATCCACTAAAATGTATGAAAACGTGTTTTACAGTATTCTGGCTCCCAGGATCGCAATCGGGAAATGGAAACAAGCATTTCCCATGTAAAATGACACGAGTAATCGAACTGTGCCGGCAGAATTCAAATCCGAGCATCCGTTCCTCTGGAATTCACTAATATGTATGAAAACGTCTTTTACAGTATTCTGGCTCCCAGGATGGCAATCGAGAAATGAAGACAAGTATTTCCTACGTAAAATGGCACGAGCAATCGAACTGTGCCGGCAGAATTCAAATACGAGCCTCTGTTCCTCTGGTATTCACTAATATGTATGAAAACGTGTTTTACGGTATTTTGGCTCCCAGAATTGCTGTCGGGAAATGGGGACAAGTATTTCCTACGTAAAATGACACGAGTAATCGAACTGTACCGGCAGAATTCAAATCCGAGCCTCCGTTCCTCTGGAATTCACTAAAATGTATGGAAACGTGTTTTACAGTATTCTGGCTCTCAGGATCGCAATCGGGAAATGAAGACAAGTATTTCCTACGTAAAATGACACGAGTAATCGAACTGTGCCGGCAGAGTTCAAATACGAGCCTCTGTTCCTCTGGTATTCACTAATATGTATGAAAACGTGTTTTACAGTATTTTGGCTCCCAGAATTGCTGTCGGGAAATGGGGACAAGTATTTCCTACGTGAAATGGCACGAGCAATCGAACTGTGCCGGCAGAATTCAAATCCGAGCATCCGTTCCTCTGGAATTCACTAATATGTATGAAAACGTGTTTTACAGTATTTTGGCTCCCAGAATTGCTGTCGGGAAATGGGGACAAGTATTTCCTACGTGAAATGGCACGAGCAATCGAACTGTGCCGGCAGAATTCAAATCCGAGCATCCGTTCCTCTGGAATTCACTAATATGTATGAAAACGTGTTTTACAGTATTTTGGCTCCCAGAATCGCTATCGGGAAATGAAGACAAGTATTTCCTACGTAAAATGGCACGAGTAATCGAACTGTGCCGGCAGAATTCAAATCCGAGCATCCGTTCCTCTGGAATTCACTAATATGTATGAAAACGTGTTTTACAGTATTCTGGCTCTCAGGATCGCAATCGGGAAATGGAAACAAGCATTTCCCATGTAAAATGACACGAGTAATCGAGCTGTGCCGGCAGAATTCAAATCCGAGCATCCGTTCCTCTGGAATTCACTAAAATGTATGAAAACGTGTTTTACAGTATTCTAGCTCCCAGGATCGCTATCAGGAAATGGGAACAAGCATTTCCTGTGTAAAATGACACAAGTAATCGAATGCTGTCGGCAGAATTCAAATCCGAGCCTCTGTTACTCTGGAATTCACAAATATGCATGAAAACGTGTTTTACAGTATTCTGGCTCCCAGGATCGCTATCAGGAAATGGAAGCAAGCATTTCCTACGTAAAATGACACGAGTAATCGAACTGTGCCGGCAGAGTTCAAATACGAGCCTCTGTTCCTCTGGAATTCACTAATATGTATGAAAACGTGTTTTACAGTACTTTGGTTCCCAGGATCGCTATCAGGAAATGGGAACAAGCATTTCCTGTGTAAAATGACACGAGTAATCGAATGCTGTCGGCAGAATTCAAATCCGAGCCTCTGTTACTCTGGAATTCACAAATATGCATGAAAACGTGTTTTACAGTATTCTGGCTCCCAGGATCGCTATCAGGAAATGGAAGCAAGCATTTCCTACGTAAAATGACACGAGTAATCGAACTGTGCCGGCAGAATTGAAATCCGAGCCTCCGTTCCTCTGGAATTCACTAAAATGTATGGAAACGTGTTTTACAGTATTCTGGCTCTCAGGATCGCAATCGGGAAATGAAGACAAGTATTTCCTACGTAAAATGACACGAGTAATCGAACTGTGCCGGCAGAGTTCACATACGAGCCTCTGTTCCTCTGGTATTCACTAATATGTATGAAAACGTGTTTTACAGTATTTTGGCTCCCAGAATTGCTGTCGGGAAATGGGGACAAGCATTTCCTACGTAAAATGACACGAGTAATCGAACTGTACCGGCAGAATTCAAATCCGAGCATCCGTTCCTCTGGAATTCACTAATATGTATGAAAACGTGTTTTACAGTATTCTGGCTCCCAGGATGGCAATCGAGAAATGAAGACAAGTATTTCCTACGTAAAATGGCACGAGTAATCGAACTGTGCCGGCAGGATTCAAATCCGAGCATCCGTTCCTCTGAAATCCACTAAAATGTATGAAAACGTGTTTTACAGTATTCTGGCTCCCAGGATCGCAATCGGGAAATGGAAACAAGCATTTCCCATGTAAAATGACACGAGTAATCGAACTGTGCCGGCAGAATTCAAATCCGAGCATCCGTTCCTCTGGAATTCACTAATATGTATGAAAACGTCTTTTCCAGTATTCTGGCTCCCAGGATGGCAATCGAGAAATGAAGACAAGTATTTCCTACGTAAAATGGCACGAGCAATCGAACTGTGCCGGCAGAATTCAAATACGAGCCTCTGTTCCTCTGGTATTCACTAATATGTATGAAAACGTGTTTTACGGTATTTTGGCTCCCAGAATTGCTGTCGGGAAATGGGGACAAGTATTTCCTACGTAAAATGACACGAGTAATCGAACTGTGCCGGCAGAGTTCAAATACGAGCCTCTGTTCCTCTGGAATTCACTAATATGTATGAAAACGTGTTTTACAGTATTCTGGCTCCCAGGATGGCAATCGAGAAATGAAGACAAGTACTTCCTACGTAAAATGGCACGAGCAATCGAACTGTGCCGACAGAATTTAAATCGGAGCCGCCGTTCTTCCGAAATTCACTAATATGTATGAAAACGTGTTTTACAATATTCTGGCTACCAGGATCGCAATCGGAAAATGAAGACAAGTATTTCCTACGTAAAATGGCACGAGCAATCGAACTGTGCCGGCAGAATTCAAATACGAGCCTCTGTTCCTCTGGTATTCACTAATATGTATGAAAACGTGTTTTACAGTATTTTGGCTCCCAGAATTGCTGTCGGGAAATGGGGACAAGTATTTCCTACGTGAAATGGCACGAGCAATCGAACTGTGCCGGCAGAATTCAAATCCGAGCATCCGTTCCTCTGGAATTCACTAATATGTATGAAAACGTGTTTTACAGTATTTTGGCTCCCAGAATTGCTGTCGGGAAATGGGGACAAGTATTTCCTACGTGAAATGGTACGAGCAATCGAACTGTGCCGGCAGGATTCAAATCCGAGCATCCGTTCCTCTGGAATTCACTAATATGTATGAAAACGTGTTTTACAATATTCTGGCTACCAGGATCGCAATCGGAAAATGAAGACAAGCATTTCCCAAGTAAAATGACACGAGTAATCGAACTATGCCGGCAGAATTCAAATCCGAGCATCCGTTCCTCTGGAATTCCCTAAAATGTATGAAAACGTGTTTTACAGTATTCTGGCTCCCAGGATCGCAATCGGGAAATGAAGACAAGTATTTCCTACGTAGAATGACACGAGTAATCGAACTGTGCCGGCACAATTCAAATCCGAGCCTCCGTTCCTCTGGAATTCACAAATATGTATGAAAACGTGTTTTACACAATTTTGGCACCCAGGATCGCTATCGGGAAATGGGAACAAGCATTTCCCAAGTAAAATGACACGACTAATCGAATGCTGTCGGCGGAATTCAAATCCGAGCCTCCGTTCCTCTGGAATTCCCTAAAATGTATGAAAACGTGTTTTACAGTATTCTGGCTCCCAGGATCGCAATCGGGAAATGAAGACAAGTATTTCCTACGTAAAATGACACGAGTAATCGAACTGTGCCGGCAGAATTCAAATCCGAGCCTCTGTTCCTCTGGAATTCACTAAAATGTATGAAAACGTGTTTTACAGTATTCTAGCTCCCAGGATCGCTATCAGGAAATGGGAACAAGCATTTCCTGTGTAAAATGACACGAGTAATCGAATGCTGTCGGCAGAATTCAAATCCGAGCCTCTGTTACTCTGGAATTCACAAATATGCATGAAAACGTGTTTTACAGTATTCTGGCTCCCAGGATCGCTATCAGGAAATGGAAGCAAGCATTTCCTACGTAAAATGACACGAGTAATCGAACTGTGCCGGCAGAATTGAAATCCGAGCCTCCGTTCCTCTGGAATTCACTAAAATGTATGGAAACGTGTTTTACAGTATTCTGGCTCTCAGGATCGCAATCGGGAAATGAAGACAAGTATTTCCTACGTAAAATGACACGAGTAATCGAACTGTGCCGGCAGAGTTCACATACGAGCCTCTGTTCCTCTGGTATTCACTAATATGTATGAAAACGTGTTTTACAGTATTTTGGCTCCCAGAATTGCTGTCGGGAAATGGGGACAAGCATTTCCTACGTAAAATGACACGAGTAATCGAACTGTACCGGCAGAATTCAAATCCGAGCATCCGTTCCTCTGGAATTCACTAATATGTATGAAAACGTGTTTTACAGTATTCTGGCTCCCAGGATGGCAATCGAGAAATGAAGACAAGTATTTCCTACGTAAAATGGCACGAGCAATCGAACTGTGCCGGCAGAATTCAAATACGAGCCTCTGTTCCTCTGGTATTCACTAATATGTATGAAAACGTGTTTTACGGTATTTTGGCTCCCAGAATTGCTGTCGGGAAATGGGGACAAGTATTTCCTACGTAAAATGGCACGAGCAATCGAACTGTGCCGGCAGAATTCAAATCCGAGTATCCGTTCCTCTGGAATTCCCTAAAATGTATGAAAACGTGTTTTACAGTATTCTGGCTCCCAGGATCGTTATCAAGAAATAGAAATAAGCATTTCCTACGTAAAATGACACGAGTAATCGAACTGTGCCAGCAGAATTCAAATCCGAGCCTCCGTTCCTCTGGAATTCACTAAAATGTATGAAAACGTGTTTTACAGTATTCTGGCTCCCAGGATCGCTATCAGGAAATGGAAGCAAGCATTTCCTACGTAAAATGACACGAGTAATCGAACTGTGCCGGCAGAATTGAAATCCGAGCCTCCGTTCCTCTGGAATTCACTAAAATGTATGGAAACGTGTTTTACAGTATTCTGGCTCTCAGGATCGCAATCGGGAAATGAAGACAAGTATTTCCTACGTAAAATGACACGAGTAATCGAACTGTGCCGGCAGAGTTCAAATACGAGCCTCTGTTCCTCTGGAATTCACTAATATGTATGAAAACGTGTTTTACAGTATTCTGGCTCCCAGGATGGCAATCGAGAAATGAAGACAAGTACTTCCTACGTAAAATGGCACGAGCAATCGAACTGTGCCGGCAGAATTCAAACCCGAGCATCCGTTCGCTATCAGGAAATGGGAACAAGCATTTCCTGTGTAAAATGACACGAGTAATCGAATGCTGTCGGCAGAATTCAAATCCGAGCCTCTGTTACTCTGGAATTCACAAATATGCATGAAAACGTGTTTTACAGTATTCTGGCTCCCAGGATCGCTATCAGGAAATGGAAGCAAGCATTTCCTACGTAAAATGACACGAGTAATCGAACTGTGCCGGCAGGATTCAAATCCGAGCATCCGTTCCTCTGAAATCCACTAAAATGTATGAAAACGTGTTTTACAGTATTCTGGCTCCCAGGATCGCAATCGGGAAATGGAAACAAGCATTTCCCATGTAAAATGGCACGAGTAATCGAACTGTGCCGGCAGAATTCAAATCCGAGCATCCGTTCCTCTGGAATTCACTAATATGTATGAAAACGTCTTTTACAGTATTCTGGCTCCCAGGATCGCTATCAGGAAATGGGAACAAGCATTTCCTGTGTAAAATGACACAAGTAATCGAATGCTGTCGGCAGAATTCAAATCCGAGCCTCTGTTACTCTGGAATTCACAAATATGCATGAAAACGTGTTTTACAGTATTCTGGCTCCCAGGATCGCTATCAGGAAATGGAAGCAAGCATTTCCTACGTAAAATGACACGAGTAATCGAACTGTGCCGGCAGAGTTCAAATACGAGCCTCTGTTCCTCTGGAATTCACTAATATGTATGAAAACGTGTTTTACAGTACTTTGGTTCCCAGGATCGCTATCAAGAAATAGAAACAAGCATTTCCTACGTAAAATGACACGAGTAATCGAACGCTGCCGGCAGAATTCAAATCCGAGCATCCGTTCCTCTGAAATCCACTAAAATGTATGAAAACGTGTTTTACAGTATTCTGGCTCCCAGGATCGCAATCGGGAGATGGAAACAAGTATTTCCTACGTGAAATGGCACGAGCAATCGAACTGTGCCGGCAGAATTCAAATCGGAGCCTCCGTTCCTCTGGAATTCCCTAAAATGTATCAAAACGTCTTTTACAGTATTCTGGCTCCCAGGATGGCAATCGAGAAATGAAGACAAGTATTTCCTACGTAAAATGGCACGAGCAATCGAACTGTGCCGGCAGAATTCAAATACGAGCCTCTGTTCCTCTGGTATTCACTAATATGTATGAAAACGTGTTTTACAGTATTTTGGCTCCCAGAATTGCTGTCGGGAAATGGGGACAAGTATTTCCTACGTGAAATGGCACGAGCAATCGAACTGTGCCGGCAGAATTCAAATCCGAGCATCCGTTCCTCTGGAATTCACTAATATGTATGAAAACGTGTTTTACAGTATTTTGGCTCCCAGAATTGCTGTCGGGAAATGGGGACAAGTATTTCCTACGTGAAATGGTACGAGCAATCGAACTGTGCCGGCAGGATTCAAATCCGAGCATCCGTTCCTCTGGAATTCACTAATATGTATGAAAACGTGTTTTACAATATTCTGGCTACCAGGATCGCAATCGGAAAATGAAGACAAGCATTTCCCAAGTAAAATGACACGAGTAATCGAACTATGCCGGCAGAATTCAAATCCGAGCATCCGTTCCTCTGGAATTCCCTAAAATGTATGAAAACGTGTTTTACAGTATTCTGGCTCCCAGGATCGCAATCGGGAAATGAAGACAAGTATTTCCTACGTAGAATGACACGAGTAATCGAACTGTGCCGGCACAATTTAAATCCGAGCCTCCGTTCCTCTGGAATTCACAAATATGAATGAAAACGTGTTTTACACAATTTTGGCACCCAGGATCGCTATCGGGAAATGGGAACAAGCATTTCCCAAGTAAAATGACACGACTAATCGAATGCTGTCGGCGGAATTCAAATCCGAGCCTCCGTTCCTCTGGAATTCCCTAAAATGTATGAAAACGTGTTTTACAGTATTCTGGCTCCCAGGATCGCAATCGGGAAATGAAGACAAGTATTTCCTACGTAAAATGACACGAGTAATCGAACTGTGCCGGCAGAATTCAAATCCGAGCCTCTGTTCCTCTGGAATTCACTAAAATGTATGAAAACGTGTTTTACAGTATTCTAGCTCCCAGGATCGCTATCAGGAAATGGGAACAAGCATTTCCTGTGTAAAATGACACGAGTAATCGAATGCTGTCGGCAGAATTCAAATCCGAGCCTCTGTTACTCTGGAATTCACAAATATGCATGAAAACGTGTTTTACAGTATTCTGGCTCCCAGGATCGCTATCAGGAAATGGAAGCAAGCATTTCCTACGTAAAATGACACGAGTAATCGAACTGTGCCGGCAGAATTGAAATCCGAGCCTCCGTTCCTCTGGAATTCACTAAAATGTATGGAAACGTGTTTTACAGTATTCTGGCTCTCAGGATCGCAATCGGGAAATGAAGACAAGTATTTCCTACGTAAAATGACACGAGTAATCGAACTGTGCCGGCAGAGTTCACATACGAGCCTCTGTTCCTCTGGTATTCACTAATATGTATGAAAACGTGTTTTACAGTATTTTGGCTCCCAGAATTGCTGTCGGGAAATGGGGACAAGCATTTCCTACGTAAAATGACACGAGTAATCGAACTGTACCGGCAGAATTCAAATCCGAGCATCCGTTCCTCTGGAATTCACTAATATGTATGAAAACGTGTTTTACAGTATTCTGGCTCCCAGGATGGCAATCGAGAAATGAAGACAAGTATTTCCTACGTAAAATGGCACGAGTAATCGAACTGTGCCGGCAGAATTCAAATCCGAGCATCCGTTCCTCTGGAATTCACTAATATGTATGAAAACGTCTTTTACAGTATTCTGGCTCCCAGGATGGCAATCGAGAAATGAAGACAAGTATTTCCTACGTAAAATGGCACGAGCAATCGAACTGTGCCGGCAGAATTCAAATCCGAGCCTCCGTTCCTCTGGAATTCACTAAAATGTATGAAAACGTGTTTTACAGTATTCTGGCTCCCAGGATCGCTATCAGGAAATGGAAGCAAGCATTTCCTACGTAAAATGACACGAGTAATCGAACTGTGCCGGCAGAATTGAAATCCGAGCCTCCGTTCCTCTGGAATTCACTAAAATGTATGGAAACGTGTTTTACAGTATTCTGGCTCTCAGGATCGCAATCGGGAAATGAAGACAAGTATTTCCTACGTAAAATGACACGAGTAATCGAACTGTGCCGGCAGAGTTCAAATACGAGCCTCTGTTCCTCTGGAATTCACTAATATGTATGAAAACGTCTTTTACAGTATTCTGGCTCCCAGGATGGCAATCGAGAAATGAAGACAAGTATTTCCTACGTAAAATGGCACGAGCAATCGAACTGTGCCGGCAGGATTCAAATCCGAGCATCCGTTCCTCTGGAATTCACTAATATGTATGAAAACGTGTTTTACAATATTCTGGCTACCAGGATCGCAATCGGAAAATGAAGACAAGCATTTCCCAAGTAAAATGACACGAGTAATCGAACTATGCCGGCAGAATTCAAATCCGAGCATCCGTTCCTCTGGAATTCCCTAAAATGTATGAAAACGTGTTTTACAGTATTCTGGCTCCCAGGATCGCAATCGGGAAATGAAGACAAGTATTTCCTACGTAGAATGACACGAGTAATCGAACTGTGCCGGCACAATTCAAATCCGAGCCTCCGTTCCTCTGGAATTCACAAATATGAATGAAAACGTGTTTTACACAATTTTGGCACCCAGGATCGCTATCGGGAAATGGGAACAAGCATTTCCCAAGTAAAATGACACGACTAATCGAATGCTGTCGGCGGAATTCAAATCCGAGCCTCCGTTCCTCTGGAATTCCCTAAAATGTATGAAAACGTGTTTTACAGTATTCTGGCTCCCAGGATCGCAATCGGGAAATGAAGACAAGTATTTCCTACGTAAAATGACACGAGTAATCGAACTGTGCCGGCAGAATTCAAATCCGAGCCTCTGTTCCTCTGGAATTCACTAAAATGTATGAAAACGTGTTTTACAGTATTCTAGCTCCCAGGATCGCTATCAGGAAATGGGAACAAGCATTTCCTGTGTAAAATGACACGAGTAATCGAATGCTGTCGGCAGAATTCAAATCCGAGCCTCTGTTACTCTGGAATTCACAAATATGCATGAAAACGTGTTTTACAGTATTCTGGCTCCCAGGATCGCTATCAGGAAATGGAAGCAAGCATTTCCTACGTAAAATGACACGAGTAATCGAACTGTGCCGGCAGAATTGAAATCCGAGCCTCCGTTCCTCTGGAATTCACTAAAATGTATGGAAACGTGTTTTACAGTATTCTGGCTCTCAGGATCGCAATCGGGAAATGAAGACAAGTATTTCCTACGTAAAATGACACGAGTAATCGAACTGTGCCGGCAGAGTTCACATACGAGCCTCTGTTCCTCTGGTATTCACTAATATGTATGAAAACGTGTTTTACAGTATTTTGGCTCCCAGAATTGCTGTCGGGAAATGGGGACAAGCATTTCCTACGTAAAATGACACGAGTAATCGAACTGTACCGGCAGAATTCAAATCCGAGCATCCGTTCCTCTGGAATTCACTAATATGTATGAAAACGTGTTTTACAGTATTCTGGCTCCCAGGATGGCAATCGAGAAATGAAGACAAGTATTTCCTACGTAAAATGGCACGAGTAATCGAACTGTGCCGGCAGAATTCAAATCCGAGCATCCGTTCCTCTGGAATTCACTAATATGTATGAAAACGTCTTTTACAGTATTCTGGCTCCCAGGATGGCAATCGAGAAATGAAGACAAGTATTTCCTACGTAAAATGGCACGAGCAATCGAACTGTGCCGGCAGAATTCAAATCCGAGCCTCCGTTCCTCTGGAATTCACTAAAATGTATGAAAACGTGTTTTACAGTATTCTGGCTCCCAGGATCGCTATCAGGAAATGGAAGCAAGCATTTCCTACGTAAAATGACACGAGTAATCGAACTGTGCCGGCAGAATTGAAATCCGAGCCTCCGTTCCTCTGGAATTCACTAAAATGTATGGAAACGTGTTTTACAGTATTCTGGCTCTCAGGATCGCAATCGGGAAATGAAGACAAGTATTTCCTACGTAAAATGACACGAGTAATCGAACTGTGCCGGCAGAGTTCAAATACGAGCCTCTGTTCCTCTGGAATTCACTAATATGTATGAAAACGTCTTTTACAGTATTCTGGCTCCCAGGATGGCAATCGAGAAATGAAGACAAGTATTTCCTACGTAAAATGGCACGAGCAATCGAACTGTGCCGGCAGAATTCAAACCCGAGCATCCGTTCGCTATCAGGAAATGGGAACAAGCATTTCCTGTGTAAAATGACACGAGTAATCGAATGCTGTCGGCAGAATTCAAATCCGAGCCTCTGTTACTCTGGAATTCACAAATATGCATGAAAACGTGTTTTACAGTATTCTGGCTCCCAGGATCGCTATCAGGAAATGGAAGCAAGCATTTCCTACGTAAAATGACACGAGTAATCGAACTGTGCCGGCAGGATTCAAATCCGAGCATCCGTTCCTCTGAAATCCACTAAAATGTATGAAAACGTGTTTTACAGTATTCTGGCTCCCAGGATCGCAATCGGGAAATGGAAACAAGCATTTCCCATGTAAAATGGCACGAGTAATCGAACTGTGCCGGCAGAATTCAAATCCGAGCATCCGTTCCTCTGGAATTCACTAAAATGTATGAAAACGTGTTTTACAGTATTCTAGCTCCCAGGATCGCTATCAGGAAATGGGAACAAGCATTTCCTGTGTAAAATGACACAAGTAATCGAATGCTGTCGGCAGAATTCAAATCCGAGCCTCTGTTACTCTGGAATTCACAAATATGCATGAAAACGTGTTTTACAGTATTCTGGCTCCCAGGATCGCTATCAGGAAATGGAAGCAAGCATTTCCTACGTAAAATGACACGAGTAATCGAACTGTGCCGGCAGAGTTCAAATACGAGCCTCTGTTCCTCTGGAATTCACTAATATGTATGAAAACGTGTTTTACAGTACTTTGGTTCCCAGGATCGCTATCAGGAAATGGGAACAAGCATTTCCTGTGTAAAATGACACGAGTAATCGAATGCTGTCGGCAGAATTCAAATCCGAGCCTCTGTTACTCTGGAATTCACCAATATGTATGAAAACGTGTTTTACAGTATTCTGGCTCCCAGGATGGCAATCGAGAAATGAAGACAAGTATTTCCTACGTAAAATGGCACGAGTAATCGAACTGTGCCGGCAGGATTCAAATCCGAGCCTCCGTTCCTCTGGAATTCCCTAAAATGTATGAAAACGTGTTTTACAGTATTCTGGCTCCCAGGATCGTTATCAAGAAATAGAAATAAGCATTTCCTACGTAAAATGACACGGGTAATCGAACTGTGCCAGCAGAATTCAAATCCGAGCCTCCGTTCCTCTGGTATTCACTAATATGTATGAAAACGTGTTTTACGGTATTTTGGCTCCCAGAATTGCTGTCGGGAAATGGGGACAAGTATTTCCTACGTAAAATGACACGAGTAATCGAACTGTACCGGCAGAATTCAAATCCGAGCCTCCGTTCCTCTGGAATTCACTAAAATGTATGGAAACGTGTTTTACAGTATTCTGGCTCTCAGGATCGCAATCGGGAAATGAAGACAAGTATTTCCTACGTAAAATGACACGAGTAATCGAACTGTGCCGGCAGAGTTCAAATACGAGCCTCTGTTCCTCTGGAATTCACTAATATGTATGAAAACGTGTTTTACAGTATTCTGGCTCCCAGGATGGCAATCGAGAAATGAAGACAAGTACTTCCTACGTAAAATGGCACGAGCAATCGAACTGTGCCGACAGAATTTAAATCGGAGCCGCCGTTCTTCCGAAATTCACTAATATGTATGAAAACGTGTTTTACAATATTCTGGCTACCAGGATCGCAATCGGAAAATGAAGACAAGTATTTCCTACGTAAAATGGCACGAGCAATCGAACTGTGCCGGCAGAATTCAAATCCGAGCCTCCGTTCCTCTGGTATTCACTAATATGTATGAAAACGTGTTTTACAGTATTTTGGCTCCCAGAATTGCTGTCGGGAAATGGGGACAAGTATTTCCTACGTGAAATGGCACGAGCAATCGAACTGTGCCGGCAGAATTCAAATCCGAGCATCCGTTCCTCTGGAATTCACTAATATGTATGAAAACGTGTTTTACAGTATTTTGGCTCCCAGAATTGCTGTCGGGAAATGAAGACAAGTATTTCCTACGTAAAATGGCACGAGTAATCGAACTGTGCCGGCAGAATTCAAATCCGAGCATCCGTTCCTCTGGAATTCACTAATATGTATGAAAACGTGTTTTACAGTATTCTGGCTCTCAGGATCGCAATCGGGAAATGGAAACAAGCATTTCCCATGTAAAATGACACGAGTAATCGAGCTGTGCCGGCAGAATTCAAATCCGAGCATCCGTTCCTCTGGAATTCACTAAAATGTATGAAAACGTGTTTTACAGTATTCTAGCTCCCAGGATCGCTATCAGGAAATGGGAACAAGCATTTCCTGTGTAAAATGACACAAGTAATCGAATGCTGTCGGCAGAATTCAAATCCGAGCCTCTGTTACTCTGGAATTCACAAATATGCATGAAAACGTGTTTTACAGTATTCTGGCTCCCAGGATCGCTATCAGGAAATGGAAGCAAGCATTTCCTACGTAAAATGACACGAGTAATCGAACTGTGCCGGCAGAGTTCAAATACGAGCCTCTGTTCCTCTGGAATTCACTAATATGTATGAAAACGTGTTTTACAGTACTTTGGCTCCCAGGATCGCTATCAGGAAATGGGAACAAGCATTTCCTGTGTAAAATGACACGAGTAATCGAATGCTGTCGGCAGAATTCAAATCCGAGCCTCTGTTACTCTGGAATTCACAAATATGCATGAAAACGTGTTTTACAGTATTCTGGCTCCCAGGATCGCTATCAGGAAATGGAAGCAAGCATTTCCTACGTAAAATGACACGAGTAATCGAACTGTGCCGGCAGAATTGAAATCCGAGCCTCCGTTCCTCTGGAATTCACTAAAATGTATGGAAACGTGTTTTACAGTATTCTGGCTCTCAGGATCGCAATCGGGAAATGAAGACAAGTATTTCCTACGTAAAATGACACGAGTAATCGAACTGTGCCGGCAGAGTTCACATACGAGCCTCTGTTCCTCTGGTATTCACTAATATGTATGAAAACGTGTTTTACAGTATTTTGGCTCCCAGAATTGCTGTCGGGAAATGGGGACAAGCATTTCCTACGTAAAATGACACGAGTAATCGAACTGTACCGGCAGAATTCAAATCCGAGCATCCGTTCCTCTGGAATTCACTAATATGTATGAAAACGTGTTTTACAGTATTCTGGCTCCCAGGATGGCAATCGAGAAATGAAGACAAGTACTTCCTACGTAAAATGGCACGAGCAATCGAACTGTGCCGGCACAATTCAAATCCGAGCCTCCGTTCCTCTGGAATTCACAAATATGTATGAAAACGTGTTTTACACAATTTTGGCTCCCAGGATCGCTATCGGGAAATGGGAACAAGCATTTCCTGCGTAAAATGACACGACTAATCGAACGCTGTCGGCAGAATTCAAATCCGAGCCTCCGTTCCTCTGGAATTCCCTAAAATGTATGAAAACGTGTTTTACAGTATTCTGGCTCCCAGGATCGCAATCGGGAAATGAAGACAAGTATTTCCTACGTGAAATGACACGAGCAATCGAACTGTGCCGGCAGAATTCAAATCCGAGCATCCGTTCCTCTGGAATTCGCTAATATGTATGCAAACGTGTTTTACAATATTCTGGCTCCCAGGATCGCAATCGGGAAATGAAGACAAGTATTTCCTACGTAAAATGGCACGAGCAATCGAACTGTGCCGGCAGAATTCAAATACGAGCCTCTGTTCCTCTGGTATTCACTAATATGTATGAAAACGTGTTTTACAGTATTTTGGCTCCCAGAATTGCTGTCGGGAAATGGGGACAAGTATTTCCTACGTGAAATGGCACGAGCAATCGAACTGTGCCGGCAGAATTCAAATCCGAGCCTCCGTTCCTCTGGAATTCACCAATATGTATGAAAACGTGTTTTACAGTATTCTGGCTCCCAGGATGGCAATCGAGAAATGAAGACAAGTATTTCCTACGTAAAATGGCACGAGTAATCGAACTGTGCCGGCAGGATTCAAATCCGAGCATCCGTTCCTCTGGAATTCACTAATATGTATGAAAACGTGTTTTACAGTATTCTGGCTCCCAGGATCACAATCGGGAAATGAAGACAAGTATTTCCTACGTGAAATGGCACGAGCAATCGAACTGTGCCGGCAGAATTCAAACCCGAGCATCCGTTCTTCCGAAATTCACTAATATGTATGAAAACGTGTTTTACAATATTCTGGCTACCAGGATCGCAATCGGAAAATGAAGACAAGCATTTCCCAAGTAAAACGACACGAGTAATCGAACTATGCCGGCAGAATTCAAATCCGAGCATCCGTTCCTCTGGAACTCCCTAAAATGTATGAAAACGTGTTTTACAGTATGCTGGCTCCCAGGATCGCAATCGGGAAATGAAGACAAGTATTTCCTACGTAAAATGACACGAGTAATCGAACTGTGCCGGCACAATTCAAATCCGAGCCTCCGTTCCTCTGGAATTCACTAAAATGTATGAAAACGTGTTTTACAGTATTCTAGCTCCCAGGATCGCTATCAGGAAATGGAAGCAAGCATTTCCTACGTAAAATGACACGAGTAATCGAACTGTGCCGGCAGAATTGAAATCCGAGCCTCCGTTCCTCTGGAATTCACTAAAATGTATGGAAACGTGTTTTACAGTATTCTGGCTCTCAGGATCGCAATCGGGAAATGAAGACAAGTATTTCCTACGTAAAATGACACGAGTAATCGAACTGTGCCGGCAGAGTTCAAATACGAGCCTCTGTTCCTCTGGAATTCACTAATATGTATGAAAACGTGTTTTACAGTATTCTGGCTCCCAGGATGGCAATCGAGAAATGAAGACAAGTACTTCCTACGTAAAATGGCACGAGCAATCGAACTGTGCCGACAGAATTTAAATCGGAGCCGCCGTTCTTCCGAAATTCACTAATATGTATGAAAACGTGTTTTACAATATTCTGGCTACCAGGATCGCAATCGGAAAATGAAGACAAGTATTTCCTACGTAAAATGGCACGAGCAATCGAACTGTGCCGGCAGAATTCAAATCCGAGCCTCCGTTCCTCTGGAATTCACCAATATGTATGAAAACGTGTTTTACAGTATTCTGGCTCCCAGGATGGCAATCGAGAAATGAAGACAAGTATTTCCTACGTAAAATGGCACGAGTAATCGAACTGTGCCGGCAGGATTCAAATCCGAGCATCCGTTCCTCTGGAATTCACTAATATGTATGAAAACGTGTTTTACAGTATTCTGGCTCCCAGGATCACAATCGGGAAATGAAGACAAGTATTTCCTACGTGAAATGGCACGAGCAATCGAACTGTGCCGGCAGAATTCAAACCCGAGCATCCGTTCTTCCGAAATTCACTAATATGTATGAAAACGTGTTTTACAATATTCTGGCTACCAGGATCGCAATCGGAAAATGAAGACAAGCATTTCCCAAGTAAAACGACACGAGTAATCGAACTATGCCGGCAGAATTCAAATCCGAGCATCCGTTCCTCTGGAACTCCCTAAAATGTATGAAAACGTGTTTTACAGTATGCTGGCTCCCAGGATCGCAATCGGGAAATGAAGACAAGTATTTCCTACGTAAAATGACACGAGTAATCGAACTGTGCCGGCACAATTCAAATCCGAGCCTCCGTTCCTCTGGAATTCACTAAAATGTATGAAAACGTGTTTTACAGTATTCTAGCTCCCAGGATCGCTATCAGGAAATGGGAACAACCATTTCCTGTGTAAAATGACACGAGTAATCGAATGCTGTCGGCAGAATTCAAATCCGAGCCTCTGTTACTCTGGAATTCACAAATATGCATGAAAACGTGTTTTACAGTATTCTGGCTCCCAGGATCGCTATCAGGAAATGGAAGCAAGCATTTCCTACGTAAAATGACACGAGTAATCGAACTGTGCCGGCAGAATTGAAATCCGAGCCTCCGTTCCTCTGGAATTCACTAAAATGTATGGAAACGTGTTTTACAGTATTCTGGCTCTCAGGATCGCAATCGGGAAATGAAGACAAGTATTTCCTACGTAAAATGACACGAGTAATCGAACTGTGCCGGCAGAGTTCAAATACGAGCCTCTGTTCCTCTGGAATTCACTAATATGTATGAAAACGTGTTTTACAGTATTCTGGCTCCCAGGATGGCAATCGAGAAATGAAGACAAGTACTTCCTACGTAAAATGGCACGAGCAATCGAACTGTGCCGACAGAATTTAAATCGGAGCCGCCGTTCTTCCGAAATTCACTAATATGTATGAAAACGTGTTTTACAATATTCTGGCTACCAGGATCGCAATCGGAAAATGAAGACAAGTATTTCCTACGTAAAATGGCACGAGCAATCGAACTGTGCCGGCAGAATTCAAATACGAGCCTCTGTTCCTCTGGTATTCACTAATATGTATGAAAACGTGTTTTACAGTATTTTGGCTCCCAGAATTGCTGTCGGGAAATGGGGACAAGTATTTCCTACGTGAAATGGCACGAGCAATCGAACTGTGCCGGCAGAATTCAAATCCGAGCATCCGTTCCTCTGGAATTCACTAATATGTATGAAAACGTGTTTTACAGTATTTTGGCTCCCAGAATTGCTGTCGGGAAATGAAGACAAGTATTTCCTACGTAAAATGGCACGAGTAATCGAACTGTGCCGGCAGAATTCAAATCCGAGCATCCGTTCCTCTGGAATTCACTAATATGTATGAAAACGTGTTTTACAGTATTCTGGCTCTCAGGATCGCAATCGGGAAATGGAAACAAGCATTTCCCATGTAAAATGACACGAGTAATCGAGCTGTGCCGGCAGAATTCAAATCCGAGCATCCGTTCCTCTGGAATTCACTAAAATGTATGAAAACGTGTTTTACAGTATTCTGGCTCCCAGGATCGCAATCGGGAAATGGGAACAAGCATTTCCTGTGTAAAATGACACAAGTAATCGAATGCTGTCGGCAGAATTCAAATCCGAGCCTCTGTTACTCTGGAATTCACAAATATGCATGAAAACGTGTTTTACAGTATTCTGGCTCCCAGGATCGCTATCAGGAAATGGAAGCAAGCATTTCCTACGTAAAATGACACGAGTAATCGAACTGTGCCGGCAGAGTTCAAATACGAGCCTCTGTTCGTCTGGAATTCACTAATATGTATGAAAACGTGTTTTACAGTACTTTGGTTCCCAGGATCGCTATCAGGAAATGGGAACAAGCATTTCCTGTGTAAAATGACACGAGTAATCGAATGCTGTCGGCAGAATTCAAATCCGAGCCTCTGTTACTCTGGAATTCACAAATATGCATGAAAACGTGTTTTACAGTATTCTGGCTCCCAGGATCGCTATCAGGAAATGGAAGCAAGCATTTCCTACGTAAAATGACACGAGTAATCGAACTGTGCCGGCAGAATTGAAATCCGAGCCTCCGTTCCTCTGGAATTCACTAAAATGTATGGAAACGTGTTTTACAGTATTCTGGCTCTCAGGATCGCAATCGGGAAATGAAGACAAGTATTTCCTACGTAAAATGACACGAGTAATCGAACTGTGCCGGCAGAGTTCACATACGAGCCTCTGTTCCTCTGGTATTCACTAATATGTATGAAAACGTGTTTTACAGTATTCTGGCTCCCAGGATCGCTATCAGGAAATGGAAGCAAGCATTTCCTACGTAAAATGACACGAGTAATCGAACTGTGCCGGCAGAATTGAAATCCGAGCCTCCGTTCCTCTGGAATTCACTAAAATGTATGAAAACGTGTTTTACAGTATTCTGGCTCCCAGGATCGCAATCGGGAAATGGAAACAAGCATTTCCCATGTAAAATGACACGAGTAATCGAACTGTGCCGGCAGAATTCAAATCCGAGCATCCGTTCCTCTGGAATTCACTAATATGTATGAAAACGTCTTTTACAGTATTCTGGCTCCCAGGATGGCAATCGAGAAATGAAGACAAGTATTTCCTACGTAAAATGGCACGAGCAATCGAACTGTGCCGGCAGAATTCAAATACGAGCCTCTGTTCCTCTGGTATTCACTAATATGTATGAAAACGTGTTTTACGGTATTTTGGCTCCCAGAATTGCTGTCGGGAAATGGGGACAAGTATTTCCTACGTAAAATGACACGAGTAATCGAACTGTACCGGCAGAATTCAAATCCGAGCCTCCGTTCCTCTGGAATTCACTAAAATGTATGGAAACGTGTTTTACAGTATTCTGGCTCTCAGGATCGCAATCGGGAAATGAAGACAAGTATTTCCTACGTAAAATGACACGAGTAATCGAACTGTGCCGGCAGAGTTCAAATACGAGCCTCTGTTCCTCTGGTATTCACTAATATGTATGAAAACGTGTTTTACAGTATTTTGGCTCCCAGAATTGCTGTCGGGAAATGGGGACAAGTATTTCCTACGTGAAATGGCACGAGCAATCGAACTGTGCCGGCAGAATTCAAATCCGAGCATCCGTTCCTCTGGAATTCACTAATATGTATGAAAACGTGTTTTACAGTATTTTGGCTCCCAGAATTGCTGTCGGGAAATGGGGACAAGTATTTCCTACGTGAAATGGCACGAGCAATCGAACTGTGCCGGCAGAATTCAAATCCGAGCATCCGTTCCTCTGGAATTCACTAATATGTATGAAAACGTGTTTTACAGTATTTTGGCTCCCAGAATTGCTGTCGGGAAATGAAGACAAGTATTTCCTACGTAAAATGGCACGAGTAATCGAACTGTGCCGGCAGAATTCAAATCCGAGCATCCGTTCCTCTGGAATTCACTAATATGTATGAAAACGTGTTTTACAGTATTCTGGCTCTCAGGATCGCAATCGGGAAATGGAAACAAGCATTTCCCATGTAAAATGACACGAGTAATCGAGCTGTGCCGGCAGAATTCAAATCCGAGCATCCGTTCCTCTGGAATTCACTAAAATGTATGAAAACGTGTTTTACAGTATTCTAGCTCCCAGGATCGCTATCAGGAAATGGGAACAAGCATTTCCTGTGTAAAATGACACAAGTAATCGAATGCTGTCGGCAGAATTCAAATCCGAGCCTCTGTTACTCTGGAATTCACAAATATGCATGAAAACGTGTTTTACAGTATTCTGGCTCCCAGGATCGCTATCAGGAAATGGAAGCAAGCATTTCCTACGTAAAATGACACGAGTAATCGAACTGTGCCGGCAGAGTTCAAATACGAGCCTCTGTTCCTCTGGAATTCACTAATATGTATGAAAACGTGTTTTACAGTACTTTGGCTCCCAGGATCGCTATCAGGAAATGGGAACAAGCATTTCCTGTGTAAAATGACACGAGTAATCGAATGCTGTCGGCAGAATTCAAATCCGAGCCTCTGTTACTCTGGAATTCACAAATATGCATGAAAACGTGTTTTACAGTATTCTGGCTCCCAGGATCGCTATCAGGAAATGGAAGCAAGCATTTCCTACGTAAAATGACACGAGTAATCGAACTGTGCCGGCAGAATTGAAATCCGAGCCTCCGTTCCTCTGGAATTCACTAAAATGTATGGAAACGTGTTTTACAGTATTCTGGCTCTCAGGATCGCAATCGGGAAATGAAGACAAGTATTTCCTACGTAAAATGACACGAGTAATCGAACTGTGCCGGCAGAGTTCACATACGAGCCTCTGTTCCTCTGGTATTCACTAATATGTATGAAAACGTGTTTTACAGTATTTTGGCTCCCAGAATTGCTGTCGGGAAATGGGGACAAGCATTTCCTACGTAAAATGACACGAGTAATCGAACTGTACCGGCAGAATTCAAATCCGAGCATCCGTTCCTCTGGAATTCACTAATATGTATGAAAACGTGTTTTACAGTATTCTGGCTCCCAGGATGGCAATCGAGAAATGAAGACAAGTATTTCCTACGTAAAATGGCACGAGTAATCGAACTGTGCCGGCAGGATTCAAATCCGAGCATCCGTTCCTCTGAAATCCACTAAAATGTATGAAAACGTGTTTTACAGTATTCTGGCTCCCAGGATCGCAATCGGGAAATGGAAACAAGCATTTCCCATGTAAAATGACACGAGTAATCGAACTGTGCCGGCAGAATTCAAATCCGAGCATCCGTTCCTCTGGAATTCACTAATATGTATGAAAACGTCTTTTCCAGTATTCTGGCTCCCAGGATGGCAATCGAGAAATGAAGACAAGTATTTCCTACGTAAAATGGCACGAGCAATCGAACTGTGCCGGCAGAATTCAAATACGAGCCTCTGTTCCTCTGGTATTCACTAATATGTATGAAAACGTGTTTTACGGTATTTTGGCTCCCAGAATTGCTGTCGGGAAATGGGGACAAGTATTTCCTACGTAAAATGACACGAGTAATCGAACTGTACCGGCAGAATTCAAATCCGAGCCTCCGTTCCTCTGGAATTCACTAAAATGTATGGAAACGTGTTTTACAGTATTCTGGCTCTCAGGATCGCAATCGGGAAATGAAGACAAGTATTTCCTACGTAAAATGACACGAGTAATCGAACTGTGCCGGCAGAGTTCAAATACGAGCCTCTGTTCCTCTGGAATTCACTAATATGTATGAAAACGTGTTTTACAGTATTCTGGCTCCCAGGATGGCAATCGAGAAATGAAGACAAGTACTTCCTACGTAAAATGGCACGAGCAATCGAACTGTGCCGACAGAATTTAAATCGGAGCCGCCGTTCTTCCGAAATTCACTAATATGTATGAAAACGTGTTTTACAATATTCTGGCTACCAGGATCGCAATCGGAAAATGAAGACAAGTATTTCCTACGTAAAATGGCACGAGCAATCGAACTGTGCCGGCAGAATTCAAATACGAGCCCCTGTTCCTCTGGTATTCACTAATATGTATGAAAACGTGTTTTACAGTATTTTGGCTCCCAGAATTGCTGTCGGGAAATGGGGACAAGTATTTCCTACGTGAAATGGCACGAGCAATCGAACTGTGCCGGCAGAATTCAAATCCGAGCATCCGTTCCTCTGGAATTCACTAATATGTATGAAAACGTGTTTTACAGTATTTTGGCTCCCAGAATTGCTGTCGGGAAATGGGGACAAGTATTTCCTACGTGAAATGGCACGAGCAATCGAACTGTGCCGGCAGAATTCAAATCCGAGCATCCGTTCCTCTGGAATTCACTAATATGTATGAAAACGTGTTTTACAGTATTTTGGCTCCCAGAATTGCTGTCGGGAAATGAAGACAAGTATTTCCTACGTAAAATGGCACGAGTAATCGAACGGTGCCGGCAGAATTCAAATCCGAGCATCCGTTCCTCTGGAATTCACTAATATGTATGAAAACGTGTTTTACAGTATTCTGGCTCTCAGGATCGCAATCGGGAAATGGAAACAAGCATTTCCCATGTAAAATGACACGAGTAATCGAGCTGTGCCGGCAGAATTCAAATCCGAGCATCCGTTCCTCTGGAATTCACTAAAATGTATGAAAACGTGTTTTACAGTATTCTAGCTCCCAGGATCGCTATCAGGAAATGGGAACAAGCATTTCCTGTGTAAAATGACACAAGTAATCGAATGCTGTCGGCAGAATTCAAATCCGAGCCTCTGTTACTCTGGAATTCACAAATATGCATGAAAACGTGTTTTACAGTATTCTGGCTCCCAGGATCGCTATCAGGAAATGGAAGCAAGCATTTCCTACGTAAAATGACACGAGTAATCGAACTGTGCCGGCAGAATTGAAATCCGAGCCTCCGTTCCTCTGGAATTCACTAAAATGTATGGAAACGTGTTTTACAGTATTCTGGCTCCCAGGATCGCAATCGGGAAATGAAGACAAGTATTTCCTACGTAAAATGACACGAGTAATCGAACTGTGCCGGCACAATTCAAATCCGAGCCTCCGTTCCTCTGGAATTCACAAATATGTATGAAAACGTGTTTTACAATATTCTGGCTCCCAGGATCGCAATCGGGAAATGAAGACAAGTGTTTCCTACGTAAAATGGCACGAGTAATCGAACTGTGCCGGCAGAATTCAAATTCGAGCATCCGTTCCTCTGGAATTCACTAATATGTATGAAAACGTGTTTTACAGTATTCTGGCTCCCAGGATCGCAATCGGGAAATGGAAACAAGCATTTCCCATGTAAAATGACACGAGTAATCGAGCTGTGCCGGCAGAATTCAAATCGGAGCCTCCGTTCCTCTGGAATTCCCTAAAATGTATGAAAACGTCTTTTAGAGTATTCTGGCTCCCAGGATGGCAATCGAGAAATGAAGACAAGTATTTCCTACGTAAAATGGCACGAGTAATCGAACTGTGCCGGCAGAATTCAAATCCGAGCATCCGTTCCTCTGGAATTCACTAATATGTATGAAAACGTGTTTTACAGTACTTTGGTTCCCAGGATCGCTATCAAGAAATAGAAACAAGCATTTCCTACGTAAAATGACACGAGTAATCGAACTGTACCGGCAGAATTCAAATCCGAGCCTCCGTTCCTCTGGAATTCACTAAAATGTATGGAAACGTGTTTTACAGTATTCTGGCTCTCAGGATCGCAATCGGGAAATGAAGACAAGTATTTCCTACGTAAAATGACACGAGTAATCGAACTGTGCCGGCAGAGTTCAAATACGAGCCTCTGTTCCTCTGGTATTCACTAATATGTATGAAAACGTGTTTTACAGTATTTTGGCTCCCAGAATTGCTGTCGGGAAATGGGGACAAGTATTTCCTACGTGAAATGGCACGAGCAATCGAACTGTGCCGGCAGAATTCAAATCCGAGCATCCGTTCCTCTGGAATTCACTAATATGTATGAAAACGTGTTTTACAGTATTTTGGCTCCCAGAATTGCTGTCGGGAAATGGGGACAAGTATTTCCTACGTGAAATGGCACGAGCAATCGAACTGTGCCGGCAGAATTCAAATCCGAGCATCCGTTCCTCTGGAATTCACTAATATGTATGAAAACGTGTTTTACAGTATTTTGGCTCCCAGAATTGCTGTCGGGAAATGAAGACAAGTATTTCCTACGTAAAATGGCACGAGTAATCGAACTGTGCCGGCAGAATTCAAATCCGAGCATCCGTTCCTCTGGAATTCACTAAAATGTATGAAAACGTGTTTTACAGTATTCTAGCTCCCAGGATCGCTATCAGGAAATGGGAACAAGCATTTCCTGTGTAAAATGACACAAGTAATCGAATGCTGTCGGCAGAATTCAAATCCGAGCCTCTGTTACTCTGGAATTCACAAATATGCATGAAAACGTGTTTTACAGTATTCTGGCTCCCAGGATCGCTATCAGGAAATGGAAGCAAGCATTTCCTACGTAAAATGACACGAGTAATCGAACTGTGCCGGCAGAGTTCAAATACGAGCCTCTGTTCCTCTGGAATTCACTAATATGTATGAAAACGTGTTTTACAGTACTTTGGTTCCCAGGATCGCTATCAGGAAATGGGAACAAGCATTTCCTGTGTAAAATGACACGAGTAATCGAATGCTGTCGGCAGAATTCAAATCCGAGCCTCTGTTACTCTGGAATTCACAAATATGCATGAAAACGTGTTTTACAGTATTCTGGCTCCCAGGATCGCTATCAGGAAATGGAAGCAAGCATTTCCTACGTAAAATGACACGAGTAATCGAACTGTGCCGGCAGAATTGAAATCCGAGCCTCCGTTCCTCTGGAATTCACTAAAATGTATGGAAACGTGTTTTACAGTATTCTGGCTCTCAGGATCGCAATCGGGAAATGAAGACAAGTATTTCCTACGTAAAATGACACGAGTAATCGAACTGTGCCGGCAGAGTTCACATACGAGCCTCTGTTCCTCTGGTATTCACTAATATGTATGAAAACGTGTTTTACAGTATTTTGGCTCCCAGAATTGCTGTCGGGAAATGGGGACAAGCATTTCCTACGTAAAATGACACGAGTAATCGAACTGTACCGGCAGAATTCAAATCCGAGCATCCGTTCCTCTGGAATTCACTAATATGTATGAAAACGTGTTTTACAGTATTCTGGCTCCCAGGATGGCAATCGAGAAATGAAGACAAGTATTTCCTACGTAAAATGGCACGAGTAATCGAACTGTGCCGGCAGGATTCAAATCCGAGCATCCGTTCCTCTGAAATCCACTAAAATGTATGAAAACGTGTTTTACAGTATTCTGGCTCCCAGGATCGCAATCGGGAAATGGAAACAAGCATTTCCCATGTAAAATGACACGAGTAATCGAACTGTGCCGGCAGAATTCAAATCCGAGCATCCGTTCCTCTGGAATTCACTAATATGTATGAAAACGTCTTTTCCAGTATTCTGGCTCCCAGGATGGCAATCGAGAAATGAAGACAAGTATTTCCTACGTAAAATGGCACGAGCAATCGAACTGTGCCGGCAGAATTCAAATACGAGCCTCTGTTCCTCTGGTATTCACTAATATGTATGAAAACGTGTTTTACGGTATTTTGGCTCCCAGAATTGCTGTCGGGAAATGGGGACAAGTATTTCCTACGTAAAATGACACGAGTAATCGAACTGTGCCGGCAGAATTCAAATCCGAGCCTCCGTTCCTCTGGAATTCACTAAAATGTATGGAAACGTGTTTTACAGTATTCTGGCTCTCAGGATCGCAATCGGGAAATGAAGACAAGTATTTCCTACGTAAAATGACACGAGTAATCGAACTGTGCCGGCAGAGTTCAAATACGAGCCTCTGTTCCTCTGGAATTCACTAATATGTATGAAAACGTGTTTTACAGTATTCTGGCTCCCAGGATGGCAATCGAGAAATGAAGACAAGTACTTCCTACGTAAAATGGCACGAGCAATCGAACTGTGCCGACAGAATTTAAATCGGAGCCGCCGTTCTTCCGAAATTCACTAATATGTATGAAAACGTGTTTTACAATATTCTGGCTACCAGGATCGCAATCGGAAAATGAAGACAAGTATTTCCTACGTAAAATGGCACGAGCAATCGAACTGTGCCGGCAGAATTCAAATACGAGCCCCTGTTCCTCTGGTATTCACTAATATGTATGAAAACGTGTTTTACAGTATTTTGGCTCCCAGAATTGCTGTCGGGAAATGGGGACAAGTATTTCCTACGTGAAATGGCACGAGCAATCGAACTGTGCCGGCAGAATTCAAATCCGAGCATCCGTTCCTCTGGAATTCACTAATATGTATGAAAACGTGTTTTACAGTATTTTGGCTCCCAGAATTGCTGTCGGGAAATGGGGACAAGTATTTCCTACGTGAAATGGCACGAGCAATCGAACTGTGCCGGCAGAATTCAAATCCGAGCATCCGTTCCTCTGGAATTCACTAATATGTATGAAAACGTGTTTTACAGTATTTTGGCTCCCAGAATTGCTGTCGGGAAATGAAGACAAGTATTTCCTACGTAAAATGGCACGAGTAATCGAACGGTGCCGGCAGAATTCAAATCCGAGCATCCGTTCCTCTGGAATTCACTAATATGTATGAAAACGTGTTTTACAGTATTCTGGCTCTCAGGATCGCAATCGGGAAATGGAAACAAGCATTTCCCATGTAAAATGACACGAGTAATCGAGCTGTGCCGGCAGAATTCAAATCCGAGCATCCGTTCCTCTGGAATTCACTAAAATGTATGAAAACGTGTTTTACAGTATTCTAGCTCCCAGGATCGCTATCAGGAAATGGGAACAAGCATTTCCTGTGTAAAATGACACAAGTAATCGAATGCTGTCGGCAGAATTCAAATCCGAGCCTCTGTTACTCTGGAATTCACAAATATGCATGAAAACGTGTTTTACAGTATTCTGGCTCCCAGGATCGCTATCAGGAAATGGAAGCAAGCATTTCCTACGTAAAATGACACGAGTAATCGAACTGTGCCGGCAGAATTGAAATCCGAGCCTCCGTTCCTCTGGAATTCACTAAAATGTATGGAAACGTGTTTTACAGTATTCTGGCTCCCAGGATCGCAATCGGGAAATGAAGACAAGTATTTCCTACGTAAAATGACACGAGTAATCGAACTGTGCCGGCACAATTCAAATCCGAGCCTCCGTTCCTCTGGAATTCACAAATATGTATGAAAACGTGTTTTACAATATTCTGGCTCCCAGGATCGCAATCGGGAAATGAAGACAAGTGTTTCCTACGTAAAATGGCACGAGTAATCGAACTGTGCCGGCAGAATTCAAATTCGAGCATCCGTTCCTCTGGAATTCACTAATATGTATGAAAACGTGTTTTACAGTATTCTGGCTCCCAGGATCGCAATCGGGAAATGGAAACAAGCATTTCCCATGTAAAATGACACGAGTAATCGAGCTGTGCCGGCAGAATTCAAATCGGAGCCTCCGTTCCTCTGGAATTCCCTAAAATGTATGAAAACGTCTTTTAGAGTATTCTGGCTCCCAGGATGGCAATCGAGAAATGAAGACAAGTATTTCCTACGTAAAATGGCACGAGTAATCGAACTGTGCCGGCAGAATTCAAATCCGAGCATCCGTTCCTCTGGAATTCACTAATATGTATGAAAACGTGTTTTACAGTACTTTGGTTCCCAGGATCGCTATCAAGAAATAGAAACAAGCATTTCCTACGTAAAATGACACGAGTAATCGAACGCTGCCGGCAGAATTCAAATCCGAGCATCCGTTCCTCTGAAATCCACTAAAATGTATGAAAACGTGTTTTACAGTATTCTGGCTCCCAGGATCGCAATCGGGAGATGGAAACAAGTATTTCCTACGTGAAATGGCACGAGCAATCGAACTGTGCCGGCAGAATTCAAATCGGAGCCTCCGTTCCTCTGGAATTCCCTAAAATGTATCAAAACGTCTTTTACAGTATTCTGGCTCCCAGGATGGCAATCGAGAAATGAAGACAAGTATTTCCTACGTAAAATGGCACGAGCAATCGAACTGTGCCGGCAGAATTCAAATACGAGCCTCTGTTCCTCTGGTATTCACTAATATGTATGAAAACGTGTTTTACAGTATTTTGGCTCCCAGAATTGCTGTCGGGAAATGGGGACAAGTATTTCCTACGTGAAATGGCACGAGCAATCGAACTGTGCCGGCAGAATTCAAATCCGAGCATCCGTTCCTCTGGAATTCACTAATATGTATGAAAACGTGTTTTACAGTATTTTGGCTCCCAGAATTGCTGTCGGGAAATGGGGACAAGTATTTCCTACGTGAAATGGTACGAGCAATCGAACTGTGCCGGCAGGATTCAAATCCGAGCATCCGTTCCTCTGGAATTCACTAATGTGTATGAAAACGTGTTTTACAATATTCTGGCTACCAGGATCGCAATCGGAAAATGAAGACAAGCATTTCCCAAGTAAAATGACACGAGTAATCGAACTATGCCGGCAGAATTCAAATCCGAGCATCCGTTCCTCTGGAATTCCCTAAAATGTATGAAAACGTGTTTTACAGTATTCTGGCTCCCAGGATCGCAATCGGGAAATGAAGACAAGTATTTCCTACGTAGAATGACACGAGTAATCGAACTGTGCCGGCACAATTCAAATCCGAGCCTCCGTTCCTCTGGAATTCACAAATATGTATGAAAACGTGTTTTACACAATTTTGGCACCCAGGATCGCTATCGGGAAATGGGAACAAGCATTTCCCAAGTAAAATGACACGACTAATCGAATGCTGTCGGCGGAATTCAAATCCGAGCCTCCGTTCCTCTGGAATTCCCTAAAATGTATGAAAACGTGTTTTACAGTATTCTGGCTCCCAGGATCGCAATCGGGAAATGAAGACAAGTATTTCCTACGTAAAATGACACGAGTAATCGAACTGTGCCGGCAGAATTCAAATCCGAGCCTCTGTTCCTCTGGAATTCACTAAAATGTATGAAAACGTGTTTTACAGTATTCTAGCTCCCAGGATCGCTATCAGGAAATGGGAACAAGCATTTCCTGTGTAAAATGACACGAGTAATCGAATGCTGTCGGCAGAATTCAAATCCGAGCCTCTGTTACTCTGGAATTCACAAATATGCATGAAAACGTGTTTTACAGTATTCTGGCTCCCAGGATCGCTATCAGGAAATGGAAGCAAGCATTTCCTACGTAAAATGACACGAGTAATCGAACTGTGCCGGCAGAATTGAAATCCGAGCCTCCGTTCCTCTGGAATTCACTAAAATGTATGGAAACGTGTTTTACAGTATTCTGGCTCTCAGGATCGCAATCGGGAAATGAAGACAAGTATTTCCTACGTAAAATGACACGAGTAATCGAACTGTGCCGGCAGAGTTCACATACGAGCCTCTGTTCCTCTGGTATTCACTAATATGTATGAAAACGTGTTTTACAGTATTTTGGCTCCCAGAATTGCTGTCGGGAAATGGGGACAAGCATTTCCTACGTAAAATGACACGAGTAATCGAACTGTACCGGCAGAATTCAAATCCGAGCATCCGTTCCTCTGGAATTCACTAATATGTATGAAAACGTGTTTTACAGTATTCTGGCTCCCAGGATGGCAATCGAGAAATGAAGACAAGTATTTCCTACGTAAAATGGCACGAGTAATCGAACTGTGCCGGCAGAATTCAAATCCGAGCATCCGTTCCTCTGGAATTCACTAAAATGTATGAAAACGTGTTTTACAGTATTCTAGCTCCCAGGATCGCTATCAGGAAATGGGAACAAGCATTTCCTGTGTAAAATGACACAAGTAATCGAATGCTGTCGGCAGAATTCAAATCCGAGCCTCTGTTACTCTGGAATTCACAAATATGCATGAAAACGTGTTTTACAGTATTCTGGCTCCCAGGATCGCTATCAGGAAATGGAAGCAAGCATTTCCTACGTAAAATGACACGAGTAATCGAACTGTGCCGGCAGAATTCAAATCCGAGCCTCCGTTCCTCTGGAATTCACTAAAATGTATGGAAACGTGTTTTACAGTATTCTGGCTCTCAGGATCGCAATCGGGAAATGAAGACAAGTATTTCCTACGTAAAATGACACGAGTAATCGAACTGTGCCGGCAGAGTTCACATACGAGCCTCTGTTCCTCTGGTATTCACTAATATGTATGAAAACGTGTTTTACAGTATTTTGGCTCCCAGAATTGCTGTCGGGAAATGGGGACAAGCATTTCCTACGTAAAATGACACGAGTAATCGAACTGTACCGGCAGAATTCAAATCCGAGCATCCGTTCCTCTGGAATTCACTAATATGTATGAAAACGTGTTTTACAGTATTCTGGCTCCCAGGATGGCAATCGAGAAATGAAGACAAGTATTTCCTACGTAAAATGGCACGAGTAATCGAACTGTGCCGGCAGAATTCAAATCCGAGCATCCGTTCCTCTGGAATTCACTAAAATGTATGAAAACGTGTTTTACAGTATTCTAGCTCCCAGGATCGCTATCAGGAAATGGGAACAAGCATTTCCTGTGTAAAATGACACAAGTAATCGAATGCTGTCGGCAGAATTCAAATCCGAGCCTCTGTTACTCTGGAATTCACAAATATGCATGAAAACGTGTTTTACAGTATTCTGGCTCCCAGGATCGCTATCAGGAAATGGAAGCAAGCATTTCCTACGTAAAATGACACGAGTAATCGAACTGTGCCGGCAGAATTGAAATCCGAGCCTCCGTTCCTCTGGAATTCACTAAAATGTATGGAAACGTGTTTTACAGTATTCTGGCTCCCAGGATCGCAATCGGGAAATGAAGACAAGTATTTCCTACGTAAAATGACACGAGTAATCGAACTGTGCCGGCACAATTCAAATCCGAGCCTCCGTTCCTCTGGAATTCACAAATATGTATGAAAACGTGTTTTACAATATTCTGGCTCCCAGGATCGCAATCGGGAAATGAAGACAAGTGTTTCCTACGTAAAATGGCACGAGTAATCGAACTGTGCCGGCAGAATTCAAATCCGAGCATCCGTTCCTCTGGAATTCACTAATATGTATGAAAACGTGTTTTACAGTATTCTGGCTCCCAGGATCGCAATCGGGAAATGGAAACAAGCATTTCCCATGTAAAATGACACGAGTAATCGAGCTGTGCCGGCAGAATTCAAATCGGAGCCTCCGTTCCTCTGAAATCCACTAAAATGTATGAAAACGTGTTTTACAGTATTCTGGCTCCCAGGATCGCAATCGGGAGATGGAAACAAGTATTTCCTACGTGAAATGGCACGAGCAATCGAACTGTGCCGGCAGAATTCAAATCGGAGCCTCCGTTCCTCTGGAATTCCCTAAAATGTATCAAAACGTCTTTTACAGTATTCTGGCTCCCAGGATGGCAATCGAGAAATGAAGACAAGTATTTCCTACGTAAAATGGCACGAGCAATCGAACTGTGCCGGCAGAATTCAAATACGAGCCTCTGTTCCTCTGGTATTCACTAATATGTATGAAAACGTGTTTTACAGTATTTTGGCTCCCAGAATTGCTGTCGGGAAATGGGGACAAGTATTTCCTACGTGAAATGGCACGAGCAATCGAACTGTGCCGGCAGAATTCAAATCCGAGCATCCGTTCCTCTGGAATTCACTAATATGTATGAAAACGTGTTTTACAGTATTTTGGCTCCCAGAATTGCTGTCGGGAAATGGGGACAAGTATTTCCTACGTGAAATGGTACGAGCAATCGAACTGTGCCGGCAGGATTCAAATCCGAGCATCCGTTCCTCTGGAATTCACTAATATGTATGAAAACGTGTTTTACAATATTCTGGCTACCAGGATCGCAATCGGAAAATGAAGACAAGCATTTCCCAAGTAAAATGACACGAGTAATCGAACTATGCCGGCAGAATTCAAATCCGAGCATCCGTTCCTCTGGAATTCCCTAAAATGTATGAAAACGTGTTTTACAGTATTCTGGCTCCCAGGATCGCAATCGGGAAATGAAGACAAGTATTTCCTACGTAGAATGACACGAGTAATCGAACTGTGCCGGCACAATTCAAATCCGAGCCTCCGTTCCTCTGGAATTCACAAATATGTATGAAAACGTGTTTTACACAATTTTGGCACCCAGGATCGCTATCGGGAAATGGGAACAAGCATTTCCCAAGTAAAATGACACGACTAATCGAATGCTGTCGGCGGAATTCAAATCCGAGCCTCCGTTCCTCTGGAATTCCCTAAAATGTATGAAAACGTGTTTTACAGTATTCTGGCTCCCAGGATCGCAATCGGGAAATGAAGACAAGTATTTCCTACGTAAAATGACACGAGTAATCGAACTGTGCCGGCAGAATTCAAATCCGAGCCTCTGTTCCTCTGGAATTCACTAAAATGTATGAAAACGTGTTTTACAGTATTCTAGCTCCCAGGATCGCTATCAGGAAATGGGAACAAGCATTTCCTGTGTAAAATGACACGAGTAATCGAATGCTGTCGGCAGAATTCAAATCCGAGCCTCTGTTACTCTGGAATTCACAAATATGCATGAAAACGTGTTTTACAGTATTCTGGCTCCCAGGATCGCTATCAGGAAATGGAAGCAAGCATTTCCTACGTAAAATGACACGAGTAATCGAACTGTGCCGGCAGAATTGAAATCCGAGCCTCCGTTCCTCTGGAATTCACTAAAATGTATGGAAACGTGTTTTACAGTATTCTGGCTCTCAGGATCGCAATCGGGAAATGAAGACAAGTATTTCCTACGTAAAATGACACGAGTAATCGAACTGTGCCGGCAGAGTTCACATACGAGCCTCTGTTCCTCTGGTATTCACTAATATGTATGAAAACGTGTTTTACAGTATTTTGGCTCCCAGAATTGCTGTCGGGAAATGGGGACAAGCATTTCCTACGTAAAATGACACGAGTAATCGAACTGTGCCGGCAGAATTCAAATCCGAGCATCCGTTCCTCTGGAATTCACTAATATGTATGAAAACGTCTTTTACAGTATTCTGGCTCCCAGGATGGCAATCGAGAAATGAAGACAAGTATTTCCTACGTAAAATGGCACGAGCAATCGAACTGTGCCGGCAGAATTCAAATACGAGCCTCTGTTCCTCTGGTATTCACTAATATGTATGAAAACGTGTTTTACGGTATTTTGGCTCCCAGAATTGCTGTCGGGAAATGGGGACAAGTATTTCCTACGTAAAATGGCACGAGCAATCGAACTGTGCCGGCAGAATTCAAATCCGAGTATCCGTTCCTCTGGAATTCCCTAAAATGTATGAAAACGTGTTTTACAGTATTCTGGCTCCCAGGATCGTTATCAAGAAATAGAAATAAGCATTTCCTACGTAAAATGACACGAGTAATCGAACTGTGCCAGCAGAATTCAAATCCGAGCCTCCGTTCCTCTGGAATTCACTAAAATGTATGAAAACGTGTTTTACAGTATTCTGGCTCCCAGGATCGCTATCAGGAAATGGAAGCAAGCATTTCCTACGTAAAATGACACGAGTAATCGAACTGTGCCGGCAGAATTGAAATCCGAGCCTCCGTTCCTCTGGAATTCACTAAAATGTATGGAAACGTGTTTTACAGTATTCTGGCTCTCAGGATCGCAATCGGGAAATGAAGACAAGTATTTCCTACGTAAAATGACACGAGTAATCGAACTGTGCCGGCAGAGTTCAAATCCGAGCCTCTGTTACTCTGGAATTCACAAATATGCATGAAAACGTGTTTTACAGTATTCTGGCTCCCAGGATCGCTATCAGGAAATGGAAGCAAGCATTTCCTACGTAAAATGACACGAGTAATCGAACTGTGCCGGCAGGATTCAAATCCGAGCATCCGTTCCTCTGAAATCCACTAAAATGTATGAAAACGTGTTTTACAGTATTCTGGCTCCCAGGATCGCAATCGGGAAATGGAAACAAGCATTTCCCATGTAAAATGGCACGAGTAATCGAACTGTGCCGGCAGAATTCAAATCCGAGCATCCGTTCCTCTGGAATTCACTAATATGTATGAAAACGTCTTTTACAGTATTCTGGCTCCCAGGATCGCTATCAGGAAATGGGAACAAGCATTTCCTGTGTAAAATGACACAAGTAATCGAATGCTGTCGGCAGAATTCAAATCCGAGCCTCTGTTACTCTGGAATTCACAAATATGCATGAAAACGTGTTTTACAGTATTCTGGCTCCCAGGATCGCTATCAGGAAATGGAAGCAAGCATTTCCTACGTAAAATGACACGAGTAATCGAACTGTGCCGGCAGAGTTCAAATACGAGCCTCTGTTCCTCTGGAATTCACTAATATGTATGAAAACGTGTTTTACAGTACTTTGGTTCCCAGGATCGCTATCAGGAAATGGGAACAAGCATTTCCTGTGTAAAATGACACGAGTAATCGAATGCTGTCGGCAGAATTCAAATCCGAGCCTCTGTTACTCTGGAATTCACCAATATGTATGAAAACGTGTTTTACAGTATTCTGGCTCCCAGGATGGCAATCGAGAAATGAAGACAAGTATTTCCTACGTAAAATGGCACGAGTAATCGAACTGTGCCGGCAGGATTCAAATCCGAGCCTCCGTTCCTCTGGAATTCCCTAAAATGTATGAAAACGTGTTTTACAGTATTCTGGCTCCCAGGATCGTTATCAAGAAATAGAAATAAGCATTTCCTACGTAAAATGACACGGGTAATCGAACTGTGCCAGCAGAATTCAAATCCGAGCCTCCGTTCCTCTGGTATTCACTAATATGTATGAAAACGTGTTTTACGGTATTTTGGCTCCCAGAATTGCTGTCGGGAAATGGGGACAAGTATTTCCTACGTAAAATGACACGAGTAATCGAACTGTACCGGCAGAATTCAAATCCGAGCCTCCGTTCCTCTGGAATTCACTAAAATGTATGGAAACGTGTTTTACAGTATTCTGGCTCTCAGGATCGCAATCGGGAAATGAAGACAAGTATTTCCTACGTAAAATGACACGAGTAATCGAACTGTGCCGGCAGAGTTCAAATACGAGCCTCTGTTCCTCTGGAATTCACTAATATGTATGAAAACGTGTTTTACAGTATTCTGGCTCCCAGGATGGCAATCGAGAAATGAAGACAAGTACTTCCTACGTAAAATGGCACGAGCAATCGAACTGTGCCGACAGAATTTAAATCGGAGCCGCCGTTCTTCCGAAATTCACTAATATGTATGAAAACGTGTTTTACAATATTCTGGCTACCAGGATCGCAATCGGAAAATGAAGACAAGTATTTCCTACGTAAAATGGCACGAGCAATCGAACTGTGCCGGCAGAATTCAAATACGAGCCTCTGTTCCTCTGGTATTCACTAATATGTATGAAAACGTGTTTTACAGTATTTTGGCTCCCAGAATTGCTGTCGGGAAATGGGGACAAGTATTTCCTACGTGAAATGGCACGAGCAATCGAACTGTGCCGGCAGAATTCAAATCCGAGCATCCGTTCCTCTGGAATTCACTAATATGTATGAAAACGTGTTTTACAGTATTTTGGCTCCCAGAATTGCTGTCGGGAAATGGGGACAAGTATTTCCTACGTGAAATGGCACGAGCAATCGAACTGTGCCGGCAGAATTCAAATCCGAGCATCCGTTCCGCTGGAATTCACTAATATGTATGAAAACGTGTTTTACAGTATTTTGGCTCCCAGAATTGCTGTCGGGAAATGAAGACAAGTATTTCCTACGTAAAATGGCACGAGTAATCGAACTGTGCCGGCAGAATTCAAATCCGAGCATCCGTTCCTCTGGAATTCACTAATATGTATGAAAACGTGTTTTACAGTATTCTGGCTCTCAGGATCGCAATCGGGAAATGGAAACAAGCATTTCCCATGTTAAATGACACGAGTAATCGAGCTGTGCCGGCAGAATTCAAATCCGAGCATCCGTTCCTCTGGAATTCACTAAAATGTATGAAAACGTGTTTTACAGTATTCTAGCTCCCAGGATCGCTATCAGGAAATGGGAACAAGCATTTCCTGTGTAAAATGACACAAGTAATCGAATGCTGTCGGCAGAATTCAAATCCGAGCCTCTGTTACTCTGGAATTCACAAATATGCATGAAAACGTGTTTTACAGTATTCTGGCTCCCAGGATCGCTATCAGGAAATGGAAGCAAGCATTTCCTACGTAAAATGACACGAGTAATCGAACTGTGCCGGCAGAGTTCAAATACGAGCCTCTGTTCCTCTGGAATTCACTAATATGTATGAAAACGTGTTTTACAGTACTTTGGTTCCCAGGATCGCTATCAGGAAATGGGAACAAGCATTTCCTGTGTAAAATGACACGAGTAATCGAATGCTGTCGGCAGAATTCAAATCCGAGCCTCTGTTACTCTGGAATTCACAAATATGCATGAAAACGTGTTTTACAGTATTCTGGCTCCCAGGATCGCTATCAGGAAATGGAAGCAAGCATTTCCTACGTAAAATGACACGAGTAATCGAACTGTGCCGGCAGAATTGAAATCCGAGCCTCCGTTCCTCTGGAATTCACTAAAATGTATGGAAACGTGTTTTACAGTATTCTGGCTCTCAGGATCGCAATCGGGAAATGAAGACAAGTATTTCCTACGTAAAATGACACGAGTAATCGAACTGTGCCGGCAGAGTTCACATACGAGCCTCTGTTCCTCTGGTATTCACTAATATGTATGAAAACGTGTTTTACAGTATTTTGGCTCCCAGAATTGCTGTCGGGAAATGGGGACAAGCATTTCCTACGTAAAATGACACGAGTAATCGAACTGTACCGGCAGAATTCAAATCCGAGCATCTGTTCCTCTGGAATTCACTAATATGTATGAAAACGTGTTTTACAGTATTCTGGCTCCCAGGATGGCAATCGAGAAATGAAGACAAGTACTTCCTACGTAAAATGGCACGAGCAATCGAACTGTGCCGGCACAATTCAAATCCGAGCCTCCGTTCCTCTGGAATTCACAAATATGTATGAAAACGTGTTTTACACAATTTTGGCTCCCAGGATCGCTATCGGGAAATGGGAACAAGCATTTCCTGCGTAAAATGACACGACTAATCGAACGCTGTCGGCAGAATTCAAATCCGAGCCTCCGTTCCTCTGGAATTCCCTAAAATGTATGAAAACGTGTTTTACAGTATTCTGGCTCCCAGGATCGCAATCGGGAAATGAAGACAAGTATTTCCTACGTGAAATGACACGAGCAATCGAACTGTGCCGGCAGAATTCAAATCCGAGCATCCGTTCCTCTGGAATTCGCTAATATGTATGCAAACGTGTTTTACAATATTCTGGCTCCCAGGATCGCAATCGGGAAATGAAGACAAGTATTTCCTACGTAAAATGGCACGAGCAATCGAACTGTGCCGGCAGAATTCAAATACGAGCCTCTGTTCCTCTGGTATTCACTAATATGTATGAAAACGTGTTTTACAGTATTTTGGCTCCCAGAATTGCTGTCGGGAAATGGGGACAAGTATTTCCTACGTGAAATGGCACGAGCAATCGAACTGTGCCGGCAGAATTCAAATCCGAGCCTCCGTTCCTCTGGAATTCACCAATATGTATGAAAACGTGTTTTACAGTATTCTGGCTCCCAGGATGGCAATCGAGAAATGAAGACAAGTATTTCCTACGTAAAATGGCACGAGTAATCGAACTGTGCCGGCAGGATTCAAATCCGAGCTTCCGTTCCTCTGGAATTCACTAATATGTATGAAAACGTGTTTTACAGTATTCTGGCTCCCAGGATCGCAATCGGGAAATGAAGACAAGTATTTCCTACGTGAAATGGCACGAGCAATCGAACTGTGCCGGCAGAATTCAAACCCGAGCATCCGTTCTTCCGAAATTCACTAATATGTATGAAAACGTGTTTTACAATATTCTGGCTACCAGGATCGCAATCGGAAAATGAAGACAAGCATTTCCCAAGTAAAACGACACGAGTAATCGAACTATGCCGGCAGAATTCAAATCCGAGCATCCGTTCCTCTGGAACTCCCTAAAATGTATGAAAACGTGTTTTACAGTATGCTGGCTCCCAGGATCGCAATCGGGAAATGAAGACAAGTATTTCCTACGTAAAATGACACGAGTAATCGAACTGTGCCGGCACAATTCAAATCCGAGCCTCCGTTCCTCTGGAATTCACTAAAATGTATGAAAACGTGTTTTACAGTATTCTAGCTCCCAGGATCGCTATCAGGAAATGGGAACAACCATTTCCTGTGTAAAATGACACGAGTAATCGAATGCTGTCGGCAGAATTCAAATCCGAGCCTCTGTTACTCTGGAATTCACAAATATGCATGAAAACGTGTTTTACAGTATTCTGGCTCCCAGGATCGCTATCAGGAAATGGAAGCAAGCATTTCCTACGTAAAATGACACGAGTAATCGAACTGTGCCGGCAGAATTGAAATCCGAGCCTCCGTTCCTCTGGAATTCACTAAAATGTATGGAAACGTGTTTTACAGTATTCTGGCTCTCAGGATCGCAATCGGGAAATGAAGACAAGTATTTCCTACGTAAAATGACACGAGTAATCGAACTGTGCCGGCAGAGTTCAAATACGAGCCTCTGTTCCTCTGGAATTCACTAATATGTATGAAAACGTGTTTTACAGTATTCTGGCTCCCAGGATGGCAATCGAGAAATGAAGACAAGTACTTCCTACGTAAAATGGCACGAGCAATCGAACTGTGCCGACAGAATTTAAATCGGAGCCGCCGTTCTTCCGAAATTCACTAATATGTATGAAAACGTGTTTTACAATATTCTGGCTACCAGGATCGCAATCGGAAAATGAAGACAAGTATTTCCTACGTAAAATGGCACGAGCAATCGAACTGTGCCGGCAGAATTCAAATACGAGCCTCTGTTCCTCTGGTATTCACTAATATGTATGAAAACGTGTTTTACAGTATTTTGGCTCCCAGAATTGCTGTCGGGAAATGGGGACAAGTATTTCCTACGTGAAATGGCACGAGCAATCGAACTGTGCCGGCAGAATTCAAATCCGAGCATCCGTTCCTCTGGAATTCACTAATATGTATGAAAACGTGTTTTACAGTATTTTGGCTCCCAGAATTGCTGTCGGGAAATGGGGACAAGTATTTCCTACGTGAAATGGCACGAGCAATCGAACTGTGCCGGCAGAATTCAAATCCGAGCATCCGTTCCTCTGGAATTCACTAATATGTATGAAAACGTGTTTTACAATATTCTGGCTCCCAGGATCGCAATCGGGAAATGAAGACAAGTATTTTCTACGTAAAATGGCACGAGTAATCGAACTGTGCCGGCAGAATTCAAATCCGAGCATCCGTTCCTCTGGAATTCACTAATATGTATGAAAACGTGTTTTACAGTATTCTGGCTCTCAGGATCGCAATCGGGAAATGGAAACAAGCATTTCCCATGTAAAATGACACGAGTAATCGAACTGTGCCGGCAGAATTGAAATCCGAGCCTCCGTTCCTCTGGAATTCACTAAAATGTATGGAAACGTGTTTTACAGTATTCTGGCTCTCAGGATCGCAATCGGGAAATGAAGACAAGTATTTCCTACGTAAAATGACACGAGTAATCGAACTGTGCCGGCAGAGTTCAAATACGAGCATCCGTTCCTCTGGAATTCACTAATATGTATGAAAACGTGTTTTACAATATTCTGGCTCCCAGGATCGCAATCGGGAAATGAAGACAAGTATTTTCTACGTAAAATGGCACGAGTAATCGAACTGTGCCGGCAGAATTCAAATCCGAGCATCCGTTCCTCTGGAATTCACTAATATGTATGAAAACGTGTTTTACAGTATTCTGGCTCTCAGGATCGCAATCGGGAAATGGAAACAAGCATTTCCCATGTAAAATGACACGAGTAATCGAACTGTGCCGGCAGAATTGAAATCCGAGCCTCCGTTCCTCTGGAATTCACTAAAATGTATGGAAACGTGTTTTACAGTATTCTGGCTCTCAGGATCGCAATCGGGAAATGAAGACAAGTATTTCCTACGTAAAATGACACGAGTAATCGAACTGTGCCGGCAGAGTTCAAATACGAGCCTCTGTTCCTCTGGAATTCACTAATATGTATGAAAACGTGTTTTACAGTATTCTGGCTCCCAGGATGGCAATCGAGAAATGAAGACAAGTACTTCCTACGTAAAATGGCACGAGCAATCGAACTGTGCGACAGAATTTAAATCGGAGCCGCCGTTCTTCCGAAATTCACTAATATGTATGAAAACGTGTTTTACAATATTCTGGCTACCAGGATCGCAATCGGAAAATGAAGACAAGTATTTCCTACGTAAAATGGCACGAGCAATCGAACTGTGCCGGCAGAATTCAAATACGAGCCTCTGTTCCTCTGGTATTCACTAATATGTATGAAAACGTGTTTTACAGTATTTTGGCTCCCAGAATTGCTGTCGGGAAATGGGGACAAGTATTTCCTACGTGAAATGGCACGAGCAATCGAACTGTGCCGGCAGAATTCAAATCCGAGCATCCGTTCCTCTGGAATTCACTAATATGTATGAAAACGTGTTTTACAGTATTTTGGCTCCCAGAATTGCTGTCGGGAAATGGGGACAAGTATTTCCTACGTGAAATGGCACGAGCAATCGAACTGTGCCGGCAGAATTCAAATCCGAGCATCCGTTCCTCTGGAATTCACTAATATGTATGAAAACGTGTTTTACAATATTCTGGCTCCCAGGATCGCAATCGGGAAATGAAGACAAGTATTTCCTACGTAAAATGGCACGAGTAATCGAACTGTGCCGGCAGAATTCAAATCCGAGCATCCGTTCCTCTGGAATTCACTAATATGTATGAAAACGTGTTTTACAGTATTCTGGCTCTCAGGATCGCAATCGGGAAATGGAAACAAGCATTTCCCATGTAAAATGACACGAGTAATCGAGCTGTGCCGGCAGAATTCAAATCCGAGCATCCGTTCCTCTGGAATTCACTAAAATGTATGAAAACGTGTTTTACAGTATTCTAGCTCCCAGGATCGCTATCAGGAAATGGGAACAAGCATTTCCTGTGTAAAATGACACAAGTAATCGAATGCTGTCGGCAGAATTCAAATCCGAGCCTCTGTTACTCTGGAATTCACAAATATGCATGAAAACGTGTTTTACAGTATTCTGGCTCCCAGGATCGCTATCAGGAAATGGAAGCAAGCATTTCCTACGTAAAATGACACGAGTAATCGAACTGTGCCGGCAGAATTGAAATCCGAGCCTCCGTTCCTCTGGAATTCACTAAAATGTATGGAAACGTGTTTTACAGTATTCTGGCTCCCAGGATCGCAATCGGGAAATGAAGACAAGTATTTCCTACGTAAAATGACACGAGTAATCGAACTGTGCCGGCACAATTCAAATCCGAGCCTCCGTTCCTCTGGAATTCACAAATATGTATGAAAACGTGTTTTACAATATTCTGGCTCCCAGGATCGCAATCGGGAAATGAAGACAAGTGTTTCCTACGTAAAATGGCACGAGTAATCGAACTGTGCCGGCAGAATTCAAATCCGAGCATCCGTTCCTCTGGAATTCACTAATATGTATGAAAACGTGTTTTACAGTATTCTGGCTCCCAGGATCGCAATCGGGAAATGGAAACAAGCATTTCCCATGTAAAATGACACGAGTAATCGAGCTGTGCCGGCAGAATTCAAATCGGAGCCTCCGTTCCTCTGGAATTCCCTAAAATGTATGAAAACGTCTTTTAGAGTATTCTGGCTCCCAGGATGGCAATCGAGAAATGAAGACAAGTATTTCCTACGTAAAATGGCACGAGTAATCGAACTGTGCCGGCAGAATTCAAATCCGAGCATCCGTTCCTCTGGAATTCACTAATATGTATGAAAACGTGTTTTACAGTACTTTGGTTCCCAGGATCGCTATCAAGAAATAGAAACAAGCATTTCCTACGTAAAATGACACGAGTAATCGAACGCTGCCGGCAGAATTCAAATCCGAGCATCCGTTCCTCTGAAATCCACTAAAATGTATGAAAACGTGTTTTACAGTATTCTGGCTCCCAGGATCGCAATCGGGAGATGGAAACAAGTATTTCCTACGTGAAATGGCACGAGCAATCGAACTGTGCCGGCAGAATTCAAATCCGAGCATCCGTTCCTCTGGAATTCACTAATATGTATGAAAACGTGTTTTACAATATTCTGGCTCCCAGGATCGCAATCGGGAAATGAAGACAAGTATTTCCTACGTAAAATGGCACGAGCAATCGAACTGTGCCGGCAGAATTCAAATACGAGCCTCTGTTCCTCTGGTATTCACTAATATGTATGAAAACGTGTTTTACAGTGTTTTGGCTCCCAGAATTGCTGTCGGGAAATGGGGATAAGCATTTCCTACGTAAAATGACACGAGTAATCGAACTGTGCCGGCAGAATTCAAATCGGAGCCTCCGTTCCTCTGGAATTCCCTAAAATGTATCAAAACGTCTTTTACAGTATTCTGGCTCCCAGGATGGCAATCGAGAAATGAAGACAAGTATTTCCTACGTAAAATGGCACGAGCAATCGAACTGTGCCGGCAGAATTCAAATACGAGCCTCTGTTCCTCTGGTATTCACTAATATGTATGAAAACGTGTTTTACAGTATTTTGGCTCCCAGAATTGCTGTCGGGAAATGGGGACAAGTATTTCCTACGTGAAATGGCACGAGCAATCGAACTGTGCCGGCAGAATTCAAATCCGAGCATCCGTTCCTCTGGAATTCACTAATATGTATGAAAACGTGTTTTACAATATTCTGGCTACCAGGATCGCAATCGGAAAATGAAGACAAGCATTTCCCAAGTAAAATGACACGAGTAATCGAACTATGCCGGCAGAATTCAAATCCGAGCATCCGTTCCTCTGGAATTCCCTAAAATGTATGAAAACGTGTTTTACAGTATTCTGGCTCCCAGGATCGCAATCGGGAAATGAAGACAAGTATTTCCTACGTAGAATGACACGAGTAATCGAACTGTGCCGGCACAATTCAAATCCGAGCCTCCGTTCCTCTGGAATTCACAAATATGTATGAAAACGTGTTTTACACAATTTTGGCACCCAGGATCGCTATCGGGAAATGGGAACAAGCATTTTCTGCGTAAAATGACACGACTAATCGAATGCTGTCGGCAGAATTCAAATCCGAGCCTCCGTTCCTCTGGAATTCCCTAAAATGTATGAAAACGTGTTTTACAGTATTCTGGCTCCCAGGATCGCAATCGGGAAATGAAGACAAGTATTTCCTACGTAAAATGACACGAGTAATCGAACTGTGCCAGCAGAGTTCAAATACGAGCCTCTGTTCCTCTGGAATTCACTAATATGTATGAAAACGTGTTTTACAGTACTTTGGTTCCCAGGATCGCTATCAGGAAATGGGAACAAGCATTTCCTGTGTAAAATGACACGAGTAATCGAATGCTGTCGGCAGAATTCAAATCCGAGCCTCTGTTACTCTGGAATTCACAAATATGCATGAAAACGTGTTTTACAGTATTCTGGCTCCCAGGATCGCTATCAGGAAATGGAAGCAAGCATTTCCTACGTAAAATGACACGAGTAATCGAACTGTGCCGGCAGAATTGAAATCCGAGCCTCCGTTCCTCTGGAATTCACTAAAATGTATGGAAACGTGTTTTACAGTATTCTGGCTCTCAGGATCGCAATCGGGAAATGAAGACAAGTATTTCCTACGTAAAATGACACGAGTAATCGAACTGTGCCGGCAGAGTTCACATACGAGCCTCTGTTCCTCTGGTATTCACTAATATGTATGAAAACGTGTTTTACAGTATTTTGGCTCCCAGAATTGCTGTCGGGAAATGGGGACAAGCATTTCCTACGTAAAATGACACGAGTAATCGAACTGTACCGGCAGAATTCAAATCCGAGCATCCGTTCCTCTGGAATTCACTAATATGTATGAAAACGTGTTTTACAGTATTCTGGCTCCCAGGATCTCAATCGAGAAATGAAGACAAGTATTTCCTACGTAAAATGGCACGAGTAATCGAATGCTGTCGGCAGAATTCAAATCCGAGCCTCCGTTCCTCTGGAATTCCCTAAAATGTATGAAAACGTGTTTTACAGTATTCTGGCTCCCAGGATCGCAATCGGGAAATGAAGACAAGTATTTCCTACGTAAAATGACACGAGTAATCGAACTGTGCCGGCAGAGTTCAAATACGAGCCTCTGTTCCTCTGGAATTCACTAATATGTATGAAAACGTGTTTTACAGTACTTTGGTTCCCAGGATCGCTATCAGGAAATGGGAACAAGCATTTCCTGTGTAAAATGACACGAGTAATCGAATGCTGTCGGCAGAATTCAAATCCGAGCCTCTGTTACTCTGGAATTCACAAATATGCATGAAAACGTGTTTTACAGTATTCTGGCTCCCAGGATCGCTATCAGGAAATGGAAGCAAGCATTTCCTACGTAAAATGACACGAGTAATCGAACTGTGCCGGCAGAATTGAAATCCGAGCCTCCGTTCCTCTGGAATTCACTAAAATGTATGGAAACGTGTTTTACAGTATTCTGGCTCTCAGGATCGCAATCGGGAAATGAAGACAAGTATTTCCTACGTAAAATGACACGAGTAATCGAACTGTGCCGGCAGAGTTCACATACGAGCCTCTGTTCCTCTGGTATTCACTAATATGTATGAAAACGTGTTTTACAGTATTTTGGCTCCCAGAATTGCTGTCGGGAAATGGGGACAAGCATTTCCTACGTAAAATGACACGAGTAATCGAACTGTACCGGCAGAATTCAAATCCGAGCATCCGTTCCTCTGGAATTCACTAATATGTATGAAAACGTGTTTTACAGTATTCTGGCTCCCAGGATGGCAATCGAGAAATGAAGACAAGTATTTCCTACGTAAAATGGCACGAGTAATCGAACTGTGCCGGCAGGATTCAAATCCGAGCATCCGTTCCTCTGAAATCCACTAAAATGTATGAAAACGTGTTTTACAGTATTCTGGCTCCCAGGATCGCAATCGGGAAATGGAGACAAGCATTTCCTACGTAAAATGACACGAGTAATCGAACTGTGCCGGCAGAATTCAAATCCGAGCATCCGTTCCTCTGGAATTCACTAATATGTATGAAAACGTCTTTTACAGTATTCTGGCTCCCAGGATGGCAATCGAGAAATGAAGACAAGTATTTCCTACGTAAAATGGCACGAGCAATCGAACTGTGCCGGCAGAATTCAAATACGAGCCTCTGTTCCTCTGGTATTCACTAATATGTATGAAAACGTGTTTTACGGTATTTTGGCTCCCAGAATTGCTGTCGGGAAATGGGGACAAGTATTTCCTACGTAAAATGACACGAGTAATCGAACTGTGCCGGCAGAATTCAAATCCGAGCCTCCGTTCCTCTGGAATTCACTAAAATGTATGGAAACGTGTTTTACAGTATTCTGGCTCTCAGGATCGCAATCGGGAAATGAAGACAAGTATTTCCTACGTAAAATGACACGAGTAATCGAACTGTGCCGGCAGAGTTCAAATACGAGCCTCTGTTCCTCTGGAATTCACTAATATGTATGAAAACGTGTTTTACAGTATTCTGGCTCCCAGGATGGCAATCGAGAAATGAAGACAAGTACTTCCTACGTAAAATGGCACGAGCAATCGAACTGTGCCGACAGAATTTAAATCGGAGCCGCCGTTCTTCCGAAATTCACTAATATGTATGAAAACGTGTTTTACAATATTCTGGCTACCAGGATCGCAATCGGAAAATGAAGACAAGTATTTCCTACGTAAAATGGCACGAGCAATCGAACTGTGCCGGCAGAATTCAAATACGAGCCTCCGTTCCTCTGGTATTCACTAATATGTATGAAAACGTGTTTTACAGTATTTTGGCTCCCAGAATTGCTGTCGGGAAATGGGGACAAGTATTTCCTACGTGAAATGGCACGAGCAATCGAACTGTGCCGGCAGAATTCAAATCCGAGCATCCGTTCCTCTGGAATTCACTAATATGTATGAAAACGTGTTTTACAGTATTTTGGCTCCCAGAATTGCTGTCGGGAAATGGGGACAAGTATTTCCTACGTGAAATGGCACGAGCAATCGAACTGTGCCGGCAGAATTCAAATCCGAGCATCCGTTCCTCTGGAATTCACTAATATGTATGAAAACGTGTTTTACAGTATTTTGGCTCCCAGAATTGCTGTCGGGAAATGAAGACAAGTATTTCCTACGTAAAATGGCACGAGTAATCGAACTGTGCCGGCAGAATTCAAATCCGAGCATCCGTTCCTCTGGAATTCACTAATATGTATGAAAACGTGTTTTACAGTATTCTGGCTCTCAGGATCGCAATCGGGAAATGGAAACAAGCATTTCCCATGTAAAATGACACGAGTAATCGAACTGTACCGGCAGAATTCAAATCCGAGCATCCGTTCCTCTGGAATTCACTAATATGTATGAAAACGTGTTTTACAGTATTCTGGCTCCCAGGATGGCAATCGAGAAATGAAGACAAGTATTTCCTACGTAAAATGGCACGAGTAATCGAACTGTGCCGGCAGGATTCAAATCCGAGCATCCGTTCCTCGGAAATCCACTAAAATGTATGAAAACGTGTTTTACAGTATTCTGGCTCCCAGGATCGCAATCGGGAAATGGAAACAAGCATTTCCCATGTAAAATGACACGAGTAATCGAACTGTGCCGGCAGAATTCAAATCCGAGCATCCGTTCCTCTGGAATTCACTAATATGTATGAAAACGTCTTTTACAGTATTCTGGCTCCCAGGATGGCAATCGAGAAATGAAGACAAGTATTTCCTACGTAAAATGGCACGAGCAATCGAACTGTGCCGGCAGAATTCAAATACGAGCCTCTGTTCCTCTGGTATTCACTAATATGTATGAAAACGTGTTTTACGGTATTTTGGCTCCCAGTATTGCTGTCGGGAAATGGGGACAAGTATTTCCTACGTAAAATGACACGAGTAATCGAACTGTACCGGCAGTATTCAAATCCGAGCCTCCGTTCCTCTGGAATTCACTAAAATGTATGGAAACGTGTTTTACAGTATTCTGGCTCTCAGGATCGCAATCGGGAAATGAAGACAAGTATTTCCTACGTAAAATGACACGAGTAATCGAACTGTGCCGGCAGAGTTCAAATACGAGCCTCTGTTCCTCTGGAATTCACTAATATGTATGAAAACGTGTTTTACAGTATTCTGGCTCCCAGGATGGCAATCGAGAAATGAAGACAAGTACTTCCTACGTAAAATGGCACGAGCAATCGAACTGTGCCGACAGAATTTAAATCGGAGCCGCCGTTCTTCCGAAATTCACTAATATGTATGAAAACGTGTTTTACAATATTCTGGCTACCAGGATCGCAATCGGAAAATGAAGACAAGTATTTCCTACGTAAAATGGCACGAGCAATCGAACTGTGCCGGCAGAATTCAAATACGAGCCTCTGTTCCTCTGGTATTCACTAATATGTATGAAAACGTGTTTTACAGTATTTTGGCTCCCAGAATTGCTGTCGGGAAATGGGGACAAGTATTTCCTACGTGAAATGGCACGAGCAATCGAACTGTGCCGGCAGAATTCAAATCCGAGCATCCGTTCCTCTGGAATTCACTAAAATGTATGGAAACGTGTTTTACAGTATTCTGGCTCTCAGGATCGCAATCAGGAAATGGAAGCAAGCATTTCCTACGTAAAATGACACGAGTAATCGAACTGTGCCGGCAGAATTGAAATCCGAGCCTCCGTTCCTCTGGAATTCACTAAAATGTATGGAAACGTGTTTTACAGTATTCTGGCTCCCAGGATCGCAATCGGGAAATGAAGACAAGTATTTCCTACGTAAAATGAAACGAGTAATCGAACTGTGCCGGCACAATTCAAATCCGAGCCTCCGTTCCTCTGGAATTCACAAATATGTATGAAAACGTGTTTTACAATATTCTGGCTCCCAGGATCGCAATCGGGAAATGAAGACAAGTGTTTCCTACGTAAAATGGCACGAGTAATCGAACTGTGCCGGCAGAATTCAAATCCGAGCATCCGTTCCTCTGGAATTCACTAATATGTATGAAAACGTGTTTTACAGTATTCTGGCTCCCAGGATCGCAATCGGGAAATGGAAACAAGCATTTCCCATGTAAAATGACACGAGTAATCGAGCTGTGCCGGCAGAATTCAAATCGGAGCCTCCGTTCCTCTGGAATTCCCTAAAATGTATGAAAACGTCTTTTAGAGTATTCTGGCTCCCAGGATGGCAATCGAGAAATGAAGACAAGTATTTCCTACGTAAAATGGCACGAGTAATCGAACTGTGCCGGCAGAATTCAAATCCGAGCATCCGTTCCTCTGGAATTCACTAATATGTATGAAAACGTGTTTTACAGTACGTTGGTTCCCAGGATCGCTATCAAGAAATAGAAACAAGCATTTCCTACGTAAAATGACACGAGTAATCGAACGCTGCCGGCAGAATTCAAATCCGAGCATCCGTTCCTCTGAAATCCACTAAAATGTATGAAAACGTGTTTTACAGTATTCTGGCTCCCAGGATCGCAATCGGGAGATGGAAACAAGTATTTCCTACGTAAAATGGCACGAGCAATCGAACTGTGCCGGCAGAATTCAAATCCGAGCATCCGTTCCTCTGGAATTCACTAATATGTATGAAAACGTGTTTTACAGTATTTTGGCTCCCAGAATTGCTGTCGGGAAATGGGGACAAGTATTTCCTACGTGAAATGGTACGAGCAATCGAACTGTGCCGGCAGGATTCAAATCCGAGCATCCGTTCCTCTGGAATTCACTAATATGTATGAAAACGTGTTTTACAATATTCTGGCTACCAGGATCGCAATCGGAAAATGAAGACAAGCATTTCCCAAGTAAAATGACACGAGTAATCGAACTATGCCGGCAGAATTCAAATCCGAGCATCCGTTCCTCTGGAATTCCCTAAAATGTATGAAAACGTGTTTTACAGTATTCTGGCTCCCAGGATCGCAATCGGGAAATGAAGACAAGTATTTCCTACGTAGAATGACACGAGTAATCGAACTGTGCCGGCACAATTCAAATCCGAGCCTCCGTTCCTCTGGAATTCACAAATATGTATGAAAACGTGTTTTACACAATTTTGGCACCCAGGATCGCTATCGGGAAATGGGAACAAGCATTTCCCAAGTAAAATGACACGACTAATCGAATGCTGTCGGCAGAATTCAAATCCGAGCCTCCGTTCCTCTGGAATTCCCTAAAATGTATGAAAACGTGTTTTACAGTATTCTGGCTCCCAGGATCGCAATCGGGAAATGAAGACAAGTATTTCCTACGTAAAATGACACGAGTAATCGAACTGTGCCGGCAGAATTCAAATCCGAGCCTCTGTTCCTCTGGAATTCACTAAAATGTATGAAAACGTGTTTTACAGTATTCTAGCTCCCAGGATCGCTATCAGGAAATGGGAACAAGCATTTCCTGTGTAAAATGACACGAGTAATCGAATGCTGTCGGCAGAATTCAAATCCGAGCCTCTGTTACTCTGGAATTCACAAATATGCATGAAAACGTGTTTTACAGTATTCTGGCTCCCAGGATCGCTATCAGGAAATGGAAGCAAGCATTTCCTACGTAAAATGACACGAGTAATCGAACTGTGCCGGCAGAATTGAAATCCGAGCCTCCGTTCCTCTGGAATTCACTAAAATGTATGGAAACGTGTTTTACAGTATTCTGGCTCTCAGGATCGCAATCGGGAAATGAAGACAAGTATTTCCTACGTAAAATGACACGAGTAATCGAACTGTGCCGGCAGAGTTCACATACGAGCCTCTGTTCCTCTGGTATTCACTAATATGTATGAAAACGTGTTTTACAGTATTTTGGCTCCCAGAATTGCTGTCGGGAAATGGGGACAAGCATTTCCTACGTAAAATGACACGAGTAATCGAACTGTACCGGCAGAATTCAAATCCGAGCATCCGTTCCTCTGGAATTCACTAATATGTATGAAAACGTGTTTTACAGTATTCTGGCTCCCAGGATGGCAATCGAGAAATGAAGACAAGTATTTCCTACGTAAAATGGCACGAGTAATCGAACTGTGCCGGCAGGATTCAAATCCGAGCATCCGTTCCTCTGAAATCCACTAAAATGTATGAAAACGTGTTTTACAGTATTCTGGCTCCCAGGATCGCAATCGGGAAATGGAAACAAGCATTTCCCATGTAAAATGACACGAGTAATCGAACTGTGCCGGCAGAATTCAAATCCGAGCATCCGTTCCTCTGGAATTCACTAATATGTATGAAAACGTCTTTTACAGTATTCTGGCTCCCAGGATGGCAATCGAGAAATGAAGACAAGTATTTCCTACGTAAAATGGCACGAGCAATCGAACTGTGCCGGCAGAATTCAAATACGAGCCTCTGTTCCTCTGGTATTCACTAATATGTATGAAAACGTGTTTTACGGTATTTTGGCTCCCAGAATTGCTGTCGGGAAATGGGGACAAGTATTTCCTACGTAAAATGGCACGAGCAATCGAACTGTGCCGGCAGAATTCAAATCCGAGTATCCGTTCCTCTGGAATTCCCTAAAATGTATGAAAACGTGTTTTACAGTATTCTGGCTCCCAGGATCGTTATCAAGAAATAGAAATAAGCATTTCCTACGTAAAATGACACGAGTAATCGAACTGTGCCAGCAGAATTCAAATCCGAGCCTCCGTTCCTCTGGAATTCACTAATATGTATGAAAACGTGTTTTACAGTATTCTGGCTCCCAGGATGGCAATCGAGAAATGAAGACAAGTATTTCCTACGTAAAATGGCACGAGTAATCGAACTGTGCCGGCAGGATTCAAATCCGAGCATCCGTTCCTCTGGAATTCACTAAAATGTATGGAAACGTGTTTTACAGTATTCTGGCTCTCAGGATCGCAATCGGGAAATGAAGACAAGTATTTCCTACGTAAAATGACACGAGTAATCGAACTGTGCCGGCAGAGTTCAAATACGAGCCTCTGTTCCTCTGGAATTCACTAATATGTATGAAAACGTGTTTTACAGTATTCTGGCTCCCAGGATGGCAATCGAGAAATGAAGACAAGTACTTCCTACGTAAAATGGCACGAGCAATCGAACTGTGCCGGCAGAATTCAAACCCGAGCATCCGTTCGCTATCAGGAAATGGGAACAAGCATTTCCTGTGTAAAATGACACGAGTAATCGAATGCTGTCGGCAGAATTCAAATCCGAGCCTCTGTTACTCTGGAATTCACAAATATGCATGAAAACGTGTTTTACAGTATTCTGGCTCCCAGGATCGCTATCAGGAAATGGAAGCAAGCATTTCCTACGTAAAATGACACGAGTAATCGAACTGTGCCGGCAGAATTCAAATCGGAGCCTCCGTTCCTCTGGAATTCCCTAAAATGTATGAAAACGTGTTTTACAGTATTCTGGCTCCCAGGATGGCAATCGAGAAATGAAGGCAAGTACTTCCTACGTAAAATGACACGAGTAATCGAACTGTGCCGGCACAATTCAAATCCGAGCCTCCGTTCCTCTGGAATTCACAAATATGTATGAAAACGTGTTTTACACAATTTTGGCTCCCAGGATCGCTATCGGGAAATGGGAACAAGCATTTCCTGCGTAAAATGACACGACTAATCGAACGCTGTCGGCAGAATTCAAATCCGAGCCTCCGTTCCTCTGGAATTCCCTAAAATGTATGAAAACGTGTTTTACAGTATTTTGGCTCCCAGAATTGCTGTCGGGAAATGGGGACAAGCATTTCCTACGTAAAATTACACGAGTAATCGAACTGTGCCGGCAGAATTCAAATCGGAGCCTCCGTTCCTCTGGAATTCCCTAAAATGTATGAAAACGTGTTTTACAGTATTCTGGCTCCCAGGATGGCAATCGAGAAATGAAGGCAAGTACTTCCTACGTAAAATGGCACGAGCAATCGAACTGTGCCGACAGAATTTAAATCGGAGCCGCCGTTCTTCCGAAATTCACTAATATGTATGAAAACGTGTTTTACAATATTCTGGCTACCAGGATCGCAATCGGAAAATGAAGACAAGCATTTCCCAAGTAAAATGACACGAGTAATCGAACTATGCCGGCAGAATTCAAATCCGAGCATCCGTTCCTCTGGAATTCCCTAAAATGTATGAAAACGTGTTTTACAGTATTCTGGCTCCCAGGATCGCAATCGGGAAATGAAGACAAGTATTTCCTACGTAAAATGACACGAGTAATCGAACTGTGCCGGCACAATTCAAATCCGAGCCTCCGTTCCTCTGGAATTCACAAATATGTATGAAAACGTGTTTTACACAATTTTGGCTCCCAGGATCGCTATCGGGAAATGGGAACAAGCATTTCCTGCGTAAAATGACACGACTAATCGAACGCTGTCGGCAGAATTCAAATCCGAGCCTCCGTTCCTCTGGAATTCCCTAAAATGTATGAAAACGTGTTTTACAGTATTTTGGCTCCCAGAATTGCTGTCGGGAAATGGGGACAAGCATTTCCTACGTAAAATTACACGAGTAATCGAACTGTGCCGGCAGAATTCAAATCGGAGCCTCCGTTCCTCTGGAATTCCCTAAAATGTATGAAAACGTCTTTTAGAGTATTCTGGCCCCCAGGATGGCAATCGAGAAATGAAGACAAGTATTTCCTACGTAAAATGGCACGAGCAATCGAACTGTGCCGGCAGAATTCAAACCCGAGCATCCGTTCTTCCGAAATTCACTAATATGTATGAAAACGTGTTTTACAATATTCTGGCTACCAGGATCGCAATCGGGAAATGAAGACAAGTATTTCCTACGTAAAATGACACGAGTAATCGAACTGTGCCGGCAGAATTGAAATCCGAGCCTCCGTTCCTCTGGAATTCACTAAAATGTATGGAAACGTGTTTTACAGTATTCTGGCTCTCAGGATCGCAATCGGGAAATGAAGACAAGTATTTCCTACGTAAAATGATACGAGTAATCGAACTGTGCCGGCAGAGTTCAAATACGAGCCTCTGTTCCTCTGGAATTCACTAATATGTATGAAAACGTGTTTTACAGTATTCTGGCTCCCAGGATGGCAATCGAGAAATGAAGACAAGTACTTCCTACGTAAAATGGCACGAGCAATCGAACTGTGCCGGCAGAATTCAAACCCGAGCATCCGTTCGCTATCAGGAAATGGGAACAAGCATTTCCTGTGTAAAATGACACGAGTAATCGAATGCTGTCGGCAGAATTCAAATCCGACCCTCTGTTACTCTGGAATTCACAAATATGCATGAAAACGTGTTTTACAGTATTCTGGCTCCCAGGATCGCTATCAGGAAATGGAAGCAAGCATTTCCTACGTAAAATGACACGAGTAATCGAACTGTGCCGGCAGAATTGAAATCCGAGCCTCCGTTCCTCTGGAATTCACTAAAATGTATGGAAACGTGTTTTACAGTATTCTGGCTCTCAGGATCGCAATCGGGAAATGAAGACAAGTATTTCCTACGTAAAATGATACGAGTAATCGAACTGTGCCGGCAGAGTTCAAATACGAGCCTCTGTTCCTCTGGAATTCACTAATATGTATGAAAACGTGTTTTACAGTATTCTGGCTCCCAGGATGGCAATCGAGAAATGAAGACAAGTACTTCCTACGTAAAATGGCACGAGCAATCGAACTGTGCCGACAGAATTTAAATCGGAGCCGCCGTTCTTCCGAATTTCACTAATATGTATGAAAACGTGTTTTACAATATTCTGGCTACCAGGATCGCAATCGGAAAATGAAGACAAGCATTTCCCAAGTAAAATGACGCGAGTAATCGAACTATGCCGGCAGAATTCAAATCCGAGCATCCGTTCCTCTGGAATTCCCTAAAATGTATGAAAACGTGTTTTACAGTATTCTGGCTCCCAGGATCGCAATCGGGAAATGAAGACAAGTATTTCCTACGTAAAATGACACGAGTAATCGAACTGTGCCGGCACAATTCAAATCCGAGCCTCCGTTCCTCTGGAATTCACAAATATGTATGAAAACGTGTATTACACAATTTTGGCTCCCAGGATCGCTATCGGGAAATGGGAACAAGCATTTCCTGCGTAAAATGACACGACTAATCGAACGCTGTCGGCAGAATTCAAATCCGAGCCTCCGTTCCTCTGGAATTCCCTAAAATTTATGAAAACGTGTTTTACAGTATTCTGGCTCCCAGGATCGCAATCGGGAAATGAAGACAAGTATTTCCTACGTAAAATGACACGAGTAATCGAACTGTGCCGACAGAGTTCAAATACGAGCCTCTGTTCCTCTGGTATTCACTAATATGTATGAAAACGTGTTTTACAGTATTTTGGCTCCCAGAATTGCTGTCGGGAAATGGGGACAAGCATTTCCTACGTAAAATTACACGAGTAATCGAACTGTGCCGGCAGAATTCAAATCGGAGCCTCCGTTCCTCTGGAATTCCCTAAAATGTATGAAAACGTCTTTTAGAGTATTCTGGCCCCCAGGATGGCAATCGAGAAATGAAGACAAGTATTTCCTACGTAAAATGGCACGAGCAATCGAACTGTGCCGGCAGAATTCAAACCCGAGCATCCGTTCTTCCGAAATTCACTAATATGTATGAAAACGTGTTTTACAATATTCTGGCTACCAGGATCGCAATCGGGAAATGAAGACAAGTATTTCCTACGTAAAATGACACGAGTAATCGAACTGTGCCGGCACAATTCAAATCCGAGCCTCCGTTCCTCTGGAATTCACAAATATGAATGAAAACGTGTTTTACACAATTTTGGCACCCAGGATCGCTATCGGGAAATGGGAACAACCATTTCCCAAGTAAAATGACACGACTAATCGAATGCTGTCGGCGGAATTCAAATCCGAGCCTCTGTTACTCTGGAATTCACAAATATGCATGAAAACGTGTTTTACAGTATTCTGGCTCTCAGGATCGCAATCGGGAAATGAAGACAAGTATTTCCTACGTAAAATGACACGAGTAATCGAACTGTGCCGGCACAATTCAAATCCGAGCATCGGTTCCTCTGGAATTCACTAAAATGTATGAAAACGTGTTTTACAGTATTCTAGCTCCCAGGATCGCTATCAGGAAATGGGAACAACCATTTCCTGTGTAAAATGACACGAGTAATCGAATGCTGTCGGCAGAATTCAAATCCGAGCCTCTGTTACTCTGGAATTCACAAATATGCATGAAAACGTGTTTTACAGTATTCTGGCTCTCAGGATCGCAATCGGGAAATGAAGACAAGTATTTCCTACGTAAAATGAAACGAGTAATCGAACTGTGCCGGCAGAGTTCAAATACGAGCCTCTGTTCCTCTGGAATTCACTAATATGTATGAAAACGTGTTTTACAGTATTCTGGCTCCCAGGATGGCAATCGAGAAATGAAGACAAGTACTTCCTACGTAAAATGGCACGAGCAATCGAACTGTGCCGACAGAATTTAAATCGGAGCCGCCGTTCTTCCGAAATTCACTAATATGTATGAAAACGTGTTTTACAATATTCTGGCTACCAGGATCGCAATCGGAAAATGAAGACAAGCATTTCCCAAGTAAAATGACACGAGTAATCGAACTATGCCGGCAGAATTCAAATCCGAGCCTCCGTTCCTCTGGTATTCACTAATATGTATGAAAACGTGTTTTACAGTATTTTGGCTCCCAGAATTGCTGTCGGGAAATGGGGACAAGTATTTCCTACGTAAAATGACACGAGTAATCGAACTGTGCCGGCAGAGTTCAAATACGAGCCTCTGTTCCTCTGGAATTCACTAATATGTATGAAAACGTGTTTTACAGTATTCTGGCTCCCAGGATGGCAATCGAGAAATGAAGACAAGTACTTCCTACGTAAAATGGCACGAGCAATCGAACTGTGCCGACAGAATTTAAATCGGAGCCGCCGTTCTTCCGAAATTCACTAATATGTATGAAAACGTGTTTTACAATATTCTGGCTACCAGGATCGCAATCGGAAAATGAAGACAAGCATTTCCCAAGTAAAATGACACGAGTAATCGAACTGTGCCGGCAGAATTCAAATCCGAGCCTCTGTTCCTCTGGTATTCACTAATATGTATGAAAACGTGTTTTACAGTATTTTGGCTCCCAGAATTGCTGTCGGGAAATGGGGACAAGTATTTCCTACGTGAAATGGCACGAGCAATCGAACTGTGCCGGCAGAATTCAAATCCGAGCATCCGTTCCTCTGGAATTCACTAATATGTATGAAAACGTGTTTTACACAATTTTGGCTCCCAGGATCGCTATCGGGAAATGGGAACAAGCATTTCCTGCGTAAAATGACACGACTAATCGAACGCTGTCGGCAGAATTCAAATCCGAGCCTCCGTTCCTCTGGAATTCCCTAAAATGTATGAAAACGTGTTTTACAGTATTTTGGCTCCCAGAATTGCTGTCGGGAAATGGGGACAAGCATTTCCTACGTAAAATTACACGAGTAATCGAACTGTGCCGGCAGAATTCAAATCCGAGCCTCCGTTCCTCTGGAATTCCCTAAAATGTATGAAAACGTCTTTTAGAGTATTCTGGCCCCCAGGATGGCAATCGAGAAATGAAGACAAGTATTTCCTACGTAAAATGGCACGAGCAATCGAACTGTGCCGGCAGAATTCAAACCCGAGCATCCGTTCTTCCGAAATTCACTAATATGTATGAAAACGTGTTTTACAGTATTCTGGCTCCCAGGATCGCAATCGGGAAATGAAGACAAGTATTTCCTACGTAAAATGACACGAGTAATCGAACTGTGCCGGCAGAATTGAAATCCGAGCCTCCGTTCCTCTGGAATTCACTAAAATGTATGGAAACGTGTTTTACAGTATTCTGGCTCTCAGGATCGCAATCGGGAAATGAAGACAAGTATTTCCTACGTAAAATGATACGAGTAATCGAACTGTGCCGGCAGAGTTCAAATACGAGCCTCTGTTCCTCTGGAATTCACTAATATGTATGAAAACGTGTTTTACAGTATTCTGGCTCCCAGGATGGCAATCGAGAAATGAAGACAAGTACTTCCTACGTAAAATGGCACGAGCAATCGAACTGTGCCGGCAGAATTCAAACCCGAGCATCCGTTCGCTATCAGGAAATGGGAACAAGCATTTCCTGTGTAAAATGACACGAGTAATCGAATGCTGTCGGCAGAATTCAAATCCGACCCTCTGTTACTCTGGAATTCACAAATATGCATGAAAACGTGTTTACAGTATTCTGGCTCCCAGGATCGCTATCAGGAAATGGAAGCAAGCATTTCCTACGTAAAATGACACGAGTAATCGAACTGTGCCGGCAGAATTGAAATCCGAGCCTCCGTTCCTCTGGAATTCACTAAAATGTATGGAAACGTGTTTTACAGTATTCTGGCTCTCAGGATCGCAATCGGGAAATGAAGACAAGTATTTCCTACGTAAAATGATACGAGTAATCGAACTGTGCCGGCAGAGTTCAAATACGAGCCTCTGTTCCTCTGGAATTCACTAATATGTATGAAAACGTGTTTTACAGTATTCTGGCTCCCAGGATGGCAATCGAGAAATGAAGACAAGTACTTCCTACGTAAAATGGCACGAGCAATCGAACTGTGCCGACAGAATTTAAATCGGAGCCGCCGTTCTTCCGAATTTCACTAATATGTATGAAAACGTGTTTTACAATATTCTGGCTACCAGGATCGCAATCGGAAAATGAAGACAAGCATTTCCCAAGTAAAATGACGCGAGTAATCGAACTATGCCGGCAGAATTCAAATCCGAGCATCCGTTCCTCTGGAATTCCCTAAAATGTATGAAAACGTGTTTTACAGTATTCTGGCTCCCAGGATCGCAATCGGGAAATGAAGACAAGTATTTCCTACGTAAAATGACACGAGTAATCGAACTGTGCCGGCACAATTCAAATCCGAGCCTCCGTTCCTCTGGAATTCACAAATATGTATGAAAACGTGTATTACACAATTTTGGCTCCCAGGATCGCTATCGGGAAATGGGAACAAGCATTTCCTGCGTAAAATGACACGACTAATCGAACGCTGTCGGCAGAATTCAAATCCGAGCCTCCGTTCCTCTGGAATTCCCTAAAATTTATGAAAACGTGTTTTACAGTATTCTGGCTCCCAGGATCGCAATCGGGAAATGAAGACAAGTATTTCCTACGTAAAATGACACGAGTAATCGAACTGTGCCGACAGAGTTCAAATACGAGCCTCTGTTCCTCTGGTATTCACTAATATGTATGAAAACGTGTTTTACAGTATTTTGGCTCCCAGAATTGCTGTCGGGAAATGGGGACAAGCATTTCCTACGTAAAATTACACGAGTAATCGAACTGTGCCGGCAGAATTCAAATCGGAGCCTCCGTTCCTCTGGAATTCCCTAAAATGTATGAAAACGTCTTTTAGAGTATTCTGGCCCCCAGGATGGCAATCGAGAAATGAAGACAAGTATTTCCTACGTAAAATGGCACGAGCAATCGAACTGTGCCGGCAGAATTCAAACCCGAGCATCCGTTCTTCCGAAATTCACTAATATGTATGAAAACGTGTTTTACAATATTCTGGCTACCAGGATCGCAATCGGGAAATGAAGACAAGTATTTCCTACGTAAAATGACACGAGTAATCGAACTGTGCCGGCACAATTCAAATCCGAGCCTCCGTTCCTCTGGAATTCACAAATATGAATGAAAACGTGTTTTACACAATTTTGGCACCCAGGATCGCTATCGGGAAATGGGAACAACCATTTCCCAAGTAAAATGACACGACTAATCGAATGCTGTCGGCGGAATTCAAATCCGAGCCTCTGTTACTCTGGAATTCACAAATATGCATGAAAACGTGTTTTACAGTATTCTGGCTCTCAGGATCGCAATCGGGAAATGAAGACAAGTATTTCCTACGTAAAATGACACGAGTAATCGAACTGTGCCGGCACAATTCAAATCCGAGCATCGGTTCCTCTGGAATTCACTAAAATGTATGAAAACGTGTTTTACAGTATTCTAGCTCCCAGGATCGCTATCAGGAAATGGGAACAACCATTTCCTGTGTAAAATGACACGAGTAATCGAATGCTGTCGGCAGAATTCAAATCCGAGCCTCTGTTACTCTGGAATTCACAAATATGCATGAAAACGTGTTTTACAGTATTCTGGCTCTCAGGATCGCAATCGGGAAATGAAGACAAGTATTTCCTACGTAAAATGAAACGAGTAATCGAACTGTGCCGGCAGAGTTCAAATACGAGCCTCTGTTCCTCTGGAATTCACTAATATGTATGAAAACGTGTTTTACAGTATTCTGGCTCCCAGGATGGCAATCGAGAAATGAAGACAAGTACTTCCTACGTAAAATGGCACGAGCAATCGAACTGTGCCGACAGAATTTAAATCGGAGCCGCCGTTCTTCCGAAATTCACTAATATGTATGAAAACGTGTTTTACAATATTCTGGCTACCAGGATCGCAATCGGAAAATGAAGACAAGCATTTCCCAAGTAAAATGACACGAGTAATCGAACTATGCCGGCAGAATTCAAATCCGAGCCTCTGTTCCTCTGGTATTCACTAATATGTATGAAAACGTGTTTTACAGTATTTTGGCTCCCAGAATTGCTGTCGGGAAATGGGGACAAGTATTTCCTACGTAAAATGACACGAGTAATCGAACTGTGCCGGCAGAGTTCAAATACGAGCCTCTGTTCCTCTGGAATTCACTAATATGTATGAAAACGTGTTTTACAGTATTCTGGCTCCCAGGATGGCAATCGAGAAATGAAGACAAGTACTTCCTACGTAAAATGGCACGAGCAATCGAACTGTGCCGACAGAATTTAAATCGGAGCCGCCGTTCTTCCGAAATTCACTAATATGTATGAAAACGTGTTTTACAATATTCTGGCTACCAGGATCGCAATCGGAAAATGAAGACAAGCATTTCCCAAGTAAAATGACACGAGTAATCGAACTGTGCCGGCAGAATTCAAATCCGAGCCTCTGTTCCTCTGGTATTCACTAATATGTATGAAAACGTGTTTTACAGTATTTTGGCTCCCAGAATTGCTGTCGGGAAATGGGGACAAGTATTTCCTACGTGAAATGGCACGAGCAATCGAACTGTGCCGGCAGAATTCAAATCCGAGCATCCGTTCCTCTGGAATTCACTAATATGTATGAAAACGTGTTTTACACAATTTTGGCTCCCAGGATCGCTATCGGGAAATGGGAACAAGCATTTCCTGCGTAAAATGACACGACTAATCGAACGCTGTCGGCAGAATTCAAATCCGAGCCTCCGTTCCTCTGGAATTCCCTAAAATGTATGAAAACGTGTTTTACAGTATTTTGGCTCCCAGAATTGCTGTCGGGAAATGGGGACAAGCATTTCCTACGTAAAATTACACGAGTAATCGAACTGTGCCGGCAGAATTCAAATCGGAGCCTCCGTTCCTCTGGAATTCCCTAAAATGTATGAAAACGTCTTTTAGAGTATTCTGGCCCCCAGGATGGCAATCGAGAAATGAAGACAAGTATTTCCTACGTAAAATGGCACGAGCAATCGAACTGTGCCGGCAGAATTCAAACCCGAGCATCCGTTCTTCCGAAATTCACTAATATGTATGAAAACGTGTTTTACAATATTCTGGCTCCCAGGATCGCAATCGGGAAATGAAGACAAGTATTTCCTACGTAAAATGACACGAGTAATCGAACTGTGCCGGCAGAATTGAAATCCGAGCCTCCGTTCCTCTGGAATTCACTAAAATGTATGGAAACGTGTTTTACAGTATTCTGGCTCTCAGGATCGCAATCGGGAAATGAAGACAAGTATTTCCTACGTAAAATGATACGAGTAATCGAACTGTGCCGGCAGAGTTCAAATACGAGCCTCTGTTCCTCTGGAATTCACTAATATGTATGAAAACGTGTTTTACAGTATTCTGGCTCCCAGGATGGCAATCGAGAAATGAAGACAAGTACTTCCTACGTAAAATGGCACGAGCAATCGAACTGTGCCGGCAGAATTCAAACCCGAGCATCCGTTCGCTATCAGGAAATGGGAACAAGCATTTCCTGTGTAAAATGACACGAGTAATCGAATGCTGTCGGCAGAATTCAAATCCGACCCTCTGTTACTCTGGAATTCACAAATATGCATGAAAACGTGTTTTACAGTATTCTGGCTCCCAGGATCGCTATCAGGAAATGGAAGCAAGCATTTCCTACGTAAAATGACACGAGTAATCGAACTGTGCCGGCAGAATTGAAATCCGAGCCTCCGTTCCTCTGGAATTCACTAAAATGTATGGAAACGTGTTTTACAGTATTCTGGCTCTCAGGATCGCAATCGGGAAATGAAGACAAGTATTTCCTACGTAAAATGATACGAGTAATCGAACTGTGCCGGCAGAGTTCAAATACGAGCCTCTGTTCCTCTGGAATTCACTAATATGTATGAAAACGTGTTTTACAGTATTCTGGCTCCCAGGATGGCAATCGAGAAATGAAGACAAGTACTTCCTACGTAAAATGGCACGAGCAATCGAACTGTGCCGACAGAATTTAAATCGGAGCCGCCGTTCTTCCGAATTTCACTAATATGTATGAAAACGTGTTTTACAATATTCTGGCTACCAGGATCGCAATCGGAAAATGAAGACAAGCATTTCCCAAGTAAAATGACGCGAGTAATCGAACTATGCCGGCAGAATTCAAATCCGAGCATCCGTTCCTCTGGAATTCCCTAAAATGTATGAAAACGTGTTTTACAGTATTCTGGCTCCCAGGATCGCAATCGGGAAATGAAGACAAGTATTTCCTACGTAAAATGACACGAGTAATCGAACTGTGCCGGCACAATTCAAATCCGAGCCTCCGTTCCTCTGGAATTCACAAATATGTATGAAAACGTGTATTACACAATTTTGGCTCCCAGGATCGCTATCGGGAAATGGGAACAAGCATTTCCTGCGTAAAATGACACGACTAATCGAACGCTGTCGGCAGAATTCAAATCCGAGCCTCCGTTCCTCTGGAATTCCCTAAAATTTATGAAAACGTGTTTTACAGTATTCTGGCTCCCAGGATCGCAATCGGGAAATGAAGACAAGTATTTCCTACGTAAAATGACACGAGTAATCGAACTGTGCCGACAGAGTTCAAATACGAGCCTCTGTTCCTCTGGTATTCACTAATATGTATGAAAACGTGTTTTACAGTATTTTGGCTCCCAGAATTGCTGTCGGGAAATGGGGACAAGCATTTCCTACGTAAAATTACACGAGTAATCGAACTGTGCCGGCAGAATTCAAATCGGAGCCTCCGTTCCTCTGGAATTCCCTAAAATGTATGAAAACGTCTTTTAGAGTATTCTGGCCCCCAGGATGGCAATCGAGAAATGAAGACAAGTATTTCCTACGTAAAATGGCACGAGCAATCGAACTGTGCCGGCAGAATTCAAACCCGAGCATCCGTTCTTCCGAAATTCACTAATATGTATGAAAACGTGTTTTACAATATTCTGGCTACCAGGATCGCAATCGGGAAATGAAGACAAGTATTTCCTACGTAAAATGACACGAGTAATCGAACTGTGCCGGCACAATTCAAATCCGAGCCTCCGTTCCTCTGGAATTCACAAATATGTATGAAAACGTGTTTTACAATATTCTGGCTCCCAGGATCGCAATCGGGAAATGAAGACAAGTGTTTCCTACGTAAAATGGCACGAGTAATCGAACTGTGCCGGCAGAATTCAAATCCGAGCATCGGTTCCTCTGGAATTCACTAAAATGTATGAAAACGTGTTTTACAGTATTCTAGCTCCCAGGATCGCTATCAGGAAATGGGAACAACCATTTCCTGTGTAAAATGACACGAGTAATCGAATGCTGTCGGCAGAATTCAAATCCGAGCCTCTGTTACTCTGGAATTCACAAATATGCATGAAAACGTGTTTTACAGTATTCTGGCTCTCAGGATCGCAATCGGGAAATGAAGACAAGTATTTCCTACGTAAAATGAAACGAGTAATCGAACTGTGCCGGCAGAGTTCAAATACGAGCCTCTGTTCCTCTGGAATTCACTAATATGTATGAAAACGTGTTTTACAGTATTCTGGCTCCCAGGATGGCAATCGAGAAATGAAGACAAGTACTTCCTACGTAAAATGGCACGAGCAATCGAACTGTGCCGACAGAATTTAAATCGGAGCCGCCGTTCTTCCGAAATTCACTAATATGTATGAAAACGTGTTTTACAATATTCTGGCTACCAGGATCGCAATCGGAAAATGAAGACAAGCATTTCCCAAGTAAAATGACACGAGTAATCGAACTATGCCGGCAGAATTCAAATCCGAGCCTCTGTTCCTCTGGTATTCACTAATATGTATGAAAACGTGTTTTACAGTATTTTGGCTCCCAGAATTGCTGTCGGGAAATGGGGACAAGTATTTCCTACGTAAAATGACACGAGTAATCGAACTGTGCCGGCAGAGTTCAAATACGAGCCTCTGTTCCTCTGGAATTCACTAATATGTATGAAAACGTGTTTTACAGTATTCTGGCTCCCAGGATGGCAATCGAGAAATGAAGACAAGTACTTCCTACGTAAAATGGCACGAGCAATCGAACTGTGCCGACAGAATTTAAATCGGAGCCGCCGTTCTTCCGAAATTCACTAATATGTATGAAAACGTGTTTTACAATATTCTGGCTACCAGGATCGCAATCGGAAAATGAAGACAAGCATTTCCCAAGTAAAATGACACGAGTAATCGAACTATGCCGGCAGAATTCAAATCCGAGCCTCTGTTCCTCTGGTATTCACTAATATGTATGAAAACGTGTTTTACAGTATTTTGGCTCCCAGAATTGCTGTCGGGAAATGGGGACAAGTATTTCCTACGTGAAATGGCACGAGCAATCGAACTGTGCCGGCAGAATTCAAATCCGAGCATCCGTTCCTCTGGAATTCACTAATATGTATGAAAACGTGTTTTACAATATTCTGGCTCCCAGGATCGCAATCGGGAAATGGAAACAAGCATTTCCCATGTAAAATGACACGAGTAATCGAACTATGCCGGCAGAATTCAAATCCGAGCATCCGTTCCTCTGGAATTCACTAAAATGTATGGAAGCGTGTTTTACAGTATTCTGGCTCTCAGGATCGCAATCGGGAAATGAAGACAAGTATTTCCTACGTAAAATGACACGAGTAATCGAACTGTGCCGGCAGAGTTCAAATACGAGCCTCTGTTCCTCTGGAATTCACTAATATGTATGAAAACGTGTTTTACAGTATTCTGGCTCCCAGGATGGCAATCGAGAAATGAAGACAAGTACTTCCTACGTAAAATGGCACGAGCAATCGAACTGTGCCGACAGAATTTAAATCGGAGCCGCCGTTCTTCCGAAATTCACTAATATGTATGAAAACGTGTTTTACAATATTCTGGCTACCAGGATCGCAATCGGAAAATGAAGACAAGCATTTCCCAAGTAAAATGACACGAGTAATCGAACTATGCCGGCAGAATTCAAATCCGAGCATCCGTTCCTCTGGAATTCCCTAAAATGTATGAAAACGTGTTTTACAGTATTCTGGCTCCCAGGATCGCAATCGGGAAATGAAGACAAGTATTTCCTACGTAAAATGACACGAGTAATCGAACTGTGCCGGCACAATTCAAATCCGAGCCTCCGTTCCTCTGGAATTCACAAATATGTATGAAAACGTGTTTTACAATATTCTGGCTACCAGGATCGCAATCGGGAAATGAAGACAAGTATTTCCTACGTAAAATGACACGAGTAATCGAACTGTGCCGGCACAATTCAAATCCGAGCCTCCGTTCCTCTGGAATTCACAAATATGTATGAAAACGTGTTTTACAATATTCTGGCTCCCAGGATCGCAATCGGGAAATGAAGACAAGTATTTCCTTCGTAAAATGGCACGAGCAATCGAACTGTGCCGGCAGAATTCAAATACGAGCCTCTGTTCCTCTGGTATTCACTAATATGTATGAAAACGTGTTTTACAGTATTTGGGCTCCCAGTATCGCTATCGGGAAATGGGAACAAGCATTTCCTGCGTAAATTGACACGAGTAATCGAACTGTGCCGGCAGAATTCAAATCGGAGCCTCCGTTCCTCTGGAATTCCCTAAAATGTATGAAAACGTCTTTTACAGTATTCTGGCTCCCAGGATGGCAATCGAGAAATGAAGACAAGTATTTCCTACGTAAAATGGCACGAGTAATCGAACTGTGCCGGCAGGATTCAAATCCGAGCATCCGTTCCTCTGGAATTCACTAATATGTATGAAAACGTGTTTTACAGTATTCTGGCTCCCAGGATCGCAATCGGGAAATGTAAACAAGCATTTCCCATGTAAAATGACACGAGTAATCGAACTATGCCGGCAGAATTCAAATCCGAGCATCCGTTCCTCTGGAATTCACTAAAATGTATGGAAACGTGTTTTACAGTATTCTGGCTCTCAGGATCGCAATCGGGAAATGAAGACAAGTATTTCCTACGTAAAATGACACGAGTAATCGAACTGTGCCGGCAGAGTTCAAATACGAGCCTCTGTTCCTCTGGAATTCACTAATATGTATGAAAACGTGTTTTACAGTATTCTGGCTCCCAGGATCGCTATCGGGAAATGGGAACAAGCATTTCCTGCGTAAAATGACACGACTAATCGAACGCTGTCGGCAGAATTCAAATCCGAGCCTCCGTTCCTCTGGAATTCCCTAAAATGTATGAAAACGTGTTTTACAGTATTTTGGCTCCCAGAATTGCTGTCGGGAAATGGGGACAAGCATTTCCTACGTAAAATTACACGAGTAATCGAACTGTGCCGGCAGAATTCAAATCGGAGCCTCCGTTCCTCTGGAATTCCCTAAAATGTATGAAAACGTCTTTTAGAGTATTCTGGCCCCCAGGATGGCAATCGAGAAATGAAGACAAGTATTTCCTACGTAAAATGGCACGAGCAATCGAACTGTGCCGGCAGAATTCAAATCCGAGCATCCGTTCCTCTGGAATTCACTAAAATGTATGAAAACGTATTTTACAGTATTCTAGCTCCCAGGATCGCTATCAGGAAATGGGAACAACCATTTCCTGTGTAAAATGACACGAGTAATCGAATGCTGTCGGCAGAATTCAAATCCGAGCCTCTGTTACTCTGGAATTCACAAATATGCATGAAAACGTGTTTTACAGTATTCTGGCTCCCAGGATCGCTATCAGGAAATGGAAGCAAGCATTTCCTACGTAAAATGACACGAGTAATCGAACTGTGCCGGCAGAATTGAAATCCGAGCCTCTGTTACTCTGGAATTCACAAATATGCATGAAAACGTCTTTTACAGTATTCTGGCTCTCAGGATCGCAATCGGGAAATGAAGACAAGTATTTCCTACGTAAAATGACACGAGTAATCGAACTGTGCCGGCAGAGTTCAAATACGAGCCTCTGTTCCTCTGGAATTCACTAATATGTATGAAAACGTGTTTTACAGTATTCTGGCTCCCAGGATGGCAATCGAGAAATGAAGACAAGTACTTCCTACGTAAAATGGCACGAGCAATCGAACTGTGCCGACAGAATTTAAATCGGAGCCGCCGTTCTTCCGAAATTCACTAATATGTATGAAAACGTGTTTTACAATATTCTGGCTACCAGGATCGCAATCGGAAAATGAAGACAAGCATTTCCCAAGTAAAATGACACGAGTAATCGAACTATGCCGGCAGAATTCAAATCCGAGCATCCGTTCCTCTGGAATTCCCTAAAATGTATGAAAACGTGTTTTACAGTATTCTGGCTCCCAGGATCGCAATCGGGAAATGAAGACAAGTATTTCCTACGTAAAATGACACGAGTAATCGAACTGTGCCGGCACAATTCAAATCCGAGCCTCCGTTCCTCTGGAATTCACAAATATGTATGAAAACGTGTTTTACACAATTTTGGCTCCCAGGATCGCTATCGGGAAATGGGAACAAGCATTTCCTGCGTAAAATGACACGACTAATCGAACGCTGTCGGCAGAATTCAAATCCGAGCCTCCGTTCCTCTGGAATTCCCTAAAATGTATGAAAACGTGTTTTACAGTATTCTGGCTCCCAGGATCGCAATCGGGAAATGAAGACAAGTATTTCCTACGTGAAATGACACGAGCAATCGAACTGTGCCGGCAGAATTCAAATCCGAGCATCCGTTCCTCTGGAATTCACTAATATGTATGAAAACGTGTTTTACAATATTCTGGCTCCCAGGATCGCAATCGGGAAATGAAGACAAGTATTTCCTACGTAAAATGGCACGAGCAATCGAACTCTGCCGACAGAATTCAAATACGAGCCTCTGTTCCTCTGGTATTCACTAATATGTATGAAAACGTGTTTTACAGTATTTGGGCTCCCAGTATCGCTATCGGGAAATGGGAACAAGCATTTCCTGCGTAAATTGACACGAGTAATCGAACTGTGCCGGCAGAATTCAAATCCGAGCCTCCGTTCCTCTGGAATTCCCTAAAATGTATGAAAACGTGTTTTACAGTATTCTGGCTCCCAGGATCGCAATCGGGAAATGAAGACAAGTATTTCCTACGTGAAATGGCACGAGCAATCGAACTGTGCCGGCAGAATTCAAATCCGAGCATCCGTTCCTCTGGAATTCACTAATATGTATGAAAACGTGTTTTACAGTATTCTGGCTCCCAGGATGGCAATCGAGAAATGAAGACAAGTACTTCCTACGTAAAATGGCACGAGCAATCGAACTGTGCCGGCAGAATTCAAACCCGAGCATCCGTTCGCTATCAGGAAATGGGAACAAGCATTTCCTGTGTAAAATGACACGAGTAATCGAACTGTGCCGACAGAGTTCAAATACGAGCCTCTGTTCCTCTGGTATTCACTAATATGTATGAAAACGTGTTTTACAGTATTTTGGCTCCCAGAATTGCTGTCGGGAAATGGGGACAAGCATTTCCTACGTAAAATTACACGAGTAATCGAACTGTGCCGACAGAGTTCAAATACGAGCCTCTGTTCCTCTGGTATTCACTAATATGTATGAAAACGTGTTTTACAGTATTTTGGCTCCCAGAATTGCTGTCGGGAAATGGGGACAAGTATTTCCTACGTAAAATGGCACGAGCAATCGAACTGTGCCGGCAGAATTCAAATCCGAGCATCCGTTCCTCTGGAATTCACTAAAATGTATGAAAACGTATTTTACAGTATTCTAGCTCCCAGGATCGCTATCAGGAAATGGGAACAACCATTTCCTGTGTAAAATGACACGAGTAATCGAATGCTGTCGGCAGAATTCAAATCCGAGCCTCTGTTACTCTGGAATTCACAAATATGCATGAAAACGTGTTTTACAGTATTCTGGCTCCCAGGATCGCTATCAGGAAATGGAAGCAAGCATTTCCTACGTAAAATGACACGAGTAATCGAACTGTGCCGGCAGAATTGAAATCCGAGCCTCTGTTACTCTGGAATTCACAAATATGCATGAAAACGTGTTTTACAGTTTTCTGGCTCTCAGGATCGCAATCGGGAAATGAAGACAAGTATTTCCTACGTAAAATGACACGAGTAATCGAACTGTGCCGGCAGAGTTCAAATACGAGCCTCTGTTCCTCTGGAATTCACTAATATGTATGAAAACGTGTTTTACAGTATTCTGGCTCCCAGGATGGCAATCGAGAAATGAAGACAAGTACTTCCTACGTAAAATGGCACGAGCAATCGAACTGTGCCGACAGAATTTAAATCGGAGCCGCCGTTCTTCCGAAATTCACTAATATGTATGAAAACGTGTTTTACAATATTCTGGCTACCAGGATCGCAATCGGAAAATGAAGACAAGCATTTCCCAAGTAAAATGACACGAGTAATCGAACTATGCCGGCAGAATTCAAATCCGAGCATCCGTTCCTCTGGAATTCCCTAAAATGTATGAAAACGTGTTTTACAGTATTCTGGCTCCCAGGATCGCAATCGGGAAATGAAGACAAGTATTTCCTACGTAAAATGACACGAGTAATCGAACTGTGCCGGCACAATTCAAATCCGAGCCTCCGTTCCTCTGGAATTCACAAATATGTATGAAAACGTGTTTTACACAATTTTGGCTCCCAGGATCGCTATCGGGAAATGGGAACAAGCATTTCCTGCGTAAAATGACACGACTAATCGAACGCTGTCGGCAGAATTCAAATCCGAGCCTCCGTTCCTCTGGAATTCCCTAAAATGTATGAAAACGTGTTTTACAGTATTCTGGCTCCCAGGATCGCAATCGGGAAATGAAGACAAGTATTTCCTACGTGAAATGACACGAGCAATCGAACTGTGCCGGCAGAATTCAAATCCGAGCATCCGTTCCTCTGGAATTCACTAATATGTATGAAAACGTGTTTTACAATATTCTGGCTCCCAGGATCGCAATCGGGAAATGAAGACAAGTATTTCCCAAGTAAAATGACACGAGTAATCGAACTATGCCGGCAGAATTCAAATCCGAGCATCCGTTCCTCTGGAATTCACTAATATGTATGAAAACGTGTTTTACAGTATTTGGGCTCCCAGTATCGCTATCGGGAAATGGGAACAAGCATTTCCTGCGTAAATTGACACGAGTAATCGAACTGTGCCGGCAGAATTCAAATCCGAGCCTCCGTTCCTCTGGAATTCCCTAAAATGTATGAAAACGTGTTTTACAGTATTCTGGCTCCCAGGATGGCAATCGAGAAATGAAGACAAGTATTTCCTACGTAAAATGGCACGAGTAATCGAACTGTGCCGGCAGGATTCAAATCCGAGCATCCGTTCCTCTGAAATCCACTAAAATGTATGAAAACGTGTTTTACAGTATTCTGGCTCCCAGGATCGCAATCGGGAAATGAAGACAAGTATTTCCTACGTAAAATGACACGAGTAATCGAGCTGTGCCGGCAGAATTCAAATCCGAGCATCCGTTCCTCTGGAATTCACTAAAATGTATGAAAACGTATTTTACAGTATTCTAGCTCCCAGGATCGCTATCAGGAAATGGGAACAACCATTTCCTGTGTAAAATGACACGAGTAATCGAATGCTGTCGGCAGAATTCAAATCCGAGCCTCTGTTACTCTGGAATTCACAAATATGCATGAAAACGTGTTTTACAGTATTCTGGCTCCCAGGATCGCTATCAGGAAATGGAAGCAAGCATTTCCTACGTAAAATGACACGAGTAATCGAACTGTGCCGGCAGAATTGAAATCCGAGCCTCCGTTCCTCTGGAATTCACTAAAATGTATGGAAACGTGTTTTACAGTATTCTGGCTCTCAGGATCGCAATCGGGAAATGAAGACAAGTATTTCCTACGTAAAATGATACGAGTAATCGAACTGTGCCGGCAGAGTTCAAATACGAGCCTCTGTTCCTCTGGAATTCACTAATATGTATGAAAACGTGTTTTACAGTATTCTGGCTCCCAGGATGGCAATCGAGAAATGAAGACAAGTACTTCCTACGTAAAATGGCACGAGCAATCGAACTGTGCCGACAGAATTTAAATCGGAGCCGCCGTTCTTCCGAAATTCACTAATATGTATGAAAACGTGTTTTACAATATTCTGGCTACCAGGATCGCAATCGGAAAATGAAGACAAGCATTTCCCAAGTAAAATGACGCGAGTAATCGAACTATGCCGGCAGAATTCAAATCCGAGCATCCGTTCCTCTGGAATTCCCTAAAATGTATGAAAACGTGTTTTACAGTATTCTGGCTCCCAGGATCGCAATCGGGAAATGAAGACAAGTATTTCCTACGTAAAATGACACGAGTAATCGAACTGTGCCGGCACAATTCAAATCCGAGCCTCCGTTCCTCTGGAATTCACAAATATGTATGAAAACGTGTTTTACACAATTTTGGCTCCCAGGATCGCTATCGGGAAATGGGAACAAGCATTTCCTGCGTAAAATGACACGACTAATCGAACGCTGTCGGCAGAATTCAAATCCGAGCCTCCGTTCCTCTGGAATTCCCTAAAATGTATGAAAACGTGTTTTACAGTATTCTGGCTCCCAGGATCGCAATCGGGAAATGAAGACAAGTATTTCCTACGTAAAATGACACGAGTAATCGAACTGTGCCGACAGAGTTCAAATACGAGCCTCTGTTCCTCTGGTATTCACTAATATGTATGAAAACGTGTTTTACAGTATTTGGGCTCCCAGTATCGCTATCGGGAAATGGGAACAAGCATTTCCTGCGTAAATTGACACGAGTAATCGAACTGTGCCGGCAGAATTCAAATCCGAGCCTCCGTTCCTCTGGAATTCCCTAAAATGTATGAAAACGTGTTTTACAGTATTCTGGCTCCCAGGATGGCAATCGAGAAATGAAGACAAGTATTTCCTACGTAAATGGCACGAGTAATCGAACTGTGCCGGCAGGATTCAAATCCGAGCATCCGTTCTTCCGAAATTCACTAATATGTATGAAAACGTGTTTTACAATATTCTGGCTACCAGGATCGCAATCGGAAAATGAAGACAAGCATTTCCCAAGTAAAATGACACGAGTAATCGAACTATGCCGGCAGAATTCAAATCCGAGCATCCGTTCCTCTGGAATTCACTAATATGTATGAAAACGTGTTTTACAGTATTTGGGCTCCCAGTATCGCTATCGGGAAATGGGAACAAGCATTTCCTGCGTAAATTGACACGAGTAATCGAACTGTGCCGGCAGAATTCAAATCCGAGCCTCCGTTCCTCTGGAATTCCCTAAAATGTATGAAAACGTGTTTTACAGTATTCTGGCTCCCAGGATGGCAATCGAGAAATGAAGACAAGTATTTCCTACGTAAAATGGCACGAGTAATCGAACTGTGCCGGCAGGATTCAAATCCGAGCATCCGTTCCTCTGAAATCCACTAAAATGTATGAAAACGTGTTTTACAGTATTCTGGCTCCCAGGATCGCAATCGGGAAATGAAGACAAGTATTTCCTACGTAAAATGACACGAGTAATCGAGCTGTGCCGGCAGAATTCAAATCCGAGCATCCGTTCCTCTGGAATTCACTAAAATGTATGAAAACGTATTTTACAGTATTCTAGCTCCCAGGATCGCTATCAGGAAATGGGAACAACCATTTCCTGTGTAAAATGACACGAGTAATCGAATGCTGTCGGCAGAATTCAAATCCGAGCCTCTGTTACTCTGGAATTCACAAATATGCATGAAAACGTGTTTTACAGTATTCTGGCTCCCAGGATCGCTATCAGGAAATGGAAGCAAGCATTTCCTACGTAAAATGACACGAGTAATCGAACTGTGCCGGCAGAATTGAAATCCGAGCCTCCGTTCCTCTGGAATTCACTAAAATGTATGGAAACGTGTTTTACAGTATTCTGGCTCTCAGGATCGCAATCGGGAAATGAAGACAAGTATTTCCTACGTAAAATGATACGAGTAATCGAACTGTGCCGGCAGAGTTCAAATACGAGCCTCTGTTCCTCTGGAATTCACTAATATGTATGAAAACGTGTTTTACAGTATTCTGGCTCCCAGGATGGCAATCGAGAAATGAAGACAAGTACTTCCTACGTAAAATGGCACGAGCAATCGAACTGTGCCGGCAGAATTTAAATCGGAGCCGCCGTTCTTCCGAAATTCACTAATATGTATGAAAACGTGTTTTACAATATTCTGGCTACCAGGATCGCAATCGGAAAATGAAGACAAGCATTTCCCAAGTAAAATGACGCGAGTAATCGAACTATGCCGGCAGAATTCAAATCCGAGCATCCGTTCCTCTGGAATTCCCTAAAATGTATGAAAACGTGTTTTACAGTATTCTGGCTCCCAGGATCGCAATCGGGAAATGAAGACAAGTATTTCCTACGTAAAATGACACGAGTAATCGAACTGTGCCGGCACAATTCAAATCCGAGCCTCCGTTCCTCTGGAATTCACAAATATGTATGAAAACGTGTTTTACACAATTTTGGCTCCCAGGATCGCTATCGGGAAATGGGAACAAGCATTTCCTGCGTAAAATGACACGACTAATCGAACGCTGTCGGCAGAATTCAAATCCGAGCCTCCGTTCCTCTGGAATTCCCTAAAATGTATGAAAACGTGTTTTACAGTATTCTGGCTCCCAGGATCGCAATCGGGAAATGAAGACAAGTATTTCCTACGTAAAATGACACGAGTAATCGAACTGTGCCGACAGAGTTCAAATACGAGCCTCTGTTCCTCTGGTATTCACTAATATGTATGAAAACGTGTTTTACAGTATTTTGGCTCCCAGAATTGCTGTCGGGAAATGGGGACAAGCATTTCCTACGTAAAATTACACGAGTAATCGAACTGTGCCGGCAGAATTCAAATCGGAGCCTCCGTTCCTCTGGAATTCCCTAAAATGTATGAAAACGTCTTTTAGAGTATTCTGGCCCCCAGGATGGCAATCGAGAAATGAAGACAAGTATTTCCTACGTAAAATGGCACGAGCAATCGAACTGTGCCGGCAGAATTCAAATCCGAGCATCCGTTCCTCTGGAATTCACTAAAATGTATGAAAACGTATTTTACAGTATTCTAGCTCCCAGGATCGCTATCAGGAAATGGGAACAACCATTTCCTGTGTAAAATGACACGAGTAATCGAATGCTGTCGGCAGAATTCAAATCCGAGCCTCTGTTACTCTGGAATTCACAAATATGCATGAAAACGTGTTTTACAGTATTCTGGCTCCCAGGATCGCTATCAGGAAATGGAAGCAAGCATTTCCTACGTAAAATGACACGAGTAATCGAACTGTGCCGGCAGAATTGAAATGCGAGCCTCCGTTCCTCTGGAATTCACTAAAATGTATGGAAACGTGTTTTACAGTATTCTGGCTCTCAGGATCGCAATCGGGAAATGAAGACAAGTATTTCCTACGTAAAATGATACGAGTAATCGAACTGTGCCGGCAGAGTTCAAATACGAGCCTCTGTTCCTCTGGAATTCACTAATATGTATGAAAACGTGTTTTACAGTATTCTGGCTCCCAGGATGGCAATCGAGAAATGAAGACAAGTACTTCCTACGTAAAATGGCACGAGCAATCGAACTGTGCCGACAGAATTTAAATCGGAGCCGCCGTTCTTCCGAAATTCACTAATATGTATGAAAACGTGTTTTACAATATTCTGGCTACCAGGATCGCAATCGGAAAATGAAGACAAGCATTTCCCAAGTAAAATGACGCGAGTAATCGAACTATGCCGGCAGAATTCAAATCCGAGCATCCGTTCCTCTGGAATTCCCTAAAATGTATGAAAACGTGTTTTACAGTATTCTGGCTCCCAGGATCGCAATCGGGAAATGAAGACAAGTATTTCCTACGTAAAATGACACGAGTAATCGAACTGTGCCGGCACAATTCAAATCCGAGCCTCCGTTCCTCTGGAATTCACAAATATGTATGAAAACGTGTTTTACACAATTTTGGCTCCCAGGATCGCTATCGGGAAATGGGAACAAGCATTTCCTGCGTAAAATGACACGACTAATCGAACGCTGTCGGCAGAATTCAAATCCGAGCCTCCGTTCCTCTGGAATTCCCTAAAATGTATGAAAACGTGTTTTACAGTATTCTGGCTCCCAGGATCGCAATCGGGAAATGAAGACAAGTATTTCCTACGTAAAATGACACGAGTAATCGAACTGTGCCGACAGAGTTCAAATACGAGCCTCTGTTCCTCTGGTATTCACTAATATGTATGAAAACGTGTTTTACAGTATTTTGGCTCCCAGAATTGCTGTCGGGAAATGGGGACAAGCATTTCCTACGTAAAATTACACGAGTAATCGAACTGTGCCGGCAGAATTCAAATCCGAGCCTCCGTTCCTCTGGAATTCCCTAAAATGTATGAAAACGTCTTTTAGAGTATTCTGGCCCCCAGGATGGCAATCGAGAAATGAAGACAAGTATTTCCTACGTAAAATGGCACGAGCAATCGAACTGTGCCGGCAGAATTCAAACCCGAGCATCCGTTCTTCCGAAATTCACTAATATGTATGAAAACGTGTTTTACAATATTCTGGCTACCAGGATCGCAATCGGGAAATGAAGACAAGTATTTCCTACGTAAAATGACACGAGTAATCGAACTGTGCCGGCACAATTCAAATCCGAGCCTCCGTTCCTCTGGAATTCACAAATATGTATGAAAACGTGTTTTACAATATTCTGGCTCCCAGGATCGCAATCGGGAAATGAAGACAAGTGTTTCCTACGTAAAATGGCACGAGTAATCGAACTGTGCCGGCAGAATTCAAATCCGAGCATCCGTTCCTCTGGAATTCACTAAAATGTATGAAAACGTGTTTTACAGTATTCTAGCTCCCAGGATCGCTATCAGGAAATGGGAACAACCATTTCCTGTGTAAAATGACACGAGTAATCGAATGCTGTCGGCAGAATTCAAATCCGAGCCTCTGTTACTCTGGAATTCACAAATATGCATGAAAACGTGTTTTACAGTATTCTGGCTCCCAGGATCGCTATCAGGAAATGGAAGCAAGCATTTCCTACGTAAAATGACACGAGTAATCGAACTGTGCCGGCAGAATTGAAATCCGAGCCTCCGTTCCTCTGGAATTCACTAAAATGTATGGAAACGTGTTTTACAGTATTCTGGCTCCCAGGATGGCAATCGAGAAATGAAGACAAGTACTTCCTACGTGAAATGACACGAGCAATCGAACTGTGCCGGCAGAATTCAAATCCGAGCATCCGTTCCTCTGGAATTCACTAATATGTATGAAAACGTGTTTTACAATATTCTGGCTCCCAGGATCGCAATCGGGAAATGAAGACAAGTATTTCCTACGTAAAATGGCACGAGCAATCGAACTGTGCCGGCAGAATTCAAATACGAGCCTCTGTTCCTCTGGTATTCACTAATATGTATGAAAACGTGTTTTACAGTATTTTGGCTCCCAGAATTGCTGTCGGGAAATGGGGACAAGTATTTCCTACGTGAAATGGCACGAGCAATCGAACTGTGCCGGCAGAATTCAAATCCGAGCATCCGTTCCTCTGGAATTCACTAATATGTATGAAAACGTGTTTTACAATATTCTGGCTCCCAGGATCGCAATCGGGAAATGAAGACAAGTATTTCCTACGTAAAATGGCACGAGCAATCGAACTGTGCCGGCAGAATTCAAATACGAGCCTCTGTTCCTCTGGTATTCACTAATATGTATGAAAACGTGTTTTACAGTATTTGGGCTCCCAGTATCGCTATCGGGAAATGGGAACAAGCATTTCCTGCGTAAATTGACACGAGTAATCGAACTGTGCCGGCAGAATTCAAATCCGAGCCTCCGTTCCTCTGGAATTCCCTAAAATGTATGAAAACGTGTTTTACAGTATTCTGGCTCCCAGGATGGCAATCGAGAAATGAAGACAAGTATTTCCTACGTAAAATGGCACGAGTAATCGAACTGTGCCGGCAGGATTCAAATCCGAGCATCCGTTCCTCTGGAATTCACTAATATGTATGAAAACGTGTTTTACAGTATTCTGGCTCCCAGGATCGCAATCGGGAAATGGAAACAAGCATTTCCCATGTAAAATGACACGAGTAATCGAACTATGCCGGCAGAATTCAAATCCGAGCATCCGTTCCTCTGGAATTCACTAAAATGTATGGAAACGTGTTTTACAGTATTCTGGCTCTCAGGATCGCAATCGGGAAATGAAGACAAGTACTTCCTACGTAAAATGGCACGAGCAATCGAACTGTGCCGACAGAATTTAAATCGGAGCCGCCGTTCTTCCGAAATTCACTAATATGTATGAAAACGTGTTTTACAATATTCTGGCTACCAGGATCGCAATCGGAAAATGAAGACAAGCATTTCCCAAGTAAAATGACACGAGTAATCGAACTATGCCGGCAGAATTCAAATCCGAGCATCCGTTCCTCTGGAATTCCCTAAAATGTATGAAAACGTGTTTTACAGTATTCTGGCTCCCAGGATCGCAATCGGGAAATGAAGACAAGTATTTCCTACGTGAAATGACACGAGCAATCGAACTGTGCCGGCAGAATTCAAATCCGAGCATCCGTTCCTCTGGAATTCACTAATATGTATGAAAACGTGTTTTACAATATTCTGGCTCCCAGGATCGCAATCGGGAAATGAAGACAAGTATTTCCTACGTAAAATGGCACGAGCAATCGAACTGTGCCGGCAGAATTCAAATACGAGCCTCTGTTCCTCTGGTATTCACTAATATGTATGAAAACGTGTTTTACAGTATTTTGGCTCCCAGAATTGCTGTCGGGAAATGGGGACAAGTATTTCCTACGTGAAATGGCACGAGCAATCGAACTGTGCCGGCAGAATTCAAATCCGAGCATCCGTTCCTCTGGAATTCACTAATATGTATGAAAACGTGTTTTACAATATTCTGGCTCCCAGGATCGCAATCGGGAAATGAAGACAAGTATTTCCTACGTAAAATGGCACGAGCAATCGAACTGTGCCGGCAGAATTCAAATACGAGCCTCTGTTCCTCTGGTATTCACTAATATGTATGAAAACGTGTTTTACAGTATTTGGGCTCCCAGTATCGCTATCGGGAAATGGGAACAAGCATTTCCTGCGTAAATTGACACGAGTAATCGAACTGTGCCGGCAGAATTCAAATCCGAGCCTCCGTTCCTCTGGAATTCCCTAAAATGTATGAAAACGTGTTTTACAGTATTCTGGCTCCCGGGATGGCAATCGAGAAATGAAGACAAGTATTTCCTACGTAAAATGGCACGAGTAATCGAACTGTGCCGGCAGGATTCAAATCCGAGCATCCGTTCCTCTGGAATTCACTAATATGTATGAAAACGTGTTTTACAGTATTCTGGCTCCCAGGATCGCAATCGGGAAATGGAAACAAGCATTTCCCATGTAAAATGACACGAGTAATCGAACTATGCCGGCAGAATTCAAATCCGAGCATCCGTTCCTCTGGAATTCACTAAAATGTATGGAAACGTGTTTTACAGTATTCTGGCTCTCAGGATCGCAATCGGGAAATGAAGACAAGTATTTCCTACGTAAAATGACACGAGTAATCGAACTGTGCCGGCAGAGTTCAAATACGAGCCTCTGTTCCTCTGGAATTCACTAATATGTATGAAAACGTGTTTTACAGTATTCTGGCTCCCAGGATGGCAATCGAGAAATGAAGACAAGTACTTCCTACGTAAAATGGCACGAGCAATCGAACTGTGCCGACAGAATTTAAATCGGAGCCGCCGTTCTTCCGAAATTCACTAATATGTATGAAAACGTGTTTTACAATATTCTGGCTACCAGGATCGCAATCGGAAAATGAAGACAAGCATTTCCCAAGTAAAATGACACGAGTAATCGAACTATGCCGGCAGAATTCAAATCCGAGCATACGTTCCTCTGGAATTCCCTAAAATGTATGAAAACGTGTTTTACAGTATTCTGGCTCCCAGGATCGCAATCGGGAAATGAAGACAAGTATTTCCTACGTAAAATGGCACGAGTAATCGAACTGTGCCGGCAGGATTCAAATCCGAGCATCCGTTCCTCTGGAATTCACTAATATGTATGAAAACGTGTTTTACAGTATTCTGGCTCCCAGGATCGCAATCGGGAAATGGAAACAAGCATTTCCCATGTAAAATGACACGAGTAATCGAACTATGCCGGCAGAATTCAAATCCGAGCATCCGTTCCTCTGGAATTCACTAAAATGTATGGAAACGTGTTTTACAGTATTCTGGCTCTCAGGATCGCAATCGGGAAATGAAGACAAGTATTTCCTACGTAAAATGACACGAGTAATCGAACTGTGCCGGCAGAGTTCAAATACGAGCCTATGTTCCTCTGGAATTCACTAATATGTATGAAAACGTGTTTTACAGTATTCTGGCTCCCAGGATCGCAATCGGGAAATGAAGACAAGTATTTCCTACGTGAAATGACACGAGCAATCGAACTGTGCCGGCAGAATTCAAATCCGAGCATCCGTTCCTCTGGAATTCACTAATATGTATGAAAACGTGTTTTACAATATTCTGGCTCCCAGTATCGCAATCGGGAAATGAAGACAAGTATTTCCTACGTAAAATGGCACGAGCAATCGAACTGTGCCGGCAGAATTCAAATACGAGCCTCTGTTCCTCTGGTATTCACTAATATGTATGAAAACGTGTTTTACAGTATTTTGGCTCCCAGAATTGCTGTCGGGAAATGGGGACAAGTATTTCCTACGTGAAATGGCACGAGCAATCGAACTGTGCCGGCAGAATTCAAATCCGAGCATCCGTTCCTCTGGAATTCACTAATATGTATGAAAACGTGTTTTACAATATTCTGGCTCCCAGGATCGCAATCGGGAAATGAAGACAAGTATTTCCTACGTAAAATGGCACGAGCAATCGAACTGTGCCGGCAGAATTCAAATACGAGCCTCTGTTCCTCTGGTATTCACTAATATGTATGAAAACGTGTTTTACAGTATTTGGGCTCCCAGTATCGCTATCGGGAAATGGGAACAAGCATTTCCTGCGTAAATTGACACGAGTAATCGAACTGTGCCGGCAGAATTCAAATCCGAGCCTCCGTTCCTCTGTAATTCCCTAAAATGTATGAAAACGTGTTTTACAGTATTCTGGCTCCCAGGATCGTTATCAAGAAATAGAAATAAGCATTTCCTACGTAAAATGACACGAGTAATCGAACTGTGCCAGCAGAATTCAAATCCGAGCCTCCGTTCCTCTGGAATTCACCAATATGTATGAAAACGTGTTTTACAGTATTCTGGCTCCCAGGATGGCAATCGAGAAATGAAGACAAGTATTTCCTACGTAAAATGGCACGAGTAATCGAACTGTGCCGGCAGGATTCAAATCCGAGCATCCGTTCCTCTGGAATTCACTAATATGTATGAAAACGTGTTTTACAGTATTCTGGCTCCCAGGATCGCAATCGGGAAATGGAAACAAGCATTTCCCATGTAAAATGACACGAGTAATCGAACTATGCCGGCAGAATTCAAATCCGAGCATCCGTTCCTCTGGAATTCACTAATATGTATGAAAACGTGTTTTACAGTATTCTGGCTCCCAGGATGGCAATCGGGAAATGAAGACAAGTATTTCCTACGTAAAATGGCACGAGCAATCGAACTGTGCCGGCAGAATTCAAATACGAGCCTCTGTTCCTCTGGTATTCACTAATATGTATGAAAACGTGTTTTACAGTATTCTGGCTCCCAGGATCGCAATCGGGAAATGGAAACAAGCATTTCCCATGTAAAATGACACGAGTAATCGAACTATGCCGGCAGAATTCAAATCCGAGCATCCGTTCCTCTGGAATTCACTAATATGTATGAAAACGTGTTTTACAGTATTCTGGCTCCCAGGATGGCAATCGAGAAATGAAGACAAGTGTTTCCTACGTAAAATGGCACGAGCAATCGAACTGTGCCGGCAGAATTCAAACCCGAGCATCCGTTCTTCCGAAATTCACTAATATGTATGAAAACGTGTTTTACAATATTCTGGCTCCCAGGATCGCAATCGGGAAATGAAGACAAGTATTTCCTACGTAAAATGGCACGAGTAATCGAACTGTGCCGGCAGAATTCAAATCCGAGCATCCGTTCCTCTGGAATTCACTAATATGTATGAAAACGTGTTTTACAGTATTCTGGCTCTCAGGATCGCAATCGGGAAATGGAAACAAGCATTTCCCATGTAAAATGACACGAGTAATCGAGCTGTGCCGGCAGAATTCAAATCCGAGCATCCGTTCCTCTGGAATTCACTAAAATGTATGAAAACGTGTTTTACAGTATTCTAGCTCCCAGGATCGCTATCAGGAAATGGGAACAAGAATTTCCTGTGTAAAATGACACGAGTAATCGAATGCTGTCGGCAGAATTCAAATCCGAGCCTCTGTTACTCTGGAATTCACAAATATGCATGAAAACGTGTTTTACAGTATTCTGGCTCCCAGGATCGCTATCAGGAAATGGAAGCAAGCATTTCCTACGTAAAATGACACGAGTAATCGAACTGTGCCGGCAGAATTGAAATCCGAGCCTCCGTTCCTCTGGAATTCACTAATATGTATGAAAACGTGTTTTACAGTATTCTGGCTCCCAGGATCGCAATCGGGAAATGGAAACAAGCATTTCCCATGTAAAATGACACGAGTAATCGAACTATGCCGGCAGAATTCAAATCCGAGCATCCGTTCCTCTGGAATTCACTAATATGTATGAAAACGTGTTTTACAGTATTCTGGCTCCCAGGATGGCAATCGAGAAATGAAGACAAGTATTTCCTACGTAAAATGGCACGAGTAATCGAACTGTGCCGGCAGAATTCAAAGACGAGCCTCTGTTCCTCTGGTATTCACTAATATGTATGAAAACGTGTTTTACAGTATTCTGGCTCCCAGGATCGCAATCGGGAAATGGAAACAAGCATTTCCTACGTAAAATGACACGAGTAATCGAACTGTGCCGGCAGAATTGAAATCCGAGCCTCCGTTCCTCTGGAATTCACTAAAATGTATGGAAACGTGTTTTACAGTATTCTGGCTCCCAGGATCGCAATCGGGAAATGAAGACAAGTATTTCCTACGTAAAATGACACGAGTAATCGAACTGTGCCGGCACAATTCAAATCCGAGCCTCCGTTCCTCTGGAATTCACAAATATGTATGAAAACGTGTTTTACAATATTCTGGCTCCCAGGATCGCAATCGGGAAATGAAGACAAGTATTTCCTACGTAAAATGGCACGAGTAATCGAACTGTGCCGGCAGAATTCAAATCCGAGCATCCGTTCCTCTGGAATTCACTAATATGTATGAAAACGTGTTTTACAGTATTCTGGCTCCCAGGATCGCAATCGGGAAATGGAAACAAGCATTTCCCATGTAAAATGACACGAGTAATCGAGCTGTGCCGGCAGAATTCAAATCGGAGCCTCCGTTCCTCTGGAATTCCCTAAAATGTATGAAAACGTCTTTTAGAGTATTACTGGCTCCCAGGATGGCAATCGAGAAATGAAGACAAGTATTTCCTACGTAAAATGGCACGAGTAATCGAACTGTGCCGGCAGAATTCAAATCCGAGCATCCGTTCCTCTGGAATTCACTAATATGTATGAAAACGTGTTTTACAGTACTTTGGTTCCCAGGATCGCTATCAAGAAATAGAAACAAGCATTTCCTACGTAAAATGACACGAGTAATCGAACGCTGCCGGCAGAATTCAAATCCGAGCATCCGTTCCTCTGAAATCCACTAAAATGTATGAAAACGTGTTTTACAGTATTCTGGCTCCCAGGATCGCAATCGGGAGATGGAAACAAGTATTTCCTACGTGAAATGGCACGAGCAATCGAACTGTGCCGGCAGAATTCAAATCCGAGCATCCGTTCCTCTGGAATTCACTAATATGTATGAAAACGTGTTTTACAGTATTCTAGCTCCCAGGATCGCTATCAGGAAATGGGAACAAGAATTTCCTGTGTAAAATGACACGAGTAATCGAATGCTGTCGGCAGAATTCAAATCCGAGCCTCTGTTACTCTGGAATTCACAAATATGCATGAAAACGTGTTTTACAGTATTCTGGCTCCCAGGATCGCTATCAGGAAATGGAAGCAAGCATTTCCTACGTAAAATGACACGAGTAATCGAACTGTGCCGGCAGAATTGAAATCCGAGCCTCCGTTCCTCTGGAATTCACTAAAATGTATGGAAACGTGTTTTACAGTATTCTGGCTCCCAGGATCGCAATCGGGAAATGAAGACAAGTATTTCCTACGTAAAATGACACGAGTAATCGAACTGTGCCGGCAGAATTCAAATCCGAGCCTCCGTTCCTCTGGAATTCACAAATATGTATGAAAACGTGTTTTACAATATTCTGGCTCCCAGGATCGCAATCGGGAAATGAAGACAAGTGTTTCCTACGTAAAATGGCACGAGTAATCGAACTGTGCCGGCAGAATTCAAATCCGAGCATCCGTTCCTCTGGAATTCACTAATATGTATGAAAACGTGTTTTACAGTATTCTGGCTCCCAGGATCGCAATCGGGAAATGGAAACAAGCATTTCCCATGTAAAATGACACGAGTAATCGAGCTGTGCCGGCAGAATTCAAATCCGAGCCTCCGTTCCTCTGGAATTCCCTAAAATGTATGAAAACGTCTTTTAGAGTATTCTGGCTCCCAGGATGGCAATCGAGAAATGAAGACAAGTATTTCCTACGTAAAATGGCACGAGTAATCGAACTGTGCCGGCAGAATTCAAATCCGAGCATCCGTTCCTCTGGAATTCACTAATATGTATGAAAACGTGTTTTACAGTACTTTGGTTCCCAGGATCGCTATCAAGAAATAGAAACAAGCATTTCCTACGTAAAATGACACGAGTAATCGAACGCTGCCGGCAGAATTCAAATCCGAGCATCCGTTCCTCTGAAATCCACTAAAATGTATGAAAACGTGTTTTACAGTATTCTGGCTCCCAGGATCGCAATCGGGAGATGGAAACAAGTATTTCCTACGTGAAATGGCACGAGCAATCGAACTGTGCCGGCAGAATTCAAATCCGAGCATCCGTTCCTCTGGAATTCACTAATATGTATGAAAACGTGTTTTACAATATTCTGGCTCCAAGGATCGCAATCGGGAAATGAAGACAAGTATTTCCTACGTAAAATGGCACGAGCAATCGAACTGTGCCGGCAGAATTCAAATACGAGCCTCTGTTCCTCTGGTATTCACTAATATGTATGAAAACGTGTTTTACAGTATTTTGGCTCCCAGAATTGCTGTCGGGAAATGGGGACAAGTATTTCCTGCGTAAATTGACACGAGTAATCGAACTGTGCCGGCAGAATTCAAATCCGAGCCTCCGTTCCTCTGGAATTCCCTAAAATGTATGAAAACGTGTTTTACAGTATTCTGGCTCCCGGGATGGCAATCGAGAAATGAAGACAAGTATTTCCTACGTAAAATGGCACGAGTAATCGAACTGTGCCGGCAGGATTCAAATCCGAGCATCCGTTCCTCTGGAATTCACTAATATGTATGAAAACGTGTTTTACAGTATTCTGGCTCCCAGGATCGCAATCGGGAAATGGAAACAAGCATTTCCCATGTAAAATGACACGAGTAATCGAACTATGCCGGCAGAATTCAAATCCGAGCATCCGTTCCTCTGGAATTCACTAAAATGTATGGAAACGTGTTTTACAGTATTCTGGCTCTCAGGATCGCAATCGGGAAATGAAGACAAGTATTTCCTACGTAAAATGACACGAGTAATCGAACTGTGCCGGCAGAGTTCAAATACGAGCCTCTGTTCCTCTGGAATTCACTAATATGTATGAAAACGTGTTTTACAGTATTCTGGCTCCCAGGATGGCAATCGAGAAATGAAGACAAGTACTTCCTACGTAAAATGGCACGAGCAATCGAACTGTGCCGACAGAATTTAAATCGGAGCCGCCGTTCTTCCGAAATTCACTAATATGTATGAAAACGTGTTTTACAATATTCTGGCTACCAGGATCGCAATCGGAAAATGAAGACAAGCATTTCCCAAGTAAAATGACACGAGTAATCGAACTATGCCGGCAGAATTCAAATCCGAGCATACGTTCCTCTGGAATTCCCTAAAATGTATGAAAACGTGTTTTACAGTATTCTGGCTCCCAGGATCGCAATCGGGAAATGAAGACAAGTATTTCCTACGTAAAATGGCACGAGTAATCGAACTGTGCCGGCAGGATTCAAATCCGAGCATCCGTTCCTCTGGAATTCACTAATATGTATGAAAACGTGTTTTACAGTATTCTGGCTCCCAGGATCGCAATCGGGAAATGGAAACAAGCATTTCCCATGTAAAATGACACGAGTAATCGAACTATGCCGGCAGAATTCAAATCCGAGCATCCGTTCCTCTGGAATTCACTAAAATGTATGGAAACGTGTTTTACAGTATTCTGGCTCTCAGGATCGCAATCGGGAAATGAAGACAAGTATTTCCTACGTAAAATGACACGAGTAATCGAACTGTGCCGGCAGAATTCAAATACGAGCCTCTGTTCCTCTGGTATTCACTAATATGTATGAAAACGTGTTTTACAGTATTTGGGCTCCCAGTATCGCTATCGGGAAATGGGAACAAGCATTTCCTGCGTAAATTGACACGAGCAATCGAACTGTGCCGGCAGAATTCAAATCCGAGCCTCCGTTCCTCTGTAATTCCCTAAAATGTATGAAAACGTGTTTTACAGTATTCTGGCTCCCAGGATCGTTATCAAGAAATAGAAATAAGCATTTCCTACGTAAAATGACACGAGTAATCGAACTGTGCCAGCAGAATTCAAATCCGAGCCTCCGTTCCTCTGGAATTCACCAATATGTATGAAAACGTGTTTTACAGTATTCTGGCTCCCAGGATGGCAATCGAGAAATGAAGACAAGTATTTCCTACGTAAAATGGCACGAGTAATCGAACTGTGCCGGCAGGATTCAAATCCGAGCATCCGTTCCTCTGGAATTCACTAATATGTATGAAAACGTGTTTTACAGTATTCTGGCTCCCAGGATCGCAATCGGGAAATGGAAACAAGCATTTCCCATGTAAAATGACACGAGTAATCGAACTATGCCGGCAGAATTCAAATCCGAGCATCCGTTCCTCTGGAATTCACTAATATGTATGAAAACGTGTTTTACAGTATTCTGGCTCCCAGGATGGCAATCGAGAAATGAAGACAAGTATTTCCTACGTAAAATGGCACGAGCAATCGAACTGTGCCGGCAGAATTCAAAGACGAGCCTCTGTTCCTCTGGTATTCACTAATATGTATGAAAACGTGTTTTACAGTATTCTGGCTCCCAGGATCGCAATCGGGAAATGGAAACAAGCATTTCCCATGTAAAATGACACGAGTAATCGAACTATGCCGGCAGAATTCAAATCCGAGCATCCGTTCCTCTGGAATTCACTAATATGTATGAAAACGTGTTTTACAGTATTCTGGCTCCCAGGATGGCAATCGAGAAATGAAGACAAGTGTTTCCTACGTAAAATGGCACGAGCAATCGAACTGTGCCGGCAGAATTCAAACCCGAGCATCCGTTCTTCCGAAATTCACTAATATGTATGAAAACGTGTTTTACAATATTCTGGCTCCCAGGATCGCAATCGGGAAATGAAGACAAGTATTTCCTACGTAAAATGGCACGAGTAATCGAACTGTGCCGGCAGAATTCAAATTCGAGCATCCGTTCCTCTGGAATTCACTAATATGTATGAAAACGTGTTTTACAGTATTCTGGCTCTCAGGATCGCAATCGGGAAATGGAAACAAGCATTTCCCATGTAAAATGACACGAGTAATCGAGCTGTGCCGGCAGAATTCAAATCCGAGCATCCGTTCCTCTGGAATTCACTAAAATGTATGAAAACGTGTTTTACAGTATTCTAGCTCCCAGGATCGCTATCAGGAAATGGGAACAAGAATTTCCTGTGTAAAATGACACGAGTAATCGAATGCTGTCGGCAGAATTCAAATCCGAGCCTCTGTTACTCTGGAATTCACAAATATGCATGAAAACGTGTTTTACAGTATTCTGGCTCCCAGGATCGCTATCAGGAAATGGAAGCAAGCATTTCCTACGTAAAATGACACGAGTAATCGAACTGTGCCGGCAGAATTGAAATCCGAGCCTCCGTTCCTCTGGAATTCACTAATATGTATGAAAACGTGTTTTACAGTATTCTGGCTCCCAGGATCGCAATCGGGAAATGGAAACAAGCATTTCCCATGTAAAATGACACGAGTAATCGAACTATGCCGGCAGAATTCAAATCCGAGCATCCGTTCCTCTGGAATTCACTAATATGTATGAAAACGTGTTTTACAGTATTCTGGCTCCCAGGATGGCAATCGAGAAATGAAGACAAGTATTTCCTACGTAAAATGGCACGAGCAATCGAACTGTGCCGGCAGAATTCAAAGACGAGCCTCTGTTCCTCTGGTATTCACTAATATGTATGAAAACGTGTTTTACAGTATTCTGGCTCCCAGGATCGCAATCGGGAAATGGAAACAAGCATTTCCTACGTAAAATGACACGAGTAATCGAACTGTGCCGGCAGAATTGAAATCCGAGCCTCCGTTCCTCTGGAATTCACTAAAATGTATGGAAACGTGTTTTACAGTATTCTGGCTCCCAGGATCGCAATCGGGAAATGAAGACAAGTATTTCCTACGTAAAATGACACGAGTAATCGAACTGTGCCGGCACAATTCAAATCCGAGCCTCCGTTCCTCTGGAATTCACAAATATGTATGAAAACGTGTTTTACAGTATTTGGGCTCCCAGTATCGCTATCGGGAAATGGGAACAAGCATTTCCTGCGTAAATTGACACGAGCAATCGAACTGTGCCGGCAGAATTCAAATCCGAGCCTCCGTTCCTCTGTAATTCCCTAAAATGTATGAAAACGTGTTTTACAGTATTCTGGCTCCCAGGATCGTTATCAAGAAATAGAAATAAGCATTTCCTACGTAAAATGACACGAGTAATCGAACTGTGCCAGCAGAATTCAAATCCGAGCCTCCGTTCCTCTGGAATTCACCAATATGTATGAAAACGTGTTTTACAGTATTCTGGCTCCCAGGATGGCAATCGAGAAATGAAGACAAGTATTTCCTACGTAAAATGGCACGAGTAATCGAACTGTGCCGGCAGGATTCAAATCCGAGCATCCGTTCCTCTGGAATTCACTAATATGTATGAAAACGTGTTTTACAGTATTCTGGCTCCCAGGATCGCAATCGGGAAATGGAAACAAGCATTTCCCATGTAAAATGACACGAGTAATCGAACTGTGCCGGCAGAATTCAAATCCGAGCATCCGTTCCTCTGGAATTCACTAATATGTATGAAAACGTGTTTTACAGTATTCTGGCTCCCAGGATGGCAATCGAGAAATGAAGACAAGTATTTCCTACGTAAAATGGCACGAGCAATCGAACTGTGCCGGCAGAATTCAAAGACGAGCCTCTGTTCCTCTGGTATTCACTAATATGTATGAAAACGTGTTTTACAGTATTCTGGCTCCCAGGATCGCAATCGGGAAATGGAAACAAGCATTTCCCATGTAAAATGACACGAGTAATCGAACTATGCCGGCAGAATTCAAATCCGAGCATCCGTTCCTCTGGAATTCACTAATATGTATGAAAACGTGTTTTACAGTATTCTGGCTCCCAGGATGGCAATCGAGAAATGAAGACAAGTGTTTCCTACGTAAAATGGCACGAGCAATCGAACTGTGCCGGCAGAATTCAAACCCGAGCATCCGTTCTTCCGAAATTCACTAATATGTATGAAAACGTGTTTTACAATATTCTGGCTCCCAGGATGGCAATCGAGAAATGAAGACAAGTATTTCCTACGTAAAATGGCACGAGTAATCGAACTGTGCCGGCAGAATTCAAATCCGAGCATCCGTTCCTCTGGAATTCACTAATATGTATGAAAACGTGTTTTACAGTATTCTGGCTCTCAGGATCGCAATCGGGAAATGGAAACAAGCATTTCCCATGTAAAATGACACGAGTAATCGAGCTGTGCCGGCAGAATTCAAATCCGAGCATCCGTTCCTCTGGAATTCACTAAAATGTATGAAAACGTGTTTTACAGTATTCTAGCTCCCAGGATCGCTATCAGGAAATGGGAACAAGAATTTCCTGTGTAAAATGACACGAGTAATCGAATGCTGTCGGCAGAATTCAAATCCGAGCCTCTGTTACTCTGGAATTCACAAATATGCATGAAAACGTGTTTTACAGTATTCTGGCTCCCAGGATCGCTATCAGGAAATGGAAGCAAGCATTTCCTACGTAAAATGACACGAGTAATCGAACTGTGCCGGCAGAATTGAAATCCGAGCCTCCGTTCCTCTGGAATTCACTAATATGTATGAAAACGTGTTTTACAGTATTCTGGCTCCCAGGATCGCAATCGGGAAATGGAAACAAGCATTTCCCATGTAAAATGACACGAGTAATCGAACTATGCCGGCAGAATTCAAATCCGAGCATCCGTTCCTCTGGAATTCACTAATATGTATGAAAACGTGTTTTACAGTATTCTGGCTCCCAGGATGGCAATCGAGAAATGAAGACAAGTATTTCCTACGTAAAATGGCACGAGCAATCGAACTGTGCCGGCAGAATTCAAATACGAGCCTCTGTTCCTCTGGTATTCACTAATATGTATGAAAACGTGTTTTACAGTATTCTGGCTCCCAGGATCGCAATCGGGAAATGGAAACAAGCATTTCCTACGTAAAATGACACGAGTAATCGAACTGTGCCGGCAGAATTGAAATCCGAGCCTCCGTTCCTCTGGAATTCACTAAAATGTATGGAAACGTGTTTTACAGTATTCTGGCTCCCAGGATCGCAATCGGGAAATGAAGACAAGTATTTCCTACGTAAAATGACACGAGTAATCGAACTGTGCCGGCACAATTCAAATCCGAGCCTCCGTTCCTCTGGAATTCACAAATATGTATGAAAACGTGTTTTACAATATTCTGGCTCCCAGGATCGCAATCGGGAAATGAAGACAAGTGTTTCCTACGTAAAATGGCACGAGTAATCGAACTGTGCCGGCAGAATTCAAATCCGAGCATCCGTTCCTCTGGAATTCACTAATATGTATGAAAACGTGTTTTACAGTATTCTGGCTCCCAGGATCGCAATCGGGAAATGGAAACAAGCATTTCCCATGTAAAATGACACGAGTAATCGAGCTGTGCCGGCAGAATTCAAATCGGAGCCTCTGTTCCTCTGGTATTCACTAATATGTATGAAAACGTGTTTTACAGTATTTGGGCTCCCAGTATCGCTATCGGGAAATGGGAACAAGCATTTCCTGCGTAAATTGACACGAGCAATCGAACTGTGCCGGCAGAATTCAAATCCGAGCCTCCGTTCCTCTGTAATTCCCTAAAATGTATGAAAACGTGTTTTACAGTATTCTGGCTCCCAGGATCGTTATCAAGAAATAGAAATAAGCATTTCCTACGTAAAATGACACGAGTAATCGAACTGTGCCAGCAGAATTCAAATCCGAGCCTCCGTTCCTCTGGAATTCACCAATATGTATGAAAACGTGTTTTACAGTATTCTGGCTCCCAGGATGGCAATCGAGAAATGAAGACAAGTATTTCCTACGTAAAATGGCACGAGTAATCGAACTGTGCCGGCAGGATTCAAATCCGAGCATCCGTTCCTCTGGAATTCACTAATATGTATGAAAACGTGTTTTACAGTATTCTGGCTCCCAGGATCGCAATCGGGAAATGGAAACAAGCATTTCCCATGTAAAATGACACGAGTAATCGAACTATGCCGGCAGAATTCAAATCCGAGCATCCGTTCCTCTGGAATTCACTAATATGTATGAAAACGTGTTTTACAGTATTCTGGCTCCCAGGATGGCAATCGAGAAATGAAGACAAGTATTTCCTACGTAAAATGGCACGAGCAATCGAACTGTGCCGGCAGAATTCAAATACGAGCCTCTGTTCCTCTGGTATTCACTAATATGTATGAAAACGTGTTTTACAGTATTCTGGCTCCCAGGATCGCAATCGGGAAATGGAAACAAGCATTTCCCATGTAAAATGACACGAGTAATCGAACTGTGCCGGCAGAATTCAAATCCGAGCATCCGTTCCTCTGGAATTCACTAATATGTATGAAAACGTGTTTTACAGTATTCTGGCTCCCAGGATGGCAATCGAGAAATGAAGACAAGTGTTTCCTACGTAAAATGGCACGAGCAATCGAACTGTGCCGGCAGAATTCAAACCCGAGCATCCGTTCTTCCGAAATTCACTAATATGTATGAAAACGTGTTTTACAATATTCTGGCTCCCAGGATCGCAATCGGGAAATGAAGACAAGTATTTCCTACGTAAAATGGCACGAGTAATCGAACTGTGCCGGCAGAATTCAAATTCGAGCATCCGTTCCTCTGGAATTCACTAATATGTATGAAAACGTGTTTTACAGTATTCTGGCTCTCAGGATCGCAATCGGGAAATGGAAACAAGCATTTCCCATGTAAAATGACACGAGTAATCGAGCTGTGCCGGCAGAATTCAAATCCGAGCATCCGTTCCTCTGGAATTCACTAAAATGTATGAAAACGTGTTTTACAGTATTCTAGCTCCCAGGATCGCTATCAGGAAATGGGAACAAGAATTTCCTGTGTAAAATGACACGAGTAATCGAATGCTGTCGGCAGAATTCAAATCCGAGCCTCTGTTACTCTGGAATTCACAAATATGCATGAAAACGTGTTTTACAGTATTCTGGCTCCCAGGATCGCTATCAGGAAATGGAAGCAAGCATTTCCTACGTAAAATGACACGAGTAATCGAACTGTGCCGGCAGAATTGAAATCCGAGCCTCCGTTCCTCTGGAATTCACTAATATGTATGAAAACGTGTTTTACAGTATTCTGGCTCCCAGGATCGCAATCGGGAAATGGAAACAAGCATTTCCCATGTAAAATGACACGAGTAATCGAACTATGCCGGCAGAATTCAAATCCGAGCATCCGTTCCTCTGGAATTCACTAATATGTATGAAAACGTGTTTTACAGTATTCTGGCTCCCAGGATGGCAATCGAGAAATGAAGACAAGTATTTCCTACGTAAAATGGCACGAGCAATCGAACTGTGCCGGCAGAATTCAAATACGAGCCTCTGTTCCTCTGGTATTCACTAATATGTATGAAAACGTGTTTTACAGTATTCTGGCTCCCAGGATCGCAATCGGGAAATGGAAACAAGCATTTCCTACGTAAAATGACACGAGTAATCGAACTGTGCCGGCAGAATTGAAATCCGAGCCTCCGTTCCTCTGGAATTCACTAAAATGTATGGAAACGTGTTTTACAGTATTCTGGCTCCCAGGATCGCAATCGGGAAATGAAGACAAGTATTTCCTACGTAAAATGACACGAGTAATCGAACTGTGCCGGCACAATTCAAATCCGAGCCTCCGTTCCTCTGGAATTCACAAATATGTATGAAAACGTGTTTTACAGTATTTGGGCTCCCAGTATCGCTATCGGGAAATGGGAACAAGCATTTCCTGCGTAAATTGACACGAGCAATCGAACTGTGCCGGCAGAATTCAAATCCGAGCCTCCGTTCCTCTGTAATTCCCTAAAATGTATGAAAACGTGTTTTACAGTATTCTGGCTCCCAGGATCGTTATCAAGAAATAGAAATAAGCATTTCCTACGTAAAATGACACGAGTAATCGAACTGTGCCAGCAGAATTCAAATCCGAGCCTCCGTTCCTCTGGAATTCACCAATATGTATGAAAACGTGTTTTACAGTATTCTGGCTCCCAGGATGGCAATCGAGAAATGAAGACAAGTATTTCCTACGTAAAATGGCACGAGTAATCGAACTGTGCCGGCAGGATTCAAATCCGAGCATCCGTTCCTCTGGAATTCACTAATATGTATGAAAACGTGTTTTACAGTATTCTGGCTCCCAGGATCGCAATCGGGAAATGGAAACAAGCATTTCCCATGTAAAATGACACGAGTAATCGAACTGTGCCGGCAGAATTCAAATCCGAGCATCCGTTCCTCTGGAATTCACTAATATGTATGAAAACGTGTTTTACAGTATTCTGGCTCCCAGGATGGCAATCGAGAAATGAAGACAAGTATTTCCTACGTAAAATGGCACGAGCAATCGAACTGTGCCGGCAGAATTCAAATACGAGCCTCTGTTCCTCTGGTATTCACTAATATGTATGAAAACGTGTTTTACAGTATTCTGGCTCCCAGGATCGCAATCGGGAAATGGAAACAAGCATTTCCCATGTAAAATGACACGAGTAATCGAACTATGCCGGCAGAATTCAAATCCGAGCATCCGTTCCTCTGGAATTCACTAATATGTATGAAAACGTGTTTTACAGTATTCTGGCTCCCAGGATGGCAATCGAGAAATGAAGACAAGTGTTTCCTACGTAAAATGGCACGAGCAATCGAACTGTGCCGGCAGAATTCAAACCCGAGCATCCGTTCTTCCGAAATTCACTAATATGTATGAAAACGTGTTTTACAATATTCTGGCTCCCAGGATCGCAATCGGGAAATGAAGACAAGTATTTCCTACGTAAAATGGCACGAGTAATCGAACTGTGCCGGCAGAATTCAAATTCGAGCATCCGTTCCTCTGGAATTCACTAATATGTATGAAAACGTGTTTTACAGTATTCTGGCTCTCAGGATCGCAATCGGGAAATGGAAACAAGCATTTCCCATGTAAAATGACACGAGTAATCGAGCTGTGCCGGCAGAATTCAAATCCGAGCATCCGTTCCTCTGGAATTCACTAAAATGTATGAAAACGTGTTTTACAGTATTCTAGCTCCCAGGATCGCTATCAGGAAATGGGAACAAGCATTTCCTGTGTAAAATGACACGAGTAATCGAATGCTGTCGGCAGAATTCAAATCCGAGCCTCTGTTACTCTGGAATTCACAAATATGCATGAAAACGTGTTTTACAGTATTCTGGCTCCCAGGATCGCTATCAGGAAATGGAAGCAAGCATTTCCTACGTAAAATGACACGAGTAATCGAACTGTGCCGGCAGAATTGAAATCCGAGCCTCCGTTCCTCTGGAATTCACTAATATGTATGAAAACGTGTTTTACAGTATTCTGGCTCCCAGGATCGCAATCGGGAAATGGAAACAAGCATTTCCCATGTAAAATGACACGAGTAATCGAACTATGCCGGCAGAATTCAAATCCGAGCATCCGTTCCTCTGGAATTCACTAATATGTATGAAAACGTGTTTTACAGTATTCTGGCTCCCAGGATGGCAATCGAGAAATGAAGACAAGTATTTCCTACGTAAAATGGCACGAGCAATCGAACTGTGCCGGCAGAATTCAAAGACGAGCCTCTGTTCCTCTGGTATTCACTAATATGTATGAAAACGTGTTTTACAGTATTCTGGCTCCCAGGATCGCAATCGGGAAATGGAAACAAGCATTTCCTACGTAAAATGACACGAGTAATCGAACTGTGCCGGCAGAATTGAAATCCGAGCCTCCGTTCCTCTGGAATTCACTAAAATGTATGGAAACGTGTTTTACAGTATTCTGGCTCCCAGGATCGCAATCGGGAAATGAAGACAAGTATTTCCTACGTAAAATGACACGAGTAATCGAACTGTGCCGGCAGAATTCAAATCCGAGCCTCCGTTCCTCTGGAATTCACAAATATGTATGAAAACGTGTTTTACAATATTCTGGCTCCCAGGATCGCAATCGGGAAATGAAGACAAGTGTTTCCTACGTAAAATGGCACGAGCAATCGAACTGTGCCGGCAGAATTCAAATCCGAGCATCCGTTCCTCTGGAATTCACTAATATGTATGAAAACGTGTTTTACAGTATTCTGGCTCCCAGGATCGCAATCGGGAAATGGAAACAAGCATTTCCCATGTAAAATGACACGAGTAATCGAGCTGTGCCGGCAGAATTCAAATCGGAGCCTCCGTTCCTCTGGAATTCCCTAAAATGTATGAAAACGTCTTTTAGAGTATTCTGGCTCCCAGGATGGCAATCGAGAAATGAAGACAAGTATTTCCTACGTAAAATGGCACGAGTAATCGAACTGTGCCGGCAGAATTCAAATCCGAGCATCCGTTCCTCTGGAATTCACTAATATGTATGAAAACGTGTTTTACAGTACTTTGGTTCCCAGGATCGCTATCAAGAAATAGAAACAAGCATTTCCTACGTAAAATGACACGAGTAATCGAACGCTGCCGGCAGAATTCAAATCCGAGCATCCGTTCCTCTGAAATCCACTAAAATGTATGAAAACGTGTTTTACAGTATTCTGGCTCCCAGGATCGCAATCGGGAGATGGAAACAAGTATTTCCTACGTGAAATGGCACGAGCAATCGAACTGTGCCGGCAGAATTCAAATCCGAGCATCCGTTCCTCTGGAATTCACTAATATGTATGAAAACGTGTTTTACAGTATTCTAGCTCCCAGGATCGCTATCAGGAAATGGGAACAAGAATTTCCTGTGTAAAATGACACGAGTAATCGAATGCTGTCGGCAGAATTCAAATCCGAGCCTCTGTTACTCTGGAATTCACAAATATGCATGAAAACGTGTTTTACAGTATTCTGGCTCCCAGGATCGCTATCAGGAAATGGAAGCAAGCATTTCCTACGTAAAATGACACGAGTAATCGAACTGTGCCGGCAGAATTGAAATCCGAGCCTCCGTTCCTCTGGAATTCACTAAAATGTATGGAAACGTGTTTTACAGTATTCTGGCTCCCAGGATCGCAATCGGGAAATGAAGACAAGTATTTCCTACGTAAAATGACACGAGTAATCGAACTGTGCCGGCACAATTCAAATCCGAGCCTCCGTTCCTCTGGAATTCACAAATATGTATGAAAACGTGTTTTACAATATTCTGGCTCCCAGGATCGCAATCGGGAAATGAAGACAAGTATTTCCTACGTAAAATGGCACGAGTAATCGAACTGTGCCGGCAGAATTCAAATCCGAGCATCCGTTCCTCTGGAATTCACTAATATGTATGAAAACGTGTTTTACAGTATTCTGGCTCCCAGGATCGCAATCGGGAAATGGAAACAAGCATTTCCCATGTAAAATGACACGAGTAATCGAGCTGTGCCGGCAGAATTCAAATCGGAGCCTCCGTTCCTCTGGAATTCCCTAAAATGTATGAAAACGTCTTTTAGAGTATTCTGGCTCCCAGGATGGCAATCGAGAAATGAAGACAAGTATTTCCTACGTAAAATGGCACGAGTAATCGAACTGTGCCGGCAGAATTCAAATCCGAGCATCCGTTCCTCTGGAATTCACTAATATGTATGAAAACGTGTTTTACAGTACTTTGGTTCCCAGGATCGCTATCAAGAAATAGAAACAAGCATTTCCTACGTAAAATGACACGAGTAATCGAACGCTGCCGGCAGAATTCAAATCCGAGCATCCGTTCCTCTGAAATCCACTAAAATGTATGAAAACGTGTTTTACAGTATTCTGGCTCCCAGGATCGCAATCGGGAGATGGAAACAAGTATTTCCTACGTGAAATGGCACGAGCAATCGAACTGTGCCGGCAGAATTCAAATCCGAGCATCCGTTCCTCTGGAATTCACTAATATGTATGAAAACGTGTTTTACAATATTCTGGCTCCAAGGATCGCAATCGGGAAATGAAGACAAGTATTTCCTACGTAAAATGGCACGAGCAATCGAACTGTGCCGGCAGAATTCAAATACGAGCCTCTGTTCCTCTGGTATTCACTAATATGTATGAAAACGTGTTTTACAGTATTTTGGCTCCCAGAATTGCTGTCGGGAAATGGGGACAAGTATTTCCTACGTGAAATGGCACGAGCAATCGAACTGTGCGGGCAGAATTCAAATCCGAGCATCCGTTCCTCTGGAATTCACTAATATGTATGAAAACGTGTTTTACAATATTCTGGCTCCCAGGATCGCAATCGGGAAATGAAGACAAGTATTTCCTACGTAAAATGGCACGAGCAATCGAACTGTGCCGGCAGAATTCAAATACGAGCCTCTGTTCCTCTGGTATTCACTAATATGTATGAAAACGTGTTTTACAGTATTCTGGCTCCCAGGATCGTTATCAAGAAATAGAAATAAGCATTTCCTACGTAAAATGACACGAGTAATCGAACTGTGCCAGCAGAATTCAAATCCGAGCCTCCGTTCCTCTGGAATTCACCAATATGTATGAAAACGTGTTTTACAGTATTCTGGCTCCCAGGATGGCAATCGAGAAATGAAGACAAGTATTTCCTACGTAAAATGGCACGAGTAATCGAACTGTGCCGGCAGGATTCAAATCCGAGCATCCGTTCCTCTGGAATTCACTAATATGTATGAAAACGTGTTTTACAGTATTCTGGCTCCCAGGATCGCAATCGGGAAATGGAAACAAGCATTTCCCATGTAAAATGACACGAGTAATCGAACTATGCCGGCAGAATTCAAAGACGAGCCTCTGTTCCTCTGGTATTCACTAATATGTATGAAAACGTGTTTTACAGTATTTTGGCTCCCAGAATTGCTGTCGGGAAATGGGGACAAGTATTTCCTACGTGAAATGGCACGAGCAATCGAACTGTGCCGGCAGAATTCAAATCCGAGCATCCGTTCCTCTGGAATTCACTAATATGTATGAAAACGTGTTTTACAATATTCTGGCTCCCAGGATCGCAATCGGGAAATGAAGACAAGTATTTCCTACGTAAAATGGAACGAGTAATCGAACTGTGCCGGCAGAATTCAAATCCGAGCATCCGTTCCTCTGGAATTCACTAATATGTATGAAAACGTGTTTTACAGTATTCTGGCTCTCAGGATCGCAATCGGGAAATGGAAACAAGCATTTCCCATGTAAAATGACACGAGTAATCGAGCTGTGCCGGCAGAATTCAAATCCGAGCATCCGTTCCTCTGGAATTCACTAAAATGTATGAAAACGTGTTTTACAGTATTCTAGCTCCCAGGATCGCTATCAGGAAATGGGAACAAGCATTTCCTGTGTAAAATGACACGAGTAATCGAATGCTGTCGGCAGAATTCAAATCCGAGCCTCTGTTACTCTGGAATTCACAAATATGCATGAAAACGTGTTTTACAGTATTCTGGCTCCCAGGATCGCTATCAGGAAATGGAAGCAAGCATTTCCTACGTAAAATGACACGAGTAATCGAACTGTGCCGGCAGAATTGAAATCCGAGCCTCCGTTCCTCTGGAATTCACTAAAATGTATGGAAACGTGTTTTACAGTATTCTGGCTCCCAGGATCGCAATCGGGAAATGAAGACAAGTATTTCCTACGTAAAATGACACGAGTAATCGAACTGTGCCGGCACAATTCAAATCCGAGCCTCCGTTCCTCTGGAATTCACAAATATGTATGAAAACGTGTTTTACAATATTCTGGCTCCCAGGATCGCAATCGGGAAATGAAGACAAGTGTTTCCTACGTAAAATGGCACGAGTAATCGAACTGTGCCGGCAGAATTCAAATCCGAGCATCCGTTCCTCTGGAATTCACTAATATGTATGAAAACGTGTTTTACAGTATTCTGGCTCCCAGGATCGCAATCGGGAAATGGAAACAAGCATTTCCCATGTAAAATGACACGAGTAATCGAGCTGTGCCGGCAGAATTCAAATCGGAGCCTCCGTTCCTCTGGAATTCCCTAAAATGTATGAAAACGTCTTTTAGAGTATTCTGGCTCCCAGGATGGCAATCGAGAAATGAAGACAAGTATTTCCTACGTAAAATGGCACGAGTAATCGAACTGTGCCGGCAGAATTCAAATCCGAGCATCCGTTCCTCTGGAATTCACTAATATGTATGAAAACGTGTTTTACAGTACTTTGGTTCCCAGGATCGCTATCAAGAAATAGAAACAAGCATTTCCTACGTAAAATGACACGAGTAATCGAACGCTGCCGGCAGAATTCAAATCCGAGCATCCGTTCCTCTGAAATCCACTAAAATGTATGAAAACGTGTTTTACAGTATTCTGGCTCCCAGGATCGCAATCGGGAGATGGAAACAAGTATTTCCTACGTGAAATGGCACGAGCAATCGAACTGTGCCGGCAGAATTCAAATCCGAGCATCCGTTCCTCTGGAATTCACTAATATGTATGAAAACGTGTTTTACAATATTCTGGCTCCCAGGATCGCAATCGGGAAATGAAGACAAGTATTTCCTACGTAAAATGGCACGAGCAATCGAACTGTGCCGGCAGAATTCAAATCCGAGCATCCGTTCCTCTGGAATTCACTAATATGTATGAAAACGTGTTTTACAGTATTGTGGCTCCCAGGATCGCAATCGGGAAATGGAAACAAGCATTTCCCATGTAAAATGACACGAGTAATCGAGCTGTGCCGGCAGAATTCAAATCGGAGCCTCCGTTCCTCTGGAATTCCCTAAAATGTATGAAAACGTCTTTTAGAGTATTCTGGCTCCCAGGATGGCAATCGAGAAATGAAGACAAGTATTTCCTACGTAAAATGGCACGAGTAATCGAACTGTGCCGGCAGAATTCAAATCCGAGCATCCGTTCCTCTGGAATTCACTAATATGTATGAAAACGTGTTTTACAGTACTTTGGTTCCCAGGATCGCTATCAAGAAATAGAAACAAGCATTTCCTACGTAAAATGACACGAGTAATCGAACGCTGCCGGCAGAATTCAAATCCGAGCATCCGTTCCTCTGAAATCCACTAAAATGTATGAAAACGTGTTTTACAGTATTCTGGCTCCCAGGATCGCAATCGGGAGATGAAGACAAGTATTTCCTACGTAAAATGGCACGAGTAATCGAACTGTGCCGGCAGGATTCAAATCCGAGCATCCGTTCCTCTGGAATTCACTAATATGTATGAAAACGTGTTTTACAGTATTCTGGCTCCCAGGATCGCAATCGGGAAATGGAAACAAGCATTTCCCATGTAAAATGACACGAGTAATCGAACTATGCCGGCAGAATTCAAATCCGAGCATGCGTTCCTCTGGAATTCACTAATATGTATGAAAACGTGTTTTACAGTATTCTGGCTCCCAGGATGGCAATCGAGAAATGAAGACAAGTATTTCCTACGTAAAATGGCACGAGTAATCGAACTGTGCCGGCAGAATTCAAATCCGAGCATCCGTTCCTCTGGAATTCACTAATATGTATGAAAACGTGTTTTACAGTATTCTGGCTCTCAGGATCGCAATCGGGAAATGGAAACAAGCATTTCCCATGTAAAATGACACGAGTAATCGAGCTGTGCCGGCAGAATTCAAATCCGAGCATCCGTTCCTCTGGAATTCACTAAAATGTATGAAAACGTGTTTTACAGTATTCTAGCTCCCAGGATCGCTATCAGGAAATGGGAACAAGCATTTCCTGTGTAAAATGACACGAGTAATCGAATGCTGTCGGCAGAATTCAAATCCGAGCCTCTGTTACTCTGGAATTCACAAATATGCATGAAAACGTGTTTTACAGTATTCTGGCTCCCAGGATCGCTATCAGGAAATGGAAGCAAGCATTTCCTACGTAAAATGACACGAGTAATCGAACTGTGCCGGCAGAATTGAAATCCGAGCCTCCGTTCCTCTGGAATTCACTAAAATGTATGGAAACGTGTTTTACAGTATTCTGGCTCCCAGGATCGCAATCGGGAAATGAAGACAAGTATTTCCTACGTAAAATGACACGAGTAATCGAACTGTGCCGGCACAATTCAAATCCGAGCCTCCGTTCCTCTGGAATTCACAAATATGTATGAAAACGTGTTTTACAATATTCTGGCTCCCAGGATCGCAATCGGGAAATGAAGACAAGTGTTTCCTACGTAAAATGGCACGAGTAATCGAACTGTGCCGGCAGAATTCAAATCCGAGCATCCGTTCCTCTGGAATTCACTAATATGTATGAAAACGTGTTTTACAGTGTTTTGGCTCCCAGAATTGCTGTCGGGAAATGGGGATAAGCATTTCCTACGTAAAATGACACGAGTAATCGAACTGTGCCGGCAGAATTCAAATCGGAGCCTCCGTTCCTCTGGAATTCCCTAAAATGTATCAAAACGTCTTTTACAGTATTCTGGCTCCCAGGATGGCAATCGAGAAATGAAGACAAGTATTTCCTACGTAAAATGGCACGAGCAATCGAACTGTGCCGGCAGAATTCAAATACGAGCCTCTGTTCCTCTGGTATTCACTAATATGTATGAAAACGTGTTTTACAGTATTTTGGCTCCCAGAATTGCTGTCGGGAAATGGGGACTAGTATTTCCTACGTGAAATGGCACGAGCAATCGAACTGTGCCGACAGAATTCAAATCCGAGCATCCGTTCCTCTGGAATTCACTAATATGTATGAAAACGTGTTTTACAGTATTCTGGCTCTCAGGATCGCAATCGGGAAATGAAGACAAGTATTTCCTACGTAAAATGACACGAGTAATCGAACTGTGCCGGCAGAGATCAAATACGAGCCTCTGTTCCTCTGGAATTCACTAATATGTATGAAAACGTGTTTTACAGTATTCTGGCTCCCAGGATGGCAATCGAGAAATGAAGACAAGTACTTCCTACGTAAAATGGCACGAGTAATCGAACTGTGCCGGCTGGATTCAAATCCGAGCATCCGTTCCTCTGAAATCCACTAAAATGTATGAAAACGTGTTTTACAGTATTCTGGCTCTCAGGATCGCAATCGGGAAATGGAAACAAGCATTTCCCATGTAAAATGACACGAGTAATCGAGCTGTGCCGGCAGAATTCAAATCCGAGCATCCGTTCCTCTGGAATTCACTAAAATGTATGAAAACGTGTTTTACAGTATTCTAGCTCCCAGGATCGCTATCAGGAAATGGGAACAAGCATTTCCTGTGTAAAATGACACGAGTAATCGAATGCTGTCGGCAGAATTCAAATCCGAGCCTCTGTTACTCTGGAATTCACGAATATGCATGAAAACGTGTTTTACAGTATTCTGGCTCCCAGGATCGCTATCAGGAAATGGAAGCAAGCATTTCCTACGTAAAATGACACGAGTAATCGAACTGTGCCGGCAGAATTGAAATCCGAGCCTCCGTTCCTCTGGAATTCACTAAAATGTATGGAAACGTGTTTTACAGTATTCTGGCTCTCAGGATCGCAATCGGGAAATGAAGACAAGTATTTCCTACGTAAAATGACACGAGTAATCGAACTGTGCCGGCAGAGTTCAAATACGAGCCTCTGTTCCTCTGGAATTCACTAATATGTATGAAAACGTGTTTTACAGTATTCTGGCTCCCAGGATGGCAATCGAGAAATGAAGACAAGTACTTCCTACGTAAAATGGCACGAGCAATCGAACTGTGCCGGCAGAATTCAAACCCGAGCATCCGTTCGCTATCAGGAAATGGGAATAAGCATTTCCTGTGTAAAATGACACGAGTAATCGAATGCTGTCGGCGGAATTCAAATCCGAGCCTCTGTTACTCTGGAATTCACAAATATGCATGAAAACGTGTTTTACAGTATTCTGGCTCCCAGGATCGCTATCAGGAAATGGAAGCAAGCATTTCCTACGTAAAATGACACGAGTAATCGAACTGTGCCGGCAGAATTGAAATCCGAGCCTCCGTTCCTCTGGAATTCACTAAAATGTATGGAAACGTGTTTTACAGTATTCTGGCTCCCAGGATCGCAATCGGGAAATGAAGACAAGTATTTCCTACGTAAAATGACACGAGTAATCAAACTGTGCTGGCACAATTCAAATCCGAGCATCCGTTCCTCTGGAATTCACAAATATGTATGAAAACGTGTTTTACAATATTCTGGCTCCCAGGATCGCAATCGGGAAATGGAAACAAGCATTTCCCATGTAAAATGACACGAGTAATCGAACTGTGCTGGCACAATTCAAATCCGAGCCTCCGTTCCTCTGGAATTCACGAATATGCATGAAAACGTGTTTTACAGTATTCTGGCTCCCAGGATCGCAATCGGGAAATGAAGACAAGTATTTCCTACGTAAAATGGCACGAGCAATCGAACTGTGCCGGCAGGATTCAAATACGAGCCTCTGTTCCTCTGGTATTCACTAATATGTATGAAAACGTGTTTTACAGTATGTTGGCTCCCAGAATTGCTGTCGGGAAATGGGGACAAGTATTTCCTACGTAAAATGGCACGAGCAATCGAACTGTGCCGGCAGAATTCAAATCCGAGCATCCGTTCCTCTGGAATTCCCTAAAATGTATGAAAACGTGTTTTACAGTATTCTGGCTCCCAGGATCGTTATCAAGAAATAGAAATAAGCATTTCCTACGTAAAATGACACGAGTAATCGAACTGTGCCAGCAGAATTCAAATCCGAGCCTCCGTTCCTCTGGAATTCACTAATATGTATGAAAACGTGTTTTACAGTATTCTGGCTCCCAGGATGGCAATCGAGAAATGAAGACAAGTATTTCCTACGTAAAATGGCACGAGTAATCGAACTGTGCCGGCAGGATTCAAATCCGAGCATCCGTTCCTCTGAAATCCACTAAAATGTATGAAAACGTGTTTTACAGTATTCTGGCTCTCAGGATCGCAATCGGGAAATGGAAACAAGCATTTCCCATGTAAAATGACACGAGTAATCGAGCTGTGCCGGCAGAATTCAAATCCGAGCATCCGTTCCTCTGGAATTCACTAAAATGTATGAAAACGTGTTTTACAGTATTCTAGCTCCCAGGATCGCTATCAGGAAATGGGAACAAGCATTTCCTGTGTAAAATGACACGAGTAATCGAATGCTGTCGGCAGAATTCAAATCCGAGCCTCTGTTACTCTGGAATTCACAAATATGCATGAAAACGTGTTTTACAGTATTCTGGCTCCCAGGATCGCTATCAGGAAATGGAAGCAAGCATTTCCTACGTAAAATGACACGAGTAATCGAACTGTGCCGGCAGAATTGAAATCCGAGCCTCCGTTCCTCTGGAATTCACTAAAATGTATGGAAACGTGTTTTACAGTATTCTGGCTCCCAGGATCGCAATCGGGAAATGAAGACAAGTATTTCCTACGTAAAATGACACGAGTAATCGAACTGTGCCGGCAGAGTTCAAATACGAGCCTCTGTTCCTCTGGAATTCACTAATATGTATGAAAACGTGTTTTACAGTATTCTGGCTCCCAGGATGGCAATCGAGAAATGAAGACAAGTACTTCCTACGTAAAATGGCACGAGCAATCGAACTGTGCCGGCAGAATTCAAACCCGAGCATCCGTTCGCTATCAGGAAATGGGAACAAGCATTTCCTGTGTAAAATGACACGAGTAATCGAATGCTGTCGGCGGAATTCAAATCCGAGCCTCTGTTACTCTGGAATTCACAAATATGCATGAAAACGTGTTTTACAGTATTCTGGCTCCCAGGATCGCTATCAGGAAATGGAAGCAAGCATTTCCTACGTAAAATGACACGAGTAATCGAACTGTGCCGGCAGAATTGAAATCCGAGCCTCCGTTCCTCTGGAATTCACTAAAATGTATGGAAACGTGTTTTACAGTATTCTGGCTCCCAGGATCGCAATCGGGAAATGAAGACAAGTATTTCCTACGTAAAATGACACGAGTAATCAAACTGTGCTGGCACAATTCAAATCCGAGCATCCGTTCCTCTGGAATTCACAAATATGTATGAAAACGTGTTTTACAATATTCTGGCTCCCAGGATCGCAATCGGGAAATGGAAACAAGCATTTCCCATGTAAAATGACACGAGTAATCGAACTGTGCTGGCACAATTCAAATCCGAGCCTCCGTTCCTCTGGAATTCACGAATATGCATGAAAACGTGTTTTACAGTATTCTGGCTCCCAGGATCGCAATCGGGAAATGAAGACAAGTATTTCCTACGTAAAATGGCACGAGCAATCGAACTGTGCCGGCAGGATTCAAATACGAGCCTCTGTTCCTCTGGTATTCACTAATATGTATGAAAACGTGTTTTACAGTATGTTGGCTCCCAGAATTGCTGTCGGGAAATGGGGACAAGTATTTCCTACGTAAAATGGCACGAGCAATCGAACTGTGCCGGCAGAATTCAAATCCGAGCATCCGTTCCTCTGGAATTCCCTAAAATGTATGAAAACGTGTTTTACAGTATTCTGGCTCCCAGGATCGTTATCAAGAAATAGAAATAAGCATTTCCTACGTAAAATGACACGAGTAATCGAACTGTGCCAGCAGAATTCAAATCCGAGCCTCCGTTCCTCTGGAATTCACTAATATGTATGAAAACGTGTTTTACAGTATTCTGGCTCCCAGGATGGCAATCGAGAAATGAAGACAAGTATTTCCTACGTAAAATGGCACGAGTAATCGAACTGTGCCGGCAGGATTCAAATCCGAGCATCCGTTCCTCTGAAATCCACTAAAATGTATGAAAACGTGTTTTACAGTATTCTGGCTCTCAGGATCGCAATCGGGAAATGGAAACAAGCATTTCCCATGTAAAATGACACGAGTAATCGAGCTGTGCCGGCAGAATTCAAATCCGAGCATCCGTTCCTCTGGAATTCACTAATATGTATGAAAACGTGTTTTACAGTATTCTAGCTCCCAGGATCGCTATCAGGAAATGGGAACAAGCATTTCCTGTGTAAAATGACACGAGTAATCGAATGCTGTCGGCAGAATTCAAATCCGAGCCTCTGTTACTCTGGAATTCACAAATATGCATGAAAACGTGTTTTACAGTATTCTGGCTCCCAGGATCGCTATCAGGAAATGGAAGCAAGCATTTCCTACGTAAAATGACACGAGTAATCGAACTGTGCCGGCAGAATTGAAATCCGAGCCTCCGTTCCTCTGGAATTCACTAAAATGTATGGAAACGTGTTTTACAGTATTCTGGCTCTCAGGATCGCAATCGGGAAATGAAGACAAGTATTTCCTACGTAAAATGACACGAGTAATCGAACTGTGCCGGCAGAGTTCAAATACGAGCCTCTGTTCCTCTGGAATTCACTAATATGTATGAAAACGTGTTTTACAGTATTCTGGCTCCCAGGATGGCAATCGAGAAATGAAGACAAGTACTTCCTACGTAAAATGGCACGAGCAATCGAACTGTGCCGGCAGAATTCAAACCCGAGCATCCGTTCGCTATCAGGAAATGGGAACAAGCATTTCCTGTGTAAAATGACACGAGTAATCGAATGCTGTCGGCGGAATTCAAATCCGAGCCTCTGTTACTCTGGAATTCACAAATATGCATGAAAACGTGTTTTACAGTATTCTGGCTCCCAGGATCGCTATCAGGAAATGGAAGCAAGCATTTCCTACGTAAAATGACACGAGTAATCGAACTGTGCCGGCAGAATTGAAATCCGAGCCTCCGTTCCTCTGGAATTCACTAAAATGTATGAAAACGTGTTTTACAGTATTCTGGCTCCCAGGATCGCAATCGGGAAATGGAAACAAGCATTTCCCATGTAAAATGACACGAGTAATCGAACTGTGCCGGCAGAATTCAAATCCGAGCATCCGTTCCGCTGGAATTCACTAATATGTATGAAAACGTCTTTTACAGTATTCTGGCTCCCAGGATGGCAATCGAGAAATGAAGACAAGTATTTCCTACGTAAAATGGCACGAGCAATCGAACTGTGCCGGCAGAATTCAAATACAAGCCTCTGTTCCTCTGGTATTCACTAATATGTATGAAAACGTGTTTTACAGTATTTTGGCTCCCAGAATTGCTGTCGGGAAATGGGGACAAGCATTTCCTACGTAAAATGACACGAGTAATCGAACTGTACCGGCAGAATTCAAATCCGAGCATCCGTTCCTCTGGAATTCACTAATATGTATGAAAACGTGTTTTACAGTATTCTGGCTCCCAGGATCGCAATCGGGAAATGGAAACAAGCATTTCCCATGTAAAATGACACGAGTAATCGAACTGTGCCGGCAGAATTCAAATCCGAGCATCCGTTCCTCTGGAATTCACTAAAATGTATGAAAACGTGTTTTACAGTATTCTAGCTCCCAGGATCGCTATCAGGAAATGGGAACAAGCATTTCCTGTGTAAAATGACACGAGTAATCGAATGCTGTCGGCAGAATTCAAATCCGAGCCTCTGTTACTCTGGAATTCACTAATATGTATGAAAACGTGTTTTACAGTATTCTGGCTCCCAGGATGGCAATCGAGAAATGAAGACAAGTATTTCCTACGTAAAATGGCACGAGTAATCGAACTGTGCCGGCAGGATTCAAATCCGAGCATCCGTTCCTCTGAAATCCACTAAAATGTATGAAAACGTGTTTTACAGTATTCTGGCTCCCAGGATCGCAATCGGGAAATGGAAACAAGCATTTCCCATGTAAAATGACACGAGTAATCGAACTGTGCCGGCAGAATTCAAATCCGAGCATCCGTTCCTCTGGAATTCACTAATATGTATGAAAACGTCTTTTACAGTATTCTGGCTCCCAGGATGGCAATCGAGAAATGAAGACAAGTATTTCCTACGTAAAATGGCACGAGCAATCGAACTGTGCCGGCAGAATTCAAATACAAGCCTCTGTTCCTCTGGTATTCACTAATATGTATGAAAACGTGTTTTACAGTATTTTGGCTCCCAGAATTGCTGTCGGGAAATGGGGACAAGTATTTCCTACGTAAAATGGCACGAGCAATCGAACTGTGCCGGCAGAATTCAAATCCGAGCATCCGTTCCTCTGGAATTCCCTAAAATGTATGAAAACGTGTTTTACAGTATTCTGGCTCCCATGATCGTTATCAAGAAATAGAAATAAGCATTTCCTACGTAAAATGACACGAGTAATCGAACTGTGCCAGCAGAATTCAAATCCGAGCCTCCGTTCCTCTGGAATTCACTAATATGTATGAAAACGTGTTTTACAGTATTCTGGCTCCCAGGATGGCAATCGAGAAATGAAGACAAGTATTTCCTACGTAAAATGGCACGAGTAATCGAACTGTGCCGGCAGGATTCAAATCCGAGCATCCGTTCCTCTGAAATCCACTAAAATGTATGAAAACGTGTTTTACAGTATTCTGGCTCTCAGGATCGCAATCGGGAAATGGAAACAAGCATTTCCCATGTAAAATGACACGAGTAATCGAGCTGTGCCGGCAGAATTCAAATCCGAGCATCCGTTCCTCTGGAATTCACTAAAATGTATGAAAACGTGTTTTACAGTATTCTAGCTCCCAGGATCGCTATCAGGAAATGGGAACAAGCATTTCCTGTGTAAAATGACACGAGTAATCGAATGCTGTCGGCAGAATTCAAATCCGAGCCTCTGTTACTCTGGAATTCACAAATGTGCATGAAAACGTGTTTTACAGTATTCTGGCTCCCAGGATCGCTATCAGGAAATGGAAGCAAGCATTTCCTACGTAAAATGACACGAGTAATCGAACTGTGCCGGCAGAATTGAAATCCGAGCCTCCGTTCCTCTGGAATTCACTAAAATGTATGGAAACGTGTTTTACAGTATTCTGGCTCTCAGGATCGCAATCGGGAAATGAAGACAAGTATTTCCTACGTAAAATGACACGAGTAATCGAACTGTGCCGGCAGAGTTCAAATACGAGCCTCTGTTCCTCTGGAATTCACTAATGTGTATGAAAACGTGTTTTACAGTATTCTGGCTCCCAGGATGGCAATCGAGAAATGAAGACAAGTACTTCCTACGTAAAATGGCACGAGCAATCGAACTGTGCCGGCAGAATTCAAACCCGAGCATCCGTTCGCTATCAGGAAATGAAGACAAGTATTTCCTACGTAAAATGACACGAGTAATCGAACTGTGCCGGCAGAGTTCAAATACGAGCCTCTGTTCCTCTATTATTCACTAATATGTATGAAAACGTGTTTTACAGTATTTTGGCTCCCAGAATTGCTGTCGGGAAATGGGGACAAGTATTTCCTACGTAAAATGGCACGAGCAATCGAACTGTGCCGGCAGAATTCAAATCCGAGCATCCGTTCCTCTGGAATTCCCTAAAATGTATGAAAACGTGTTTTACAGTATTCTGGCTCCCAGGATCGTTATCAAGAAATAGAAATAAGCATTTCCTACGTAAAATGACACGAGTAATCGAACTGTGCCAGCAGAATTCAAATCCGAGCCGCCGTTCCTCTGGAATTCACTAATATGTATGAAAACGTGTTTTACAGTATTCTGGCTCCCAGGATGGCAATCGAGAAATGAAGACAAGTATTTCCTACGTAAAATGGCACGAGTAATCGAACTGTGCCGGCAGGATTCAAATCCGAGCATCCGTTCCTGTGAAATCCACTAAAATGTATGAAAACGTGTTTTACAGTATTCTGGCTCCCAGGATCGCAATCGGGAAATGGAAACAAGCATTTCCCATGTAAAATGACACGAGTAATCGAACTGTGCCGGCAGAATTGAAATCCGAGCCTCCGTTCCTCTGGAATTCACTAAAATGTATGGAAACGTGTTTTACAGTATTCTGGCTCTCAGGATCGCAATCGGGAAATGAAGACAAGTATTTCCTACGTAAAATGACACGAGTAATCGAACTGTGCCGGCAGAGTTCAAATACGAGCCTCTGTTCCTCTGGTATTCACTAATATGTATGAAAACGTGTTTTACAGTATTTTGGCTCCCAGAATTGCTGTCGGGAAATGGGGACAAGTATTTCCTACGTAAAATGGCACGAGCAATCGAACTGTGCCGGCAGAATTCAAATCCGAGCATCCGTTCCTCTGGAATTCCCTAAAATGTATGAAAACGTGTTTTACAGTATTCTGGCTCCCAGGATCGTTATCAAGAAATAGAAATAAGCATTTCCTACGTAAAATGACACGAGTAATCGAACTGTGCCAGCAGAATTCAAATCCGAGCCGCCGTTCCTCTGGAATTCACTAATATGTATGAAAACGTGTTTTACAGTATTCTGGCTCCCAGTATCGCTATCGGGAAATGGGAACAAGCATTTCCTGCGTAAATTGACACGAGTAATCGAACTGTGCCGGCAGAATTCAAATCCGAGCCTCCGTTCCTCTGGAATTCACTAAAATGTATGAAAACGTGTTTTACAGTATTCTAGCTCCCAGGATCGCTATCAGGAAATGGGAACAAGCATTTCCTGTGTAAAATGACACGAGTAATCGAATGCTGTCGGCAGAATTCAAATCCGAGCCTCTGTTACTCTGGAATTCACAAATATGCATGAAAACGTGTTTTACAGTATTCTGGCTCCCAGGATCGCTATCAGGAAATGGAAGCAAGCATTTCCTACGTAAAATGACACGAGTAATCGAACTGTGCCGGCAGAATTGAAATCCGAGCCTCCGTTCCTCTGGAATTCACTAAAATGTATGGAAACGTGTTTTACAGTATTCTGGCTCTCAGGATCGCAATCGGGAAATGAAGACAAGTATTTCCTACGTAAAATGACACGAGTAATCGAACTGTGCCGAAAGAGTTCAAATACGAGCCTCTGTTCCTCTGGAATTCACTAATATGTATGAAAACGTGTTTTACAGTATTCTGGCTCCCAGGATGGCAATCGAGAAATGAAGACAAGTACTTCCTACGTAAAATGGCACGAGCAATCGAACTGTGCCGGCAGAATTCAAACCCGAGCATCCGTTCGCTATCAGGAAATGGGAACAAGCATTTCCTGTGTAAAATGACACGAGTAATCGAATGCTGTCGGCAGAATTCAAATCCGAGCCTCTGTTACTCTGGAATTCACAAATATGCATGAAAACGTGTTTTACAGTATTCTGGCTCCCAGGATCGCTAGCAGGAAATGGAAGCAAGCATTTCCTACGTAGAATGACACGAGTAATCGAACTGTGCCGGCAGAATTGAAATCCGAGCCTCCGTTCCTCTGGAATTCACTAAAATGTATGGAAACGTGTTTTACAGTATTCTGGCTCCCAGGATCGCAATCGGGAAATGAAGACAAGTATTTCCTACGTAAAATGACACGAGTAATCGAACTGTGCCGGCACAATTCAAATCCGAGCCTCCGTTGCTCTGGAATTCACAAATATGTATGAAAACGTGTTTTACAATATTCTGGCTCCCAGGATCGCAATCGGGAAATGGAAACAAGCATTTCCCATGTAAAATGACACGAGTAATCGAGCTGTGCCGGCAGAATTCAAATCGGAGCCTCCGTTCCTCTGGAATTCACTAATATGTATGAAAACGTGTTTTACAGTGTTTTGGCTCCCAGAATTGCTGTCGGGAAATGGGGATAAGCATTTCCTACGTAAAATGACACGAGTAATCGAACTGTGCCGGCAGAATTCAAATCGGAGCCTCCGTTCCTCTGGAATTCCCTAAAATGTATGAAAACGTCTTTTACAGTATTCTGGCTCCCAGGATGGCAATCGAGAAATGAAGACAAGTATTTCCTACGTAAAATGGCACGAGCAATCGAACTGTGCCGGCAGAATTCAAATACGAGCCTCTGTTCCTCTGGTATTCACTAATATGTATGAAAACGTGTTTTACAGTATTTTGTCTCCCAGAATTGCTGTCGGGAAATGGGGACAAGTATTTCCTACGTGAAATGGCACGAGCAATCGAACTGTGCCGACAGAATTCAAATCCGAGCATCCGTTCCTCTGGAATTCACTAATATGTATGAAAACGTGTTTTACAATATTCTGGCTCCCAGGATCGCAATCGGGAAATGAAGACAAGTATTTCCTACGTAAAATGGCACGAGCAATCGAACTGTGCCGGCAGAATTCAAATACGAGCCTCTGTTCCTCTGGAATTCCCTAAAATGTATGAAAACGTGTTTTACAGTATTCTGGCTCCCAGGATCGCAATCGGGAAATGAAGACAAGTATTTCCTACGTAAAATGACACGAGTAATCGAACTGTGCCGGCACAGTTCGATTCCGAGCCTCCGTTCCTCTGGAATTCACAAATATGTATGAAAACGTGTTTTACACAATTTTGGCACCCAGGATCGCTATCGGGAAATGGGAACAAGCATTTTCTGCGTAAAATGACACGACTAATCGAATGCTGTCGGCAGAATTCAAATCCGAGCCTCCGTTCCTCTGGAATTCCCTAAAATGTATGAAAACGTGTTTTACACTATTCTGGCTCCCAGGATCGCAATCGGGAAATGAAGACAAGTATTTCCTACGTAAAATGACACGAGTAATCGAACTGTGGCGGCAGAATTCAAATCCGAGCCTCTGTTCCTCTGGTATTCACTAATATGTATGAAAACGTGTTTTACAGTGTTTTGGCTCCCAGAATTGCTGTCGGGAAATGGGGATAAGCATTTCCTACGTAAAATGACACGAGTAATCGAACTGTGCCGGCAGAATTCAAATCGGAGCCTCCGTTCCTCTGGAATTCCCTAAAATGTATGAAAACGTCTTTTACAGTATTCTGGCTCCCAGGATGGCAATCGAGAAATGAAGACAAGTATTTCCTACGTAAAATGGCACGAGCAATCGAACTGTGCCGGCAGAATTCAAATACGAGCCTCTGTTCCTCTGGTATTCACTAATATGTATGAAAACGTGTTTTACAGTATTTTGGCTCCCAGAATTGCTGTCGGGAAATGGGGACAAGTATTTCCTACGTGAAATGGCACGAGCAATCGAACTGTGCCGACAGAATTCAAATCCGAGCATCCGTTCCTCTGGAATTCACTAATATGTATGAAAACGTGTTTTACAATATTCTGGCTCCCAGGATCGCAATCGGGAAATGAAGACAAGTATTTCCTACGTAAAATGGCACGAGCAATCGAACTGTGCCGGCAGAATTCAAATACGAGCCTCTGTTCCTCTGGTATTCACTAATATGTATGAAAACGTGTTTTACAGTATTTTGGCTCCCAGAATTGCTGTCGGGAAATGGGGACAAGTATTTCCTACGTGAAATGGCACGAGCAATCGAACTGTGCCGGCAGAATTCAAATCCGAGCATCCGTTCCTCTGGAATTCACTAATATGTATGAAAACGTGTTTTACAGTATTTTGGCTCCCAGAATTGCTGTCGGGAAATGGGGACAAGTATTTCCTACGTGAAATGGCACGAGCAATCGAACTGTGCCGGCAGGATTCAAATCCGAGCATCCGTTCCTCTGGAATTCCCTAAAATGTATGAAAACGTGTTTTACAGTATTCTGGCTCCCAGGATCGCAATCGGGAAATGAAGACAAGTATTTCCTACGTAAAATGACACGAGTAATCGAACTGTGCCGGCACAATTCAAATCCGAGCCTCCGTTCCTCTGGAATTCACAAATATGTATGAAAACGTGTTTTACACAATTTTGGCACCCAGGATCGCTATCGGGAAATGGGAACAAGCATTTTCTGCGTAAAATGACACGACTAATCGAATGCTGTCGGCAGAATTCAAATCCGAGCCTCCGTTCCTCTGGAATTCCCTAAAATGTATGAAAACGTGTTTTACAATAATCTGGCTCCCAGGATCGCAATCGGGAAATGAAGACAAGTATTTCCTACGTGAAATGGCACGAGCAATCGAACTGTGCCGACAGAATTCAAATCCGAGCATCCGTTCCTCTGGAATTCACTAATATGTATGAAAACGTGTTTTACAATATTCTGGCTCCCAGGATCGCAATCGGGAAATGAAGACAAGTATTTCCTACGTAAAATGGCACGAGCAATCGAACTGTGCCGGCAGAATTCAAATACGAGCCTCTGTTCCTCTGGAATTCACTAATATGTATGAAAACGTGTTTTACAATATTCTGGCTACCAGGATCGCAATCGGAAAATGAAGACAAGCATTTCCCAAGTAAAATGACACGAGTAATCGAACTATGCCGGCAGAATTCAAATCCGAGCATCCGTTCCTCTGGAATTCCCTAAAATGTATGAAAACGTGTTTTACAGTATTCTGGCTCCCAGGATCGCAATCGGGAAATGAAGACAAGTATTTCCTACGTAAAATGACACGAGTAATCGAACTGTGCCGGCACAATTCAAATCCGAGCCTCCGTTCCTCTGGAATTCACAAATATGTATGAAAACGTGTTTTACACAATTTTGGCACCCAGGATCGCTATCGGGAAATGGGAACAAGCATTTTCTGCGTAAAATGACACGACTAATCGAATGCTGTCGGCAGAATTCAAATCCGAGCCTCCGTTCCTCTGGAATTCCCTAAAATGTATGAAAACGTGTTTTACACTATTCTGGCTCCCAGGATCGCAATCGGGAAATGAAGACAAGTATTTCCTACGTAAAATGACACGAGTAATCGAACTGTGCCGGCACAATTCAAATCCGAGCCTCCGTTCCTCTGGAATTCACAAATATGTATGAAAACGTGTTTTACACAATTTTGGCACCCAGGATCGCTATCGGGAAATGGGAACAAGCATTTTCTGCGTAAAATGACACGACTAATCGAATGCTGTCGGCAGAATTCAAATCCGAGCCTCCGTTCCTCTGGAATTCCCTAAAATGTATGAAAACGTGTTTTACACTATTCTGGCTCCCAGGATCGCAATCGGGAAATGAAGACAAGTATTTCCTACGTAAAATGACACGAGTAATCGAACTGTGCCGGCAGAGTTCAAATACGAGCCTCTGTTCCTCTGGTATTCACTAATATGTATGAAAACGTGTTTTACAGTATTTTGGCTCCCAGAATTGCTGTCGGGAAATGGGGACAAGTATTTCCTACGTAAAATGGCACGAGCAATCGAACTGTGCCGGCAGAATTCAAATCCGAGCATCCGTTCCTCTGGAATTCCCTAAAATGTATGAAAACGTGTTTTACAGTATTCTGGCTCCCAGGATCGTTATCAAGAAATAGAAATAAGCATTTCCTACGTAAAATGACACGAGTAATCGAACTGTGCCAGCAGAATTCAAATCCGAGCCGCCGTTCCTCTGGAATTCACTAATATGTATGAAAACGTGTTTTACAGTATTCTGGCTCCCAGGATGGCAATCGAGAAATGAAGACAAGTATTTCCTACGTAAAATGGCACGAGTAATCGAACTGTGCCGGCAGGATTCAAATCCGAGCATCCGTTCCTCTGAAATCCACTAAAATGTATGAAAACGTGTTTTACAGTATTCTGGCTCCCAGGATCGCAATCGGGAAATGGAAACAAGCATTTCCCATGTAAAATGACACGAGTAATCGAACTGTGCCGGCAGAATTCAAATCCGAGCATCCGTTCCTCTGGAATTCACTAATATGTATGAAAACGTGTTTTACAGTATTTGGGCTCCCAGTATCGCTATCGGGAAATGGGAACAAGCACTTCCTGCGTAAATTGACACGAGTAATCGAACTGTGCCGGCAGAATTCAAATCCGAGCCTCCGTTCTTCTGGAAATCACAAATAGGCATGAAAACGTGTTTTACAGTATTCTGGCTCCCAGGATCGCTATCAGGAAATGGAAGCAAGCATTTCCTACGTAAAATGACACGAGTAATCGAACTGTGCCGGCAGAATTGAAATCCGAGCCTCCGTTCCTCTGGAATTCACTAAAATGTATGGAAACGTGTTTTACAGTATTCTGGCTCTCAGGATCGCAATCGGGAAATGAAGACAAGTATTTCCTACGTAAAATGGCACGAGCAATCGAACTGTGCCGGCAGAATTCCAATACGAGCCTCTGTTCCTCTGGTATTCACTAATATGTATGAAAACGTGTTTTACAGTATTTTGGCTCCCAGAATTGCTGTCGGGAAATAGGGACAAGTATTTCCTACGTGAAATGGCACGAGCAATCGAACTGTGCCGACAGAATTCAAATCCGAGCATCCGTTCCTCTGGAATGCACTAATATGTATGAAAACGTGTTTTACAATATTCTGGCTCCCAGGATCGCAATCGGGAAATGAAGACAAGTATTTCCTACGTAAAATGGCACGAGCAATCGAACTGTGCCGGCAGAATTCAAATACGAGCCTCTGTTCCTCTGGTATTCACTAATATGTATGAAAACGTGTTTTACAGTATTTTGGCTCCCAGAATTGCTGTCGGGAAATGGGGACAAGTATTTCCTACGTGAAATGGCACGAGCAATCGAACTGTGCCGGCAGAATTCAAATCCGAGCATCCGTTCCTCTGGAATTCACTAATATGTATGAAAACGTGTTTTACAGTATTTTGGCTCCCAGAATTGCTGTCGGGAAATGGGGACAAGTATTTCCTACGTGAAATGGCACGAGCAATCGAACTGTGCCGGCAGAATTCAAATCCGAGCATCCGTTCCTCTGGAATTCACTAATATGTATGAAAACGTGTTTTACAGTATTTTGGCTCCCAGAATTGCTGTCGGGAAATGGGGACACGTATTTCCTACGTGAAATGGCACGAGCAATCGAACTGTGCCGGCAGGATTCAAATCCGAGCATCCGTTCCTCTGGAATTCACTAATATGTATGAAAACGTGTTTTACAATATTCTGGCTACCAGGATCGCAATCGGGAAATGAAGACAAGCATTTCCCAAGTAAAATGACACGAGTAATCGAACTATGCCGGCAGAATTCAAATCCGAGCATCCGTTCCTCTGGAATTCCCTAAAATGTATGAAAACGTGTTTTACAGTATTCTGGCTCCCAGGATCGCAATCGGGAAATGAAGACAAGTATTTCCTACGTAAAATGGCACGAGCAATCGAACTGTGCCGGCAGAATTCAAATACGAGCCTCTGTTCCTCTGGTATTCACTAATATGTATGAAAACGTGTTTTACAGTGTTTTGGCTCCCAGAATTGCTGTCGGGAAATGGGGATAAGCATTTCCTACGTAAAATGACACGAGTAATCGAACTGTGCCGGCAGAATTCAAATCCGAGCCTCCGTTCCTCTGGAATTCACAAATATGTATGAAAACGTGTTTTACACAATTTTGGCACCCAGGATCGCTATCGGGAAATGGGAACAAGCATTTTCTGCGTAAAATGACACGACTAATCGAATGCTGTCGGCAGAATTCAAATCCGAGCCTCCGTTCCTCTGGAATTCCCTAAAATGTATGAAAACGTGTTTTACACTATTCTGGCTCCCAGGATCGCAATCGGGAAATGAAGACAAGTATTTCCTACGTAAAATGACACGAGTAATCGAACTGTGGCGGCAGAATTCAAATCCGAGCCTCTGTTACTCTGGAATTCACAAATATGCATGAAAACGTGTTTTACAGTATTCTGGCTCCCAGGATCGCTATCAGGAAATGGAAGCAAGCATTTCCTACGTAAAATGACACGAGTAATCGAACTGTGCCGGCACAATTGAAATCCGAGCCTCCGTTCCTCTGGAATTCACTAAAATGTATGGAAACGTGTTTTACAGTATTCTGGCTCCCAGGATCGCAATCGGGAAATGAAGACAAGTATTTCCTACGTAAAATGACACGAGTAATCGAACTGTGCCGGCACAATTCAAATCCGAGCCTCCGTTCCTCTGGAATTCACAAATATGTATGAAAACGTGTTTTACAATATTCTGGCTCCCAGGATCGCAATCGGGAAATGAAGACAAGTATTTCCTACGTGAAATGGCACGAGCAATCGAACTGTGCCGACAGAATTCAAATCCGAGCATCCGTTCCTCTGGAATTCACTAATATGTATGAAAACGTGTTTTACAATAATCTGGCTCCCAGGATCGCAATCGGGAAATGAAGACAAGTATTTCCTACGTGAAATGGCACGAGCAATCGAACTGTGCCGACAGAATTCAAATCCGAGCATCCGTTCCTCTGGAATTCACTAATATGTATGAAAACGTGTTTTACAATATTCTGGCTTCCAGGATCGCAATCGGGAAATGAAGACAAGTATTTCCTACGTAAAATGGCACGAGCAATCGAACTGTGCCGGCAGAATTCAAATACGAGCCTCTGTTCCTCTGGAATTCACTAATATGTATGAAAACGTGTTTTACAATATTCTGGCTACCAGGATCGCAATCGGAAAATGAAGACAAGCATTTCCCAAGTAAAATGACACGAGTAATCGAACTATGCCGGCAGAATTCAAATCCGAGCATCCGTTCCTCTGGAATTCCCTAAAATGTATGAAAACGTGTTTTACAGTATTCTGGCTCCCAGGATCGCAATCGGGAAATGAAGACAAGTATTTCCTACGTAAAATGACACGAGTAATCGAACTGTGCCGGCACAATTCAAATCCGAGCCTCCGTTCCTCTGGAATTCACAAATATGTATGAAAACGTGTTTTACACAATTTTGGCACCCAGGATCGCTATCGGGAAATGGGAACAAGCATTTTCTGCGTAAAATGACACGACTAATCGAATGCTGTCGGCAGAATTCAAATCCGAGCCTCCGTTCCTCTGGAATTCCCTAAAATGTATGAAAACGTGTTTTACACTATTCTGGCTCCCAGGATCGCAATCGGGAAATGAAGACAAGTATTTCCTACGTAAAATGACACGAGTAATCGAACTGTGCCGGCACAATTCAAATCCGAGCCTCCGTTCCTCTGGAATTCACAAATATGTATGAAAACGTGTTTTACACAATTTTGGCACCCAGGATCGCTATCGGGAAATGGGAACAAGCATTTTCTGCGTAAAATGACACGACTAATCGAATGCTGTCGGCAGAATTCAAATCCGAGCCTCCGTTCCTCTGGAATTCCCTAAAATGTATGAAAACGTGTTTTACACTATTCTGGCTCCCAGGATCGCAATCGGGAAATGAAGACAAGTATTTCCTACGTAAAATGACACGAGTAATCGAACTGTGCCGGCAGAGTTCAAATACGAGCCTCTGTTCCTCTGGTATTCACTAATATGTATGAAAACGTGTTTTACAGTATTTTGGCTCCCAGAATTGCTGTCGGGAAATGGGGACAAGTATTTCCTACGTAAAATGGCACGAGCAATCGAACTGTGCCGGCAGAATTCAAATCCGAGCATCCGTTCCTCTGGAATTCCCTAAAATGTATGAAAACGTGTTTTACAGTATTCTGGCTCCCAGGATCGTTATCAAGAAATAGAAATAAGCATTTCCTACGTAAAATGACACGAGTAATCGAACTGTGCCAGCAGAATTCAAATCCGAGCCGCCGTTCCTCTGGAATTCACCACTATGTATGAAAACGTGTTTTACAGTATTCTGGCTCCCAGGATGGCAATCGAGAAATGAAGACAAGTATTTCCTACGTAAAATGGCACGAGTAATCGAACTGTGCCGGCAGGATTCAAATCCGAGCATCCGTTCCTCTGAAATCCACTAAAATGTATGAAAACGTGTTTTACAGTATTCTGGCTCCCAGGATCGCAATCGGGAAATGGAAACAAGCATTTCCCATGTAAAATGACACGAGTAATCGAACTGTGCCGGCAGAATTCAAATCCGAGCATCCGTTCCTCTGGAATTCACTAATATGTATGAAAACGTGTTTTACAGTATTTGGGCTCCCAGTATCGCTATCGGGAAATGGGAACAAGCACTTCCTGCGTAAATTGACACGAGTAATCGAACTGTGCCGGCAGAATTCAAATCCGAGCCTCCGTTCTTCTGGAAATCACAAATAGGCATGAAAACGTGTTTTACAGTATTCTGGCTCCCAGGATCGCTATCAGGAAATGGAAGCAAGCATTTCCTACGTAAAATGACACGAGTAATCGAACTGTGCCGGCAGAATTGAAATCCGAGCCTCCGTTCCTCTGGAATTCACTAAAATGTATGGAAACGTGTTTTACAGTATTCTGGCTCTCAGGATCGCAATCGGGAAATGAAGACAAGTATTTCCTACGTAAAATGGCACGAGCAATCGAACTGTGCCGGCAGAATTCCAATACGAGCCTCTGTTCCTCTGGTATTCACTAATATGTATGAAAACGTGTTTTACAGTATTTTGGCTCCCAGAATTGCTGTCGGGAAATAGGGACAAGTATTTCCTACGTGAAATGGCACGAGCAATCGAACTGTGCCGACAGAATTCAAATCCGAGCATCCGTTCCTCTGGAATGCACTAATATGTATGAAAACGTGTTTTACAATATTCTGGCTCCCAGGATCGCAATCGGGAAATGAAGACAAGTATTTCCTACGTAAAATGGCACGAGCAATCGAACTGTGCCGGCAGAATTCAAATACGAGCCTCTGTTCCTCTGGTATTCACTAATATGTATGAAAACGTGTTTTACAGTATTTTGGCTCCCAGAATTGCTGTCGGGAAATGGGGACAAGTATTTCCTACGTGAAATGGCACGAGCAATCGAACTGTGCCGGCAGAATTCAAATCCGAGCATCCGTTCCTCTGGAATTCACTAATATGTATGAAAACGTGTTTTACAGTATTTTGGCTCCCAGAATTGCTGTCGGGAAATGGGGACAAGTATTTCCTACGTGAAATGGCACGAGCAATCGAACTGTGCCGGCAGAATTCAAATCCGAGCATCCGTTCCTCTGGAATTCACTAATATGTATGAAAACGTGTTTTACAGTATTTTGGCTCCCAGAATTGCTGTCGGGAAATGGGGACACGTATTTCCTACGTGAAATGGCACGAGCAATCGAACTGTGCCGGCAGGATTCAAATCCGAGCATCCGTTCCTCTGGAATTCACTAATATGTATGAAAACGTGTTTTACAATATTCTGGCTACCAGGATCGCAATCGGAAAATGAAGACAAGCATTTCCCAAGTAAAATGACACGAGTAATCGAACTGTGCCGGCAGAATTCAAATCCGAGCATCCGTTCCTCTGGAATTCACTAAAATGTATGAAAACGTGTTTTACAGTATTCTGGCTCCCAGGATCGCAATCGGGAAATGAAGACAAGTATTTCCTACGTAAAATGGCACGAGCAATCGAACTGTGCCGGCAGAATTCAAATACGAGCCTCTGTTCCTCTGGTATTCACTAATATGTATGAAAACGTGTTTTACAGTGTTTTGGCTCCCAGAATTGCTGTCGGGAAATGGGGATAAGCATTTCCTACGTAAAATGACACGAGTAATCGAACTGTGCCGGCAGAATTCAAATCGGAGCCTCCGTTCCTCAGGAATTCCCTAAAATGTATGAAAACGTCTTTTACAGTATTCTGGCTCCCAGGATGGCAATCGAGAAATGAAGACAAGTATTTCCTACGTAAAATGGCACGAGCAATCGAACTGTGCCGGCAGAATTCAAATACGAGCCTCTGTTCCTCTGGTATTCACTAATATGTATGAAAACGTGTCTTACAGTATTTTGGCTCCCAGAATTGCTGTCGGGAAATGGGGACAAGTATTTCCTGCGTAAAATGACACGACTAATCGAATGCTGTCGGCAGAATTGAAATCCGAGCCTCCGTTCCTCTGGAATTCACTAAAATGTATGGAAACGTGTTTTACGGTATTCTGGCTCTCAGGATCGCAATCGGGAAATGAAGACAAGTATTTCCTACGTAAAATGACACGAGTAATCGAACTGTGCCGGCAGAGTTCAAATACGAGCCTCTGTTCCTCTGGTATTCACTAATATGTATGAAAACGTGTTTTACAGTATTCTGGCTCCCAGGATCGTTATCAAGAAATAGAAATAAGCATTTCCTACGTAAAATGACACGAGTAATCGAACTGTGCCAGCAGAATTCAAATCCGAGCCGCCGTTCCTCTGGAATTCACTAATATGTATGAAAACGTGTTTTACAGTATTCTGGCTCCCAGGATGGCAATCGAGAAATGAAGACAAGTATTTCCTACGTAAAATGGCACGAGTAATCGAACTGTGCCGGCAGGATTCAAATCCGAGCATCCGTTCCTCTGAAATCCACTAAAATGTATGAAAACGTGTTTTACAGTATTCTGGCTCCCAGGATCGCAATCGGCAAATGGAAACAAGCATTTCCCATGTAAAATGACACGAGTAATCGAACTGTGCCGGCAGAATTCAAATCCGAGCATCCGTTCCTCTGGAATTCACTAATATGTATGAAAACGTCTTTTACAGTATTCTGGCTCCCAGGATGGCAATCGAGAAATGAAGACAAATATTTCCTACGTAAAATGGCACGAGCAATCGAACTGTGCCGGCAGAATTCAAATACGAGCCTCTGTTCCTCTGGTATTCACTAATATGTATGAAAACGTGTTTTACAGTATTTTGGCTCCCAGAATTGCTGTCGGGAAATGAAGACAAGTATTTCCTACGTAAAATGACACGAGTAATCGAACTGTGCCGGCAGAGTTCACATACGAGCCTCTGTTCCTCTGGTATTCACTAATATGTATGAAAACGTGTTTTACAGTATTTTGGCTCCCAGAATTGCTGTCGGGAAATGGGGACAAGCATTTCCTACGTAAAATGACACGAGTAATCGAACTGTGCCGGCAGAATTCAAATCCGAGCATCCGTTCCTCTGGAATTCACTAATATGTATGAAAACGTGTTTTACAGTCTTCTGGCTCCCAGGATGGCAATCGAGAAATGAAGACAAGCATTTCCTACGTAAAATGACACGAGTAATCGAACTGTGCCGGCAGAATTCAAATCCGAGCATCCGTTCCTCTGAAATCCACTAAAATGTATGAAAACGTGTTTTACAGTATTCTGGCTCCCAGGATCGCAATCGGGAAATGGAAACAAGCATTTCCCATGTAAAATGACACGAGTAATCGAACTGTGCCGGCAGAATTCAAATCCGAGCATCCGTTCCTCTGGAATTCACTAATATGTATGAAAACGTCTTTTACAGTATTCTGGCTCCCAGGATGGCAATCGAGAAATGAAGACAAGTATTTCCTACGTAAAATGGCACGAGCAATCGAACTGTGCCGGCAGAATTCAAATACGAGCCTCTGTTCCTCTGGTATTCACTAATATGTATGAAAACGTGTTTTACAGTATTTTGGCTCCCAGAATTGCTGTCGGGAAATGAAGACAAGTATTTCCTACGTAAAATGGCACGAGTAATCGAACTGTGCCGGCAGGATTCAAATCCGAGCATCCGTTCCTCTGAAATCCACTAAAATGTATGAAAACGTGTTTTACAGTATTCTGGCTCCCAGGATCGCAATCGGGAAATGGAAACAAGCATTTCCCATGTAAAATGACACGAGTAATCGAACTGTGCCGGCAGAATTCAAATCCGAGCATCCGTTCCTCTGGAATTCACTAATATGTATGAAAACGTCTTTTACAGTATTCTGGCTCCCAGGATGGCAATCGAGAAATGAAGACAAGTATTTCCTACGTAAAATGGCACGAGCAATCGAACTGTGCCGGCAGAATTCAAATACGAGCCTCTGTTCCTCTGGTATTCACTAATATGTATGAAAACGTGTTTTACAGTATTTTGGCTCCCAGAATTGCTGTCGGGAAATGGGGACAAGCATTTCCTACGTAAAATGACACGAGTAATCGAACTGTGCCGGCAGAATTCCATTCCGAGCCTCCGTTCCTCTGGAATTCACTAATATGTATGAAAACGTGTTTTACAGTATTCTGGCTCTCAGGATCGCAATCGGGAAATGGAAACAAGCATTTCCCATGTAAAATGACACGAGTAATCGAGCTGTGCCGGCAGAATTCAAATCCGAGCATCCGTTCCTCTGGAATTCACTAAAATGTATGAAAACGTGTTTTACAGTATTCTAGCTCCCAGGATCGCTATCAGGAAATGGGAACAAGCATTTCCTGTGTAAAATGACACGAGTAATCGAACTGTGCCGGCAGAATTCAAATCCGAGCATCCGTTCCTCTGGAATTCACTAATATGTATGAAAACGTCTTTTACAGTATTCTGGCTCCCAGGATGGCAATCGAGAAATGAAGACAAGTATTTCCTACGTAAAATGGCACGAGCAATCGAACTGTGCCGGCAGAATTCAAACCCGAGCATCCGTTCTTCCGAAATTCACTAATATGTATGAAAACGTGTTTTACAATATTCTGGCTACCAGGATCGCAATCGGAAAATGAAGACAAGCATTTCCCAAGTAAAACGACACGAGTAATCGAACTATGCCGGCAGAATTCAAATCCGAGCATCCGTTCCTCTGGAATTCCCTAAAATGTATGAAAACGTGTTTTACAGTATTCTGGCTACCAGGATCGCAATCGGGAAATGAAGACAAGTATTTCCTACGTAAAATGACACGAGTAATCGAACTGTGCCGGCACAATTCAAATCCGAGCCTCCGTTCCTCTGGAATTCACAAATATGTATGAAAACGTGTTTTACAATATTCTGGCTCCCAGGATCGCTATCAGGAAATGGAAGCAAGCATTTCCTACGTAAAATGACACGAGTAATCGAACTGTGCCGGCAGAATTGAAATCCGAGCCTCCGTTCCTCTGGAATTCACTAAAATGTATGGAAACGTGTTTTACAGTATTCTGGCTCTCAGGATCGCAATCGGGAAATGAAGACAAGTATTTCCTACGTAAAATGACACGAGTAATCGAGCTGTGCCGGCAGAATTCAAATCCGAGCATCCGTTCCTCTGGAATTCACTAAAATGTATGAAAACGTGTTTTACAGTATTCTAGCTCCCAGGATCGCTATCAGGAAATGGGAACAACCATTTCCTGTGTAAAATGACACGAGTAATCGAATGCTGTCGGCAGAATTCAAATCCGAGCCTCTGTTACTCTGGAATTCACTAATATGTATGAAAACGTGTTTTACAGTATTCTGGCTCCCAGGATGGCAATCGAGAAATGAAGACAAGTATTTCCTACGTAAAATGGCACGAGTAATCGAACTGTGCCGGCAGGATTCAAATCCGAGCATCCGTTCCTCTGAAATCCACTAAAATGTATGAAAACGTGTTTTACAGTATTCTGGCTCCCAGGATCGCAATCGGGAAATGGAAACAAGCATTTCCCATGTAAAATGACACGAGTAATCGAACTGTGCCGGCAGAATTCAAATCCGAGCATCCGTTCCTCTGGAATTCACTAATATGTATGAAAACGTCTTTTACAGTATTCTGGCTCCCAGGATGGCAATCGAGAAATGAAGACAAGTATTTCCTACGTAAAATGGCACGAGCAATCGAACTGTGCCGGCAGAATTCAAATACGAGCCTCTGTTCCTCTGGTATTCACTAATATGTATGAAAACGTGTTTTACAGTATTTTGGCTCCCAGAATTGCTGTCGGGAAATGAAGACAAGTATTTCCTACGTAAAATGGCACGAGTAATCGAACTGTGCCGGCAGGATTCAAATCCGAGCATCCGTTCCTCTGAAATCCACTAAAATGTATGAAAACGTGTTTTACAGTATTCTGGCTCCCAGGATCGCAATCGGGAAATGGAAACAAGCATTTCCCATGTAAAATGACACGAGTAATCGAACTGTGCCGGCAGAATTCAAATCCGAGCATCCGTTCCTCTGGAATTCACTAATATGTATGAAAACGTCTTTTACAGTATTCTGGCTCCCAGGATGGCAATCGAGAAATGAAGACAAGTATTTCCTACGTAAAATGGCACGAGCAATCGAACTGTGCCGGCAGAATTCAAATACGAGCCTCTGTTCCTCTGGTATTCACTAATATGTATGAAAACGTGTTTTACAGTATTTTGGCTCCCAGAATTGCTGTCGGGAAATGGAGACAAGCATTTCCTACGTAAAATGACACGAGTAATCGAACTGTGCCGGCAGAATTCCATTCCGAGCCTCCGTTCCTCTGGAATTCACTAATATGTATGAAAACGTGTTTTACAGTATTCTGGCTCTCAGGATCGCAATCGGGAAATGGAAACAAGCATTTCCCATGTAAAATGACACGAGTAATCGAGCTGTGCCGGCAGAATTCAAATCCGAGCATCCGTTCCTCTGGAATTCACTAAAATGTATGAAAACGTGTTTTACAGTATTCTAGCTCCCAGGATCGCTATCAGGAAATGGGAACAAGCATTTCCTGTGTAAAATGACACGAGTAATCGAACTGTGCCGGCAGAATTCAAATCCGAGCATCCGTTCCTCTGGAATTCACTAATATGTATGAAAACGTGTTTTACAGTATTCTGGCTCCCAGGATGGCAATCGAGAAATGAAGACAAGTATTTCCTACGTAAAATGGCACGAGCAATCGAACTGTGCCGGCAGAATTCAAACCCGAGCATCCGTTCTTCCGAAATTCACTAATATGTATGAAAACGTGTTTTACAATATTCTGGCTACCAGGATCGCAATCGGAAAATGAAGACAAGCATTTCCCAAGTAAAACGACACGAGTAATCGAACTGTGCCGGCAGAATTCAAATCCGAGCATCCGTTCCTCTGGAATTCCCTAAAATGTATGAAAACGTGTTTTACAGTATTCTGGCTACCAGGATCGCAATCGGGAAATGAAGACAAGTATTTCCTACGTAAAATGACACGAGTAATCGAACTGTGCCGGCACAATTCAAATCCGAGCCTCCGTTCCTCTGGAATTCACAAATATGTATGAAAACGTGTTTTACAATATTCTGGCTCCCAGGATCGCTATCAGGAAATGGAAGCAAGCATTTCCTACGTAAAATGACACGAGTAATCGAACTGTGCCGGCAGAATTGAAATCCGAGCCTCCGTTCCTCTGGAATTCACTAAAATGTATGGAAACGTGTTTTACAGTATTCTGGCTCTCAGGATCGCAATCGGGAAATGAAGACAAGTATTTCCTACGTAAAATGACACGAGTAATCGAGCTGTGCCGGCAGAATTCAAATCCGAGCATCCGTTCCTCTGGAATTCACTAAAATGTATGAAAACGTGTTTTACAGTATTCTAGCTCCCAGGATCGCTATCAGGAAATGGGAACAACCATTTCCTGTGTAAAATGACACGAGTAATCGAATGCTGTCGGCAGAATTCAAATCCGAGCCTCTGTTACTCTGGAATTCACAAATATGCATGAAAACGTGTTTTACAGTATTCTGGCTCCCAGGATCGCTATCAGGAAATGGAAGCAAGCATTTCCTACGTAAAATGACACGAGTAATCGAACTGTGCCGGCAGAATTGAAATCCGAGCCTCCGTTCCTCTGGAATTCACTAAAATGTATGGAAACGTGTTTTACAGTATTCTGGCTCTCAGGATCGCAATCGGGAAATGAAGACAAGTATTTCCTACGTAAAATGACACGAGTAATCGAACTGTGCCGACAGAGTTCAAATACGAGCCTCTGTTCCTCTGGTATTCACTAATATGTATGAAAACGTGTTTTACAGTATTTTGGCTCCCAGAATTGCTGTCGGGAAATGGGGACAAGCATTTCCTACGTAAAATGACACGAGTAATCGAACTGTGCCGGCAGAATTCAAATCGGAGCCTCCGTTCCTCTGGAATTCCCTAAAATGTATGAAAACGTCTTTTGGAGTATTCTGGCTCCCAGGATGGCAATCGAGAAATGAAGACAAGTATTTGCTACGTAAAATGGCACGAGCAATCGAACTGTGCCGGCAGAATTCAAATACGAGCCTCTGTTCCTCTGGTATTCACTAATATGTATGAAAACGTGTTTTACAGTATTTTGGCTCCCAGAATTGCTGTCGAGAAATGAAGACAAGCATTTCCCATGTAAAATGACACGAGTAACCGAGCTGTGCCGGCAGAATTCAAATCCGAGCCTCCGTTCCTCTGGAATTCACTAATATGTATGAAAACGTGTTTTACAGTATTCTGGCTCCCAGGATGGCAATCGAGAAATGAAGACAAGTATTTCCTACGTAAAATGGCACGAGTAATCGAACTGTGCCGGCAGAATTCAAATCCGAGCCGCCGTTCCTCTGAAATCCACTAAAATGTATGAAAACGTGTTTTACAGTATTCTGGCGCCCAGGATCGCAATCGGGATATGAAAAGAAGTATTTACTACGTAAAATGACACGAGTAATCGAACTGTGCCGGCAGAATTCAAATCCGAGCCTCTGTTCCTCTGGAATTCACTAATATGTATGAAAACGTGTTTTACAGTATTCTGGCTCCCAGGATGGCAATCGAGAAATGAAGACAAGTACTTCCTACGTAAAATGGCACGAGCAATCGAACTGTGCCGGCAGAATTCAAACCCGAGCATCCGTTCGCTATCAGGAAATGGGAACAAGCATTTCCTGTGTAAAATGACACGAGTAATCGAATGCTGTCGGCAGAATTCAAATCCGAGCCTCTGTTACTCTGGAATTCACAAATATGCATGAAAACGTGTTTTACAGTATTCTGGCTCCCAGGATCGCTATCAGGAAATGGAAGCAAGCATTTCCTACGTAAAATGACACGAGTAATCGAACTGTGCCGGCAGAATTCAAATCGGAGCCTCCGTTCCTCTGGAATTCCCTAAAATGTATGAAAACGTCTTTTAGAGTATTCTGGCTCCCAGGATGGCAATCGAGAAATGAAGACAAGTATTTGCTACGTAAAATGGCACGAGCAATCGAACTGTGCCGGCAGAATTCAAATACGAGCCTCTGTTCCTCTGGTATTCACTAATATGTATGAAAACGTGTTTTACAGTATTTTGGTTCCCAGAATTGCTGTCGGGAAATGGGGACAAGTATTTCCTACGTGAAAAGGCACGAGTAATCGAACTGTGCCGGCAGAGTTCAAATACGAGCCTCTGTTCCTCTGGTATTCACTAATATGTATGAAAACGTGTTTTACAGTATTTTGGCTCCCAGAATTGCTGTCGGGAAATGGGAACAAGCATTTCCTGTGTAAAATGACACGAGTAATCGAATGCTGTCGGCAGAATTCAAATCCGAGCCTCTGTTACTCTGGAATTCACAAATATGCATGAAAACGTGTTTTACAGTATTCTGGCTCCCAGGATCGCTATCAGGAAATGGAAGCAAGCATTTCCTACGTAAAATGACACGAGTAATCGAACTGTGCCGGCAGAATTGAAATCCGAGCCTCCGTTCCTCTGGAATTCACTAAAATGTATGGAAACGTGTTTTACAGTATTCTGGCTCTCAGGATCGCAATCGGGAAATGAAGACAAGTATTTCCTACGTAAAATGACACGAGTAATCGAACTGTGCCGGCAGAGTTCAAATACGAGCCTCTGTTCCTCTGGAATTCACTAATATGTATGAAAACGTGTTTTACAGTATTCTGGCTCCCAGGATGGGAATCGAGAAATGAAGACAAGCATTTCCCATGTAAAATGACACGAGTAATCGAGCTGTGCCGGCAGAATTCAAATCCGAGCCTCTGTTCCTCTGGAATTCACTAATATGTATGAAAACGTGTTTTACAGTATTCTGGCTCCCAGGATGGGAATCGAGAAATGAAGACAAGCATTTCCCATGTAAAATGACACGAGTAATCGAGCTGTGCCGGCAGAATTCAAATCCGAGCCTCCGTTCCTCTGGAATTCACTAATATGTATGAAAACGTGTTTTACAGTATTTTGGCTCCCAGAATTGCTGTCGGGAAATGGGGACAAGTATTTCCTACGTAAAATGGCACGAGCAATCGAACTGTGCCGGCAGAATTCAAATCCGAGCATCCGTTCCTCTGGAATTCCCTAAAATGTATGAAAACGTGTTTTACAGTATTCTGGCTCCCAGGATCGTTATCAAGAAATAGAAATAAGCATTTCCTACGTAAAATGACACGAGTAATCGAACTGTGCCAGCAGAATTCAAATCCGAGCCGCCGTTCCTCTGGAATTCACTAATATGTATGAAAACGTGTTTTACAGTATTTGGGCTCCCAGTATCGCTATCGGGAAATGGGAACAAGCACTTCCTGCGTAAATTGACACGAGTAATCGAACTGTGCCGGCAGAATTCAAATCCGAGCCTCCGTTCTTCTGGAAATCACAAATATGCATGAAAACGTGTTTTACAGTATTCTGGCTCCCAGGATCGCTATCAGGAAATGGAAGCAAGCATTTCCTACGTAAAATGACACGAGTAATCGAACTGTGCCGGCAGAATTGAAATCCGAGCCTCCGTTCCTCTGGAATTCACTAAAATGTATGGAAACGTGTTTTACAGTATTCTGGCTCTCAGGATCGCAATCGGGAAATGAAGACAAGTATTTCCTACGTAAAATGGCACGAGCAATCGAACTGTGCCGGCAGAATTCAAATACGAGCCTCTGTTCCTCTGGTATTCACTAATATGTATGAAAACGTGTTTTACAGTATTTTGGCTCCCAGAATTGCTGTCGGGAAATGGGGACAAGTATTTCCTACGTGAAATGGCACGAGCAATCGAACTGTGCCGGCAGAATTCAAATCCGAGCATCCGTTCCTCTGGAATTCACTAATATGTATGAAAACGTGTTTTACAGTATTTTGGCTCCCAGAATTGCTGTCGGGAAATGGGGACAAGTATTTCCTACGTAAAATGGCACGAGCAATCGAACTGTGCCGGCAGAATTCAAATCCGAGCATCCGTTCCTCTGGAATTCACTAATATGTATGAAAACGTGTTTTACAGTATTTTGGCTCCCAGAATTGCTGTCGGGAAATGGGGACACGTATTTCCTACGTGAAATGGCACGAGCAATCGAACTGTGCCGGCAGGATTCAAATCCGAGCATCCGTTCCTCTGGAATTCACTAATATGTATGAAAACGTGTTTTACAATATTCTGGCTACCAGGATCGCAATCGGAAAATGAAGACAAGCATTTCCCAAGTAAAATGACACGAGTAATCGAACTATGCCGGCAGAATTCAAATCCGAGCATCCGTTCCTCTGGAATTCCCTAAAATGTATGAAAACGTGTTTTACAGTATTCTGGCTCCCAGGATCGCAATCGGGAAATGAAGACAAGTATTTCCTACGTAAAATGGCACGAGCAATCGAACTGTGCCGGCAGAATTCAAATACGAGCCTCTGTTCCTCTGGTATTCACTAATATGTATGAAAACGTGTTTTACAGTGTTTTGGCTCCCAGAATTGCTGTCGGGAAATGGGGATAAGCAATTGCTACGTAAAATGACACGAGTAATCGAACTGTGCCGGCAGAATTCAAATCGGAGCCTCCGTTCCTCAGGAATTCCCTAAAATGTATGAAAACGTCTTTTACAGTATTCTGGCTCCCAGGATGGCAATCGAGAAATGAAGACAAGTATTTCCTACGTAAAATGGCACGAGCAATCGAACTGTGCCGGCAGAATTCAAATACGAGCCTCTGTTCCTCTGGTATTCACTAATATGTATGAAAACGTGTTTTACAGTATTTTGGCTCCCAGAATTGCTGTCGGGAAATGGGGACAAGTATTTCCTGCGTAAAATGACACGACTAATCGAATGCTGTCGGCAGAATTGAAATCCGAGCCTCCGTTCTTCTGGAATTCACTAAAATGTATGGAAACGTGTTTTACGGTATTCTGGCTCTCAGGATCGCAATCGGGAAATGAAGACAAGTATTTCCTACGTAAAATGACACGAGTAATCGAACTGTGCCGGCAGAGTTCAAATACGAGCCTCTGTTCCTCTGGTATTCACTAATATGTATGAAAACGTGTTTTACAGTATTTTGGCTCCCAGAATTGCTGTCGGGAAATGGGGACAAGCATTTCCTACGTAAAATGACACGAGTAATCGAACTGTACCGGCAGAATTCAAATCCGAGCATCCGTTCCTCTGGAATTCACTAATATGTATGAAAACGTTTTTTACAGTATTCTGGCTCCCAGGATGGCAATCGAGAAATGAAGACAAGTATTTCCTACGTAAAATGGCACGAGCAATCGAACTGTGCCGGCAGAATTCAAATACGAGCCTCTGTTCCTCTGGTATTCACTAATATGTATGAAAACGTGTTTTACAGTGTTTTGGCTCCCAGAATTGCTGTCGGGAAATGGGGATAAGCATTTCCTACGTAAAATGACACGAGTAATCGAACTGTGCCGGCAGAATTCAAATCGGAGCCTCCGTTCCTCAGGAATTCCCTAAAATGTATGAAAACGTCTTTTACAGTATTCTGGCTCCCAGGATGGCAATCGAGAAATGAAGACAAGTATTTCCTACGTAAAATGGCACGAGCAATCGAACTGTGCCGGCAGAATTCAAATACGAGCCTCTGTTCCTCTGGTATTCACTAATATGTATGAAAACGTGTTTTACAGTATTTTGGCTCCCAGAATTGCTGTCGGGAAATGGGGACAAGTATTTCCTGCGTAAAATGACACGACTAATCGAATGCTGTCGGCAGAATTGAAATCCGAGCCTCCGTTCCTCTGGAATTCACTAAAATGTATGGAAACGTGTTTTACGGTATTCTGGCTCTCAGGATCGCAATCGGGAAATGAAGACAAGTATTTCCTACGTAAAATGACACGAGTAATCGAACTGTGCCGGCAGAGTTCAAATACGAGCCTCTGTTCCTCTGGTATTCACTAATATGTATGAAAACGTGTTTTACAGTATTTTGGCTCCCAGAATTGCTGTCGGGAAATGGGGACAAGCATTTCCTACGTAAAATGACACGAGTAATCGAACTGTACCGGCAGAATTCAAATCCGAGCATCCGTTCCTCTGGAATTCACTAATATGTATGAAAACGTTTTTTACAGTATTCTGGCTCCCAGGATGGCAATCGAGAAATGAAGACAAGTATTTCCTACGTAAAATGGCACGAGTAATCGAACTGTGCCGGCAGGATTCAAATCCGAGCATCCGTTCCTCTGAAATCCACTAAAATGTATGAAAACGTGTTTTACAGTATTCTGGCTCCCAGGATCGCAATCGGCAAATGGAATCAAGCATTTCCCATGTAAAATGACACGAGTAATCGAACTGTGCCGGCAGAATTCAAATCCGAGCATCCGTTCCTCTGGAATTCACTAATATGTATGAAAACGTCTTTTACAGTATTCTGGCTCCCAGGATGGCAATCGAGAAATGAAGACAAATATTTCCTACGTAAAATGGCACGAGCAATCGAACTGTGCCGGCAGAATTCAAATACGAGCCTCTGTTCCTCTGGTATTCACTAATATGTATGAAAACGTGTTTTACAGTATTTTGGCTCCCAGAATTGCTGTCGGGAAATGAAGACAAGTATTTCCTACGTAAAATGACACGAGTAATCGAACTGTGCCGGCAGAGTTCAAATACGAGCCTCTGTTCCTCTGGTATTCACTAATATGTATGAAAACGTGTTTTACAGTATTTTGGCTCCCAGAATTGCTGTCGGGAAATGGGGACAAGCATTTCCTACGTAAAATGACACGAGTAATCGAACTGTACCGGCAGAATTCAAATCCGAGCATCCGTTCCTCTGGAATTCACTAATATGTATGAAAACGTGTTTTACAGTCTTCTGGCTCCCAGGATGGCAATCGAGAAATGAAGACAAGCATTTCCTACGTAAAATGACACGAGTAATCGAACTGTGCCGGCAGGATTCAAATCCGAGCATCCGTTCCTCTGAAATCCACTAAAATGTATGAAAACGTGTTTTACAGTATTCTGGCTCCCAGGATCGCAATCGGGAAATGGAAACAAGCATTTCCCATGTAAAATGACACGAGTAATCGAACTGTGCCGGCAGAATTCAAATCCGAGCATCCGTTCCTCTGGAATTCACTAATATGTATGAAAACGTCTTTTACAGTATTCTGGCTCCCAGGATGGCAATCGAGAAATGAAGACAAGTATTTCCTACGTAAAATGGCACGAGCAATCGAACTGTGCCGGCAGAATTCAAATACGAGCCTCTGTTCCTCTGGTATTCACTAATATGTATGAAAACGTGTTTTACAGTATTTTGGCTCCCAGAATTGCTGTCGGGAAATGGGGACAAGCATTTCCTACGTAAAATGACACGAGTAATCGAACTGTGCCGGCAGAATTCCAATCCGAGCCTCCGTTCCTCTGGAATTCACTAATATGTATGAAAACGTGTTTTACAGTATTCTGGCTCCCAGGATCGCAATCGGGAAATGGAAACAAGCATTTCCCATGTAAAATGACACGAGTAATCGAGCTGTGCCGGCAGAATTCAAATCCGAGCATCCGTTCCTCTGGAATTCACTAAAATGTATGAAAACGTGTTTTACAGTATTCTAGCTCCCAGGATCGCTATCAGGAAATGGGAACAAGCATTTCCTGTGTAAAATGACACGAGTAATCGAACTGTGCCGGCAGAATTCAAATCCGAGCATCCGTTCCTCTGGAATTCACTAATATGTATGAAAACGTCTTTTACAGTATTCTGGCTCCCAGGATGGCAATCGAGAAATGAAGACAAGTATTTCCTACGTAAAATGGCACGAGCAATCGAACTGTGCCGGCAGAATTCAAACCCGAGCATCCGTTCTTCCGAAATTCACTAATATGTATGAAAACGTGTTTTACAATATTCTGGCTACCAGGATCGCAATCGGAAAATGAAGACAAGCATTTCCCAAGTAAAACGACACGAGTAATCGAACTATGCCGGCAGAATTCAAATCCGAGCATCCGTTCCTCTGGAATTCCCTAAAATGTATGAAAACGTGTTTTACAGTATTCTGGCTACCAGGATCGCAATCGGGAAATGAAGACAAGTATTTCCTACGTAAAATGACACGAGTAATCGAACTGTGCCGGCACAATTCAAATCCGAGCCTCCGTTCCTCTGGAATTCACTAATATGTATGAAAACGTGTTTTACAATATTCTGGCTCCCAGGATCGCTATCAGGAAATGGAAGCAAGCATTTCCTACGTAAAATGACACGAGTAATCGAACTGTGCCGGCAGAATTGAAATCCGAGCCTCCGTTCCTCTGGAATTCACTAAAATGTATGGAAACGTGTTTTACAGTATTCTGGCTCTCAGGATCGCAATCGGGAAATGAAGACAAGTATTTCCTACGTAAAATGACACGAGTAATCGAGCTGTGCCGGCAGAATTCAAATCCGAGCATCCGTTCCTCTGGAATTCACTAAAATGTATGAAAACGTGTTTTACAGTATTCTAGCTCCCAGGATAGCTATCAGGAAATGGGAACAACCATTTCCTGTGTAAAATGACACGAGTAATCGAATGCTGTCGGCAGAATTCAAATCCGAGCCTCTGTTACTCTGGAATTCACAAATATGCATGAAAACGTGTTTTACAGTATTCTGGCTCCCAGGATCGCTATCAGGAAATGGAAGCAAGCATTTCCTACGTAAAATGACACGAGTAATCGAACTGTGCCGGCAGAATTGAAATCCGAGCCTCCGTTCCTCTGGAATTCACTAAAATGTATGGAAACGTGTTTTACAGTATTCTGGCTCTCAGGATCGCAATCGGGAAATGAAGACAAGTATTTCCTACGTAAAATGACACGAGTAATCGAACTGTGCCGACAGAGTTCAAATACGAGCCTCTGTTCCTCTGGTATTCACTAATATGTATGAAAACGTGTTTTACAGTATTTTGGCTCCCAGAATTGCTGTCGGGAAATGGGGACAAGCATTTCCTACGTAAAATGACACGAGTAATCGAACTGTGCCGGCAGAATTCAAATCGGAGCCTCCGTTCCTCTGGAATTCCCTAAAATGTATGAAAACGTCTTTTAGAGTATTCTGGCTCCCAGGATGGCAATCGAGAAATGAAGACAAGTATTTGCTACGTAAAATGGTACGAGCAATCGAACTGTGCCGGCAGAATTCAAATACGAGCCTCTGTTCCTCTGGTATTCACTAATATGTATGAAAACGTGTTTTACAGTATTTTGGCTCCCAGAATTGCTGTCGAGAAATGAAGACAAGCATTTCCCATGTAAAATGACACGAGTAACCGAGCTGTGCCGGCAGAATTCAAATCCGAGCCTCCGTTCCTCTGGAATTCACTAATATGTATGAAAACGTGTTTTACAGTATTCTGGCTCCCAGGATGGCAATCGAGAAATGAAGACAAGTATTTCCTACGTAAAATGGCACGAGTAATCGAACTGTGCCGGCAGAATTCAAACCCGAGCCGCCGTTCCTCTGAAATCCACTAAAATGTATGAAAACGTGTTTTACAGTATTCTGGCGCCCAGGATCGCAATCGGGATATGAAAAGAAGTATTTACTACGTAAAATGACACGAGTAATCGAACTGTGCCGGCAGAATTCAAATCCGAGCCTCTGTTCCTCTGGAATTCACTAATATGTATGAAAACGTGTTTTACAGTATTCTGGCTCCCAGGATGGCAATCGAGAAATGAAGACAAGTACTTCCTACGTAAAATGGCACGAGCAATCGAACTGTGCCGGCAGAATTCAAACCCGAGCATCCGTTCGCTATCAGGAAATGGGAACAAGCATTTCCTGTGTAAAATGACACGAGTAATCGAATGCTGTCGGCAGAATTCAAATCCGAGCCTCTGTTACTCTGGAATTCACAAATATGCATGAAAACGTGTTTTACAGTATTCTGGCTCCCAGGATCGCTATCAGGAAATGGAAGCAAGCATTTCCTACGTAAAATGACACGAGTAATCGAACTGTGCCGACAGAGTTCAAATACGAGCCTCTGTTCCTCTGGTATTCACTAATATGTATGAAAACGTGTTTTACAGTATTTTGGCTCCCAGAATTGCTGTCGGGAAATGGGGACAAGCATTTCCTACGTAAAATGACACGAGTAATCGAACTGTGCCGGCAGAATTCAAATCGGAGCCTCCGTTCCTCTGGAATTCCCTAAAATGTATGAAAACGTCTTTTAGAGTATTCTGGCTCCCAGGATGGCAATCGAGAAATGAAGACAAGTATTTGCTACGTAAAATGGCACGAGCAATCGAACTGTGCCGGCAGAATTCAAATACGAGCCTCTGTTCCTCTGGTATTCACTAATATGTATGAAAACGTGTTTTACAGTATTTTGGTTCCCAGAATTGCTGTCGGGAAATGGGGACAAGTATTTCCTACGTGAAATGGCACGAGTAATCGAACTGTGCCGGCAGAGTTCAAATACGAGCCTCTGTTCCTCTGGTATTCACTAATATGTATGAAAACGTGTTTTACAGTATTTTGGCTCCCAGAATTGCTGTCGGGAAATGGGGACAAGCATTTCCTACGTAAAATGACACGAGTAATCGAACTGTGCCGGCAGAATTCCATTCCGAGCCTCCGTTCCTCTGGAATTCACTAATATGTATGAAAACGTGTTTTACAGTATTCTGGCTCTCAGGATCGCAATCGGGAAATGGAAACAAGCATTTCCCATGTAAAATGACACGAGTAATCGAGCTGTGCAGGCAGAATTCAAATCCGAGCATCCGTTCCTCTGGAATTCACTAAAATGTATGAAAACGTGTTTTACAGTATTCTAGCTCCCAGGATCGCTATCAGGAAATGGGAACAAGCATTTCCTGTGTAAAATGACACGAGTAATCGAATGCTGTCGGCAGAATTCAAATCCGAGCCTCTGTTACTCTGGAATTCACAAATATGCATGAAAACGTGTTTTACAGTATTCTGGCTCCCAGGATCGCTATCAGGAAATGGAAGCAAGCATTTCCTACGTAAAATGACACGAGTAATCGAACTGTGCCGGCAGAATTGAAATCCGAGCCTCCGTTCCTCTGGAATTCACTAAAATGTATGGAAACGTGTTTTACAGTATTCTGGCTCTCAGGATCGCAATCGGGAAATGAAGACAAGTATTTCCTACGTAAAATGACACGAGTAATCGAACTGTGCCGGCAGAGTTCAAATACGAGCCTCTGTTCCTCTGGAATTCACTAATATGTATGAAAACGTGTTTTACAGTATTCTGGCTCCCAGGATGGGAATCGAGAAATGAAGACAAGCATTTCCCATGTAAAATGACACGAGTAATCGAGCTGTGCCGGCAGAATTCAAATCCGAGCCTCCGTTCCTCTGGAATTCACTAATATGTATGAAAACGTGTTTTACAGTATTCTGGCTCCCAGGATGGCAATCGAGAAATGAAGACAAGTATTTCCTACGTAAAATGGCACGAGTAATCGAACTGTGCCGGCAGAATTCAAATCCGAGCCGCCGTTCCTCTGAAATCCACTAAAATGTATGAAAACGTGTTTTACAGTATTCTGGCGCTCAGGATCGCAATCGGGATATGAAAAGAAGTATTTACTACGTAAAATGACACGAGTAATCGAACTGTGCCGGCAGAATTCAAATCCGAGCCTCCGTTCCTCTGGAATTCTCTAAAATGTATGAAAACGTGTTTTACAGTATTCTGGCTCCCAGCATCGCAATCGCGAAATGAAGACAAGTGTTTCCTACGTAAAATGGCACGAGTAATCGAACTATGCCGGCAGAATTCAAATCCGAGCCTCTGTTCCTCTGGAATTCACTAAAATGTATGAAAACGTGTTTTACAGTATTCTAGCTCCCAGGATCGCTATCAGGAAATGGGAACAAGCATTTCCTGTGTAAAATGACACGAGTAATCGAATGCTGTCGGCAGAATTCAAATCCGAGCCTCTGTTACTCTGGAATTCACAAATATGCATGAAAACGTGTTTTACAGTATTCTGGCTCCCAGGATCGCTATCAGGAAATGGAAGCAAGCATTTCCTACGTAAAATGACACGAGTAATCGAACTGTGCCGGCAGAATTGAAATCCGAGCCTCCGTTCCTCTGGAATTCACTAAAATGTATGGAAACGTGTTTTACAGTATTCTGGCTCTCAGGATCGCAATCGGGAAATGAAGACAAGTATTTCCTACGTAAAATGACACGAGTAATCGAACTGTGCCGGCAGAGTTCACATACGAGCCTCTGTTCCTCTGGTATTCACTAATATGTATGAAAACGTGTTTTACAGTATTTTGGCTCCCAGAATTGCTGTCGGGAAATGGGGACAAGCATTTCCTACGTAAAATGACACGAGTAATCGAACTGTACCGGCAGAATTCAAATCCGAGCATCCGTTCCTCTGGAATTCACTAATATGTATGAAAACGTGTTTTACAGTATTCTGGCTCCCAGGATGGCAATCGAGAAATGAAGACAAGTATTTCCTACGTAAAATGGCACGAGTAATCGAACTGTGCCGGCAGGATTCAAATCCGAGCATCCGTTCCTCTGGAATTCACTAATATGTATGAAAACGTGTTTTACAGTATTTTGGCCCCCAGAATTGCTGTCGGGAAATGGGGACAAGTATTTCCTACGTAAAATGGTACGAGCAATCGAACTGTGCCGGCAGAATTCAAATCCGAGCATCCGTTCCTCTGGAATTCCCTAAAATGTATGAAAACGTGTTTTACAGTATTCTGGCTCCCAGGATCGTTATCAAGAAATAGAAATAAGCATTTCCTACGTAAAATGACACGAGTAATCGAACTGTGCCAGCAGAATTCAAATCCGAGCCTCCGTTCCTCTGGAATTCACTAATATGTATGAAAACGTGTTTTACAGTATTCTGGCTCCCAGGATGGCAATCGAGAAATGAAGACAAGTATTTCCTACGTAAAATGGCACGAGTAATCGAACTGTGCCGGCAGGATTCAAATCCGAGCATCCGTTCCTCTGAAATCCACTAAAATGTATGAAAACGTGTTTTACAGTATTCTGGCTCTCAGGATCGCAATCGGGAAATGGAAACAAGCATTTCCCATGTAAAATGACACGAGTAATCGAGCTGTGCCGGCAGAATTCAAATCCGAGCATCCGTTCCTCTGGAATTCACTAAAATGTATGAAAACGTGTTTTACAGTATTCTAGCTCCCAGGATCGCTATCAGGAAATGGGAACAAGCATTTCCTGTGTAAAATGACACGAGTAATCGAATGCTGTCGGCAGAATTCAAATCCGAGCCTCTGTTACTCTGGAATTCACAAATATGCATGAAAACGTGTTTTACAGTATTCTGGCTCCCAGGATCGCTATCAGGAAATGGAAGCAAGCATTTCCTACGTAAAATGACACGAGTAATCGAACTGTGCCGGCAGAATTGAAATCCGAGCCTCCGTTCCTCTGGAATTCACTAAAATGTAAGGAAACGTGTTTTACAGTATTCTGGCTCTCAGGATCGCAATCGGGAAATGAAGACAAGTATTTCCTACGTAAAATGACACGAGTAATCGAACTGTGCCGGCAGAGTTCAAATACGAGCCTCTGTTCCTCTGGAATTCACTAATATGTATGAAAACGTGTTTTACAGTATTCTGGCTCCCAGGATGGCAATCGAGAAATGAAGACAAGTACTTCCTACGTAAAATGGCACGAGCAATCGAACTGTGCCGGCAGAATTCAAACCCGAGCATCCGTTCGCTATCAGGAAATGGGAACAAGCATTTCCTGTGTAAAATGACACGAGTAATCGAATGCTGTCGGCAGAATTCAAATCCGAGCCTCTGTTACTCTGGAATTCACAAATATGCATGAAAACGTGTTTTACAGTATTCTGGCTCCCAGGATCGCTATCAGGAAATGGAAGCAAGCATTTCCTACGTAAAATGACACGAGTAATCGAACTGTGCCGGCAGAATTGAAATACGAGCCTCTGTTCCTCTGGTATTCACTAATATGTATGAAAACGTGTTTTACAGTATTTTGGTTCCCAGAATTGCTGTCGGGAAATGGGGACAAGTATTTCCTACGTGAAATGGCACGAGTAATCGAACTGTGCCGGCAGAGTTCAAATACGAGCCTCTGTTCCTCTGGTATTCACTAATATGTATGAAAACGTGTTTTACAGTATTTTGGCTCCCAGAATTGCTGTCGGGAAATGGGGACAAGCATTTCCTACGTAAAATGACACGAGTAATCGAACTGTGCCGGCAGAATTCAAATCCGAGCCTCCGTTCCTCTGGAATTCACTAATATGTATGAAAACGTGTTTTACAGTATTCTGGCTCTCAGGATCGCAATCGGGAAATGGAAACAAGCATTTCCCATGTAAAATGACACGAGTAATCGAGCTGTGCCGGCAGAATTCAAATCCGAGCATCCGTTCCTCTGGAATTCACTAAAATGTATGAAAACGTGTTTTACAGTATTCTAGCTCCCAGGATCGCTATCAGGAAATGGGAACAAGCATTTCCTGTGTAAAATGACACGAGTAATCGAATGCTGTCGGCAGAATTCAAATCCGAGCCTCTGTTACTCTGGAATTCACAAATATGCATGAAAACGTGTTTTACAGTATTCTGGCTCCCAGGATCGCTATCAGGAAATGGAAGCAAGCATTTCCTACGTAAAATGACACGAGTAATCGAACTGTGCCGGCAGAATTGAAATCCGAGCCTCCGTTCCTCTGGAATTCACTAAAATGTATGGAAACGTGTTTTACAGTATTCTGGCTCTCAGGATCGCAATCGGGAAATGAAGACAAGTATTTCCTACGTAAAATGACACGAGTAATCGAACTGTGCCGGCAGAGTTCAAATACGAGCCTCTGTTCCTCTGGAATTCACTAATATGTATGAAAACGTGTTTTACAGTATTCTGGCTCCCAGGATGGGAATCGAGAAATGAAGACAAGCATTTCCCATGTAAAACGACACGAGTAATCGAGCTGTGCCGGCAGAATTCAAATCCGAGCCTCCGTTCCTCTGGAATTCACTAATATGTATGAAAACGTGTTTTACAGTATTCTGGCTCCCAGGATGGCAATCGAGAAATGAAAAGAAGTATTTACTACGTAAAATGACACGAGTAATCGAACTGTGCCGGCAGAATTCAAATCCGAGCCTCCGTTCCTCTGGAATTCTCTAAAATGTATGAAAACGTGTTTTACAGTATTCTGGCTCCCAGCATCGCAATCGCGAAATGAAGACAAGTGTTTCCTACGTAAAATGGCACGAGTAATCGAACTATGCCGGCAGAATTCAAATCCGAGCCTCTGTTCCTCTGGAATTCACTAAAATGTATGAAAACGTGTTTTACAGTATTCTAGCTCCCAGGATCGCTATCAGGAAATGGGAACAAGCATTTCCTGTGTAAAATGACACGAGTAATCGAATGCTGTCGGCAGAATTCAAATCCGAGCCTCTGTTACTCTGGAATTCACAAATATGCATGAAAACGTGTTTTACAGTATTCTGGCTCCCAGGATCGCTATCAGGAAATGGAAGCAAGCATTTCCTACGTAAAATGACACGAGTAATCGAACTGTGCCGGCAGAATTGAAATCCGAGCCTCCGTTCCTCTGGAATTCACTAAAATGTATGGAAACGTGTTTTACAGTATTTTGGCTCCCAGAATTGCTGTCGGGAAATGGGGACAAGTATTTCCTACGTAAAATGGCACGAGCAATCGAACTGTGCCGGCAGAATTCAAATCCGAGCATCCGTTCCTCTGGAATTCCCTAAAATGTATGAAAACGTGTTTTACAGTATTCTGGCTCCCAGGATCGTTATCAAGAAATAGAAATAAGCATTTCCTACGTAAAATGACACGAGTAATCGAACTGTGCCAGCAGAATTCAAATCCGAGCCGCCGTTCCTCTGGAATTCACTAATATGTATGAAAACGTGTTTTACAGTATTCTGGCTCCCAGGATGGCAATCGAGAAATGAAGACAAGTATTTCCTACGTAAAATGGCACGAGTAATCGAACTGTGCCGGCAGGATTCAAATCCGAGCATCCGTTCCTGTGAAATCCACTAAAATGTATGAAAACGTGTTTTACAGTATTCTGGCTCCCAGGATCGCAATCGGGAAATGGAAACAAGCATTTCCCATGTAAAATGACACGAGTAATCGAACTGTGCCGGCAGAATTGAAATCCGAGCCTCCGTTCCTCTGGAATTCACTAAAATGTATGGAAACGTGTTTTACAGTATTCTGGCTCTCAGGATCGCAATCGGGAAATGAAGACAAGTATTTCCTACGTAAAATGACACGAGTAATCGAACTGTGCCGGCAGAGTTCAAATACGAGCCTCTGTTCCTCTGGTATTCACTAATATGTATGAAAACGTGTTTTACAGTATTTTGGCTCCCAGAATTGCTGTCGGGAAATGGGGACAAGTATTTCCTACGTAAAATGGCACGAGCAATCGAACTGTGCCGGCAGAATTCAAATCCGAGCATCCGTTCCTCTGGAATTCCCTAAAATGTATGAAAACGTGTTTTACAGTATTCTGGCTCCCAGGATCGTTATCAAGAAATAGAAATAAGCATTTCCTACGTAAAATGACACGAGTAATCGAACTGTGCCAGCAGAATTCAAATCCGAGCCGCCGTTCCTCTGGAATTCACTAATATGTATGAAAACGTGTTTTACAGTATTCTGGCTCCCAGTATCGCTATCGGGAAATGGGAACAAGCATTTCCTGCGTAAATTGACACGAGTAATCGAACTGTGCCGGCAGAATTCAAATCCGAGCCTCCGTTCCTCTGGAATTCACTAAAATGTATGAAAACGTGTTTTACAGTATTCTAGCTCCCAGGATCGCTATCAGGAAATGGGAACAAGCATTTCCTGTGTAAAATGACACGAGTAATCGAATGCTGTCGGCAGAATTCAAATCCGAGCCTCTGTTACTCTGGAATTCACAAATATGCATGAAAACGTGTTTTACAGTATTCTGGCTCCCAGGATCGCTATCAGGAAATGGAAGCAAGCATTTCCTACGTAAAATGACACGAGTAATCGAACTGTGCCGGCAGAATTGAAATCCGAGCCTCCGTTCCTCTGGAATTCACTAAAATGTATGGAAACGTGTTTTACAGTATTCTGGCTCTCAGGATCGCAATCGGGAAATGAAGACAAGTATTTCCTACGTAAAATGACACGAGTAATCGAACTGTGCCGAAAGAGTTCAAATACGAGCCTCTGTTCCTCTGGAATTCACTAATATGTATGAAAACGTGTTTTACAGTATTCTGGCTCCCAGGATGGCAATCGAGAAATGAAGACAAGTACTTCCTACGTAAAATGGCACGAGCAATCGAACTGTGCCGGCAGAATTCAAACCCGAGCATCCGTTCGCTATCAGGAAATGGGAACAAGCATTTCCTGTGTAAAATGACACGAGTAATCGAATGCTGTCGGCAGAATTCAAATCCGAGCCTCTGTTACTCTGGAATTCACAAATATGCATGAAAACGTGTTTTACAGTATTCTGGCTCCCAGGATCGCTAGCAGGAAATGGAAGCAAGCATTTCCTACGTAGAATGACACGAGTAATCGAACTGTGCCGGCAGAATTGAAATCCGAGCCTCCGTTCCTCTGGAATTCACTAAAATGTATGGAAACGTGTTTTACAGTATTCTGGCTCCCAGGATCGCAATCGGGAAATGAAGACAAGTATTTCCTACGTAAAATGACACGAGTAATCGAACTGTGCCGGCACAATTCAAATCCGAGCCTCCGTTGCTCTGGAATTCACAAATATGTATGAAAACGTGTTTTACAATATTCTGGCTCCCAGGATCGCAATCGGGAAATGGAAACAAGCATTTCCCATGTAAAATGACACGAGTAATCGAGCTGTGCCGGCAGAATTCAAATCGGAGCCTCCGTTCCTCTGGAATTCACTAATATGTATGAAAACGTGTTTTACAGTGTTTTGGCTCCCAGAATTGCTGTCGGGAAATGGGGATAAGCATTTCCTACGTAAAATGACACGAGTAATCGAACTGTGCCGGCAGAATTCAAATCGGAGCCTCCGTTCCTCTGGAATTCCCTAAAATGTATGAAAACGTCTTTTACAGTATTCTGGCTCCCAGGATGGCAATCGAGAAATGAAGACAAGTATTTCCTACGTAAAATGGCACGAGCAATCGAACTGTGCCGGCAGAATTCAAATACGAGCCTCTGTTCCTCTGGTATTCACTAATATGTATGAAAACGTGTTTTACAGTATTTTGTCTCCCAGAATTGCTGTCGGGAAATGGGGACAAGTATTTCCTACGTGAAATGGCACGAGCAATCGAACTGTGCCGACAGAATTCAAATCCGAGCATCCGTTCCTCTGGAATTCACTAATATGTATGAAAACGTGTTTTACAATATTCTGGCTCCCAGGATCGCAATCGGGAAATGAAGACAAGTATTTCCTACGTAAAATGGCACGAGCAATCGAACTGTGCCGGCAGAATTCAAATACGAGCCTCTGTTCCTCTGGAATTCCCTAAAATGTATGAAAACGTGTTTTACAGTATTCTGGCTCCCAGGATCGCAATCGGGAAATGAAGACAAGTATTTCCTACGTAAAATGACACGAGTAATCGAACTGTGCCGGCACAGTTCGATTCCGAGCCTCCGTTCCTCTGGAATTCACAAATATGTATGAAAACGTGTTTTACACAATTTTGGCACCCAGGATCGCTATCGGGAAATGGGAACAAGCATTTTCTGCGTAAAATGACACGACTAATCGAATGCTGTCGGCAGAATTCAAATCCGAGCCTCCGTTCCTCTGGAATTCCCTAAAATGTATGAAAACGTGTTTTACACTATTCTGGCTCCCAGGATCGCAATCGGGAAATGAAGACAAGTATTTCCTACGTAAAATGACACGAGTAATCGAACTGTGGCGGCAGAATTCAAATCCGAGCCTCTGTTCCTCTGGTATTCACTAATATGTATGAAAACGTGTTTTACAGTGTTTTGGCTCCCAGAATTGCTGTCGGGAAATGGGGATAAGCATTTCCTACGTAAAATGACACGAGTAATCGAACTGTGCCGGCAGAATTCAAATCGGAGCCTCCGTTCCTCTGGAATTCCCTAAAATGTATGAAAACGTCTTTTACAGTATTCTGGCTCCCAGGATGGCAATCGAGAAATGAAGACAAGTATTTCCTACGTAAAATGGCACGAGCAATCGAACTGTGCCGGCAGAATTCAAATACGAGCCTCTGTTCCTCTGGTATTCACTAATATGTATGAAAACGTGTTTTACAGTATTTTGGCTCCCAGAATTGCTGTCGGGAAATGGGGACAAGTATTTCCTACGTGAAATGGCACGAGCAATCGAACTGTGCCGACAGAATTCAAATCCGAGCATCCGTTCCTCTGGAATTCACTAATATGTATGAAAACGTGTTTTACAATATTCTGGCTCCCAGGATCGCAATCGGGAAATGAAGACAAGTATTTCCTACGTAAAATGGCACGAGCAATCGAACTGTGCCGGCAGAATTCAAATACGAGCCTCTGTTCCTCTGGTATTCACTAATATGTATGAAAACGTGTTTTACAGTATTTTGGCTCCCAGAATTGCTGTCGGGAAATGGGGACAAGTATTTCCTACGTGAAATGGCACGAGCAATCGAACTGTGCCGGCAGAATTCAAATCCGAGCATCCGTTCCTCTGGAATTCACTAATATGTATGAAAACGTGTTTTACAGTATTTTGGCTCCCAGAATTGCTGTCGGGAAATGGGGACAAGTATTTCCTACGTGAAATGGCACGAGCAATCGAACTGTGCCGGCAGGATTCAAATCCGAGCATCCGTTCCTCTGGAATTCCCTAAAATGTATGAAAACGTGTTTTACAGTATTCTGGCTCCCAGGATCGCAATCGGGAAATGAAGACAAGTATTTCCTACGTAAAATGACACGAGTAATCGAACTGTGCCGGCACAATTCAAATCCGAGCCTCCGTTCCTCTGGAATTCACAAATATGTATGAAAACGTGTTTTACACAATTTTGGCACCCAGGATCGCTATCGGGAAATGGGAACAAGCATTTTCTGCGTAAAATGACACGACTAATCGAATGCTGTCGGCAGAATTCAAATCCGAGCCTCCGTTCCTCTGGAATTCCCTAAAATGTATGAAAACGTGTTTTACAATAATCTGGCTCCCAGGATCGCAATCGGGAAATGAAGACAAGTATTTCCTACGTGAAATGGCACGAGCAATCGAACTGTGCCGACAGAATTCAAATCCGAGCATCCGTTCCTCTGGAATTCACTAATATGTATGAAAACGTGTTTTACAATATTCTGGCTCCCAGGATCGCAATCGGGAAATGAAGACAAGTATTTCCTACGTAAAATGGCACGAGCAATCGAACTGTGCCGGCAGAATTCAAATACGAGCCTCTGTTCCTCTGGAATTCACTAATATGTATGAAAACGTGTTTTACAATATTCTGGCTACCAGGATCGCAATCGGAAAATGAAGACAAGCATTTCCCAAGTAAAATGACACGAGTAATCGAACTATGCCGGCAGAATTCAAATCCGAGCATCCGTTCCTCTGGAATTCCCTAAAATGTATGAAAACGTGTTTTACAGTATTCTGGCTCCCAGGATCGCAATCGGGAAATGAAGACAAGTATTTCCTACGTAAAATGACACGAGTAATCGAACTGTGCCGGCACAATTCAAATCCGAGCCTCCGTTCCTCTGGAATTCACAAATATGTATGAAAACGTGTTTTACACAATTTTGGCACCCAGGATCGCTATCGGGAAATGGGAACAAGCATTTTCTGCGTAAAATGACACGACTAATCGAATGCTGTCGGCAGAATTCAAATCCGAGCCTCCGTTCCTCTGGAATTCCCTAAAATGTATGAAAACGTGTTTTACACTATTCTGGCTCCCAGGATCGCAATCGGGAAATGAAGACAAGTATTTCCTACGTAAAATGACACGAGTAATCGAACTGTGCCGGCACAATTCAAATCCGAGCCTCCGTTCCTCTGGAATTCACAAATATGTATGAAAACGTGTTTTACACAATTTTGGCACCCAGGATCGCTATCGGGAAATGGGAACAAGCATTTTCTGCGTAAAATGACACGACTAATCGAATGCTGTCGGCAGAATTCAAATCCGAGCCTCCGTTCCTCTGGAATTCCCTAAAATGTATGAAAACGTGTTTTACACTATTCTGGCTCCCAGGATCGCAATCGGGAAATGAAGACAAGTATTTCCTACGTAAAATGACACGAGTAATCGAACTGTGCCGGCAGAGTTCAAATACGAGCCTCTGTTCCTCTGGTATTCACTAATATGTATGAAAACGTGTTTTACAGTATTTTGGCTCCCAGAATTGCTGTCGGGAAATGGGGACAAGTATTTCCTACGTAAAATGGCACGAGCAATCGAACTGTGCCGGCAGAATTCAAATCCGAGCATCCGTTCCTCTGGAATTCCCTAAAATGTATGAAAACGTGTTTTACAGTATTCTGGCTCCCAGGATCGTTATCAAGAAATAGAAATAAGCATTTCCTACGTAAAATGACACGAGTAATCGAACTGTGCCAGCAGAATTCAAATCCGAGCCGCCGTTCCTCTGGAATTCACTAATATGTATGAAAACGTGTTTTACAGTATTCTGGCTCCCAGGATGGCAATCGAGAAATGAAGACAAGTATTTCCTACGTAAAATGGCACGAGTAATCGAACTGTGCCGGCAGGATTCAAATCCGAGCATCCGTTCCTCTGAAATCCACTAAAATGTATGAAAACGTGTTTTACAGTATTCTGGCTCCCAGGATCGCAATCGGGAAATGGAAACAAGCATTTCCCATGTAAAATGACACGAGTAATCGAACTGTGCCGGCAGAATTCAAATCCGAGCATCCGTTCCTCTGGAATTCACTAATATGTATGAAAACGTGTTTTACAGTATTTGGGCTCCCAGTATCGCTATCGGGAAATGGGAACAAGCACTTCCTGCGTAAATTGACACGAGTAATCGAACTGTGCCGGCAGAATTCAAATCCGAGCCTCCGTTCTTCTGGAAATCACAAATAGGCATGAAAACGTGTTTTACAGTATTCTGGCTCCCAGGATCGCTATCAGGAAATGGAAGCAAGCATTTCCTACGTAAAATGACACGAGTAATCGAACTGTGCCGGCAGAATTGAAATCCGAGCCTCCGTTCCTCTGGAATTCACTAAAATGTATGGAAACGTGTTTTACAGTATTCTGGCTCTCAGGATCGCAATCGGGAAATGAAGACAAGTATTTCCTACGTAAAATGGCACGAGCAATCGAACTGTGCCGGCAGAATTCCAATACGAGCCTCTGTTCCTCTGGTATTCACTAATATGTATGAAAACGTGTTTTACAGTATTTTGGCTCCCAGAATTGCTGTCGGGAAATAGGGACAAGTATTTCCTACGTGAAATGGCACGAGCAATCGAACTGTGCCGACAGAATTCAAATCCGAGCATCCGTTCCTCTGGAATGCACTAATATGTATGAAAACGTGTTTTACAATATTCTGGCTCCCAGGATCGCAATCGGGAAATGAAGACAAGTATTTCCTACGTAAAATGGCACGAGCAATCGAACTGTGCCGGCAGAATTCAAATCCGAGCCTCTGTTCCTCTGGTATTCACTAATATGTATGAAAACGTGTTTTACAGTATTTTGGCTCCCAGAATTGCTGTCGGGAAATGGGGACAAGTATTTCCTACGTGAAATGGCACGAGCAATCGAACTGTGCCGACAGAATTCAAATCCGAGCATCCGTTCCTCTGGAATTCACTAATATGTATGAAAACGTGTTTTACAGTATTTTGGCTCCCAGAATTGCTGTCGGGAAATGGGGACAAGTATTTCCTACGTGAAATGGCACGAGCAATCGAACTGTGCCGGCAGAATTCAAATCCGAGCATCCGTTCCTCTGGAATTCACTAATATGTATGAAAACGTGTTTTACAGTATTTTGGCTTCCAGGATTGCTATCGGGAAATGGGGACACGTATTTCCTACGTGAAATGGCACGAGCAATCGAACTGTGCCGGCAGGATTCAAATCCGAGCATCCGTTCCTCTGGAATTCACTAATATGTATGAAAACGTGTTTTACAATATTCTGGCTACCAGGATCGCAATCGGAAAATGAAGACAAGCATTTCCCAAGTAAAATGACACGAGTAATCGAACTATGCCGGCAGAATTCAAATCCGAGCATCCGTTCCTCTGGAATTCCCTAAAATGTATGAAAACGTGTTTTACAGTATTCTGGCTCCCAGGATCGCAATCGGGAAATGAAGACAAGTATTTCCTACGTAAAATGGCACGAGCAATCGAACTGTGCCGGCAGAATTCAAATACGAGCCTCTGTTCCTCTGGTATTCACTAATATGTATGAAAACGTGTTTTACAGTGTTTTGGCTCCCAGAATTGCTGTCGGGAAATGGGGATAAGCATTTCCTACGTAAAATGACACGAGTAATCGAACTGTGCCGGCAGAATTCAAATCCGAGCCTCCGTTCCTCTGGAATTCACAAATATGTATGAAAACGTGTTTTACACAATTTTGGCACCCAGGATCGCTATCGGGAAATGGGAACAAGCATTTTCTGCGTAAAATGACACGACTAATCGAATGCTGTCGGCAGAATTCAAATCCGAGCCTCCGTTCCTCTGGAATTCCCTAAAATGTATGAAAACGTGTTTTACACTATTCTGGCTCCCAGGATCGCAATCGGGAAATGAAGACAAGTATTTCCTACGTAAAATGACACGAGTAATCGAACTGTGGCGGCAGAATTCAAATCCGAGCCTCTGTTACTCTGGAATTCACAAATATGCATGAAAACGTGTTTTACAGTATTCTGGCTCCCAGGATCGCTATCAGGAAATGGAAGCAAGCATTTCCTACGTAAAATGACACGAGTAATCGAACTGTGCCGGCACAATTGAAATCCGAGCCTCCGTTCCTCTGGAATTCACTAAAATGTATGGAAACGTGTTTTACAGTATTCTGGCTCCCAGGATCGCAATCGGGAAATGAAGACAAGTATTTCCTACGTAAAATGACACGAGTAATCGAACTGTGCCGGCACAATTCAAATCCGAGCCTCCGTTCCTCTGGAATTCACAAATATGTATGAAAACGTGTTTTACAATATTCTGGCTCCCAGGATCGCAATCGGGAAATGAAGACAAGTATTTCCTACGTGAAATGGCACGAGCAATCGAACTGTGCCGACAGAATTCAAATCCGAGCATCCGTTCCTCTGGAATTCACTAATATGTATGAAAACGTGTTTTACAATAATCTGGCTCCCAGGATCGCAATCGGGAAATGAAGACAAGTATTTCCTACGTGAAATGGCACGAGCAATCGAACTGTGCCGACAGAATTCAAATCCGAGCATCCGTTCCTCTGGAATTCACTAATATGTATGAAAACGTGTTTTACAATATTCTGGCTTCCAGGATCGCAATCGGGAAATGAAGACAAGTATTTCCTACGTAAAATGGCACGAGCAATCGAACTGTGCCGGCAGAATTCAAATACGAGCCTCTGTTCCTCTGGAATTCACTAATATGTATGAAAACGTGTTTTACAATATTCTGGCTACCAGGATCGCAATCGGAAAATGAAGACAAGCATTTCCCAAGTAAAATGACACGAGTAATCGAACTATGCCGGCAGAATTCAAATCCGAGCATCCGTTCCTCTGGAATTCCCTAAAATGTATGAAAACGTGTTTTACAGTATTCTGGCTCCCAGGATCGCAATCGGGAAATGAAGACAAGTATTTCCTACGTAAAATGACACGAGTAATCGAACTGTGCCGGCACAATTCAAATCCGAGCCTCCGTTCCTCTGGAATTCACAAATATGTATGAAAACGTGTTTTACACAATTTTGGCACCCAGGATCGCTATCGGGAAATGGGAACAAGCATTTTCTGCGTAAAATGACACGACTAATCGAATGCTGTCGGCAGAATTCAAATCCGAGCCTCCGTTCCTCTGGAATTCCCTAAAATGTATGAAAACGTGTTTTACACTATTCTGGCTCCCAGGATCGCAATCGGGAAATGAAGACAAGTATTTCCTACGTAAAATGACACGAGTAATCGAACTGTGCCGGCACAATTCAAATCCGAGCCTCCGTTCCTCTGGAATTCACAAATATGTATGAAAACGTGTTTTACACAATTTTGGCACCCAGGATCGCTATCGGGAAATGGGAACAAGCATTTTCTGCGTAAAATGACACGACTAATCGAATGCTGTCGGCAGAATTCAAATCCGAGCCTCCGTTCCTCTGGAATTCCCTAAAATGTATGAAAACGTGTTTTACACTATTCTGGCTCCCAGGATCGCAATCGGGAAATGAAGACAAGTATTTCCTACGTAAAATGACACGAGTAATCGAACTGTGCCGGCAGAGTTCAAATACGAGCCTCTGTTCCTCTGGTATTCACTAATATGTATGAAAACGTGTTTTACAGTATTTTGGCTCCCAGAATTGCTGTCGGGAAATGGGGACAAGTATTTCCTACGTAAAATGGCACGAGCAATCGAACTGTGCCGGCAGAATTCAAATCCGAGCATCCGTTCCTCTGGAATTCCCTAAAATGTATGAAAACGTGTTTTACAGTATTCTGGCTCCCAGGATCGTTATCAAGAAATAGAAATAAGCATTTCCTACGTAAAATGACACGAGTAATCGAACTGTGCCAGCAGAATTCAAATCCGAGCCGCCGTTCCTCTGGAATTCACTAATATGTATGAAAACGTGTTTTACAGTATTCTGGCTCCCAGGATGGCAATCGAGAAATGAAGACAAGTATTTCCTACGTAAAATGGCACGAGTAATCGAACTGTGCCGGCAGGATTCAAATCCGAGCATCCGTTCCTCTGAAATCCACTAAAATGTATGAAAACGTGTTTTACAGTATTCTGGCTCCCAGGATCGCAATCGGGAAATGGAAACAAGCATTTCCCATGTAAAATGACACGAGTAATCGAACTGTGCCGGCAGAATTCAAATCCGAGCATCCGTTCCTCTGGAATTCACTAATATGTATGAAAACGTGTTTTACAGTATTTGGGCTCCCAGTATCGCTATCGGGAAATGGGAACAAGCACTTCCTGCGTAAATTGACACGAGTAATCGAACTGTGCCGGCAGAATTCAAATCCGAGCCTCCGTTCTTCTGGAAATCACAAATAGGCATGAAAACGTGTTTTACAGTATTCTGGCTCCCAGGATCGCTATCAGGAAATGGAAGCAAGCATTTCCTACGTAAAATGACACGAGTAATCGAACTGTGCCGGCAGAATTGAAATCCGAGCCTCCGTTCCTCTGGAATTCACTAAAATGTATGGAAACGTGTTTTACAGTATTCTGGCTCTCAGGATCGCAATCGGGAAATGAAGACAAGTATTTCCTACGTAAAATGGCACGAGCAATCGAACTGTGCCGGCAGAATTCCAATACGAGCCTCTGTTCCTCTGGTATTCACTAATATGTATGAAAACGTGTTTTACAGTATTTTGGCTCCCAGAATTGCTGTCGGGAAATAGGGACAAGTATTTCCTACGTGAAATGGCACGAGCAATCGAACTGTGCCGACAGAATTCAAATCCGAGCATCCGTTCCTCTGGAATGCACTAATATGTATGAAAACGTGTTTTACAATATTCTGGCTCCCAGGATCGCAATCGGGAAATGAAGACAAGTATTTCCTACGTAAAATGGCACGAGCAATCGAACTGTGCCGGCAGAATTCAAATACGAGCCTCTGTTCCTCTGGTATTCACTAATATGTATGAAAACGTGTTTTACAGTATTTTGGCTCCCAGAATTGCTGTCGGGAAATGGGGACAAGTATTTCCTACGTGAAATGGCACGAGCAATCGAACTGTGCCGGCAGAATTCAAATCCGAGCATCCGTTCCTCTGGAATTCACTAATATGTATGAAAACGTGTTTTACAGTATTTTGGCTCCCAGAATTGCTGTCGGGAAATGGGGACAAGTATTTCCTACGTGAAATGGCACGAGCAATCGAACTGTGCCGGCAGGATTCAAATCCGAGCATCCGTTCCTCTGGAATTCACTAATATGTATGAAAACGTGTTTTACAGTATTTTGGCTCCCAGAATTGCTGTCGGGAAATGGGGACACGTATTTCCTACGTGAAATGGCACGAGCAATCGAACTGTGCCGGCAGGATTCAAATCCGAGCATCCGTTCCTCTGGAATTCACTAATATGTATGAAAACGTGTTTTACAATATTCTGGCTACCAGGATCGCAATCGGAAAATGAAGACAAGCATTTCCCAAGTAAAATGACACGAGTAATCGAACTATGCCGGCAGAATTCAAATCCGAGCATCCGTTCCTCTGGAATTCCCTAAAATGTATGAAAACGTGTTTTACAGTATTCTGGCTCCCAGGATCGCAATCGGGAAATGAAGACAAGTATTTCCTACGTAAAATGGCACGAGCAATCGAACTGTGCCGGCAGAATTCAAATACGAGCCTCTGTTCCTCTGGTATTCACTAATATGTATGAAAACGTGTTTTACAGTGTTTTGGCTCCCAGAATTGCTGTCGGGAAATGGGGATAAGCATTTCCTACGTAAAATGACACGAGTAATCGAACTGTGCCGGCAGAATTCAAATCGGAGCCTCCGTTCCTCAGGAATTCCCTAAAATGTATGAAAACGTCTTTTACAGTATTCTGGCTCCCAGGATGGCAATCGAGAAATGAAGACAAGTATTTCCTACGTAAAATGGCACGAGCAATCGAACTGTGCCGGCAGAATTCAAATACGAGCCTCTGTTCCTCTGGTATTCACTAATATGTATGAAAACGTGTCTTACAGTATTTTGGCTCCCAGAATTGCTGTCGGGAAATGGGGACAAGTATTTCCTGCGTAAAATGACACGACTAATCGAATGCTGTCGGCAGAATTGAAATCCGAGCCTCCGTTCCTCTGGAATTCACTAAAATGTATGGAAACGTGTTTTACGGTATTCTGGCTCTCAGGATCGCAATCGGGAAATGAAGACAAGTATTTCCTACGTAAAATGACACGAGTAATCGAACTGTGCCGGCAGAGTTCAAATACGAGCCTCTGTTCCTCTGGTATTCACTAATATGTATGAAAACGTGTTTTACAGTATTCTGGCTCCCAGGATCGTTATCAAGAAATAGAAATAAGCATTTCCTACGTAAAATGACACGAGTAATCGAACTGTGCCAGCAGAATTCAAATCCGAGCCGCCGTTCCTCTGGAATTCACTAATATGTATGAAAACGTGTTTTACAGTATTCTGGCTCCCAGGATGGCAATCGAGAAATGAAGACAAGTATTTCCTACGTAAAATGGCACGAGTAATCGAACTGTGCCGGCAGGATTCAAATCCGAGCATCCGTTCCTCTGAAATCCACTAAAATGTATGAAAACGTGTTTTACAGTATTCTGGCTCCCAGGATCGCAATCGGCAAATGGAAACAAGCATTTCCCATGTAAAATGACACGAGTAATCGAACTGTGCCGGCAGAATTCAAATCCGAGCATCCGTTCCTCTGGAATTCACTAATATGTATGAAAACGTGTTTTACAGTATTCTGGCTCCCAGGATGGCAATCGAGAAATGAAGACAAATATTTCCTACGTAAAATGGCACGAGCAATCGAACTGTGCCGGCAGAATTCAAATACGAGCCTCTGTTCCTCTGGTATTCACTAATATGTATGAAAACGTGTTTTACAGTATTTTGGCTCCCAGAATTGCTGTCGGGAAATGAAGACAAGTATTTCCTACGTAAAATGACACGAGTAATCGAACTGTGCCGGCAGAGTTCACATACGAGCCTCTGTTCCTCTGGTATTCACTAATATGTATGAAAACGTGTTTTACAGTATTTTGGCTCCCAGAATTGCTGTCGGGAAATGGGGACAAGCATTTCCTACGTAAAATGACACGAGTAATCGAACTGTACCGGCAGAATTCAAATCCGAGCATCCGTTCCTCTGGAATTCACTAATATGTATGAAAACGTGTTTTACAGTCTTCTGGCTCCCAGGATGGCAATCGAGAAATGAAGACAAGTATTTCCTACGTAAAATGGCACGAGTAATCGAACTGTGCCGGCAGAATTCAAATCCGAGCATCCGTTCCTCTGAAATCCACTAAAATGTATGAAAACGTGTTTTACAGTATTCTGGCTCCCAGGATCGCAATCGGGAAATGGAAACAAGCATTTCCCATGTAAAATGACACGAGTAATCGAACTGTGCCGGCAGAATTCAAATCCGAGCATCCGTTCCTCTGGAATTCACTAATATGTATGAAAACGTCTTTTACAGTATTCTGGCTCCCAGGATGGCAATCGAGAAATGAAGACAAGTATTTCCTACGTAAAATGGCACGAGCAATCGAACTGTGCCGGCAGAATTCAAATACGAGCCTCTGTTCCTCTGGTATTCACTAATATGTATGAAAACGTGTTTTACAGTATTTTGGCTCCCAGAATTGCTGTCGGGAAATGAAGACAAGTATTTCCTACGTAAAATGGCACGAGTAATCGAACTGTGCCGGCAGGATTCAAATCCGAGCATCCGTTCCTCTGAAATCCACTAAAATGTATGAAAACGTGTTTTACAGTATTCTGGCTCCCAGGATCGCAATCGGGAAATGGAAACAAGCATTTCCCATGTAAAATGACACGAGTAATCGAACTGTGCCGGCAGAATTCAAATCCGAGCATCCGTTCCTCTGGAATTCACTAATATGTATGAAAACGTGTTTTACAGTATTCTGGCTCCCAGGATGGCAATCGAGAAATGAAGACAAGTATTTCCTACGTAAAATGGCACGAGCAATCGAACTGTGCCGGCAGAATTCAAATACGAGCCTCTGTTCCTCTGGTATTCACTAATATGTATGAAAACGTGTTTTACAGTATTTTGGCTCCCAGAATTGCTGTCGGGAAATGGGGACAAGCATTTCCTACGTAAAATGACACGAGTAATCGAACTGTGCCGGCAGAATTCCATTCCGAGCCTCCGTTCCTCTGGAATTCACTAATATGTATGAAAACGTGTTTTACAGTATTCTGGCTCTCAGGATCGCAATCGGGAAATGGAAACAAGCATTTCCTACGTAAAATGGCACGAGTAATCGAGCTGTGCCGGCAGAATTCAAATCCGAGCATCCGTTCCTCTGGAATTCACTAAAATGTATGAAAACGTGTTTTACAGTATTCTAGCTCCCAGGATCGCTATCAGGAAATGGGAACAAGCATTTCCTGTGTAAAATGACACGAGTAATCGAACTGTGCCGGCAGAATTCAAATCCGAGCATCCGTTCCTCTGGAATTCACTAATATGTATGAAAACGTCTTTTACAGTATTCTGGCTCCCAGGATGGCAATCGAGAAATGAAGACAAGTATTTCCTACGTAAAATGACACGAGCAATCGAACTGTGCCGGCAGAATTCAAACCCGAGCATCCGTTCTTCCGAAATTCACTAATATGTATGAAAACGTGTTTTACAATATTCTGGCTACCAGGATCGCAATCGGAAAATGAAGACAAGCATTTCCCAAGTAAAACGACACGAGTAATCGAACTATGCCGGCAGAATTCAAATCCGAGCATCCGTTCCTCTGGAATTCCCTAAAATGTATGAAAACGTGTTTTACAGTATTCTGGCTACCAGGATCGCAATCGGGAAATGAAGACAAGTATTTCCTACGTAAAATGACACGAGTAATCGAACTGTGCCGGCACAATTCAAATCCGAGCCTCCGTTCCTCTGGAATTCACAAATATGTATGAAAACGTGTTTTACAATATTCTGGCTCCCAGGATCGCTATCAGGAAATGGAAGCAAGCATTTCCTACGTAAAATGACACGAGTAATCGAACTGTGCCGGCAGAATTCAAATCCGAGCATCCGTTCCTCTGGAATTCACTAAAATGTATGGAAACGTGTTTTACAGTATTCTGGCTCTCAGGATCGCAATCGGGAAATGAAGACAAGTATTTCCTACGTAAAATGACACGAGTAATCGAGCTGTGCCGGCAGAATTCAAATCCGAGCATCCGTTCCTCTGGAATTCACTAAAATGTATGAAAACGTGTTTTACAGTATTCTAGCTCCCAGGATCGCTATCAGGAAATGGGAACAACCATTTCCTGTGTAAAATGACACGAGTAATCGAATGCTGTCGGCAGAATTCAAATCCGAGCCTCTGTTACTCTGGAATTCACTAATATGTATGAAAACGTGTTTTACAGTATTCTGGCTCCCAGGATGGCAATCGGGAAATGAAGACAAGTATTTCCTACGTAAAATGGCACGAGTAATCGAACTGTGCCGGCAGGATTCAAATCCGAGCATCCGTTCCTCTGAAATCCACTAAAATGTATGAAAACGTGTTTTACAGTATTCTGGCTCCCAGGATCGCAATCGGGAAATGGAAACAAGCATTTCCCATGTAAAATGACACGAGTAATCGAACTGTGCCGGCAGAATTCAAATCCGAGCATCCGTTCCTCTGGAATTCACTAATATGTATGAAAACGTCTTTTACAGTATTCTGGCTCCCAGGATGGCAATCGAGAAATGAAGACAAGTATTTCCTACGTAAAATGGCACGAGCAATCGAACTGTGCCGGCAGAATTCAAATACGAGCCTCTGTTCCTCTGGTATTCACTAATATGTATGAAAACGTGTTTTACAGTATTTTGGCTCCCAGAATTGCTGTCGGGAAATGAAGACAAGTATTTCCTACGTAAAATGGCACGAGTAATCGAACTGTGCCGGCAGGATTCAAATCCGAGCATCCGTTCCTCTGAAATCCACTAAAATGTATGAAAACGTGTTTTACAGTATTCTGGCTCCCAGGATCGCAATCGGGAAATGGAAACAAGCATTTCCCATGTAAAATGACACGAGTAATCGAACTGTGCCGGCAGAATTCAAATCCGAGCATCCGTTCCTCTGGAATTCACTAATATGTATGAAAACGTGTTTTACAGTATTCTGGCTCCCAGGATGGCAATCGAGAAATGAAGACAAGTATTTCCTACGTAAAATGGCACGAGCAATCGAACTGTGCCGGCAGAATTCAAATACGAGCCTCTGTTCCTCTGGTATTCACTAATATGTATGAAAACGTGTTTTACAGTATTTTGGCTCCCAGAATTGCTGTCGGGAAATGGGGACAAGCATTTCCTACGTAAAATGACACGAGTAATCGAACTGTGCCGGCAGAATTCCATTCCGAGCCTCCGTTCCTCTGGAATTCACTAATATGTATGAAAACGTGTTTTACAGTATTCTGGCTCTCAGGATCGCAATCGGGAAATGGAAACAAGCATTTCCCATGTAAAATGACACGAGTAATCGAGCTGTGCCGGCAGAATTCAAATCCGAGCATCCGTTCCTCTGGAATTCACTAAAATGTATGAAAACGTGTTTTACAGTATTCTAGCTCCCAGGATCGCTATCAGGAAATGGGAACAAGCATTTCCTGTGTAAAATGACACGAGTAATCGAACTGTGCCGGCAGAATTCAAATCCGAGCATCCGTTCCTCTGGAATTCACTAATATGTATGAAAACGTGTTTTACAGTATTCTGGCTCCCAGGATGGCAATCGAGAAATGAAGACAAGTATTTCCTACGTAAAATGGCACGAGCAATCGAACTGTGCCGGCAGAATTCAAACCCGAGCATCCGTTCTTCCGAAATTCACTAATATGTATGAAAACGTGTTTTACAATATTCTGGCTACCAGGATCGCAATCGGAAAATGAAGACAAGCATTTCCCAAGTAAAACGACACGAGTAATCGAACTATGCCGGCAGAATTCAAATCCGAGCATCCGTTCCTCTGGAATTCCCTAAAATGTATGAAAACGTGTTTTACAGTATTCTGGCTACCAGGATCGCAATCGGGAAATGAAGACAAGTATTTCCTACGTAAAATGACACGAGTAATCGAACTGTGCCGGCACAATTCAAATCCGAGCCTCCGTTCCTCTGGAATTCACAAATATGTATGAAAACGTGTTTTACAGTATTCTGGCTCCCAGGATCGCTATCAGGAAATGGAAGCAAGCATTTCCTACGTAAAATGACACGAGTAATCGAACTGTGCCGGCAGAATTCAAATCCGAGCCTCCGTTCCTCTGGAATTCACTAAAATGTATGGAAACGTGTTTTACAGTATTCTGGCTCTCAGGATCGCAATCGGGAAATGAAGACAAGTATTTCCTACGTAAAATGACACGAGTAATCGAGCTGTGCCGGCAGAATTCAAATCCGAGCATCCGTTCCTCTGGAATTCACTAAAATGTATGAAAACGTGTTTTACAGTATTCTAGCTCCCAGGATCGCTATCAGGAAATGGGAACAACCATTTCCTGTGTAAAATGACACGAGTAATCGAATGCTGTCGGCAGAATTCAAATCCGAGCCTCTGTTACTCTGGAATTCACAAATATGCATGAAAACGTGTTTTACAGTATTCTGGCTCCCAGGATCGCTATCAGGAAATGGAAGCAAGCATTTCCTACGTAAAATGACACGAGTAATCGAACTGTGCCGGCAGAATTGAAATCCGAGCCTCCGTTCCTCTGGAATTCACTAAAATGTATGGAAACGTGTTTTACAGTATTCTGGCTCTCAGGATCGCAATCGGGAAATGAAGACAAGTATTTCCTACGTAAAATGACACGAGTAATCGAACTGTGCCGACAGAGTTCAAATACGAGCCTCTGTTCCTCTGGTATTCACTAATATGTATGAAAACGTGTTTTACAGTATTTTGGCTCCCAGAATTGCTGTCGGGAAATGGGGACAAGCATTTCCTACGTAAAATGACACGAGTAATCGAACTGTGCCGGCAGAATTCAAATCGGAGCCTCCGTTCCTCTGGAATTCCCTAAAATGTATGAAAACGTCTTTTGGAGTATTCTGGCTCCCAGGATGGCAATCGAGAAATGAAGACAAGTATTTGCTACGTAAAATGGCACGAGCAATCGAACTGTGCCGGCAGAATTCAAATACGAGCCTCTGTTCCTCTGGTATTCACTAATATGTATGAAAACGTGTTTTACAGTATTTTGGCTCCCAGAATTGCTGTCGAGAAATGAAGACAAGCATTTCCCATGTAAAATGACACGAGTAACCGAGCTGTGCCGGCAGAATTCAAATCCGAGCCTCCGTTCCTCTGGAATTCACTAATATGTATGAAAACGTGTTTTACAGTATTCTGGCTCCCAGGATGGCAATCGAGAAATGAAGACAAGTATTTCCTACGTAAAATGGCACGAGTAATCGAACTGTGCCGGCAGAATTCAAATCCGAGCCGCCGTTCCTCTGAAATCCACTAAAATGTATGAAAACGTGTTTTACAGTATTCTGGCGCCCAGGATCGCAATCGGGATATGAAAAGAAGTATTTACTACGTAAAATGACACGAGTAATCGAACTGTGCCGGCAGAATTCAAATCCGAGCCTCTGTTCCTCTGGAATTCACTAATATGTATGAAAACGTGTTTTACAGTATTCTGGCTCCCAGGATGGCAATCGAGAAATGAAGACAAGTACTTCCTACGTAAAATGGCACGAGCAATCGAACTGTGCCGGCAGAATTCAAACCCGAGCATCCGTTCGCTATCAGGAAATGGGAACAAGCATTTCCTGTGTAAAATGACACGAGTAATCGAATGCTGTCGGCAGAATTCAAATCCGAGCCTCTGTTACTCTGGAATTCACAAATATGCATGAAAACGTGTTTTACAGTATTCTGGCTCCCAGGATCGCTATCAGGAAATGGAAGCAAGCATTTCCTACGTAAAATGACACGAGTAATCGAACTGTGCCGGCAGAATTCAAATCGGAGCCTCCGTTCCTCTGGAATTCCCTAAAATGTATGAAAACGTCTTTTAGAGTATTCTGGCTCCCAGGATGGCAATCGAGAAATGAAGACAAGTATTTGCTACGTAAAATGGCACGAGCAATCGAACTGTGCCGGCAGAATTCAAATACGAGCCTCTGTTCCTCTGGTATTCACTAATATGTATGAAAACGTGTTTTACAGTATTTTGGTTCCCAGAATTGCTGTCGGGAAATGGGGACAAGTATTTCCTACGTGAAAAGGCACGAGTAATCGAACTGTGCCGGCAGAGTTCAAATACGAGCCTCTGTTCCTCTGGTATTCACTAATATGTATGAAAACGTGTTTTACAGTATTTTGGCTCCCAGAATTGCTGTCGGGAAATGGGAACAAGCATTTCCTGTGTAAAATGACACGAGTAATCGAATGCTGTCGGCAGAATTCAAATCCGAGCCTCTGTTACTCTGGAATTCACAAATATGCATGAAAACGTGTTTTACAGTATTCTGGCTCCCAGGATCGCTATCAGGAAATGGAAGCAAGCATTTCCTACGTAAAATGACACGAGTAATCGAACTGTGCCGGCAGAATTGAAATCCGAGCCTCCGTTCCTCTGGAATTCACTAAAATGTATGGAAACGTGTTTTACAGTATTCTGGCTCTCAGGATCGCAATCGGGAAATGAAGACAAGTATTTCCTACGTAAAATGACACGAGTAATCGAACTGTGCCGGCAGAGTTCAAATACGAGCCTCTGTTCCTCTGGAATTCACTAATATGTATGAAAACGTGTTTTACAGTATTCTGGCTCCCAGGATGGGAATCGAGAAATGAAGACAAGCATTTCCCATGTAAAATGACACGAGTAATCGAGCTGTGCCGGCAGAATTCAAATCCGAGCCTCTGTTCCTCTGGAATTCACTAATATGTATGAAAACGTGTTTTACAGTATTCTGGCTCCCAGGATGGGAATCGAGAAATGAAGACAAGCATTTCCCATGTAAAATGACACGAGTAATCGAGCTGTGCCGGCAGAATTCAAATCCGAGCCTCCGTTCCTCTGGAATTCACTAATATGTATGAAAACGTGTTTTACAGTATTTTGGCTCCCAGAATTGCTGTCGGGAAATGGGGACAAGTATTTCCTACGTAAAATGGCACGAGCAATCGAACTGTGCCGGCAGAATTCAAATCCGAGCATCCGTTCCTCTGGAATTCCCTAAAATGTATGAAAACGTGTTTTACAGTATTCTGGCTCCCAGGATCGTTATCAAGAAATAGAAATAAGCATTTCCTACGTAAAATGACACGAGTAATCGAACTGTGCCAGCAGAATTCAAATCCGAGCCGCCGTTCCTCTGGAATTCACTAATATGTATGAAAACGTGTTTTACAGTATTTGGGCTCCCAGTATCGCTATCGGGAAATGGGAACAAGCACTTCCTGCGTAAATTGACACGAGTAATCGAACTGTGCCGGCAGAATTCAAATCCGAGCCTCCGTTCTTCTGGAAATCACAAATAGGCATGAAAACGTGTTTTACAGTATTCTGGCTCCCAGGATCGCTATCAGGAAATGGAAGCAAGCATTTCCTACGTAAAATGACACGAGTAATCGAACTGTGCCGGCAGAATTGAAATCCGAGCCTCCGTTCCTCTGGAATTCACTAAAATGTATGGAAACGTGTTTTACAGTATTCTGGCTCTCAGGATCGCAATCGGGAAATGAAGACAAGTATTTCCTACGTAAAATGGCACGAGCAATCGAACTGTGCCGGCAGAATTCAAATACGAGCCTCTGTTCCTCTGGTATTCACTAATATGTATGAAAACGTGTTTTACAGTATTTTGGCTCCCAGAATTGCTGTCGGGAAATGGGGACAAGTATTTCCTACGTGAAATGGCACGAGCAATCGAACTGTGCCGGCAGAATTCAAATCCGAGCATCCGTTCCTCTGGAATTCACTAATATGTATGAAAACGTGTTTTACAGTATTTTGGCTCCCAGAATTGCTGTCGGGAAATGGGGACAAGTATTTCCTACGTGAAATGGCACGAGCAATCGAACTGTGCCGGCAGAATTCAAATCCGAGCATCCGTTCCTCTGGAATTCACTAATATGTATGAAAACGTGTTTTACAGTATTTTGGCTCCCAGAATTGCTGTCGGGAAATGGGGACACGTATTTCCTACGTGAAATGGCACGAGCAATCGAACTGTGCCGGCAGGATTCAAATCCGAGCATCCGTTCCTCTGGAATTCACTAATATGTATGAAAACGTGTTTTACAATATTCTGGCTACCAGGATCGCAATCGGAAAATGAAGACAAGCATTTCCCAAGTAAAATGACACGAGTAATCGAACTATGCCGGCAGAATTCAAATCCGAGCATCCGTTCCTCTGGAATTCCCTAAAATGTATGAAAACGTGTTTTACAGTATTCTGGCTCCCAGGATCGCAATCGGGAAATGAAGACAAGTATTTCCTACGTAAAATGGCACGAGCAATCGAACTGTGCCGGCAGAATTCAAATACGAGCCTCTGTTCCTCTGGTATTCACTAATATGTATGAAAACGTGTTTTACAGTGTTTTGGCTCCCAGAATTGCTGTCGGGAAATGGGGATAAGCAATTGCTACGTAAAATGACACGAGTAATCGAACTGTGCCGGCAGAATTCAAATCGGAGCCTCCGTTCCTCAGGAATTCCCTAAAATGTATGAAAACGTCTTTTACAGTATTCTGGCTCCCAGGATGGCAATCGAGAAATGAAGACAAGTATTTCCTACGTAAAATGGCACGAGCAATCGAACTGTGCCGGCAGAATTCAAATACGAGCCTCTGTTCCTCTGGTATTCACTAATATGTATGAAAACGTGTTTTACAGTATTTTGGCTCCCAGAATTGCTGTCGGGAAATGGGGACAAGTATTTCCTGCGTAAAATGACACGACTAATCGAATGCTGTCGGCAGAATTGAAATCCGAGCCTCCGTTCTTCTGGAATTCACTAAAATGTATGGAAACGTGTTTTACGGTATTCTGGCTCTCAGGATCGCAATCGGGAAATGAAGACAAGTATTTCCTACGTAAAATGACACGAGTAATCGAACTGTGCCGGCAGAGTTCAAATACGAGCCTCTGTTCCTCTGGTATTCACTAATATGTATGAAAACGTGTTTTACAGTATTTTGGCTCCCAGAATTGCTGTCGGGAAATGGGGACAAGCATTTCCTACGTAAAATGACACGAGTAATCGAACTGTACCGGCAGAATTCAAATCCGAGCATCCGTTCCTCTGGAATTCACTAATATGTATGAAAACGTTTTTTACAGTATTCTGGCTCCCAGGATGGCAATCGAGAAATGAAGACAAGTATTTCCTACGTAAAATGGCACGAGCAATCGAACTGTGCCGGCAGAATTCAAATACGAGCCTCTGTTCCTCTGGTATTCACTAATATGTATGAAAACGTGTTTTACAGTGTTTTGGCTCCCAGAATTGCTGTCGGGAAATGGGGATAAGCATTTCCTACGTAAAATGACACGAGTAATCGAACTGTGCCGGCAGAATTCAAATCGGAGCCTCCGTTCCTCAGGAATTCCCTAAAATGTATGAAAACGTCTTTTACAGTATTCTGGCTCCCAGGATGGCAATCGAGAAATGAAGACAAGTATTTCCTACGTAAAATGGCACGAGCAATCGAACTGTGCCGGCAGAATTCAAATACGAGCCTCTGTTCCTCTGGTATTCACTAATATGTATGAAAACGTGTTTTACAGTATTTTGGCTCCCAGAATTGCTGTCGGGAAATGGGGACAAGTATTTCCTGCGTAAAATGACACGACTAATCGAATGCTGTCGGCAGAATTGAAATCCGAGCCTCCGTTCCTCTGGAATTCACTAAAATGTATGGAAACGTGTTTTACGGTATTCTGGCTCTCAGGATCGCAATCGGGAAATGAAGACAAGTATTTCCTACGTAAAATGACACGAGTAATCGAACTGTGCCGGCAGAGTTCAAATACGAGCCTCTGTTCCTCTGGTATTCACTAATATGTATGAAAACGTGTTTTACAGTATTTTGGCTCCCAGAATTGCTGTCGGGAAATGGGGACAAGCATTTCCTACGTAAAATGACACGAGTAATCGAACTGTACCGGCAGAATTCAAATCCGAGCATCCGTTCCTCTGGAATTCACTAATATGTATGAAAACGTTTTTTACAGTATTCTGGCTCCCAGGATGGCAATCGAGAAATGAAGACAAGTATTTCCTACGTAAAATGGCACGAGTAATCGAACTGTGCCGGCAGGATTCAAATCCGAGCATCCGTTCCTCTGAAATCCACTAAAATGTATGAAAACGTGTTTTACAGTATTCTGGCTCCCAGGATCGCAATCGGCAAATGGAATCAAGCATTTCCCATGTAAAATGACACGAGTAATCGAACTGTGCCGGCAGAATTCAAATCCGAGCATCCGTTCCTCTGGAATTCACTAATATGTATGAAAACGTGTTTTACAGTATTCTGGCTCCCAGGATGGCAATCGAGAAATGAAGACAAATATTTCCTACGTAAAATGGCACGAGCAATCGAACTGTGCCGGCAGAATTCAAATACGAGCCTCTGTTCCTCTGGTATTCACTAATATGTATGAAAACGTGTTTTACAGTATTTTGGCTCCCAGAATTGCTGTCGGGAAATGAAGACAAGTATTTCCTACGTAAAATGACACGAGTAATCGAACTGTGCCGGCAGAGTTCACATACGAGCCTCTGTTCCTCTGGTATTCACTAATATGTATGAAAACGTGTTTTACAGTATTTTGGCTCCCAGAATTGCTGTCGGGAAATGGGGACAAGCATTTCCTACGTAAAATGACACGAGTAATCGAACTGTACCGGCAGAATTCAAATCCGAGCATCCGTTCCTCTGGAATTCACTAATATGTATGAAAACGTGTTTTACAGTCTTCTGGCTCCCAGGATGGCAATCGAGAAATGAAGACAAGTATTTCCTACGTAAAATGGCACGAGTAATCGAACTGTGCCGGCAGGATTCAAATCCGAGCATCCGTTCCTCTGAAATCCACTAAAATGTATGAAAACGTGTTTTACAGTATTCTGGCTCCCAGGATCGCAATCGGGAAATGGAAACAAGCATTTCCCATGTAAAATGACACGAGTAATCGAACTGTGCCGGCAGAATTCAAATCCGAGCATCCGTTCCTCTGGAATTCACTAATATGTATGAAAACGTCTTTTACAGTATTCTGGCTCCCAGGATGGCAATCGAGAAATGAAGACAAGTATTTCCTACGTAAAATGGCACGAGCAATCGAACTGTGCCGGCAGAATTCAAATACGAGCCTCTGTTCCTCTGGTATTCACTAATATGTATGAAAACGTGTTTTACAGTATTTTGGCTCCCAGAATTGCTGTCGGGAAATGGGGACAAGCATTTCCTACGTAAAATGACACGAGTAATCGAACTGTGCCGGCAGAATTCCATTCCGAGCCTCCGTTCCTCTGGAATTCACTAATATGTATGAAAACGTGTTTTACAGTATTCTGGCTCTCAGGATCGCAATCGGGAAATGGAAACAAGCATTTCCCATGTAAAATGACACGAGTAATCGAGCTGTGCCGGCAGAATTCAAATCCGAGCATCCGTTCCTCTGGAATTCACTAAAATGTATGAAAACGTGTTTTACAGTATTCTAGCTCCCAGGATCGCTATCAGGAAATGGGAACAAGCATTTCCTGTGTAAAATGACACGAGTAATCGAACTGTGCCGGCAGAATTCAAATCCGAGCATCCGTTCCTCTGGAATTCACTAATATGTATGAAAACGTCTTTTACAGTATTCTGGCTCCCAGGATGGCAATCGAGAAATGAAGACAAGTATTTCCTACGTAAAATGGCACGAGCAATCGAACTGTGCCGGCAGAATTCAAACCCGAGCATCCGTTCTTCCGAAATTCACTAATATGTATGAAAACGTGTTTTACAATATTCTGGCTACCAGGATCGCAATCGGAAAATGAAGACAAGCATTTCCCAAGTAAAATGACACGAGTAATCGAACTATGCCGGCAGAATTCAAATCCGAGCATCCGTTCCTCTGGAATTCCCTAAAATGTATGAAAACGTGTTTTACAGTATTCTGGCTACCAGGATCGCAATCGGGAAATGAAGACAAGTATTTCCTACGTAAAATGACACGAGTAATCGAACTGTGCCGGCACAATTCAAATCCGAGCCTCCGTTCCTCTGGAATTCACAAATATGTATGAAAACGTGTTTTACAATATTCTGGCTCCCAGGATCGCTATCAGGAAATGGAAGCAAGCATTTCCTACGTAAAATGACACGAGTAATCGAACTGTGCCGGCAGAATTGAAATCCGAGCCTCCGTTCCTCTGGAATTCACTAAAATGTATGGAAACGTGTTTTACAGTATTCTGGCTCTCAGGATCGCAATCGGGAAATGAAGACAAGTATTTCCTACGTAAAATGACACGAGTAATCGAGCTGTGCCGGCAGAATTCAAATCCGAGCATCCGTTCCTCTGGAATTCACTAAAATGTATGAAAACGTGTTTTACAGTATTCTAGCTCCCAGGATAGCTATCAGGAAATGGGAACAACCATTTCCTGTGTAAAATGACACGAGTAATCGAATGCTGTCGGCAGAATTCAAATCCGAGCCTCTGTTACTCTGGAATTCACAAATATGCATGAAAACGTGTTTTACAGTATTCTGGCTCCCAGGATCGCTATCAGGAAATGGAAGCAAGCATTTCCTACGTAAAATGACACGAGTAATCGAACTGTGCCGGCAGAATTGAAATCCGAGCCTCCGTTCCTCTGGAATTCACTAAAATGTATGGAAACGTGTTTTACAGTATTCTGGCTCTCAGGATCGCAATCGGGAAATGAAGACAAGTATTTCCTACGTAAAATGACACGAGTAATCGAACTGTGCCGACAGAGTTCAAATACGAGCCTCTGTTCCTCTGGTATTCACTAATATGTATGAAAACGTGTTTTACAGTATTTTGGCTCCCAGAATTGCTGTCGGGAAATGGGGACAAGCATTTCCTACGTAAAATGACACGAGTAATCGAACTGTGCCGGCAGAATTCAAATCGGAGCCTCCGTTCCTCTGGAATTCCCTAAAATGTATGAAAACGTCTTTTAGAGTATTCTGGCTCCCAGGATGGCAATCGAGAAATGAAGACAAGTATTTGCTACGTAAAATGGTACGAGCAATCGAACTGTGCCGGCAGAATTCAAATACGAGCCTCTGTTCCTCTGGTATTCACTAATATGTATGAAAACGTGTTTTACAGTATTTTGGCTCCCAGAATTGCTGTCGAGAAATGAAGACAAGCATTTCCCATGTAAAATGACACGAGTAACCGAGCTGTGCCGGCAGAATTCAAATCCGAGCCTCCGTTCCTCTGGAATTCACTAATATGTATGAAAACGTGTTTTACAGTATTCTGGCTCCCAGGATGGCAATCGAGAAATGAAGACAAGTATTTCCTACGTAAAATGGCACGAGTAATCGAACTGTGCCGGCAGAATTCAAACCCGAGCCGCCGTTCCTCTGAAATCCACTAAAATGTATGAAAACGTGTTTTACAGTATTCTGGCGCCCAGGATCGCAATCGGGATATGAAAAGAAGTATTTACTACGTAAAATGACACGAGTAATCGAACTGTGCCGGCAGAATTCAAATCCGAGCCTCTGTTCCTCTGGAATTCACTAATATGTATGAAAACGTGTTTTACAGTATTCTGGCTCCCAGGATGGCAATCGAGAAATGAAGACAAGTACTTCCTACGTAAAATGGCACGAGCAATCGAACTGTGCCGGCAGAATTCAAACCCGAGCATCCGTTCGCTATCAGGAAATGGGAACAAGCATTTCCTGTGTAAAATGACACGAGTAATCGAATGCTGTCGGCAGAATTCAAATCCGAGCCTCTGTTACTCTGGAATTCACAAATATGCATGAAAACGTGTTTTACAGTATTCTGGCTCCCAGGATCGCTATCAGGAAATGGAAGCAAGCATTTCCTACGTAAAATGACACGAGTAATCGAACTGTGCCGACAGAGTTCAAATACGAGCCTCTGTTCCTCTGGTATTCACTAATATGTATGAAAACGTGTTTTACAGTATTTTGGCTCCCAGAATTGCTGTCGGGAAATGGGGACAAGCATTTCCTACGTAAAATGACACGAGTAATCGAACTGTGCCGGCAGAATTCAAATCGGAGCCTCCGTTCCTCTGGAATTCCCTAAAATGTATGAAAACGTCTTTTAGAGTATTCTGGCTCCCAGGATGGCAATCGAGAAATGAAGACAAGTATTTGCTACGTAAAATGGCACGAGCAATCGAACTGTGCCGGCAGAATTCAAATACGAGCCTCTGTTCCTCTGGTATTCACTAATATGTATGAAAACGTGTTTTACAGTATTTTGGTTCCCAGAATTGCTGTCGGGAAATGGGGACAAGTATTTCCTACGTGAAATGGCACGAGTAATCGAACTGTGCCGGCAGAGTTCAAATACGAGCCTCTGTTCCTCTGGTATTCACTAATATGTATGAAAACGTGTTTTACAGTATTTTGGCTCCCAGAATTGCTGTCGGGAAATGGGGACAAGCATTTCCTACGTAAAATGACACGAGTAATCGAACTGTGCCGGCAGAATTCCATTCCGAGCCTCCGTTCCTCTGGAATTCACTAATATGTATGAAAACGTGTTTTACAGTATTCTGGCTCTCAGGATCGCAATCGGGAAATGGAAACAAGCATTTCCCATGTAAAATGACACGAGTAATCGAGCTGTGCAGGCAGAATTCAAATCCGAGCATCCGTTCCTCTGGAATTCACTAAAATGTATGAAAACGTGTTTTACAGTATTCTAGCTCCCAGGATCGCTATCAGGAAATGGGAACAAGCATTTCCTGTGTAAAATGACACGAGTAATCGAATGCTGTCGGCAGAATTCAAATCCGAGCCTCTGTTACTCTGGAATTCACAAATATGCATGAAAACGTGTTTTACAGTATTCTGGCTCCCAGGATCGCTATCAGGAAATGGAAGCAAGCATTTCCTACGTAAAATGACACGAGTAATCGAACTGTGCCGGCAGAATTGAAATCCGAGCCTCCGTTCCTCTGGAATTCACTAAAATGTATGGAAACGTGTTTTACAGTATTCTGGCTCTCAGGATCGCAATCGGGAAATGAAGACAAGTATTTCCTACGTAAAATGACACGAGTAATCGAACTGTGCCGGCAGAGTTCAAATACGAGCCTCTGTTCCTCTGGAATTCACTAATATGTATGAAAACGTGTTTTACAGTATTCTGGCTCCCAGGATGGGAATCGAGAAATGAAGACAAGCATTTCCCATGTAAAATGACACGAGTAATCGAGCTGTGCCGGCAGAATTCAAATCCGAGCCTCCGTTCCTCTGGAATTCACTAATATGTATGAAAACGTGTTTTACAGTATTCTGGCTCCCAGGATGGCAATCGAGAAATGAAGACAAGTATTTCCTACGTAAAATGGCACGAGTAATCGAACTGTGCCGGCAGAATTCAAATCCGAGCCGCCGTTCCTCTGAAATCCACTAAAATGTATGAAAACGTGTTTTACAGTATTCTGGCGCTCAGGATCGCAATCGGGATATGAAAAGAAGTATTTACTACGTAAAATGACACGAGTAATCGAACTGTGCCGGCAGAATTCAAATCCGAGCCTCCGTTCCTCTGGAATTCTCTAAAATGTATGAAAACGTGTTTTACAGTATTCTGGCTCCCAGCATCGCAATCGCGAAATGAAGACAAGTGTTTCCTACGTAAAATGGCACGAGTAATCGAACTATGCCGGCAGAATTCAAATCCGAGCCTCTGTTCCTCTGGAATTCACTAAAATGTATGAAAACGTGTTTTACAGTATTCTAGCTCCCAGGATCGCTATCAGGAAATGGGAACAAGCATTTCCTGTGTAAAATGACACGAGTAATCGAATGCTGTCGGCAGAATTCAAATCCGAGCCTCTGTTACTCTGGAATTCACAAATATGCATGAAAACGTGTTTTACAGTATTCTGGCTCCCAGGATCGCTATCAGGAAATGGAAGCAAGCATTTCCTACGTAAAATGACACGAGTAATCGAACTGTGCCGGCAGAATTGAAATCCGAGCCTCCGTTCCTCTGGAATTCACTAAAATGTATGGAAACGTGTTTTACAGTATTCTGGCTCTCAGGATCGCAATCGGGAAATGAAGACAAGTATTTCCTACGTAAAATGACACGAGTAATCGAACTGTGCCGGCAGAGTTCACATACGAGCCTCTGTTCCTCTGGTATTCACTAATATGTATGAAAACGTGTTTTACAGTATTTTGGCTCCCAGAATTGCTGTCGGGAAATGGGGACAAGCATTTCCTACGTAAAATGACACGAGTAATCGAACTGTACCGGCAGAATTCAAATCCGAGCATCCGTTCCTCTGGAATTCACTAATATGTATGAAAACGTGTTTTACAGTATTCTGGCTCCCAGGATGGCAATCGAGAAATGAAGACAAGTATTTCCTACGTAAAATGGCACGAGTAATCGAACTGTGCCGGCAGGATTCAAATCCGAGCATCCGTTCCTCTGGAATTCACTAATATGTATGAAAACGTGTTTTACAGTATTTTGGCCCCCAGAATTGCTGTCGGGAAATGGGGACAAGTATTTCCTACGTAAAATGGTACGAGCAATCGAACTGTGCCGGCAGAATTCAAATCCGAGCATCCGTTCCTCTGGAATTCCCTAAAATGTATGAAAACGTGTTTTACAGTATTCTGGCTCCCAGGATCGTTATCAAGAAATAGAAATAAGCATTTCCTACGTAAAATGACACGAGTAATCGAACTGTGCCGGCAGAATTCAAATCCGAGCCTCCGTTCCTCTGGAATTCACTAATATGTATGAAAACGTGTTTTACAGTATTCTGGCTCCCAGGATGGCAATCGAGAAATGAAGACAAGTATTTCCTACGTAAAATGGCACGAGTAATCGAACTGTGCCGGCAGGATTCAAATCCGAGCATCCGTTCCTCTGAAATCCACTAAAATGTATGAAAACGTGTTTTACAGTATTCTGGCTCTCAGGATCGCAATCGGGAAATGGAAACAAGCATTTCCCATGTAAAATGACACGAGTAATCGAGCTGTGCCGGCAGAATTCAAATCCGAGCATCCGTTCCTCTGGAATTCACTAAAATGTATGAAAACGTGTTTTACAGTATTCTAGCTCCCAGGATCGCTATCAGGAAATGGGAACAAGCATTTCCTGTGTAAAATGACACGAGTAATCGAATGCTGTCGGCAGAATTCAAATCCGAGCCTCTGTTACTCTGGAATTCACAAATATGCATGAAAACGTGTTTTACAGTATTCTGGCTCCCAGGATCGCTATCAGGAAATGGAAGCAAGCATTTCCTACGTAAAATGACACGAGTAATCGAACTGTGCCGGCAGAATTGAAATCCGAGCCTCCGTTCCTCTGGAATTCACTAAAATGTAAGGAAACGTGTTTTACAGTATTCTGGCTCTCAGGATCGCAATCGGGAAATGAAGACAAGTATTTCCTACGTAAAATGACACGAGTAATCGAACTGTGCCGGCAGAGTTCAAATACGAGCCTCTGTTCCTCTGGAATTCACTAATATGTATGAAAACGTGTTTTACAGTATTCTGGCTCCCAGGATGGCAATCGAGAAATGAAGACAAGTACTTCCTACGTAAAATGGCACGAGCAATCGAACTGTGCCGGCAGAATTCAAACCCGAGCATCCGTTCGCTATCAGGAAATGGGAACAAGCATTTCCTGTGTAAAATGACACGAGTAATCGAATGCTGTCGGCAGAATTCAAATCCGAGCCTCTGTTACTCTGGAATTCACAAATATGCATGAAAACGTGTTTTACAGTATTCTGGCTCCCAGGATCGCTATCAGGAAATGGAAGCAAGCATTTCCTACGTAAAATGACACGAGTAATCGAACTGTGCCGGCAGAATTGAAATACGAGCCTCTGTTCCTCTGGTATTCACTAATATGTATGAAAACGTGTTTTACAGTATTTTGGTTCCCAGAATTGCTGTCGGGAAATGGGGACAAGTATTTCCTACGTGAAATGGCACGAGTAATCGAACTGTGCCGGCAGAGTTCAAATACGAGCCTCTGTTCCTCTGGTATTCACTAATATGTATGAAAACGTGTTTTACAGTATTTTGGCTCCCAGAATTGCTGTCGGGAAATGGGGACAAGCATTTCCTACGTAAAATGACACGAGTAATCGAACTGTGCCGGCAGAATTCCATTCCGAGCCTCCGTTCCTCTGGAATTCACTAATATGTATGAAAACGTGTTTTACAGTATTCTGGCTCTCAGGATCGCAATCGGGAAATGGAAACAAGCATTTCCCATGTAAAATGACACGAGTAATCGAGCTGTGCCGGCAGAATTCAAATCCGAGCATCCGTTCCTCTGGAATTCACTAAAATGTATGAAAACGTGTTTTACAGTATTCTAGCTCCCAGGATCGCTATCAGGAAATGGGAACAAGCATTTCCTGTGTAAAATGACACGAGTAATCGAATGCTGTCGGCAGAATTCAAATCCGAGCCTCTGTTACTCTGGAATTCACAAATATGCATGAAAACGTGTTTTACAGTATTCTGGCTCCCAGGATCGCTATCAGGAAATGGAAGCAAGCATTTCCTACGTAAAATGACACGAGTAATCGAACTGTGCCGGCAGAATTGAAATCCGAGCCTCCGTTCCTCTGGAATTCACTAAAATGTATGGAAACGTGTTTTACAGTATTCTGGCTCTCAGGATCGCAATCGGGAAATGAAGACAAGTATTTCCTACGTAAAATGACACGAGTAATCGAACTGTGCCGGCAGAGTTCAAATACGAGCCTCTGTTCCTCTGGAATTCACTAATATGTATGAAAACGTGTTTTACAGTATTCTGGCTCCCAGGATGGGAATCGAGAAATGAAGACAAGCATTTCCCATGTAAAACGACACGAGTAATCGAGCTGTGCCGGCAGAATTCAAATCCGAGCCTCCGTTCCTCTGGAATTCACTAATATGTATGAAAACGTGTTTTACAGTATTCTGGCTCCCAGGATGGCAATCGAGAAATGAAAAGAAGTATTTACTACGTAAAATGACACGAGTAATCGAACTGTGCCGGCAGAATTCAAATCCGAGCCTCCGTTCCTCTGGAATTCTCTAAAATGTATGAAAACGTGTTTTACAGTATTCTGGCTCCCAGCATCGCAATCGCGAAATGAAGACAAGTGTTTCCTACGTAAAATGGCACGAGTAATCGAACTATGCCGGCAGAATTCAAATCCGAGCCTCTGTTCCTCTGGAATTCACTAAAATGTATGAAAACGTGTTTTACAGTATTCTAGCTCCCAGGATCGCTATCAGGAAATGGGAACAAGCATTTCCTGTGTAAAATGACACGAGTAATCGAATGCTGTCGGCAGAATTCAAATCCGAGCCTCTGTTACTCTGGAATTCACAAATATGCATGAAAACGTGTTTTACAGTATTCTGGCTCCCAGGATCGCTATCAGGAAATGGAAGCAAGCATTTCCTACGTAAAATGACACGAGTAATCGAACTGTGCCGGCAGAATTGAAATCCGAGCCTCCGTTCCTCTGGAATTCACTAAAATGTATGGAAACGTGTTTTACAGTATTCTGGCTCTCAGGATCGCAATCGGGAAATGAAGACAAGTATTTCCTACGTAAAATGACACGAGTAATCGAACTGTGCCGGCAGAGTTCACATACGAGCCTCTGTTCCTCTGGTATTCACTAATATGTATGAAAACGTGTTTTACAGTATTTTGGCTCCCAGAATTGCTGTCGGGAAATGGGGACAAGCATTTCCTACGTAAAATGACACGAGTAATCGAACTGTACCGGCAGAATTCAAATCCGAGCATCCGTTCCTCTGGAATTCACTAATATGTATGAAAACGTCTTTTACAGTATTCTGGCTCCCAGGATGGCAATCGAGAAATGAAGACAAGTATTTCCTACGTAAAATGGCACGAGTAATCGAACTGTGCCGGCAGAATTCAAATCCGAGCATCCGTTCCTCTGGAATTCACTAATATGTATGAAAACGTGTTTTACAGTATTTTGGCCCCCAGAATTGCTGTCGGGAAATGGGGACAAGTATTTCCTACGTAAAATGGTACGAGCAATCGAACTGTGCCGGCAGAATTCAAATCCGAGCATCCGTTCCTCTGGAATTCCCTAAAATGTATGAAAACGTGTTTTACAGTATTCTGGCTCCCAGGATCGTTATCAAGAAATAGAAATAAGCATTTCCTACGTAAAATGACACGAGTAATCGAACTGTGCCAGCAGAATTCAAATCCGAGCCTCCGTTCCTCTGGAATTCACTAATATGTATGAAAACGTGTTTTACAGTATTCTGGCTCCCAGGATGGCAATCGAGAAATGAAGACAAGTATTTCCTACGTAAAATGGCACGAGTAATCGAACTGTGCCGGCAGGATTCAAATCCGAGCATCCGTTCCTCTGAAATCCACTAAAATGTATGAAAACGTGTTTTACAGTATTCTGGCTCTCAGGATCGCAATCGGGAAATGGAAACAAGCATTTCCCATGTAAAATGACACGAGTAATCGAGCTGTGCCGGCAGAATTCAAATCCGAGCATCCGTTCCTCTGGAATTCACTAAAATGTATGAAAACGTGTTTTACAGTATTCTAGCTCCCAGGATCGCTATCAGGAAATGGGAACAAGCATTTCCTGTGTAAAATGACACGAGTAATCGAATGCTGTCGGCAGAATTCAAATCCGAGCCTCTGTTACTCTGGAATTCACAAATATGCATGAAAACGTGTTTTACAGTATTCTGGCTCCCAGGATCGCTATCAGGAAATGGAAGCAAGCATTTCCTACGTAAAATGACACGAGTAATCGAACTGTGCCGGCAGAATTGAAATCCGAGCCTCCGTTCCTCTGGAATTCACTAAAATGTATGGAAACGTGTTTTACAGTATTCTGGCTCTCAGGATCGCAATCGGGAAATGAAGACAAGTATTTCCTACGTAAAATGACACGAGTAATCGAACTGTGCCGGCAGAGTTCAAATACGAGCCTCTGTTCTTCTGGAATTCACTAATATGTATGAAAACGTGTTTTACAGTATTCTGGCTCCCAGGATGGCAATCGAGAAATGAAGACAAGTACTTCCTACGTAAAATGGCACGAGCAATCGAACTGTGCCGGCAGAATTCAAACCCGAGCATCCGTTCGCTATCAGGAAATGGGAACAAGCATTTCCTGTGTAAAATGACACGAGTAATCGAATGCTGTCGGCAGAATTCAAATCCGAGCCTCTGTTACTCTGGAATTCACAAATATGCATGAAAACGTGTTTTACAGTATTCTGGCTCCCAGGATCGCTATCAGGAAATGGAAGCAAGCATTTCCTACGTAAAATGACACGAGTAATCGAACTGTGCCGGCAGAATTGAAATACGAGCCTCTGTTCCTCTGGTATTCACTAATATGTATGAAAACGTGTTTTACAGTATTTTGGCTCCCAGAATTGCTGTCGGGAAATGGGGACAAGTATTTCCTACGTGAAATGGCACGAGTAATCGAACTGTGCCGGCAGAGTTCAAATACGAGCCTCTGTTCCTCTGGAATTCACTAATATGTATGAAAACGTCTTTTACAGTATTCTGGCTACCAGGATCGCAATCGGAAAATGAAGACAAGCATTTAACAAGTAAAATGACACGAGTAATCGAACTATGCCGGCAGAATTCAAATCCGAGCATCCGTTCCTCTGGAATTCCCTAAAATGTATGAAAACGTGTTTTACAGTATTCTGGCTCCCAGGATCGCAATCGGGAAATGAAGACAAGTATTTCCTACGTAAAATGACACGAGTAATCGAACTGTGCCGGCACAATTCAAATCCGAGCCTCCGTTCCTCTGGAATTCACAAATATGTATGAAAACGTGTTTTACAGAATTTTGGCACCCAGGATCGCTATCGGGAAATGGGAACAAGCATTTTCTGCGTAAAATGACACGACTAATCGAATGCTGTCGGCAGAATTCAAATCCGAGCCTCCGTTCCTCTGGAATTCCCTAAAATGTATGAAAACGTGTTTTACACTATTCTGGCTCCCAGGATCGCAATCGGGAAATGAAGACAAGTATTTCCTACGTAAAATGACACGAGTAATCGAACTGTGGCGGCAGAATTCAAATCCGAGCATCCGTTCCTCTGAAATCCACTAAAATGTATGAAAACGTGTTTTACAGTATTCTGGCTCTCAGGATCGCAATCGGGAAATGGAAACAAGCATTTCCCATGTAAAATGACACGAGTAATCGAGCTGTGCCGGCAGAATTCAAATCCGAGCATCCGTTCCTCTGGAATTCACTAAAATGTATGAAAACGTGTTTTACAGTATTCTAGCTCCCAGGATCGCTATCAGGAAATGGGAACAAGCATTTCCTGTGTAAAATGACACGAGTAATCGAATGCTGTCGGCAGAATTCAAATCCGAGCCTCTGTTACTCTGGAATTCACAAATATGCATGAAAACGTGTTTTACAGTATTCTGGCTCCCAGGATCGCTATCAGGAAATGGAAGCAAGCATTTCCTACGTAAAATGACACGAGTAATCGAACTGTGCCGGCAGAATTGAAATCCGAGCCTCCGTTCCTCTGGAATTCACTAAAATGTATGGAAACGTGTTTTACAGTATTCTGGCTCTCAGGATCGCAATCGGGAAATGAAGACAAGTATTTCCTACGTAAAATGACACGAGTAATCGAACTGTGCCGGCAGAGTTCAAATACGAGCCTCTGTTCCTCTGGAATTCACTAATATGTATGAAAACGTGTTTTACAGTATTCTGGCTCCCAGGATGGCAATCGAGAAATGAAGACAAGTACTTCCTACGTAAAATGGCACGAGCAATCGAACTGTGCCGGCAGAATTCAAACCCGAGCATCCGTTCGCTATCAGGAAATGGGAACAAGCATTTCCTGTGTAAAATGACACGAGTAATCGAATGCTGTCGGCAGAATTCAAATCCGAGCCTCTGTTACTCTGGAATTCACAAATATGCATGAAAACGTGTTTTACAGTATTCTGGCTCCCAGGATCGCTATCAGGAAATGGAAGCAAGCATTTCCTACGTAAAATGACACGAGTAATCGAACTGTGCCGGCAGAATTGAAATACGAGCCTCTGTTCCTCTGGTATTCACTAATATGTATGAAAACGTGTTTTACAGTATTTTGGCTCCCAGAATTGCTGTCGGGAAATGGGGACAAGTATTTCCTACGTGAAATGGCACGAGTAATCGAACTGTGCCGGCAGAGTTCAAATACGAGCCTCTGTTCCTCTGGAATTCACTAATATGTATGAAAACGTCTTTTACAGTATTCTGGCTACCAGGATCGCAATCGGAAAATGAAGACAAGCATTTAACAAGTAAAATGACACGAGTAATCGAACTATGCCGGCAGAATTCAAATCCGAGCATCCGTTCCTCTGGAATTCCCTAAAATGTATGAAAACGTGTTTTACAGTATTCTGGCTCCCAGGATCGCAATCGGGAAATGAAGACAAGTATTTCCTACGTAAAATGACACGAGTAATCGAACTGTGCCGGCACAATTCAAATCCGAGCCTCCGTTCCTCTGGAATTCACAAATATGTATGAAAACGTGTTTTACAGAATTTTGGCACCCAGGATCGCTATCGGGAAATGGGAACAAGCATTTTCTGCGTAAAATGACACGACTAATCGAATGCTGTCGGCAGAATTCAAATCCGAGCCTCCGTTCCTCTGGAATTCCCTAAAATGTATGAAAACGTGTTTTACACTATTCTGGCTCCCAGGATCGCAATCGGGAAATGAAGACAAGTATTTCCTACGTAAAATGACACGAGTAATCGAACTGTGGCGGCAGAATTCAAATCCGAGCCTCTGTTCCTCTGGAATTCACTAAAATGTATGAAAACGTGTTTTACAGTATTCTGGCTCCCAGGATCGTTATCAAGAAATAGAAATAAGCATTTCCTACGTAAAATGACACGAGTAATCGAACTGTGCCAGCAGAATTCAAATCCGAGCCGCCGTTCCTCTGGAATTCACTAATATGTATGAAAACGTGTTTTACAGTATTCTGGCTCCCAGGATGGCAATCGAGAAATGAAGACAAGTATTTCCTACGTAAAATGGCACGAGTAATCGAACTGTGCCGGCAGGATTCAAATCCGAGCATCCGTTCCTCTGGAATTCACTAAAATGTATGAAAACGTGTTTTACAGTATTTGGGCTCCCAGTATCGCTATCGGGAAATGGGAACAAGCATTTCCTGCGTAAATTGACACGAGTAATCGAACTGTGCCGGCAGAATTCAAATCCGAGCCTCCGTTCTTCTGGAAATCACAAATATGCATGAAAACGTGTTTTACAGTATTCTGGCTCCCAGGATCGCTATCAGGAAATGGAAGCAAGCATTTCCTACGTAGAATGACACGAGTAATCGAACTGTGCCGGCAGAATTCAAATCCGAGCCTCCGTTCCTCTGGAATTCACTAATATGTATGAAAACGTGTTTTACAGTATTCTGGCTCTCAGGATCGCAATCGGGAAATGGAAACAAGCATTTCCCATGTAAAATGACACGAGTAATCGAGCTGTGCCGGCAGAATTCAAATCCGAGCATCCGTTCCTCTGGAATTCACTAAAATGTATGAAAACGTGTTTTACAGTATTCTAGCTCCCAGGATCGCTATCAGGAAATGGGAACAAGCATTTCCTGTGTAAAATGACACGAGTAATCGAATGCTGTCGGCAGAATTCAAATCCGAGCCTCTGTTACTCTGGAATTCACAAATATGCATGAAAACGTGTTTTACAGTATTCTGGCTCCCAGGATCGCTATCAGGAAATGGAAGCAAGCATTTCCTACGTAAAATGACACGAGTAATCGAACTGTGCCGGCAGAATTGAAATCCGAGCCTCCGTTCCCCTGGAATTCACTAATATGTATGGAAACGTGTTTTACAGTATTCTGGCTCTCAGGATCGCAATCGGGAAATGAAGACAAGTATTTCCTACGTAAAATGACACGAGTAATCGAACTCTGCCGGCAGAGTTCAAATACGAGCCTCTGTTCCTCTGGAATTCACTAATATGTATGAAAACGTGTTTTACAGTATTCTGGCTCCCAGGATGGGAATCGAGAAATGAAGACAAGCATTTCCCATGTAAAATGACACGAGTAATCGAGCTGTGCCGGCAGAATTCAAATCCGAGCCTCCGTTCCTCTGGAATTCACTAATATGTATGAAAACGTGTTTTACAGTATTCTGGCTCCCAGGATGGCAATCGAGAAATGAAGACAAGTATTTCCTACGTAAAATGGCACGAGTAATCGAACTGTGCCGGCAGAATTCAAATCCGAGCCGCCGTTCCTCTGAAATCCACTAAAATGTATGAAAACGTGTTTTACAGTATTCTGGCGCCCAGGATCGCAATCGGGATATGAAAAGAAGTATTTACTACGTAAAATGACACGAGTAATCGAACTGTGCCGGCAGAATTCAAATCCGAGCCTCCGTTCCTCTGGAATTCTCTAAAATGTATGAAAACGTGTTTTACAGTATTCTGGCTCCCAGGATCGCAATCGCGAAATGAAGACAAGTGTTTCCTACGTAAAATGGCACGAGTAATCGAACTATGCCGGCAGAATTCAAATCCGAGCCTCTGTTCCTCTGGAATTGACTAAAATGTATGAAAACGTGTTTTACAGTATTCTAGCTCCCAGGATCGCTATCAGGAAATGGGAACAAGCATTTCCTGTGTAAAATGACACGAGTAATCGAATGCTGCCGGCAGAATTCAAATCCGAGCCTCTGTTACTCTGGAATTCACAAATATGCATGAAAACGTGTTTTACAGTATTCTGGCTCCCAGGATCGCTATCAGGAAATGGAAGCAAGCATTTCCTACGTAAAATGACACGAGTAATCGAACTGTGCCAGCAGAATTGAAATCCGAGCCTCCGTTCCTCTGGAATTCACTAAAATGTATGGAAACGTGTTTTACAGTATTCTGGCTCTCAGGATCGCAATCGGGAAATGAAGACAAGTATTTCCTACGTAAAATGACACGAGTAATCGAACTGTGCCGGCAGAGTTCACATACGAGCCTCTGTTCCTCTGGTATTCACTAATATGTATGAAAACGTGTTTTACAGTATTTTGGCTCCCAGAATTGCTGTCGGGAAATGGGGACAAGCATTTCCTACGTAAAATGACACGAGTAATCGAACTGTGCCGGCAGAATTCAAATCCGAGCATCCGTTCCTCTGGAATTCACTAATATGTATGAAAACGTGTTTTACAGTATTCTGGCTCCCAGGATGGCAATCGAGAAATGAAGACAAGTATTTCCTACGTAAAATGGCACGAGTAATCGAACTGTGCCGGCAGGATTCAAATCCGAGCATCCGTTCCTCTGGAATTCACTAATATGTATGAAAACGTGTTTTACAGTATTTTGGCCCCCAGAATTGCTGTCGGGAAATGGGGACAAGTATTTCCTACGTAAAATGGCACGAGCAATCGAACTGTGCCGGCAGAATTCAAATCCGAGCATCCGTTCCTCTGGAATTCCCTAAAATGTATGAAAACGTGTTTTACAGTATTCTGGCTCCCAGGATCGTTATCAAGAAATAGAAATAAGCATTTCCTACGTAAAATGACACGAGCAATCGAACTGTGCCAGCAGAATTCAAATCCGAGCCTCCGTTCCTCTGGAATTCACTAATATGTATGAAAACGTGTTTTACAGTATTCTGGCTCCCAGGATGGCAATCGAGAAATGAAGACAAGTATTTCCTACGTAAAATGGCACGAGTAATCGAACTGTGCCGGCAGGATTCAAATCCGAGCATCCGTTCCTCTGAAATCCACTAAAATGTATGAAAACGTGTTTTACAGTATTCTGGCTCTCAGGATCGCAATCGGGAAATGGAAACAAGCATTTCCCATGTAAAATGGCACGAGTAATCGAGCTGTGCCGGCAGAATTCAAATCCGAGCATCCGTTCCTCTGGAATTCACTAAAATGTATGAAAACGTGTTTTACAGTATTCTAGCTCCCAGGATCGCTATCAGGAAATGGGAACAAGCATTTCCTGTGTAAAATGACACGAGTAATCGAATGCTGTCGGCAGAATTCAAATCCGAGCCTCTGTTACTCTGGAATTCACAAATATGCATGAAAACGTGTTTTACAGTATTCTGGCTCCCAGGATCGCTATCAGGAAATGGAAGCAAGCATTTCCTACGTAAAATGACACGAGTAATCGAACTGTGCCGGCAGAATTGAAATCCGAGCCTCCGTTCCTCTGGAATTCACTAAAATGTATGGAAACGTGTTTTACAGTATTCTGGCTCTCAGGATCGCAATCGGGAAATGAAGACAAGTATTTCCTACGTAAAATGACACGAGTAATCGAACTGTGCCGGCAGAGTTCAAATACGAGCCTCTGTTCCTCTGGAATTCACTAATATGTATGAAAACGTGTTTTACAGTATTCTGGCTCCCAGGATGGCAATCGAGAAATGAAGACAAGTACTTCCTACGTAAAATGGCACGAGCAATCGAACTGTGCCGGCAGAATTCAAACCCGAGCATCCGTTCGCTATCAGGAAATGGGAACAAGCATTTCCTGTGTAAAATGACACGAGTAATCGAATGCTGTTGGCAGAATTCAAATCCGAGCCTCTGTTACTCTGGAATTCACAAATATGCATGAAAACGTGTTTTACAGTATTCTGGCTCCCAGGATCGCTATCAGGAAATGGAAGCAAGCATTTCCTACGTAAAATGACACGAGTAATCGAACTGTGCCGGCAGAATTGAAATACGAGCCTCTGTTCCTCTGGTATTCACTAATATGTATGAAAACGTGTTTTACAGTATTTTGGCTCCCAGAATTGCTGTCGGGAAATGGGGACAAGTATTTCCTACGTGAAATGGCACGAGTAATCGAACTGTGCCGGCAGAGTTCAAATACGAGCCTCTGTTCCTCTGGAATTCACTAATATGTATGAAAACGTCTTTTACAGTATTCTGGCTCCCAGGATGGCAATCGAGAAATGAAGACAAGTATTTCCTACGTAAAATGGCACGAGCAATCGAACTGTGCCGGCAGAATTCAAATACGAGCCTCTGTTCCTCTGGTATTCACTAATATGTATGAAAACGTGTTTTACAGTATTTTGGCTCCCAGAATTGCTGTCGGGAAATGGGGACAAGTATTTCCTACGTGAAATGGCACGAGCAATCGAACTGTGCCGACAGAATTCAAATCCGAGCATCCGTTCCTCTGGAATTCACTAATATGTATGAAAACGTGTTTTACAATATTCTGGCTCCCAGGATCGCAATCGGGAAATGAAGACAAGTATTTCCTACGTAAAATGGCACGAGCAATCGAACTGTGCCGGCAGAATTCAAATACGAGCCTCTGTTCCTCTGGTATTCACTAATATGTATGAAAACGTGTTTTACAGTATTTTGGCTCCCAGAATTGCTGTCGGGAAATGGGGACAAGTATTTCCTACGTGAAATGGCACGAGCAATCGAACTGTGCCGGCAGAATTCAAATCCGAGCATCCGTTCCTCTGGAATTCACTAATATGTATGAAAACGTGTTTTACAGTATTTTGGCTCCCAGAATTGCTGTCGGGAAATGGGGACAAGTATTTCCTACGTGAAATGGCACGAGCAATCGAACTGTGCCGGCAGGATTCAAATCCGAGCATCCGTTCCTCTGGAATTCACTAATATGTATGAAAACGTGTTTTACAATATTCTGGCTACCAGGATCGCAATCGGAAAATGAAGACAAGCATTTAACAAGTAAAATGACACGAGTAATCGAACTATGCCGGCAGAATTCAAATCCGAGCATCCGTTCCTCTGGAATTCCCTAAAATGTATGAAAACGTGTTTTACAGTATTCTGGCTCCCAGGATCGCAATCGGGAAATGAAGACAAGTATTTCCTACGTAAAATGACACGAGTAATCGAACTGTGGCGGCAGAATTCAAATCCGAGCCTCTGTTCCTCTGGAATTCACTAAAATGTATGAAAACGTGTTTTACAGTATTCTGGCTCCCAGGATCGTTATCAAGAAATAGAAATAAGCATTTCCTACGTAAAATGACACGAGTAATCGAACTGTGCCAGCAGAATTCAAATCCGAGCCGCCGTTCCTCTGGAATTCACTAATACGTATGAAAACGTGTTTTACAGTATTCTGGCTCCCAGGATGGCAATCGAGAAATGAAGACAAGTATTTCCTACGTAAAATGGCACGAGTAATCGAACTGTGCCGGCAGGATTCAAATCCGAGCATCCGTTCCTCTGAAATCCATTAAAATGTATGAAAACGTGTTTTACAGTATTCTGGCTCCCAGGATCGCAATCGGGAAATGGAAACAAGCATTTCCCATGTAAAATGACACGAGTAATCGAACTGTGCCGGCAGAATTCAAATCCGAGCATCCGTTCCTCTGGAATTCACTAATATGTATGAAAACGTGTTTTACAGTATTCTAGCTCCCAGGATCGCTATCAGGAAATGGGAACAAGCATTTCCTGTGTAAAATGACACGAGTAATCGAATGCTGTCGGCAGAATTCAAATCCGAGCCTCTGTTACTCTGGAATTCACAAATATGCATGAAAACGTGTTTTACAGTATTCTGGCTCTCAGGATCGCAATCGGGAAATGAAGACAAGTATTTCCTACGTAAAATGACACGAGTAATCGAACTTTGCCGGCAGAGTTCAAATACGAGCCTCTGTTCCTCTGGAATTCACTAATATGTATGAAAACGTGTTTTACAGTATTCTGGCTCCCAGGATGGCAATCGAGAAATGAAGACAAGTACTTCCTACGTAAAATGGCACGAGCAATCGAACTGTGCCGGCAGAATTCAAACCCGAGCATCCGTTCGCTATCAGGAAATGGGAACAAGCATTTCCTGTGTAAAATGACACGAGTAATCGAATGCTGTCGGCAGAATTCAAATCCGAGCCTCTGTTACTCTGGAATTCACAAATATGCATGAAAACGTGTTTTACAGTATTCTGGCTCCCAGGATCGCTATCAGGAAATGGAAGCAAGCATTTCCTACGTAAAATGACACGAGTAATCGAACTGTGCCGGCAGAATTGAAATACGAGCCTCTGTTCCTCTGGTATTCACTAATATGTATGAAAACGTGTTTTACAGTATTTTGGCTCCCAGAATTGCTGTCGGGAAATGGGGACAAGTATTTCCTACGTGAAATGGCACGAGTAATCGAACTGTGCCGGCAGAGTTCAAATACGAGCCTCTGTTCCTCTGGAATTCACTAATATGTATGAAAACGTCTTTTACAGTATTCTGGCTCCCAGGATGGCAATCGAGAAATGAAGACAAGTATTTCCTACGTAAAATGGCACGAGCAATCGAACTGTGCCGGCAGAATTCAAATACGAGCCTCTGTTCCTCTGGTATTCACTAATATGTATGAAAACGTGTTTTACAGTATTTTGGCTCCCAGAATTGCTGTCGGGAAATGGGGACAAGTATTTCCTACGTGAAATGGCACGAGCAATCGAACTGTGCCGACAGAATTCAAATCCGAGCATCCGTTCCTCTGGAATTCACTAATATGTATGAAAACGTGTTTTACAATATTCTGGCTCCCAGGATCGCAATCGGGAAATGAAGACAAGTATTTCCTACGTAAAATGGCACGAGCAATCGAACTGTGCCGGCAGAATTCAAATACGAGCCTCTGTTCCTCTGGTATTCACTAATATGTATGAAAACGTGTTTTACAGTATTTTGGCTCCCAGAATTGCTGTCGGGAAATGGGGACAAGTATTTCCTACGTGAAATGGCACGAGCAATCGAACTGTGCCGGCAGAATTCAAATCCGAGCATCCGTTCCTCTGGAATTCACTAATATGTATGAAAACGTGTTTTACAGTATTTTGGCTCCCAGAATTGCTGTCGGGAAATGGGGACAAGTATTTCCTACGTGAAATGGCACGAGCAATCGAACTGTGCCGGCAGGATTCAAATCCGAGCATCCGTTCCTCTGGAATTCACTAATATGTATGAAAACGTGTTTTACAATATTCTGGCTACCAGGATCGCAATCGGAAAATGAAGACAAGCATTTAACAAGTAAAATGACACGAGTAATCGAACTATGCCGGCAGAATTCAAATCCGAGCATCCGTTCCTCTGGAATTCCCTAAAATGTATGAAAACGTGTTTTACAGTATTCTGGCTCCCAGGATCGCTATCGGGAAATGGGAACAAGCATTTTCTGCGTAAAATGACACGACTAATCGAATGCTGTCGGCAGAATTCAAATCCGAGCCTCCGTTCCTCTGGAATTCCCTAAAATGTATGAAAACGTGTTTTACACTATTCTGGCTCCCAGGATCGCAATCGGGAAATGAAGACAAGTATTTCCTACGTAAAATGACACGAGTAATCGAACTGTGGCGGCAGAATTCAAATCCGAGCCTCTGTTCCTCTGGAATTCACTAAAATGTATGAAAACGTGTTTTACAGTATTCTGGCTCCCAGGATCGTTATCAAGAAATAGAAATCAGCATTTCCTACGTAAAATGACACGAGTAATCGAACTGTGCCAGCAGAATTCAAATCCGAGCCGCCGTTCCTCTGGAATTCACTAATATGTATGAAAACGTGTTTTACAGTATTCTGGCTCCCAGGATGGCAATCGAGAAATGAAGACAAGTATTTCCTACGTAAAATGGCACGAGTAATCGAACTGTGCCGGCAGGATTCAAATCCGAGCATCCGTTCCTCTGAAATCCATTAAAATGTATGAAAACGTGTTTTACAGTATTCTGGCTCCCAGGATCGTTATCAAGAAATAGAAATAAGCATTTCCTACGTAAAATGACACGAGTAATCGAACTGTGCCAGCAGAATTCAAATCCGAGCCTCCGTTCCTCTGGAATTCACTAATATGTATGAAAACGTGTTTTACAGTATTCTGGCTCCCAGGATGGCAATCGAGAAATGAAGACAAGTATTTCCTACGTAAAATGGCACGAGTAATCGAACTGTGCCAGCAGAATTCAAATCCGAGCCGCCGTTCCTCTGGAATTCACTAATATGTATGAAAACGTGTTTTACAGTATTCTGGCTCCCAGGATGGCAATCGAGAAATGAAGACAAGTATTTCCTACGTAAAATGGCACGAGTAATCGAACTGTGCCGGCAGGATTCAAATCCGAGCATCCGTTCCTCTGGAATTCACTAAAATGTATGAAAACGTGTTTTACAGTATTTGGGCTCCCAGTATCGCTATCGGGAAATGGGAACAAGCATTTCCTGCGTAAGTTGACACGAGTAATCGAACTGTGCCGGCAGAATTCAAATCCGAGCCTCCGTTCTTCTGGAAATCACAAATATGCATGAAAACGTGTTTTACAGTATTCTGGCTCCCAGGATCGCTATCAGGAAATGGAAGCAAGCATTTCCTACGTAGAATGACACGAGTAATCGAACTGTGCCGGCAGAATTCAAATCCGAGCCTCCGTTCCTCTGGAATTCACTAATATGTATGAAAACGTGTTTTACAGTATTTTGGCCCCCAGAATTGCTGTCGGGAAATGGGGACAAGTATTTCCTACGTAAAATGGCACGAGCAATCGAACTGTGCCGGCAGAATTCAAATCCGAGCATCCGTTCCTCTGGAATTCCCTAAAATGTATGAAAACGTGTTTTACAGTATTCTGGCTCCCAGGATCGTTATCAAGAAATAGAAATAAGCATTTCCTACGTAAAATGACACGAGTAATCGAACTGTGCCAGCAGAATTCAAATCCGAGCCTCCGTTCCTCTGGAATTCACTAATATGTATGAAAACGTGTTTTACAGTATTCTGGCTCCCAGGATGGCAATCGAGAAATGAAGACAAGTATTTCCTACGTAAAATGGCACGAGTAATCGAACTGTGCCGGCAGGATTCAAATCCGAGCATCCGTTCCTCTGAAATCCACTAAAATGTATGAAAACGTGTTTTACAGTATTCTGGCTCTCAGGATCGCAATCGGGAAATGGAAACAAGCATTTCCCATGTAAAATGACACGAGTAATCGAACTGTGCCGGCAGAATTCAAATCCGAGCATCCGTTCCTCTGGAATTCACTAAAATGTATGAAAACGTGTTTTACAGTATTCTAGCTCCCAGGATCGCTATCAGGAAATGGGAACAAGCATTTCCTGTGTAAAATGACACGAGTAATCGAATGCTGTCGGCAGAATTCAAATCCGAGCCTCTGTTACTCTGGAATTCACAAATATGCATGAAAACGTGTTTTACAGTATTCTGGCTCCCAGGATCGCTATCAGGAAATGGAAGCAAGCATTTCCTACGTAAAATGACACGAGTAATCGAACTGTGCCGGCAGAATTGAAATCCGAGCCTCCGTTCCTCTGGAATTCACTAAAATGTATGGAAACGTGTTTTACAGTATTCTGGCTCTCAGGATCGCAATCGGGAAATGAAGACAAGTATTTCCTACGTAAAATGACACGAGTAATCGAACTGTGCCGGCAGAGTTCAAATACGAGCCTCTGTTCCTCTGGAATTCACTAATATGTATGAAAACGTGTTTTACAGTATTCTGGCTCCCAGGATGGCAATCGAGAAATGAAGACAAGTACTTCCTACGTAAAATGGCACGAGCAATCGAACTGTGCCGGCAGAATTCAAACCCGAGCATCCGTTCGCTATCAGGAAATGGGAACAAGCATTTCCTGTGTAAAATGACACGAGTAATCGAATGCTGTTGGCAGAATTCAAATCCGAGCCTCTGTTACTCTGGAATTCACAAATATGCATGAAAACGTGTTTTACAGTATTCTGGCTCCCAGGATCGCTATCAGGAAATGGAAGCAAGCATTTCCTACGTAAAATGACACGAGTAATCGAACTGTGCCGGCAGAATTGAAATACGAGCCTCTGTTCCTCTGGTATTCACTAATATGTATGAAAACGTGTTTTACAGTATTTTGGCTCCCAGAATTGCTGTCGGGAAATGGGGACAAGTATTTCCTACGTGAAATGGCACGAGTAATCGAACTGTGCCGGCAGAGTTCAAATACGAGCCTCTGTTCCTCTGGAATTCACTAATATGTATGAAAACGTCTTTTACAGTATTCTGGCTCCCAGGATCGCTATCAGGAAATGGAAGCAAGCATTTCCTACGTAAAATGACACGAGTAATCGAACTGTGCCGGCAGAATTGAAATACGAGCCTCTGTTCCTCTGGTATTCACTAATATGTATGAAAACGTGTTTTACAGTATTTTGGCTCCCAGAATTGCTGTCGGGAAATGGGGACAAGTATTTCCTACGTGAAATGGCACGAGTAATCGAACTGTGCCGGCAGAGTTCAAATACGAGCCTCTGTTCCTCTGGAATTCACTAATATGTATGAAAACGTCTTTTACAGTATTCTGGCTCCCAGGATGGCAATCGAGAAATGAAGACAAGTATTTCCTACGTAAAATGGCACGAGCAATCGAACTGTGCCGGCAGAATTCAAATACGAGCCTCTGTTCCTCTGGTATTCACTAATATGTATGAAAACGTGTTTTACAGTATTTTGGCTCCCAGAATTGCTGTCGGGAAATGGGGACAAGTATTTCCTACGTGAAATGGCACGAGCAATCGAACTGTGCCGACAGAATTCAAATCCGAGCATCCGTTCCTCTGGAATTCACTAATATGTATGAAAACGTGTTTTACAATATTCTGGCTCCCAGGATCGCAATCGGGAAATGAAGACAAGTATTTCCTACGTAAAATGGCACGAGCAATCGAACTGTGCCGGCAGAATTCAAATACGAGCCTCTGTTCCTCTGGTATTCACTAATATGTATGAAAACGTGTTTTACAGTATTTTGGCTCCCAGAATTGCTGTCGGGAAATGGGGACAAGTATTTCCTACGTGAAATGGCACGAGCAATCGAACTGTGCCGGCAGAATTCAAATCCGAGCATCCGTTCCTCTGGAATTCACTAATATGTATGAAAACGTGTTTTACAGTATTTTGGCTCCCAGAATTGCTGTCGGGAAATGGGGACAAGTATTTCCTACGTGAAATGGCACGAGCAATCGAACTGTGCCGGCAGGATTCAAATCCGAGCATCCGTTCCTCTGGAATTCACTAATATGTATGAAAACGTGTTTTACAATATTCTGGCTACCAGGATCGCAATCGGAAAATGAAGACAAGCATTTAACAAGTAAAATGACACGAGTAATCGAACTATGCCGGCAGAATTCAAATCCGAGCATCCGTTCCTCTGGAATTCCCTAAAATGTATGAAAACGTGTTTTACAGTATTCTGGCTCCCAGGATCGCTATCGGGAAATGGGAACAAGCATTTCCTGCGTAAAATGACACGACTAATCGAATGCTGTCGGCAGAATTCAAATCCGAGCCTCCGTTCCTCTGGAATTCCCTAAAATGTATGAAAACGTGTTTTACACTATTCTGGCTCCCAGGATCGCAATCGGGAAATGAAGACAAGTATTTCCTACGTAAAATGACACGAGTAATCGAACTGTGGCGGCAGAATTCAAATCCGAGCCTCTGTTCCTCTGGAATTCACTAAAATGTATGAAAACGTGTTTTACAGTATTCTGGCTCCCAGGATCGTTATCAAGAAATAGAAATAAGCATTTCCTACGTAAAATGACACGAGTAATCGAACTGTGCCAGCAGAATTCAAATCCGAGCCGCCGTTCCTCTGGAATTCACTAATATGTATGAAAACGTGTTTTACAGTATTCTGGCTCCCAGGATGGCAATCGAGAAATGAAGACAAGTATTTCCTACGTAAAATGGCACGAGTAATCGAACTGTGCCGGCAGGATTCAAATCCGAGCATCCGTTCCTCTGAAATCCATTAAAATGTATGAAAACGTGTTTTACAGTATTCTGGCTCCCAGGATCGTTATCAAGAAATAGAAATAAGCATTTCCTACGTAAAATGACACGAGTAATCGAACTGTGCCAGCAGAATTCAAATCCGAGCCGCCGTTCCTCTGGAATTCACTAATATGTATGAAAACGTGTTTTACAGTATTCTGGCTCCCAGGATGGCAATCGAGAAATGAAGACAAGTATTTCCTACGTAAAATGGCACGAGTAATCGAACTGTGCCAGCAGAATTCAAATCCGAGCCGCCGTTCCTCTGGAATTCACTAATATGTATGAAAACGTGTTTTACAGTATTCTGGCTCCCAGGATGGCAATCGAGAAATGAAGACAAGTATTTCCTACGTAAAATGGCACGAGTAATCGAACTGTGCCGGCAGGATTCAAATCCGAGCATCCGTTCCTCTGGAATTCACTAAAATGTATGAAAACGTGTTTTACAGTATTTGGGCTCCCAGTATCGCTATCGGGAAATGGGAACAAGCATTTCCTGCGTAAGTTGACACGAGTAATCGAACTGTGCCGGCAGAATTCAAATCCGAGCCTCCGTTCTTCTGGAAATCACAAATATGCATGAAAACGTGTTTTACAGTATTCTGGCTCCCAGGATCGCTATCAGGAAATGGAAGCAAGCATTTCCTACGTAGAATGACACGAGTAATCGAACTGTGCCGGCAGAATTCAAATCCGAGCCTCCGTTCCTCTGGAATTCACTAATATGTATGAAAACGTGTTTTACAGTATTTTGGCCCCCAGAATTGCTGTCGGGAAATGGGGACAAGTATTTCCTACGTAAAATGGCACGAGCAATCGAACTGTGCCGGCAGAATTCAAATCCGAGCATCCGTTCCTCTGGAATTCCCTAAAATGTATGAAAACGTGTTTTACAGTATTCTGGCTCCCAGGATCGTTATCAAGAAATAGAAATAAGCATTTCCTACGTAAAATGACACGAGTAATCGAACTGTGCCAGCAGAATTCAAATCCGAGCCTCCGTTCCTCTGGAATTCACTAATATGTATGAAAACGTGTTTTACAGTATTCTGGCTCCCAGGATGGCAATCGAGAAATGAAGACAAGTATTTCCTACGTAAAATGGCACGAGTAATCGAACTGTGCCGGCAGGATTCAAATCCGAGCATCCGTTCCTCTGAAATCCACTAAAATGTATGAAAACGTGTTTTACAGTATTCTGGCTCTCAGGATCGCAATCGGGAAATGGAAACAAGCATTTCCCATGTAAAATGACACGAGTAATCGAGCTGTGCCGGCAGAATTCAAATCCGAGCATCCGTTCCTCTGGAATTCACTAAAATGTATGAAAACGTGTTTTACAGTATTCTAGCTCCCAGGATCGCTATCAGGAAATGGGAACAAGCATTTCCTGTGTAAAATGACACGAGTAATCGAATGCTGTCGGCAGAATTCAAATCCGAGCCTCTGTTACTCTGGAATTCACAAATATGCATGAAAACGTGTTTTACAGTATTCTGGCTCCCAGGATCGCTATCAGGAAATGGAAGCAAGCATTTCCTACGTAAAATGACACGAGTAATCGAACTGTGCCGGCAGAATTGAAATCCGAGCCTCCGTTCCTCTGGAATTCACTAAAATGTATGGAAACGTGTTTTACAGTATTCTGGCTCTCAGGATCGCAATCGGGAAATGAAGACAAGTATTTCCTACGTAAAATGACACGAGTAATCGAACTGTGCCGGCAGAGTTCAAATACGAGCCTCTGTTCCTCTGGAATTCACTAATATGTATGAAAACGTGTTTTACAGTATTCTGGCTCCCAGGATGGCAATCGAGAAATGAAGACAAGTACTTCCTACGTAAAATGGCACGAGCAATCGAACTGTGCCGGCAGAATTCAAACCCGAGCATCCGTTCGCTATCAGGAAATGGGAACAAGCATTTCCTGTGTAAAATGACACGAGTAATCGAATGCTGTTGGCAGAATTCAAATCCGAGCCTCTGTTACTCTGGAATTCACAAATATGCATGAAAACGTGTTTTACAGTATTCTGGCTCCCAGGATCGCTATCAGGAAATGGAAGCAAGCATTTCCTACGTAAAATGACACGAGTAATCGAACTGTGCCGGCAGAATTCAAATACGAGCCTCTGTTCCTCTGGTATTCACTAATATGTATGAAAACGTGTTTTACAGTATTTTGGCTCCCAGAATTGCTGTCGGGAAATGGGGACAAGTATTTCCTACGTGAAATGGCACGAGTAATCGAACTGTGCCGGCAGAGTTCAAATACGAGCCTCTGTTCCTCTGGAATTCACTAATATGTATGAAAACGTCTTTTACAGTATTCTGGCTCCCAGGATGGCAATCGAGAAATGAAGACAAGTATTTCCTACGTAAAATGGCACGAGCAATCGAACTGTGCCGGCAGAATTCAAATACGAGCCTCTGTTCCTCTGGTATTCACTAATATGTATGAAAACGTGTTTTACAGTATTTTGGCTCCCAGAATTGCTGTCGGGAAATGGGGACAAGTATTTCCTACGTGAAATGGCACGAGCAATCGAACTGTGCCGACAGAATTCAAATCCGAGCATCCGTTCCTCTGGAATTCACTAATATGTATGAAAACGTGTTTTACAATATTCTGGCTCCCAGGATCGCAATCGGGAAATGAAGACAAGTATTTCCTACGTAAAATGGCACGAGCAATCGAACTGTGCCGGCAGAATTCAAATACGAGCCTCTGTTCCTCTGGTATTCACTAATATGTATGAAAACGTGTTTTACAGTATTTTGGCTCCCAGAATTGCTGTCGGGAAATGGGGACAAGTATTTCCTACGTAAAATGGCACGAGCAATCGAACTGTGCCGGCAGAATTCAAATCCGAGCATCCGTTCCTCTGGAATTCACTAATATGTATGAAAACGTGTTTTACAGTATTTTGGCTCCCAGAATTGCTGTCGGGAAATGGGGACAAGTATTTCCTACGTGAAATGGCACGAGCAATCGAACTGTGCCGGCAGGATTCAAATCCGAGCATCCGTTCCTCTGGAATTCACTAATATGTATGAAAACGTGTTTTACAATATTCTGGCTACCAGGATCGCAATCGGAAAATGAAGACAAGCATTTAACAAGTAAAATGACACGAGTAATCGAACTATGCCGGCAGAATTCAAATCCGAGCATCCGTTCCTCTGGAATTCCCTAAAATGTATGAAAACGTGTTTTACAGTATTCTGGCTCCCAGGATCGCAATCGGGAAATGAAGACAAGTATTTCCTACGTAAAATGACACGAGTAATCGAACTGTGGCGGCAGAATTCAAATCCGAGCCTCTGTTCCTCTGGAATTCACTAAAATGTATGAAAACGTGTTTTACAGTATTCTGGCTCCCAGGATCGTTATCAAGAAATAGAAATAAGCATTTCCTACGTAAAATGACACGAGTAATCGAACTGTGCCAGCAGAATTCAAATCCGAGCCGCCGTTCCTCTGGAATTCACTAATATGTATGAAAACGTGTTTTACAGTATTCTGGCTCCCAGGATGGCAATCGAGAAATGAAGACAAGTATTTCCTACGTAAAATGGCACGAGTAATCGAACTGTGCCGGCAGGATTCAAATCCGAGCATCCGTTCCTCTGAAATCCATTAAAATGTATGAAAACGTGTTTTACAGTATTCTGGCTCCCAGGATCGCAATCGGGAAATGGAAACAAGCATTTCCCATGTAAAATGACACGAGTAATCGAACTGTGCCGGCAGAATTCAAATCCGAGCATCCGTTCCTCTGGAATTCACTAATATGTATGAAAACGTGTTTTACAGTATTCTAGCTCCCAGGATCGCTATCAGGAAATGGGAACAAGCATTTCCTGTGTAAAATGACACGAGTAATCGAATGCTGTCGGCAGAATTCAAATCCGAGCCTCTGTTACTCTGGAATTCACAAATATGCATGAAAACGTGTTTTACAGTATTCTGGCTCTCAGGATCGCAATCGGGAAATGAAGACAAGTATTTCCTACGTAAAATGACACGAGTAATCGAACTTTGCCGGCAGAGTTCAAATACGAGCCTCTGTTCCTCTGGAATTCACTAATATGTATGAAAACGTGTTTTACAGTATTCTGGCTCCCAGGATGGCAATCGAGAAATGAAGACAAGTACTTCCTACGTAAAATGGCACGAGCAATCGAACTGTGCCGGCAGAATTCAAACCCGAGCATCCGTTCGCTATCAGGAAATGGGAACAAGCATTTCCTGTGTAAAATGACACGAGTAATCGAATGCTGTCGGCAGAATTCAAATCCGAGCCTCTGTTACTCTGGAATTCACAAATATGCATGAAAACGTGTTTTACAGTATTCTGGCTCCCAGGATCGCTATCAGGAAATGGAAGCAAGCATTTCCTACGTAAAATGACACGAGTAATCGAACTGTGCCGGCAGAATTGAAATACGAGCCTCTGTTCCTCTGGTATTCACTAATATGTATGAAAACGTGTTTTACAGTATTTTGGCTCCCAGAATTGCTGGCGGGAAATGGGGACAAGTATTTCCTACGTGAAATGGCACGAGTAATCGAACTGTGCCGGCAGAGTTCAAATACGAGCCTCTGTTCCTCTGGAATTCACTAATATGTATGAAAACGTCTTTTACAGTATTCTGGCTCCCAGGATGGCAATCGAGAAATGAAGACAAGTATTTCCTACGTAAAATGGCACGAGCAATCGAACTGTGCCGGCAGAATTCAAATACGAGCCTCTGTTCCTCTGGTATTCACTAATATGTATGAAAACGTGTTTTACAGTATTTTGGCTCCCAGAATTGCTGTCGGGAAATGGGGACAAGTATTTCCTACGTGAAATGGCACGAGCAATCGAACTGTGCCGACAGAATTCAAATCCGAGCATCCGTTCCTCTGGAATTCACTAATATGTATGAAAACGTGTTTTACAATATTCTGGCTCCCAGGATCGCAATCGGGAAATGAAGACAAGTATTTCCTACGTAAAATGGCACGAGCAATCGAACTGTGCCGGCAGAATTCAAATACGAGCCTCTGTTCCTCTGGTATTCACTAATATGTATGAAAACGTGTTTTACAGTATTTTGGCTCCCAGAATTGCTGTCGGGAAATGGGGACAAGTATTTCCTACGTGAAATGGCACGAGCAATCGAACTGTGCCGGCAGAATTCAAATCCGAGCATCCGTTCCTCTGGAATTCACTAATATGTATGAAAACGTGTTTTACAGTATTTTGGCTCCCAGAATTGCTGTCGGGAAATGGGGACAAGTATTTCCTACGTGAAATGGCACGAGCAATCGAACTGTGCCGGCAGGATTCAAATCCGAGCATCCGTTCCTCTGGAATTCACTAATATGTATGAAAACGTGTTTTACAATATTCTGGCTACCAGGATCGCAATCGGAAAATGAAGACAAGCATTTAACAAGTAAAATGACACGAGTAATCGAACTATGCCGGCAGAATTCAAATCCGAGCATCCGTTCCTCTGGAATTCCCTAAAATGTATGAAAACGTGTTTTACAGTATTCTGGCTCCCAGGATCGCAATCGGGAAATGAAGACAAGTATTTCCTACGTAAAATGACACGAGTAATCGAACTGTGCCGGCACAATTCAAATCCGAGCCTCCGTTCCTCTGGAATTCACAAATATGTATGAAAACGTGTTTTACACAATTTTGGCACCCAGGATCGCTATCGGGAAATGGGAACAAGCATTTTCTGCGTAAAATGACACGACTAATCGAATGCTGTCGGCAGAATTCAAATCCGAGCCTCCGTTCCTCTCGAATTCCCTAAAATGTATGAAAACGTGTTTTACACTATTCTGGCTCCCAGGATCGCAATCGGGAAATGAAGACAAGTATTTCCTACGTAAAATGACACGAGTAATCGAACTGTGCCGGCAGAATTCAAATCCGAGCCTCTGTTCCTCTGGAATTCACTAAAATGTATGAAAACGTGTTTTACAGTATTCTGGCTCCCAGGATCGTTATCAAGAAATAGAAATAAGCATTTCCTACGTAAAATGACACGAGTAATCGAACTGTGCCAGCAGAATTCAAATCCGAGCCGCCGTTCCTCTGGAATTCACTAATATGTATGAAAACGTGTTTTACAGTATTCTGGCTCCCAGGATGGCAATCGAGAAATGAAGACAAGTATTTCCTACGTAAAATGGCACGAGTAATCGAACTGTGCCGGCAGGATTCAAATCCGAGCATCCGTTCCTCTGAAATCCATTAAAATGTATGAAAACGTGTTTTACAGTATTCTGGCTCCCAGGATCGTTATCAAGAAATAGAAATAAGCATTTCCTACGTAAAATGACACGAGTAATCGAACTGTGCCAGCAGAATTCAAATCCGAGCCGCCGTTCCTCTGGAATTCACTAATATGTATGAAAACGTGTTTTACAGTATTCTGGCTCCCAGGATGGCAATCGAGAAATGAAGACAAGTATTTCCTACGTAAAATGGCACGAGTAATCGAACTGTGCCAGCAGAATTCAAATCCGAGCCGCCGTTCCTCTGGAATTCACTAATATGTATGAAAACGTGTTTTACAGTATTCTGGCTCCCAGGATGGCAATCGGGAAATGAAGACAAGTATTTCCTACGTAAAATGGCACGAGTAATCGAACTGTGCCGGCAGGATTCAAATCCGAGCATCCGTTCCTCTGGAATTCACTAAAATGTATGAAAACGTGTTTTACAGTATTTGGGCTCCCAGTATCGCTATCGGGAAATGGGAACAAGCATTTCCTGCGTAAATTGACACGAGTAATCGAACTGTGCCGGCAGAATTCAAATCCGAGCCTCCGTTCTTCTGGAAATCACAAATATGCATGAAAACGTGTTTTACAGTATTCTGGCTCCCAGGATCGCTATCAGGAAATGGAAGCAAGCATTTCCTACGTAGAATGACACGAGTAATCGAACTGTGCCGGCAGAATTCAAATCCGAGCCTCCGTTCCTCTGGAATTCACTAATATGTATGAAAACGTGTTTTACAGTATTCTGGCTCTCAGGATCGCAATCGGGAAATGGAAACAAGCATTTCCCATGTAAAATGACACGAGTAATCGAGCTGTGCCGGCAGAATTCAAATCCGAGCATCCGTTCCTCTGGAATTCACTAAAATGTATGAAAACGTGTTTTACAGTATTCTAGCTCCCAGGATCGCTATCAGGAAATGGGAACAAGCATTTCCTGTGTAAAATGACACGAGTAATCGAATGCTGTCGGCAGAATTCAAATCCGAGCCTCTGTTACTCTGGAATTCACAAATATGCATGAAAACGTGTTTTACAGTATTCTGGCTCCCAGGATCGCTATCAGGAAATGGAAGCAAGCATTTCCTACGTAAAATGACACGAGTAATCGAACTGTGCCGGCAGAGTTCAAATACGAGCCTCTGTTCCTCTGGAATTCACTAATATGTATGAAAACGTCTTTTACAGTATTCTGGCTCCCAGGATGGCAATCGAGAAATGAAGACAAGTATTTCCTACGTAAAATGGCACGAGCAATCGAACTGTGCCGGCAGAATTCAAATACGAGCCTCTGTTCCTCTGGTATTCACTAATATGTATGAAAACGTGTTTTACAGTATTTTGGCTCCCAGAATTGCTGTCGGGAAATGGGGACAAGTATTTCCTACGTGAAATGGCACGAGCAATCGAACTGTGCCGACAGAATTCAAATCCGAGCATCCGTTCCTCTGGAATTCACTAATATGTATGAAAACGTGTTTTACAATATTCTGGCTCCCAGGATCGCAATCGGGAAATGAAGACAAGTATTTCCTACGTAAAATGGCACGAGCAATCGAACTGTGCCGGCAGAATTCAAATACGAGCCTCTGTTCCTCTGGTATTCACTAATATGTATGAAAACGTGTTTTACAGTATTTTGGCTCCCAGAATTGCTGTCGGGAAATGGGGACAAGTATTTCCTACGTGAAATGGCACGAGCAATCGAACTGTGCCGGCAGAATTCAAATCCGAGCATCCGTTCCTCTGGAATTCACTAATATGTATGAAAACGTGTTTTACAGTATTTTGGCTCCCAGAATTGCTGTCGGGAAATGGGGACAAGTATTTCCTACGTGAAATGGCACGAGCAATCGAACTGTGCCGGCAGGATTCAAATCCGAGCATCCGTTCCTCTGGAATTCACTAATATGTATGAAAACATGTTTTACAATATTCTGGCTACCAGGATCGCAATCGGAAAATGAAGACAAGCATTTAACAAGTAAAATGACACGAGTAATCGAACTATGCCGGCAGAATTCAAATCCGAGCATCCGTTCCTCTGGAATTCCCTAAAATGTATGAAAACGTGTTTTACAGTATTCTGGCTCCCAGGATCGCAATCGGGAAATGAAGACAAGTATTTCCTACGTAAAATGACACGAGTAATCGAACTGTGCCGGCACAATTCAAATCCGAGCCTCCGTTCCTCTGGAATTCACAAATATGTATGAAAACGTGTTTTACACAATTTTGGCACCCAGGATCGCTATCGGGAAATGGGAACAAGCATTTTCTGCGTAAAATGACACGACTAATCGAATGCTGTCGGCAGAATTCAAATCCGAGCCTCCGTTCCTCTGGAATTCCCTAAAATGTATGAAAACGTGTTTTACACTATTCTGGCTCCCAGGATCGCAATCGGGAAATGAAGACAAGTATTTCCTACGTAAAATGACACGAGTAATCGAACTGTGGCGGCAGAATTCAAATCCGAGCCTCCGTTCCTCTGGAATTCACTAAAATGTATGAAAACGTGTTTTACAGTATTCTGGCTCCCAGGATCGTTATCAAGAAATAGAAATAAGCATTTCCTACGTAAAATGACACGAGTAATCGAACTGTGCCAGCAGAATTCAAATCCGAGCCGCCGTTCCTCTGGAATTCACTAATATGTATGAAAACGTGTTTTACAGTATTCTGGCTCCCAGGATGGCAATCGAGAAATGAAGACAAGTATTTCCTACGTAAAATGGCACGAGTAATCGAACTGTGCCGGCAGAATTCAAATCCGAGCATCCGTTCCTCTGAAATCCATTAAAATGTATGAAAACGTGTTTTACAGTATTCTGGCTCCCAGGATCGTTATCAAGAAATAGAAATAAGCATTTCCTACGTAAAATGACACGAGTAATCGAACTGTGCCAGCAGAATTCAAATCCGAGCCGCCGTTCCTCTGGAATTCACTAATATGTATGAAAACGTGTTTTACAGTATTCTGGCTCCCAGGATGGCAATCGAGAAATGAAGACAAGTATTTCCTACGTAAAATGGCACGAGTAATCGAACTGTGCCAGCAGAATTCAAATCCGAGCAGCCGTTCCTCTGGAATTCACTAATATGTATGAAAACGTGTTTTACAGTATTCTGGCTCCCAGGATGGCAATCGAGAAATGAAGACAAGTATTTCCTACGTAAAATGGCACGAGTAATCGAACTGTGCCGGCAGAATTCAAATCCGAGCATCCGTTCCTCTGGAATTCACTAAAATGTATGAAAACGTGTTTTACAGTATTTGGGCTCCCAGTATCGCTATCGGGAAATGGGAACAAGCATTTCCTGCGTAAATTGACACGAGTAATCGAACTGTGCCGGCAGAATTCAAATCCGAGCCTCCGTTACTCTGGAATTCACAAATATGCATGAAAACGTGTTTTACAGTATTCTGGCTCCCAGGATCGCTATCAGGAAATGGAAGCAAGCATTTCCTACGTAGAATGACACGAGTAATCGAACTGTGCCGGCAGAATTCAAATCCGAGCCTCCGTTCCTCTGGAATTCACTAATATGTATGAAAACGTGTTTTACAGTATTCTGGCTCTCAGGATCGCAATCGGGAAATGGAAACAAGCATTTCCCACGTAAAATGACACGAGTAATCGAGCTGTGCCGGCAGAATTCAAATCCGAGCATCCGTTCCTCTGGAATTCACTAAAATGTATGAAAACGTGTTTTACAGTATTCTAGCTCCCAGGATCGCTATCAGGAAATGGGAACAAGCATTTCCTGTGTAAAATGACACGAGTAATCGAATGCTGTCGGCAGAATTCAAATCCGAGCCTCTGTTACTCTGGAATTCACAAATATGCATGAAAACGTGTTTTACAGTATTCTGGCTCCCAGGATCGCTATCAGGAAATGGAAGCAAGCATTTCCTACGTAAAATGACACGAGTAATCGAACTGTGCCGGCAGAATTGAAATCCGAGCCTCCGTTCCTCTGGAATTCACTAAAATGTATGGAAACGTGTTTTACAGTATTCTGGCTCTCAGGATCGCAATCGGGAAATGAAGACAAGTATTTCCTACGTAAAATGACACGAGTAATCGAACTGTGCCGGCAGAGTTCAAATACGAGCCTCTGTTCCTCTGGAATTCACTAATATGTATGAAAACGTGTTTTACAGTATTCTGGCTCCCAGGATGGGAATCGAGAAATGAAGACAAGCATTTCCCATGTAAAATGACACGAGTAATCGAGCTGTGCCGGCAGAATTCAAATCCGAGCCTCCGTTCCTCTGGAATTCACTAATATGTATGAAAACGTGTTTTACAGTATTCTGGCTCCCAGGATGGCAATCGAGAAATGAAGACAAGTATTTCCTACGTAAAATGGCACGAGTAATCGAACTGTGCCAGCAGAATTCAAATCCGAGCCGCCGTTCCTCTGGAATTCACTAATATGTATGAAAACGTGTTTTACAGTATTCTGGCTCCCAGGATGGCAATCGAGAAATGAAGACAAGTATTTCCTACGTAAAATGGCACGAGTAATCGAACTGTGCCGGCAGGATTCAAATCCGAGCATCCGTTCCTCTGGAATTCACTAAAATGTATGAAAACGTGTTTTACAGTATTTGGGCTCCCAGTATCGCTATCGGGAAATGGGAACAAGCATTTCCTGCGTAAATTGACACGAGTAATCGAACTGTGCCGGCAGAATTCAAATCCGAGCCTCCGTTCTTCTGGAAATCACAAATATGCATGAAAACGTGTTTTACAGTATTCTGGCTCCCAGGATCGCTATCAGGAAATGGAAGCAAGCATTTCCTACGTAGAATGACACGAGTAATCGAACTGTGCCGGCAGAATTCAAATCCGAGCCTCCGTTCCTCTGGAATTCACTAATATGTATGAAAACGTGTTTTACAGTATTCTGGCTCTCAGGATCGCAATCGGGAAATGGAAACAAGCATTTCCCATGTAAAATGACACGAGTAATCGAGCTGTGCCGGCAGAATTCAAATCCGAGCATCCGTTCCTCTGGAATTCACTAAAATGTATGAAAACGTGTTTTACAGTATTCTAGCTCCCAGGATCGCTATCAGGAAATGGGAACAAGCATTTCCTGTGTAAAATGACACGAGTAATCGAATGCTGTCGGCAGAATTCAAATCCGAGCCTCTGTTACTCTGGAATTCACAAATATGCATGAAAACGTGTTTTACAGTATTCTGGCTCCCAGGATCGCTATCAGGAAATGGAAGCAAGCATTTCCTACGTAAAATGACACGAGTAATCGAACTGTGCCGGCAGAATTGAAATCCGAGCCTCCGTTCCTCTGGAATTCACTAAAATGTATGGAAACGTGTTTTACAGTATTCTGGCTCTCAGGATCGCAATCGGGAAATGAAGACAAGTATTTCCTACGTAAAATGACACGAGTAATCGAACTGTGCCGGCAGAGTTCAAATACGAGCCTCTGTTCCTCTGGAATTCACTAATATGTATGAAAACGTGTTTTACAGTATTCTGGCTCCCAGGATGGGAATCGAGAAATGAAGACAAGCATTTCCCATGTAAAATGACACGAGTAATCGAGCTGTGCCGGCAGAATTCAAATCCGAGCCTCCGTTCCTCTGGAATTCACTAATATGTATGAAAACGTGTTTTACAGTATTCTGGCTCCCAGGATGGCAATCGAGAAATGAAGACAAGTATTTCCTACGTAAAATGGCACGAGTAATCGAACTGTGCCGGCAGAATTCAAATCCGAGCCGCCGTTCCTCTGAAATCCACTAAAATGTATGAAAACGTGTTTTACAGTATTCTGGCGCCCAGGATCGCAATCGGGATATGAAAAGAAGTATTTACTACGTAAAATGACACGAGTAATCGAACTGTGCCGGCAGAATTCAAATCCGAGCCTCCGTTCCTCTGGAATTCTCTAAAATGTATGAAAACGTGTTTTACAGTATTCTGGCTCCCAGGATCGCAATCGCGAAATGAAGACAAGTGTTTCCTACGTAAAATGGCACGAGTAATCGAACTGTGCCGGCAGAATTCAAATCCGAGCCTCTGTTCCTCTGGAATTGACTAAAATGTATGAAAACGTGTTTTACAGTATTCTAGCTCCCAGGATCGCTATCAGGAAATGGGAACAAGCATTTCCTGTGTAAAATGACACGAGTAATCGAATGCTGTCGGCAGAATTCAAATCCGAGCCTCTGTTACTCTGGAATTCACAAATATGCATGAAAACGTGTTTTACAGTATTCTGGCTCCCAGGATCGCTATCAGGAAATGGAAGCAAGCATTTCCTACGTAAAATGACACGAGTAATCGAACTGTGCCGGCAGAATTGAAATCCGAGCCTCCGTTCCTCTGGAATTCACTAAAATGTATGGAAACGTGTTTTACAGTATTCTGGCTCTCAGGATCGCAATCGGGAAATGAAGACAAGTATTTCCTACGTAAAATGACACGAGTAATCGAACTGTGCCGGCAGAATTGAAATCCGAGCCTCCGTTCCTCTGGAATTCACTAAAATGTATGGAAACGTGTTTTACAGTATTCTGGCTCTCAGGATCGCAATCGGGAAATGAAGACAAGTATTTCCTACGTAAAATGACACGAGCAATCGAACTGTGCCGGCAGAATTCAAACCCGAGCATCCGTTCGCTATCAGGAAATGGGAACAAGCATTTCCTGTGTAAAATGACACGAGTAATCGAATGCTGTTGGCAGAATTCAAATCCGAGCCTCTGTTACTCTGGAATTCACAAATATGCATGAAAACGTGTTTTACAGTATTCTGGCTCCCAGGATCGCTATCAGGAAATGGAAGCAAGCATTTCCTACGTAAAATGACACGAGTAATCGAACTGTGCCGGCAGAATTGAAATACGAGCCTCTGTTCCTCTGGTATTCACTAATATGTATGAAAACGTGTTTTACAGTATTTTGGCTCCCAGAATTGCTGTCGGGAAATGGGGACAAGTATTTCCTACGTGAAATGGCACGAGTAATCGAACTGTGCCGGCAGAGTTCAAATACGAGCCTCTGTTCCTCTGGAATTCACTAATATGTATGAAAACGTCTTTTACAGTATTCTGGCTCCCAGGATGGCAATCGAGAAATGAAGACAAGTATTTCCTACGTAAAATGGCACGAGCAATCGAACTGTGCCGGCAGAATTCAAATACGAGCCTCTGTTCCTCTGGTATTCACTAATATGTATGAAAACGTGTTTTACAGTATTTTGGCTCCCAGAATTGCTGTCGGGAAATGGGGACAAGTATTTCCTACGTGAAATGGCACGAGCAATCGAACTGTGCCGACAGAATTCAAATCCGAGCATCCGTTCCTCTGGAATTCACTAATATGTATGAAAACGTGTTTTACAATATTCTGGCTCCCAGGATCGCAATCGGGAAATGAAGACAAGTATTTCCTACGTAAAATGGCACGAGCAATCGAACTGTGCCGGCAGAATTCAAATACGAGCCTCTGTTCCTCTGGTATTCACTAATATGTATGAAAACGTGTTTTACAGTATTTTGGCTCCCAGAATTGCTGTCGGGAAATGGGGACAAGTATTTCCTACGTGAAATGGCACGAGCAATCGAACTGTGCCGGCAGAATTCAAATCCGAGCATCCGTTCCTCTGGAATTCACTAATATGTATGAAAACGTGTTTTACAGTATTTTGGCTCCCAGAATTGCTGTCGGGAAATGGGGACAAGTATTTCCTACGTGAAATGGCACGAGCAATCGAACTGTGCCGGCAGGATTCAAATCCGAGCATCCGTTCCTCTGGAATTCACTAATATGTATGAAAACGTGTTTTACAATATTCTGGCTACCAGGATCGCAATCGGAAAATGAAGACAAGCATTTAACAAGTAAAATGACACGAGTAATCGAACTATGCCGGCAGAATTCAAATCCGAGCATCCGTTCCTCTGGAATTCCCTAAAATGTATGAAAACGTGTTTTACAGTATTCTGGCTCCCAGGATCGCAATCGGGAAATGAAGACAAGTATTTCCTACGTAAAATGACACGAGTAATCGAACTGTGGCGGCAGAATTCAAATCCGAGCCTCTGTTCCTCTGGAATTCACTAAAATGTATGAAAACGTGTTTTACAGTATTCTGGCTCCCAGGATCGTTATCAAGAAATAGAAATAAGCATTTCCTACGTAAAATGACACGAGTAATCGAACTGTGCCAGCAGAATTCAAATCCGAGCCGCCGTTCCTCTGGAATTCACTAATATGTATGAAAACGTGTTTTACAGTATTCTGGCTCCCAGGATGGCAATCGAGAAATGAAGACAAGTATTTCCTACGTAAAATGGCACGAGTAATCGAACTGTGCCGGCAGGATTCAAATCCGAGCATCCGTTCCTCTGAAATCCATTAAAATGTATGAAAACGTGTTTTACAGTATTCTGGCTCCCAGGATCGCAATCGGGAAATGGAAACAAGCATTTCCCATGTAAAATGACACGAGTAATCGAACTGTGCCGGCAGAATTCAAATCCGAGCATCCGTTCCTCTGGAATTCACTAATATGTATGAAAACGTGTTTTACAGTATTCTAGCTCCCAGGATCGCTATCAGGAAATGGGAACAAGCATTTCCTGTGTAAAATGACACGAGTAATCGAATGCTGTCGGCAGAATTCAAATCCGAGCCTCTGTTACTCTGGAATTCACAAATATGCATGAAAACGTGTTTTACAGTATTCTGGCTCTCAGGATCGCAATCGGGAAATGAAGACAAGTATTTCCTACGTAAAATGACACGAGTAATCGAACTTTGCCGGCAGAGTTCAAATACGAGCCTCTGTTCCTCTGGAATTCACTAATATGTATGAAAACGTGTTTTACAGTATTCTGGCTCCCAGGATGGCAATCGAGAAATGAAGACAAGTACTTCCTACGTAAAATGGCACGAGCAATCGAACTGTGCCGGCAGAATTCAAACCCGAGCATCCGTTCGCTATCAGGAAATGGGAACAAGCATTTCCTGTGTAAAATGACACGAGTAATCGAATGCTGTCGGCAGAATTCAAATCCGAGCCTCTGTTACTCTGGAATTCACAAATATGCATGAAAACGTGTTTTACAGTATTCTGGCTCCCAGGATCGCTATCAGGAAATGGAAGCAAGCATTTCCTACGTAAAATGACACGAGTAATCGAACTGTGCCGGCAGAATTGAAATACGAGCCTCTGTTCCTCTGGTATTCACTAATATGTATGAAAACGTGTTTTACAGTATTTTGGCTCCCAGAATTGCTGTCGGGAAATGGGGACAAGTATTTCCTACGTGAAATGGCACGAGTAATCGAACTGTGCCGGCAGAGTTCAAATACGAGCCTCTGTTCCTCTGGAATTCACTAATATGTATGAAAACGTCTTTTACAGTATTCTGGCTCCCAGGATGGCAATCGAGAAATGAAGACAAGTATTTCCTACGTAAAATGGCACGAGCAATCGAACTGTGCCGGCAGAATTGAAATACGAGCCTCTGTTCCTCTGGTATTCACTAATATGTATGAAAACGTGTTTTACAGTATTTTGGCTCCCAGAATTGCTGTCGGGAAATGGGGACAAGTATTTCCTACGTGAAATGGCACGAGCAATCGAACTGTGCCGACAGAATTCAAATCCGAGCATCCGTTCCTCTGGAATTCACTAATATGTATGAAAACGTGTTTTACAATATTCTGGCTCCCAGGATCGCAATCGGGAAATGAAGACAAGTATTTCCTACGTAAAATGGCACGAGCAATCGAACTGTGCCGGCAGAATTCAAATACGAGCCTCTGTTCCTCTGGTATTCACTAATATGTATGAAAACGTGTTTTACAGTATTTTGGCTCCCAGAATTGCTGTCGGGAAATGGGGACAAGTATTTCCTACGTAAAATGGCACGAGTAATCGAACTGTGCCGGCAGAATTCAAATCCGAGCCGCCGTTCCTCTGAAATCCACTAAAATGTATGAAAACGTGTTTTACAGTATTCTGGCGCCCAGGATCGCAATCGGGATATGAAAAGAAGTATTTACTACGTAAAATGACACGAGTAATCGAACTGTGCCGGCAGAATTCAAATCCGAGCCTCCGTTCCTCTGGAATTCTCTAAAATGTATGAAAACGTGTTTTACAGTATTCTGGCTCCCAGGATCGCAATCGCGAAATGAAGACAAGTGTTTCCTACGTAAAATGGCACGAGTAATCGAACTATGCCGGCAGAATTCAAATCCGAGCCTCTGTTCCTCTGGAATTGACTAAAATGTATGAAAACGTGTTTTACAGTATTCTAGCTCCCAGGATCGCTATCAGGAAATGGGAACAAGCATTTCCTGTGTAAAATGACACGAGTAATCGAATGCTGTCGGCAGAATTCAAATCCGAGCCTCTGTTACTCTGGAATTCACAAATATGCATGAAAACGTGTTTTACAGTATTCTGGCTCCCAGGATCGCTATCAGGAAATGGAAGCAAGCATTTCCTACGTAAAATGACACGAGTAATCGAACTGTGCCGGCAGAATTGAAATCCGAGCCTCCGTTCCTCTGGAATTCACTAAAATGTATGGAAACGTGTTTTACAGTATTCTGGCTCTCAGGATCGCAATCGGGAAATGAAGACAAGTATTTCCTACGTAAAATGACACGAGTAATCGAACTGTGCCGGCAGAATTGAAATCCGAGCCTCCGTTCCTCTGGAATTCACTAAAATGTATGGAAACGTGTTTTACAGTATTCTGGCTCTCAGGATCGCAATCGGGAAATGAAGACAAGTATTTCCTACGTAAAATGACACGAGCAATCGAACTGTGCCGGCAGAATTCAAACCCGAGCATCCGTTCGCTATCAGGAAATGGGAACAAGCATTTCCTGTGTAAAATGACACGAGTAATCGAATGCTGTTGGCAGAATTCAAATCCGAGCCTCTGTTACTCTGGAATTCACAAATATGCATGAAAACGTGTTTTACAGTATTCTGGCTCCCAGGATCGCTATCAGGAAATGGAAGCAAGCATTTCCTACGTAAAATGACACGAGTAATCGAACTGTGCCGGCAGAATTGAAATACGAGCCTCTGTTCCTCTGGTATTCACTAATATGTATGAAAACGTGTTTTACAGTATTTTGGCTCCCAGAATTGCTGTCGGGAAATGGGGACAAGTATTTCCTACGTGAAATGGCACGAGTAATCGAACTGTGCCGGCAGAGTTCAAATACGAGCCTCTGTTCCTCTGGAATTCACTAATATGTATGAAAACGTCTTTTACAGTATTCTGGCTCCCAGGATGGCAATCGAGAAATGAAGACAAGTATTTCCTACGTAAAATGGCACGAGCAATCGAACTGTGCCGGCAGAATTCAAATACGAGCCTCTGTTCCTCTGGTATTCACTAATATGTATGAAAACGTGTTTTACAGTATTTTGGCTCCCAGAATTGCTGTCGGGAAATGGGGACAAGTATTTCCTACGTGAAATGGCACGAGCAATCGAACTGTGCCGACAGAATTCAAATCCGAGCATCCGTTCCTCTGGAATTCACTAATATGTATGAAAACGTGTTTTACAATATTCTGGCTCCCAGGATCGCAATCGGGAAATGAAGACAAGTATTTCCTACGTAAAATGGCACGAGCAATCGAACTGTGCCGGCAGAATTCAAATACGAGCCTCTGTTCCTCTGGTATTCACTAATATGTATGAAAACGTGTTTTACAGTATTTTGGCTCCCAGAATTGCTGTCGGGAAATGGGGACAAGTATTTCCTACGTGAAATGGCACGAGCAATCGAACTGTGCCGGCAGAATTCAAATCCGAGCATCCGTTCCTCTGGAATTCACTAATATGTATGAAAACGTGTTTTACAGTATTTTGGCTCCCAGAATTGCTGTCGGGAAATGGGGACAAGTATTTCCTACGTGAAATGGCACGAGCAATCGAACTGTGCCGGCAGGATTCAAATCCGAGCATCCGTTCCTCTGGAATTCACTAATATGTATGAAAACGTGTTTTACAATATTCTGGCTACCAGGATCGCAATCGGAAAATGAAGACAAGCATTTAACAAGTAAAATGACACGAGTAATCGAACTATGCCGGCAGAATTCAAATCCGAGCATCCGTTCCTCTGGAATTCCCTAAAATGTATGAAAACGTGTTTTACAGTATTCTGGCTCCCAGGATCGCAATCGGGAAATGAAGACAAGTATTTCCTACGTAAAATGACACGAGTAATCGAACTGTGGCGGCAGAATTCAAATCCGAGCCTCTGTTCCTCTGGAATTCACTAAAATGTATGAAAACGTGTTTTACAGTATTCTGGCTCCCAGGATCGTTATCAAGAAATAGAAATAAGCATTTCCTACGTAAAATGACACGAGTAATCGAACTGTGCCAGCAGAATTCAAATCCGAGCCGCCGTTCCTCTGGAATTCACTAATATGTATGAAAACGTGTTTTACAGTATTCTGGCTCCCAGGATGGCAATCGAGAAATGAAGACAAGTATTTCCTACGTAAAATGGCACGAGTAATCGAACTGTGCCGGCAGGATTCAAATCCGAGCATCCGTTCCTCTGAAATCCATTAAAATGTATGAAAACGTGTTTTACAGTATTCTGGCTCCCAGGATCGCAATCGGGAAATGGAAACAAGCATTTCCCATGTAAAATGACACGAGTAATCGAACTGTGCCGGCAGAATTCAAATCCGAGCATCCGTTCCTCTGGAATTCACTAATATGTATGAAAACGTGTTTTACAGTATTCTAGCTCCCAGGATCGCTATCAGGAAATGGGAACAAGCATTTCCTGTGTAAAATGACACGAGTAATCGAATGCTGTCGGCAGAATTCAAATCCGAGCCTCTGTTACTCTGGAATTCACAAATATGCATGAAAACGTGTTTTACAGTATTCTGGCTCTCAGGATCGCAATCGGGAAATGAAGACAAGTATTTCCTACGTAAAATGACACGAGTAATCGAACTTTGCCGGCAGAGTTCAAATACGAGCCTCTGTTCCTCTGGAATTCACTAATATGTATGAAAACGTGTTTTACAGTATTCTGGCTCCCAGGATGGCAATCGAGAAATGAAGACAAGTACTTCCTACGTAAAATGGCACGAGCAATCGAACTGTGCCGGCAGAATTCAAACCCGAGCATCCGTTCGCTATCAGGAAATGGGAACAAGCATTTCCTGTGTAAAATGACACGAGTAATCGAATGCTGTCGGCAGAATTCAAATCCGAGCCTCTGTTACTCTGGAATTCACAAATATGCATGAAAACGTGTTTTACAGTATTCTGGCTCCCAGGATCGCTATCAGGAAATGGAAGCAAGCATTTCCTACGTAAAATGACACGAGTAATCGAACTGTGCCGGCAGAATTGAAATACGAGCCTCTGTTCCTCTGGTATTCACTAATATGTATGAAAACGTGTTTTACAGTATTTTGGCTCCCAGAATTGCTGTCGGGAAATGGGGACAAGTATTTCCTACGTGAAATGGCACGAGTAATCGAACTGTGCCGGCAGAATTCAAATACGAGCCTCTGTTCCTCTGGAATTCACTAATATGTATGAAAACGTCTTTTACAGTATTCTGGCTCCCAGGATGGCAATCGAGAAATGAAGACAAGTATTTCCTACGTAAAATGGCACGAGCAATCGAACTGTGCCGGCAGAATTCAAATACGAGCCTCTGTTCCTCTGGTATTCACTAATATGTATGAAAACGTGTTTTACAGTATTTTGGCTCCCAGAATTGCTGTCGGGAAATGGGGACAAGTATTTCCTACGTGAAATGGCACGAGCAATCGAACTGTGCCGACAGAATTCAAATCCGAGCATCCGTTCCTCTGGAATTCACTAATATGTATGAAAACGTGTTTTACAATATTCTGGCTCCCAGGATCGCAATCGGGAAATGAAGACAAGTATTTCCTACGTAAAATGGCACGAGCAATCGAACTGTGCCGGCAGAATTCAAATACGAGCCTCTGTTCCTCTGGTATTCACTAATATGTATGAAAACGTGTTTTACAGTATTTTGGCTCCCAGAATTGCTGTCGGGAAATGGGGACAAGTATTTCCTACGTGAAATGGCACGAGCAATCGAACTGTGCCGGCAGAATTCAAATCCGAGCATCCGTTCCTCTGGAATTCACTAATATGTATGAAAACGTGTTTTACAGTATTTTGGCTCCCAGAATTGCTGTCGGGAAATGGGGACAAGTATTTCCTACGTGAAATGGCACGAGCAATCGAACTGTGCCGGCAGGATTCAAATCCGAGCATCCGTTCCTCTGGAATTCACTAATATGTATGAAAACGTGTTTTACAATATTCTGGCTACCAGGATCGCAATCGGAAAATGAAGACAAGCATTTAACAAGTAAAATGACACGAGTAATCGAACTATGCCGGCAGAATTCAAATCCGAGCATCCGTTCCTCTGGAATTCCCTAAAATGTATGAAAACGTGTTTTACAGTATTCTGGCTCCCAGGATCGCAATCGGGAAATGAAGACAAGTATTTCCTACGTAAAATGACACGAGTAATCGAACTGTGCCGGCACAATTCAAATCCGAGCCTCCGTTCCTCTGGAATTCACAAATATGTATGAAAACGTGTTTTACACAATTTTGGCACCCAGGATCGCTATCGGGAAATGGGAACAAGCATTTTCTGCGTAAAATGACACGACTAATCGAATGCTGTCGGCAGAATTCAAATCCGAGCCTCCGTTCCTCTGGAATTCCCTAAAATGTATGAAAACGTGTTTTACAGTATTCTGGCTCCCAGGATCGCAATCGGGAAATGAAGACAAGTATTTCCTACGTAAAATGACACGAGTAATCGAACTGTGGCGGCAGAATTCAAATCCGAGCCTCTGTTCCTCTGGAATTCACTAAAATGTATGAAAACGTGTTTTACAGTATTCTGGCTCCCAGGATCGTTATCAAGAAATAGAAATAAGCATTTCCTACGTAAAATGACACGAGTAATCGAACTGTGCCAGCAGAATTCAAATCCGAGCCGCCGTTCCTCTGGAATTCACTAATATGTATGAAAACGTGTTTTACAGTATTCTGGCTCCCAGGATGGCAATCGAGAAATGAAGACAAGTATTTCCTACGTAAAATGGCACGAGTAATCGAACTGTGCCGGCAGGATTCAAATCCGAGCATCCGTTCCTCTGAAATCCATTAAAATGTATGAAAACGTGTTTTACAGTATTCTGGCTCCCAGGATCGTTATCAAGAAATAGAAATAAGCATTTCCTACGTAAAATGACACGAGTAATCGAACTGTGCCAGCAGAATTCAAATCCGAGCCTCCGTTCCTCTGGAATTCACTAATATGTATGAAAACGTGTTTTACAGTATTCTGGCTCCCAGGATGGCAATCGAGAAATGAAGACAAGTATTTCCTACGTAAAATGGCACGAGTAATCGAACGGTGCCGGCAGAATTCAAATCCGAGCCGCCGTTCCTCTGGAATTCACTAATATGTATGAAAACGTGTTTTACAGTATTCTGGCTCCCAGGATGGCAATCGAGAAATGAAGACAAGTATTTCCTACGTAAAATGGCACGAGTAATCGAACTGTGCCGGCAGGATTCAAATCCGAGCATCCGTTCCTCTGGAATTCACTAAAATGTATGAAAACGTGTTTTACAGTATTTGGGCTCCCAGTATCGCTATCGGGAAATGGGAACAAGCATTTCCTGCGTAAAATGACACGAGTAATCGAACTGTGCCGGCAGAATTCAAATCCGAGCCTCCGTTCTTCTGGAAATCACAAATATGCATGAAAACGTGTTTTACAGTATTCTGGCTCCCAGGATCGCTATCAGGAAATGGAAGCAAGCATTTCCTACGTAGAATGACACGAGTAATCGAACTGTGCCGGCAGAATTCAAATCCGAGCCTCCGTTCCTCTGGAATTCACTAATATGTATGAAAACGTGTTTTACAGTATTCTGGCTCTCAGGATCGCAATCGGGAAATGGAAACAAGCATTTCCCATGTAAAATGACACGAGTAATCGAGCTGTGCCGGCAGAATTCAAATCCGAGCATCCGTTCCTCTGGAATTCACTAAAATGTATGAAAACGTGTTTTACAGTATTCTAGCTCCCAGGATCGCTATCAGGAAATGGGAACAAGCATTTCCTGTGTAAAATGACACGAGTAATCGAATGCTGTCGGCAGAATTCAAATCCGAGCCTCTGTTACTCTGGAATTCACAAATATGCATGAAAACGTGTTTTACAGTATTCTGGCTCCCAGGATCGCTATCAGGAAATGGAAGCAAGCATTTCCTACGTAAAATGACACGAGTAATCGAACTGTACCGGCAGAATTGAAATCCGAGCCTCCGTTCCTCTGGAATTCACTAAAATGTATGGAAACGTGTTTTACAGTATTCTGGCTCTCAGGATCGCAATCGGGAAATGAAGACAAGTATTTCCTACGTAAAATGACACGAGTAATCGAACTGTGCCGGCAGAGTTCAAATACGAGCCTCTGTTCCTCTGGAATTCACTAATATGTATGAAAACGTGTTTTACAGTATTCTGGCTCCCAGGATGGGAATCGAGAAATGAAGACAAGCATTTCCCATGTAAAATGACACGAGTAATCGAGCTGTGCCGGCAGAATTCAAATCCGAGCCTCCGTTCCTCTGGAATTCACTAATATGTATGAAAACGTGTTTTACAGTATTCTGGCTCCCAGGATGGCAATCGAGAAATGAAGACAAGTATTTCCTACGTAAAATGGCACGAGTAATCGAACTGTGCCAGCAGAATTCAAATCCGAGCCGCCGTTCCTCTGGAATTCACTAATATGTATGAAAACGTGTTTTACAGTATTCTGGCTCCCAGGATGGCAATCGAGAAATGAAGACAAGTATTTCCTACGTAAAATGGCACGAGTAATCGAACTGTGCCGGCAGGATTCAAATCCGAGCATCCGTTCCTCTGGAATTCACTAAAATGTATGAAAACGTGTTTTACAGTATTTGGGCTCCCAGTATCGCTATCGGGAAATGGGAACAAGCATTTCCTGCGTAAATTGACACGAGTAATCGAACTGTGCCGGCAGAATTCAAATCCGAGCCTCCGTTCTTCTGGAAATCACAAATATGCATGAAAACGTGTTTTACAGTATTCTGGCTCCCAGGATCGCTATCAGGAAATGGAAGCAAGCATTTCCTACGTAGAATGACACGAGTAATCGAACTGTGCCGGCAGAATTCAAATCCGAGCCTCCGTTCCTCTGGAATTCACTAATATGTATGAAAACGTGTTTTACAGTATTCTGGCTCCCAGGATCGCAATCGGGAAATGGAAACAAGCATTTCCCATGTAAAATGACACGAGTAATCGAGCTGTGCCGGCAGAATTCAAATCCGAGCATCCGTTCCTCTGGAATTCACTAAAATGTATGAAAACGTGTTTTACAGTATTCTAGCTCCCAGGATCGCTATCAGGAAATGGGAACAAGCATTTCCTGTGTAAAATGACACGAGTAATCGAATGCTGTCGGCAGAATTCAAATCCGAGCCTCTGTTACTCTGGAATTCACAAATATGCATGAAAACGTGTTTTACAGTATTCTGGCTCCCAGGATCGCTATCAGGAAATGGAAGCAAGCATTTCCTACGTAAAATGACACGAGTAATCGAACTGTGCCGGCAGAATTGAAATCCGAGCCTCCGTTCCTCTGGAATTCACTAAAATGTATGGAAACGTGTTTTACAGTATTCTGGCTCTCAGGATCGCAATCGGGAAATGAAAGCAAGTATTTCCTACGTAAAATGACACGAGTAATCGAACTGTGCCGGCAGAGTTCAAATACGAGCCTCTGTTCCTCTGGAATTCACTAATATGTATGAAAACGTGTTTTACAGTATTCTGGCTCCCAGGATGGGAATCGAGAAATGAAGACAAGCATTTCCCATGTAAAATGACACGAGTAATCGAGCTGTGCCGGCAGAATTCAAATCCGAGCCTCCGTTCCTCTGGAATTCACTAATATGTATGAAAACGTGTTTTACAGTATTCTGGCTCCCAGGATGGCAATCGAGAAATGAAGACAAGTATTTCCTACGTAAAATGGCACGAGTAATCGAACTGTGCCGGCAGAATTCAAATCCGAGCCGCCGTTCCTCTGAAATCCACTAAAATGTATGAAAACGTGTTTTACAGTATTCTGGCGCCCAGGATCGCAATCGGGATATGAAAAGAAGTATTTCCTACGTAAAATGACACGAGTAATCGAACTGTGCCGGCAGAATTCAAATCCGAGCCTCCGTTCCTCTGGAATTCTCTAAAATGTATGAAAACGTGTTTTACAGTATTCTGGCTCCCAGGATCGCAATCGCGAAATGAAGACAAGTGTTTCCTACGTAAAATGGCACGAGTAATCGAACTATGCCGGCAGAATTCAAATCCGAGCCTCTGTTCCTCTGGAATTGACTAAAATGTATGAAAACGTGTTTTACAGTATTCTAGCTCCCAGGATCGCTATCAGGAAATGGGAACAAGCATTTCCTGTGTAAAATGACACGAGTAATCGAATGCTGTCGGCAGAATTCAAATCCGAGCCTCTGTTCCTCTGGAATTCACAAATATGCATGAAAACGTGTTTTACAGTATTCTGGCTCCCAGGATCGCTATCAGGAAATGGAAGCAAGCATTTCCTACGTAAAATGACACGAGTAATCGAACTGTGCCGGCAGAATTGAAATCCGAGCCTCCGTTCCTCTGGAATTCACTAAAATGTATGGAAACGTGTTTTACAGTATTCTGGCTCTCAGGATCGCAATCGGGAAATGAAGACAAGTATTTCCTACGTAAAATGACACGAGTAATCGAACTGTGCCGGCAGAGTTCACATACGAGCCTCTGTTCCTCTGGTATTCACTAATATGTATGAAAACGTGTTTTACAGTATTTTGGCTCCCAGAATTGCTGTCGGGAAATGGGGACAAGCATTTCCTACGTAAAATGACACGAGTAATCGAACTGTACCGGCAGAATTCAAATCCGAGCATCCGTTCCTCTGGAATTCACTAATATGTATGAAAACGTGTTTTACAGTATTCTGGCTCCCAGGATGGCAATCGAGAAATGAAGACAAGTATTTCCTACGTAAAATGGCACGAGTAATCGAACTGTGCCGGCAGGATTCAAATCCGAGCATCCGTTCCTCTGGAATTCACTAATATGTATGAAAACGTGTTTTACAGTATTTTGGCCCCCAGAATTGCTGTCGGGAAATGGGGACAAGTATTTCCTACGTAAAATGGCACGAGCAATCGAACTGTGCCGGCAGAATTCAAATCCGAGCATCCGTTCCTCTGGAATTCCCTAAAATGTATGAAAACGTGTTTTACAGTATTCTGGCTCCCAGGATCGTTATCAAGAAATAGAAATAAGCATTTCCTACGTAAAATGACACGAGTAATCGAACTGTGCCAGCAGAATTCAAATCCGAGCCTCCGTTCCTCTGGAATTCACTAATATGTATGAAAACGTGTTTTACAGTATTCTGGCTCCCGGGATGGCAATCGAGAAATGAAGACAAGTATTTCCTACGTAAAATGGCACGAGTAATCGAACTGTGCCGGCAGGATTCAAATCCGAGCATCCGTTCCTCTGAAATCCACTAAAATGTATGAAAACGTGTTTTACAGTATTCTGGCTCTCAGGATCGCAATCGGGAAATGGAAACAAGCATTTCCCATGTAAAATGACACGAGTAATCGAGCTGTGCCGGCAGAATTCAAATCCGAGCATCCGTTCCTCTGGAATTCACTAAAATGTATGAAAACGTGTTTTACAGTATTCTAGCTCCCAGGATCGCTATCAGGAAATGGGAACAAGCATTTCCTGTGTAAAATGACACGAGTAATCGAATGCTGTCGGCAGAATTCAAATCCGAGCCTCTGTTACTCTGGAATTCACAAATATGCATGAAAACGTGTTTTACAGTATTCTGGCTCCCAGGATCGCTATCAGGAAATGGAAGCAAGCATTTCCTACGTAAAATGACACGAGTAATCGAACTGTGCCGGCAGAATTGAAATCCGAGCCTCCGTTCCTCTGGAATTCACTAAAATGTATGGAAACGTGTTTTACAGTATTCTGGCTCTCAGGATCGCAATCGGGAAATGAAGACAAGCATTTCCTACGTAAAATGACACGAGTAATCGAACTGTGCCGGCAGAATTGAAATCCGAGCCTCCGTTCCTCTGGAATTCACTAAAATGTATGGAAACGTGTTTTACAGTATTTTGGCTCCCAGAATTGCTGTCGGGAAATGGGGACAAGTATTTCCTACGTGAAATGGCACGAGCAATCGAACTGTGCCGGCAGAATTCAAATCCGAGCATCCGTTCCTCTGGAATTCACTAATATGTATGAAAACGTGTTTTACAGTATTTTGGCTCCCAGAATTGCTGTCGGGAAATGGGGACAAGTATTTCCTACGTGAAATGGCACGAGCAATCGAACTGTGCCGGCAGGATTCAAATCCGAGCATCCGTTCCTCTGGAATTCACTAATATGTATGAAAACGTGTTTTACAATATTCTGGCTACCAGGATCGCAATCGGAAAATGAAGACAAGCATTTAACAAGTAAAATGACACGAGTAATCGAACTATGCCGGCAGAATTCAAATCCGAGCATCCGTTCCTCTGGAATTCCCTAAAATGTATGAAAACGTGTTTTACAGTATTCTGGCTCCCAGGATCGCAATCGGGAAATGAAGACAAGTATTTCCTACGTAAAATGACACGAGTAATCGAACTGTGCCGGCACAATTCAAATCCGAGCCTCCGTTCCTCTGGAATTCACAAATATGTATGAAAACGTGTTTTACACAATTTTGGCACCCAGGATCGCTATCGGGAAATGGGAACAAGCATTTTCTGCGTAAAATGACACGACTAATCGAATGCTGTCGGCAGAATTCAAATCCGAGCCTCCGTTCCTCTGGAATTCCCTAAAATGTATGAAAACGTGTTTTACACTATTCTGGCTCCCAGGATCGCAATCGGGAAATGAAGACAAGTATTTCCTACGTAAAATGACACGAGTAATCGAACTGTGGCGGCAGAATTCAAATCCGAGCCTCTGTTCCTCTGGAATTCACTAAAATGTATGAAAACGTGTTTTACAGTATTCTGGCTCCCAGGATCGTTATCAAGAAATAGAAATAAGCATTTCCTACGTAAAATGACACGAGTAATCGAACTGTGCCAGCAGAATTCAAATCCGAGCCGCCGTTCCTCTGGAATTCACTAATATGTATGAAAACGTGTTTTACAGTATTCTGGCTCCCAGGATGGCAATCGAGAAATGAAGACAAGTATTTCCTACGTAAAATGGCACGAGTAATCGAACTGTGCCGGCAGGATTCAAATCCGAGCATCCGTTCCTCTGAAATCCATTAAAATGTATGAAAACGTGTTTTACAGTATTCTGGCTCCCAGGATCGTTATCAAGAAATAGAAATAAGCATTTCCTACGTAAAATGACACGAGTAATCGAACTGTGCCAGCAGAATTCAAATCCGAGCCGCCGTTCCTCTGGAATTCACTAATATGTATGAAAACGTGTTTTACAGTATTCTGGCTCCCAGGATGGCAATCGAGAAATGAAGACAAGTATTTCCTACGTAAAATGGCACGAGTAATCGAACTGTGCCGGCAGAATTCAAATCCGAGCCGCCGTTCCTCTGGAATTCACTAATATGTATGAAAACGTGTTTTACAGTATTCTGGCTCCCAGGATGGCAATCGAGAAATGAAGACAAGTATTTCCTACGTAAAATGGCACGAGTAATCGAACTGTGCCGGCAGGATTCAAATCCGAGCATCCGTTCCTCTGGAATTCACTAAAATGTATGAAAACGTGTTTTACAGTATTTGGGCTCCCAGTATCGCTATCGGGAAATGGGAACAAGCATTTCCTGCGTAAATTGACACGAGTAATCGAACTGTGCCGGCAGAATTCAAATCCGAGCCTCCGTTCTTCTGGAAATCACAAATATGCATGAAAACGTGTTTTACAGTATTCTGGCTCCCAGGATCGCTATCAGGAAATGGAAGCAAGCATTTCCTACGTAGAATGACACGAGTAATCGAACTGTGCCGGCAGAATTCAAATCCGAGCCTCCGTTCCTCTGGAATTCACTAATATGTATGAAAACGTGTTTTACAGTATTCTGGCTCTCAGGATCGCAATCGGGAAATGGAAACAAGCATTTCCCATGTAAAATGACACGAGTAATCGAGCTGTGCCGGCAGAATTCAAATCCGAGCATCCGTTCCTCTGGAATTCACTAAAATGTATGAAAACGTGTTTTACAGTATTCTAGCTCCCAGGATCGCTATCAGGAAATGGGAACAAGCATTTCCTGTGTAAAATGACACGAGTAATCGAATGCTGTCGGCAGAATTCAAATCCGAGCCTCTGTTACTCTGGAATTCACAAATATGCATGAAAACGTGTTTTACAGTATTCTGGCTCCCAGGATCGCTATCAGGAAATGGAAGCAAGCATTTCCTACGTAAAATGACACGAGTAATCGAACTGTGCCGGCAGAATTGAAATCCGAGCCTCCGTTCCTCTGGAATTCACTAAAATGTATGGAAACGTGTTTTACAGTATTCTGGCTCTCAGGATCGCAATCGGGAAATGAAGACAAGTATTTCCTACGTAAAATGACACGAGTAATCGAACTGTGCCGGCAGAGTTCAAATACGAGCCTCTGTTCCTCTGGAATTCACTAATATGTATGAAAACGTGTTTTACAATATTCTGGCTCCCAGGATGGGAATCGAGAAATGAAGACAAGCATTTCCCATGTAAAATGACACGAGTAATCGAGCTGTGCCGGCAGAATTCAAATCCGAGCCTCCGTTCCTCTGGAATTCACTAATATGTATGAAAACGTGTTTTACAGTATTCTGGCTCCCAGGATGGCAATCGAGAAATGAAGACAAGTATTTCCTACGTAAAATGGCACGAGTAATCGAACTGTGCCAGCAGAATTCAAATCCGAGCCTCCGTTCCTCTGGAATTCACTAATATGTATGAAAACGTGTTTTACAGTATTCTGGCTCCCAGGATGGCAATCGAGAAATGAAGACAAGTATTTCCTACGTAAAATGGCACGAGTAATCGAACTGTGCCGGCAGGATTCAAATCCGAGCATCCGTTCCTCTGGAATTCACTAAAATGTATGAAAACGTGTTTTACAGTATTTGGGCTCCCAGTATCGCTATCGGGAAATGGGAACAAGCATTTCCTGCGTAAATTGACACGAGTAATCGAACTGTGCCGGCAGAATTCAAATCCGAGCCTCCGTTCTTCTGGAAATCACAAATATGCATGAAAACGTGTTTTACAGTATTCTGGCTCCCAGGATCGCTATCAGGAAATGGAAGCAAGCATTTCCTACGTAGAATGACACGAGTAATCGAACTGTGCCGGCAGAATTCAAATCCGAGCCTCCGTTCCTCTGGAATTCACTAATATGTATGAAAACGTGTTTTACAGTATTCTGGCTCTCAGGATCGCAATCGGGAAATGGAAACAAGCATTTCCCATGTAAAATGACACGAGTAATCGAGCTGTGCCGGCAGAATTCAAATCCGAGCATCCGTTCCTCTGGAATTCACTAAAATGTATGAAAACGTGTTTTACAGTATTCTAGCTCCCAGGATCGCTATCAGGAAATGGGAACAAGCATTTCCTGTGTAAAATGACACGAGTAATCGAATGCTGTCGGCAGAATTCAAATCCGAGCCTCTGTTACTCTGGAATTCACAAATATGCATGAAAACGTGTTTTACAGTATTCTGGCTCCCAGGATCGCTATCAGGAAATGGAAGCAAGCATTTCCTACGTAAAATGACACGAGTAATCGAACTGTGCCGGCAGAATTGAAATCCGAGCCTCCGTTCCTCTGGAATTCACTAAAATGTATGGAAACGTGTTTTACAGTATTCTGGCTCTCAGGATCGCAATCGGGAAATGAAGACAAGTATTTCCTACGTAAAATGACACGAGTAATCGAACTGTGCCGGCAGAGTTCAAATACGAGCCTCCGTTCCTCTGGAATCCACTAATATGTATGAAAACGTGTTTTACAGTATTCTGGCGCCCAGGATGGGAATCGAGAAATGAAGACAAGCATTTCCCATGTAAAATGACACGAGTAATCGAGCTGTGCCGGCAGAATTCAAATCCGAGCCTCCGTTCCTCTGGAATTCACTAATATGTATGAAAACGTGTTTTACAGTATTCTGGCTCCCAGGATGGCAATCGAGAAATGAAGACAAGTATTTCCTACGTAAAATGGCACGAGTAATCGAACTGTGCCGGCAGAATTCAAATCCGAGCCGCCGTTCCTCTGAAATCCACTAAAATGTATGAAAACGTGTTTTACAGTATTCTGGCGCCCAGGATCGCAATCGGGATATGAAAAGAAGTATTTACTACGTAAAATGACACGAGTAATCGAACTGTGCCGGCAGAATTCAAATCCGAGCCTCCGTTCCTCTGGAATTCTCTAAAATGTATGAAAACGTGTTTTACAGTATTCTGGCTCCCAGGATCGCAATCGCGAAATGAAGACAAGTGTTTCCTACGTAAAATGGCACGAGTAATCGAACTATGCCGGCAGAATTCAAATCCGAGCCTCTGTTCCTCTGGAATTGACTAAAATGTATGAAAACGTGTTTTACAGTATTCTAGCTCCCAGGATCGCTATCAGGAAATGGGAACAAGCATTTCCTGTGTAAAATGACACGAGTAATCGAATGCTGTCGGCAGAATTCAAATCCGAGCCTCTGTTACTCTGGAATTCACAAATATGCATGAAAACGTGTTTTACAGTATTCTGGCTCCCAGGATCGCTATCAGGAAATGGAAGCAAGCATTTCCTACGTAAAATGACACGAGTAATCGAACTGTGCCGGCAGAATTGAAATCCGAGCCTCCGTTCCTCTGGAATTCACTAAAATGTATGGAAACGTGTTTTACAGTATTCTGGCTCTCAGGATCGCAATCGGGAAATGAAGACAAGTATTTCCTACGTAAAATGACACGAGTAATCGAACTGTGCCGGCAGAGTTCACATACGAGCCTCTGTTCCTCTGGTATTCACTAATATGTATGAAAACGTGTTTTACAGTATTTTGGCTCCCAGAATTGCTGTCGGGAAATGGGGACAAGCATTTCCTACGTAAAATGACACGAGTAATCGAACTGTACCGGCAGAATTCAAATCCGAGCATCCGTTCCTCTGGAATTCACTAATATGTATGAAAACGTGTTTTACAGTATTCTGGCTCCCAGGATGGCAATCGAGAAATGAAGACAAGTATTTCCTACGTAAAATGGCACGAGTAATCGAACTGTGCCGGCAGGATTCAAATCCGAGCATCCGTTCCTCTGGAATTCACTAATATGTATGAAAACGTGTTTTACAGTATTTTGGCTCCCAGAATTGCTGTCGGGAAATGGGGACAAGTATTTCCTACGTAAAATGGCACGAGCAATCGAACTGTGCCGGCAGAATTCAAATCCGAGCATCCGTTCCTCTGGAATTCCCTAAAATGTATGAAAACGTGTTTTACAGTATTCTGGCTCCCAGGATCGTTATCAAGAAATAGAAATAAGCATTTCCTACGTAAAATGACACGAGTAATCGAACTGTGCCAGCAGAATTCAAATCCGAGCCTCCGTTCCTCTGGAATTCACTAATATGTATGAAAACGTGTTTTACAGTATTCTGGCTCCCGGGATGGCAATCGAGAAATGAAGACAAGTATTTCCTACGTAAAATGGCACGAGTAATCGAACTGTGCCGGCAGGATTCAAATCCGAGCATCCGTTCCTCTGAAATCCACTAAAATGTATGAAAACGTGTTTTACAGTATTCTGGCTCTCAGGATCGCAATCGGGAAATGGAAACAAGCATTTCCCATGTAAAATGACACGAGTAATCGAGCTGTGCCGGCAGAATTCAAATCCGAGCATCCGTTCCTCTGGAATTCACTAAAATGTATGAAAACGTGTTTTACAGTATTCTAGCTCCCAGGATCGCTATCAGGAAATGGGAACAAGCATTTCCTGTGTAAAATGACACGAGTAATCGAATGCTGTCGGCAGAATTCAAATCCGAGCCTCTGTTACTCTGGAATTCACAAATATGCATGAAAACGTGTTTTACAGTATTCTGGCTCCCAGGATCGCTATCAGGAAATGGAAGCAAGCATTTCCTACGTAAAATGACACGAGTAATCGAACTGTGCCGGCAGAATTGAAATCCGAGCCTCCGTTCCTCTGGAATTCACTAAAATGTATGGAAACGTGTTTTACAGTATTCTGGCTCTCAGGATCGCAATCGGGAAATGAAGACAAGTATTTCCTACGTAAAATGACACGAGTAATCGAACTGTGCCGGCAGAGTTCAAATACGAGCCTCTGTTCCTCTGGAATTCACTAATATGTATGAAAACGTGTTTTACAGTATTCTGGCTCCCAGGATGGCAATCGAGAAATGAAGACAAGTACTTCCTACGTAAAATGGCACGAGCAATCGAACTGTGCCGGCAGAATTCAAACCCGAGCATCCGTTCGCTATCAGGAAATGGGAACAAGCATTTCCTGTGTAAAATGACACGAGTAATCGAATGCTGTTGGCAGAATTCAAATCCGAGCCTCTGTTACTCTGGAATTCACAAATATGCATAAAAACGTGTTTTACAGTATTCTGGCTCCCAGGATCGCTATCAGGAAATGGAAGCAAGCATTTCCTACGTAAAATGACACGAGTAATCGAACTGTGCCGGCAGAATTGAAATACGAGCCTCTGTTCCTCTGGTATTCACTAATATGTATGAAAACGTGTTTTACAGTATTTTGGCTCCCAGAATTGCTGTCGGGAAATGGGGACAAGTATTTCCTACGTGAAATGGCACGAGTAATCGAACTGTGCCGGCAGAGTTCAAATACGAGCCTCTGTTCCTCTGGAATTCACTAATATGTATGAAAACGTCTTTTACAGTATTCTGGCTCCCAGGATGGCAATCGAGAAATGAAGACAAGTATTTCCTACGTAAAATGGCACGAGCAATCGAACTGTGCCGGCAGAATTCAAATACGAGCCTCTGTTCCTCTGGTATTCACTAATATGTATGAAAACGTGTTTTACAGTATTTTGGCTCCCAGAATTGCTGTCGGGAAATGGGGACAAGTATTTCCTACGTGAAATGGCACGAGCAATCGAACTGTGCCGACAGAATTCAAATCCGAGCATCCGTTCCTCTGGAATTCACTAATATGTATGAAAACGTGTTTTACAATATTCTGGCTCCCAGGATCGCAATCGGGAAATGAAGACAAGTATTTCCTACGTAAAATGGCACGAGCAATCGAACTGTGCCGGCAGAATTCAAATACGAGCCTCTGTTCCTCTGGTATTCACTAATATGTATGAAAACGTGTTTTACAGTATTTTGGCTCCCAGAATTGCTGTCGGGAAATGGGGACAAGTATTTCCTACGTGAAATGGCACGAGCAATCGAACTGTGCCGGCAGAATTCAAATCCGAGCATCCGTTCCTCTGGAATTCACTAAAATGTATGAAAACGTGTTTTACAGTATTCTGGCTCCCAGGATCGTTATCAAGAAATAGAAATAAGCATTTCCTACGTAAAATGACACGAGTAATCGAACTGTGCCAGCAGAATTCAAATCCGAGCCGCCGTTCCTCTGGAATTCACTAATATGTATGAAAACGTGTTTTACAGTATTCTGGCTCCCAGGATGGCAATCGAGAAATGAAGACAAGTATTTCCTACGTAAAATGGCACGAGTAATCGAACTGTGCCGGCAGGATTCAAATCCGAGCATCCGTTCCTCTGAAATCCATTAAAATGTATGAAAACGTGTTTTACAGTATTCTGGCTCCCAGGATCGCAATCGGGAAATGGAAACACGCATTTCCCATGTAAAATGACACGAGTAATCGAACTGTGCCGGCAGAATTCAAATCCGAGCATCCGTTCCTCTGGAATTCACTAATATGTATGAAAACGTGTTTTACAGTATTCTAGCTCCCAGGATCGCTATCAGGAAATGGGAACAAGCATTTCCTGTGTAAAATGACACGAGTAATCGAATGCTGTCGGCAGAATTCAAATCCGAGCCTCTGTTACTCTGGAATTCACAAATATGCATGAAAACGTGTTTTACAGTATTCTGGCTCCCAGGATCGCTATCAGGAAATGGAAGCAAGCATTTCCTACGTAAAATGACACGAGTAATCGAACTGTGCCGGCAGAATTGAAATCCGAGCCTCCGTTCCTCTGGAATTCACTAAAATGTATGGAAACGTGTTTTACAGTATTCTGGCTCTCAGGATCGCAATCGGGAAATGAAGACAAGTATTTCCTACGTAAAATGACACGAGTAATCGAACTTTGCCGGCAGAGTTCAAATACGAGCCTCTGTTCCTCTGGAATTCACTAATATGTATGAAAACGTGTTTTACAGTATTCTGGCTCCCAGGATGGCAATCGAGAAATGAAGACAAGTACTTCCTACGTAAAATGGCACGAGCAATCGAACTGTGCCGGCAGAATTCAAACCCGAGCATCCGTTCGCTATCAGGAAATGGGAACAAGCATTTCCTGTGTAAAATGACACGAGTAATCGAATGCTGTCGGCAGAATTCAAATCCGAGCCTCTGTTACTCTGGAATTCACAAATATGCATGAAAACGTGTTTTACAGTATTCTGGCTCCCAGGATCGCTATCAGGAAATGGAAGCAAGCATTTCCTACGTAAAATGGCACGAGTAATCGAACTGTGCCGGCAGAATTGAAATACGAGCCTCTGTTCCTCTGGTATTCACTAATATGTATGAAAACGTGTTTTACAGTATTTTGGCTCCCAGAATTGCTGTCGGGAAATGGGGACAAGTATTTCCTACGTGAAATGGCACGAGTAATCGAACTGTGCCGGCAGAGTTCAAATACGAGCCTCTGTTCCTCTGGAATTCACTAATATGTATGAAAACGTGTTTTACAGTATTCTGGCTCCCAGGATGGCAATCGAGAAATGAAGACAAGTATTTCCTACGTAAAATGGCACGAGCAATCGAACTGTGCCGGCAGAATTCAAATACGAGCCTCTGTTCCTCTGGTATTCACTAATATGTATGAAAACGTGTTTTACAGTATTTTGGCTCCCAGAATTGCTGTCGGGAAATGGGGACAAGTATTTCCTACGTGAAATGGCACGAGCAATCGAACTGTGCCGACAGAATTCAAATCCGAGCATCCGTTCCTCTGGAATTCACTAATATGTATGAAAACGTGTTTTACAATATTCTGGCTCCCAGGATCGCAATCGGGAAATGAAGACAAGTATTTCCTACGTAAAATGGCACGAGCAATCGAACTGTGCCGGCAGAATTCAAATACGAGCCTCTGTTCCTCTGGTATTCACTAATATGTATGAAAACGTGTTTTACAGTATTTTGGCTCCCAGAATTGCTGTCGGGAAATGGGGACAAGTATTTCCTACGTGAAATGGCACGAGCAATCGAACTGTGCCGGCAGAATTCAAATCCGAGCATCCGTTCCTCTGGAATTCACTAATATGTATGAAAACGTGTTTTACAGTATTTTGGCTCCCAGAATTGCTGTCGGGAAATGGGGACAAGTATTTCCTACGTGAAATGGCACGAGCAATCGAACTGTGCCGGCAGGATTCAAATCCGAGCATCCGTTCCTCTGGAATTCACTAATATGTATGAAAACGTGTTTTACAATATTCTGGCTACCAGGATCGCAATCGGAAAATGAAGACAAGCATTTAACAAGTAAAATGACACGAGTAATCGAACTATGCCGGCAGAATTCAAATCCGAGCATCCGTTCCTCTGGAATTCCCTAAAATGTATGAAAACGTGTTTTACAGTATTCTGGCTCCCAGGATGGCAATCGAGAAATGAAGACAAGTACTTCCTACGTAAAATGGCACGAGCAATCGAACTGTGCCGGCAGAATTCAAACCCGAGCATCCGTTCGCTATCAGGAAATGGGAACAAGCATTTCCTGTGTAAAATGACACGAGTAATCGAATGCTGTCGGCAGAATTCAAATCCGAGCCTCTGTTACTCTGGAATTCACAAATATGCATGAAAACGTGTTTTACAGTATTCTGGCTCCCAGGATCGCTATCAGGAAATGGAAGCAAGCATTTCCTACGTAAAATGACACGAGTAATCGAACTGTGCCGGCAGAATTGAAATACGAGCCTCTGTTCCTCTGGTATTCACTAATATGTATGAAAACGTGTTTTACAGTATTTTGGCTCCCAGAATTGCTGTCGGGAAATGGGGACAAGTATTTCCTACGTGAAATGGCACGAGTAATCGAACTGTGCCGGCAGAGTTCAAATACGAGCCTCTGTTCCTCTGGAATTCACTAATATGTATGAAAACGTCTTTTACAGTATTCTGGCTCCCAGGATGGCAATCGAGAAATGAAGACAAGTATTTCCTACGTAAAATGGCACGAGCAATCGAACTGTGCCGGCAGAATTCAAATACGAGCCTCTGTTCCTCTGGTATTCACTAATATGTATGAAAACGTGTTTTACAGTATTTTGGCTCCCAGAATTGCTGTCGGGAAATGGGGACAAGTATTTCCTACGTGAAATGGCACGAGCAATCGAACTGTGCCGACAGAATTCAAATCCGAGCATCCGTTCCTCTGGAATTCACTAATATGTATGAAAACGTGTTTTACAATATTCTGGCTCCCAGGATCGCAATCGGGAAATGAAGACAAGTATTTCCTACGTAAAATGGCACGAGCAATCGAACTGTGCCGGCAGAATTCAAATACGAGCCTCTGTTCCTCTGGTATTCACTAATATGTATGAAAACGTGTTTTACAGTATTTTGGCTCCCAGAATTGCTGTCGGGAAATGGGGACAAGTATTTCCTACGTGAAATGGCACGAGCAATCGAACTGTGCCGGCAGAATTCAAATCCGAGCATCCGTTCCTCTGGAATTCACTAATATGTATGAAAACGTGTTTTACAGTATTTTGGCTCCCAGAATTGCTGTCGGGAAATGGGGACAAGTATTTCCTACGTGAAATGGCACGAGCAATCGAACTGTGCCGGCAGGATTCAAATCCGAGCATCCGTTCCTCTGGAATTCACTAATATGTATGAAAACGTGTTTTACAATATTCTGGCTACCAGGATCGCAATCGGAAAATGAAGACAAGCATTTAACAAGTAAAATGACACGAGTAATCGAACTATGCCGGCAGAATTCAAATCCGAGCATCCGTTCCTCTGGAATTCCCTAAAATGTATGAAAACGTGTTTTACAGTATTCTGGCTCCCAGGATCGCAATCGGGAAATGAAGACAAGTATTTCCTACGTAAAATGACACGAGTAATCGAACTGTGCCGGCACAATTCAAATCCGAGCCTCCGTTCCTCTGGAATTCACAAATATGTATGAAAACGTGTTTTACACAATTTTGGCACCCAGGATCGCTATCGGGAAATGGGAACAAGCATTTTCTGCGTAAAATGACACGACTAATCGAATGCTGTCGGCAGAATTCAAATCCGAGCCTCCGTTCCTCTGGAATTCCCTAAAATGTATGAAAACGTGTTTTACAGTATTCTGGCTCCCAGGATCGCAATCGGGAAATGAAGACAAGTATTTCCTACGTAAAATGACACGAGTAATCGAACTGTGGCGGCAGAATTCAAATCCGAGCCTCTGTTCCTCTGGAATTCACTAAAATGTATGAAAACGTGTTTTACAGTATTCTGGCTCCCAGGATCGTTATCAAGAAATAGAAATAAGCATTTCCTACGTAAAATGACACGAGTAATCGAACTGTGCCAGCAGAATTCAAATCCGAGCCGCCGTTCCTCTGGAATTCACTAATATGTATGAAAACGTGTTTTACAGTATTCTGGCTCCCAGGATGGCAATCGAGAAATGAAGACAAGTATTTCCTACGTAAAATGGCACGAGTAATCGAACTGTGCCGGCAGGATTCAAATCCGAGCATCCGTTCCTCTGAAATCCATTAAAATGTATGAAAACGTGTTTTACAGTATTCTGGCTTCCAGGATCGCAATCGGGAAATGGAAACAAGCATTTCCCATGTAAAATGACACGAGTAATCGAACTGTGCCGGCAGAATTCAAATCCGAGCATCCGTTCCTCTGGAATTCACTAATATGTATGAAAACGTGTTTTACAGTATTCTAGCTCCCAGGATCGCTATCAGGAAATGGGAACAAGCATTTCCTGTGTAAAATGACACGAGTAATCGAATGCTGTCGGCAGAATTCAAATCCGAGCCTCTGTTACTCTGGAATTCACAAATATGCATGAAAACGTGTTTTACAGTATTCTGGCTCCCAGGATCGCTATCAGGAAATGGAAGCAAGCATTTCCTACGTAAAATGACACGAGTAATCGAACTGTGCCGGCAGAATTGAAATCCGAGCCTCCGTTCCTCTGGAATTCACTAAAATGTATGGAAACGTGTTTTACAGTATTCTGGCTCTCAGGATCGCAATCGGGAAATGAAGACAAGTATTTCCTACGTAAAATGACACGAGTAATCGAACTTTGCCGGCAGAGTTCAAATACGAGCCTCTGTTCCTCTGGAATTCACTAATATGTATGAAAACGTGTTTTACAGTATTCTGGCTCCCAGGATGGCAATCGAGAAATGAAGACAAGTACTTCCTACGTAAAATGGCACGAGCAATCGAACTGTGCCGGCAGAATTCAAACCCGAGCATCCGTTCGCTATCAGGAAATGGGAACAAGCATTTCCTGTGTAAAATGACACGAGTAATCGAATGCTGTCGGCAGAATTCAAATCCGAGCCTCTGTTACTCTGGAATTCACAAATATGCATGAAAACGTGTTTTACAGTATTCTGGCTCCCAGGATCGCTATCAGGAAATGGAAGCAAGCATTTCCTACGTAAAATGACACGAGTAATCGAACTGTGCCGGCAGAATTGAAATACGAGCCTCTGTTCCTCTGGTATTCACTAATATGTATGAAAACGTGTTTTACAGTATTTTGGCTCCCAGAATTGCTGTCGGGAAATGGGGACAAGTATTTCCTACGTGAAATGGCACGAGTAATCGAACTGTGCCGGCAGAATTCAAATACGAGCCTCTGTTCCTCTGGAATTCACTAATATGTATGAAAACGTCTTTTAGAGTATTCTGGCTCCCAGGATGGCAATCGAGAAATGAAGACAAGTATTTCCTACGTAAAATGGCACGAGCAATCGAACTGTGCCGGCAGAATTCAAATACGAGCCTCTGTTCCTCTGGTATTCACTAATATGTATGAAAACGTGTTTTACAGTATTTTGGCTACCAGAATTGCTGTCGGGAAATGGGGACAAGTATTTCCTACGTGAAATGGCACGAGCAATCGAACTGTGCCGACAGAATTCAAATCCGAGCATCCGTTCCTCTGGAATTCACTAATATGTATGAAAACGTGTTTTACAATATTCTGGCTCCCAGGATCGCAATCGGGAAATGAAGACAAGTATTTCCTACGTAAAATGGCACGAGCAATCGAACTGTGCCGGCAGAATTCAAATACGAGCCTCTGTTCCTCTGGTATTCACTAATATGTATGAAAACGTGTTTTACAGTATTTTGGCTCCCAGAATTGCTGTCGGGAAATGGGGACAAGTATTTCCTACGTGAAATGGCACGAGCAATCGAACTGTGCCGGCAGAATTCAAATCCGAGCATCCGTTCCTCTGGAATTCACTAATATGTATGAAAACGTGTTTTACAGTATTTTGGCTCCCAGAATTGCTGTCGGGAAATGGGGACAAGTATTTCCTACGTGAAATGGCACGAGCAATCGAACTGTGCCGGCAGGATTCAAATCCGAGCATCCGTTCCTCTGGAATTCACTAATATGTATGAAAACGTGTTTTACAATATTCTGGCTACCAGGATCGCAATCGGAAAATGAAGACAAGCATTTAACAAGTAAAATGACACGAGTAATCGAACTATGCCGGCAGAATTCAAATCCGAGCATCCGTTCCTCTGGAATTCCCTAAAATGTATGAAAACGTGTTTTACAGTATTCTGGCTCCCAGGATCGCAATCGGGAAATGAAGACAAGTATTTCCTACGTAAAATGACACGAGTAATCGAACTGTGCCGGCACAATTCAAATCCGAGCCTCCGTTCCTCTGGAATTCACAAATATGTATGAAAACGTGTTTTACACAATTTTGGCACCCAGGATCGCTATCGGGAAATGGGAACAAGCATTTTCTGCGTAAAATGACACGACTAATCGAATGCTGTCGGCAGAATTCAAATCCGAGCCTCCGTCCCTCTGGAATTCCCTAAAATGTATGAAAACGTGTTTTACACTATTCTGGCTCCCAGGATCGCAATCGGGAAATGAAGACAAGTATTTCCTACGTAAAATGACACGAGTAATCGAACTGTGGCGGCAGAATTCAAATCCGAGCCTCCGTTCCTCTGGAATTCACTAAAATGTATGAAAACGTGTTTTACAGTATTCTGGCTCCCAGGATCGTTATCAAGAAATAGAAATAAGCATTTCCTACGTAAAATGACACGAGTAATCGAACTGTGCCAGCAGAATTCAAATCCGAGCCGCCGTTCCTCTGGAATTCACTAATATGTATGAAAACGTGTTTTACAGTATTCTGGCTCCCAGGATGGCAATCGAGAAATGAAGACAAGTATTTCCTACGTAAAATGGCACGAGTAATCGAACTGTGCCGGCAGGATTCAAATCCGAGCATCCGTTCCTCTGAAATCCATTAAAATGTATGAAAACGTGTTTTACAGTATTCTGGCTCCCAGGATCGCAATCGGGATATGAAAAGAAGTATTTACTACGTAAAATGACACGAGTAATCGAACGCTGCCGGCAGAATTGAAATCCGAGCCGCCGTTCCTCTGAAATCCACTAAAATGTATGAAAACGTGTTTTACAGTATTCTGGCTCCCAGGATCGCAATCGGGATATGAAAAGAAGTATTTACTACGTAAAATGACACGAGTAATCGAACTGTGCCGGCAGAATTCAAATCCGAGCCTCCGTTCCTCTGGAATTCACTAAAATGTATGAAAACGTGTTTTACAGTATTCTGGCTCCCAGGATCGCAATCGCGAAATGAAGACAAGTGTTTCCTACGTAAAATGACACGAGTAATCGAACTGTGGCGGCAGAATTCAAATCCGAGCCTCTGTTCCTCTGGAATTCACTAAAATGTATGAAAACGTGTTTTACAGTATTCTAGCTCCCAGGATCGCTATCAGGAAATGGGAACAAGCACTTCCTGTGTAAAATGACACGAGTAATCGAATGCTGTCGGCAGAATTCAAATCCGAGCCTCTGTTACTCTGGAATTCACAAATATGCATGAAAACGTGTTTTACAGTATTCTGGCTCCCAGGATCGCTATCAGGAAATGGAAGCAAGCATTTCCTACGTAAAATGACACGAGTAATCGAACTGTGCCGGCAGAATTGAAATCCGAGCCTCCGTTCCTCTGGAATTCACTAAAATGTATGGAAACGTGTTTTACGGTATTCTGGCTCTCAGGATCGCAATCGGGAAATGAAGACAAGTATTTCCTACGTAAAATGACACGAGTAATCGAACTGTGCCGGCAGAGTTCAAATACGAGCCTCTGTTCCTCTGGTATTCACTAATATGTATGAAAACGTGTTTTACAGTATTTTGGCTCCCAGAATTGCTGTCGGGAAATGGGGACAAGTATTTCCTACGTGAAATGGCACGAGCAATCGAACTGTGCCGGCAGGATTCAAATCCGAGCATCCGTTCCTCTGGAATTCACTAATATGTATGAAAACGTGTTTTACAATATTCTGGCTACCAGGATCGCAATCGGAAAATGAAGACAAGCATTTAACAAGTAAAATGACACGAGTAATCGAACTATGCCGGCAGAATTCAAATCCGAGCATCCGTTCCTCTGGAATTCCCTAAAATGTATGAAAACGTGTTTTACAGTATTCTGGCTCCCAGGATCGCAATCGGGAAATGAAGACAAGTATTTCCTACGTAAAATGACACGAGTAATCGAACTGTGCCGGCACAATTCAAATCCGAGCCTCCGTTCCTCTGGAATTCACAAATATGTATGAAAACGTGTTTTACACAATTTTGGCACCCAGGATCGCTATCGGGAAATGGGAACAAGCATTTTCTGCGTAAAATGACACGACTAATCGAATGCTGTCGGCAGAATTCAAATCCGAGCCTCCGTTCCTCTGGAATTCCCTAAAATGTATGAAAACGTGTTTTACACTATTCTGGCTCCCAGGATCGCAATCGGGAAATGAAGACAAGTATTTCCTACGTAAAATGACACGAGTAATCGAACTGTGGCGGCAGAATTCAAATCCGAGCCTCTGTTCCTCTGGAATTCACTAAAATGTATGAAAACGTGTTTTACAGTATTCTGGCTCCCAGGATCGTTATCAAGAAATAGAAATAAGCATTTCCTACGTAAAATGACACGAGTAATCGAACTGTGCCAGCAGAATTCAAATCCGAGCCGCCGTTCCTCTGGAATTCACTAATATGTATGAAAACGTGTTTTACAGTATTCTGGCTCCCAGGATGGCAATCGAGAAATGAAGACAAGTATTTCCTACGTAAAATGGCACGAGTAATCGAACTGTGCCGGCAGGATTCAAATCCGAGCATCCGTTCCTCTGAAATCCATTAAAATGTATGAAAACGTGTTTTACAGTATTCTGGCTTCCAGGATCGCAATCGGGAAATGGAAACAAGCATTTCCCATGTAAAATGACACGAGTAATCGAACTGTGCCGGCAGAATTCAAATCCGAGCATCCGTTCCTCTGGAATTCACTAATATGTATGAAAACGTGTTTTACAGTATTCTAGCTCCCAGGATCGCTATCAGGAAATGGGAACAAGCATTTCCTGTGTAAAATGACACGAGTAATCGAATGCTGTCGGCAGAATTCAAATCCGAGCCTCTGTTACTCTGGAATTCACAAATATGCATGAAAACGTGTTTTACAGTATTCTGGCTCCCAGGATCGCTATCAGGAAATGGAAGCAAGCATTTCCTACGTAAAATGACACGAGTAATCGAACTGTGCCGGCAGAATTGAAATCCGAGCCTCCGTTCCTCTGGAATTCACTAAAATGTATGGAAACGTGTTTTACAGTATTCTGGCTCTCAGGATCGCAATCGGGAAATGAAGACAAGTATTTCCTACGTAAAATGACACGAGTAATCGAACTTTGCCGGCAGAGTTCAAATACGAGCCTCTGTTCCTCTGGAATTCACTAATATGTATGAAAACGTGTTTTACAGTATTCTGGCTCCCAGGATGGCAATCGAGAAATGAAGACAAGTACTTCCTACGTAAAATGGCACGAGTAATCGAACTGTGCCGGCAGAATTCAAACCCGAGCATCCGTTCGCTATCAGGAAATGGGAACAAGCATTTCCTGTGTAAAATGACACGAGTAATCGAATGCTGTCGGCAGAATTCAAATCCGAGCCTCTGTTACTCTGGAATTCACAAATATGCATGAAAACGTGTTTTACAGTATTCTGGCTCCCAGGATCGCTATCAGGAAATGGAAGCAAGCATTTCCTACGTAAAATGACACGAGTAATCGAACTGTGCCGGCAGAATTGAAATACGAGCCTCTGTTCCTCTGGTATTCACTAATATGTATGAAAACGTGTTTTACAGTATTTTGGCTCCCAGAATTGCTGTCGGGAAATGGGGACAAGTATTTCCTACGTGAAATGGCACGAGTAATCGAACTGTGCCGGCAGAGTTCAAATACGAGCCTCTGTTCCTCTGGAATTCACTAATATGTATGAAAACGTCTTTTACAGTATTCTGGCTCCCAGGATGGCAATCGAGAAATGAAGACAAGTATTTCCTACGTAAAATGGCACGAGCAATCGAACTGTGCCGGCAGAATTCAAATACGAGCCTCTGTTCCTCTGGTATTCACTAATATGTATGAAAACGTGTTTTACAGTATTTTGGCTACCAGAATTGCTGTCGGGAAATGGGGACAAGTATTTCCTACGTGAAATGGCACGAGCAATCGAACTGTGCCGACAGAATTCAAATCCGAGCATCCGTTCCTCTGGAATTCACTAATATGTATGAAAACGTGTTTTACAGCATTCTGGCTCCCAGGATCGCAATCGGGAAATGAAGACAAGTATTTCCTACGTAAAATGGCACGAGCAATCGAACTGTGCCGGCAGAATTCAAATACGAGCCTCTGTTCCTCTGGTATTCACTAATATGTATGAAAACGTGTTTTACAGTATTTTGGCTCCCAGAATTGCTGTCGGGAAATGGGGACAAGTATTTCCTACGTGAAATGGCACGAGCAATCGAACTGTGCCGGCAGAATTCAAATCCGAGCATCCGTTCCTCTGGAATTCACTAATATGTATGAAAACGTGTTTTACAGTATTCTGGCTCCCAGAATTGCTGTCGGGAAATGGGGACAAGTATTTCCTACGTGAAATGGCACGAGCAATCGAACTGTGCCGGCAGGATTCAAATCCGAGCATCCGTTCCTCTGGAATTCACTAATATGTATGAAAACGTGTTTTACAATATTCTGGCTACCAGGATCGCAATCGGAAAATGAAGACAAGCATTTAACAAGTAAAATGACACGAGTAATCGAACTATGCCGGCAGAATTCAAATCCGAGCATCCGTTCCTCTGGAATTCCCTAAAATGTATGAAAACGTGTTTTACAGTATTCTGGCTCCCAGGATCGCAATCGGGAAATGAAGACAAGTATTTCCTACGTAAAATGACACGAGTAATCGAACTGTGCCGGCACAATTCAAATCCGAGCCTCCGTTCCTCTGGAATTCACAAATATGTATGAAAACGTGTTTTACACAATTTTGGCACCCAGGATCGCTATCGGGAAATGGGAACAAGCATTTTCTGCGTAAAATGACACGACTAATCGAATGCTGTCGGCAGAATTCAAATCCGAGCCTCCGTTCCTCTGGAATTCCCTAAAATGTATGAAAACGTGTTTTACACTATTCTGGCTCCCAGGATCGCAATCGGGAAATGAAGACAAGTATTTCCTACGTAAAATGACACGAGTAATCGAACTGTGGCGGCAGAATTCAAATCCGAGCCTCTGTTCCTCTGGAATTCACTAAAATGTATGAAAACGTGTTTTACAGTATTCTGGCTCCCAGGATCGTTATCAAGAAATAGAAATAAGCATTTCCTACGTAAAATGACACGAGTAATCGAACTGTGCCAGCAGAATTCAAATCCGAGCCGCCGTTCCTCTGGAATTCACTAATATGTATGAAAACGTGTTTTACAGTATTCTGGCTCCCAGGATGGCAATCGAGAAATGAAGACAAGTATTTCCTACGTAAAATGGCACGAGTAATCGAACTGTGCCGGCAGGATTCAAATCCGAGCATCCGTTCCTCTGAAATCCATTAAAATGTATGAAAACGTGTTTTACAGTATTCTGGCTCCCAGGATCGCAATCGGGATATGAAAAGAAGTATTTACTACGTAAAATGACACGAGTAATCGAACGCTGCCGGCAGAATTGAAATCCGAGCCGCCGTTCCTCTGAAATCCACTAAAATGTATGAAAACGTGTTTTACAGTATTCTGGCTCCCAGGATCGCAATCGGGATATGAAAAGAAGTATTTACTACGTAAAATGACACGAGTAATCGAACTGTGCCGGCAGAATTCAAATCCGAGCCTCTGTTCCTCTGGAATTCACTAAAATGTATGAAAACGTGTTTTACAGTATTCTGGCTCCCAGGATCGCAATCGCGAAATGAAGACAAGTGTTTCCTACGTAAAATGACACGAGTAATCGAACTGTGGCGGCAGAATTCAAATCCGAGCCTCTGTTCCTCTGGAATTCACTAAAATGTATGAAAACGTGTTTTACAGTATTCTAGCTCCCAGGATCGCTATCAGGAAATGGGAACAAGCACTTCCTGTGTAAAATGACACGAGTAATCGAATGCTGTCGGCAGAATTCAAATCCGAGCCTCTGTTACTCTGGAATTCACAAATATGCATGAAAACGTGTTTTACAGTATTCTGGCTCCCAGGATCGCTATCAGGAAATGGAAGCAAGCATTTCCTACGTAAAATGACACGAGTAATCGAACTGTGCCGGCAGAATTGAAATCCGAGCCTCCGTTCCTCTGGAATTCACTAAAATGTATGGAAACGTGTTTTACGGTATTCTGGCTCTCAGGATCGCAATCGGGAAATGAAGACAAGTATTTCCTACGTAAAATGACACGAGTAATCGAACTGTGCCGGCAGAGTTCAAATACGAGCCTCTGTTCCTCTGGTATTCACTAATATGTATGAAAACGTGTTTTACAGTATTTTGGCTCCCAGAATTGCTGTCGGGAAATGGGGACAAGCATTTCCTACGTAAAATGACACGAGTAATCGAACTGTACCGGCAGAATTCAAATCCGAGCATCCGTTCCTCTGGAATTCACTAATATGTATGAAAACGTTTTTTACAGTATTCTGGCTCCCAGGATGGCAATAGAGAAATGAAGACAAGTATTTCCTACGTAAAATGGCACGAGTAATCGAACTGTGCCGGCAGGATTCAAATCCGAGCATCCGTTCCTCTGAAATCCACTAAAATGTATGAAAACGTGTTTTACAGTATTCTGGCTCCCAGGATCGCAATCGGCAAATGGAAACAAGCATTTCCCATGTAAAATGACACGAGTAATCGAACTGTGCCGGCAGAATTCAAATCCGAGCATCCGTTCCTCTGGAATTCACTAATATGTATGAAAACGTCTTTTACAGTATTCTGGCTCCCAGGATGGCAATCGAGAAATGAAGACAAATATTTCCTACGTAAAATGGCACGAGCAATCGAACTGTGCCGGCAGAATTCAAATACGAGCCTCTGTTCCTCTGGTATTCACTAATATGTATGAAAACGTGTTTTACAGTATTTTGGCTCCCAGAATTGCTGTCGGGAAATGAAGACAAGTATTTCCTACGTAAAATGACACGAGTAATCGAACTGTGCCGGCAGAGTTCACATACGAGCCTCTGTTCCTCTGGTATTCACTAATATGTATGAAAACGTGTTTTACAGTATTTTGGCTCCCAGAATTGCTGTCGGGAAATGGGGACAAGCATTTCCTACGTAAAATGACACGAGTAATCGAACTGTACCGGCAGAATTCAAATCCGAGCATCCGTTCCTCTGGAATTCACTAATATGTATGAAAACGTGTTTTACAGTCTTCTGGCTCCCAGGATGGCAATCGAGAAATGAAGACAAGTATTTCCTACGTAAAATGGCACGAGTAATCGAACTGTGCCGGCAGGATTCAAATCCGAGCATCCGTTCCTCTGAAATCCACTAAAATGTATGAAAACGTGTTTTACAGTATTCTGGCTCCCAGGATCGCAATCGGGAAATGGAAACAAGCATTTCCCATGTAAAATGACACGAGTAATCGAACTGTGCCGGCAGAATTCAAATCCGAGCATCCGTTCCTCTGGAATTCACTAATATGTATGAAAACGTCTTTTACAGTATTCTGGCTCCCAGGATGGCAATCGAGAAATGAAGACAAGTATTTCCTACGTAAAATGGCATGAGCAATCGAACTGTGCCGGCAGAATTCAAATACGAGCCTCTGTTCCTCTGGTATTCACTAATATGTATGAAAACGTGTTTTACAGTATTTTGGCTCCCAGAATTGCTGTCGGGAAATGGGGACAAGCATTTCCTACGTAAAATGACACGAGTAATCGAACTGTGCCGGCAGAATTCCATTCCGAGCCTCCGTTCCTCTGGAATTCACTAATATGTATGAAAACGTGTTTTACAGTATTCTGGCTCTCAGGATCGCAATCGGGAAATGGAAACAAGCATTTCCCATGTAAAATGACACGAGTAATCGAGCTGTGCCGGCAGAATTCAAATCCGAGCATCCGTTCCTCTGGAATTCACTAAAATGTATGAAAACGTGTTTTACAGTATTCTAGCTCCCAGGATCGCTATCAGGAAATGGGAACAAGCATTTCCTGTGTAAAATGACACGAGTAATCGAATGCTGTCGGCAGAATTCAAATCCGAGCCTCTGTTACTCTGGAATTCACAAATATGCATGAAAACGTGTTTTACAGTATTCTGGCTCCCAGGATCGCTATCAGGAAATGGAAGCAAGCATTTCCCAAGTAAAATGACACGAGTAATCGAACTGTGCCGGCAGAGTTCAAATACGAGCCTCTGTTCCTCTGGAATTCACTAATATGTATGAAAACGTGTTTTACAGTATTCTGGCTCCCAGGATGGCAATCGAGAAATGAAGACAAGTACTTCCTACGTAAAATGGCACGAGCAATCGAACTGTGCCGGCAGAATTCAAACCCGAGCATCCGTTCGCTATCAGGAAATGGGAACAAGCATTTCCTGTGTAAAATGACACGAGTAATCGAATGCTGTCGGCAGAATTCAAATCCGAGCCTCTGTTACTCTGGAATTCACAAATATGCATGAAAACGTGTTTTACAGTATTCTGGCTCCCAGGATCGCTATCAGGAAATGGAAGCAAGCATTTCCTACGTAAAATGACACGAGTAATCGAACTGTGCCGGCAGAATTGAAATCCGAGCCTCCGTTCCTCTGGAATTCACTAAAATGTATGGAAACGTGTTTTACAGTATTCTGGCTCCCAGGATCGCAATCGGGAAATGAAGACAAGTATTTCCTACGTAAAATGACACGAGTAATCGAACTGTGCCGGCACAATTCAAATCCGAGCCTCCGTTCCTCTGGAATTCACAAATATGTATGAAAACGTGTTTTACAATATTCTGGCTCCCAGGATCGCAATCGGGAAATGGAAACAAGCATTTCCCATGTAAAATGACACGAGTAATCGAGCTGTGCCGGCAGAATTCAAATCGGAGCCTCCGTTCCTCTGGAATTCACTAATATGTATGAAAACGTGTTTTACAGTATTTTGGCTCCCAGAATTGCTGTCGGGAAATGGGGACAAGTATTTCCTACGTAAAATGACACGAGTAATCGAACTGTGCCGGCAGAATTCAAATCGGAGCCTCCGTTCCTCTGGAATTCCCTAAAATGTATGAAAACGTCTTTTACAGTATTCTGGCTCCCAGGATGGCAATCGAGAAATGAAGACAAGTATTTCCTACGTAAAATGGCACGAGCAATCGAACTGTGCCGGCAGAATTCAAATACGAGCCTCTGTTCCTCTGGTATTCACTAATATGTATGAAAACGTGTTTTACAGTATTTTGGCTCCCAGAATTGCTGTCGGGAAATGGGGACAAGTATTTCCTACGTGAAATGGCACGAGCAATCGAACTGTGCCGGCAGAATTCAAATCCGAGCATCCGTTCCTCTGGAATTCACTAAAATGTATGAAAACGTGTTTTACAGTATTCTGGCTCCCAGGATCGCAATCGCGAAATGAAGACAAGTGTTTCCTACGTAAAATGACACGAGTAATCGAACTGTGGCGGCAGAATTCAAATCCGAGCCTCTGTTCCTCTGGAATTCACTAAAATGTATGAAAACGTGTTTTACAGTATTCTAGCTCCCAGGATCGCTATCAGGAAATGGGAACAAGCACTTCCTGTGTAAAATGACACGAGTAATCGAATGCTGTCGGCAGAATTCAAATCCGAGCCTCTGTTACTCTGGAATTCACAAATATGCATGAAAACGTGTTTTACAGTATTCTGGCTCCCAGGATCGCTATCAGGAAATGGAAGCAAGCATTTCCTACGTAAAATGACACGAGTAATCGAACTGTGCCGGCAGAATTGAAATCCGAGCCTCCGTTCCTCTGGAATTCACTAAAATGTATGGAAACGTGTTTTACGGTATTCTGGCTCTCAGGATCGCAATCGGGAAATGAAGACAAGCATTTCCTACGTAAAATGACACGAGTAATCGAACTGTACCGGCAGAATTCAAATCCGAGCATCCGTTCCTCTGGAATTCACTAATATGTATGAAAACGTTTTTTACAGTATTCTGGCTCCCAGGATGGCAATAGAGAAATGAAGACAAGTATTTCCTACGTAAAATGGCACGAGTAATCGAACTGTGCCGGCAGGATTCAAATCCGAGCATCCGTTCCTCTGAAATCCACTAAAATGTATGAAAACGTGTTTTACAGTATTCTGGCTCCCAGGATCGCAATCGGCAAATGGAAACAAGCATTTCCCATGTAAAATGACACGAGTAATCGAACTGTGCCGGCAGAATTCAAATCCGAGCATCCGTTCCTCTGGAATTCACTAATATGTATGAAAACGTCTTTTACAGTATTCTGGCTCCCAGGATGGCAATCGAGAAATGAAGACAAATATTTCCTACGTAAAATGGCACGAGCAATCGAACTGTGCCGGCAGAATTCAAATACGAGCCTCTGTTCCTCTGGTATTCACTAATATGTATGAAAACGTGTTTTACAGTATTTTGGCTCCCAGAATTGCTGTCGGGAAATGAAGACAAGTATTTCCTACGTAAAATGACACGAGTAATCGAACTGTGCCGGCAGAGTTCACATACGAGCCTCTGTTCCTCTGGTATTCACTAATATGTATGAAAACGTGTTTTACAGTATTTTGGCTCCCAGAATTGCTGTCGGGAAATGGGGACAAGCATTTCCTACGTAAAATGACACGAGTAATCGAACTGTACCGGCAGAATTCAAATCCGAGCATCCGTTCCTCTGGAATTCACTAATATGTATGAAAACGTGTTTTACAGTCTTCTGGCTCCCAGGATGGCAATCGAGAAATGAAGACAAGCATTTCCTACGTAAAATGACACGAGTAATCGAACTGTGCCGGCAGGATTCAAATCCGAGCATCCGTTCCTCTGAAATCCACTAAAATGTATGAAAACGTGTTTTACAGTATTCTGGCTCCCAGGATCGCAATCGGGAAATGGAAACAAGCATTTCCCATGTAAAATGACACGAGTAATCGAACTGTGCCGGCAGAATTCAAATCCGAGCATCCGTTCCTCTGGAATTCACTAATATGTATGAAAACGTCTTTTACAGTATTCTGGCTCCCAGGATGGCAATCGAGAAATGAAGACAAGTATTTCCTACGTAAAATGGCATGAGCAATCGAACTGTGCCGGCAGAATTCAAATACGAGCCTCTGTTCCTCTGGTATTCACTAATATGTATGAAAACGTGTTTTACAGTATTTTGGCTCCCAGAATTGCTGTCGGGAAATGGGGACAAGCATTTCCTACGTAAAATGACACGAGTAATCGAACTGTGCCGGCAGAATTCCATTCCGAGCCTCCGTTCCTCTGGAATTCACTAATATGTATGAAAACGTGTTTTACAGTATTCTGGCTCTCAGGATCGCAATCGGGAAATGGAAACAAGCATTTCCCATGTAAAATGACACGAGTAATCGAGCTGTGCCGGCAGAATTCAAATCCGAGCATCCGTTCCTCTGGAATTCACTAAAATGTATGAAAACGTGTTTTACAGTATTCTAGCTCCCAGGATCGCTATCAGGAAATGGGAACAAGCATTTCCTGTGTAAAATGACACGAGTAATCGAATGCTGTCGGCAGAATTCAAATCCGAGCCTCTGTTACTCTGGAATTCACAAATATGCATGAAAACGTGTTTTACAGTATTCTGGCTCCCAGGATCGCTATCAGGAAATGGAAGCAAGCATTTCCCAAGTAAAATGACACGAGTAATCGAACTGTGCCGGCAGAGTTCAAATACGAGCCTCTGTTCCTCTGGAATTCACTAATATGTATGAAAACGTGTTTTACAGTATTCTGGCTCCCAGGATGGCAATCGAGAAATGAAGACAAGTACTTCCTACGTAAAATGGCACGAGCAATCGAACTGTGCCGGCAGAATTCAAACCCGAGCATCCGTTCGCTATCAGGAAATGGGAACAAGCATTTCCTGTGTAAAATGACACGAGTAATCGAATGCTGTCGGCAGAATTCAAATCCGAGCCTCTGTTACTCTGGAATTCACAAATATGCATGAAAACGTGTTTTACAGTATTCTGGCTCCCAGGATCGCTATCAGGAAATGGAAGCAAGCATTTCCTACGTAAAATGACACGAGTAATCGAACTGTGCCGGCAGAATTGAAATCCGAGCCTCCGTTCCTCTGGAATTCACTAAAATGTATGGAAACGTGTTTTACAGTATTCTGGCTCCCAGGATCGCAATCGGGAAATGAAGACAAGTATTTCCTACGTAAAATGACACGAGTAATCGAACTGTGCCGGCACAATTCAAATCCGAGCCTCCGTTCCTCTGGAATTCACAAATATGTATGAAAACGTGTTTTACAATATTCTGGCTCCCAGGATCGCAATCGGGAAATGGAAACAAGCATTTCCCATGTAAAATGACACGAGTAATCGAGCTGTGCCGGCAGAATTCAAATCGGAGCCTCCGTTCCTCTGGAATTCACTAATATGTATGAAAACGTGTTTTACAGTATTTTGGCTCCCAGAATTGCTGTCGGGAAATGGGGACAAGTATTTCCTACGTAAAATGACACGAGTAATCGAACTGTGCCGGCAGAATTCAAATCGGAGCCTCCGTTCCTCTGGAATTCCCTAAAATATATGAAAACGTCTTTTACAGTATTCTGGCTCCCAGGATGGCAATCGAGAAATGAAGACAAGTATTTCCTACGTAAAATGGCACGAGCAATCGAACTGTGCCGGCAGAATTCAAATACGAGCCTCTGTTCCTCTGGTATTCACTAATATGTATGAAAACGTGTTTTACAGTATTTTGGCTCCCAGAATTGCTGTCGGGAAATGGGGACAAGTATTTCCTACGTGAAATGGCACGAGCAATCGAACTGTGCCGGCAGAATTCAAATCCGAGCATCCGTTCCTCTGGAATTCACTAAAATGTATGAAAACGTGTTTTACAGTATTCTAGCTCCCAGGATCGCTATCAGGAAATGGGAACAAGCATTTCCTGTGTAAAATGACACGAGTAATCGAATGCTGTCGGCAGAATTCAAATCCGAGCCTCTGTTACTCTGGAATTCACAAATATGCATGAAAACGTGTTTTACAGTATTCTGGCTCCCAGGATCGCTATCAGGAAATGGAAGCAAGCATTTCCCAAGTAAAATGACACGAGTAATCGAACTGTGCCGGCAGAGTTCAAATACGAGCCTCTGTTCCTCTGGAATTCACTAATATGTATGAAAACGTGTTTTACAGTATTCTGGCTCCCAGGATGGCAATCGAGAAATGAAGACAAGTACTTCCTACGTAAAATGGCACGAGCAATCGAACTGTGCCGGCAGAATTCAAACCCGAGCATCCGTTCGCTATCAGGAAATGGGAACAAGCATTTCCTGTGTAAAATGACACGAGTAATCGAACTGTGCCGGCAGAATTGAAATCCGAGCCTCCGTTCCTCTGGAATTCACTAAAATGTATGGAAACGTGTTTTACAGTATTCTGGCTCCCAGGATCGCAATCGGGAAATGAAGACAAGTATTTCCTACGTAAAATAACACGAGTAATCGAACTGTGCCGGCACAATTCAAATCGGAGCCTCCGTTCCTCTGGAATTCCCTAAAATGTATGAAAACGTCTTTTACAGTATTCTGGCTCCCAGGATGGCAATCGAGAAATGAAGACAAGTATTTCCTACGTAAAATGGCACGAGCAATCGAACTGTGCCGGCAGAATTCAAATACGAGCCTCTGTTCCTCTGGAATTCACAAATATGTATGAAAACGTATTTTACACAATTTTGGCACCCAGGATCGCTATCGGGAAATGGGAACAAGCATTTTCTGCGTAAAATGACACGACTAATCGAATGCTGTCGGCAGAATTCAAATCCGAGCCTCCGTTCCTCTGGAATTCACTAATATGTATGAAAACGTGTTTTACAGTATTCTGGCTCCCAGGATCGCAATCGGGAAATGGAAACAAGCATTTCCCATGTAAAATGACACGAGTAATCGAGCTGTGCCGGCAGAATTCAAATCGGAGCCTCCGTTCCTCTGGAATTCCCTAAAATGTATGAAAACGTCTTTTAGAGTATTCTGGCTCCCAGGATGGCAATCGAGAAATGAAGACAAGTATTTCCTACGTAAAATGGCACGAGTAATCGAACTGTGCCGGCAGAATTCAAATCCGAGCATCCGTTCCTCTGGAATTCACTAATATGTATGAAAACGTGTTTTACAGTACTTTGGTTCCCAGGATCGCTATCAAGAAATAGAAACAAGCATTTCCTACGTAAAATGACACGAGTAATCGAACTGTGCCGGCAGAATTCAAATACGAGCCTCTGTTCCTCTGGTATTCACTAATATGTATGAAAACGTGTTTTACAGTATTTTGGCTCCCAGAATTGCTGTCGGGAAATGGGGACAAGTATTTCCTACGTAAAATGGCACGAGCAATCGAACTGTGCCGGCAGAATTCAAATCCGAGCATCCGTTCCTCTGGAATTCCCTAAAATGTATGAAAACGTGTTTTACAGTATTCTGGCTCCCAGGATCGTTATCAAGAAATAGAAATAAGCATTTCCTACGTAAAATGACACGAGTAATCGAACTGTGCCAGCAGAATTCAAATCCGAGCCTCCGTTCCTCTGGAATTCACTAATATGTATGAAAACGTGTTTTACAGTATTCTGGCTCCCAGGATGGCAATCGAGAAATGAAGACAAGTATTTCCTACGTAAAATGGCACGAGTAATCGAACTGTGCCGGCAGGATTCAAATCCGAGCATCCGTTCCTCTGAAATCCACTAAAATGTATGAAAACGTGTTTTACAGTATTCTGGCTCTCAGGATCGCAATCGGGAAATGGAAACAAGCATTTCCCATGTAAAATGACACGAGTAATCGAGCTGTGCCGGCAGAATTCAAATCCGAGCATCCGTTCCTCTGGAATTCACTAAAATGTATGAAAACGTGTTTTACAGTATTCTAGCTCCCAGGATCGCTATCAGGAAATGGGAACAAGCATTTCCTGTGTAAAATGACACGAGTAATCGAATGCTGTCGGCAGAATTCAAATCCGAGCCTCTGTTACTCTGGAATTCACAAATATGCATGAAAACGTGTTTTACAGTATTCTGGCTCCCAGGATCGCTATCAGGAAATGGAAGCAAGCATTTCCCAAGTAAAATGACACGAGTAATCGAACTGTGCCGGCAGAGTTCAAATACGAGCCTCTGTTCTTCTGGAATTCACTAATATGTATGAAAACGTGTTTTACAGTATTCTGGCTCCCAGGATGGCAATCGAGAAATGAAGACAAGTACTTCCTACGTAAAATGGCACGAGCAATCGAACTGTGCCGGCAGAATTCAAACCCGAGCATCCGTTCGCTATCAGGAAATGGGAACAAGCATTTCCTGTGTAAAATGACACGAGTAATCGAATGCTGTCGGCAGAATTCAAATCCGAGCCTCTGTTACTCTGGAATTCACAAATATGCATGAAAACGTGTTTTACAGTATTCTGGCTCCCAGGATCGCTATCAGGAAATGGAAGCAAGCATTTCCTACGTAAAATGACACGAGTAATCGAACTGTGCAGGCAGAATTGAAATCCGAGCCTCCGTTCCTATGGAATTCACTAAAATGTATGGAAACGTGTTTTACAGTATTCTGGCTCCCAGGATCGCAATCGGGAAATGAAGACAAGTATTTCCTACGTAAAATGACACGAGTAATCGAACTGTGCCGGCACAATTCAAATCCGAGCCTCCGTTCCTCTGGAATTCACAAATATGTATGAAAACGTGTTTTACAATATTCTGGCTCCCAGGATCGCAATCGGGAAATGGAAACAAGCATTTCCCATGTAAAATGACACGAGTAATCGAGCTGTGCCGGCAGAATTCAAATCGGAGCCTCCGTTCCTCTGGAATTCACTAATATGTATGAAAACGTGTTTTACAGTATTTTGGCTCCCAGAATTGCTGTCGGGAAATGGGGACAAGTATTTCCTACGTGAAATGGCACGAGTAATCGAACTGTGCCAGCAGAATTCAAATCCGAGCCTCCGTTCCTCTGGAATTCACTAATATGTATGAAAACGTGTTTTACAGTATTCTGGCTCCCAGGATGGCAATCGAGAAATGAAGACAAGTATTTCCTACGTAAAATGGCACGAGTAATCGAACTGTGCCGGCAGGATTCAAATCCGAGCATCCGTTCCTCTGAAATCCACTAAAATGTATGAAAACGTGTTTTACAGTATTCTGGCTCTCAGGATCGCAATCGGGAAATGGAAACAAGCATTTCCCATGTAAAATGACACGAGTAATCGAGCTGTGCCGGCAGAATTCAAATCGGAGCCTCCGTTCCTCTGGAATTCACTAATATGTATGAAAACGTGTTTTACAGTATTTTGGCTCCCAGAATTGCTGTCGGGAAATGGGGACAAGTATTTCCTACGTAAAATGACACGAGTAATCGAACTGTGCCGGCAGAATTCAAATCGGAGCCTCCGTTCCTCTGGAATTCCCTAAAATGTATGAAAACGTCTTTTACAGTATTCTGGCTCCCAGGATGGCAATCGAGAAATGAAGACAAGTATTTCCTACGTAAAATGGCACGAGCAATCGAACTGTGCCGGCAGAGTTCAAATACGAGCCTCTGTTCCTCTGGAATTCACTAATATGTATGAAAACGTGTTTTACAGTATTCTGGCTCCCAGGATGGCAATCGAGAAATGAAGACAAGTACTTCCTACGTAAAATGGCACGAGCAATCGAACTGTGCCGGCAGAATTCAAACCCGAGCATCCGTTCGCTATCAGGAAATGGGAACAAGCATTTCCTGTGTAAAATGACACGAGTAATCGAATGCTGTCGGCAGAATTCAAATCCGAGCCTCTGTTACTCTGGAATTCACAAATATGCATGAAAACGTGTTTTACAGTATTCTGGCTCCCAGGATCGCTATCAGGAAATGGAAGCAAGCATTTCCTACGTAAAATGACACGAGTAATCGAACTGTGCCGGCAGAATTGAAATCCGAGCCTCCGTTCCTCTGGAATTCACTAAAATGTATGGAAACGTGTTTTACAGTATTCTGGCTCTCAGGATCGCAATCGGGAAATGAAGACAAGTATTTCCTACGTAAAATGACACGAGTAATCGAACTGTGCCGGCAGAGTTCACATACGAGCCTCTGTTCCTCTGGTATTCACTAATATGTATGAAAACGTGTTTTACAGTATTTTGGCTCCCAGAATTGCTGTCGGTAAATGGGGACAAGCATTTCCTACGTAAAATGACACGAGTAATCGAACTGTACCGGCAGAATTCAAATCCGAGCATCCGTTCCTCTGGAATTCACTAATATGTATGAAAACGTGTTTTACAGTATTCTGGCTCCCAGGATGGCAATCGAGAAATGAAGACAAGTATTTCCTACGTAAAATGGCACGAGTAATCGAACTGTGCCGGCAGGATTCAAATCCGAGCATCCGTTCCTCTGAAATCCACTAAAATGTATGAAAACGTGTTTTACAGTATTCTGGCTCCCAGGATCGCAATCGGGAAATGGAAACAAGCATTTCCCATGTAAAATGACACGTGTAATCGAACTGTGCCGGCAGAATTCAAATCCGAGCATCCGTTCCTCTGGAATTCACTAATATGTATGAAAACGTCTTTTACAGTATTCTGGCTCCCAGGATGGCAATCGAGAAATGAAGACAAGTATTTCCTACGTAAAATGGCACGAGCAATCGAACTGTGCCAGCAGAATTCAAATCCGAGCCTCCGTTCCTCTGGAATTCACTAATATGTATGAAAACGTGTTTTACAGTATTCTGGCTCCCAGGATGGCAATCGAGAAATGAAGACAAGTACTTCCTACGTAAAATGGCACGAGCAATCGAACTGTGCCGGCAGAATTCAAACCCGAGCATCCGTTCGCTATCAGGAAATGGGAACAAGCATTTCCTGTGTAAAATGACACGAGTAATCGAATGCTGTCGGCAGAATTCAAATCCGAGCCTCTGTTACTCTGGAATTCACAAATATGCATGAAAACGTGTTTTACAGTATTCTGGCTCCCAGGATCGCTATCAGGAAATGGAAGCAAGCATTTCCCAAGTAAAATGACACGAGTAATCGAACTGTGCCGGCAGAGTTCAAATACGAGCCTCTGTTCCTCTGGAATTCACTAATATGTATGAAAACGTGTTTTACAGTATTCTGGCTCCCAGGATGGCAATCGAGAAATGAAGACAAGTACTTCCTACGTAAAATGGCACGAGCAATCGAACTGTGCCGGCAGAATTCAAACCCGAGCATCCGTTCGCTATCAGGAAATGGGAACAAGCATTTCCTGTGTAAAATGACACGAGTAATCGAATGCTGTCGGCAGAATTCAAATCCGAGCCTCCGTTCCTCTGGAATTCACAAATATGTATGAAAACGTGTTTTACAATATTCTGGCTCCCAGGATCGCAATCGGGAAATGGAAACAAGCATTTCCCATGTAAAATGACACGAGTAATCGAGCTGTGCCGGCAGAATTCAAATCGGAGCCTCCGTTCCTCTGGAATTCACTAATATGTATGAAAACGTGTTTTACAGTATTTTGGCTCCCAGAATTGCTGTCGGGAAATGGGGACAAGTATTTCCTACGTAAAATGACACGAGTAATCGAACTGTGCCGGCAGAATTGAAATCCGAGCCTCCGTTCCTCTGGAATTCACTAAAATGTATGGAAACGTGTTTTACAGTATTCTGGCTCTCGGGATCGCTATCGGGAAATGAAGACAAGTATTTCCTACGTAAAATGACACGAGTAATCGAACTGTGCCGGCAGAGTTCACATACGAGCCTCTGTTCCTCTGGTATTCACTAATATGTATGAAAACGTGTTTTACAGTATTCTGGCTCCCAGGATCGCTATCAGGAAATGGAAGCAAGCATTTCCCAAGTAAAATGACACGAGTAATCGAACTGTGCCGGCAGAGTTCAAATACGAGCCTCTGTTCCTCTGGAATTCACTAATATGTATGAAAACGTGTTTTACAGTATTCTGGCTCCCAGGATGGCAATCGAGAAATGAAGACAAGTACTTCCTACGTAAAATGGCACGAGCAATCGAACTGTGCCGGCAGAATTCAAACCCGAGCATCCGTTCGCTATCAGGAAATGGGAACAAGCATTTCCTGTGTAAAATGACACGAGTAATCGAATGCTGTCGGCAGAATTCAAATCCGAGCCTCTGTTACTCTGGAATTCACAAATATGCATGAAAACGTGTTTTACAGTATTCTGGCTCCCAGGATCGCTATCAGGAAATGGAAGCAAGCATTTCCTACGTAAAATGACACGAGTAATCGAACTGTGCCGGCAGAATTGAAATCCGAGCCTCCGTTCCTCTGGAATTCACTAAAATGTATGGAAACGTGTTTTACAGTATTCTGGCTCCCAGGATCGCTATCAGGAAATGGAAGCAAGCATTTCCTACGTAAAATGACACGAGTAATCGAACTGTGCCGGCAGAATTGAAATCCGAGCCTCCGTTCCTCTGGAATTCACTAAAATGTATGGAAACGTGTTTTACAGTATTCTGGCTCTCGGGATCGCTATCGGGAAATGAAGACAAGTATTTCCTACGTAAAATGACACGAGTAATCGAACTGTGCCGGCAGAGTTCACATACGAGCCTCTGTTCCTCTGGTATTCACTAATATGTATGAAAACGTGTTTTACAGTATTTTGGCTCCCAGAATTGCTGTCGGGAAATGGGGACAAGCATTTCCTGTGTAAAATGACACGAGTAATCGAACTGTGCCGGCAGAATTCAAATCCGAGCATCCGTTCCTCTGGAATTCACTAAAATGTATGAAAACGTGTTTTACAGTATTCTAGCTCCCAGGATCGCTATCAGGAAATGGGAACAAGCATTTCCTACGTAAAATGACACGAGTAATCGAATGCTGTCGGCAGAATTCAAATCCGAGCCTCTGTTACTCTGGAATTCACAAATATGCATGAAAACGTGTTTTACAGTATTCTGGCTCCCAGGATCGCTATCAGGAAATGGAAGCAAGCATTTCCCAAGTAAAATGACACGAGTAATCGAACTGTGCCGGCAGAGTTCAAATACGAGCCTCTGTTCCTCTGGAATTCACTAATATGTATGAAAACGTGTTTTACAGTATTCTGGCTCCCAGGATGGCAATCGAGAAATGAAGACAAGTACTTCCTACGTAAAATGGCACGAGCAATCGAACTGTGCCGGCAGAATTCAAACCCGAGCATCCGTTCGCTATCAGGAAATGGGAACAAGCATTTCCTGTGTAAAATGACACGAGTAATCGAATGCTGTCGGCAGAATTCAAATCCGAGCCTCTGTTACTCTGGAATTCACAAATATGCATGAAAACGTGTTTTACAGTATTCTGGCTCCCAGGATCGCTATCAGGAAATGGAAGCAAGCATTTCCTACGTAAAATGACACGAGTAATCGAACTGTGCCGGCAGAATTGAAATCCGAGCCTCCGTTCCTCTGGAATTCACTAAAATGTATGGAAACGTGTTTTACAGTATTCTGGCTCCCAGGATCGCTATCAGGAAATGGAAGCAAGCATTTCCTACGTAAAATGACACGAGTAATCGAACTGTGCCGGCAGAATTGAAATCCGAGCCTCCGTTCCTCTGGAATTCACTAAAATGTATGGAAACGTGTTTTACAGTATTCTGGCTCTCGGGATCGCTATCGGGAAATGAAGACAAGTATTTCCTACGTAAAATGACACGAGTAATCGAACTGTGCCGGCAGAATTCAAATCGGAGCCTCCGTTCCTCTGGAATTCCCTAAAATGTATGAAAACGTCTTTTACAGTATTCTGGCTCCCAGGATGGCAATCGAGAAATGAAGACAAGTATTTCCTACGTAAAATGGCACGAGCAATCGAACTGTGCCGGCAGAATTCAAATACGAGCCTCTGTTCCTCTGGTATTCACTAATATGTATGAAAACGTGTTTTACAGTATTTTGGCTCCCAGAATTGCTGTCGGGAAATGGGGACAAGTATTTCCTACGTGAAATGGCACGAGCAATCGAACTGTGCCGGCAGAATTCAAATCCGAGCATCCGTTCCTCTGGAATTCACTAAAATGTATGAAAACGTGTTTTACAGTATTCTAGCTCCCAGGATCGCTATCAGGAAATGGGAACAAGCATTTCCTGTGTAAAATGACACGAGTAATCGAATGCTGTCGGCAGAATTCAAATCCGAGCCTCTGTTACTCTGGAATTCACAAATATGCATGAAAACGTGTTTTACAGTATTCTGGCTCCCAGGATCGCTATCAGGAAATGGAAGCAAGCATTTCCCAAGTAAAATGACACGAGTAATCGAACTGTGCCGGCAGAGTTCAAATACGAGCCTCTGTTCCTCTGGAATTCACTAATATGTATGAAAACGTGTTTTACAGTATTCTGGCTCCCAGGATCGCAATCGAGAAATGAAGACAAGTATTTCCTACGTAAAATGGCACGAGCAATCGAACTGTGCCGGCAGAATTCAAACCCGAGCATCCGTTCGCTATCAGGAAATGGGAACAAGCATTTCCTGTGTAAAATGACACGAGTAATCGAATGCTGTCGGCAGAATTCAAATCCGAGCCTCTGTTACTCTGGAATTCACAAATATGCATGAAAACGTGTTTTACAGTATTCTGGCTCCCAGGATCGCTATCAGGAAATGGAAGCAAGCATTTCCTACGTAAAATGACACGAGTAATCGAACTGTGCCGGCAGAATTGAAATCCGAGCCTCCGTTCCTCTGGAATTCACTAAAATGTATGGAAACGTGTTTTACAGTATTCTGGCTCCCAGGATCGCAATCGGGAAATGAAGACAAGTATTTCCTACGTAAAATAACACGAGTAATCGAACTGTGCCGGCACAATTCAAATCCGAGCCTCCGTTCCTCTGGAATTCACAAATATGTATGAAAACGTGTTTTACAATATTCTGGCTCCCAGGATCGCAATCGGGAAATGGAAACAAGCATTTCCCATGTAAAATGACACGAGTAATCGAGCTGTGCCGGCAGAATTCAAATCGGAGCCTCCGTTCCTCTGGAATTCCCTAAAATGTATGAAAACGTCTTTTAGAGTATTCTGGCTCCCAGGATGGCAATCGAGAAATGAAGACAAGTATTTCCTACGTAAAATGGCACGAGTAATCGAACTGTGCCGGCAGAATTCAAATCCGAGCATCCGTTCCTCTGGAATTCACTAATATGTATGAAAACGTGTTTTACAGTACTTTGGTTCCCAGGATCGCTATCAAGAAATAGAAACAAGCATTTCCTACGTAAAATGACACGAGTAATCGAACTGTGCCGGCAGAATTCAAATCCGAGCCTCCGTTCCTCTGGAATTCACAAATATGTATGAAAACGTGTTTTACAATATTCTGGCTCCCAGGATCGCAATCGGGAAATGGAAACAAGCATTTCCCATGTAAAATGACACGAGTAATCGAGCTGTGCCGGCAGAATTCAAATCGGAGCCTCCGTTCCTCTGGAATTCACTAATATGTATGAAAACGTGTTTTACAGTATTTTGGCTCCCAGAATTGCTGTCGGGAAATGGGGACAAGTATTTCCTACGTAAAATGACACGAGTAATCGAACTGTGCCGGCAGAATTCAAATCGGAGCCTCCGTTCCTCTGGAATTCCCTAAAATGTATGAAAACGTCTTTTACAGTATTCTGGCTCCCAGGATGGCAATCGAGAAATGAAGACAAGTATTTCCTACGTAAAATGGCACGAGCAATCGAACTGTGCCGGCAGAATTCAAATACGAGCCTCTGTTCCTCTGGTATTCACTAATATGTATGAAAACGTGTTTTACAGTATTTTGGCTCCCAGAATTGCTGTCGGGAAATGGGGACAAGTATTTCCTACGTGAAATGGCACGAGCAATCGAACTGTGCCGGCAGAATTCAAATCCGAGCATCCGTTCCTCTGGAATTCACTAAAATGTATGAAAACGTGTTTTACAGTATTCTAGCTCCCAGGATCGCTATCAGGAAATGGGAACAAGCATTTCCTGTGTAAAATGACACGAGTAATCGAATGCTGTCGGCAGAATTCAAATCCGAGCCTCTGTTACTCTGGAATTCACTAATATGTATGAAAACGTGTTTTACAGTATTCTGGCTCCCAGGATGGCAATCGAGAAATGAAGACAAGTACTTCCTACGTAAAATGGCACGAGCAATCGAACTGTGCCGGCAGAATTCAAATCCGAGCCTCTGTTACTCTGGAATTCACAAATATGCATGAAAACGTGTTTTACAGTATTCTGGCTCCCAGGATCGCTATCAGGAAATGGAAGCAAGCATTTCCTACGTAAAATGACACGAGTAATCGAACTGTGCCGGCAGAATTGAAATCCGAGCCTCCGTTCCTCTGGAATTCACTAAAATGTATGGAAACGTGTTTTACAGTATTCTGGCTCCCAGGATCGCAATCGGGAAATGAAGACAAGTATTTCCTACGTAAAATAACACGAGTAATCGAACTGTGCCGGCACAATTCAAATCCGAGCCTCCGTTCCTCTGGAATTCACAAATATGTATGAAAACGTGTCTTACAATATTCTGGCTCCCAGGATCGCAATCGGGAAATGGAAACAAGCATTTCCCATGTAAAATGACACGAGTAATCGAGCTGTGCCGGCAGAATTCAAATCGGAGCCTCCGTTCCTCTGGAATTCCCTAAAATGTATGAAAACGTCTTTTAGAGTATTCTGGCTCCCAGGATGGCAATCGAGAAATGAAGACAAGTATTTCCTACGTAAAATGGCACGAGTAATCGAACTGTGCCGGCAGAATTCAAATCCGAGCATCCGTTCCTCTGGAATTCACTAATATGTATGAAAACGTGTTTTACAGTACTTTGGTTCCCAGGATCGCTATCAAGAAATAGAAACAAGCATTTCCTACGTAAAATGACCCGAGTAATCGAACGCTGCCGGCAGAATTCAAATCCGAGCATCCGTTCCTCTGAAATCCACTAAAATGTATGAAAACGTGTTTTACAGTATTCTGGCTCCCAGGATCGCAATCGGGAAATGGAAACAAGTATTTCCTACGTGAAATGGCACGAGCAATCGAACTGTGCCGGCAGAATTCAAATCCGAGCATCCGTTCCTCTGGAATTCACTAATATGTATGAAAACGTGTTTTACAATATTCTGGCTCCCAGGATCGCAATCGGGAAATGAAGACAAGTATTTCCTACGTAAAATGACACGAGTAATCGAACTGTGCCGGCACAATTCAAATCCGAGCCTCCGTTCCTCTGGAATTCACAAATATGTATGAAAACGTGTTTTACACAATTTTGGCACCCAGGATCGCTATCGGGAAATGGGAACAAGCATTTTCTGCGTAAAATGACACGACTAATCGAATGCTGTCGGCAGAATTCAAATCCGAGCCTCCGTTCCTCTGGAATTCACTAATATGTATGAAAACGTGTTTTACAGTATTCTGGCTCCCAGGATGGCAATCGAGAAATGAAGACAAGTATTTCCTACGTAAAATGGCACGAGTAATCGAACTGTGCCGGCAGGATTCAAATCCGAGCATCCGTTCCTCTGAAATCCACTAAAATGTATGAAAACGTGTTTTACAGTATTCTGGCTCCCAGGATCGCAATCGGGAAATGGAAACAAGCATTTCCCATGTAAAATGACACGAGTAATCGAACTGTGCCGGCAGAGTTCAAATACGAGCCTCCGTTCCTCTGGAATTCACTAATATGTATGAAAACGTGTTTTACAGTACTTTGGTTCCCAGGATCGCTATCAAGAAATAGAAACAAGCATTTCCTACGTAAAATGACACGAGTAATCGAACGCTGCCGGCAGAATTCAAATCCGAGCCGCCGTTCCTCTGAAATCCACTAAAATGTATGAAAACGTGTTTTACAGTATTCTGGCTCCCAGGATCGCAATCGGGATATGAAAAGAAGTATTTACTACGTAAAATGACACGAGTAATCGAACTGTGCCGGCAGAATTCAAATCCGAGCCTCTGTTCCTCTGGAATTCACTAAAATGTATGAAAACGTGTTTTACAGTATTCTGGCTCCCAGGATCGCAATCGCGAAATGAAGACAAGTGTTTCCTACGTAAAATGACACGAGTAATCGAACTGTGCCGGCAGAGTTCACATACGAGCCTCTGTTCCTCTGGTATTCACTAATATGTATGAAAACGTGTTTTACAGTATTCTGGCTCCCAGGATCGCTATCAGGAAATGGAAGCAAGCATTTCCCAAGTAAAATGACACGAGTAATCGAACTGTGCCGGCAGAGTTCAAATACGAGCCTCTGTTCCTCTGGAATTCACTAATATGTATGAAAACGTGTTTTACAGTATTCTGGCTCCCAGGATGGCAATCGAGAAATGAAGACAAGTACTTCCTACGTAAAATGGCACGAGCAATCGAACTGTGCCGGCAGAATTCAAACCCGAGCATCCGTTCGCTATCAGGAAATGGGAACAAGCATTTCCTGTGTAAAATGACACGAGTAATCGAATGCTGTCGGCAGAATTCAAATCCGAGCCTCTGTTACTCTGGAATTCACAAATATGCATGAAAACGTGTTTTACAGTATTCTGGCTCCCAGGATCGCTATCAGGAAATGGAAGCAAGCATTTCCTACGTAAAATGACACGAGTAATCGAACTGTGCCGGCAGAATTGAAATCCGAGCCTCCGTTCCTCTGGAATTCACTAAAATGTATGGAAACGTGTTTTACAGTATTCTGGCTCCCAGGATCGCTATCAGGAAATGGAAGCAAGCATTTCCTACGTAAAATGACACGAGTAATCGAACTGTGCCGGCAGAATTGAAATCCGAGCCTCCGTTCCTCTGGAATTCACTAAAATGTATGGAAACGTGTTTTACAGTATTCTGGCTCTCGGGATCGCTATCGGGAAATGAAGACAAGTATTTCCTACGTAAAATGACACGAGTAATCGAACTGTGCCGGCAGAGTTCACATACGAGCCTCTGTTCCTCTGGTATTCACTAATATGTATGAAAACGTGTTTTACAGTATTTTGGCTCCCAGAATTGCTGTCGGGAAATGGGGACAAGCATTTCCTGTGTAAAATGACACGAGTAATCGAACTGTGCCGGCAGAATTCAAATCCGAGCATCCGTTCCTCTGGAATTCACTAAAATGTATGAAAACGTGTTTTACAGTATTCTAGCTCCCAGGATCGCTATCAGGAAATGGGAACAAGCATTTCCTACGTAAAATGACACGAGTAATCGAATGCTGTCGGCAGAATTCAAATCCGAGCCTCTGTTACTCTGGAATTCACAAATATGCATGAAAACGTGTTTTACAGTATTCTGGCTCCCAGGATCGCTATCAGGAAATGGAAGCAAGCATTTCCCAAGTAAAATGACACGAGTAATCGAACTGTGCCGGCAGAGTTCAAATACGAGCCTCTGTTCCTCTGGAATTCACTAATATGTATGAAAACGTGTTTTACAGTATTCTGGCTCCCAGGATGGCAATCGAGAAATGAAGACAAGTACTTCCTACGTAAAATGGCACGAGCAATCGAACTGTGCCGGCAGAATTCAAACCCGAGCCTCCGTTCGCTATCAGGAAATGGGAACAAGCATTTCCTGTGTAAAATGACACGAGTAATCGAATGCTGTCGGCAGAATTCAAATCCGAGCCTCTGTTACTCTGGAATTCACAAATATGCATGAAAACGTGTTTTACAGTATTCTGGCTCCCAGGATCGCTATCAGGAAATGGAAGCAAGCATTTCCTACGTAAAATGACACGAGTAATCGAACTGTGCCGGCAGAATTGAAATCCGAGCCTCCGTTCCTCTGGAATTCACTAAAATGTATGGAAACGTGTTTTACAGTATTCTGGCTCCCAGGATCGCTATCAGGAAATGGAAGCAAGCATTTCCTACGTAAAATGACACGAGTAATCGAACTGTGCCGGCAGAATTGAAATCCGAGCCTCCGTTCCTCTGGAATTCACTAAAATGTATGGAAACGTGTTTTACAGTATTCTGGCTCTCGGGATCGCTATCGGGAAATGAAGACAAGTATTTCCTACGTAAAATGACACGAGTAATCGAACTGTGCCGGCAGAATTCAAATCGGAGCCTCCGTTCCTCTGGAATTCCCTAAAATGTATGAAAACGTCTTTTACAGTATTCTGGCTCCCAGGATGGCAATCGAGAAATGAAGACAAGTATTTCCTACGTAAAATGGCACGAGCAATCGAACTGTGCCGGCAGAATTCAAATACGAGCCTCTGTTCCTCTGGTATTCACTAATATGTATGAAAACGTGTTTTACAGTATTTTGGCTCCCAGGATCGCTATCAGGAAATGGAAGCAAGCATTTCCTACGTAAAATGACACGAGTAATCGAACTGTGCCGGCAGAATTGAAATCCGAGCCTCCGTTCCTCTGGAATTCACTAAAATGTATGGAAACGTGTTTTACAGTATTCTGGCTCTCGGGATCGCTATCGGGAAATGAAGACAAGTATTTCCTACGTAAAATGACACGAGTAATCGAACTGTGCCGGCAGAGTTCACATACGAGCCTCTGTTCCTCTGGTATTCACTAATATGTATGAAAACGTGTTTTACAGTATTTTGGCTCCCAGAATTGCTGTCGGGAAATGGGGACAAGCATTTCCTGTGTAAAATGACACGAGTAATCGAACTGTGCCGGCAGAATTCAAATCCGAGCATCCGTTCCTCTGGAATTCACTAAAATGTATGAAAACGTGTTTTACAGTATTCTAGCTCCCAGGATCGCTATCAGGAAATGGGAACAAGCATTTCCTACGTAAAATGACACGAGTAATCGAATGCTGTCGGCAGAATTCAAATCCGAGCCTCTGTTACTCTGGAATTCACAAATATGCATGAAAACGTGTTTTACAGTATTCTGGCTCCCAGGATCGCTATCAGGAAATGGAAGCAAGCATTTCCCAAGTAAAATGACACGAGTAATCGAACTGTGCCGGCAGAGTTCAAATACGAGCCTCTGTTCCTCTGGAATTCACTAATATGTATGAAAACGTGTTTTACAGTATTCTGGCTCCCAGGATGGCAATCGAGAAATGAAGACAAGTACTTCCTACGTAAAATGGCACGAGCAATCGAACTGTGCCGGCAGAATTCAAACCCGAGCATCCGTTCGCTATCAGGAAATGGGAACAAGCATTTCCTGTGTAAAATGACACGAGTAATCGAATGCTGTCGGCAGAATTCAAATCCGAGCCTCTGTTACTCTGGAATTCACAAATATGCATGAAAACGTGTTTTACAGTATTCTGGCTCCCAGGATCGCTATCAGGAAATGGAAGCAAGCATTTCCTACGTAAAATGACACGAGTAATCGAACTGTGCCGGCAGAATTGAAATCCGAGCCTCCGTTCCTCTGGAATTCACTAAAATGTATGGAAACGTGTTTTACAGTATTCTGGCTCCCAGGATCGCTATCAGGAAATGGAAGCAAGCATTTCCTACGTAAAATGACACGAGTAATCGAACTGTGCCGGCAGAATTGAAATCCGAGCCTCCGTTCCTCTGGAATTCACTAAAATGTATGGAAACGTGTTTTACAGTATTCTGGCTCTCGGGATCGCTATCGGGAAATGAAGACAAGTATTTCCTACGTAAAATGACACGAGTAATCGAACTGTGCCGGCAGAATTCAAATCGGAGCCTCCGTTCCTCTGGAATTCCCTAAAATGTATGAAAACGTCTTTTACAGTATTCTGGCTCCCAGGATGGCAATCGAGAAATGAAGACAAGTATTTCCTACGTAAAATGGCACGAGCAATCGAACTGTGCCGGCAGAATTCAAATACGAGCCTCTGTTCCTCTGGTATTCACTAATATGTATGAAAACGTGTTTTACAGTATTTTGGCTCCCAGAATTGCTGTCGGGAAATGGGGACAAGTATTTCCTACGTGAAATGGCACGAGCAATCGAACTGTGCCGGCAGAATTCAAATCCGAGCATCCGTTCCTCTGGAATTCACTAAAATGTATGAAAACGTGTTTTACAGTATTCTAGCTCCCAGGATCGCTATCAGGAAATGGGAACAAGCATTTCCTGTGTAAAATGACACGAGTAATCGAATGCTGTCGGCAGAATTCAAATCCGAGCCTCTGTTACTCTGGAATTCACAAATATGCATGAAAACGTGTTTTACAGTATTCTGGCTCCCAGGATCGCTATCAGGAAATGGAAGCAAGCATTTCCCAAGTAAAATGACACGAGTAATCGAACTGTGCCGGCAGAGTTCAAATACGAGCCTCTGTTCCTCTGGAATTCACTAATATGTATGAAAACGTGTTTTACAGTATTCTGGCTCCCAGGATGGCAATCGAGAAATGAAGACAAGTACTTCCTACGTAAAATGGCACGAGCAATCGAACTGTGCCGGCAGAATTCAAACCCGAGCATCCGTTCGCTATCAGGAAATGGGAACAAGCATTTCCTGTGTAAAATGACACGAGTAATCGAATGCTGTCGGCAGAATTCAAATCCGAGCCTCTGTTACTCTGGAATTCACAAATATGCATGAAAACGTGTTTTACAGTATTCTGGCTCCCAGGATCGCTATCAGGAAATGGAAGCAAGCATTTCCTACGTAAAATGACACGAGTAATCGAACTGTGCCGGCAGAATTGAAATCCGAGCCTCCGTTCCTCTGGAATTCACTAAAATGTATGGAAACGTGTTTTACAGTATTCTGGCTCCCAGGATCGCAATCGGGAAATGAAGACAAGTATTTCCTACGTAAAATAACACGAGTAATCGAACTGTGCCGGCACAATTCAAATCCGAGCCTCCGTTCCTCTGGAATTCACAAATATGTATGAAAACGTGTTTTACAATATTCTGGCTCCCAGGATCGCAATCGGGAAATGGAAACAAGCATTTCCCATGTAAAATGACACGAGTAATCGAGCTGTGCCGGCAGAATTCAAATCGGAGCCTCCGTTCCTCTGGAATTCCCTAAAATGTATGAAAACGTCTTTTAGAGTATTCTGGCTCCCAGGATGGCAATCGAGAAATGAAGACAAGTATTTCCTACGTAAAATGGCACGAGTAATCGAACTGTGCCGGCAGAATTCAAATCCGAGCATCCGTTCCTCTGGAATTCACTAATATGTATGAAAACGTGTTTTACAGTACTTTGGTTCCCAGGATCGCTATCAAGAAATAGAAACAAGCATTTCCTACGTAAAATGACACGAGTAATCGAACTGTGCCGGCAGAATTCAAATCCGAGCCTCCGTTCCTCTGGAATTCACAAATATGTATGAAAACGTGTTTTACAATATTCTGGCTCCCAGGATCGCAATCGGGAAATGGAAACAAGCATTTCCCATGTAAAATGACACGAGTAATCGAGCTGTGCCGGCAGAATTCAAATCGGAGCCTCCGTTCCTCTGGAATTCACTAATATGTATGAAAACGTGTTTTACAGTATTTTGGCTCCCAGAATTGCTGTCGGGAAATGGGGACAAGTATTTCCTACGTAAAATGACACGAGTAATCGAACTGTGCCGGCAGAATTCAAATCGGAGCCTCCGTTCCTCTGGAATTCCCTAAAATGTATGAAAACGTCTTTTACAGTATTCTGGCTCCCAGGATGGCAATCGAGAAATGAAGACAAGTATTTCCTACGTAAAATGGCACGAGCAATCGAACTGTGCCGGCAGAATTCAAATACGAGCCTCTGTTCCTCTGGTATTCACTAATATGTATGAAAACGTGTTTTACAGTATTTTGGCTCCCAGAATTGCTGTCGGGAAATGGGGACAAGTATTTCCTACGTGAAATGGCACGAGCAATCGAACTGTGCCGGCAGAATTCAAATCCGAGCATCCGTTCCTCTGGAATTCACTAAAATGTATGAAAACGTGTTTTACAGTATTCTAGCTCCCAGGATCGCTATCAGGAAATGGGAACAAGCATTTCCTGTGTAAAATGACACGAGTAATCGAATGCTGTCGGCAGAATTCAAATCCGAGCCTCTGTTACTCTGGAATTCACTAATATGTATGAAAACGTGTTTTACAGTATTCTGGCTCCCAGGATGGCAATCGAGAAATGAAGACAAGTACTTCCTACGTAAAATGGCACGAGCAATCGAACTGTGCCGGCAGAATTCAAATCCGAGCCTCTGTTACTCTGGAATTCACAAATATGCATGAAAACGTGTTTTACAGTATTCTGGCTCCCAGGATCGCTATCAGGAAATGGAAGCAAGCATTTCCTACGTAAAATGACACGAGTAATCGAACTGTGCCGGCAGAATTGAAATCCGAGCCTCCGTTCCTCTGGAATTCACTAAAATGTATGGAAACGTGTTTTACAGTATTCTGGCTCCCAGGATCGCAATCGGGAAATGAAGACAAGTATTTCCTACGTAAAATAACACGAGTAATCGAACTGTGCCGGCACAATTCAAATCCGAGCCTCCGTTCCTCTGGAATTCACAAATATGTATGAAAACGTGTTTTACAATATTCTGGCTCCCAGGATCGCAATCGGGAAATGGAAACAAGCATTTCCCATGTAAAATGACACGAGTAATCGAGCTGTGCCGGCAGAATTCAAATCGGAGCCTCCGTTCCTCTGGAATTCCCTAAAATGTATGAAAACGTCTTTTAGAGTATTCTGGCTCCCAGGATGGCAATCGAGAAATGAAGACAAGTATTTCCTACGTAAAATGGCACGAGTAATCGAACTGTGCCGGCAGAATTCAAATCCGAGCATCCGTTCCTCTGGAATTCACTAATATGTATGAAAACGTGTTTTACAGTACTTTGGTTCCCAGGATCGCTATCAAGAAATAGAAACAAGCATTTCCTACGTAAAATGACCCGAGTAATCGAACGCTGCCGGCAGAATTCAAATCCGAGCATCCGTTCCTCTGAAATCCACTAAAATGTATGAAAACGTGTTTTACAGTATTCTGGCTCCCAGGATCGCAATCGGGAAATGGAAACAAGTATTTCCTACGTGAAATGGCACGAGCAATCGAACTGTGCCGGCAGAATTCAAATCCGAGCATCCGTTCCTCTGGAATTCACTAATATGTATGAAAACGTGTTTTACAATATTCTGGCTCCCAGGATCGCAATCGGGAAATGAAGACAAGTATTTCCTACGTAAAATGACACGAGTAATCGAACTGTGCCGGCACAATTCAAATCCGAGCCTCCGTTCCTCTGGAATTCACAAATATGTATGAAAACGTGTTTTACACAATTTTGGCACCCAGGATCGCTATCGGGAAATGGGAACAAGCATTTTCTGCGTAAAATGACACGACTAATCGAATGCTGTCGGCAGAATTCAAATCCGAGCCTCCGTTCCTCTGGAATTCACTAATATGTATGAAAACGTGTTTTACAGTATTCTGGCTCCCAGGATGGCAATCGAGAAATGAAGACAAGTATTTCCTACGTAAAATGGCACGAGTAATCGAACTGTGCCGGCAGGATTCAAATCCGAGCATCCGTTCCTCTGAAATCCACTAAAATGTATGAAAACGTGTTTTACAGTATTCTGGCTCCCAGGATCGCAATCGGGAAATGAAGACAAGTATTTCCTACGTAAAATGACACGAGTAATCGAACTGTGCCGGCACAATTCAAATCCGAGCCTCCGTTCCTCTGGAATTCACAAATATGTATGAAAACGTGTTTTACAATATTCTGGCTCCCAGGATCGCAATCGGGAAATGAAGACAAGCATTTCCCATGTAAAATGACACGAGTAATCGAGCTGTGCCGGCAGAATTCAAATCCGAGCCTCCGTTCCTCTGGAATTCACTAATATGTATGAAAACGTGTTTTACAGTATTCTGGCTCTCAGGATCGCAATCGGGAAATGGAAACAAGCATTTCCCATGTAAAATGACACGAGTAATCGAGCTGTGCCGGCAGAATTCAAATCCGAGCATCCGTTCCTCTGGAATTCACTAAAATGTATGAAAACGTGTTTTACAGTATTCTAGCTCCCAGGATCGCTATCAGGAAATGGGAACAACCATTTCCTGTGTAAAATGACACGAGTAATCGAATGCTGTCGGCAGAATTCAAATCCGAGCCTCTGTTACTCTGGAATTCACAAATATGCATGAAAACGTGTTTTACAGTATTCTGGCTCCCAGGATCGCTATCAGGAAATGGAAGCAAGCATTTCCTACGTAAAATGACACGAGTAATCGAACTGTGCCGGCAGAATTGAAATACGAGCCTCCGTTCCTCTGGAATTCACTAAAATGTATAGAAACGTGTTTTACAGTATTCTGGCTCTCAGGATCGCAATCGGGAAATGAAGACAAGTATTTCCTACGTAAAATGACACGAGTAGTCGAACTGTGCCGGCAGAGTTCAAATACGAGCCTCTGTTGCTCTGGAATTCACTAATATGTATGAAAACGTGTTTTACAGTATTCTGGCTCCCAGGATGGCAATCGAGAAATGAAGACAAGTATTTCCTACGTAAAATGGCACGAGTAATCGAACTGTGCCGGCAGGATTCAAATCCGAGCATCCGTTCCTCTGAAATCCACTAAAATGTATGAAAACGTGTTTTACAGTATTCTGGCTCCCAGGATCGCAATCGGGATATGAAAAGAAGTATTTACTACGTAAAATGACACGAGTAATCGAACTGTGCCGGCAGAATTCAAACCCGAGCATCCGTTCGCTATCAGGAAATGGGAACAAGCATTTCCTGTGTAAAATGACACGAGTAATCGAATGCTGTCGGCAGAATTCAAATCCGAGCCTCCGTTCCTCTGGAATTCACTAAAATGTATGGAAACGTGTTTTACAGTATTCTGGCTCCCAGGATCGCAATCGGGAAATGAAGACAAGTATTTCCTACGTAAAATGACACGAGTAATCGAACTGTGCCGGCACAATTCAAATCCGAGCCTCCGTTCCTCTGGAATTCACAAATATGTATGAAAACGTGTTTTACAATATTCTGGCTCCCAGGATCGCAATCGGGAAATGGAAACAAGCATTTCCCATGTAAAATGACACGAGTAATCGAGCTGTGCCGGCAGAATTCAAATCGGAGCCTCCGTTCCTCTGGAATTCACTAATATGTATGAAAACGTGTTTTACAGTGTTTTGGCTCCCAGAATTGCTGTCGGGAAATGGGGATAAGCATTTCCTACGTAAAATGACACGAGTAATCGAACTGTGCCGGCAGAATTCAAATCGGAGCCTCCGTTCCTCTGGAATTCCCTAAAATGTATGAAAACGTCTTTTACAGTATTCTGGCTCCCAGGATGGCAATCGAGAAATGAAGACAAGTATTTCCTACGTAAAATGGCACGAGCAATCGAACTGTGCCGGCAGAATTCAAATACGAGCCTCTGTTCCTCTGGTATTCACTAATATGTATGAAAACGTGTTTTACAGTATTTTGGCTCCCAGAATTGCTGTCGGGAAATGGGGACAAGTATTTCCTACGTGAAATGGCACGAGCAATCGAACTGTGCCGGCAGAATTCAAATCCGAGCATCCGTTCCTCTGGAATTCACTAAAATGTATGAAAACGTGTTTTACAGTATTCTAGCTCCCAGGATCGCTATCAGGAAATGGGAACAAGCATTTCCTGTGTAAAATGACACGAGTAATCGAATGCTGTCGGCAGAATTCAAATCCGAGCCTCTGTTACTCTGGAATTCACTAATATGTATGAAAACGTGTTTTACAGTATTCTGGCTCCCAGGATGGCAATCGAGAAATGAAGACAAGTACTTCCTACGTAAAATGGCACGAGCAATCGAACTGTGCCGGCAGAATTCAAACCCGAGCATCCGTTCGCTATCAGGAAATGGGAACAAGCATTTCCTGTGTAAAATGACACGAGTAATCGAATGCTGTCGGCAGAATTCAAATCCGAGCATCCGTTCCTCTGGAATTCACTAATATGTATGAAAACGTGTTTTACAATATTCTGGCTCCCAGGATCGCAATCGGGAAATGAAGACAAGTATTTCCTACGTAAAATGGCACGAGCAATCGAACTGTGCCGGCAGAATTCAAATCCGAGCATCCGTTCCTCTGGAATTCACTAATATGTATGAAAACGTGTTTTACAATATTCTGGCTCCCAGGATCGCAATCGGGAAATGAAGACAAGTATTTCCTACGTAAAATGGCACGAGCAATCGAACTGTGCCGGCAGAATTCAAATACGAGCCTCTGTTCCTCTGGTATTCACTAATATGTATGAAAACGTGTTTTACAGTATTTTGGCTCCCAGAATTGCTGTCGGGAAATGGGGACAAGTATTTCCTACGTGAAATGGCACGAGCAATCGAACTGTGCCGGCAGAATTCAAATCCGAGCATCCGTTCCTCTGGAATTCACTAATATGTATGAAAACGTGTTTTACAGTATTTTGGCTCCCAGAATTGCTGTCGGGAAATGGGGACAAGTATTTCCTACGTGAAATGGCACGAGCAATCGAACTGTGCCGGCAGGATTCAAATCCGAGCATCCGTTCCTCTGGAATTCACTAATATGTATGAAAACGTGTTTTACAATATTCTGGCTACCAGGATCGCAATCGGAAAATGAAGACAAGCATTTCCCAAGTAAAATGACACGAGTAATCGAACTATGCCGGCAGAATTCAAATCCGAGCATCCGTTCCTCTGGAATTCCCTAAAATGTATGAAAACGTGTTTTACAGTATTCTGGCTCCCAGGATCGCTATCAGGAAATGGAAGCAAGCATTTCCTACGTAAAATGACACGAGTAAACGAACTGTGCCGGCAGAATTGAAATCCGAGCCTCCGTTCCTCTGGAATTCACTAAAATGTATGGAAACGTGTTTTACAGTATTCTGGCTCCCAGGATCGCAATCGGGAAATGAAGACAAGTATTTCCTACGTAAAATGACACGAGTAATCGAACTGTGCCGGCACAATTCAAATCCGAGCCTCCGTTCCTCTGGAATTCACAAATATGTATGAAAACGTGTTTTACAATATTCTGGCTCCCAGGATCGCAATCGGGAAATGGAAACAAGCATTTCCCATGTAAAATGACACGAGTAATCGAGCTGTGCCGGCAGAATTCAAATCGGAGCCTCCGTTCCTCTGGAATTCACTAATATGTATGAAAACGTGTTTTACAGTGTTTTGGCTCCCAGAATTGCTGTCGGGAAATGGGGATAAGCATTTCCTACGTAAAATGACACGAGTAATCGAACTGTGCCGGCAGAATTCAAATCGGAGCCTCCGTTCCTCTGGAATTCACTAATATGTATGAAAACGTGTTTTACAGTGTTTTGGCTCCCAGAATTGCTGTCGGGAAATGGGGATAAGCATTTCCTACGTAAAATGACACGAGTAATCGAACTGTGCCGGCAGAATTCAAATCGGAGCCTCCGTTCCTCTGGAATTCCCTAAAATGTATGAAAACGTCTTTTACAGTATTCTGGCTCCCAGGATGGCAATCGAGAAATGAAGACAAGTATTTCCTACGTAAAATGGCACGAGCAATCGAACTGTGCCGGCAGAATTCAAATACGAGCCTCTGTTCCTCTGGTATTCACTAATATGTATGAAAACGTGTTTTACAGTATTTTGGCTCCCAGAATTGCTGTCGGGAAATGGGGACAAGTATTTCCTACGTGAAATGGCACGAGCAATCGAACTGTGCCGACAGAATTCAAATCCGAGCATCCGTTCCTCTGGAATTCACTAATATGTATGAAAACGTGTTTTACAATATTCTGGCTCCCAGGATCGCAATCGGGAAATGAAGACAAGTATTTCCTACGTAAAATGGCACGAGCAATCGAACTGTGCCGGCAGAATTCAAATACGAGCCTCTGTTCCTCTGGTATTCACTAATATGTATGAAAACGTGTTTTACAGTATTTTGGCTCCCAGAATTGCTGTCGGGAAATGGGGACAAGTATTTCCTACGTGAAATGGCACGAGCAATCGAAATGTGCCGGCAGAATTCAAATCCGAGCATCCGTTCCTCTGGAATTCACTAATATGTATGAAAACGTGTTTTACAGTATTTTGGCTCCCAGAATTGCTGTCGGGAAATGGGGACAAGTATTTCCTACGTGAAATGGCACGAGCAATCGAACTGTGCCGGCAGGATTCAAATCCGAGCATCCGTTCCTCTGGAATTCACTAATATGTATGAAAACGTGTTTTACAATATTCTGGCTACCAGGATCGCAATCGGAAAATGAAGACAAGCATTTCCCAAGTAAAATGACACGAGTAATCGAACTATGCCGGCAGAATTCAAATCCGAGCATCCGTTCCTCTGGAATTCCCTAAAATGTATGAAAACGTGTTTTACAGTATTCTGGCTCCCAGGATCGCTATCAGGAAATGGAAGCAAGCATTTCCTACGTAAAATGACACGAGTAATCGAACTGTGCCGGCAGAATTGAAATCCGAGCCTCCGTTCCTCTGGAATTCACTAAAATGTATGGAAACGTGTTTTACAGTATTCTGGCTCCCAGGATCGCAATCGGGAAATGAAGACAAGTATTTCCTACGTAAAATGACACGAGTAATCGAACTGTGCCGGCACAATTCAAATCCGAGCCTCCGTTCCTCTGGAATTCACAAATATGTATGAAAACGTGTTTTACAATATTCTGGCTCCCAGGATCGCAATCGGGAAATGGAAACAAGCATTTCCCATGTAAAATGACACGAGTAATCGAGCTGTGCCGGCAGAATTCAAATCGGAGCCTCCGTTCCTCTGGAATTCACTAATATGTATGAAAACGTGTTTTACAGTGTTTTGGCTCCCAGAATTGCTGTCGGGAAATGGGGACAAGCATTTCCTACGTAAAATGACACGAGTAATCGAACTGTGCCGGCAGAATTCAAATCGGAGCCTCCGTTCCTCTGGAATTCCCTAAAATGTATGAAAACGTCTTTTACAGTATTCTGGCTCCCAGGATGGCAATCGAGAAATGAAGACAAGTATTTCCTACGTAAAATGGCACGAGCAATCGAACTGTGCCGGCAGAATTCAAATACGAGCCTCTGTTCCTCTGGAATTCACTAATATGTATGAAAACGTGTTTTACAGTATTTTGGCTCCCAGAATTGCTGTCGGGAAATGGGGACAAGTATTTCCTACGTGAAATGGCACGAGCAATCGAACTGTGCCGACAGAATTCAAATCCGAGCATCCGTTCCTCTGGAATTCACTAATATGTATGAAAACGTGTTTTACAATATTCTGGCTCCCAGGATCGCAATCGGGAAATGAAGACAAGTATTTCCTACGTAAAATGGCACGAGCAATCGAACTGTGCCGGCAGAATTCAAATACGAGCCTCTGTTCCTCTGGTATTCACTAATATGTATGAAAACGTGTTTTACAGTATTTTGGCTCCCAGAATTGCTGTCGGGAAATGGGGACAAGTATTTCCTACGTGAAATGGCACGAGCAATCGAAATGTGCCGGCAGGATTCAAATCCGAGCATCCGTTCCTCTGGAATTCACTAATATGTATGAAAACGTGTTTTACAATATTCTGACTACCAGGATCGCAATCGGAAAATGAAGACAAGCATTTCCCAAGTAAAATGACACGAGTAATCGAACTATGCCGGCAGAATTCAAATCCGAGCATCCGTTCCTCTGGAATTCCCTAAAATGTATGAAAACGTGTTTTACAGTATTCTGGCTCCCAGGATCGCAATCGGGAAATGAAGACAAGTATTTCCTACGTAAAATGACACGAGTAATCGAACTGTGCCGGCACAATTCAAATCCGAGCCTCCGTTCCTCTGGAATTCACAAATATGTATGAAAACGTATTTTACACAATTTTGGCACCCAGGATCGCTGTCGGGAAATGGGAACAAGCATTTTCTGCGTAAAATGACACGACTAATCGAATGCTGTCGGCAGAATTCAAATCCGAGCCTCCGTTCCTCTGGAATTCCCTAAAATGTATGAAAACGTGTTTTACAGTATTCTGGCTCCCAGGATCGCAATCGGGAAATGAAGACAAGTATTTCCTACGTAAAATGACACGAGTAATCGAACTGTGCCGGCAGAATTCAAATCCGAGCATCCGTTCCTCTGGAATTCACTAATATGTATGAAAACGTGTTTTACAGTATTTTGGCTCCCAGAATTGCTGTCGGGAAATGGGGACAAGTATTTCCTACGTGAAATGGCACGAGCAATCGAACTGTGCCGGCAGGATTCAAATCCGAGCATCCGTTCCTCTGGAATTCACTAATATGTATGAAAACGTGTTTTACAATATTCTGGCTACCAGGATCGCAATCGGAAAATGAAGACAAGCATTTAACAAGTAAAATGACACGAGTAATCGAACTATGCCGGCAGAATTCAAATCCGAGCATCCGTTCCTCTGGAATTCCCTAAAATGTATGAAAACGTGTTTTACAGTATTCTGGCTCCCAGGATCGCTATCAGGAAATGGAAGCAAGCATTTCCTACGTAAAATGACACGAGTAATCGAACTGTGCCGGCAGAATTGAAATCCGAGCCTCCGTTCCTCTGGAATTCACTAAAATGTATGGAAACGTGTTTTACAGTATTCTGGCTCCCAGGATCGCAATCGGGAAATGAAGACAAGTATTTCCTACGTAAAATGACACGAGTAATCGAACTGTGCCGGCACAATTCAAATCCGAGCCTCCGTTCCTCTGGAATTCACAAATATGTATGAAAACGTGTTTTACAATATTCTGGCTCCCAGGATCGCAATCGGGAAATGGAAACAAGCATTTCCCATGTAAAATGACACGAGTAATCGAGCTGTGCCGGCAGAATTCAAATCGGAGCCTCCGTTCCTCTGGAATTCACTAATATGTATGAAAACGTGTTTTACAGTGTTTTGGCTCCCAGAATTGCTGTCGGGAAATGGGGATAAGCATTTCCTACGTAAAATGACACGAGTAATCGAACTGTGCCGGCAGAATTCAAATCGGAGCCTCCGTTCCTCTGGAATTCCCTAAAATGTATGAAAACGTCTTTTACAGTATTCTGGCTCCCAGGATGGCAATCGAGAAATGAAGACAAGTATTTCCTACGTAAAATGGCACGAGCAATCGAACTGTGCCGGCAGAATTCAAATACGAGCCTCTGTTCCTCTGGTATTCACTAATATGTATGAAAACGTGTTTTACAGTATTTTGGCTCCCAGAATTGCTGTCGGGAAATGGGGACAAGTATTTCCTACGTGAAATGGCACGAGCAATCGAACTGTGCCGACAGAATTCAAATCCGAGCATCCGTTCCTCTGGAATTCACTAATATGTATGAAAACGTGTTTTACAATATTCTGGCTCCCAGGATCGCAATCGGGAAATGAAGACAAGTATTTCCTACGTAAAATGGCACGAGCAATCGAACTGTGCCGGCAGAATTCAAATACGAGCCTCTGTTCCTCTGGTATTCACTAATATGTATGAAAACGTGTTTTACAGTATTTTGGCTCCCAGAATTGCTGTCGGGAAATGGGGACAAGTATTTCCTACGTGAAATGGCACGAGCAATCGAAATGTGCCGGCAGGATTCAAATCCGAGCATCCGTTCCTCTGGAATTCACTAATATGTATGAAAACGTGTTTTACAATATTCTGGCTACCAGGATCGCAATCGGAAAATGAAGACAAGCATTTCCCAAGTAAAATGACACGAGTAATCGAACTATGCCGGCAGAATTCAAATCCGAGCATCCGTTCCTCTGGAATTCCCTAAAATGTATGAAAACGTGTTTTACAGTATTCTGGCTCCCAGGATCGCAATCGGGAAATGAAGACAAGTATTTCCTACGTAAAATGACACGAGTAATCGAACTGTGCCGGCACAATTCAAATCCGAGCCTCCGTTCCTCTGGAATTCACAAATATGTATGAAAACGTATTTTACACAATTTTGGCACCCAGGATCGCTGTCGGGAAATGGGAACAAGCATTTTCTGCGTAAAATGACACGACTAATCGAATGCTGTCGGCAGAATTCAAATCCGAGCCTCCGTTCCTCTGGAATTCCCTAAAATGTATGAAAACGTGTTTTACAGTATTCTGGCTCCCAGGATCGCAATCGGGAAATGAAGACAAGTATTTCCTACGTAAAATGACACGAGTAATCGAACTGTGCCGGCACAATTCAAATCCGAGCCTCCGTTCCTCTGGAATTCACAAATATGTATGAAAACGTGTTTTACAATATTCTGGCTCCCAGGATCGCAATCGGGAAAGTAAGACAAGTGTTTCCTACGTAAAATGGCACGAGTAATCGAACTGTGCCGGCAGAATTCAAATCCGAGCATCCGTTCCTCTGGAATTCACTAATATGTATGAAAACGTGTTTTACAGTATTCTGGCTCCCAGGATCGCAATCGGGAAATGGAAACAAGCATTTCCCATGTAAAATGACACGAGTAATCGAGCTGTGCCGGCAGAATTCAAATCGGAGCCTCCGTTCCTCTGGAATTCCCTAAAATGTATGAAAACGTCTTTTAGAGTATTCTGGCTCCCAGGATGGCAATCGAGAAATGAAGACAAGTATTTCCTACGTAAAATGGCACGAGTAATCGAACTGTGCCGGCAGAATTCAAATCCGAGCATCCGTTCCTCTGGAATTCACTAATATGTATGAAAACGTGTTTTACAATATTCTGGCTCCCAGGATCGCAATCGGGAAATGAAGACAAGTATTTCCTACGTAAAATGGCACGAGTAATCGAACTGTGCCGGCAGAATTCAAATCCGAGCATCCGTTCCTCTGGAATTCACTAATATGTATGAAAACGTGTTTTACAGTATTCTGGCTCCCAGGATCGCAATCGGGAAATGGAAACAAGCATTTCCCATGTAAAATGACACGAGTAATCGAGCTGTGCCGGCAGAATTCAAATCGGAGCCTCCGTTCCTCTGGAATTCACTCAAATGTATGAAAACATGTTTTACGGTATTCTGGCTCCCAGGATCACTATTAGGAAATGGAAACAAGCATTTCCTACGTAAAATGACACGAGCAATCGAACGCTGCCGGCAGAATTCAAATCCAAGCCTCCGTTCCTCTGGAATTCACTCAAATGTATGAAAACGTGTTTTACAGTACTTTGGTTCCCAGGATCGCTATCAAGAAATAGAAACAAGCATTTCCTACGTAAAATGACACGAGTAATCGAACGCTGCCGGCAGAATTCAAATCCGAGCATCCGTTCCTCTGAAATCCGCTAAAATGTATGAAAACGTGTTTTACAGTATTCTGGCTCCCAGGATCGCAATCGGGAAATGGAAACAAGTATTTCCTACGTGAAATGGCACGAGCAATCGAACTGTGCCGGCAGAATTCAAATCCGAGCATCCGTTCCTCTGGAATTCACTCAAATGTATGAAAACATGTTTTACGGTATTCTGGCTCCCAGGATCACTATTAGGAAATGGAAACAAGCATTTCCTACGTAAAATGACACGAGCAATCGAACGCTGCCGGCAGAATTCAAATCGGAGCCTCCGTTCCTCTGGAATTCACTAATATGTATGAAAACGTGTTTTACAGTGTTTTGGCTCCCAGAATTGCTGTCGGGAAATGGGGATAAGCATTTCCTACGTAAAATGACACGAGTAATCGAACTGTGCCGGCAGAATTCAAATCGGAGCCTCCGTTCCTCTGGAATTCCCTAAAATGTATGAAAACGTCTTTTACAGTATTCTGGCTCCCAGGATGGCAATCGAGAAATGAAGACAAGTATTTCCTACGTAAAATGGCACGAGCAATCGAACTGTGCCGGCAGAATTCAAATACGAGCCTCTGTTCCTCTGGTATTCACTAATATGTATGAAAACGTGTTTTACAGTATTTTGGCTCCCAGAATTGCTGTCGGGAAATGGGGACAAGTATTTCCTACGTGAAATGGCACGAGCAATCGAACTGTGCCGACAGAATTCAAATCCGAGCATCCGTTCCTCTGGAATTCACTAATATGTATGAAAACGTGTTTTACAATATTCTGGCTCCCAGGATCGCAATCGGGAAATGAAGACAAGTATTTCCTACGTAAAATGGCACGAGCAATCGAACTGTGCCGGCAGAATTCAAATACGAGCCTCTGTTCCTCTGGTATTCACTAATATGTATGAAAACGTGTTTTACAGTATTTTGGCTCCCAGAATTGCTGTCGGGAAATGGGGACAAGTATTTCCTACGTGAAATGGCACGAGCAATCGAAATGTGCCGGCAGGATTCAAATCCGAGCATCCGTTCCTCTGGAATTCACTAATATGTATGAAAACGTGTTTTACAATATTCTGGCTACCAGGATCGCAATCGGAAAATGAAGACAAGCATTTCCCAAGTAAAATGACACGAGTAATCGAACTATGCCGGCAGAATTCAAATCCGAGCATCCGTTCCTCTGGAATTCCCTAAAATGTATGAAAACGTGTTTTACAGTATTCTGGCTCCCAGGATCGCAATCGGGAAATGAAGACAAGTATTTCCTACGTAAAATGACACGAGTAATCGAACTGTGCCGGCACAATTCAAATCCGAGCCTCCGTTCCTCTGGAATTCACAAATATGTATGAAAACGTATTTTACACAATTTTGGCACCCAGGATCGCTGTCGGGAAATGGGAACAAGCATTTTCTGCGTAAAATGACACGACTAATCGAATGCTGTCGGCAGAATTCAAATCCGAGCCTCCGTTCCTCTGGAATTCCCTAAAATGTATGAAAACGTGTTTTACAGTATTCTGGCTCCCAGGATCGCAATCGGGAAATGAAGACAAGTATTTCCTACGTAAAATGACACGAGTAATCGAACTGTGCCGGCACAATTCAAATCCGAGCCTCCGTTCCTCTGGAATTCACAAATATGTATGAAAACGTGTTTTACAATATTCTGGCTCCCAGGATCGCAATCGGGAAAGTAAGACAAGTGTTTCCTACGTAAAATGGCACGAGTAATCGAACTGTGCCGGCAGAATTCAAATCCGAGCATCCGTTCCTCTGGAATTCACTAATATGTATGAAAACGTGTTTTACAGTATTCTGGCTCCCAGGATCGCAATCGGGAAATGGAAACAAGCATTTCCTACGTAAAATGACACGAGTAATCGAGCTGTGCCGGCAGAATTCAAATCGGAGCCTCCGTTCCTCTGGAATTCCCTAAAATGTATGAAAACGTCTTTTAGAGTATTCTGGCTCCCAGGATGGCAATCGAGAAATGAAGACAAGTATTTCCTACGTAAAATGGCACGAGTAATCGAACTGTGCCGGCAGAATTCAAATCCGAGCATCCGTTCCTCTGGAATTCACTAATATGTATGAAAACGTGTTTTACAATATTCTGGCTCCCAGGATCGCAATCGGGAAATGAAGACAAGTATTTCCTACGTAAAATGGCACGAGTAATCGAACTGTGCCGGCAGAATTCAAATCCGAGCATCCGTTCCTCTGGAATTCACTAATATGTATGAAAACGTGTTTTACAGTATTCTGGCTCCCAGGATCGCAATCGGGAAATGGAAACAAGCATTTCCCATGTAAAATGACACGAGTAATCGAGCTGTGCCGGCAGAATTCAAATCGGAGCCTCCGTTCCTCTGGAATTCACTCAAATGTATGAAAACATGTTTTACGGTATTCTGGCTCCCAGGATCACTATTAGGAAATGGAAACAAGCATTTCCTACGTAAAATGACACGAGCAATCGAACGCTGCCGGCAGAATTCAAATCCAAGCCTCCGTTCCTCTGGAATTCACTCAAATGTATGAAAACGTGTTTTACAGTACTTTGGTTCCCAGGATCGCTATCAAGAAATAGAAACAAGCATTTCCTACGTAAAATGACACGAGTAATCGAACGCTGCCGGCAGAATTCAAATCCGAGCATCCGTTCCTCTGAAATCCGCTAAAATGTATGAAAACGTGTTTTACAGTATTCTGGCTCCCAGGATCGCAATCGGGAAATGGAAACAAGTATTTCCTACGTGAAATGGCACGAGCAATCGAACTGTGCCGGCAGAATTCAAATCCGAGCATCCGTTCCTCTGGAATTCACTAATATGTATGAAAACGTGTTTTACAATATTCTGGCTCCCAGGATCGCAATCGGGAAATGAAGACAAGTATTTCCTACGTAAAATGACACGAGTAATCGAACTGTGCCGGCACAATTCAAATCCGAGCCTCCGTTCCTCTGGAATTCACAAATATGTATGAAAACGTGTTTTACAATATTCTGGCTCCCAGGATCGCAATCGGGAAATTAAGACAAGTGTTTCCTACGTAAAATGGCACGAGTAATCGAACTGTGCCGGCAGAATTCAAATCCGAGCATCCGTTCCTCTGGAATTCACTAATATGTATGAAAACGTGTTTTACAGTATTCTGGCTCCCAGGATGGCAATCGAGAAATGAAGACAAGTACTTCCTACGTAAAATGGCACGAGCAATCGAACTGTGCCGACAGAATTTAAATCGGAGCCGCCGTTCTTCCGAAATTCACTAATATGTATGAAAACGTGTTTTACAATATTCTGGCTACCAGGATCGCAATCGGAAAATGAAGACAAGCATTTCCCAAGTAAAATGACACGAGTAATCGAACTATGCCGGCAGAATTCAAATCCGAGCATCCGTTCCTCTGGAATTCCCTAAAATGTATGAAAACGTGTTTTACAGTATTCTGGCTCCCAGGATCGCAATCGGGAAATGAAGACAAGTATTTCCTACGTAAAATGACACGAGTAATCGAACTGTGCCGGCACAATTCAAATCCGAGCCTCCGTTCCTCTGGAATTCACAAATATGTATGAAAACGTGTTTTACACAATTTTGGCTCCCAGGATCGCTATCGGGAAATGGGAACAAGCATTTCCTGCGTAAAATGACACGACTAATCGAATGCTGTCGGCAGAATTCAAATCCGAGCCTCCGTTCCTCTGGAATTCCCTAAAATGTATGAAAACGTGTTTTACAGTATTCTGGCTCCCAGGATCGCAATCGGGAAATGAAGACAAGTATTTCCTACGTAAAATGACACGAGTAATCGAACTGTGCCGACAGAGTTCAAATACGAGCCTCTGTTCCTCTGGTATTCACTAATATGTATGAAAACGTGTTTTACAGTATTTTGGCTCCCAGAATTGCTGTCGGGAAATGGGGACAAGCATTTCCTACGTAAAATGACACGAGTAATCGAACTGTGCCGGCAGAATTGAAATCCGAGCCTCCGTTCCTCTGGAATTCACTAAAATGTATGAAAACGTCTTTTAGAGTATTCTGGCTCCCAGGATGGCAATCGAGAAATGAAGACAAGTATTTGCTACGTAAAATGGCACGAGCAATCGAACTGTGCCGGCAGAATTCAAATACGAGCCTCTGTTCCTCTGGTATTCACTAATATGTATGAAAACGTGTTTTACAGTATTTTGGCTCCCAGAATTGCTGTCGGGAAATGGGGACAAGTATTTCCTACGTGAAATGGCACGAGCAATCGAACTGTGCCGGCAGAATTCAAATCCGAGCATCCGTTCCTCTGGAATTCACTAATATGTATGAAAACGTGTTTTACAATATTCTGGCTCCCAGGATCGCAATCGGGAAATGAAGACAAGTATTTCCTACGTAAAATGACACGAGTAATCGAACTGTGCCGGCAGAGTTCAAATACGAGCCTCTGTTCCTCTGGTATTCACTAATATGTATGAAAACGTGTTTTACAGTATTTTGGCTCCCAGAATTGCTGTCGGGAAATGGGGACAAGCATTTCCTACGTAAAATGACACGAGTAATCGAACTGTGCCGGCAGAATTCCATTCCGAGCCTCCGTTCCTCTGGAATTCACTAATATGTATGAAAACGTGTTTTACAGTATTCTGGCTCTCAGGATCGCAATCGGGAAATGGAAACAAGCATTTCCCATGTAAAATGACACGAGTAATCGAGCTGTGCCGGCAGAATTCAAATCCGAGCATCCGTTCCTCTGGAATTCACTAAAATGTATGAAAACGTGTTTTACAGTATTCTAGCTCCCAGGATCGCTATCAGGAAATGGGAACAAGCATTTCCTGTGTAAAATGACACGAGTAATCGAACTGTGCCGGCAGAATTCAAATCCGAGCCTCCGTTCCTCTGGAATTCACAAATATGTATGAAAACGTATTTTACACAATTTTGGCACCCAGGATCGCTGTCGGGAAATGGGAACAAGCATTTTCTGCGTAAAATGACACGTCTAATCGAATGCTGTCGGCAGAATTCAAATCCGAGCCTCCGTTCCTCTGGAATTCCCTAAAATGTATGAAAACGTGTTTTACAGTATTCTGGCTCCCAGGATCGCAATCGGGAAATGAAGACAAGTATTTCCTACGTAAAATGACACGAGTAATCGAACTGTGCCGGCACAATTCAAATCCGAGCCTCCGTTCCTCTGGAATTCACAAATATGTATGAAAACGTGTTTTACAATATTCTGGCTCCCAGGATCGCAATCGGGAAAGTAAGACAAGTGTTTCCTACGTAAAATGGCACGAGTAATCGAACTGTGCCGGCAGAATTCAAATCCGAGCATCCGTTCCTCTGGAATTCACTAATATGTATGAAAACGTGTTTTACAGTATTCTGGCTCCCAGGATCGCAATCGGGAAATGGAAACAAGCATTTCCCATGTAAAATGACACGAGTAATCGAGCTGTGCCGGCAGAATTCAAATCGGAGCCTCCGTTCCTCTGGAATTCCCTAAAATGTATGAAAACGTCTTTTAGAGTATTCTGGCTCCCAGGATGGCAATCGAGAAATGAAGACAAGTATTTCCTACGTAAAATGGCACGAGTAATCGAACTGTGCCGGCAGAATTCAAATCCGAGCATCCGTTCCTCTGGAATTCACTAATATGTATGAAAACGTGTTTTACAATATTCTGGCTCCCAGGATCGCAATCGGGAAATGAAGACAAGTATTTCCTACGTAAAATGGCACGAGTAATCGAACTGTGCCGGCAGAATTCAAATCCGAGCATCCGTTCCTCTGGAATTCACTAATATGTATGAAAACGTGTTTTACAGTATTCTGGCTCCCAGGATCGCAATCGGGAAATGGAAACAAGCATTTCCCATGTAAAATGACACGAGTAATCGAGCTGTGCCGGCAGAATTCAAATCGGAGCCTCCGTTCCTCTGGAATTCACTCAAATGTATGAAAACATGTTTTACGGTATTCTGGCTCCCAGGATCACTATTAGGAAATGGAAACAAGCATTTCCTACGTAAAATGACACGAGCAATCGAACGCTGCCGGCAGAATTCAAATCCAAGCCTCCGTTCCTCTGGAATTCACTCAAATGTATGAAAACGTGTTTTACAGTACTTTGGTTCCCAGGATCGCTATCAAGAAATAGAAACAAGCATTTCCTACGTAAAATGACACGAGTAATCGAACGCTGCCGGCAGAATTCAAATCCGAGCATCCGTTCCTCTGAAATCCGCTAAAATGTATGAAAACGTGTTTTACAGTATTCTGGCTCCCAGGATCGCAATCGGGAAATGGAAACAAGTATTTCCTACGTGAAATGGCACGAGCAATCGAACTGTGCCGGCAGAATTCAAATCCGAGCATCCGTTCCTCTGGAATTCACTAATATGTATGAAAACGTGTTTTACAATATTCTGGCTCCCAGGATCGCAATCGGGAAATGAAGACAAGTATTTCCTACGTAAAATGACACGAGTAATCGAACTGTGCCGGCACAATTCAAATCCGAGCCTCCGTTCCTCTGGAATTCACAAATATGTATGAAAACGTGTTTTACAATATTCTGGCTCCCAGGATCGCAATCGGGAAATTAAGACAAGTGTTTCCTACGTAAAATGGCACGAGTAATCGAACTGTGCCGGCAGAATTCAAATCCGAGCATCCGTTCCTCTGGAATTCACTAATATGTATGAAAACGTGTTTTACAGTATTCTGGCTCCCAGGATGGCAATCGAGAAATGAAGACAAGTACTTCCTACGTAAAATGGCACGAGCAATCGAACTGTGCCGACAGAATTTAAATCGGAGCCGCCGTTCTTCCGAAATTCACTAATATGTATGAAAACGTGTTTTACAATATTCTGGCTACCAGGATCGCAATCGGAAAATGAAGACAAGCATTTCCCAAGTAAAATGACACGAGTAATCGAACTATGCCGGCAGAATTCAAATCCGAGCATCCGTTCCTCTGGAATTCCCTAAAATGTATGAAAACGTGTTTTACAGTATTCTGGCTCCCAGGATCGCAATCGGGAAATGAAGACAAGTATTTCCTACGTAAAATGACACGAGTAATCGAACTGTGCCGGCACAATTCAAATCCGAGCCTCCGTTCCTCTGGAATTCACTAATATGTATGAAAACGTGTTTTACAGTATTTTGGCTCCCAGAATTGCTGTCGGGAAATGGGGACAAGTATTTCCTACGTGAAATGGCACGAGCAATCGAACTGTGCCGACAGAATTCAAATCCGAGCATCCGTTCCTCTGGAATTCACTAATATGTATGAAAACGTGTTTTACAATATTCTGGCTCCCAGGATCGCAATCGGGAAATGAAGACAAGTATTTCCTACGTAAAATGGCACGAGCAATCGAACTGTGCCGGCAGAATTCAAATACGAGCCTCTGTTCCTCTGGTATTCACTAATATGTATGAAAACGTGTTTTACAGTATTTTGGCTCCCAGAATTGCTGTCGGGAAATGGGGACAAGTATTTCCTACGTGAAATGGCACGAGCAATCGAAATGTGCCGGCAGAATTCAAATCCGAGCATCCGTTCCTCTGGAATTCACTAATATGTATGAAAACGTGTTTTACAGTATTTTGGCTCCCAGAATTGCTGTCGGGAAATGGGGACAAGTATTTCCTACGTGAAATGGCACGAGCAATCGAACTGTGCCGGCAGGATTCAAATCCGAGCATCCGTTCCTCTGGAATTCACTAATATGTATGAAAACGTGTTTTACAATATTCTGGCTACCAGGATCGCAATCGGAAAATGAAGACAAGCATTTCCCAAGTAAAATGACACGAGTAATCGAACTATGCCGGCAGAATTCAAATCCGAGCATCCGTTCCTCTGGAATTCCCTAAAATGTATGAAAACGTGTTTTACAGTATTCTGGCTCCCAGGATCGCTATCAGGAAATGGAAGCAAGCATTTCCTACGTAAAATGACACGAGTAATCGAACTGTGCCGGCAGAATTGAAATCCGAGCCTCCGTTCCTCTGGAATTCACTAAAATGTATGGAAACGTGTTTTACAGTATTCTGGCTCCCAGGATCGCAATCGGGAAATGAAGACAAGTATTTCCTACGTAAAATGACACGAGTAATCGAACTGTGCCGGCACAATTCAAATCCGAGCCTCCGTTCCTCTGGAATTCACAAATATGTATGAAAACGTGTTTTACAATATTCTGGCTCCCAGGATCGCAATCGGGAAATGGAAACAAGCATTTCCCATGTAAAATGACACGAGTAATCGAGCTGTGCCGGCAGAATTCAAATCGGAGCCTCCGTTCCTCTGGAATTCACTAATATGTATGAAAACGTGTTTTACAGTGTTTTGGCTCCCAGAATCGCTGTCGGGAAATGGAGACAAGCATTTCCTACGTAAAATGACACGAGTAATCGAACTGTGCCGGCAGAATTCAAATCGGAGCCTCCGTTCCTCTGGAATTCCCTAAAATGTATGAAAACGTCTTTTACAGTATTCTGGCTCCCAGGATGGCAATCGAGAAATGAAGACAAGTATTTCCTACGTAAAATGGCACGAGCAATCGAACTGTGCCGGCAGAATTCAAATACGAGCCTCTGTTCCTCTGGTATTCACTAATATGTATGAAAACGTGTTTTACAGTATTTTGGCTCCCAGAATTGCTGTCGGGAAATGGGGACAAGTATTTCCTACGTGAAATGGCACGAGCAATCGAACTGTGCCGGCAGAATTCAAATCCGAGCATCCGTTCCTCTGGAATTCACTAATATGTATGAAAACGTGTTTTACAATATTCTGGCTCCCAGGATCGCAATCGGGAAATGAAGACAAGTATTTCCTACGTAAAATGGCACGAGCAATCGAACTGTGCCGGCAGAATTCAAATACGAGCCTCTGTTCCTCTGGTATTCACTAATATGTATGAAAACGTGTTTTACAGTATTTTGGCTCCCAGAATTGCTGTCGGGAAATGGGGACAAGTATTTCCTACGTGAAATGGCACGAGCAATCGAAATGTGCCGGCAGGATTCAAATCCGAGCATCCGTTCCTCTGGAATTCACTAATATGTATGAAAACGTGTTTTACAATATTCTGGCTACCAGGATCGCAATCGGAAAATGAAGACAAGCATTTCCCAAGTAAAATGACACGAGTAATCGAACTATGCCGGCAGAATTCAAATCCGAGCATCCGTTCCTCTGGAATTCCCTAAAATGTATGAAAACGTGTTTTACAGTATTCTGGCTCCCAGGATCGCAATCGGGAAATGAAGACAAGTATTTCCTACGTAAAATGACACGAGTAATCGAACTGTGCCGGCACAATTCAAATCCGAGCCTCCGTTCCTCTGGAATTCACAAATATGTATGAAAACGTATTTTACACAATTTTGGCACCCAGGATAGCTGTCGGGAAATGGGAACAAGCATTTTCTGCGTAAAATGACACGACTAATCGAATGCTGTCGGCAGAATTCAAATCCGAGCCTCCGTTCCTCTGGAATTCCCTAAAATGTATGAAAACGTGTTTTACAGTATTCTGGCTCCCAGGATCGCAATCGGGAAATGAAGACAAGTATTTCCTACGTAAAATGACACGAGTAATCGAACTGTGCCGGCACAATTCAAATCCGAGCCTCCGTTCCTCTGGAATTCACAAATATGTATGAAAACGTGTTTTACAATATTCTGGCTCCCAGGATCGCAATCGGGAAAGTAAGACAAGTGTTTCCTACGTAAAATGGCACGAGTAATCGAACTGTGCCGGCAGAATTCAAATCCGAGCATCCGTTCCTCTGGAATTCACTAATATGTATGAAAACGTGTTTTACAGTATTCTGGCTCCCAGGATCGCAATCGGGAAATGGAAACAAGCATTTCCCATGTAAAATGACACGAGTAATCGAGCTGTGCCGGCAGAATTCAAATCGGAGCCTCCGTTCCTCTGGAATTCCCTAAAATGTATGAAAACGTCTTTTAGAGTATTCTGGCTCCCAGGATGGCAATCGAGAAATGAAGACAAGTATTTCCTACGTAAAATGGCACGAGTAATCGAACTGTGCCGGCAGAATTCAAATCCGAGCATCCGTTCCTCTGGAATTCACTAATATGTATGAAAACGTGTTTTACAATATTCTGGCTCCCAGGATCGCAATCGGGAAATGAAGACAAGTATTTCCTACGTAAAATGGCACGAGTAATCGAACTGTGCCGGCAGAATTCAAATCCGAGCATCCGTTCCTCTGGAATTCACTAATATGTATGAAAACGTGTTTTACAGTATTCTGGCTCCCAGGATCGCAATCGGGAAATGGAAACAAGCATTTCCCATGTAAAATGACACGAGTAATCGAGCTGTGCCGGCAGAATTCAAATCGGAGCCTCCGTTCCTCTGGAATTCACTCAAATGTATGAAAACATGTTTTACGGTATTCTGGCTCCCAGGATCACTATTAGGAAATGGAAACAAGCATTTCCTACGTAAAATGAAACGAGCAATCGAACGCTGCCGGCAGAATTCAAATCCAAGCCTCCGTTCCTCTGGAATTCACTCAAATGTATGAAAACGTGTTTTACAGTACTTTGGTTCCCAGGATCGCTATCAAGAAATAGAAACAAGCATTTCCTACGTAAAATGACACGAGTAATCGAACGCTGCCGGCAGAATTCAAATCCGAGCATCCGTTCCTCTGAAATCCGCTAAAATGTATGAAAACGTGTTTTACAGTATTCTGGCTCCCAGGATCGCAATCGGGAAATGGAAACAAGTATTTCCTACGTGAAATGGCACGAGCAATCGAACTGTGCCGGCAGAATTCAAATCCGAGCATCCGTTCCTCTGGAATTCACTAATATGTATGAAAACGTGTTTTACAATATTCTGGCTCCCAGGATCGCAATCGGGAAATGAAGACAAGTATTTCCTACGTAAAATGACACGAGTAATCGAACTGTGCCGGCAGAATTCAAATCCGAGCCTCCGTTCCTCTGGAATTCACAAATATGTATGAAAACGTGTTTTACAATATTCTGGCTCCCAGGATCGCAATCGGGAAATTAAGACAAGTGTTTCCTACGTAAAATGGCACGAGTAATCGAACTGTGCCGGCAGAATTCAAATCCGAGCATCCGTTCCTCTGGAATTCACTAATATGTATGAAAACGTGTTTTACAGTATTCTGGCTCCCAGGATGGCAATCGAGAAATGAAGACAAGTACTTCCTACGTAAAATGGCACGAGCAATCGAACTGTGCCGACAGAATTTAAATCGGAGCCGCCGTTCTTCCGAAATTCACTAATATGTATGAAAACGTGTTTTACAATATTCTGGCTACCAGGATCGCAATCGGAAAATGAAGACAAGCATTTCCCAAGTAAAATGACACGAGTAATCGAACTATGCCGGCAGAATTCAAATCCGAGCATCCGTTCCTCTGGAATTCCCTAAAATGTATGAAAACGTGTTTTACAGTATTCTGGCTCCCAGGATCGCAATCGGGAAATGAAGACAAGTATTTCCTACGTAAAATGACACGAGTAATCGAACTGTGCCGGCACAATTCAAATCCGAGCCTCCGTTCCTCTGGAATTCACAAATATGTATGAAAACGTGTTTTACACAATTTTGGCTCCCAGGATCGCTATCGGGAAATGGGAACAAGCATTTCCTGCGTAAAATGACACGACTAATCGAATGCTGTCGGCAGAATTCAAATCCGAGCCTCCGTTCCTCTGGAATTCCCTAAAATGTATGAAAACGTGTTTTACAGTATTCTGGCTCCCAGGATCGCAATCGGGAAATGAAGACAAGTATTTCCTACGTAAAATGACACGAGTAATCGAACTGTGCCGACAGAGTTCAAATACGAGCCTCTGTTCCTCTGGTATTCACTAATATGTATGAAAACGTGTTTTACAGTATTTTGGCTCCCAGAATTGCTGTCGGGAAATGGGGACAAGCATTTCCTACGTAAAATGACACGAGTAATCGAACTGTGCCGGCAGAATTCAAATACGAGCCTCCGTTCCTCTGGAATTCCCTAAAATGTATGAAAACGTCTTTTAGAGTATTCTGGCTCCCAGGATGGCAATCGAGAAATGAAGACAAGTATTTGCTACGTAAAATGGCACGAGCAATCGAACTGTGCCGGCAGAATTCAAATACGAGCCTCTGTTCCTCTGGTATTCACTAATATGTATGAAAACGTGTTTTACAGTATTTTGGCTCCCAGAATTGCTGTCGGGAAATGGGGACAAGTATTTCCTACGTGAAATGGCACGAGCAATCGAACTGTGCCGGCAGAATTCAAATCCGAGCATCCGTTCCTCTGGAATTCACTAATATGTATGAAAACGTGTTTTACAATATTCTGGCTCCCAGGATCGCAATCGGGAAATGAAGACAAGTATTTCCTACGTAAAATGACACGAGTAATCGAACTGTGCCGGCAGAGTTCAAATACGAGCCTCTGTTCCTCTGGTATTCACTAATATGTATGAAAACGTGTTTTACAGTATTTTGGCTCCCAGAATTGCTGTCGGGAAATGGGGACAAGCATTTCCTACGTAAAATGACACGAGTAATCGAACTGTGCCGGCAGAATTCCATTCCGAGCCTCCGTTCCTCTGGAATTCACTAATATGTATGAAAACGTGTTTTACAGTATTCTGGCTCTCAGGATCGCAATCGGGAAATGGAAACAAGCATTTCCCATGTAAAATGACACGAGTAATCGAGCTGTGCCGGCAGAATTCAAATCCGAGCATCCGTTCCTCTGGAATTCACTAAAATGTATGAAAACGTGTTTTACAGTATTCTAGCTCCCAGGATCGCTATCAGGAAATGGGAACAAGCATTTCCTGTGTAAAATGACACGAGTAATCGAACTGTGCCGGCAGAATTGAAATCCGAGCCTCCGTTCCTCTGGAATTCACTAAAATGTATGGAAACGTGTTTTACAGTATTCTGGCTCTCAGGATCGCAATCGGGAAATGAAGACAAGTATTTCCTACGTAAAATGGCACGAGCAATCGAACTGTGCCGGCAGAATTCAAATCCGAGCATCCGTTCCTCTGGAATTCCCTAAAATGTATGAAAACGTGTTTTACAGTATTCTGGCTCCCAGGATCGTTATCAAGAAATAGAAATAAGCATTTCCTACGTAAAATGACACGAGTAATCGAACTGTGCCAGCAGAATTCAAATCCGAGCCGCCGTTCCTCTGGAATTCACTAATATGTATGAAAACGTGTTTTACAGTATTCTGGCTCCCAGGATGGCAATCGAGAAATGAAGACAAGTATTTCCTACGTAAAATGGCACGAGTAATCGAACTGTGCCGGCAGGATTCAAATCCGAGCATCCGTTCCTCTGAAATCCACTAAAATGTATGAAAACGTGTTTTACAGTATTCTGGCTCCCAGGATCGCAATCGGGAAATGGAAACAAGCATTTCCCATGTAAAATGACACGAGTAATCGAACTGTGCCGGCAGAATTCAAATCCGAGCATCCGTTCCTCTGGAATTCACTAATATGTATGAAAACGTGTTTTACAGTATTTGGGCTCCCAGTATCGCTATCGGGAAATGGGAACAAGCATTTCCTGCGTAAATTGACACGAGTAATCGAACTGTGCCGGCAGAATTCAAATCGGAGCCTCCGTTCTTCTGGAAATCACAAATATGCATGAAAACGTGTTTTACAGTATTCTGGCTCCCAGGATGGCAATCGAGAAATGAAGACAAGTATTTCCTACGTAAAATGGCACGAGTAATCGAACTGTGCCGGCAGGATTCAAATCCGAGCATCCGTTCCTCTGAAATTCACTAAAATGTATGAAAACGTGTTTTACAGTATTCTGGCTCCCAGGATCGCTATCAGGAAATGGAAGCAAGCATTTCCTACGTAGAATGACACGAGTAATCGAACTGTGCCGGCAGAATTCAAATCCGAGCCTCCGTTCCTCTGGAATTCACTAATATGTATGAAAACGTGTTTTACAGTACTTTGGTTCCTAGGATCGCTATCAAGAAATAGAAACAAGCATTTCCTACGTAAAATGACACGAGTAATCGAACGCTGCCGGCAGAATTCAAATCCGAGCCGCCGTTCCTCTGAAATCCACTAAAATGTATGAAAACGTGTTTTACAGTATTCTGGCTCCCAGGATCGCAATCGGGATATGAAAAGAAGTATTTACTACGTAAAATGACACGAGTAATCGAACTGTGCCGGCAGAATTCAAATCCGAGCCTCTGTTCCTCTGGAATTCACTAAAATGTATGAAAACGTGTTTTACAGTATTCTGGCTCCCAGGATCGCAATCGCGAAATGAAGACAAGTGTTTCCTACGTAAAATGACACGAGTAATCGAACTGTGGCGGCAGAATTCAAATCCGAGCCTCCGTTCCTCTGGAATTCCCTAAAATGTATGAAAACGTGTTTTACAGTATTCTGGCTCCCAGGATCGCAATCGGGATATGAAAAGAAGTATTTACTACGTAAAATGACACGAGTAATCGAACTGTGCCGGCAGAATTCAAATCCGAGCCTCTGTTCCTCTGGAATTCACTAAAATGTATGAAAACGTGTTTTACAGTATTCTGGCTCCCAGGATCGCAATCGCGAAATGAAGACAAGTGTTTCCTACGTAAAATGACACGAGTAATCGAACTGTGGCGGCAGAATTCAAATCCGAGCCTCTGTTCCTCTGGAATTCACTAAAATGTATGAAAACGTGTTTTACAGTATTCTAGCTCCCAGGATCGCTATCAGGAAATGGGAACAAGCACTTCCTGTGTAAAATGACACGAGTAATCGAATGCTGTCGGCAGAATTCAAATCCGAGCCTCTGTTACTCTGGAATTCACAAATATGCATGAAAACGTGTTTTACAGTATTCTGGCTCCCAGGATCGCTATCAGGAAATGGAAGCAAGCATTTCCTACGTAAAATGACACGAGTAATCGAACTGTGCCGGCAGAATTGAAATCCGAGCCTCCGTTCCTCTGGAATTCACTAAAATGTATGGAAACGTGTTTTACGGTATTCTGGCTCTCGGGATCGCAATCGGGAAATGAAGACAAGTATTTCCTACGTAAAATGACACGAGTAATCGAACTGTGCCGGCAGAGTTCAAATACGAGCCTCTGTTCCTCTGGTATTCACTAATATGTATGAAAACGTGTTTTACAGTATTTTGGCTCCCAGAATTGCTGTCGGGAAATGGGGACAAGCATTTCCTACGTAAAATGACATGAGTAATCGAACTGTGCCGGCACAATTCAAATCCGAGCCTCCGTTCCTCTGAAATTCACAAATATGTATGAAAACGTGTTTTACACAATTTTGACTCCCAGGATCGCTATCGGGAAATGGGAACAAGCATTTCCTGCGTAAAATGACACGACTAATCGAATGCTGTCGGCAGAATTCAAATCCGAGCCTCCGTTCCTCTGGAATTCCCTAAAATGTTTGAAAACGTGTTTTACAGTATTCTGGCTCCCAGGATCGCAATCGGGAAATGGAAACAAGCATTTCCCATGTAAAATGACACGAGTAATCGAGCTGTGCCGGCAGAATTCAAATCCGAGCATCCGTTCCTCTGGAATTCACTAAAATGTATGAAAACGTGTTTTACAGTATTCTAGCTCCCAGGATCGCTATCAGGAAATGGGAACAAGCATTTCCTGTGTAAAATGACACGAGTAATCGAATGCTGTCGGCAGAATTCAAATCCGAGCCTCTGTTACTCTGGAATTCACAAATATGCATGAAAACGTGTTTTACAGTATTCTGGCTCCCAGGATCGCTATCAGGAAATGGAAGCAAGCATTTCCTACGTAAAATGACACGAGTAATCGAACTGTGCCGGCAGAATTGAAATCCGAGCCTCCGTTCCTCTGGAATTCACTAAAATGTATGGAAACGTGTTTTACAGTATTCTGGCTCTCAGGATCGCAATCGGGAAATGAAGACAAGTATTTCCTACGTAAAATGACACGAGTAATCGAACTGTGCCGGCAGAGTTCAAATACGAGCCTCTGTTCCTCTGGAATTCACTAATATGTATGAAAACGTGTTTTACAGTATTCTGGCTCCCAGGATGGGAATCGAGAAATGAAGACAAGCATTTCCCATGTAAAATGACACGAGTAATCGAGCTGTGCCGGCAGAATTCAAATCCGAGCCTCCGTTCCTCTGGAATTTACTAATATGTATGAAAACGTGTTTTACAGTATTCTGGCTCCCAGGATGGCAATCGAGAAATGAAGACAAGTATTTCCTACGTAAAATGGCACGAGTAATCGAACTGTGCCGGCAGAATTCAAATCCGAGCCGCCGTTCCTCTGAAATCCACTAAAATGTATGAAAACGTGTTTTACAGTATTCTGGCGCCCAGGATCGCAATCGGGATATGAAAAGAAGTATTTACTACGTAAAATGACACGAGTAATCGAACTGTGCCGGCAGAATTCAAATCCGAGCCTCCGTTCCTCTGGAATTCACTAAAATGTATGAAAACGTGTTTTACAGTATTCTGGCTCCCAGGATCGCAATCGCGAAATGAAGACAAGTGTTTCCTACGTAAAATGGCACGAGTAATCGAACTATGCCGGCAGAATTCAAATCCGAGCCTCTGTTCCTCTGGAATTCACTAAAATGTATGAAAACGTGTTTTACAGTATTCTAGCTCCCAGGATCGCTATCAGGAAATGGGAACAAGCATTTCCTGTGTAAAATGACACGAGTAATCGAATGCTGTCGGCAGAATTCAAATCCGAGCCTCTGTTACTCTGGAATTCACAAATATGCATGAAAACGTGTTTTACAGTATTCTGGCTCCCAGGATCGCTATCAGGAAATGGAAGCAAGCATTTCCTACGTAAAATGACACGAGTAATCGAACTGTGCCGGCAGAATTGAAATCCGAGCCTCCGTTCCTCTGAAATCCACTAAAATGTATGGAAACGTGTTTTACAGTATTCTGGCTCTCAGGATCGCAATCGGGAAATGAAGACAAGTATTTCCTACGTAAAATGACACGAGTAATCGAACTGTGCCGGCAGAGTTCAAATACGAGCCTCTGTTCCTCTGGAATTCACTAATATGTATGAAAACGTGTTTTACAGTATTCTGGCTCCCAGGATGGGAATCGAGAAATGAAGACAAGCATTTCCCATGTAAAATGACACGAGTAATCGAGCTGTGCCGGCAGAATTCAAATCCGAGCCTCCGTTCCTCTGGAATTCACTAAAATGTATGGAAACGTGTTTTACAGTATTCTGGCTCTCAGGATCGCAATCGGGAAATGAAGACAAGTATTTCCTACGTAAAATGACACGAGTAATCGAACTGTGCCGGCAGAGTTCACATACGAGCCTCTGTTCCTCTGGTATTCACTAATATGTATGAAAACGTGTTTTACAGTATTTTGGCTCCCAGAATTGCTGTCGGGAAATGGGGACAAGTATTTCCTACGTGAAATGGCACGAGCAATCGAACTGTGCCGGCAGAATTCAAATCCGAGCATCCGTTCCTCTGGAATTCACTAATATGTATGAAAACGTGTTTTACAATATTCTGGCTCCCAGGATCGCAATCGGGAAATGAAGACAAGTATTTCCTACGTAAAATGACATGAGTAATCGAACTGTGCCGGCACAATTCAAATCCGAGCCTCCGTTCCTCTGAAATTCACAAATATGTATGAAAACGTGTTTTACACAATTTTGACTCCCAGGATCGCTATCGGGAAATGGGAACAAGCATTTCCTACGTAAAATGACACGAGTAATCGAACTGTGCCGGCAGAGTTCAAATACGAGCCTCTGTTCCTCTGGAATTCACTAATATGTATGAAAACGTGTTTTACAGTATTCTGGCTCCCAGGATGGCAATCGAGAAATGAAGACAAGTATTTCCTACGTAAAATGACACGAGTAATCGAGCTGTGCCGGCAGAATTCAAATCCGAGCCTCCGTTCCTCTGGAATTCACTAATATGTATGAAAACGTGTTTTACAGTATTCTGGCTCCCAGGATGGCAATCGAGAAATGAAGACAAGTATTTCCTACGTAAAATGGCACGAGTAATCGAACTGTGCCGGCAGAATTCAAATCCGAGCCGCCGTTCCTCTGAAATCCACTAAAATGTATGAAAACGTGTTTTACAGTATTCTGGCGCCCAGGATCGCAATCGGGATATGAAAAGAAGTATTTACTACGTAAAATGACACGAGTAATCGAACTGTGCCGGCAGAATTCAAATCCGAGCCTCTGTTACTCTGGAGTTCTCTAAAATGTATGAAAACGTGTTTTACAATATTCTGGCTCCCAGGATCGCAATCGGGAAATGAAGACAAGTATTTCCTACGTAAAATGACATGAGTAATCGAACTGTGCCGGCACAATTCAAATCCGAGCCTCCGTTCCTCTGAAATTCACAAATATGTATGAAAACGTGTTTTACACAATTTTGACTCCCAGGATCGCTATCGGGAAATGGGAACAAGCATTTCCTGCGTAAAATGACACGACTAATCGAATGCTGTCGGCAGAATTCAAATCCGAGCCTCCGTTCCTCTGGAATTCCCTAAAATGTTTGAAAACGTGTTTTACAGTATTCTGGCTCCCAGGATCGCAATCGGGAAATGAAGACAAGTATTTCCTACGTAAAATGACACGAGTAATCGAACTGTGCCGGCAGAGTTCAAATACGAGCCTCTGTTCCTCTGGAATTCACTAATATGTATGAAAACGTGTTTTACAGTATTCTGGCTCCCAGGATGGGAATCGAGAAATGAAGACAAGCATTTCCCATGTAAAATGACACGAGTAATCGAGCTGTGCCGGCAGAATTCAAATCCGAGCCTCCGTTCCTCTGGAATTCACTAAAATGTATGAAAACGTGTTTTACAGTATTCTGGCTCCCAGGATGGCAATCGAGAAATGAAGACAAGTATTTCCTACGTAAAATGGCACGAGTAATCGAACTGTGCCGGCAGAATTCAAATCCGAGCCGCCGTTCCTCTGAAATCCACTAAAATGTATGAAAACGTGTTTTACAGTATTCTGGCGCCCAGGATCGCAATCGGGATATGAAAAGAAGTATTTACTACGTAAAATGACACGAGTAATCGAACTGTGCCGGCAGAATTCAAATCCGAGCCTCTGTTCCTCTGGAATTCACTAATATGTATGAAAACGTGTTTTACAGTATTCTAGCTCCCAGGATCGCTATCAGGAAATGGGAACAAGCATTTCCTGTGTAAAATGACACGAGTAATCGAATGCTGTCGGCAGAATTCAAATCCGAGCCTCTGTTACTCTGGAATTCACAAATATGCATGAAAACGTGTTTTACAGTATTCTGGCTCCCAGGATCGCTATCAGGAAATGGAAGCAAGCATTTCCTACGTAAAATGACACGAGTAATCGAACTGTGCCGGCAGAATTGAAATCCGAGCCTCCGTTCCTCTGGAATTCACTAAAATGTATGGAAACGTGTTTTACAGTATTCTGGCTCTCAGGATCGCAATCGGGAAATGAAGACAAGTATTTCCTACGTAAAATCACACGAGTAATCGAACTGTGCCGGCAGAATTCAAATCCGAGCCTCCGTTCCTCTGGAATTCACTAATATGTATGAAAACGTGTTTTACAGTATTCTGGCTCCCAGGATGGCAATCGAGAAATGAAGACAAGTATTTCCTACGTAAAATGGCACGAGTAATCGAACTGTGCCGGCAGAATTCAAATCCGAGCCGCCGTTCCTCTGAAATCCACTAAAATGTATGAAAACGTGTTTTACAGTATTCTGGCGCCCAGGATCGCAATCGGGATATGAAAAGAAGTATTTACTACGTAAAATGACACGAGTAATCGAACTGTGCCGGCAGAATTCAAATCCGAGCCTCTGTTCCTCTGGAATTCACTAAAATGTATGAAAACGTGTTTTACAGTATTCTGGCTCCCAGGATCGCAATCGCGAAATGAAGACAAGTGTTTCCTACGTAAAATGACACGAGTAATCGAACTGTGCCGGCAGAATTGAAATCCGAGCCTCCGTTCCTCTGAAATCCACTAAAATGTATGGAAACGTGTTTTACAGTATTCTGGCTCTCAGGATCGCAATCGGGAAATGAAGACAAGTATTTCCTACGTAAAATGACACGAGTAATCGAACTGTGCCGGCAGAGTTCAAATACGAGCCTCTGTTCCTCTGGAATTCACTAATATGTATGAAAACGTGTTTTACAGTATTCTGGCTCCCAGGATGGGAATCGAGAAATGAAGACAAGCATTTCCCATGTAAAATGACACGAGTAATCGAGCTGTGCCGGCAGAATTCAAATCCGAGCCTCCGTTCCTCTGGAATTCACTAAAATGTATGGAAACGTGTTTTACAGTATTCTGGCTCTCAGGATCGCAATCGGGAAATGAAGACAAGTATTTCCTACGTAAAATGACACGAGTAATCGAACTGTGCCGGCAGAGTTCACATACGAGCCTCTGTTCCTCTGGTATTCACTAATATGTATGAAAACGTGTTTTACAGTATTTTGGCTCCCAGAATTGCTGTCGGGAAATGGGGACAAGTATTTCCTACGTGAAATGGCACGAGCAATCGAACTGTGCCGGCAGAATTCAAATCCGAGCATCCGTTCCTCTGGAATTCACTAATATGTATGAAAACGTGTTTTACAATATTCTGGCTCCCAGGATCGCAATCGGGAAATGAAGACAAGTATTTCCTACGTAAAATGACATGAGTAATCGAACTGTGCCGGCACAATTCAAATCCGAGCCTCCGTTCCTCTGAAATTCACAAATATGTATGAAAACGTGTTTTACACAATTTTGACTCCCAGGATCGCTATCGGGAAATGGGAACAAGCATTTCCTACGTAAAATGACACGAGTAATCGAACTGTGCCGGCAGAGTTCAAATACGAGCCTCTGTTCCTCTGGAATTCACTAATATGTATGAAAACGTGTTTTACAGTATTCTGGCTCCCAGGATGGGAATCGAGAAATGAAGACAAGCATTTCCCATGTAAAATGACACGAGTAATCGAGCTGTGCCGGCAGAATTCAAATCCGAGCCTCCGTTCCTCTGGAATTCACTAATATGTATGAAAACGTGTTTTACAGTATTCTGGCTCCCAGGATGGCAATCGAGAAATGAAGACAAGTATTTCCTACGTAAAATGGCACGAGTAATCGAACTGTGCCGGCAGAATTCAAATCCGAGCCGCCGTTCCTCTGAAATCCACTAAAATGTATGAAAACGTGTTTTACAGTATTCTGGCGCCCAGGATCGCAATCGGGATATGAAAAGAAGTATTTACTACGTAAAATGACACGAGTAATCGAACTGTGCCGGCAGAATTCAAATCCGAGCCTCTGTTACTCTGGAGTTCTCTAAAATGTATGAAAACGTGTTTTACAATATTCTGGCTCCCAGGATCGCAATCGGGAAATGAAGACAAGTATTTCCTACGTAAAATGACATGAGTAATCGAACTGTGCCGGCACAATTCAAATCCGAGCCTCCGTTCCTCTGAAATTCACAAATATGTATGAAAACGTGTTTTACACAATTTTGACTCCCAGGATCGCTATCGGGAAATGGGAACAAGCATTTCCTGCGTAAAATGACACGACTAATCGAATGCTGTCGGCAGAATTCAAATCCGAGCCTCCGTTCCTCTGGAATTCCCTAAAATGTTTGAAAACGTGTTTTACAGTATTCTGGCTCCCAGGATCGCAATCGGGAAATGAAAACAAGTATTTCCTACGTAAAATGACACGAGTAATCGAACTGTGCCGGCAGAGTTCAAATACGAGCCTCTGTTCCTCTGGAATTCACTAATATGTATGAAAACGTGTTTTACAGTATTCTGGCTCCCAGGATGGGAATCGAGAAATGAAGACAAGCATTTCCCATGTAAAATGACACGAGTAATCGAGCTGTGCCGGCAGAATTCAAATCCGAGCCTCCGTTCCTCTGGAATTCACTAATATGTATGAAAACGTGTTTTACAGTATTCTGGCTCCCAGGATGGCAATCGAGAAATGAAGACAAGTATTTCCTACGTAAAATGGCACGAGTAATCGAACTGTGCCGGCAGAATTCAAATCCGAGCCGCCGTTCCTCTGAAATCCACTAAAATGTATGAAAACGTGTTTTACAGTATTCTGGCGCCCAGGATCGCAATCGGGATATGAAAAGAAGTATTTACTACGTAAAATGACACGAGTAATCGAACTGTGCCGGCAGAATTCAAATCCGAGCCTCTGTTCCTCTGGAATTCACTAATATGTATGAAAACGTGTTTTACAGTATTCTAGCTCCCAGGATCGCTATCAGGAAATGGGAACAAGCATTTCCTGTGTAAAATGACACGAGTAATCGAATGCTGTCGGCAGAATTCAAATCCGAGCCTCTGTTACTCTGGAATTCACAAATATGCATGAAAACGTGTTTTACAGTATTCTGGCTCCCAGGATCGCTATCAGGAAATGGAAGCAAGCATTTCCTACGTAAAATGACACGAGTAATCGAACTGTGCCGGCAGAATTGAAATCCGAGCCTCCGTTCCTCTGGAATTCACTAAAATGTATGGAAACGTGTTTTACAGTATTCTGGCTCTCAGGATCGCAATCGGGAAATGAAGACAAGTATTTCCTACGTAAAATCACACGAGTAATCGAGCTGTGCCGGCAGAATTCAAATCCGAGCCTCCGTTCCTCTGGAATTCACTAATATGTATGAAAACGTGTTTTACAGTATTCTGGCTCCCAGGATGGCAATCGAGAAATGAAGACAAGTATTTCCTACGTAAAATGGCACGAGTAATCGAACTGTGCCGGCAGAATTCAAATCCGAGCCGCCGTTCCTCTGAAATCCACTAAAATGTATGAAAACGTGTTTTACAGTATTCTGGCGCCCAGGATCGCAATCGGGATATGAAAAGAAGTATTTACTACGTAAAATGACACGAGTAATCGAACTGTGCCGGCAGAATTCAAATCCGAGCCTCTGTTCCTCTGGAATTCACTAAAATGTATGAAAACGTGTTTTACAGTATTCTGGCTCCCAGGATCGCAATCGCGAAATGAAGACAAGTGTTTCCTACGTAAAATGGCACGAGTAATCGAACTATGCCGGCAGAATTCAAATCCGAGCCTCTGTTCCTCTGGAATTCACTAAAATGTATGAAAACGTGTTTTACAGTATTCTAGCTCCCAGGATCGCTATCAGGAAATGGGAACAAGCATTTCCTGTGTAAAATGACACGAGTAATCGAATGCTGTCGGCAGAATTCAAATCCGAGCCTCTGTTACTCTGGAATTCACAAATATGCATGAAAACGTGTTTTACAGTATTCTGGCTCCCAGGATCGCTATCAGGAAATGGAAGCAAGCATTTCCTACGTAAAATGACACGAGTAATCGAACTGTGCCGGCAGAATTGAAATCCGAGCCTCCGTTCCTCTGAAATCCACTAAAATGTATGGAAACGTGTTTTACAGTATTGTGGCTCTCAGGATCGCAATCGGGAAATGAAGACAAGTATTTCCTACGTAAAATGACACGAGTAATCGAACTGTGCCGGCACAATTCAAATCCGAGCCTCCGTTCCTCTGGAATTCACAAATATGTATGAAAACGTGTTTTACACAATTTTGGCTCCCAGGATCGCTATCGGGAAATGGGAACAAGCATTTCCTGCGTAAAATGACACGACTAATCGAATGCTGTCGGCAGAATTCAAATCCGAGCCTCCGTTCCTCTGGAATTCCCTAAAATGTATGAAAACGTGTTTTACAGTATTCTGGCTCCCAGGATCGCAATCGGGAAATGAAGACAAGTATTTCCTACGTAAAATGACACGAGTAATCGAACTGTGCCGACAGAGTTCAAATACGAGCCTCTGTTCCTCTGGTATTCACTAATATGTATGAAAACGTGTTTTACAGTATTTTGGCTCCCAGAATTGCTGTCGGGAAATGGGGACAAGCATTTCCTACGTAAAATGACACGAGTAATCGAACTGTGCCGGCAGAATTCAAATCGGAGCCTCCGTTCCTCTGGAATTCCCTAAAATGTATGAAAACGTCTTTTAGAGTATTCTGGCTCCCAGGATGGCAATCGAGAAATGAAGACAAGTATTTGCTACGTAAAATGGCACGAGCAATCGAACTGTGCCGGCAGAATTCAAATACGAGCCTCTGTTCCTCTGGTATTCACTAATATGTATGAAAACGTGTTTTACAGTATTTTGGCTCCCAGAATTGCTGTCGGGAAATGGGGACAAGTATTTCCTACGTGAAATGGCACGAGCAATCGAACTGTGCCGGCAGAATTCAAATCCGAGCATCCGTTCCTCTGGAATTCACTAATATGTATGAAAACGTGTTTTACAATATTCTGGCTCCCAGGATCGCAATCGGGAAATGAAGACAAGTATTTCCTACGTAAAATGACACGAGTAATCGAACTGTGCCGGCAGAGTTCAAATACGAGCCTCTGTTCCTCTGGTATTCACTAATATGTATGAAAACGTGTTTTACAGTATTTTGGCTCCCAGAATTGCTGTCGGGAAATGGGGACAAGCATTTCCTACGTAAAATGACACGAGTAATCGAACTGTGCCGGCAGAATTCCATTCCGAGCCTCCGTTCCTCTGGAATTCACTAATATGTATGAAAACGTGTTTTACAGTATTCTGGCTCTCAGGATCGCAATCGGGAAATGGAAACAAGCATTTCCCATGTAAAATGACACGAGTAATCGAGCTGTGCCGGCAGAATTCAAATCCGAGCATCCGTTCCTCTGGAATTCACTAAAATGTATGAAAACGTGTTTTACAGTATTCTAGCTCCCAGGATCGCTATCAGGAAATGGGAACAAGCATTTCCTGTGTAAAATGACACGAGTAATCGAACTGTGCCGGCAGAATTGAAATCCGAGCCTCCGTTCCTCTGGAATTCACTAAAATGTATGGAAACGTGTTTTACAGTATTCTGGCTCTCAGGATCGCAATCGGGAAATGAAGACAAGTATTTCCTACGTAAAATGGCACGAGCAATCGAACTGTGCCGGCAGAATTCAAATCCGAGCATCCGTTCCTCTGGAATTCCCTAAAATGTATGAAAACGTGTTTTACAGTATTCTGGCTCCCAGGATCGTTATCAAGAAATAGAAATAAGCATTTCCTACGTAAAATGACACGAGTAATCGAACTGTGCCAGCAGAATTCAAATCCGAGCCGCCGTTCCTCTGGAATTCACTAATATGTATGAAAACGTGTTTTACAGTATTCTGGCTCCCAGGATGGCAATCGAGAAATGAAGACAAGTATTTCCTACGTAAAATGGCACGAGTAATCGAACTGTGCCGGCAGGATTCAAATCCGAGCATCCGTTCCTCTGAAATCCACTAAAATGTATGAAAACGTGTTTTACAGTATTCTGGCTCTCAGGATCGCAATCGGGAAATGGAAACAAGCATTTCCCATGTAAAATGACACGAGTAATCGAACTGTGCCGGCAGAATTCAAATCCGAGCATCCGTTCCTCTGGAATTCCCTAAAATGTATGAAAACGTGTTTTACAGTATTTGGGCTCCCAGTATCGCTATCGGGAAATGGGAACAAGCATTTCCTGCGTAAATTGACACGAGTAATCGAACTGTGCCGGCAGAATTCAAATCGGAGCCTCCGTTCTTCTGGAAATCACAAATATGCATGAAAACGTGTTTTACAGTATTCTGGCTCCCAGGATGGCAATCGAGAAATGAAGACAAGTATTTCCTACGTAAAATGGCACGAGTAATCGAACTGTGCCGGCAGGATTCAAATCCGAGCATCCGTTCCTCTGAAATCCACTAAAATGTATGAAAACGTGTTTTACAGTATTCTGGCTCCCAGGATCGCTATCAGGAAATGGAAGCAAGCATTTCCTACGTAGAATGACACGAGTAATCGAACTGTGCCGGCAGAATTCAAATCCGAGCCTCCGTTCCTCTGGAATTCACTAATATGTATGAAAACGTGTTTTACAGTACTTTGGTTCCTAGGATCGCTATCAAGAAATAGAAACAAGCATTTCCTACGTAAAATGACACGAGTAATCGAACGCTGCCGGCAGAATTCAAATCCGAGCCGCCGTTCCTCTGAAATCCACTAAAATGTATGAAAACGTGTTTTACAGTATTCTGGCTCCCAGGATCGCAATCGGGATATGAAAAGAAGTATTTACTACGTAAAATGACACGAGTAATCGAACTGTGCCGGCAGAATTCAAATCCGAGCCTCTGTTCCTCTGGAATTCACTAAAATGTATGAAAACGTGTTTTACAGTATTCTGGCTCCCAGGATCGCAATCGCGAAATGAAGACAAGTGTTTCCTACGTAAAATGACACGAGTAATCGAACTGTGGCGGCAGAATTCAAATCCGAGCCTCCGTTCCTCTGGAATTCCCTAAAATGTATGAAAACGTGTTTTACAGTATTCTGGCTCCCAGGATCGCAATCGGGATATGAAAAGAAGTATTTACTACGTAAAATGACACGAGTAATCGAACTGTGCCGGCAGAATTCAAATCCGAGCCTCTGTTCCTCTGGAATTCACTAAAATGTATGAAAACGTGTTTTACAGTATTCTGGCTCCCAGGATCGCAATCGCGAAATGAAGACAAGTGTTTCCTACGTAAAATGACACGAGTAATCGAACTGTGGCGGCAGAATTCAAATCCGAGCCTCTGTTCCTCTGGAATTCACTAAAATGTATGAAAACGTGTTTTACAGTATTCTGGCTCCCAGGATCGCTATCAGGAAATGGGAACAAGCACTTCCTGTGTAAAATGACACGAGTAATCGAATGCTGTCGGCAGAATTCAAATCCGAGCCTCTGTTACTCTGGAATTCACAAATATGCATGAAAACGTGTTTTACAGTATTCTGGCTCCCAGGATCGCTATCAGGAAATGGAAGCAAGCATTTCCTACGTAAAATGACACGAGTAATCGAACTGTGCCGGCAGAATTGAAATCCGAGCCTCCGTTCCTCTGGAATTCACTAAAATGTATGGAAACGTGTTTTACGGTATTCTGGCTCTCGGGATCGCAATCGGGAAATGAAGACAAGTATTTCCTACGTAAAATGACACGAGTAATCGAACTGTGCCGGCAGAGTTCAAATACGAGCCTCTGTTCCTCTGGTATTCACTAATATGTATGAAAACGTGTTTTACAGTATTTTGGCTCCCAGAATTGCTGTCGGGAAATGGGGACAAGCATTTCCTACGTAAAATGACATGAGTAATCGAACTGTGCCGGCACAATTCAAATCCGAGCCTCCGTTCCTCTGAAATTCACAAATATGTATGAAAACGTGTTTTACACAATTTTGACTCCCAGGATCGCTATCGGGAAATGGGAACAAGCATTTCCTGCGTAAAATGACACGACTAATCGAATGCTGTCGGCAGAATTCAAATCCGAGCCTCCGTTCCTCTGGAATTCCCTAAAATGTTTGAAAACGTGTTTTACAGTATTCTGGCTCCCAGGATCGCAATCGGGAAATGGAAACAAGCATTTCCCATGTAAAATGACACGAGTAATCGAGCTGTGCCGGCAGAATTCAAATCCGAGCATCCGTTCCTCTGGAATTCACTAAAATGTATGAAAACGTGTTTTACAGTATTCTAGCTCCCAGGATCGCTATCAGGAAATGGGAACAAGCATTTCCTGTGTAAAATGACACGAGTAATCGAATGCTGTCGGCAGAATTCAAATCCGAGCCTCTGTTACTCTGGAATTCACAAATATGCATGAAAACGTGTTTTACAGTATTCTGGCTCCCAGGATCGCTATCAGGAAATGGAAGCAAGCATTTCCTACGTAAAATGACACGAGTAATCGAACTGTGCCGGCAGAATTGAAATCCGAGCCTCCGTTCCTCTGGAATTCACTAAAATGTATGGAAACGTGTTTTACAGTATTCTGGCTCTCAGGATCGCAATCGGGAAATGAAAACAAGTATTTCCTACGTAAAATGACACGAGTAATCGAACTGTGCCGGCAGAGTTCAAATACGAGCCTCTGTTCCTCTGGAATTCACTAATATGTATGAAAACGTGTTTTACAGTATTCTGGCTCCCAGGATGGGAATCGAGAAATGAAGACAAGCATTTCCCATGTAAAATGACACGAGTAATCGAGCTGTGCCGGCAGAATTCAAATCCGAGCCTCCGTTCCTCTGGAATTTACTAATATGTATGAAAACGTGTTTTACAGTATTCTGGCTCCCAGGATGGCAATCGAGAAATGAAGACAAGTATTTCCTACGTAAAATGGCACGAGTAATCGAACTGTGCCGGCAGAATTCAAATCCGAGCCGCCGTTCCTCTGAAATCCACTAAAATGTATGAAAACGTGTTTTACAGTATTCTGGCGCCCAGGATCGCAATCGGGATATGAAAAGAAGTATTTACTACGTAAAATGACACGAGTAATCGAACTGTGCCGGCAGAATTCAAATCCGAGCCTCTGTTCCTCTGGAATTCACTAAAATGTATGAAAACGTGTTTTACAGTATTCTGGCTCCCAGGATCGCAATCGCGAAATGAAGACAAGTGTTTCCTACGTAAAATGGCACGAGTAATCGAACTATGCCGGCAGAATTCAAATCCGAGCCTCCGTTCCTCTGGAATTCACTAAAATGTATGAAAACGTGTTTTACAGTATTCTAGCTCCCAGGATCGCTATCAGGAAATGGGAACAAGCACTTCCTGTGTAAAATGACACGAGTAATCGAATGCTGTCGGCAGAATTCAAATCCGAGCCTCTGTTACTCTGGAATTCACAAATATGCATGAAAACGTGTTTTACAGTATTCTGGCTCCCAGGATCGCTATCAGGAAATGGAAGCAAGCATTTCCTACGTAAAATGACACGAGTAATCGAACTGTGCCGGCAGAATTGAAATCCGAGCCTCCGTTCCTCTGAAATCCACTAAAATGTATGGAAACGTGTTTTACAGTATTCTGGCTCTCAGGATCGCAATCGGGAAATGAAGACAAGTATTTCCTACGTAAAATGACACGAGTAATCGAACTGTGCCGGCAGAGTTCAAATACGAGCCTCTGTTCCTCTGGAATTCACTAATATGTATGAAAACGTGTTTTACAGTATTCTGGCTCCCAGGATGGGAATCGAGAAATGAAGACAAGCATTTCCCATGTAAAATGACACGAGTAATCGAGCTGTGCCGGCAGAATTCAAATCCGAGCCTCCGTTCCTCTGGAATTCACTAAAATGTATGGAAACGTGTTTTACAGTATTCTGGCTCTCAGGATCGCAATCGGGAAATGAAGACAAGTATTTCCTACGTAAAATGACACGAGTAATCGAACTGTGCCGGCAGAGTTCACATACGAGCCTCTGTTCCTCTGGTATTCACTAATATGTATGAAAACGTGTTTTACAGTATTTTGGCTCCCAGAATTGCTGTCGGGAAATGGGGACAAGTATTTCCTACGTGAAATGGCACGAGCAATCGAACTGTGCCGGCAGAATTCAAATCCGAGCATCCGTTCCTCTGGAATTCACTAATATGTATGAAAACGTGTTTTACAATATTCTGGCTCCCAGGATCGCAATCGGGAAATGAAGACAAGTATTTCCTACGTAAAATGACATGAGTAATCGAACTGTGCCGGCACAATTCAAATCCGAGCCTCCGTTCCTCTGAAATTCACAAATATGTATGAAAACGTGTTTTACACAATTTTGACTCCCAGGATCGCTATCGGGAAATGGGAACAAGCATTTCCTACGTAAAATGACACGAGTAATCGAACTGTGCCGGCAGAGTTCAAATACGAGCCTCTGTTCCTCTGGAATTCACTAATATGTATGAAAACGTGTTTTACAGTATTCTGGCTCCCAGGATGGGAATCGAGAAATGAAGACAAGCATTTCCCATGTAAAATGACACGAGTAATCGAGCTGTGCCGGCAGAATTCAAATCCGAGCCTCCGTTCCTCTGGAATTCACTAATATGTATGAAAACGTGTTTTACAGTATTCTGGCTCCCAGGATGGCAATCGAGAAATGAAGACAAGTATTTCCTACGTAAAATGGCACGAGTAATCGAACTGTGCCGGCAGAATTCAAATCCGAGCCGCCGTTCCTCTGAAATCCACTAAAATGTATGAAAACGTGTTTTACAGTATTCTGGCGCCCAGGATCGCAATCGGGATATGAAAAGAAGTATTTACTACGTAAAATGACACGAGTAATCGAACTGTGCCGGCAGAATTCAAATCCGAGCCTCTGTTACTCTGGAGTTCTCTAAAATGTATGAAAACGTGTTTTACAATATTCTGGCTCCCAGGATCGCAATCGGGAAATGAAGACAAGTATTTCCTACGTAAAATGACATGAGTAATCGAACTGTGCCGGCACAATTCAAATCCGAGCCTCCGTTCCTCTGAAATTCACAAATATGTATGAAAACGTGTTTTACACAATTTTGGCTCCCAGGATCGCTATCGGGAAATGGGAACAAGCATTTCCTGCGTAAAATGACACGACTAATCGAATGCTGTCGGCAGAATTCAAATCCGAGCCTCCGTTCCTCTGGAATTCCCTAAAATGTTTGAAAACGTGTTTTACAGTATTCTGGCTCCCAGGATCGCAATCGGGAAATGAAGACAAGTATTTCCTACGTAAAATGACACGAGTAATCGAACTGTGCCGGCAGAGTTCAAATACGAGCCTCTGTTCCTCTGGAATTCACTAATATGTATGAAAACGTGTTTTACAGTATTCTGGCTCCCAGGATGGGAATCGAGAAATGAAGACAAGCATTTCCCGTGTAAAATGACACGAGTAATCGAGCTGTGCCGGCAGAATTCAAATCCGAGCCTCCGTTCCTCTGGAATTCACTAATATGTATGAAAACGTGTTTTACAGTATTCTGGCTCCCAGGATGGCAATCGAGAAATGAAGACAAGTATTTCCTACGTAAAATGGCACGAGTAATCGAACTGTGCCGGCAGAATTCAAATCCGAGCCGCCGTTCCTCTGAAATCCACTAAAATGTATGAAAACGTGTTTTACAGTATTCTGGCGCCCAGGATCGCAATCGGGATATGAAAAGAAGTATTTACTACGTAAAATGACACGAGTAATCGAACTGTGCCGGCAGAATTCAAATCCGAGCCTCTGTTCCTCTGGAATTCACTAATATGTATGAAAACGTGTTTTACAGTATTCTGGCTCCCAGGATCGCTATCAGGAAATGGGAACAAGCATTTCCTGTGTAAAATGACACGAGTAATCGAATGCTGTCGGCAGAATTCAAATCCGAGCCTCTGTTACTCTGGAATTCACAAATATGCATGAAAACGTGTTTTACAGTATTCTGGCTCCCAGGATCGCTATCAGGAAATGGAAGCAAGCATTTCCTACGTAAAATGACACGAGTAATCGAACTGTGCCGGCAGAATTGAAATCCGAGCCTCCGTTCCTCTGGAATTCACTAAAATGTATGGAAACGTGTTTTACAGTATTCTGGCTCTCAGGATCGCAATCGGGAAATGAAGACAAGTATTTCCTACGTAAAATCACACGAGTAATCGAGCTGTGCCGGCAGAATTCAAATCCGAGCCTCCGTTCCTCTGGAATTCACTAATATGTATGAAAACGTGTTTTACAGTATTCTGGCTCCCAGGATGGCAATCGAGAAATGAAGACAAGTATTTCCTACGTAAAATGGCACGAGTAATCGAACTGTGCCGGCAGAATTCAAATCCGAGCCGCCGTTCCTCTGAAATCCACTAAAATGTATGAAAACGTGTTTTACAGTATTCTGGCGCCCAGGATCGCAATCGGGATATGAAAAGAAGTATTTACTACGTAAAATGACACGAGTAATCGAACTGTGCCGGCAGAATTCAAATCCGAGCCTCTGTTCCTCTGGAATTCACTAAAATGTATGAAAACGTGTTTTACAGTATTCTGGCTCCCAGGATCGCAATCGCGAAATGAAGACAAGTGTTTCCTACGTAAAATGACACGAGTAATCGAACTGTGCCGGCAGAATTGAAATCCGAGCCTCCGTTCCTCTGAAATCCACTAAAATGTATGGAAACGTGTTTTACAGTATTCTGGCTCTCAGGATCGCAATCGGGAAATGAAGACAAGTATTTCCTACGTAAAATGACACGAGTAATCGAACTGTGCCGGCAGAGTTCAAATACGAGCCTCTGTTCCTCTGGAATTCACTAATATGTATGAAAACGTGTTTTACAGTATTCTGGCTCCCAGGATGGGAATCGAGAAATGAAGACAAGCATTTCCCATGTAAAATGACACGAGTAATCGAGCTGTGCCGGCAGAATTCAAATCCGAGCCTCCGTTCCTCTGGAATTCACTAAAATGTATGGAAACGTGTTTTACAGTATTCTGGCTCTCAGGATCGCAATCGGGAAATGAAGACAAGTATTTCCTACGTAAAATGACACGAGTAATCGAACTGTGCCGGCAGAGTTCACATACGAGCCTCTGTTCCTCTGGTATTCACTAATATGTATGAAAACGTGTTTTACAGTATTTTGGCTCCCAGAATTGCTGTCGGGAAATGGGGACAAGTATTTCCTACGTGAAATGGCACGAGCAATCGAACTGTGCCGGCAGAATTCAAATCCGAGCATCCGTTCCTCTGGAATTCACTAATATGTATGAAAACGTGTTTTACAATATTCTGGCTCCCAGGATCGCAATCGGGAAATGAAGACAAGTATTTCCTACGTAAAATGACATGAGTAATCGAACTGTGCCGGCAGAATTCAAATCCGAGCCGCCGTTCCTCTGAAATCCACTAATATGTATGAAAACGTGTTTTACAGTATTTTGGCTCCCAGAATTGCTGTCGGGAAATGGGGACAAGTATTTCCTACGTGAAATGGCACGAGCAATCGAACTGTGCCGGCAGAATTCAAATCCGAGCATCCGTTCCTCTGAAATTCACAAATATGTATGAAAACGTGTTTTACACAATTTTGACTCCCAGGATCGCTATCGGGAAATGGGAACAAGCATTTCCTGCGTAAAATGACACGACTAATCGAATGCTGTCGGCAGAATTCAAATCCGAGCCTCCGTTCCTCTGGAATTCCCTAAAATGTTTGAAAACGTGTTTTACAGTATTCTGGCTCCCAGGATCGCAATCGGGAAATGAAGACAGGTATTTCCTACGTAAAATGACACGAGTAATCGAACTGTGCCGGCAGAGTTCAAATACGAGCCTCTGTTCCTCTGGAATTCACTAATATGTATGAAAACGTGTTTTACAGTATTCTGGCTCCCAGGATGGGAATCGAGAAATGAAGACAAGCATTTCCCATGTAAAATGACACGAGTAATCGAGCTGTGCCGGCAGAATTCAAATCCGAGCCTCCGTTCCTCTGGAATTCACTAATATGTATGAAAACGTGTTTTACAGTATTCTGGCTCCCAGGATGGCAATCGAGAAATGAAGACAAGTATTTCCTACGTAAAATGGCACGAGTAATCGAACTGTGCCGGCAGAATTCAAATCCGAGCCGCCGTTCCTCTGAAATCCACTAAAATGTATGAAAACGTGTTTTACAGTATTCTGGCGCCCAGGATCGCAATCGGGATATGAAAAGAAGTATTTACTACGTAAAATGACACGAGTAATCGAACTGTGCCGGCAGAATTCAAATCCGAGCCTCTGTTCCTCTGGAATTCACTAATATGTATGAAAACGTGTTTTACAGTATTCTAGCTCCCAGGATCGCTATCAGGAAATGGGAACAAGCATTTCCTGTGTAAAATGACACGAGTAATCGAATGCTGTCGGCAGAATTCAAATCCGAGCCTCTGTTACTCTGGAATTCACAAATATGCATGAAAACGTGTTTTACAGTATTCTGGCTCCCAGGATCGCTATCAGGAAATGGAAGCAAGCATTTCCTACGTAAAATGACACGAGTAATCGAACTGTGCCGGCAGAATTGAAATCCGAGCCTCCGTTCCTCTGGAATTCACTAAAATGTATGGAAACGTGTTTTACAGTATTCTGGCTCTCAGGATCGCAATCGGGAAATGAAGACAAGTATTTCCTACGTAAAATGACACGAGTAATCGAGCTGTGCCGGCAGAATTCAAATCCGAGCCTCCGTTCCTCTGGAATTCACTAATATGTATGAAAACGTGTTTTACAGTATTCTGGCTCCCAGGATGGCAATCGAGAAATGAAGACAAGTATTTCCTACGTAAAATGGCACGAGTAATCGAACTGTGCCGGCAGAATTCAAATCCGAGCCGCCGTTCCTCTGAAATCCACTAAAATGTATGAAAACGTGTTTTACAGTATTCTGGCGCCCAGGATCGCAATCGGGATATGAAAAGAAGTATTTACTACGTAAAATGACACGAGTAATCGAACTGTGCCGGCAGAATTCAAATCCGAGCCTCCGTTCCTCTGGAATTCACTAAAATGTATGAAAACGTGTTTTACAGTATTCTGGCTCCCAGGATCGCAATCGCGAAATGAAGACAAGTGTTTCCTACGTAAAATGGCACGAGTAATCGAACTATGCCGGCAGAATTCAAATCCGAGCCTCTGTTCCTCTGGAATTCACTAAAATGTATGAAAACGTGTTTTACAGTATTCTAGCTCCCAGGATCGCTATCAGGAAATGGGAACAAGCATTTCCTGTGTAAAATGACACGAGTAATCGAATGCTGTCGGCAGAATTCAAATCCGAGCCTCTGTTACTCTGGAATTCACAAATATGCATGAAAACGTGTTTTACAGTATTCTGGCTCCCAGGATCGCTATCAGGAAATGGAAGCAAGCATTTCCTACGTAAAATGACACGAGTAATCGAACTGTGCCGGCAGAATTGAAATCCGAGCCTCCGTTCCTCTGAAATCCACTAAAATGTATGGAAACGTGTTTTACAGTATTGTGGCTCTCAGGATCGCAATCGGGAAATGAAGACAAGTATTTCCTACGTAAAATGACACGAGTAATCGAACTGTGCCGGCAGAGTTCACATACGAGCCTCTGTTCCTCTGGTATTCACTAATATGTATGAAAACGTGTTTTACAGTATTTTGGCTCCCAGAATTGCTGTCGGGAAATGGGGACAAGTATTTCCTACGTGAAATGGCACGAGCAATCGAACTGTGCCGGCAGAATTCAAATCCGAGCATCCGTTCCTCTGGAATTCACTAATATGTATGAAAACGTGTTTTACAATATTCTGGCTCCCAGGATCGCAATCGGGAAATGAAGACAAGTATTTCCTACGTAAAATGACATGAGTAATCGAACTGTGCCGGCACAATTCAAATCCGAGCCTCCGTTCCTCTGAAATTCACAAATATGTATGAAAACGTGTTTTACACAATTTTGACTCCCAGGATCGCTATCGGGAAATGGGAACAAGCATTTCCTGCGTAAAATGACACGACTAATCGAATGCTGTCGGCAGAATTCAAATCCGAGCCTCCGTTCCTCTGGAATTCCCTAAAATGTTTGAAAACGTGTTTTACAGTATTCTGGCTCCCAGGATCGTTATCAAGAAATAGATATAAGCATTTCCTACGTAAAATGACACGAGTAATCGAACTGTGCCGGCAGAGTTCAAATACGAGCCTCTGTTCCTCTGGAATTCACTAATATGTATGAAAACGTGTTTTACAGTATTCTGGCTCCCAGGATGGGAATCGAGAAATGAAGACAAGCATTTCCCATGTAAAATGACACGAGTAATCGAGCTGTGCCGGCAGAATTCAAATCCGAGCCTCCGTTCCTCTGGAATTCACTAATATGTATGAAAACGTGTTTTACAGTATTCTGGCTCCCAGGATGGCAATCGAGAAATGAAGACAAGTATTTCCTACGTAAAATGGCACGAGTAATCGAACTGTGCCGGCAGAATTCAAATCCGAGCCGCCGTTCCTCTGAAATCCACTAAAATGTATGAAAACGTGTTTTACAGTATTCTGGCGCCCAGGATCGCAATCGGGATATGAAAAGAAGTATTTACTACGTAAAATGACACGAGTAATCGAGCTGTGCCGGCAGAATTCAAATCCGAGCCTCCGTTCCTCTGGAATTCACTAATATGTATGAAAACGTGTTTTACAGTATTCTGGCTCCCAGGATGGCAATCGAGAAATGAAGACAAGTATTTCCTACGTAAAATGGCACGAGTAATCGAACTGTGCCGGCAGAATTCAAATCCGAGCCGCCGTTCCTCTGAAATCCACTAAAATGTATGAAAACGTGTTTTACAGTATTCTGGCGCCCAGGATCGCAATCGGGATATGAAAAGAAGTATTTACTACGTAAAATGACACGAGTAATCGAACTGTGCCGGCAGAATTCAAATCCGAGCCTCTGTTCCTCTGGAATTCACTAATATGAATGAAAACGTGTTTTACAGTATTCTAGCTCCCAGGATCGCTATCAGGAAATGGGAACAAGCATTTCCTGTGTAAAATGACACGAGTAATCGAATGCTGTCGGCAGAATTCAAATCCGAGCCTCTGTTACTCTGGAATTCACAAATATGCATGAAAACGTGTTTTACAGTATTCTGGCTCCCAGGATCGCTATCAGGAAATGGAAGCAAGCATTTCCTACGTAAAATGACACGAGTAATCGAACTGTGCCGGCAGAATTGAAATCCGAGCCTCCGTTCCTCTGGAATTCACTAAAATGTATGGAAACGTGTTTTACAGTATTCTGGCTCTCAGGATCGCAATCGGGAAATGAAGACAAGTATTTCCTACGTAAAATCACACGAGTAATCGAACTGTGCCGGCAGAGTTCACATACGAGCCTCTGTTCCTCTGGTATTCACTAATATGTATGAAAACGTGTTTTACAGTATTTTGGCTCCCAGAATTGCTGTCGGGAAATGGGGACAAGTATTTCCTACGTGAAATGGCACGAGCAATCGAACTGTGCCGGCAGAATTCAAATCCGCGCATCCGTTCCTCTGGAATTCACTAATATGTATGAAAACGTGTTTTACAATATTCTGGCTCCCAGGATCGCAATCGGGAAATGAAGACAAGTATTTCCTACGTAAAATGACATGAGTAATCGAACTGTGCCGGCACAATTCAAATCCGAGCCTCCGTTCCTCTGAAATTCACAAATATGTATGAAAACGTGTTTTACACAATTTTGACTCCCAGGATCGCTATCGGGAAATGGGAACAAGCATTTCCTGCGTAAAATGACACGACTAATCGAATGCTGTCGGCAGAATTCAAATCCGAGCCTCCGTTCCTCTGGAATTCACTAATATGTATGAAAACGTGTTTTACAGTATTCTGGCTCTCAGGATCGCAATCGGGAAATGGAAACAAGCATTTCCCATGTAAAATGACACGAGTAATCGAGCTGTGCCGGCAGAATTCAAATCCGAGCATCCGTTCCTCTGGAATTCACTAATATGTATGAAAACGTGTTTTACAGTATTTGGGCTCCCAGTATCGCTATCGGGAGGACCTGAGGGGTCTGGAAGACATAACCGAAAGGTTAATTACCCGCCTCTCAGGTACCAAGCATCTGTGTGGCCACCCCAGGAGTTTTAGTCGGTAGGAGTCCGACATATCCCCATATCCTGTGTGGTATGGGGAATCCATGAGGATTTCTCCTGGGATATCGAAAAAAAAAAAAAAAAAAAAAAAGTATCGCTATCGGGAAATGGGAACAAGCATTTCCTGCGTAAATTGACACGAGTAATCGAACTGTGCCGGCAGAATTCAAATCCGAGTCTCCGTTCTTCTGGAAATCACAAATATGCATGAAAACGTGTTTTACAGTATTCTGGCTCCCAGGATCGCTATCAGGAAATGGAAGCAAGCATTTCCTACGTAGAATGACACGAGTAATCGAACTGTGCCGGCAGAATTCAAATCCGAGCCTCCGTTCCTCTGGAATTCACTAATATGTATGAAAACGTGTTTTACAGTACTTTGGTTCCCAGGATCGCTATCAAGAAATAGAAACAAGCATTTCCTGCGTAAAATGACACGAGTAATCGAACTGTGCCGGCAGAATTCAAATCCGAGCCTCCGTTCCTCTGGAATTCCCTAAAATGTATGAAAACGTGTTTTACAGTATTCTGGCTCCCAGGATCGTTATCAAGAAATAGAAATAAGCATTTCCTACGTAAAATGACACGAGTAATCGAACTGTGCCAGCAGAATTCAAATCCGAGCCTCCGTTCCTCTGGAATTCACTAATATGTATGAAAACGTGTTTTACAGTACTTTGGTTCCCAGGATCGCTATCAAGAAATAGAAACAAGCATTTCCTGCGTAAAATGACACGAGTAATCGAACTGTGCCGGCAGAATTCAAATCCGAGCCTCCGTTCCTCTGGAATTCCCTAAAATGTATGAAAACGTGTTTTACAGTATTCTGGTTCCCAGGATCGCTATCAAGAAATAGAAACAAGCATTTCCTACGTAAAATGACACGAGTAATCGAACGCTGCCGGCAGAATTCAAATCCGAGCCGCCGTTCCTCTGAAATCCACTAAAATGTATGAAAACGTGTTTTACAGTATTCTGGCTCCCAGGATCGCAATCGGGATATGAAAAGAAGTATTTACTACGTAAAATGACACGAGTAATCGAACTGTGCCGGCAGAATTCAAATCCGAGCCTCTGTTCCTCTGGAATTCACTAAAATGTATGAAAACGTGTTTTACAGTATTCTAGCTCCCAGGATCGCTATCAGGAAATGGGAACAAGCATTTCCTGTGTAAAATGACACGAGTAATCGAATGCTGTCGGCAGAATTCAAATCCGAGCCTCTGTTACTCTGGAATTCACAAATATGCATGAAAACGTGTTTTACAGTATTCTGGCTCCCAGGATCGCTATCAGGAAATGGAAGCAAGCATTTCCTACGTAAAATGACACGAGTAATCGAACTGTGCCGGCAGAATTGAAATCCGAGCCTCCGTTCCTCTGGAATTCACTAAAATGTATGGAAACGTGTTTTACAGTATTCTGGCTCTCAGGATCGCAATCGGGAAACGAAGACAAGTATTTCCTACGTAAAATGACACGAGTAATCGAACTGTGCCGGCAGAGTTCAAATACGAGTCTCTGTTCCTCTGGTATTCACTAATATGTATGAAAACGTGTTTTACAGTATTTTGGCTCCCAGAATTGCTGTCGGGAAATGGGGACAAGCATTTCCTACGTAAAATGACACGAGTAATCGAACTGTACCGGCAGAATTCAAATCCGAGCATCCGTTCCTCTGGAATTCACTAATATGTATGAAAACGTTTTTTACAGTATTCTGGCTCCCAGGATGGCAATCGAGAAATGAAGACAAGTATTTCCTACGTAAAATGGCACGAGCAATCGAACTGTGCCGGCAGAATTCAAATACGAGCCTATGTTCCTCTGGTATTCACTAATATGCATGAAAACGTGTTTTACAGTATTTTGGCTCCCAGAATTGCTGTCGGGAAATGGGGACAAGTATTTCCTACGTAAAATGGCACGAGCAATCGAACTGTGCCGGCAGAATTCAAATCCGAGCATCCGTTCCTCTGGAATTCCCTAAAATGTATGAAAACGTGTTTTACAGTATTCTGGCTCCCAGGATCGTTATCAAGCAATAGATATAAGCATTTCCTACGTAAAATGACACGAGTAATCGAACTGTGCCTGCAGAATTCAAATCCGAGCCTCCGTTCCTCTGGAATTCACTAATATGTATGAAAACGTGTTTTACAGTATTCTGGCTCCCAGGATGGCAATCGAGAAATGAAGACAAGTATTTCCTACGTAAAATGGCACGAGTAATCGAACTGTGCCGGCAGGATTCAAATCCGAGCATCCGTTCCTCTGAAATCCACTAAAATGTATGAAAACGTGTTTTACAGTATTCTGGCTCCCAGGATCGCAATCGGGAAATGGAAACAAGCATTTCCCATGTAAAATGACACGAGTAATCGAACTATGCCGGCAGAATTCAAATCCGAGCATCCGTTCCTCTGGAATTCCCTAAAATGTATGAAAACGTATTTTACAGTATTCTGGCTCCCAGGATCGCAATCGGGAAATGAAGACAAGTATTTCCTACGTAAAATGACACGAGTAATCGAACTGTGCCGGCACAATTCAAATCCGAGCCTCCGTTCCTCTGGAATTCACAAATATGTATGAAAACGTGTTTTACAATATTCTGGCTCCCAGGATCGCAATCGGGAAATGAAGACAAGCATTTCCCATGTAAAATGACACGAGTAATCGAGCTGTGCCGGCAGAATTCAAATCCGAGCCTCCGTTCCTCTGGAATTCACTAATATGTATGAAAACGTGTTTTACAGTATTCTGGCTCCCAGGATGGCAATCGAGAAATGAAGACAAGTATTTCCTACGTAAAATGGCACGAGTAATCGAACTGTGCCGGCAGAATTCAAATCCGAGCATCCGTTCCTCTGGAATTCACTAATATGTATGAAAACGTGTTTTACAGTATTCTGGCTCTCAGGATCGCAATCGGGAAATGGAAACAAGCATTTCCCATGTAAAATGACTCGAGTAATCGAGCTGTGCCGGCAGAATTCAAATCCGAGCATCCGTTCCTCTGGAATTCACTAAAATGTATGAAAACGTGTTTTACAGTATTCTGGCTCCCAGGATCGCTATCAGGAAATGGGAACAACCATTTCCTGTGTAAAATGACACGAGTAATCGAATGCTGTCGGCAGAATTCAAATCCGAGCCTCTGTTACTCTGGAATTCACAAATATGCATGAAAACGTGTTTTACAGTATTCTGGCTCCCAGGATCGCTATCAGGAAATGGAAGCAAGCATTTCCTACGTAAAATGACACGAGTAATCGAACTGTGCCGGCAGAATTGAAATCCGAGCCTCCGTTCCTCTGGAATTCACTAAAATGTATGGAAACGTGTTTTACAATATTCTGGCTACCAGGATCGCAATCGGAAAATGAAGACAAGCATTTCCCAAGTAAAATGACACGAGTAATCGAACTATGCCGGCAGAATTCAAATCCGAGCATCCGTTCCTCTGGAATTCCCTAAAATGTATGAAAACGTGTTTTACAGTATTCTGGCTCCCAGGATCGCAATCGGGAAATGAAGACAAGTATTTCCTACGTAAAATGACACGAGTAATCGAATGCTGTCGGCAGAATTCAAATCCGAGCCTCTGTTACTCTGGAATTCACAAATATGCATGAAAACGTGTTTTACAGTATTTTGGCTCCCAGGATAGCAATCGAGAAATGAAGACAAGTATTTCCTACGTAAAATGGCACGAGTAATCGAACTGTGCCGGCAGAATTCAAATCGGAGCATCCGTTCCTCTGGAATTCACTAATATGTATGAAAACGTGTTTTACAGTACTTTGGTTCCCAGGATCGCTATCAAGAAATAGAAACAAGCATTTCCTACGTAAAATGACACGAGTAATCGAACGCTGCCGGCAGAATTCAAATCCGAGCCGCCGTTCCTCTGAAATCCACTAAAATGTATGAAAACGTGTTTTACAGTATTCTGGCTCCCAGGATCGCAATCGGGATATGAAAAGAAGTATTTACTACGTAAAATGACACGAGTAATCGAACTGTGCCGGCAGAATTCAAATCCGAGCCTCTGTTCCTCTGGAATTCACTAAAATGTATGAAAACGTGTTTTACAGTATTCTAGCTCCCAGGATCGCTATCAGGAAATGGGAACAAGCATTTCCTGTGTAAAATGACACGAGTAATCGAATGCTGTCGGCAGAATTCAAATCCGAGTCTCCGTTCTTCTGGAAATCACAAATATGCATGAAAACGTGTTTTACAGTATTCTGGCTCCCAGGATCGCTATCAGGAAATGGAAGCAAGCATTTCCTACGTAAAATGACACGAGTAATCGAACTGTGCCGGCTGAATTGAAATCCGAGCCTCCGTTCCTCTGGAATTCACTAATATGTATGAAAACGTGTTTTACAATATTCTGGCTCCCAGGATCGCAATCGGGAAATGAAGACAAGCATTTCCCATGTAAAATGACACGAGTAATCGAGCTGTGCCGGCAGAATTCAAATCCGAGACTCCGTTCCTCTGGAATTCACTAATATGTATGAAAACGTGTTTTACAGTATTCTGGCTCCCAGGATGGCAATCGAGAAATGAAGACAAGTATTTCCTACGTAAAATGGCACGAGTAATCGAACTGCGCCGGCAGAATTCAAATCCGAGCATCCGTTCCTCTGGAATTCACTAATATGTATGAAAACGTGTTTTACAGTATTCTGGCTCTCAGGATCGCAATCGGGAAATGGAAACAAGCATTTCCCATGTAAAATGACTCGAGTAATCGAGCTGTGCCGGCAGAATTCAAATCCGAGCATCCGTTCCTCTGGAATTCACTAAAATGTATGAAAACGTGTTTTACAGTATTCTGGCTCCCAGGATCGCAATCGGGAAATGAAGACAAGTATTTCCTACGTAAAATGACACGAGTAATCGAATGCTGTCGGCAGAATTCAAATCCGAGCCTCTGTTACTCTGGAATTCACAAATATGCATGAAAACGTGTTTTACAGTATTCTGGCTCCCAGGATCGCTATCAGGAAATGGAAGCAAGCATTTCCTACGTAAAATGACACGAGTAATCGAACTGTGCCGGCAGAATTGAAATCCGAGCCTCCGTTCCTCTGGAATTCACTAAAATGTATGGAAACGTGTTTTACAGTATTCTGGCTCTCAGGATCGCAATCGGGAAATGAAGACAAGTATTTCCTACGTAAAATGACACGAGTAATCGAACTGTGCCGGCAGAGTTCAAATACGAGCCTCTGTTCCTCTGGTATTCACTAATATGTATGAAAACGTGTTTTACAGTATTTTGGCTCCCAGAATTGCTGTCGGGAAATGGGGACAAGTATTTCCTACGTAAAATGGCACGAGCAATCGAACTGTGCCGGCAGAATTCAAATACGAGCCTCTGTTCCTCTGGTATTCACTAATATGTATGAAAACGTGTTTTACAGTATTTTGGCTCCCAGAATTGCTGTCGGGAAATGGGGACAAGTATTTCCTACGTAAAATGGCACGAGCAATCGAACTGTGCCGGCAGAATTCAAATCCGAGCATCCGTTCCTCTGGAATTCCCTAAAATGTATGAAAACGTGTTTTACAGTATTCTGGCTCCCAGGATCGTTATCAAGAAATAGATATAAGCATTTCCTACGTAAAATGACACGAGTAATCGAACTGTGCCAGCAGAATTCAAATCCGAGCCTCCGTTCCTCTGGAATTCACTAATATGTATGAAAACGTGTTTTACAGTATTCTGGCTCCCAGGATGGCAATCGAGAAATGAAGACAAGTATTTCCTACGTAAAATGGCACGAGTAATCGAACTGTGCCGGCAGGATTCAAATCCGAGCATCCGTTCCTCTGAAATCCACTAAAATGTATGAAAACGTGTTTTACAGTATTCTGGCTCCCAGGATGGGAATCGAGAAATGAAGACAAGTACTTCCTACGTAAAATGGCACGAGCAATCGAACTGTGCAGGCAGAATTCAAACCCGAGCATCCGTTCTTCCGAAATTCACTAATATGTATGAAAACGTGTTTTACAATATTCTGGCTACCAGGATCGCAATCGGAAAATGAAGACAAGCATTTCCCAAGTAAAACGACACGAGTAATCGAACTATGCCGGCAGAATTCAAATCCGAGCATCCGTTCCTCTGGAATTCCCTAAAATGTATGAAAACGTGTTTTACAGTATTCTGGCTCCCAAGATCGCAATCGGGAAATGAAGACAAGTATTTCCTACGTAAAATGGCACGAGTAATCGAACTGTGACGGCAGAATTCAAATCCGAGCATCCGTTCCTCTGGAATTCACTAAAATGTATGAAAACGTGTTTTACAGTATTCTGGCTCCCAGGATGGGAATCGAGAAATGAAGACAAGTACTTCCTACGTAAAATGGCACGAGCAATCGAGCTGTGCCGGCAGAATTCAAATCCGAGCCTCCGTTCCTCTGGAATTCACTAATATGTATGAAAACGTGTTTTACAGTATTCTGGCTCTCAGGATCGCAATCGGGAAATGGAAACAAGCATTTCCCATGTAAAATGACTCGAGTAATCGAGCTGTGCCGGCAGAATTCAAATCCGAGCATCCGTTCCTCTGGAATTCACTAAAATGTATGAAAACGTGTTTTACAGTATTCTAGCTCCCAGGATCGCTATCAGGAAATGGGAACAACCATTTCCTGTGTAAAATGACACGAGTAATCGAATGCTGTCGGCAGAATTCAAATCCGAGCCTCTGTTACTCTGGAATTCACAAATATGCATGAAAACGTGTTTTACAGTATTCTGGCTCCCAGGATCGCTATCAGGAAATGGAAGCAAGCATTTCCTACGTAAAATGACACGAGTAATCGAACTGTGCCGGCAGAATTGAAATCCGAGCCTCCGTTCCTCTGGAATTCACTAAAATGTATGGAAACGTGTTTTACAGTATTCTGGCTCTCAGGATCGCAATCGGGAAATGAAGACAAGTATTTCCTACGTAAAATGACACGAGTAATCGAACTGTGCCGGCAGAGTTCAAATACGAGCCTCTGTTGCTCTGGAATTCACTAATATGTATGAAAACGTGTTTTACAGTATTCTGGCTCCCAGGATGGCAATCGAGAAATGAAGACAAGTACTTCCTACGTAAAATGGCACGAGCAATCGAACTGTGCCGACAGAATTTAAATCGGAGCCGCCGTTCTTCCGAAATTCACTAATATGTATGAAAACGTGTTTTACAATATTCTGGCTACCAGGATCGCAATCGGAAAATGAAGACAAGCATTTCCCAAGTAAAATGACACGAGTAATCGAACTATGCCGGCAGAATTCAAATCCGAGCATCCGTTCCTCTGGAATTCCCTAAAATGTATGAAAACGTGTTTTACAGTATTCTGGCTCCCAGGATCGCAATCGGGAAATGAAGACAAGTATTTCCTACGTAAAATGACACGAGTAATCGAACTGTGCCGGCACAATTCAAATCCGAGCCTCCGTTCCTCTGGAATTCACAAATATGTATGAAAACGTGTTTTACACAATTTTGGCTCCCAGGATCGCTATCGGGAAATGGGAACAAGCATTTCCTGCGTAAAATGACACGACTAATCGAATGCTGTCGGCAGAATTCAAATCCGAGCCTCCGTTCCTCTGGAATTCCCTAAAATGTATGAAAACGTGTTTTACAGTATTCTGGCTCTCAGGATCGCAATCGGGAAATGGAAACAAGCATTTCCCATGTAAAATGACACGAGTAATCGAGCTGTGCCGGCAGAATTCAAATCCGAGCCTCCGTTCCTCTGGAATTCACTAATATGTATGAAAACGTGTTTTACAGTATTCTGGCTCCCAGAATTGCTGTCGGGAAATGGGGACAAGCATTTCCTACGTAAAATGACACGAGTAATCGAACTGTGCCGGCACAATTCAAATCCGAGCCTCCGTTCCTCTGGAATTCACAAATATGTATGAAAACGTGTTTTACACAATTTTGGCTCCCAGGATCGCTATCGGGAAATGGGAACAAGCATTTCCTGCGTAAAATGACACGACTAATCGAACTGTGCCGGCAGAATTGAAATCCGAGCCTCCGTTCCTCTGGAATTCACTAAAATGTATGGAAACGTGTTTTACAGTATTCTGGCTCTCAGGATCGCAATCGGGAAATGAAGACAAGTATTTCCTACGTAAAATGACACGAGTAATCGAACTGTGCCGGCAGAGTTCAAATACGAGCCTCTGTTGCTCTGGAATTCACTAATATGTATGAAAACGTGTTTTACAGTATTCTGGCTCCCAGGATGGCAATCGAGAAATGAAGACAAGTACTTCCTACGTAAAATGGCACGAGCAATCGAACTGTGCCGACAGAATTTAAATCGGAGCCGCCGTTCTTCCGAAATTCACTAATATGTATGAAAACGTGTTTTACAATATTCTGGCTACCAGGATCGTAATCGGAAAATGAAGACAAGCATTTCCCAAGTAAAATGACACGAGTAATCGAACTATGCCGGCAGAATTCAAATCCGAGCATCCGTTCCTCTGGAATTCCCTAAAATGTATGAAAACGTGTTTTACAGTATTCTGGCTCCCAGGATCGCAATCGGGAAATGAAGACAAGTATTTCCTACGTAAAATGACACGAGTAATCGAACTGTGCCGGCACAATTCAAATCCGAGCCTCCGTTCCTCTGGAATTCACAAATATGTATGAAAACGTGTTTTACACAATTTTGGCTCCCAGGATCGCTATCGGGAAATGGGAACAAGCATTTCCTGCGTAAAATGACACGACTAATCGAATGCTGTCGGCAGAATTCAAATCCGAGCCTCCGTTCCTCTGGAATTCCCTAAAATGTATGAAAACGTGTTTTACAGTATTCTGGCTCTCAGGATCGCAATCGGGAAATGGAAACAAGCATTTCCCATGTAAAATGACACGAGGAATCGAGCTGTGCCGGCAGAATTCAAATCCGAGCCTCCGTTCCTCTGGAATTCACTAATATGTATGAAAACGTGTTTTACAGTATTCTGGCTCCCAGAATTGCTGTCGGGAAATGGGGACAAGCATTTCCTACGTAAAATGACACGAGTAATCGAACTGTGCCGGCAGAATTCAAATCGGAGCCTCCGTTCCTCTGGAATTCCCTAAAATGTATGAAAACGTCTTTTAGAGTATTCTGGCTCCCAGAATTGCTGTCGGGAAATGGGGACAAGTATTTCCTACGTAAAATGGCACGAGCAATCGAACTGTGCCGGCAGAATTCAAATCCGAGCATCCGTTCCTCTGGAATTCCCTAAAATGTATGAAAACGTGTTTTACAGTATTCTGGCTCCCAGGATCGTTATCAAGAAATAGAAATAAGCATTTCCTACGTAAAATGACACGAGTAATCGAACTGTGCCAGCAGAATTCAAATCCGAGCCGCCGTTCCTCTGGAATTCACTAATATGTATGAAAACGTGTTTTACAGTATTCTGGCTCCCAGGATGGCAATCGAGAAATGAAGACAAGTATTTCCTACGTAAAATGGCACGAGTAATCGAACTGTGCCGGCAGGATTCAAATCCGAGCATCCGTTCCTCTGGAATTCACTAATATGTATGAAAACGTGTTTTACAGTATTCTGGCTCCCAGGATCGCAATCGGGAAATGGAAACAAGCATTTCCCATGTAAAATGACACGAGTAATCGAACTGTGCCGGCAGAATTCAAATCCGAGCATCCGTTCCTCTGGAATTCACTAATATGTATGAAAACGTGTTTTACAATATTCTGGCTACCAGGATCGCAATCGGAAAATGAAGACAAGCATTTCCCAAGTAAAATGACACGAGTAATCGAACTGTGCCGGCAGAGTTCAAATACGAGCCTCTGTTCCTCTGGAATTCACTAATATGTATGAAAACGTGTTTTACAGTATTCTGGCTCCCAGGATGGGAATCGAGAAATGAAGACAAGTACTTCCTACGTAAAATGGCACGAGCAATCGAACTGTGCCGGCAGAATTCAAACCCGAGCATCCGTTCTTCCGAAATTCACTAATATGTATGAAAACGTGTTTTACAATATTCTGGCTACCAGGATCGCAATCGGAAAATGAAGACAAGCATTTCCCAAGTAAAACGACACGAGTAATCGAACTGTGCCGGCAGAGTTCAAATACGAGCCTCTGTTCCTCTGGTATTCACTAATATGTATGAAAACGTGTTTTACAGTATTTTGGCTCCCAGAATTGCTGTCGGGAAATGGGGACAAGCATTTCCTACGTAAAATGACACGAGTAATCGAACTGTACCGGCAGAATTCAAATCCGAGCATCCGTTCCTCTGGAATTCACTAATATGTATGAAAACGTTTTTTACAGTATTCTGGCTCCCAGGATGGCAATCGAGAAATGAAGACAAGTATTTCCTACGTAAAATGGCACGAGCAATCGAACTGTGCCGGCAGAATTCAGATCCGAGCATCCGTTCCTCTGGAATTCCCTAAAATGTATGAAAACGTGTTTTACAGTATTCTGGCTCCCAGGATCGTTATCAAGAAATAGATATAAGCATTTCCTACGTAAAATGACACGAGTAATCGAACTGTGCCAGCAGAATTCAAATCCGAGCCTCCGTTCCTCTGGAATTCACTAATATGTATGAAAACGTGTTTTACAGTATTCTGGCTCCCAGGATGGCAATCGAGAAATGAAGACAAGTATTTCCTACGTAAAATGGCACGAGTAATCGAACTGTGCCGGCAGGATTCAAATCCGAGCATCCGTTCCTCTGAAATCCACTAAAATGTATGAAAACGTGTTTTACAGTATTCTGGCTCCCAGGATCGCAATCGGGAAATGGAAACAAGCATTTCCCATGTAAAATGACACGAGTAATCGAACTGTGCCGGCAGAATTCAAATCCGAGCATCCGTTCCTCTGGAATTCACTAATATGTATGAAAACGTGTTTTACAGTATTCTGGCTCCCAGGATGGCAATCGAGAAATGAAGACAAGTATTTCCTACGTAAAATGGCACGAGTAATCGAACTGTGCCGGCAGAATTCAAATCCGAGCATCCGTTCCTCTGGAATTCACTAATATGTATGAAAACGTGTTTAACAGTATTCTGGCTCTCAGGATCGCAATCGGGAAATGGAAACAAGCATTTCCCATGTAAAATGACTCGAGTAATCGAGCTGTGCCGGCAGAATTCAAATCCGAGCATCCGTTCCTCTGGAATTCACTAAAATGTATGAAAACGTGTTTTACAGTATTCTAGCTCCCAGGATCGCTATCAGGAAATGGGAACAACCATTTCCTGTGTAAAATGACACGAGTAATCGAATGCTGTCGGCAGAATTCAAATCCGAGCCTCTGTTACTCTGGAATTCACAAATATGCATGAAAACGTGTTTTACAGTATTCTGGCTCCCAGGATCGCTATCAGGAAATGGAAGCAAGCATTTCCTACGTAAAATGACACGAGTAATCGAACTGTGCCGGCAGAATTGAAATCCGAGCCTCCGTTCCTCTGGAATTCACTAAAATGTATGGAAACGTGTTTTACAGTATTCTGGCTCTCAGGATCGCAATCGGGAAATGAAGACAAGTATTTCCTACGTAAAATGACACGAGTAATCGAACTGTGCCGGCAGAGTTCAAATACGAGCCTCTGTTGCTCTGGAATTCACTAATATGTATGAAAACGTGTTTTACAGTATTCTGGCTCCCAGGATCGCAATCGGGAAATGGAAACAAGCATTTCCCATGTAAAATGACACGAGTAATCGAACTGTGCCGGCAGAATTCAAATCCGAGCATCCGTTCCTCTGGAATTCACTAATATGTATGAAAACGTGTTTTACAATATTCTGGCTACCAGGATCGCAATCGGAAAATGAAGACAAGCATTTCCCAAGTAAAATGACACGAGTAATCGAACTGTGCCGGCAGAGTTCAAATACGAGCCTCTGTTCCTCTGGAATTCACTAATATGTATGAAAACGTGTTTTACAATATTCTGGCTACCAGGATCGCAATCGGAAAATGAAGACAAGCATTTCCCAAGTAAAATGACACGAGTAATCGAACTGTGCCGGCAGAGTTCAAATACGAGCCTCTGTTCCTCTGGAATTCACTAATATGTATGAAAACGTGTTTTACAGTATTCTGGCTCCCAGGATGGGAATCGAGAAATGAAGACAAGTACTTCCTACGTAAAATGGCACGAGCAATCGAACTGTGCCGACAGAATTTAAATCGGAGCCGCCGTTCTTCCGAAATTCACTAATATGTATGAAAACGTGTTTTACAATATTCTGGCTACCAGGATCGCAATCGGAAAATGAAGACAAGCATTTCCCAAGTAAAATGACACGAGTAATCGAACTATGCCGGCAGAATTCAAATCCGAGCATCCGTTCCTCTGGAATTCCCTAAAATGTATGAAAACGTGTTTTACAGTATTCTGGCTCTCAGGATCGCAATCGGGAAATGGAAACAAGCATTTCCCATGTAAAATGACACGAGTAATCGAGCTGTGCCGGCAGAATTCAAATCCGAGCCTCCGTTCCTCTGGAATTCACTAATATGTATGAAAACGTGTTTTACAGTATTCTGGCTCCCAGAATTGCTGTCAGGAAATGGGGACAAGCATTTCCTACGTAAAATGACACGAGTAATCGAACTGTGCCGGCAGAATTCAAATCGGAGCCTCCGTTCCTCTGGAATTCCCTAAAATGTATGAAAACGTCTTTTAGAGTATTCTGGCTCCCAGGATGGCAATCGAGAAATGAAGACAAGTATTTCCTACGTAAAATGGCACGAGCAATCGAACTGTGCCGGCAGAATTCAAATACGAGCCTCTGTTCCTCTGGTATTCACTAATATGTATGAAAACGTGTTTTACAGTATTTTGGCTCCCAGAATTGCTGTCGGGAAATGGGGACAAGTATTTCCTACGTGAAATGGCACGAGCAATCGAACTGTGCCGGCAGAATTCAAATCCGAGCATCCGTTCCTCTGGAATTCACTAATATGTATGAAAACGTGTTTTACAATATTCTGGCTCCCAGGATCGCAGTCGGGAAATGAAGACAAGTATTTCCTACGTAAAATGACACGAGTAATCGAACTGTGCCGGCACAATTCAAATCCGAGCCTCCGTTCCTCTGGAATTCACAAATATGTATGAAAACGTGTTTTACAATATTCTGGCTACCAGGATCGCTATCGGGAAATGGGAACAAGCATTTTCTGCGTAAAATGACACGACTAATCGAATGCTGTCGGCTGAATTCAAATCCGAGCCTCCGTTCCTCTGGAATTGCCTAAAATGTATGAAAACGTGTTTTACAGTATTCTGGCTCCCAGGATCGCAATCGGGAAATGAAGACAAGTATTTCCTACGTAAAATGACACGAGTAATCGAACTGTGCCGGCAGAGTTCAAATACGAGCCTCTGTTCCTCTGGTATTCACTAATATGTATGAAAACGTGTTTTACAGTATTTTGGCTCCCAGAATTGCTGTCGGGAAATGGGGACAAGTATTTCCTACGTAAAATGGCACGAGCAATCGAACTGTGCCGGCAGAATTCAAATCCGAGCATCCGTTCCTCTGGAATTCCCTAAAATGTATGAAAACGTGTTTTACAGTATTCTGGCTCCCAGGATCGTTATCAAGAAATAGAAATAAGCATTTCCTACGTAAAATGACACGAGTAATCGAACTGTGCCAGCAGAATTCAAATCCGAGCCGCCGTTCCTCTGGAATTCACTAATATGTATGAAAACGTGTTTTACAGTATTCTGGCTCCCAGGATGGCAATCGAGAAATGAAGACAAGTATTTCCTACGTAAAATGGCACGAGTAATCGAACTGTGCCGGCAGGATTCAAATCCGAGCATCCGTTCCTCTGGAATTCACTAATATGTATGAAAACGTGTTTTACAGTATTCTGGCTCCCAGGATCGCAATCGGGAAATGGAAACAAGCATTTCCCATGTAAAATGACACGAGTAATCGAACTGTGCCGGCAGAATTCAAATCCGAGCATCCGTTCCTCTGGAATTCACTAATATGTATGAAAACGTGTTTTACAATATTCTGGCTACCAGGATCGCAATCGGAAAATGAAGACAAGCATTTCCCAAGTAAAATGACACGAGTAATCGAACTGTGCCGGCAGAGTTCAAATACGAGCCTCTGTTCCTCTGGAATTCACTAATATGTATGAAAACGTGTTTTACAGTATTCTGGCTCCCAGGATGGGAATCGAGAAATGAAGACAAGTACTTCCTACGTAAAATGGCACGAGCAATCGAACTGTGCCGGCAGAATTCAAACCCGAGCATCCGTTCTTCCGAAATTCACTAATATGTATGAAAACGTGTTTTACAATATTCTGGCTACCAGGATCGCAATCGGAAAATGAAGACAAGCATTTCCCAAGTAAAACGACACGAGTAATCGAACTGTGCCGGCAGAGTTCAAATACGAGCCTCTGTTCCTCTGGTATTCACTAATATGTATGAAAACGTGTTTTACAGTATTTTGGCTCCCAGAATTGCTGTCGGGAAATGGGGACAAGCATTTCCTACGTAAAATGACACGAGTAATCGAACTGTACCGGCAGAATTCAAATCCGAGCATCCGTTCCTCTGGAATTCACTAATATGTATGAAAACGTTTTTTACAGTATTCTGGCTCCCAGGATGGCAATCGAGAAATGAAGACAAGTATTTCCTACGTAAAATGGCACGAGCAATCGAACTGTGCCGGCAGAATTCAGATCCGAGCATCCGTTCCTCTGGAATTCCCTAAAATGTATGAAAACGTGTTTTACAGTATTCTGGCTCCCAGGATCGTTATCAAGAAATAGATATAAGCATTTCCTACGTAAAATGACACGAGTAATCGAACTGTGCCAGCAGAATTCAAATCCGAGCCTCCGTTCCTCTGGAATTCACTAATATGTATGAAAACGTGTTTTACAGTATTCTGGCTCCCAGGATGGCAATCGAGAAATGAAGACAAGTATTTCCTACGTAAAATGGCACGAGTAATCGAACTGTGCCGGCAGGATTCAAATCCGAGCATCCGTTCCTCTGAAATCCACTAAAATGTATGAAAACGTGTTTTACAGTATTCTGGCTCCCAGGATCGCAATCGGGAAATGGAAACAAGCATTTCCCATGTAAAATGACACGAGTAATCGAACTGTGCCGGCAGAATTCAAATCCGAGCATCCGTTCCTCTGGAATTCACTAATATGTATGAAAACGTGTTTTACAGTATTCTGGCTCCCAGGATGGCAATCGAGAAATGAAGACAAGTATTTCCTACGTAAAATGGCACGAGTAATCGAACTGTGCCGGCAGAATTCAAATCCGAGCATCCGTTCCTCTGGAATTCACTAATATGTATGAAAACGTGTTTAACAGTATTCTGGCTCTCAGGATCGCAATCGGGAAATGGAAACAAGCATTTCCCATGTAAAATGACTCGAGTAATCGAGCTGTGCCGGCAGAATTCAAATCCGAGCATCCGTTCCTCTGGAATTCACTAAAATGTATGAAAACGTGTTTTACAGTATTCTAGCTCCCAGGATCGCTATCAGGAAATGGGAACAACCATTTCCTGTGTAAAATGACACGAGTAATCGAATGCTGTCGGCAGAATTCAAATCCGAGCCTCTGTTACTCTGGAATTCACAAATATGCATGAAAACGTGTTTTACAGTATTCTGGCTCCCAGGATCGCTATCAGGAAATGGAAGCAAGCATTTCCTACGTAAAATGACACGAGTAATCGAACTGTGCCGGCAGAATTGAAATCCGAGCCTCCGTTCCTCTGGAATTCACTAAAATGTATGGAAACGTGTTTTACAGTATTCTGGCTCTCAGGATCGCAATCGGGAAATGAAGACAAGTATTTCCTACGTAAAATGACACGAGTAATCGAACTGTGCCGGCAGAGTTCAAATACGAGCCTCTGTTGCTCTGGAATTCACTAATATGTATGAAAACGTGTTTTACAGTATTCTGGCTCCCAGGATCGCAATCGGGAAATGAAGACAAGTATTTCCTACGTAAAATGACACGAGTAATCGAACTGTGCCGGCACAATTCAAATCCGAGCCTCCGTTCCTCTGGTATTCACTAATATGTATGAAAACGTGTTTTACAGTATTTTGGCTCCCAGAATTGCTGTCGGGAAATGGGGACAAGTATTTCCTACGTGAAATGGCACGAGCAATCGAACTGTGCCGGCAGAATTCAAATCCGAGCATCCGTTCCTCTGGAATTCACTAATATGTATGAAAACGTGTTTTACAATATTCTGGCTCCCAGGATCGCAGTCGGGAAATGAAGACAAGTATTTCCTACGTAAAATGACACGAGTAATCGAACTGTGCCGGCACAATTCAAATCCGAGCCTCCGTTCCTCTGGAATTCACAAATATGTATGAAAACGTGTTTTACAGTATTCTGGCTCCCAGAATTGCTGTCGGGAAATGGGGACAAGCATTTCCTACGTAAAATGACACGAGTAATCGAACTGTGCCGGCAGAATTCAAATCGGAGCCTCCGTTCCTCTGGAATTCCCTAAAATGTATGAAAACGTCTTTTAGAGTATTCTGGCTCCCAGGATGGCAATCGAGAAATGAAGACAAGTATTTCCTACGTAAAATGGCACGAGCAATCGAACTGTGCCGGCAGAATTCAAATACGAGCCTCTGTTCCTCTGGTATTCACTAATATGTATGAAAACGTGTTTTACAGTATTTTGGCTCCCAGAATTGCTGTCGGGAAATGGGGACAAGTATTTCCTACGTGAAATGGCACGAGCAATCGAACTGTGCCGGCAGAATTCAAATCCGAGCATCCGTTCCTCTGGAATTCACTAATATGTATGAAAACGTGTTTTACAATATTCTGGCTCCCAGGATCGCAGTCGGGAAATGAAGACAAGTATTTCCTACGTAAAATGACACGAGTAATCGAACTGTGCCGGCACAATTCAAATCCGAGCCTCCGTTCCTCTGGAATTCACAAATATGTATGAAAACGTGTTTTACAATATTCTGGCTACCAGGATCGCTATCGGGAAATGGGAACAAGCATTTTCTGCGTAAAATGACACGACTAATCGAATGCTGTCGGCAGAATTCAAATCCGAGCCTCCGTTCCTCTGGAATTCCCTAAAATGTATGAAAACGTGTTTTACAGTATTCTGGCTCCCAGGATCGCAATCGGGAAATGAAGACAAGTATTTTCTACGTAAAATGACACGAGTAATCAAACTGTGCCGGCAGAGTTCAAATACGAGCCTCTGTTCCTCTGGTATTCACTAATATGTATGAAAACGTGTTTTACAGTATTTTGGCTCCCAGAATTGCTGTCGGGAAATGGGGACAAGTATTTCCTACGTAAAATGGCACGAGCAATCGAACTGTGCCGGCAGAATTCAAATCCGAGCATCCGTTCCTCTGGAATTCCCTAAAATGTATGAAAACGTGTTTTACAGTATTCTGGCTCCCAGGATCGTTATCAAGAAATAGAAATAAGCATTTCCTACGTAAAATGACACGAGTAATCGAACTGTGCCAGCAGAATTCAAATCCGAGCCGCCGTTCCTCTGGAATTCACTAATATGTATGAAAACGTGTTTTACAGTATTCTGGCTCCCAGGATGGCAATCGAGAAATGAAGACAAGTATTTCCTACGTAAAATGGCACGAGTAATCGAACTGTGCCGGCAGGATTCAAATCCGAGCATCCGTTCCTCTGAAATCCACTAAAATATATGAAAACGTGTTTTACAGTATTCTGGCTCCCAGGATCGCAATCGGGAAATGGAAACAAGCATTTCCCATGTAAAATGACACGAGTAATCGAACTGTGCCGGCAGAATTCAAATCCGAGCATCCGTTCCTCTGGAATTCACTAATATGTATGAAAACGTGTTTTACAATATTCTGGCTACCAGGATCGCAATCGGAAAATGAAGACAAGCATTTCCCAAGTAAAATGACACGAGTAATCGAACTGTGCCGGCAGAGTTCAAATACGAGCCTCTGTTCCTCTGGAATTCACTAATATGTATGAAAACGTGTTTTACAGTATTCTGGCTCCCAGGATGGGAATCGAGAAATGAAGACAAGTACTTCCTACGTAAAATGGCACGAGCAATCGAACTGTGCCGGCAGAATTCAAACCCGAGCATCCGTTCTTCCGAAATTCACTAATATGTATGAAAACGTGTTTTACAATATTCTGGCTACCAGGATCGCAATCGGAAAATGAAGACAAGCATTTCCCAAGTAAAACGACACGAGTAATCGAACTGTGCCGGCAGAGTTCAAATACGAGCCTCTGTTCCTCTGGTATTCACTAATATGTATGAAAACGTGTTTTACAGTATTTTGGCTCCCAGAATTGCTGTCGGGAAATGGGGACAAGCATTTCCTACGTAAAATGACACGAGTAATCGAACTGTACCGGCAGAATTCAAATCCGAGCATCCGTTCCTCTGGAATTCACTAATATGTATGAAAACGTTTTTTACAGTATTCTGGCTCCCAGGATGGCAGTCGAGAAATGAAGACAAGTATTTCCTACGTAAAATGGCACGAGCAATCGAACTGTGCCGGCAGAATTCAAATCCGAGCATCCGTTCCTCTGGAATTCCCTAAAATGTATGAAAACGTGTTTTACAGTATTCTGGCTCCCAGGATCGTTATCAAGAAATAGATATAAGCATTTCCTACGTAAAATGACACGAGTAATCGAACTGTGCCGGCACAATTCAAATCCGAGCATCCGTTCCTCTGGAATTCACTAATATGTATGAAAACGTTTTTTACAGTATTCTGGCTCCCAGGATGGCAATCGAGAAATGAAGACAAGTATTTCCTACGTAAAATGGCACGAGCAATCGAACTGTGCCGGCAGAATTCAAATACGAGCCTCTGTTCCTCTGGTATTCACTAATATGTATGAAAACGTGTTTTACAGTATTTTGGCTCCCAGAATTGCTGTCGGGAAATGGGGACAAGTATTTCCTACGTAAAATGGCACGAGCAATCGAACTGTGCCGGCAGAATTCAAATCCGAGCATCCGTTCCTCTGGAATTCCCTAAAATGTATGAAAACGTGTTTTACAGTATTCTGGCTCCCAGGATCGTTATCAAGAAATAGATATAAGCATTTCCTACGTAAAATGACACGAGTAATCGAACTGTGCCTGCAGAATTCAAATCCGAGCCTCCGTTCCTCTGGAATTCACTAATATGTATGAAAACGTGTTTTACAGTATTCTGGCTCCCAGGATGGCAATCGAGAAATGAAGACAAGTATTTCCTACGTAAAATGGCACGAGTAATCGAACTGTGCCGGCAGGATTCAAATCCGAGCATCCGTTCCTCTGAAATCCACTAAAATGTATGAAAACGTGTTTTACAGTATTCTGGCTCCCAGGATCGCAATCGGGAAATGGAAACAAGCATTTCCCATGTAAAATGACACGAGTAATCGAACTATGCCGGCAGAATTCAAATCCGAGCATCCGTTCCTCTGGAATTCACTAAAATGTATGAAAACGTGTTTTACAGTATTCTGGCTCCCAGGATGGCAATCGAGAAATGAAGACAAGTATTTCCTACGTAAAATGGCACGAGTAATCGAACTGTGCCGGCAGAATTCAAATCCGAGCATCCGTTCCTCTGGAATTCACTAATATGTATGAAAACGTGTTTTACAGTATTCTGGCTCTCAGGATCGCAATCGGGAAATGGAAACAAGCATTTCCCATGTAAAATGACTCGAGTAATCGAGCTGTGCCGGCAGAATTCAAATCCGAGCATCCGTTCCTCTGGAATTCACTAAAATGTATGAAAACGTGTTTTACAGTATTCTAGCTCCCAGGATCGCTATCAGGAAATGGGAACAACCATTTCCTGTGTAAAATGACACGAGTAATCGAATGCTGTCGGCAGAATTCAAATCCGAGCCTCTGTTACTCTGGAATTCACAAATATGCATGAAAACGTGTTTTACAGTATTCTGGCTCCCAGGATCGCTATCAGGAAATGGAAGCAAGCATTTCCTACGTAAAATGACACGAGTAATCGAACTGTGCCGGCAGAATTGAAATCCGAGCCTCCGTTCCTCTGGAATTCACTAAAATGTATGGAAACGTGTTTTACAATATTCTGGCTACCAGGATCGCAATCGGAAAATGAAGACAAGCATTTCCCAAGTAAAATGACACGAGTAATCGAACTATGCCGGCAGAATTCAAATCCGAGAATCCGTTCCTCTGGAATTCCCTAAAATGTATGAAAACGTGTTTTACAGTATTCTGGCTCCCAGGATCGCAATCGGGAAATGAAGACAAGTATTTCCTACGTAAAATGACACGAGTAATCGAATGCTGTCGGCAGAATTCAAATCCGAGCCTCTGTTACTCTGGAATTCACAAATATGCATGAAAACGTGTTTTACAGTATTCTGGCTCCCAGGATCGCTATCAGGAAATGGAAGCAAGCATTTCCTACGTAAAATGACACGAGTAATCGAACTGTGCCGGCAGAATTGAAATCCGAGCCTCCGTTCCTCTGGAATTCACTAAAATGTATGAAAACGTGTTTTACAGTATTTTGGCTCCCAGAATTGCTGTCGGGAAATGGGGACAAGCATTTCCTACGTAAAATGACACGAGTAATCGAACTGTGCCGGCAGAATTCAAATCCGAGCATCCGTTCCTCTGGAATTCACTAATATGTATGAAAACGTTTTTTACAGTATTCTGGCTCCCAGGATGGCAATCGAGAAATGAAGACAAGTATTTCCTACGTAAAATGGCACGAGTAATCGAACTGTGCCGGCAGAATTCAAATCCGAGCATCCGTTCCTCTGGAATTCCCTAAAATGTATGAAAACGTGTTTTACAGTATTCTGGCTCCCAGGATCGTTATCAAGAAATAGATATAAGCATTTCCTACGTAAAATGACACGAGTAATCGAACTGTGCCGGCACAATTCAAATCCGAGCATCCGTTCCTCTGGAATTCACTAATATGTATGAAAACGTTTTTTACAGTATTCTGGCTCCCAGGATCGCTATCAGGAAATGGAAGCAAGCATTTCCTACGTAAAATGACACGAGTAATCGAACTGTGCCGGCAGAATTGAAATCCGAGCCTCCGTTCCTCTGGAATTCACTAAAATGTATGAAAACGTGTTTTACAGTATTTTGGCTCCCAGAATTGCTGTCGGGAAATGGGGACAAGCATTTCCTACGTAAAATGACACGAGTAATCGAACTGTGCCGGCAGAATTCAAATCCGAGCATCCGTTCCTCTGGAATTCACTAATATGTATGAAAACGTTTTTTACAGTATTCTGGCTCCCAGGATGGCAATCGAGAAATGAAGACAAGTATTTCCTACGTAAAATGGCACGAGTAATCGAACTGTGCCGGCAGGATTCAAATCCGAGCATCCGTTCCTCTGAAATCCACTAAAATGTATGAAAACGTGTTTTACAGTATTCTGGCTCCCAGGATCGCAATCGGGAAATGGAAACAAGCATTTCCCATGTAAAATGACACGAGTAATCGAACTGTGCCGGCAGAATTCAAATCCGAGCATCCGTTCCTCTGGAATTCACTAATATGTATGAAAACGTCTTTTACAGTATTCTGGCTCCCAGAATTGCTGTCGGGAAATGGGGACAAGTATTTCCTACGTAAAATGACACGAGTAATCGAACTGTGCCGGCAGAATTCAAATCCGAGCATCCGTTCCTCTGGAATTCACTAATATGTATGAAAACGTGTTTTACAATATTCTGGCTACCAGGATCGCAATCGGAAAATGAAGACAAGCATTTCCTACGTAAAATGACACGAGTAATCGAACTGTGCCGGCAGAGTTCAAATACGAGCCTCTGTTCCTCTGGAATTCACTAATATGTATGAAAACGTGTTTTACAGTATTTTGGCTCCCAGGATGGCAGTCGAGAAATGAAGACAAGTATTTCCTACGTAAAATGGCACGAGCAATCGAACTGTGCCGGCAGAATTCAAATCCGAGCATCCGTTCCTCTGAAATCCACTAAAATGTATGAAAACGTGTTTTACAGTATTCTGGCTCCCAGGATCGCAATCGGGAAATGGAAACAAGCATTTCCCATGTAAAATGACACGAGTAATCGAACTATGCCGGCAGAATTCAAATCCGAGCATCCGTTCCTCTGGAATTCCCTAAAATGTATGAAAACGTGTTTTACAGTATTCTGGCTCCCAGGATCGCAATCGGGAAATGAAGACAAGTATTTCCTACGTAAAATGACACGAGTAATCGAACTGTGCCGGCACAATTCAAATCCGAGCCTCCGTTCCTCTGGAATTCACAAATATGTATGAAAACGTGTTTTACAATATTCTGGCTCCCAGGATCGCAATCGGGAAATGAAGACAAGCATTTCCCATGTAAAATGACACGAGTAATCGAGCTGTGCCGGCAGAATTCAAATCCGAGACTCCGTTCCTCTGGAATTCACTAATATGTATGAAAACGTGTTTTACAGTATTCTGGCTCCCAGGATGGCAATCGAGAAATGAAGACAAGTATTTCCTACGTAAAATGGCACGAGTAATCGAACTGTGCCGGCAGAATTCAAATCCGAGCATCCGTTCCTCTGGAATTCCCTAAAATGTATGAAAACGTGTTTTACAGTATTCTGGCTCCCAGGATCGTTATCAAGAAATAGATATAAGCATTTCCTACGTAAAATGACACGAGTAATCGAACTGTGCCGGCACAATTCAAATCCGAGCATCCGTTCCTCTGGAATTCACTAATATGTATGAAAACGTTTTTTACAGTATTCTGGCTCCCAGGATCGCTATCAGGAAATGGAAGCAAGCATTTCCTACGTAAAATGACACGAGTAATCGAACTGTGCCGGCAGAATTGAAATCCGAGCCTCCGTTCCTCTGGAATTCACTAAAATGTATGAAAACGTGTTTTACAGTATTTTGGCTCCCAGAATTGCTGTCGGGAAATGGGGACAAGCATTTCCTACGTAAAATGACACGAGTAATCGAACTGTGCCGGCAGAATTCAAATCCGAGCATCCGTTCCTCTGGAATTCACTAATATGTATGAAAACGTTTTTTACAGTATTCTGGCTCCCAGGATGGCAATCGAGAAATGAAGACAAGTATTTCCTACGTAAAATGGCACGAGTAATCGAACTGTGCCGGCAGGATTCAAATCCGAGCATCCGTTCCTCTGAAATCCACTAAAATGTATGAAAACGTGTTTTACAGTATTCTGGCTCCCAGGATCGCAATCGGGAAATGGAAACAAGCATTTCCCATGTAAAATGACACGAGTAATCGAACTGTGCCGGCAGAATTCAAATCCGAGCATCCGTTCCTCTGGAATTCACTAATATGTATGAAAACGTCTTTTACAGTATTCTGGCTCCCAGAATTGCTGTCGGGAAATGGGGACAAGTATTTCCTACGTAAAATGACACGAGTAATCGAACTGTGCCGGCAGAATTCAAATCCGAGCATCCGTTCCTCTGGAATTCACTAATATGTATGAAAACGTGTTTTACAATATTCTGGCTACCAGGATCGCAATCGGAAAATGAAGACAAGCATTTCCTACGTAAAATGACACGAGTAATCGAACTGTGCCGGCAGAGTTCAAATACGAGCCTCTGTTCCTCTGGAATTCACTAATATGTATGAAAACGTGTTTTACAGTATTCTGGCTCCCAGGATGGCAATCGAGAAATGAAGACAAGTATTTCCTACGTAAAATGGCACGAGTAATCGAACTGTGCCGGCAGGATTCAAATCCGAGCATCCGTTCTTCCGAAATTCACTAATATGTATGAAAACGTGTTTTACAATATTCTGGCTACCAGGATCGCAATCGGGAAATGGAAACAAGCATTTCCCAAGTAAAACGACACGAGTAATCGAACTGTGCCGGCAGAGTTCAAATACGAGCCTCTGTTCCTCTGGTATTCACTAATATGTATGAAAACGTGTTTTACAGTATTTTGGCTCCCAGGATGGCAGTCGAGAAATGAAGACAAGTATTTCCTACGTAAAATGGCACGAGCAATCGAACTGTGCCGGCAGAATTCAAATCCGAGCATCCGTTCCTCTGGAATTCCCTAAAATGTATGAAAACGTGTTTTACAGTATTCTGGCTCCCAGGATCGTTATCAAGAAATAGATATAAGCATTTCCTACGTAAAATGACACGAGTAATCGAACTGTGCCGGCACAATTCAAATCCGAGCATCCGTTCCTCTGGAATTCACTAATATGTATGAAAACGTTTTTTACAGTATTCTGGCTCCCAGGATCGCTATCAGGAAATGGAAGCAAGCATTTCCTACGTAAAATGACACGAGTAATCGAACTGTGCCGGCAGAATTGAAATCCGAGCCTCCGTTCCTCTGGAATTCACTAAAATGTATGAAAACGTGTTTTACAGTATTTTGGCTCCCAGAATTGCTGTCGGGAAATGGGGACAAGCATTTCCTACGTAAAATGACACGAGTAATCGAACTGTGCCGGCAGAATTCAAATCCGAGCATCCGTTCCTCTGGAATTCACTAATATGTATGAAAACGTTTTTTACAGTATTCTGGCTCCCAGGATGGCAATCGAGAAATGAAGACAAGTATTTCCTACGTAAAATGGCACGAGTAATCGAACTGTGCCGGCAGGATTCAAATCCGAGCATCCGTTCCTCTGAAATCCACTAAAATGTATGAAAACGTGTTTTACAGTATTCTGGCTCCCAGGATCGCAATCGGGAAATGGAAACAAGCATTTCCCATGTAAAATGACACGTGTAATCGAACTGTGCCGGCAGAATTCAAATCCGAGCATCCGTTCCTCTGGAATTCACTAATATGTATGAAAACGTCTTTTACAGTATTCTGGCTCCCAGAATTGCTGTCGGGAAATGGGGACAAGTATTTCCTACGTAAAATGACACGAGTAATCGAACTGTGCCGGCAGAATTCAAATCCGAGCATCCGTTCCTCTGGAATTCACTAATATGTATGAAAACGTGTTTTACAATATTCTGGCTACCAGGATCGCAATCGGAAAATGAAGACAAGCATTTCCTACGTAAAATGACACGAGTAATCGAACTGTGCCGGCAGAGTTCAAATACGAGCCTCTGTTCCTCTGGAATTCACTAATATGTATGAAAACGTGTTTTACAGTATTCTGGCTCCCAGGATGGCAATCGAGAAATGAAGACAAGTATTTCCTACGTAAAATGGCACGAGTAATCGAACTGTGCCGGCAGGATTCAAATCCGAGCATCCGTTCTTCCGAAATTCACTAATATGTATGAAAACGTGTTTTACAATATTCTGGCTACCAGGATCGCAATCGGGAAATGGAAACAAGCATTTCCCAAGTAAAACGACACGAGTAATCGAACTGTGCCGGCAGAGTTCAAATACGAGCCTCTGTTCCTCTGGTATTCACTAATATGTATGAAAACGTGTTTTACAGTATTTTGGCTCCCAGGATGGCAGTCGAGAAATGAAGACAAGTATTTCCTACGTAAAATGGCACGAGCAATCGAACTGTGCCGGCAGAATTCAAATCCGAGCATCCGTTCCTCTGGAATTCCCTAAAATGTATGAAAACGTGTTTTACAGTATTCTGGCTCCCAGGATCGTTATCAAGAAATAGATATAAGCATTTCCTACGTAAAATGACACGAGTAATCGAACTGTGCCTGCAGAATTCAAATCCGAGCCTCCGTTCCTCTGGAATTCACTAATATGTATGAAAACGTGTTTTACAGTATTCTGGCTCCCAGGATGGCAATCGAGAAATGAAGACAAGTATTTCCTACGTAAAATGGCACGAGTAATCGAACTGTGCCGGCAGGATTCAAATCCGAGCATCCGTTCCTCTGAAATCCACTAAAATGTATGAAAACGTGTTTTACAGTATTCTGGCTCCCAGGATCGCAATCGGGAAATGGAAACAAGCATTTCCCATGTAAAATGACACGAGTAATCGAACTATGCCGGCAGAATTCAAATCCGAGCATCCGTTCCTCTGGAATTCCCTAAAATGTATGAAAACGTGTTTTACAGTATTCTGGCTCCCAGGATCGCAATCGGGAAATGAAGACAAGTATTTCCTACGTAAAATGACACGAGTAATCGAACTGTGCCGGCACAATTCAAATCCGAGCCTCCGTTCCTCTGGAATTCACAAATATGTATGAAAACGTGTTTTACAATATTCTGGCTCCCAGGATCGCAATCGGGAAATGAAGACAAGCATTTCCCATGTAAAATGACTCGAGTAATCGAGCTGTGCCGGCAGAATTCAAATCCGAGCATCCGTTCCTCTGGAATTCACTAAAATGTATGAAAACGTGTTTTACAGTATTCTAGCTCCCAGGATCGCTATCAGGAAATGGGAACAACCATTTCCTGTGTAAAATGACACGAGTAATCGAATGCTGTCGGCAGAATTCAAATCCGAGCCTCTGTTACTCTGGAATTCACAAATATGCATGAAAACGTGTTTTACAGTATTCTGGCTCCCAGGATCGCTATCAGGAAATGGAAGCAAGCATTTCCTACGTAAAATGACACGAGTAATCGAACTGTGCCGGCAGAATTGAAATCCGAGCCTCCGTTCCTCTGGAATTCACTAAAATGTATGGAAACGTGTTTTACAATATTCTGGCTACCAGGATCGCAATCGGAAAATGAAGACAAGCATTTCCCAAGTAAAATGACACGAGTAATCGAACTATGCCGGCAGAATTCAAATCCGAGAATCCGTTCCTCTGGAATTCCCTAAAATGTATGAAAACGTGTTTTACAGTATTCTGGCTCCCAGGATCGCAATCGGGAAATGAAGACAAGTATTTCCTACGTAAAATGACACGAGTTATCGAATGCTGTCGGCAGAATTCAAATCCGAGCCTCTGTTACTCTGGAATTCACAAATATGCATGAAAACGTGTTTTACAGTATTCTGGCTCCCAGGATCGCTATCAGGAAATGGAAGCAAGCATTTCCTACGTAAAATGACACGAGTAATCGAACTGTGCCGGCAGAATTGAAATCCGAGCCTCCGTTCCTCTGGAATTCACTAAAATGTATGAAAACGTGTTTTACAGTATTTTGGCTCCCAGAATTGCTGTCGGGAAATGGGGACAAGCATTTCCTACGTAAAATGACACGAGTAATCGAACTGTGCCGGCAGAATTCAAATCCGAGCATCCGTTCCTCTGGAATTCACTAATATGTATGAAAACGTTTTTTACAGTATTCTGGCTCCCAGGATGGCAATCGAGAAATGAAGACAAGTATTTCCTACGTAAAATGGCACGAGTAATCGAACTGTGCCGGCAGGATTCAAATCCGAGCATCCGTTCCTCTGAAATCCACTAAAATGTATGAAAACGTGTTTTACAGTATTCTGGCTCCCAGGATCGCAATCGGGAAATGGAAACAAGCATTTCCCATGTAAAATGACACGAGTAATCGAACTGTGCCGGCAGAATTCAAATCCGAGCATCCGTTCCTCTGGAATTCACTAATATGTATGAAAACGTCTTTTACAGTATTCTGGCTCCCAGAATTGCTGTCGGGAAATGGGGACAAGTATTTCCTACGTAAAATGACACGAGTAATCGAACTGTGCCGGCAGAATTCAAATCCGAGCATCCGTTCCTCTGGAATTCACTAATATGTATGAAAACGTGTTTTACAATATTCTGGCTACCAGGATCGCAATCGGAAAATGAAGACAAGCATTTCCTACGTAAAATGACACGAGTAATCGAACTGTGCCGGCAGAATTCAAATCCGAGCATCCGTTCCTCTGGAATTCACTAATATGTATGAAAACGTGTTTTACAATATTCTGGCTACCAGGATCGCAATCGGAAAATGAAGACAAGCATTTCCTACGTAAAATGACACGAGTAATCGAACTGTGCCGGCAGAGTTCAAATACGAGCCTCTGTTCCTCTGGAATTCACTAATATGTATGAAAACGTGTTTTACAGTATTCTGGCTCCCAGGATGGCAATCGAGAAATGAAGACAAGTATTTCCTACGTAAAATGGCACGAGTAATCGAACTGTGCCGGCAGGATTCAAATCCGAGCATCCGTTCCTCTGAAATCCACTAAAATGTATGAAAACGTGTTTTACAGTATTCTGGCTCCCAGGATCGCAATCGGGAAATGGAAACAAGCATTTCCCATGTAAAATGACACGAGTAATCGAACTATGCCGGCAGAATTCAAATCCGAGCATCCGTTCCTCTGGAATTCCCTAAAATGTATGAAAACGTGTTTTACAGTATTCTGGCTCTCAGGATCGCAATCGGGAAATGGAAACAAGCATTTCCCATGTAAAATGACTCGAGTAATCGAGCTGTGCCGGCAGAATTCAAATCCGAGCATCCGTTCCTCTGGAATTCACTAAAATGTATGAAAACGTGTTTTACAGTATTCTAGCTCCCAGGATCGCTATCAGGAAATGGGAACAACCATTTCCTGTGTAAAATGACACGAGTAATCGAATGCTGTCGGCAGAATTCAAACCCGAGCATCCGTTCTTCCGAAATTCACTAATATGTATGAAAACGTGTTTTACAATATTCTGGCTACCAGGATCGCAATCGGGAAATGAAGACAAGCATTTCCCAAGTAAAACGACACGAGTAATCGAACTGTGCCGGCAGAATTCAAATCCGAGCATCCGTTCCTCTGGAATTCACTAATATGTATGAAAACGTGTTTTACAGTATTCTGGCTCCCAGGATGGCAATCGAGAAATGAAGACAAGTATTTCCTACGTAAAATGGCACGAGTAATCGAACTGTGCCGGCAGAATTCAAATCCGAGCCTCCGTTCCTCTGGAATTCACAAATATGTATGAAAACGTGTTTTACAATATTCTGGCTCCCAGGATCGCAATCGGGAAATGAAGACAAGCATTTCCCATGTAAAATGACACGAGTAATCGAGCTGTGCCGGCAGAATTCAAATCCGAGACTCCGTTCCTCTGGAATTCACTAATATGTATGAAAACGTGTTTTACAGTATTCTGGCTCCCAGGATGGCAATCGAGAAATGAAGACAAGTATTTCCTACGTAAAATGGCACGAGTAATCGAACTGTGCCGGCAGAATTCAAATCCGAGCATCCGTTCCTCTGGAATTCACTAATATGTATGAAAACGTGTTTTACAGTATTCTGGCTCCCAGGATCGCAATCGGGAAATGGAAACAAGCATTTCCCATGTAAAATGACTCGAGTAATCGAGCTGTGCCGGCAGAATTCAAATCCGAGCATCCGTTCCTCTGGAATTCACTAAAATGTATGAAAACGTGTTTTACAGTATTCTAGCTCCCAGGATCGCTATCAGGAAATGGGAACAACCATTTCCTGTGTAAAATGACACGAGTAATCGAATGCTGTCGGCAGAATTCAAACCCGAGCATCCGTTCTTCCGAAATTCACTAATATGTATGAAAACGTGTTTTACAATATTCTGGCTACCAGGATCGCAATCGGAAAATGAAGACAAGCATTTCCCAAGTAAAACGACACGAGTAATCGAACTGTGCCGGCAGAATTCAAATCCGAGCATCCGTTCCTCTGGAATTCACTAATATGTATGAAAACGTGTTTTACAATATTCTGGCTACCAGGATCGCAATCGGAAAATGAAGACAAGCATTTCCCAAGTAAAATGACACGAGTAATCGAACTGTGCCGGCAGAGTTCAAATACGAGCCTCTGTTCCTCTGGAATTCACTAATATGTATGAAAACGTGTTTTACAGTATTCTGGCTCCCAGGATGGGAATCGAGAAATGAAGACAAGTACTTCCTACGTAAAATGGCACGAGCAATCGAACTGTGCCGGCAGAATTCAAACCCGAGCATCCGTTCTTCCGAAATTCACTAATATGTATGAAAACGTGTTTTACAATATTCTGGCTCCCAGGATCGTTATCAAGAAATAGAAATAAGCATTTCCTACGTAAAATGACACGAGTAATCGAACTGTGCCAGCAGAATTCAAATCCGAGCCGCCGTTCCTCTGGAATTCACTAATATGTATGAAAACGTGTTTTACAGTATTCTGGCTCCCAGGATGGCAATCGAGAAATGAAGACAAGTATTTCCTACGTAAAATGGCACGAGTAATCGAACTGTGCCGGCAGGATTCAAATCCGAGCATCCGTTCCTCTGAAATCCACTAAAATGTATGAAAACGTGTTTTACAGTATTCTGGCTCCCAGGATCGCAATCGGGAAATGGAAACAAGCATTTCCCATGTAAAATGACACGAGTAATCGAACTGTGCCGGCAGAATTCAAATCCGAGCATCCGTTCCTCTGGAATTCACTAATATGTATGAAAACGTGTTTTACAGTATTTGGGCTCCCAGTATCGCTATCGGGAAATGGGAACAAGCATTTCCTGCGTAAATTGACACGAGTAATCGAACTGTGCCGGCAGAATTCAAATCGGAGCCTCCGTTCTTCTGGAAATCACAAATATGCATGAAAACGTGTTTTACAGTATTCTGGCTCCCAGGATGGCAATCGAGAAATGAAGACAAGTATTTCCTACGTAAAATGGCACGAGTAATCGAACTGTGCCGGCAGGATTCAAATCCGAGCATCCGTTCCTCTGAAATCCACTAAAATGTATGAAAACGTGTTTTACAGTATTCTGGCTCCCAGGATCGCTATCAGGAAATGGAAGCAAGCATTTCCTACGTAGAATGACACGAGTAATCGAACTGTGCCGGCAGAATTCAAATCCGAGCCTCCGTTCCTCTGGAATTCACTAATATGTATGAAAACGTGTTTTACAGTACTTTGGTTCCTAGGATCGCTATCAAGAAATAGAAACAAGCATTTCCTACGTAAAATGACACGAGTAATCGAACGCTGCCGGCAGAATTCAAATCCGAGCCGCCGTTCCTCTGAAATCCACTAAAATGTATGAAAACGTGTTTTACAGTATTCTGGCTCCCAGGATCGCAATCGGGATATGAAAAGAAGTATTTACTACGTAAAATGACACGAGTAATCGAACTGTGCCGGCAGAATTCAAATCCGAGCCTCTGTTCCTCTGGAATTCACTAAAATGTATGAAAACGTGTTTTACAGTATTCTGGCTCCCAGGATCGCAATCGCGAAATGAAGACAAGTGTTTCCTACGTAAAATGACACGAGTAATCGAACTGTGGCGGCAGAATTCAAATCCGAGCCTCCGTTCCTCTGGAATTCCCTAAAATGTATGAAAACGTGTTTTACAGTATTCTGGCTCCCAGGATCGCAATCGGGATATGAAAAGAAGTATTTACTACGTAAAATGACACGAGTAATCGAACTGTGCCGGCAGAATTGAAATCCGAGCCTCCGTTCCTCTGGAATTCACTAAAATGTATGAAAACGTGTTTTACAGTATTTTGGCTCCCAGAATTGCTGTCGGGAAATGGGGACAAGCATTTCCTACGTAAAATGACACGAGTAATCGAACTGTGCCGGCAGAATTCAAATCCGAGCATCCGTTCCTCTGGAATTCACTAATATGTATGAAAACGTTTTTTACAGTATTCTGGCTCCCAGGATGGCAATCGAGAAATGAAGACAAGTATTTCCTACGTAAAATGGCACGAGTAATCGAACTGTGCCGGCAGGATTCAAATCCGAGCATCCGTTCCTCTGAAATCCACTAAAATGTATGAAAACGTGTTTTACAGTATTCTGGCTCCCAGGATCGCAATCGGGAAATGGAAACAAGCATTTCCCATGTAAAATGACACGAGTAATCGAACTGTGCCGGCAGAATTCAAATCCGAGCATCCGTTCCTCTGGAATTCACTAATATGTATGAAAACGTCTTTTACAGTATTCTGGCTCCCAGAATTGCTGTCGGGAAATGGGGACAAGTATTTCCTACGTAAAATGACACGAGTAATCGAACTGTGCCGGCAGAATTCAAATCCGAGCATCCGTTCCTCTGGAATTCACTAATATGTATGAAAACGTGTTTTACAATATTCTGGCTACCAGGATCGCAATCGGAAAATGAAGACAAGCATTTCCTACGTAAAATGACACGAGTAATCGAACTGTGCCGGCAGAGTTCAAATACGAGCCTCTGTTCCTCTGGAATTCACTAATATGTATGAAAACGTGTTTTACAGTATTCTGGCTCCCAGGATGGCAATCGAGAAATGAAGACAAGTATTTCCTACGTAAAATGGCACGAGTAATCGAACTGTGCCGGCAGGATTCAAATCCGAGCATCCGTTCTTCCGAAATTCACTAATATGTATGAAAACGTGTTTTACAATATTCTGGCTACCAGGATCGCAATCGGGAAATGGAAACAAGCATTTCCCAAGTAAAACGACACGAGTAATCGAACTGTGCCGGCAGAGTTCAAATACGAGCCTCTGTTCCTCTGGTATTCACTAATATGTATGAAAACGTGTTTTACAGTATTTTGGCTCCCAGGATGGCAGTCGAGAAATGAAGACAAGTATTTCCTACGTAAAATGGCACGAGCAATCGAACTGTGCCGGCAGAATTCAAATCCGAGCATCCGTTCCTCTGGAATTCCCTAAAATGTATGAAAACGTGTTTTACAGTATTCTGGCTCCCAGGATCGTTATCAAGAAATAGATATAAGCATTTCCTACGTAAAATGACACGAGTAATCGAACTGTGCCTGCAGAATTCAAATCCGAGCCTCCGTTCCTCTGGAATTCACTAATATGTATGAAAACGTGTTTTACAGTATTCTGGCTCCCAGGATGGCAATCGAGAAATGAAGACAAGTATTTCCTACGTAAAATGGCACGAGTAATCGAACTGTGCCGGCAGGATTCAAATCCGAGCATCCGTTCCTCTGAAATCCACTAAAATGTATGAAAACGTGTTTTACAGTATTCTGGCTCCCAGGATCGCAATCGGGAAATGAAGACAAGTATTTCCTACGTAAAATGACACGAGTAATCGAACTGTGCCGGCACAATTCAAATCCGAGCCTCCGTTCCTCTGGAATTCACAAATATGTATGAAAACGTGTTTTACAATATTCTGGCTCCCAGGATCGCAATCGGGAAATGAAGACAAGCATTTCCCATGTAAAATGACACGAGTAATCGAGCTGTGCCGGCAGAATTCAAATCCGAGACTCCGTTCCTCTGGAATTCACTAATATGTATGAAAACGTGTTTTACAGTATTCTGGCTCCCAGGATGGCAATCGAGAAATGAAGACAAGTATTTCCTACGTAAAATGGCACGAGTAATCGAACTGTGCCGGCAGAATTCAAATCCGAGCCTCCGTTCCTCTGGAATTCACTAATATGTATGAAAACGTGTTTTACAGTATTCTGGCTCTCAGGATCGCAATCGGGAAATGGAAACAAGCATTTCCCATGTAAAATGACTCGAGTAATCGAGCTGTGCCGGCAGAATTCAAATCCGAGCATCCGTTCCTCTGGAATTCACTAAAATGTATGAAAACGTGTTTTACAGTATTCTAGCTCCCAGGATCGCTATCAGGAAATGGGAACAACCATTTCCTGTGTAAAATGACACGAGTAATCGAATGCTGTCGGCAGAATTCAAATCCGAGCCTCTGTTACTCTGGAATTCACAAATATGCATGAAAACGTGTTTTACAGTATTCTGGCTCCCAGGATCGCTATCAGGAAATGGAAGCAAGCATTTCCTACGTAAAATGACACGAGTAATCGAACTGTGCCGGCAGAATTGAAATCCGAGCCTCCGTTCCTCTGGAATTCACTAAAATGTATGGAAACGTGTTTTACAATATTCTGGCTACCAGGATCGCAATCGGAAAATGAAGACAAGCATTTCCCAAGTAAAATGACACGAGTAATCGAACTATGCCGGCAGAATTCAAATCCGAGAATCCGTTCCTCTGGAATTCCCTAAAATGTATGAAAACGTGTTTTACAGTATTCTGGCTCCCAGGATCGCAATCGGGAAATGAAGACAAGTATTTCCTACGTAAAATGACACGAGTTATCGAATGCTGTCGGCAGAATTCAAATCCGAGCCTCTGTTACTCTGGAATTCACAAATATGCATGAAAACGTGTTTTACAGTATTCTGGCTCCCAGGATCGCTATCAGGAAATGGAAGCAAGCATTTCCTACGTAAAATGACACGAGTAATCGAACTGTGCCGGCAGAATTGAAATCCGAGCCTCCGTTCCTCTGGAATTCACTAAAATGTATGAAAACGTGTTTTACAGTATTTTGGCTCCCAGAATTGCTGTCGGGAAATGGGGACAAGCATTTCCTACGTAAAATGACACGAGTAATCGAACTGTGCCGGCAGAATTCAAATCCGAGCATCCGTTCCTCTGGAATTCACTAATATGTATGAAAACGTTTTTTACAGTATTCTGGCTCCCAGGATGGCAATCGAGAAATGAAGACAAGTATTTCCTACGTAAAATGGCACGAGTAATCGAACTGTGCCGGCAGGATTCAAATCCGAGCATCCGTTCCTCTGAAATCCACTAAAATGTATGAAAACGTGTTTTACAGTATTCTGGCTCCCAGGATCGCAATCGGGAAATGGAAACAAGCATTTCCCATGTAAAATGACACGAGTAATCGAACTGTGCCGGCAGAATTCAAATCCGAGCATCCGTTCCTCTGGAATTCACTAATATGTATGAAAACGTCTTTTACAGTATTCTGGCTCCCAGAATTGCTGTCGGGAAATGGGGACAAGTATTTCCTACGTAAAATGACACGAGTAATCGAACTGTGCCGGCAGAATTCAAATCCGAGCATCCGTTCCTCTGGAATTCACTAATATGTATGAAAACGTGTTTTACAATATTCTGGCTACCAGGATCGCAATCGGAAAATGAAGACAAGCATTTCCTACGTAAAATGACACGAGTAATCGAACTGTGCCGGCAGAGTTCAAATACGAGCCTCTGTTCCTCTGGAATTCACTAATATGTATGAAAACGTGTTTTACAGTATTCTGGCTCCCAGGATGGCAATCGAGAAATGAAGACAAGTATTTCCTACGTAAAATGGCACGAGTAATCGAACTGTGCCGGCAGGATTCAAATCCGAGCATCCGTTCCTCTGAAATCCACTAAAATGTATGAAAACGTGTTTTACAGTATTCTGGCTCCCAGGATCGCAATCGGGAAATGGAAACAAGCATTTCCCATGTAAAATGACACGAGTAATCGAACTATGCCGGCAGAATTCAAATCCGAGCATCCGTTCCTCTGGAATTCCCTAAAATGTATGAAAACGTGTTTTACAGTATTCTGGCTCTCAGGATCGCAATCGGGAAATGGAAACAAGCATTTCCCATGTAAAATGACTCGAGTAATCGAGCTGTGCCGGCAGAATTCAAATCCGAGCATCCGTTCCTCTGGAATTCACTAAAATGTATGAAAACGTGTTTTACAGTATTCTAGCTCCCAGGATCGCTATCAGGAAATGGGAACAACCATTTCCTGTGTAAAATGACACGAGTAATCGAATGCTGTCGGCAGAATTCAAACCCGAGCATCCGTTCTTCCGAAATTCACTAATATGTATGAAAACGTGTTTTACAATATTCTGGCTACCAGGATCGCAATCGGAAAATGAAGACAAGCATTTCCCAAGTAAAACGACACGAGTAATCGAACTGTGCCGGCAGAATTCAAATCCGAGCATCCGTTCCTCTGGAATTCACTAATATGTATGAAAACGTGTTTTACAGTATTCTGGCTCCCAGGATGGCAATCGAGAAATGAAGACAAGTATTTCCTACGTAAAATGGCACGAGTAATCGAACTGTGCCGGCAGAATTCAAATCCGAGCCTCCGTTCCTCTGGAATTCACAAATATGTATGAAAACGTGTTTTACAATATTCTGGCTCCCAGGATCGCAATCGGGAAATGAAGACAAGCATTTCCCATGTAAAATGACACGAGTAATCGAGCTGTGCCGGCAGAATTCAAATCCGAGACTCCGTTCCTCTGGAATTCACTAATATGTATGAAAACGTGTTTTACAGTATTCTGGCTCCCAGGATGGCAATCGAGAAATGAAGACAAGTATTTCCTACGTAAAATGGCACGAGTAATCGAACTGTGCCGGCAGAATTCAAATCCGAGCATCCGTTCCTCTGGAATTCACTAATATGTATGAAAACGTGTTTTACAGTATTCTGGCTCTCAGGATCGCAATCGGGAAATGGAAACAAGCATTTCCCATGTAAAATGACTCGAGTAATCGAGCTGTGCCGGCAGAATTCAAATCCGAGCATCCGTTCCTCTGGAATTCACTAAAATGTATGAAAACGTGTTTTACAGTATTCTAGCTCCCAGGATCGCTATCAGGAAATGGGAACAACCATTTCCTGTGTAAAATGACACGAGTAATCGAATGCTGTCGGCAGAATTCAAACCCGAGCATCCGTTCTTCCGAAATTCACTAATATGTATGAAAACGTGTTTTACAATATTCTGGCTACCAGGATCGCAATCGGAAAATGAAGACAAGCATTTCCCAAGTAAAACGACACGAGTAATCGAACTGTGCCGGCAGAATTCAAATCCGAGCATCCGTTCCTCTGGAATTCACTAATATGTATGAAAACGTGTTTTACAATATTCTGGCTACCAGGATCGCAATCGGAAAATGAAGACAAGCATTTCCCAAGTAAAATGACACGAGTAATCGAACTGTGCCGGCAGAGTTCAAATACGAGCCTCTGTTCCTCTGGAATTCACTAATATGTATGAAAACGTGTTTTACAGTATTCTGGCTCCCAGGATGGGAATCGAGAAATGAAGACAAGTACTTCCTACGTAAAATGGCACGAGCAATCGAACTGTGCCGGCAGAATTCAAACCCGAGCATCCGTTCTTCCGAAATTCACTAATATGTATGAAAACGTGTTTTACAATATTCTGGCTCCCAGGATCGTTATCAAGAAATAGAAATAAGCATTTCCTACGTAAAATGACACGAGTAATCGAACTGTGCCAGCAGAATTCAAATCCGAGCCGCCGTTCCTCTGGAATTCACTAATATGTATGAAAACGTGTTTTACAGTATTCTGGCTCCCAGGATGGCAATCGAGAAATGAAGACAAGTATTTCCTACGTAAAATGGCACGAGTAATCGAACTGTGCCGGCAGGATTCAAATCCGAGCATCCGTTCCTCTGAAATCCACTAAAATGTATGAAAACGTGTTTTACAGTATTCTGGCTCCCAGGATCGCAATCGGGAAATGGAAACAAGCATTTCCCATGTAAAATGACACGAGTAATCGAACTGTGCCGGCAGAATTCAAATCCGAGCATCCGTTCCTCTGGAATTCACTAATATGTATGAAAACGTGTTTTACAGTATTTGGGCTCCCAGTATCGCTATCGGGAAATGGGAACAAGCATTTCCTGCGTAAATTGACACGAGTAATCGAACTGTGCCGGCAGAATTCAAATCGGAGCCTCCGTTCTTCTGGAAATCACAAATATGCATGAAAACGTGTTTTACAGTATTCTGGCTCCCAGGATGGCAATCGAGAAATGAAGACAAGTATTTCCTACGTAAAATGGCACGAGTAATCGAACTGTGCCGGCAGGATTCAAATCCGAGCATCCGTTCCTCTGAAATCCACTAAAATGTATGAAAACGTGTTTTACAGTATTCTGGCTCCCAGGATCGCTATCAGGAAATGGAAGCAAGCATTTCCTACGTAGAATGACACGAGTAATCGAACTGTGCCGGCAGAATTCAAATCCGAGCCTCCGTTCCTCTGGAATTCACTAATATGTATGAAAACGTGTTTTACAGTACTTTGGTTCCTAGGATCGCTATCAAGAAATAGAAACAAGCATTTCCTACGTAAAATGACACGAGTAATCGAACGCTGCCGGCAGAATTCAAATCCGAGCCGCCGTTCCTCTGAAATCCACTAAAATGTATGAAAACGTGTTTTACAGTATTCTGGCTCCCAGGATCGCAATCGGGATATGAAAAGAAGTATTTACTACGTAAAATGACACGAGTAATCGAACTGTGCCGGCAGAATTCAAATCCGAGCCTCTGTTCCTCTGGAATTCACTAAAATGTATGAAAACGTGTTTTACAGTATTCTGGCTCCCAGGATCGCAATCGCGAAATGAAGACAAGTGTTTCCTACGTAAAATGACACGAGTAATCGAACTGTGGCGGCAGAATTCAAATCCGAGCCTCCGTTCCTCTGGAATTCCCTAAAATGTATGAAAACGTGTTTTACAGTATTCTGGCTCCCAGGATCGCAATCGGGATATGAAAAGAAGTATTTACTACGTAAAATGACACGAGTAATCGAACTGTGCCGGCAGAATTCAAATCCGAGCCTCTGTTCCTCTGGAATTCACTAAAATGTATGAAAACGTGTTTTACAGTATTCTGGCTCCCAGGATCGCAATCGCGAAATGAAGACAAGTGTTTCCTACGTAAAATGACACGAGTAATCGAACTGTGGCGGCAGAATTCAAATCCGAGCCTCTGTTCCTCTGGAATTCACTAAAATGTATGAAAACGTGTTTTACAGTATTCTAGCTCCCAGGATCGCTATCAGGAAATGGGAACAAGCACTTCCTGTGTAAAATGACACGAGTAATCGAATGCTGTCGGCAGAATTCAAATCCGAGCCTCTGTTACTCTGGAATTCACAAATATGCATGAAAACGTGTTTTACAGTATTCTGGCTCCCAGGATCGCTATCAGGAAATGGAAGCAAGCATTTCCTACGTAAAATGACACGAGTAATCGAACTGTGCCGGCAGAATTGAAATCCGAGCCTCCGTTCCTCTGGAATTCACTAAAAAGTATGGAAACGTGTTTTACGGTATTCTGGCTCTCGGGATCGCAATCGGGAAATGAAGACAAGTATTTCCTACGTAAAATGACACGAGTAATCGAACTGTGCCGGCAGAGTTCAAATACGAGCCTCTGTTCCTCTGGTATTCACTAATATGTATGAAAACGTGTTTTACAGTATTTTGGCTCCCAGAATTGCTGTCGGGAAATGGGGACAAGCATTTCCTACGTAAAATGACACGAGTAATCGAACTGTACCGGCAGAATTCAAATCCGAGCATCCGTTCCTCTGGAATTCACTAATATGTATGAAAACGTTTTTTACAGTATTCTGGCTCCCAGGATGGCAATCGAGAAATGAAGACAAGTATTTCCTACGTAAAATGGTACGAGTAATCGAACTGTGCCGGCAGGATTCAAATCCGAGCATCCGTTCCTCTGAAATCCACTAAAATGTATGAAAACGTGTTTTACAGTATTCTGGCTCCCAGGATCGCAATCGGGAAATGAAGACAAGTATTTCCTACGTAAAATGACACGAGTAATCGAACTGTGCCGGCACAATTCAAATCCGAGCCTCCGTTCCTCTGGAATTCACAAATATGTATGAAAACGTGTTTTACAATATTCTGGCTCCCAGGATCGCAATCGGGAAATGAAGACAAGCATTTCCTACGTAAAATGACACGAGTAATCGAGCTGTGCCGGCAGAATTCAAATCCGAGCCTCCGTTCCTCTGGAATTCACTAATATGTATGAAAACGTGTTTTACAGTATTCTGGCTCCCAGGATGGCAATCGAGAAATGAAGACAAGTATTTCCTACGTAAAATGGCACGAGTAATCGAACTGTGCCGGCAGAATTCAAATCCGAGCATCCGTTCCTCTGAAATCCACTAAAATGTATGAAAACGTGTTTTACAGTATTCTGGCTCCCAGGATCGCAATCGGGAAATGAAGACAAGTATTTCCTACGTAAAATGACACGAGTAATCGAACTGTGCCGGCACAATTCAAATCCGAGCCTCCGTTCCTCTGGAATTCACAAATATGTATGAAAACGTGTTTTACAATATTCTGGCTCCCAGGATCGCAATCGGGAAATGAAGACAAGCATTTCCTACGTAAAATGACACGAGTAATCGAGCTGTGCCGGCAGAATTCAAATCCGAGCCTCCGTTCCTCTGGAATTCACTAATATGTATGAAAACGTGTTTTACAGTATTCTGGCTCCCAGGATGGCAATCGAGAAATGAAGACAAGTATTTCCTACGTAAAATGGCACGAGTAATCGAACTGTGCCGGCAGAATTCAAATCCGAGCATCCGTTCCTCTGGAATTCACTAATATGTATGAAAACGTGTTTTACAGTATTCTGGCTCTCAGGATCGCAATCGGGAAATGGAAACAAGCATTTCCCATGTAAAATGACACGAGTAATCGAGCTGTGCCGGCAGAATTCAAATCCGAGCATCCGTTCCTCTGGAATTCACTAAAATGTATGAAAACGTGTTTTACAGTATTCTAGCTCCCAGGATCGCTATCAGGAAATGGGAACAACCATTTCCTGTGTAAAATGACACGAGTAATCGAATGCTGTCGGCAGAATTCAAATCCGAGCCTCTGTTACTCTGGAATTCACAAATATGCATGAAAACGTGTTTTACAGTATTCTGGCTCCCAGGATCGCTATCAGGAAGTGGAAGCAAGCATTTCCTACGTAAAATGACACGAGTAATCGAACTGTGCCGGCAGAATTGAAATCCGAGCCTCCGTTCCTCTGGAATTCACTAAAATGTATAGAAACGTGTTTTACAGTATTCTGGCTCTCAGGATCGCAATCGGGAAATGAAGACAAGTATTTCCTACGTAAAATGACACGAGTAATCGAACTGTGCCGGCACAATTCAAATCCGAGCCTCCGTTCCTCTGGAATTCACAAATATGTATGAAAACGTGTTTTACACAATTTTGGCTCCCAGGATCGCTATCGGGAAATGGGAACAAGCATTTCCTGCGTAAAATGACACGACTAATCGAATGCCGTCGGCAGAATTCAAATCCGAGCCTCCGTTCCTCTGGAATTCCCTAAAATGTATGAAAACGTGTTTTACAGTATTCTGGCTCCCAGGATCGCAATCGGGAAATGAAGACAAGTATTTCCTACGTAAAATGACACGAGTAATCGAACTGTGCCGACAGAGTTCAAATACGAGCCTCTGTTCCTCTGGTATTCACTAATATGTATGAAAACGTGTTTTACAGTATTTTGGCTCCCAGAATTGCTGTCGGGAAATGGGGACAAGCATTTCCTACGTAAAATGACACGAGTAATCGAACTGTGCCGGCAGAATTCAAATCGGAGCCTCCGTTCCTCTGGAATTCCCTAAAATGTATGAAAACGTCTTTTAGAGTATTCTGGCTCCCAGGATGGCAATCGAGAAATGAAGACAAGTATTTGCTACGTAAAATGGCACGAGCAATCGAACTGTGCCGGCAGAATTCAAATACGAGCCTCTGTTCCTCTGGTATTCACTAATATGTATGAAAACGTGTTTTACAGTATTTTGGCTCCCAGAATTGCTGTCGGGAAATGGGGACAAGTATTTCCTACGTGAAATGGCACGAGCAATCGAACTGTGCCGGCAGAATTCAAATCCGAGCATCCGTTCCTCTGGAATTCACTAATATGTATGAAAACGTGTTTTACAGTATTTTGGCTCCCAGAATTGCTGTCGGGAAATGGGGACAAGTATTTCCTACGTGAAATGGCACGAGCAATCGAACTGTGCCGGCAGAATTCAAATCCGAGCATCCGTTCCTCTGAAATTCACAAATATGTATGAAAACGTGTTTTACACAATTTTGACTCCCAGGATCGCTATCGGGAAATGGGAACAAGCATTTCCTGCGTAAAATGACACGACTAATCGAATGCTGTCGGCAGAATTCAAATCCGAGCCTCCGTTCCTCTGGAATTCCCTAAAATGTTTGAAAACGTGTTTTACAGTATTCTGGCTCCCAGGATCGGAATCGGGAAATGAAGACAAGCATTTCCCATGTAAAATGACACGAGTAATCGAGCTGTGCCGGCAGAATTCAAATCCGAGCCTCCGTTCCTCTGGAATTCACTAATATGTATGAAAACGTGTTTTACAGTATTCTGGCTCCCAGGATGGCAATCGAGAAATGAAGACAAGTATTTCCTACGTAAAATGGCACGAGTAATCGAACTGTGCCGGCAGAATTCAAATCCGAGCATCCGTTCCTCTGGAATTCACTAATATGTATGAAAACGTGTTTTACAGTATTCTGGCTCTCAGGATCGCAATCGGGAAATGGAAACAAGCATTTCCCATGTAAAATGACTCGAGTAATCGAGCTGTGCCGGCAGAATTCAAATCCGAGCATCCGTTCCTCTGGAATTCACTAAAATGTATGAAAACGTGTTTTACAGTATTCTAGCTCCCAGGATCGCTATCAGGAAATGGGAACAACCATTTCCTGTGTAAAATGACACGAGTAATCGAATGCTGTCGGCAGAATTCAAATCCGAGCCTCTGTTACTCTGGAATTCACAAATATGCATGAAAACGTGTTTTACAGTATTCTGGCTCCCAGGATCGCTATCAGGAAATGGAAGCAAGCATTTCCTACGTAAAATGACACGAGTAATCGAACTGTGCCGGCAGAATTGAAATCCGAGCCTCCGTTCCTCTGGAATTCACTAAAATTTATGGAAACGTGTTTTACAATATTCTGGCTACCAGGATCGCAATCGGAAAATGAAGACAAGCATTTCCCAAGTAAAATGACACGAGTAATCGAACTATGCCGGCAGAATTCAAATCCGAGAATCCGTTCCTCTGGAATTCCCTAAAATGTATGAAAACGTGTTTTACAGTATTCTGGCTCCCAGGATCGCAATCGGGAAATGAAGACAAGTATTTCCTACGTAAAATGACACGAGTTATCGAATGCTGTCGGCAGAATTCAAATCCGAGCCTCTGTTACTCTGGAATTCACAAATATGCATGAAAACGTGTTTTACAGTATTCTGGCTCCCAGGATCGCTATCAGGAAATGGAAGCAAGCATTTCCTACGTAAAATGACACGAGTAATCGAACTGTGCCGGCAGAATTGAAATCCGAGCCTCCGTTCCTCTGGAATTCACTAAAATGTATGAAAACGTGTTTTACAGTATTTTGGCTCCCAGAATTGCTGTCGGGAAATGGGGACAAGCATTTCCTACGTAAAATGACACGAGTAATCGAACTGTGCCGGCAGAATTCAAATCCGAGCATCCGTTCCTCTGGAATTCACTAATATGTATGAAAACGTTTTTTACAGTATTCTGGCTCCCAGGATGGCAATAGAGAAATGAAGACAAGTATTTCCTACGTAAAATGGCACGAGTAATCGAACTGTGCCGGCAGGATTCAAATCCGAGCATCCGTTCCTCTGAAATCCACTAAAATGTATGAAAACGTGTTTTACAGTATTCTGGCTCCCAGGATCGCAATCGGGAAATGGAAACAAGCATTTCCCATGTAAAATGACACGAGTAATCGAACTGTGCCGGCAGAATTCAAATCCGAGCATCCGTTCCTCTGGAATTCACTAATATGTATGAAAACGTGTTTTACAGTATTCTGGCTCCCAGGATTGCTGTCGGGAAATGGGGACAAGTATTTCCTACGTAAAATGACACGAGTAATCGAACTGTGCCGGCAGAATTCAAATCCGAGCATCCGTTCCTCTGGAATTCACTAATATGTATGAAAACGTGTTTTACAATATTCTGGCTACCAGGATCGCAATCGGAAAATGAAGACAAGTATTTCCTACGTAAAATGACACGAGTAATCGAACTGTGCCGGTAGAATTCAAATACGAGCCTCTGTTCCTCTGGAATTCACTAATATGTATGAAAACGTGTTTTACAGTATTCTGGCTCCCAGGATGGCAATCGAGAAATGAAGACAAGTATTTCCTACGTAAAATGGCACGAGTAATCGAACTGTGCCGGCAGGATTCAAATCCGAGCATCCGTTCCTCTGAAATCCACTAAAATGTATGAAAACGTGTTTTACAGTATTCTGGCTCCCAGGATCGCAATCGGGAAATGGAAACAAGCATTTCCCATGTAAAATGACACGAGTAATCGAACTATGCCGGCAGAATTCAAATCCGAGCATCCGTTCCTCTGGAATTCCCTAAAATGTATGAAAACGTGTTTTACAGTATTCTGGCTCTCAGGATCGCAATCGGGAAATGGAAACAAGCATTTCCCATGTAAAATGACTCGAGTAATCGAGCTGTGCCGGCAGAATTCAAATCCGAGCATCCGTTCCTCTGGAATTCACTAAAATGTATGAAAACGTGTTTTACAGTATTCTAGCTCCCAGGATCGCTATCAGGAAATGGGAACAACCATTTCCTGTGTAAAATGACACGAGTAATCGAATGCTGTCGGCAGAATTCAAACCCGAGCATCCGTTCTTCCGAAATTCACTAATATGTATGAAAACGTGTTTTACAATATTCTGGCTACCAGGATCGCAATCGGAAAATGAAGACAAGCATTTCCCAAGTAAAACGACACGAGTAATCGAACTGTGCCGGCAGAATTCAAATCCGAGCATCCGTTCCTCTGGAATTCACTAATATGTATGAAAACGTGTTTTACAGTATTCTGGCTCCCAGGATGGCAATCGAGAAATGAAGACAAGTATTTCCTACGTAAAATGGCACGAGTAATCGAACTGTGCCGGCAGAATTCAAATCCGAGCCTCCGTTCCTCTGGAATTCACAAATATGTATGAAAACGTGTTTTACAATATTCTGGCTCCCAGGATCGCAATCGGGAAATGAAGACAAGCATTTCCCATGTAAAATGACACGAGTAATCGAGCTGTGCCGGCAGAATTCAAATCCGAGACTCCGTTCCTCTGGAATTCACTAATATGTATGAAAACGTGTTTTACAGTATTCTGGCTCCCAGGATGGCAATCGAGAAATGAAGACAAGTATTTCCTACGTAAAATGGCACGAGTAATCGAACTGTGCCGGCAGAATTCAAATCCGAGCATCCGTTCCTCTGGAATTCACTAATATGTATGAAAACGTGTTTTACAGTATTCTGGCTCTCAGGATCGCAATCGGGAAATGGAAACAAGCATTTCCCATGTAAAATGACTCGAGTAATCGAGCTGTGCCGGCAGAATTCAAATCCGAGCATCCGTTCCTCTGGAATTCACTAAAATGTATGAAAACGTGTTTTACAGTATTCTAGCTCCCAGGATCGCAATCAGGAAATGGGAACAACCATTTCCTGTGTAAAATGACACGAGTAATCGAATGCTGTCGGCAGAATTCAAACCCGAGCATCCGTTCTTCCGAAATTCACTAATATGTATGAAAACGTGTTTTACAATATTCTGGCTACCAGGATCGCAATCGGAAAATGAAGACAAGCATTTCCCAAGTAAAACGACACGAGTAATCGAACTGTGCCGGCAGAATTCAAATCCGAGCATCCGTTCCTCTGGAATTCACTAATATGTATGAAAACGTGTTTTACAATATTCTGGCTACCAGGATCGCAATCGGAAAATGAAGACAAGCATTTCCCAAGTAAAATGACACGAGTAATCGAACTGTGCCGGCAGAGTTCAAATACGAGCCTCTGTTCCTCTGGAATTCACTAATATGTATGAAAACGTGTTTTACAGTATTCTGGCTCCCAGGATGGGAATCGAGAAATGAAGACAAGTACTTCCTACGTAAAATGGCACGAGCAATCGAACTGTGCCGGCAGAATTCAAACCCGAGCATCCGTTCTTCCGAAATTCACTAATATGTATGAAAACGTGTTTTACAATATTCTGGCTCCCAGGATCGTTATCAAGAAATAGAAATAAGCATTTCCTACGTAAAATGACACGAGTAATCGAACTGTGCCAGCAGAATTCAAATCCGAGCCGCCGTTCCTCTGGAATTCACTAATATGTATGAAAACGTGTTTTACAGTATTCTGGCTCCCAGGATGGCAATCGAGAAATGAAGACAAGTATTTCCTACGTAAAATGGCACGAGTAATCGAACTGTGCCGGCAGGATTCAAATCCGAGCATCCGTTCCTCTGAAATCCACTAAAATGTATGAAAACGTGTTTTACAGTATTCTGGCTCCCAGGATCGCAATCGGGAAATGGAAACAAGCATTTCCCATGTAAAATGACACGAGTAATCGAACTGTGCCGGCAGAATTCAAATCCGAGCATCCGTTCCTCTGGAATTCACTAATATGTATGAAAACGTGTTTTACAGTATTTTGGCTCCCAGTATCGCTATCGGGAAATGGGAACAAGCATTTCCTGCGTAAATTGACACGAGTAATCGAACTGTGCCGGCAGAATTCAAATCGGAGCCTCCGTTCTTCTGGAAATCACAAATATGCATGAAAACGTGTTTTACAGTATTCTGGCTCCCAGGATGGCAATCGAGAAATGAAGACAAGTATTTCCTACGTAAAATGGCACGAGTAATCGAACTGTGCCGGCAGGATTCAAATCCGAGCATCCGTTCCTCTGAAATCCACTAAAATGTATGAAAACGTGTTTTACAGTATTCTGGCTCCCAGGATCGCTATCAGGAAATGGAAGCAAGCATTTCCTACGTAGAATGACACGAGTAATCGAACTGTGCCGGCAGAATTCAAATCCGAGCCTCCGTTCCTCTGGAATTCACTAATATGTATGAAAACGTGTTTTACAGTACTTTGGTTCCTAGGATCGCTATCAAGAAATAGAAACAAGCATTTCCTACGTAAAATGACACGAGTAATCGAACGCTGCCGGCAGAATTCAAATCCGAGCCGCCGTTCCTCTGAAATCCACTAAAATGTATGAAAACGTGTTTTACAGTATTCTGGCTCCCAGGATCGCAATCGGGATATGAAAAGAAGTATTTACTACGTAAAATGACACGAGTAATCGAACTGTGCCGGCAGAATTCAAATCCGAGCCTCTGTTCCTCTGGAATTCACTAAAATGTATGAAAACGTGTTTTACAGTATTCTGGCTCCCAGGATCGCAATCGCGAAATGAAGACAAGTGTTTCCTACGTAAAATGACACGAGTAATCGAACTGTGGCGGCAGAATTCAAATCCGAGCCTCCGTTCCTCTGGAATTCACTAAAATGTATGAAAACGTGTTTTACAGTATTCTGGCTCCCAGGATCGCAATCGGGATATGAAAAGAAGTATTTACTACGTAAAATGACACGAGTAATCGAACTGTGCCGGCAGAATTCAAATCCGAGCCTCTGTTCCTCTGGAATTCACTAAAATGTATGAAAACGTGTTTTACAGTATTCTGGCTCCCAGGATCGCAATCGCGAAATGAAGACAAGTGTTTCCTACGTAAAATGACACGAGTAATCGAACTGTGGCGGCAGAATTCAAATCCGAGCCTCTGTTCCTCTGGAATTCACTAAAATGTATGAAAACGTGTTTTACAGTATTCTGGCTCCCAGGATCGCTATCAGGAAATGGGAACAAGCACTTCCTGTGTAAAATGACACGAGTAATCGAATGCTGTCGGCAGAATTCAAATCCGAGCCTCTGTTACTCTGGAATTCACAAATATGCATGAAAACGTGTTTTACAGTATTCTGGCTCCCAGGATCGCTATCAGGAAATGGAAGCAAGCATTTCCTACGTAAAATGACACGAGTAATCGAACTGTGCCGGCAGAATTGAAATCCGAGCCTCCGTTCCTCTGGAATTCACTAAAAAGTATGGAAACGTGTTTTACGGTATTCTGGCTCTCGGGATCGCAATCGGGAAATGAAGACAAGTATTTCCTACGTAAAATGACACGAGTAATCGAACTGTGCCGGCAGAGTTCAAATACGAGCCTCTGTTCCTCTGGTATTCACTAATATGTATGAAAACGTGTTTTACAGTATTTTGGCTCCCAGAATTGCTGTCGGGAAATGGGGACAAGCATTTCCTACGTAAAATGACACGAGTAATCGAACTGTACCGGCAGAATTCAAATCCGAGCATCCGTTCCTCTGGAATTCACTAATATGTATGAAAACGTTTTTTACAGTATTCTGGCTCCCAGGATGGCAATCGAGAAATGAAGACAAGTATTTCCTACGTAAAATGGTACGAGTAATCGAACTGTGCCGGCAGGATTCAAATCCGAGCATCCGTTCCTCTGAAATCCACTAAAATGTATGAAAACGTGTTTTACAGTATTCTGGCTCCCAGGATCGCAATCGGGAAATGAAGACAAGTATTTCCTACGTAAAATGACACGAGTAATCGAACTGTGCCGGCACAATTCAAATCCGAGCCTCCGTTCCTCTGGAATTCACAAATATGTATGAAAACGTGTTTTACAATATTCTGGCTCCCAGGATCGCAATCGGGAAATGAAGACAAGCATTTCCCATGTAAAATGACACGAGTAATCGAGCTGTGCCGGCAGAATTCAAATCCGAGCCTCCGTTCCTCTGGAATTCACTAATATGTATGAAAACGTGTTTTACAGTATTCTGGCTCCCAGGATGGCAATCGAGAAATGAAGACAAGTATTTCCTACGTAAAATGGCACGAGTAATCGAACTGTGCCGGCAGAATTCAAATCCGAGCATCCGTTCCTCTGAAATCCACTAAAATGTATGAAAACGTGTTTTACAGTATTCTGGCTCCCAGGATCGCAATCGGGAAATGAAGACAAGTATTTCCTACGTAAAATGACACGAGTAATCGAACTGTGCCGGCACAATTCAAATCCGAGCCTCCGTTCCTCTGGAATTCACAAATATGTATGAAAACGTGTTTTACAATATTCTGGCTCCCAGGATCGCAATCGGGAAATGAAGACAAGCATTTCCCATGTAAAATGACACGAGTAATCGAGCTGTGCCGGCAGAATTCAAATCCGAGCCTCCGTTCCTCTGGAATTCACTAATATGTATGAAAACGTGTTTTACAGTATTCTGGCTCCCAGGATGGCAATCGAGAAATGAAGACAAGTATTTCCTACGTAAAATGGCACGAGTAATCGAACTGTGCCGGCAGAATTCAAATCCGAGCATCCGTTCCTCTGGAATTCACTAATATGTATGAAAACGTGTTTTACAGTATTCTGGCTCTCAGGATCGCAATCGGGAAATGGAAACAAGCATTTCCCATGTAAAATGACACGAGTAATCGAGCTGTGCCGGCAGAATTCAAATCCGAGCATCCGTTCCTCTGGAATTCACTAAAATGTATGAAAACGTGTTTTACAGTATTCTAGCTCCCAGGATCGCTATCAGGAAATGGGAACAACCATTTCCTGTGTAAAATGACACGAGTAATCGAATGCTGTCGGCAGAATTCAAATCCGAGCCTCTGTTACTCTGGAATTCACAAATATGCATGAAAACGTGTTTTACAGTATTCTGGCTCCCAGGATCGCTATCAGGAAGTGGAAGCAAGCATTTCCTACGTAAAATGACACGAGTAATCGAACTGTGCCGGCAGAATTGAAATCCGAGCCTCCGTTCCTCTGGAATTCACTAAAATGTATAGAAACGTGTTTTACAGTATTCTGGCTCTCAGGATCGCAATCGGGAAATGAAGACAAGTATTTCCTACGTAAAATGACACGAGTAATCGAACTGTGCCGGCACAATTCAAATCCGAGCCTCCGTTCCTCTGGAATTCACAAATATGTATGAAAACGTGTTTTACACAATTTTGGCTCCCAGGATCGCTATCGGGAAATGGGAACAAGCATTTCCTGCGTAAAATGACACGACTAATCGAATGCCGTCGGCAGAATTCAAATCCGAGCCTCCGTTCCTCTGGAATTCCCTAAAATGTATGAAAACGTGTTTTACAGTATTCTGGCTCCCAGGATCGCAATCGGGAAATGAAGACAAGTATTTCCTACGTAAAATGACACGAGTAATCGAACTGTGCCGACAGAGTTCAAATACGAGCCTCTGTTCCTCTGGTATTCACTAATATGTATGAAAACGTGTTTTACAGTATTTTGGCTCCCAGAATTGCTGTCGGGAAATGGGGACAAGCATTTCCTACGTAAAATGACACGAGTAATCGAACTGTGCCGGCAGAATTCAAATCGGAGCCTCCGTTCCTCTGGAATTCCCTAAAATGTATGAAAACGTCTTTTAGAGTATTCTGGCTCCCAGGATGGCAATCGAGAAATGAAGACAAGTATTTGCTACGTAAAATGGCACGAGCAATCGAACTGTGCCGGCAGAATTCAAATACGAGCCTCTGTTCCTCTGGTATTCACTAATATGTATGAAAACGTGTTTTACAGTATTTTGGCTCCCAGAATTGCTGTCGGGAAATGGGGACAAGTATTTCCTACGTGAAATGGCACGAGCAATCGAACTGTGCCGGCAGAATTCAAATCCGAGCATCCGTTCCTCTGGAATTCACTAATATGTATGAAAACGTGTTTTACAGTATTTTGGCTCCCAGAATTGCTGTCGGGAAATGGGGACAAGTATTTCCTACGTGAAATGGCACGAGCAATCGAACTGTGCCGGCAGAATTCAAATCCGAGCATCCGTTCCTCTGAAATTCACAAATATGTATGAAAACGTGTTTTACACAATTTTGACTCCCAGGATCGCTATCGGGAAATGGGAACAAGCATTTCCTGCGTAAAATGACACGACTAATCGAATGCTGTCGGCAGAATTCAAATCCGAGCCTCCGTTCCTCTGGAATTCCCTAAAATGTTTGAAAACGTGTTTTACAGTATTCTGGCTCCCAGGATCGCAATCGGGAAATGAAGACAAGTATTTCCTACGTAAAATGACACGAGTAATCGAACTGTGCCGGCAGAGTTCACATACGAGCCTCTGTTCCTCTGGTATTCACAAATATGTATGAAAACGTGTTTTACAATATTCTGGCTCCCAGGATCGGAATCGGGAAATGAAGACAAGCATTTCCCATGTAAAATGACACGAGTAATCGAGCTGTGCCGGCAGAATTCAAATCCGAGCCTCCGTTCCTCTGGAATTCACTAATATGTATGAAAACGTGTTTTACAGTATTCTGGCTCCCAGGATGGCAATCGAGAAATGAAGACAAGTATTTCCTACGTAAAATGGCACGAGTAATCGAACTGTGCCGGCAGAATTCAAATCCGAGCATCCGTTCCTCTGGAATTCACTAATATGTATGAAAACGTGTTTTACAGTATTCTGGCTCTCAGGATCGCAATCGGGAAATGGAAACAAGCATTTCCCATGTAAAATGACTCGAGTAATCGAGCTGTGCCGGCAGAATTCAAATCCGAGCATCCGTTCCTCTGGAATTCACTAAAATGTATGAAAACGTGTTTTACAGTATTCTAGCTCCCAGGATCGCTATCAGGAAATGGGAACAACCATTTCCTGTGTAGAATGACACGAGTAATCGAATGCTGTCGGCAGAATTCAAATCCGAGCCTCTGTTACTCTGGAATTCACAAATATGCATGAAAACGTGTTTTACAGTATTCTGGCTCCCAGGATCGCTATCAGGAAATGGAAGCAAGCATTTCCTACGTAAAATGACACGAGTAATCGAACTGTGCCGGCAGAATTGAAATCCGAGCCTCCGTTCCTCTGGAATTCACTAAAATTTATGGAAACGTGTTTTACAATATTCTGGCTACCAGGATCGCAATCGGAAAATGAAGACAAGCATTTCCCAAGTAAAATGACACGAGTAATCGAACTATGCCGGCAGAATTCAAATCCGAGAATCCGTTCCTCTGGAATTCCCTAAAATGTATGAAAACGTGTTTTACAGTATTCTGGCTCCCAGGATCGCAATCGGGAAATGAAGACAAGTATTTCCTACGTAAAATGACACGAGTTATCGAATGCTGTCGGCAGAATTCAAATCCGAGCCTCTGTTACTCTGGAATTCACAAATATGCATGAAAACGTGTTTTACAGTATTCTGGCTCCCAGGATCGCTATCAGGAAATGGAAGCAAGCATTTCCTACGTAAAATGACACGAGTAATCGAACTGTGCCGGCAGAATTCAAATCCGAGCCTCCGTTCCTCTGGAATTCACTAAAATGTATGAAAACGTGTTTTACAGTATTTTGGCTCCCAGAATTGCTGTCGGGAAATGGGGACAAGCATTTCCTACGTAAAATGACACGAGTAATCGAACTGTGCCGGCAGAATTCAAATCCGAGCCTCCGTTCCTCTGGAATTCACTAATATGTATGAAAACGTGTTTTACAGTATTCTGGCTCCCAGGATGGCAATCGAGAAATGAAGACAAGTATTTCCTACGTAAAATGGCACGAGTAATCGAACTGTGCCGGCAGGATTCAAATCCGAGCATCCGTTCCTCTGAAATCCACTAAAATGTATGAAAACGTGTTTTACAGTATTCTGGCTCCCAGGATCGCAATCGGGAAATGGAAACAAGCATTTCCCATGTAAAATGACACGAGTAATCGAACTGTGCCGGCAGAATTCAAATCCGAGCATCCGTTCCTCTGGAATTCACTAATATGTATGAAAACGTGTTTTACAGTATTCTGGCTCCCAGAATTGCTGTCGGGAAATGGGGACAAGTATTTCCTACGTAAAATGACACGAGTAATCGAACTGTGCCGGCAGAATTCAAATCCGAGCATCCGTTCCTCTGGAATTCACTAATATGTATGAAAACGTGTTTTACAATATTCTGGCTACCAGGATCGCAATCGGAAAATGAAGACAAGCATTTCCTACGTAAAATGACACGAGTAATCGAACTGTGCCGGCAGAGTTCAAATACGAGCCTCTGTTCCTCTGGAATTCACTAATATGTATGAAAACGTGTTTTACAGTATTCTGGCTCCCAGGATGGCAATCGAGAAATGAAGACAAGTATTTCCTACGTAAAATGGCACGAGTAATCGAACTGTGCCGGCAGGATTCAAATCCGAGCATCCGTTCCTCTGAAATCCACTAAAATGTATGAAAACGTGTTTTACAGTATTCTGGCTCCCAGGATCGCAATCGGGAAATGGAAACAAGCATTTCCCATGTAAAATGACACGAGTAATCGAACTATGCCGGCAGAATTCAAATCCGAGCATCCGTTCCTCTGGAATTCCCTAAAATGTATGAAAACGTGTTTTACAGTATTCTGGCTCTCAGGATCGCAATCGGGAAATGGAAACAAGCATTTCCCATGTAAAATGACTCGAGTAATCGAGCTGTGCCGGCAGAATTCAAATCCGAGCATCCGTTCCTCTGGAATTCACTAAAATGTATGAAAACGTGTTTTACAGTATTCTAGCTCCCAGGATCGCTATCAGGAAATGGGAACAACCATTTCCTGTGTAAAATGACACGAGTAATCGAATGCTGTCGGCAGAATTCAAACCCGAGCATCCGTTCTTCCGAAATTCACTAATATGTATGAAAACGTGTTTTACAATATTCTGGCTACCAGGATCGCAATCGGAAAATGAAGACAAGCATTTCCCAAGTAAAACGACACGAGTAATCGAACTGTGCCGGCAGAATTCAAATCCGAGCATCCGTTCCTCTGGAATTCACTAATATGTATGAAAACGTGTTTTACAGTATTCTGGCTCCCAGGATGGCAATCGAGAAATGAAGACAAGTATTTCCTACGTAAAATGGCACGAGTAATCGAACTGTGCCGGCAGAATTCAAATCCGAGCCTCCGTTCCTCTGGAATTCACAAATATGTATGAAAACGTGTTTTACAATATTCTGGCTCCCAGGATCGCAATCGGGAAATGAAGACAAGCATTTCCCATGTAAAATGACACGAGTAATCGAGCTGTGCCGGCAGAATTCAAATCCGAGACTCCGTTCCTCTGGAATTCACTAATATGTATGAAAACGTGTTTTACAGTATTCTGGCTCCCAGGATGGCAATCGAGAAATGAAGACAAGTATTTCCTACGTAAAATGGCACGAGTAATCGAACTGTGCCGGCAGAATTCAAATCCGAGCATCCGTTCCTCTGGAATTCACTAATATGTATGAAAACGTGTTTTACAGTATTCTGGCTCTCAGGATCGCAATCGGGAAATGGAAACAAGCATTTCCCATGTAAAATGACTCGAGTAATCGAGCTGTGCCGGCAGAATTCAAATCCGAGCATCCGTTCCTCTGGAATTCACTAAAATGTATGAAAACGTGTTTTACAGTATTCTAGCTCCCAGGATCGCTATCAGGAAATGGGAACAACCATTTCCTGTGTAAAATGACACGAGTAATCGAATGCTGTCGGCAGAATTCAAACCCGAGCATCCGTTCTTCCGAAATTCACTAATATGTATGAAAACGTGTTTTACAATATTCTGGCTACCAGGATCGCAATCGGAAAATGAAGACAAGCATTTCCCAAGTAAAACGACACGAGTAATCGAACTGTGCCGGCAGAATTCAAATCCGAGCATCCGTTCCTCTGGAATTCACTAATATGTATGAAAACGTGTTTTACAATATTCTGGCTACCAGGATCGCAATCGGAAAATGAAGACAAGCATTTCCCAAGTAAAATGACACGAGTAATCGAACTGTGCCGGCAGAGTTCAAATACGAGCCTCTGTTCCTCTGGAATTCACTAATATGTATGAAAACGTGTTTTACAGTATTCTGGCTCCCAGGATGGGAATCGAGAAATGAAGACAAGTACTTCCTACGTAAAATGGCACGAGCAATCGAACTGTGCCGGCAGAATTCAAACCCGAGCATCCGTTCTTCCGAAATTCACTAATATGTATGAAAACGTGTTTTACAATATTCTGGCTCCCAGGATCGTTATCAAGAAATAGAAATAAGCATTTCCTACGTAAAATGACACGAGTAATCGAACTGTGCCAGCAGAATTCAAATCCGAGCCGCCGTTCCTCTGGAATTCACTAATATGTATGAAAACGTGTTTTACAGTATTCTGGCTCCCAGGATGGCAATCGAGAAATGAAGACAAGTATTTCCTACGTAAAATGGCACGAGTAATCGAACTGTGCCGGCAGGATTCAAATCCGAGCATCCGTTCCTCTGAAATCCACTAAAATGTATGAAAACGTGTTTTACAGTATTCTGGCTCCCAGGATCGCAATCGGGAAATGGAAACAAGCATTTCCCATGTAAAATGACACGAGTAATCGAACTGTGCCGGCAGAATTCAAATCCGAGCATCCGTTCCTCTGGAATTCACTAATATGTATGAAAACGTGTTTTACAGTATTTGGGCCCCCAGTATCGCTATCGGGAAATGGGAACAAGCATTTCCTGCGTAAATTGACACGAGTAATCGAACTGTGCCGGCAGAATTCAAATCGGAGCCTCCGTTCTTCTGGAAATCACAAATATGCATGAAAACGTGTTTTACAGTATTCTGGCTCCCAGGATGGCAATCGAGAAATGAAGACAAGTATTTCCTACGTAAAATGGCACGAGTAATCGAACTGTGCCGGCAGGATTCAAATCCGAGCATCCGTTCCTCTGAAATCCACTAAAATGTATGAAAACGTGTTTTACAGTATTCTGGCTCCCAGGATCGCTATCAGGAAATGGAAGCAAGCATTTCCTACGTAGAATGACACGAGTAATCGAACTGTGCCGGCAAAATTCAAATCCGAGCCTCCGTTCCTCTGGAATTCACTAATATGTATGAAAACGTGTTTTACAGTACTTTGGTTCCTAGGATCGCTATCAAGAAATAGAAACAAGCATTTCCTACGTAAAATGACACGAGTAATCGAACGCTGCCGGCAGAATTCAAATCCGAGCCGCCGTTCCTCTGAAATCCACTAAAATGTATGAAAACGTGTTTTACAGTATTCTGGCTCCCAGGATCGCAATCGGGATATGAAAAGAAGTATTTACTACGTAAAATGACACGAGTAATCGAACTGTGCCGGCAGAATTCAAATCCGAGCCTCTGTTCCTCTGGAATTCACTAAAATGTATGAAAACGTGTTTTACAGTATTCTGGCTCCCAGGATCGCAATCGCGAAATGAAGACAAGTGTTTCCTACGTAAAATGACACGAGTAATCGAACTGTGGCGGCAGAATTCAAATCCGAGCCTCCGTTCCTCTGGAATTCCCTAAAATGTATGAAAACGTGTTTTACAGTATTCTGGCTCCCAGGATCGCAATCGGGATATGAAAAGAAGTATTTACTACGTAAAATGACACGAGTAATCGAACTGTGGCGGCAGAATTCAAATCCGAGCCTCTGTTCCTCTGGAATTCACTAAAATGTATGAAAACGTGTTTTACAGTATTCTAGCTCCCAGGATCGCTATCAGGAAATGGGAACAAGCACTTCCTGTGTAAAATGACACGAGTAATCGAATGCTGTCGGCAGAATTCAAATCCGAGCCTCTGTTACTCTGGAATTCACAAATATGCATGAAAACGTGTTTTACAGTATTCTGGCTCCCAGGATCGCTATCAGGAAATGGAAGCAAGCATTTCCTACGTAAAATGACACGAGTAATCGAACTGTGCCGGCAGAATTGAAATCCGAGCCTCCGTTCCTCTGGAATTCACTAAAAAGTATGGAAACGTGTTTTACGGTATTCTGGCTCTCGGGATCGCAATCGGGAAATGAAGACAAGTATTTCCTACGTAAAATGACACGAGTAATCGAACTGTGCCGGCAGAGTTCAAATACGAGCCTCTGTTCCTCTGGTATTCACTAATATGTATGAAAACGTGTTTTACAGTATTTTGGCTCCCAGAATTGCTGTCGGGAAATGGGGACAAGCATTTCCTACGTAAAATGACACGAGTAATCGAACTGTACCGGCAGAATTCAAATCCGAGCATCCGTTCCTCTGGAATTCACTAATATGTATGAAAACGTTTTTTACAGTATTCTGGCTCCCAGGATGGCAATCGAGAAATGAAGACAAGTATTTCCTACGTAAAATGGTACGAGTAATCGAACTGTGCCGGCAGGATTCAAATCCGAGCATCCGTTCCTCTGAAATCCACTAAAATGTATGAAAACGTGTTTTACAGTATTCTGGCTCCCAGGATCGCAATCGGGAAATGAAGACAAGTATTTCCTACGTAAAATGACACGAGTAATCGAACTGTGCCGGCAGAATTCAAATCCGAGCCTCCGTTCCTCTGGAATTCACTAATATGTATGAAAACGTGTTTTACAATATTCTGGCTCCCAGGATCGCAATCGGGAAATGAAGACAAGCATTTCCCATGTAAAATGACACGAGTAATCGAGCTGTGCCGGCAGAATTCAAATCCGAGCCTCCGTTCCTCTGGAATTCACTAATATGTATGAAAACGTGTTTTACAGTATTCTGGCTCCCAGGATGGCAATCGAGAAATGAAGACAAGTATTTCCTACGTAAAATGGCACGAGTAATCGAACTGTGCCGGCAGAATTCAAATCCGAGCATCCGTTCCTCTGAAATCCACTAAAATGTATGAAAACGTGTTTTACAGTATTCTGGCTCCCAGGATCGCAATCGGGAAATGAAGACAAGTATTTCCTACGTAAAATGACACGAGTAATCGAACTGTGCCGGCACAATTCAAATCCGAGCCTCCGTTCCTCTGGAATTCACAAATATGTATGAAAACGTGTTTTACAATATTCTGGCTCCCAGGATCGCAATCGGGAAATGAAGACAAGCATTTCCCATGTAAAATGACACGAGTAATCGAGCTGTGCCGGCAGAATTCAAATCCGAGCCTCCGTTCCTCTGGAATTCACTAATATGTATGAAAACGTGTTTTACAGTATTCTGGCTCCCAGGATGGCAATCGAGAAATGAAGACAAGTATTTCCTACGTAAAATGGCACGAGTAATCGAACTGTGCCGGCAGAATTCAAATCCGAGCATCCGTTCCTCTGGAATTCACTAATATGTATGAAAACGTGTTTTACAGTATTCTGGCTCTCAGGATCGCAATCGGGAAATGGAAACAAGCATTTCCCATGTAAAATGACACGAGTAATCGAGCTGTGCCGGCAGAATTCAAATCCGAGCATCCGTTCCTCTGGAATTCACTAAAATGTATGAAAACGTGTTTTACAGTATTCTAGCTCCCAGGATCGCTATCAGGAAATGGGAACAACCATTTCCTGTGTAAAATGACACGAGTAATCGAATGCTGTCGGCAGAATTCAAATCCGAGCCTCTGTTACTCTGGAATTCACAAATATGCATGAAAACGTGTTTTACAGTATTCTGGCTCCCAGGATCGCAATCGGGAAATGAAGACAAGCATTTCCCATGTAAAATGACACGAGTAATCGAGCTGTGCCGGCAGAATTCAAATCCGAGCCTCCGTTCCTCTGGAATTCACTAATATGTATGAAAACGTGTTTTACAGTATTCTGGCTCCCAGGATGGCAATCGAGAAATGAAGACAAGTATTTCCTACGTAAAATGGCACGAGTAATCGAACTGTGCCGGCAGAATTCAAATCCGAGCATCCGTTCCTCTGGAATTCACTAATATGTATGAAAACGTGTTTTACAGTATTCTGGCTCTCAGGATCGCAATCGGGAAATGGAAACAAGCATTTCCCATGTAAAATGACACGAGTAATCGAGCTGTGCCGGCAGAATTCAAATCCGAGCATCCGTTCCTCTGGAATTCACTAAAATGTATGAAAACGTGTTTTACAGTATTCTAGCTCCCAGGATCGCTATCAGGAAATGGGAACAACCATTTCCTGTGTAAAATGACACGAGTAATCGAATGCTGTCGGCAGAATTCAAATCCGAGCCTCTGTTACTCTGGAATTCACAAATATGCATGAAAACGTGTTTTACAGTATTCTGGCTCCCAGGATCGCTATCAGGAAGTGGAAGCAAGCATTTCCTACGTAAAATGACACGAGTAATCGAACTGTGCCGGCAGAATTGAAATCCGAGCCTCCGTTCCTCTGGAATTCACTAAAATGTATAGAAACGTGTTTTACAGTATTCTGGCTCTCAGGATCGCAATCGGGAAATGAAGACAAGTATTTCCTACGTAAAATGACACGAGTAATCGAACTGTGCCGGCACAATTCAAATCCGAGCCTCCGTTCCTCTGGAATTCACAAATATGTATGAAAACGTGTTTTACACAATTTTGGCTCCCAGGATCGCTATCGGGAAATGGGAACAAGCATTTCCTGCGTAAAATGACACGACTAATCGAATGCCGTCGGCAGAATTCAAATCCGAGCCTCCGTTCCTCTGGAATTCCCTAAAATGTATGAAAACGTGTTTTACAGTATTCTGGCTCCCAGGATCGCAATCGGGAAATGAAGACAAGTATTTCCTACGTAAAATGACACGAGTAATCGAACTGTGCCGACAGAGTTCAAATACGAGCCTCTGTTCCTCTGGTATTCACTAATATGTATGAAAACGTGTTTTACAGTATTTTGGCTCCCAGAATTGCTGTCGGGAAATGGGGACAAGCATTTCCTACGTAAAATGACACGAGTAATCGAACTGTGCCGGCAGAATTCAAATCGGAGCCTCCGTTCCTCTGGAATTCCCTAAAATGTATGAAAACGTCTTTTAGAGTATTCTGGCTCCCAGGATGGCAATCGAGAAATGAAGACAAGTATTTGCTACGTAAAATGGCACGAGCAATCGAACTGTGCCGGCAGAATTCAAATACGAGCCTCTGTTCCTCTGGTATTCACTAATATGTATGAAAACGTGTTTTACAGTATTTTGGCTCCCAGAATTGCTGTCGGGAAATGGGGACAAGTATTTCCTACGTGAAATGGCACGAGCAATCGAACTGTGCCGGCAGAATTCAAATCCGAGCATCCGTTCCTCTGGAATTCACTAATATGTATGAAAACGTGTTTTACAGTATTTTGGCTCCCAGAATTGCTGTCGGGAAATGGGGACAAGTATTTCCTACGTGAAATGGCACGAGCAATCGAACTGTGCCGGCAGAATTCAAATCCGAGCATCCGTTCCTCTGAAATTCACAAATATGTATGAAAACGTGTTTTACACAATTTTGACTCCCAGGATCGCTATCGGGAAATGGGAACAAGCATTTCCTGCGTAAAATGACACGACTAATCGAATGCTGTCGGCAGAATTCAAATCCGAGCCTCCGTTCCTCTGGAATTCCCTAAAATGTTTGAAAACGTGTTTTACAGTATTCTGGCTCCCAGGATCGCAATCGGGAAATGAAGACAAGTATTTCCTACGTAAAATGACACGAGTAATCGAACTGTGCCGGCAGAGTTCACATACGAGCCTCTGTTCCTCTGGTATTCACAAATATGTATGAAAACGTGTTTTACAATATTCTGGCTCCCAGGATCGCAATCGGGAAATGAAGACAAGCATTTCCCATGTAAAATGACACGAGTAATCGAGCTGTGCCGGCAGAATTCAAATCCGAGCCTCCGTTCCTCTGGAATTCACTAATATGTATGAAAACGTGTTTTACAGTATTCTGGCTCCCAGGATGGCAATCGAGAAATGAAGACAAGTATTTCCTACGTAAAATGGCACGAGTAATCGAACTGTGCCGGCAGAATTCAAATCCGAGCATCCGTTCCTCTGGAATTCACTAATATGTATGAAAACGTGTTTTACAGTATTCTGGCTCTCAGGATCGCAATCGGGAAATGGAAACAAGCATTTCCCATGTAAAATGACTCGAGTAATCGAGCTGTGCCGGCAGAATTCAAATCCGAGCATCCGTTCCTCTGGAATTCACTAAAATGTATGAAAACGTGTTTTACAGTATTCTAGCTCCCAGGATCGCTATCAGGAAATGGGAACAACCATTTCCTGTGTAAAATGACACGAGTAATCGAATGCTGTCGGCAGAATTCAAATCCGAGCCTCTGTTACTCTGGAATTCACAAATATGCATGAAAACGTGTTTTACAGTATTCTGGCTCCCAGGATCGCTATCAGGAAATGGAAGCAAGCATTTCCTACGTAAAATGACACGAGTAATCGAACTGTGCCGGCAGAATTGAAATCCGAGCCTCCGTTCCTCTGGAATTCACTAAAATGTATGGAAACGTGTTTTACAGTATTCTGGCTCTCAGGATCGCAATCGGGAGATGAAGACAAGTATTTCCTACGTAAAATGACACGAGTAATCGAACTGTGCCGGCAGAGTTCAAATACGAGCCTCTGTTGCTCTGGAATTCACTAATATGTATGAAAACGTGTTTTACAGTATTCTGGCTCCCAGGATGGCAATCGAGAAATGAAGACAAGTACTTCCTACGTAAAATGGCACGAGCAATCGAACTGTGCCGACAGAATTTAAATCGGAGCCGCCGTTCTTCCGAAATTCACTAATATGTATGAAAACGTGTTTTACAATATTCTGGCTACCAGGATCGCAATCGGAAAATGAAGACAAGCATTTCCCAAGTAAAATGACACGAGTAATCGAACTATGCCGGCAGAATTCAAATCCGAGCATCCGTTCCTCTGGAATTCCCTAAAATGTATGAAAACGTGTTTTACAGTATTCTGGCTCCCAGGATCGCAATCGGGAAATGAAGACAAGTATTTCCTACGTAAAATGACACGAGTAATCGAACTGTGCCGGCAGAATTCAAATCGGAGCCTCCGTTCCTCTGGAATTCCCTAAAATGTATGAAAACGTCTTTTAGAGTATTCTGGCTCCCAGGATGGCAATCGAGAAATGAAGACAAGTATTTGCTACGTAAAATGGCACGAGCAATCGAACTGTGCCGGCAGAATTCAAATACGAGCCTCTGTTCCTCTGGTATTCACTAATATGTATGAAAACGTGTTTTACAGTATTTTGGCTCCCAGAATTGCTGTCGGGAAATGGGGACAAGTATTTCCTACGTGAAATGGCACGAGCAATCGAACTGTGCCGGCAGAATTCAAATCCGAGCATCCGTTCCTCTGGAATTCACTAATATGTATGAAAACGTGTTTTACAATATTCTGGCTCCCAGGATCGCAATCGGGAAATGAAGACAAGTATTTCCTACGTAAAATGACATGAGTAATCGAACTGTGGCGGCACAATTCAAATCCGAGCCTCCGTTCCTCTGAAATTCACAAATATGTATGAAAACGTGTTTTACACAATTTTGACTCCCAGAATCGCTATCGGGAAATGGGAACAAGCATTTCCTGCGTAAAATGACACGACTAATCGAATGCTGTCGGCAGAATTCAAATCCGAGCCTCCGTTCCTCTGGAATTCCCTAAAATGTTTGAAAACGTGTTTTACAGTATTCTGGCTCCCAGGATCGCAATCGGGAAATGAAGACAAGTATTTCCTACGTAAAATGACACGAGTAATCGAACTGTGCCGGCAGAGTTCAAATACGAGCCTCTGTTCCTCTGGTATTCACTAATATGTATGAAAACGTGTTTTACAGTATTTTGGCTCCCAGAATTGCTGTCGGGAAATGGGGACAAGCATTTCCTACGTAAAATGACACGAGTAATCGAACTGTGCCGGCAGAATTCCATTCCGAGCCTCCGTTCCTCTGGAATTCACTAATATGTATGAAAACGTGTTTTACAGTATTCTGGCTCTCAGGATCGCAATCGGGAAATGGAAACAAGCATTTCCCATGTAAAATGACACGAGTAATCGAGCTGTGCCGGCAGAATTCAAATCCGAGCATCCGTTCCTCTGGAATTCACTAAAATGTATGAAAACGTGTTTTACAGTATTCTAGCTCCCAGGATCGCTATCAGGAAATGGGAACAAGCATTTCCTGTGTAAAATGACACGAGTAATCGAACTGTGCCGGCAGAATTGAAATCCGAGCCTCCGTTCCTCTGGAATTCACTAAAATGTATGGAAACGTGTTTTACAGTATTCTGGCTCTCAGGATCGCAATCGGGAAATGAAGACAAGTATTTCCTACGTAAAATGGCACGAGCAATCGAACTGTGCCGGCAGAATTCAAATCCGAGCATCCGTTCCTCTGGAATTCCCTAAAATGTATGAAAACGTGTTTTACAGTATTCTGGCTCCCAGGATCGTTATCAAGAAATAGAAATAAGCATTTCCTACGTAAAATGACACGAGTAATCGAACTGTGCCAGCAGAATTCAAATCCGAGCCGCCGTTCCTCTGGAATTCACTAATATGTATGAAAACGTGTTTTACAGTATTCTGGCTCCCAGGATGGCAATCGAGAAATGAAGACAAGTATTTCCTACGTAAAATGGCACGAGTAATCGAACTGTGCCGGCAGGATTCAAATCCGAGCATCCGTTCCTCTGAAATCCACTAAAATGTATGAAAACGTGTTTTACAGTATTCTGGCTCCCAGGATCGCAATCGGGAAATGGAAACAAGCATTTCCCATGTAAAATGACACGAGTAATCGAACTGTGCCGGCAGAATTCAAATCCGAGCATCCGTTCCTCTGGAATTCACTAATATGTATGAAAACGTGTTTTACAGTATTTGGGCTCCCAGGATCGCTATCGGGAAATGGGAACAAGCATTTCCTGCGTAAAATGACACGAGTAATCGAACTGTGCCGGCAGAATTCAAATCGGAGCCTCCGTTCTTCTGGAAATCACAAATATGCATGAAAACGTGTTTTACAGTATTCTGGCTCCCAGGATGGCAATCGAGAAATGAAGACAAGTATTTCCTACGTAAAATGGCACGAGTAATCGAACTGTGCCGGCAGGATTCAAATCCGAGCATCCGTTCCTCTGAAATCCACTAAAATGTATGAAAACGTGTTTTACAGTATTCTGGCTCCCAGGATCGCTATCAGGAAATGGAAGCAAGCATTTCCTACGTAGAATGACACGAGTAATCGAACTGTGCCGGCAGAATTCAAATCCGAGCCTCCGTTCCTCTGGAATTCACTAATATGTATGAAAACGTGTTTTACAGTACTTTGGTTCCTAGGATCGCTATCAAGAAATAGAAACAAGCATTTCCTACGTAAAATGACACGAGTAATCGAACGCTGCCGGCAGAATTCAAATCCGAGCCGCCGTTCCTCTGAAATCCACTAAAATGTATGAAAACGTGTTTTACAGTATTCTGGCTCCCAGGATCGCAATCGGGATATGAAAAGAAGTATTTACTACGTAAAATGACACGAGTAATCGAACTGTGCCGGCAGAATTCAAATCCGAGCCTCTGTTCCTCTGGAATTCACTAAAATGTATGAAAACGTGTTTTACAGTATTCTGGCTCCCAGGATCGCAATCGCGAAATGAAGACAAGTGTTTCCTACGTAAAATGACACGAGTAATCGAACTGTGGCGGCAGAATTCAAATCCGAGCCTCCGTTCCTCTGGAATTCCCTAAAATGTATGAAAACGTGTTTTACAGTATTCTGGCTCCCAGGATCGCAATCGGGATATGAAAAGAAGTATTTACTACGTAAAATGACACGAGTAATCGAACTGTGCCGGCAGAATTCAAATCCGAGCCTCTGTTCCTCTGGAATTCACTAAAATGTATGAAAACGTGTTTTACGGTATTCTGGCTCTCGGGATCGCAATCGGGAAATGAAGACAAGTATTTCCTACGTAAAATGACACGAGTAATCGAACTGTGCCGGCAGAGTTCAAATACGAGCCTCTGTTCCTCTGGTATTCACTAATATGTATGAAAACGTGTTTTACAGTATTTTGGCTCCCAGAATTGCTGTCGGGAAATGGGGACAAGCATTTCCTACGTAAAATGACATGAGTAATCGAACTGTGCCGGCACAATTCAAATCCGAGCCTCCGTTCCTCTGAAATTCACAAATATGTATGAAAACGTGTTTTACACAATTTTGACTCCCAGGATCGCTATCGGGAAATGGGAACAAGCATTTCCTGCGTAAAATGACACGACTAATCGAATGCTGTCGGCAGAATTCAAATCCGAGCCTCCGTTCCTCTGGAATTCCCTAAAATGTTTGAAAACGTGTTTTACAGTATTCTGGCTCCCAGGATCGCAATCGGGAAATGGAAACAAGCATTTCCCATGTAAAATGACACGAGTAATCGAGCTGTGCCGGCAGAATTCAAATCCGAGCATCCGTTCCTCTGGAATTCACTAAAATGTATGAAAACGTGTTTTACAGTATTCTAGCTCCCAGGATCGCTATCAGGAAATGGGAACAAGCATTTCCTGTGTAAAATGACACGAGTAATCGAATGCTGTCGGCAGAATTCAAATCCGAGCCTCTGTTACTCTGGAATTCACAAATATGCATGAAAACGTGTTTTACAGTATTCTGGCTCCCAGGATCGCTATCAGGAAATGGAAGCAAGCATTTCCTACGTAAAATGACACGAGTAATCGAACTGTGCCGGCAGAATTGAAATCCGAGCCTCCGTTCCTCTGGAATTCACTAATATGTATGGAAACGTGTTTTACAGTATTCTGGCTCTCAGGATCGCAATCGGGAAATGAAGACAAGTATTTCCTACGTAAAATGACACGAGTAATCGAACTGTGCCGGCAGAGTTCAAATACGAGCCTCTGTTCCTCTGGAATTCACTAATATGTATGAAAACGTGTTTTACAGTATTCTGGCTCCCAGGATGGGAATCGAGAAATGAAGACAAGCATTTCCCATGTAAAATGACACGAGTAATCGAGCTGTGCCGGCAGAATTCAAATCCGAGCCTCCGTTCCTCTGGAATTTACTAATATGTATGAAAACGTGTTTTACAGTATTCTGGCTCCCAGGATGGCAATCGAGAAATGAAGACAAGTATTTCCTACGTAAAATGGCACGAGTAATCGAACTGTGCCGGCAGAATTCAAATCCGAGCCGCCGTTCCTCTGAAATCCACTAAAATGTATGAAAACGTGTTTTACAGTATTCTGGCGCCCAGGATCGCAATCGGGATATGAAAAGAAGTATTTACTACGTAAAATGACACGAGTAATCGAACTGTGCCGGCAGAATTCAAATCCGAGCCTCTGTTCCTCTGGAATTCACTAAAATGTATGAAAACGTGTTTTACAGTATTCTGGCTCCCAGGATCGCAATCGCGAAATGAAGACAAGTGTTTCCTACGTAAAATGGCACGAGTAATCGAACTATGCCGGCAGAATTCAAATCCGAGCCTCTGTTCCTCTGGAATTCACTAAAATGTATGAAAACGTGTTTTACAGTATTCTAGCTCCCAGGATCGCTATCAGGAAATGGGAACAAGCATTTCCTGTGTAAAATGACACGAGTAATCGAATGCTGTCGGCAGAATTCAAATCCGAGCCTCTGTTACTCTGGAATTCACAAATATGCATGAAAACGTGTTTTACAGTATTCTGGCTCCCAGGATCGCTATCAGGAAATGGAAGCAAGCATTTCCTACGTAAAATGACACGAGTAATCGAACTGTGCCGGCAGAATTGAAATCCGAGCCTCCGTTCCTCTGAAATCCACTAAAATGTATGGAAACGTGTTTTACAGTATTCTGGCTCTCAGGATCGCAATCGGGAAATGAAGACAAGTATTTCCTACGTAAAATGACACGAGTAATCGAACTGTGCCGGCAGAGTTCAAATACGAGCCTCTGTTCCTCTGGAATTCACTAATATGTATGAAAACGTGTTTTACAGTATTCTGGCTCCCAGGATGGGAATCGAGAAATGAAGACAAGCATTTCCCATGTAAAATGACACGAGTAATCGAGCTGTGCCGGCAGAATTCAAATCCGAGCCTCCGTTCCTCTGGAATTCACTAATATGTATGAAAACGTGTTTTACAGTATTCTGGCTCCCAGGATGGCAATCGAGAAATGAAGACAAGTATTTCCTACGTAAAATGGCACGAGTAATCGAACTGTGCCGGCAGAATTCAAATCCGAGCCGCCGTTCCTCTGAAATCCACTAAAATGTATGAAAACGTGTTTTACAGTATTCTGGCGCCCAGGATCGCAATCGGGATATGAAAAGAAGTATTTACTACGTAAAATGACACGAGTAATCGAACTGTGCCGGCAGAATTCAAATCCGAGCCTCCGTTCCTCTGGAATTCACTAAAATGTATGAAAACGTGTTTTACAGTATTCTGGCTCCCAGGATCGCAATCGCGAAATGAAGACAAGTATTTCCTACGTAAAATGGCACGAGTAATCGAACTATGCCGGCAGAATTCAAATCCGAGCCTCTGTTCCTCTGGAATTCACTAAAATGTATGAAAACGTGTTTTACAGTATTCTAGCTCCCAGGATCGCTATCAGGAAATGGGAACAAGCATTTCCTGTGTAAAATGACACGAGTAATCGAATGCTGTCGGCAGAATTCAAATCCGAGCCTCTGTTACTCTGGAATTCACAAATATGCATGAAAACGTGTTTTACAGTATTCTGGCTCCCAGGATCGCTATCAGGAAATGGAAGCAAGCATTTCCTACGTAAAATGACACGAGTAATCGAACTGTGCCGGCAGAATTGAAATCCGAGCCTCCGTTCCTCTGAAATCCACTAAAATGTATGGAAACGTGTTTTACAGTATTCTGGCTCTCAGGATCGCAATCGGGAAATGAAGACAAGTATTTCCTACGTAAAATGACACGAGTAATCGAACTGTGCCGGCAGAGTTCACATACGAGCCTCTGTTCCTCTGGTATTCACTAATATGTATGAAAACGTGTTTTACAGTATTTTGGCTCCCAGAATTGCTGTCGGGAAATGGGGACAAGTATTTCCTACGTGAAATGGCACGAGCAATCGAACTGTGCCGGCAGAATTCAAATCCGAGCATCCGTTCCTCTGGAATTCACTAATATGTATGAAAACGTGTTTTACAATATTCTGGCTCCCAGGATCGCAATCGGGAAATGAAGACAAGTATTTCCTACGTAAAATGACATGAGTAATCGAACTGTGCCGGCACAATTCAAATCCGAGCCTCCGTTCCTCTGAAATTCACAAATATGTATGAAAACGTGTTTTACACAATTTTGACTCCCAGGATCGCTATCGGGAAATGGGAACAAGCATTTCCTGCGTAAAATGACACGAGTAATCGAGCTGTGCCGGCAGAATTCAAATCCGAGCATCCGTTCCTCTGGAATTCACTAAAATGTATGAAAACGTGTTTTACAGTATTCTAGCTCCCAGGATCGCTATCAGGAAATGGGAACAAGCATTTCCTGTGTAAAATGACACGAGTAATCGAATGCTGTCGGCAGAATTCAAATCCGAGCCTCTGTTACTCTGGAATTCACAAATATGCATGAAAACGTGTTTTACAGTATTCTGGCTCCCAGGATCGCTATCAGGAAATGGAAGCAAGCATTTCCTACGTAAAATGACACGAGTAATCGAACTGTGCCGGCAGAATTGAAATCCGAGCCTCCGTTCCTCTGGAATTCACTAAAATGTATGGAAACGTGTTTTACAGTATTCTGGCTCTCAGGATCGCAATCGGGAAATGAAGACAAGTATTTCCTACGTAAAATGACACGAGTAATCGAACTGTGCCGGCAGAGTTCAAATACGAGCCTCTGTTCCTCTGGAATTCACTAATATGTATGAAAACGTGTTTTACAGTATTCTGGCTCCCAGGATGGGAATCGAGAAATGAAGACAAGCATTTCCCATGTAAAATGACACGAGTAATCGAGCTGTGCCGGCAGAATTCAAATCCGAGCCTCCGTTCCTCTGGAATTTACTAATATGTATGAAAACGTGTTTTACAGTATTCTGGCTCCCAGGATGGCAATCGAGAAATGAAGACAAGTATTTCCTACGTAAAATGGCACGAGTAATCGAACTGTGCCGGCAGAATTCAAATCCGAGCCGCCGTTCCTCTGAAATCCACTAAAATGTATGAAAACGTGTTTTACAGTATTCTGGCGCCCAGGATCGCAATCGGGATATGAAAAGAAGTATTTACTACGTAAAATGACACGAGTAATCGAACTGTGCCGGCAGAATTCAAATCCGAGCCTCTGTTCCTCTGGAATTCACTAAAATGTATGAAAACGTGTTTTACAGTATTCTGGCTCCCAGGATCGCAATCGCGAAATGAAGACAAGTGTTTCCTACGTAAAATGGCACGAGTAATCGAACTATGCCGGCAGAATTCAAATCCGAGCCTCTGTTCCTCTGGAATTCACTAAAATGTATGAAAACGTGTTTTACAGTATTCTAGCTCCCAGGATCGCTATCAGGAAATGGGAACAAGCATTTCCTGTGTAAAATGACACGAGTAATCGAATGCTGTCGGCAGAATTCAAATCCGAGCCTCTGTTACTCTGGAATTCACAAATATGCATGAAAACGTGTTTTACAGTATTCTGGCTCCCAGGATCGCTATCAGGAAATGGAAGCAAGCATTTCCTACGTAAAATGACACGAGTAATCGAACTGTGCCGGCAGAATTGAAATCCGAGCCTCCGTTCCTCTGAAATCCACTAAAATGTATGGAAACGTGTTTTACAGTATTCTGGCTCTCAGGATCGCAATCGGGAAATGAAGACAAGTATTTCCTACGTAAAATGACACGAGTAATCGAACTGTGCCGGCAGAGTTCAAATACGAGCCTCTGTTCCTCTGGAATTCACTAATATGTATGAAAACGTGTTTTACAGTATTCTGGCTCCCAGGATGGGAATCGAGAAATGAAGACAAGCATTTCCCATGTAAAATGACACGAGTAATCGAGCTGTGCCGGCAGAATTCAAATCCGAGCCTCCGTTCCTCTGGAATTCACTAATATGTATGAAAACGTGTTTTACAGTATTCTGGCTCCCAGGATGGCAATCGAGAAATGAAGACAAGTATTTCCTACGTAAAATGGCACGAGTAATCGAACTGTGCCGGCAGAATTCAAATCCGAGCCGCCGTTCCTCTGAAATCCACTAAAATGTATGAAAACGTGTTTTACAGTATTCTGGCGCCCAGGATCGCAATCGGGATATGAAAAGAAGTATTTACTACGTAAAATGACACGAGTAATCGAACTGTGCCGGCAGAATTCAAATCCGAGCCTCTGTTCCTCTGGAATTCACTAAAATGTATGAAAACGTGTTTTACAGTATTCTGGCTCCCAGGATCGCAATCGCGAAATGAAGACAAGTGTTTCCTACGTAAAATGGCACGAGTAATTGAACTATGCCGGCAGAATTCAAATCCGAGCCTCTGTTCCTCTGGAATTCACTAAAATGTATGAAAACGTGTTTTACAGTATTCTAGCTCCCAGGATCGCTATCAGGAAATGGGAACAAGCATTTCCTGTGTAAAATGACACGAGTAATCGAATGCTGTCGGCAGAATTCAAATCCGAGCCTCTGTTACTCTGGAATTCACAAATATGCATGAAAACGTGTTTTACAGTATTCTGGCTCCCAGGATCGCTATCAGGAAATGGAAGCAAGCATTTCCTACGTAAAATGACACGAGTAATCGAACTGTGCCGGCAGAATTGAAATCCGAGCCTCCGTTCCTCTGAAATCCACTAAAATGTATGGAAACGTGTTTTACAGTATTCTGGCTCTCAGGATCGCAATCGGGAAATGAAGACAAGTATTTCCTACGTAAAATGACACGAGTAATCGAACTGTGCCGGCAGAGTTCACATACGAGCCTCTGTTCCTCTGGTATTCACTAATATGTATGAAAACGTGTTTTACAGTATTTTGGCTCCCAGAATTGCTGTCGGGAAATGGGGACAAGTATTTCCTACGTGAAATGGCACGAGCAATCGAACTGTGCCGGCAGAATTCAAATCCGAGCATCCGTTCCTCTGGAATTCACTAATATGTATGAAAACGTGTTTTACAATATTCTGGCTCCCAGGATCGCAATCGGGAAATGAAGACAAGTATTTCCTACGTAAAATGACATGAGTAATCGAACTGTGCCGGCACAATTCAAATCCGAGCCTCCGTTCCTCTGAAATTCACAAATATGTATGAAAACGTGTTTTACACAATTTTGACTCCCAGGATCGCTATCGGGAAATGGGAACAAGCATTTCCTGCGTAAAATGACACGACTAATCGAATGCTGTCGGCAGAATTCAAATCCGAGCCTCCGTTCCTCTGGAATTCCCTAAAATGTTTGAAAACGTGTTTTACAGTATTCTGGCTCCCAGGATCGCAATCGGGAAATGAAGACAAGTATTTCCTACGTAAAATGACACGAGTAATCGAACTGTGCCGGCAGAATTCAAATCCGAGCCTCTGTTCCTCTGGAATTCACTAATATGTATGAAAACGTGTTTTACAGTATTCTAGCTCCCAGGATCGCTATCAGGAAATGGGAACAAGCATTTCCTGTGTAAAATGACACGAGTAATCGAATGCTGTCGGCAGAATTCAAATCCGAGCCTCTGTTACTCTGGAGTTCTCTAAAATGTATGAAAACGTGTTTTACAATATTCTGGCTCCCAGGATCGCAATCGGGAAATGAAGACAAGTATTTCCTACGTAAAATGACATGAGTAATCGAACTGTGCCGGCACAATTCAAATCCGAGCCTCCGTTCCTCTGAAATTCACAAATATGTATGAAAACGTGTTTTACACAATTTTGACTCCCAGGATCGCTATCGGGAAATGGGAACAAGCATTTCCTGCGTAAAATGACACGACTAATCGAATGCTGTCGGCAGAATTCAAATCCGAGCCTCCGTTCCTCTGGAATTCCCTAAAATGTTTGAAAACGTGTTTTACAGTATTCTGGCTCCCAGGATCGCAATCGGGAAATGAAGACAAGTATTTCCTACGTAAAATGACACGAGTAATCGAACTGTGCCGGCAGAGTTCAAATACGAGCCTCTGTTCCTCTGGAATTCACTAATATGTATGAAAACGTGTTTTACAGTATTCTGGCTCCCAGGATGGGAATCGAGAAATGAAGACAAGCATTTCCCATGTAAAATGACACGAGTAATCGAGCTGTGCCGGCAGAATTCAAATCCGAGCCTCCGTTCCTCTGGAATTCACTAATATGTATGAAAACGTGTTTTACAGTATTCTGGCTCCCAGGATGGCAATCGAGAAATGAAGACAAGTATTTCCTACGTAAAATGGCACGAGTAATCGAACTGTGCCGGCAGAATTCAAATCCGAGCCGCCGTTCCTCTGAAATCCACTAAAATGTATGAAAACGTGTTTTACAGTATTCTGGCGCCCAGGATCGCAATCGGGATATGAAAAGAAGTATTTACTACGTAAAATGACACGAGTAATCGAACTGTGCCGGCAGAATTCAAATCCGAGCCTCTGTTCCTCTGGAATTCACTAATATGTATGAAAACGTGTTTTACAGTATTCTAGCTCCCAGGATCGCTATCAGGAAATGGGAACAAGCATTTCCTGTGTAAAATGACACGAGTAATCGAATGCTGTCGGCAGAATTCAAATCCGAGCCTCTGTTACTCTGGAATTCACAAATATGCATGAAAACGTGTTTTACAGTATTCTGGCTCCCAGGATCGCTATCAGGAAATGGAAGCAAGCATTTCCTACGTAAAATGACACGAGTAATCGAACTGTGCCGGCAGAATTGAAATCCGAGCCTCCGTTCCTCTGGAATTCACTAAAATGTATGGAAACGTGTTTTACAGTATTCTGGCTCTCAGGATCGCAATCGGGAAATGAAGACAAGTATTTCCTACGTAAAATGACACGAGTAATCGAACTGTGCCGGCAGAATTCAAATCCGAGCCTCCGTTCCTCTGGAATTCACTAATATGTATGAAAACGTGTTTTACAGTATTCTGGCTCCCAGGATGGCAATCGAGAAATGAAGACAAGTATTTCCTACGTAAAATGGCACGAGTAATCGAACTGTGCCGGCAGAATTCAAATCCGAGCCTCCGTTCCTCTGAAATCCACTAAAATGTATGAAAACGTGTTTTACAGTATTCTGGCGCCCAGGATCGCAATCGGGATATGAAAAGAAGTATTTACTACGTAAAATGACACGAGTAATCGAACTGTGCCGGCAGAATTCAAATCCGAGCCTCTGTTCCTCTGGAATTCACTAAAATGTATGAAAACGTGTTTTACAGTATTCTGGCTCCCAGGATCGCAATCGCGAAATGAAGACAAGTGTTTCCTACGTAAAATGGCACGAGTAATCGCACTCTGCCGGCAGAATTCAAATCCGAGCCTCTGTTCCTCTGGAATTCACTAAAATGTATGAAAACGTGTTTTACAGTATTCTAGCTCCCAGGATCGCTATCAGGAAATGGGAACAAGCATTTCCTGTGTAAAATGACACGAGTAATCGAATGCTGTCGGCAGAATTCAAATCCGAGCCTCTGTTACTCTGGAATTCACAAATATGCATGAAAACGTGTTTTACAGTATTCTGGCTCCCAGGATCGCTATCAGGAAATGGAAGCAAGCATTTCCTACGTAAAATGACACGAGTAATCGAACTGTGCCGGCAGAATTGAAATCCGAGCCTCCGTTCCTCTGAAATCCACTAAAATGTATGGAAACGTGTTTTACAGTATTCTGGCTCTCAGGATCGCAATCGGGAAATGAAGACAAGTATTTCCTACGTAAAATGACACGAGTAATCGAACTGTGCCGGCAGAGTTCACATACGAGCCTCTGTTCCTCTGGTATTCACTAATATGTATGAAAACGTGTTTTACAGTATTTTGGCTCCCAGAATTGCTGTCGGGAAATGGAGACAAGTATTTCCTACGTAAAATGGCACGAGCAATCGAACTGTGCCGGCAGAATTCAAATCCGAGCATCCGTTCCTCTGGAATTCACTAATATGTATGAAAACGTGTTTTACAATATTCTGGCTCCCAGGATCGCAATCGGGAAATGAAGACAAGTATTTCCTACGTAAAATGACATGAGTAATCGAACTGTGCCGGCACAATTCAAATCCGAGCCTCCGTTCCTCTGAAATTCACAAATATGTATGAAAACGTGTTTTACACAATTTTGACTCCCAGGATCGCTATCGGGAAATGGGAACAAGCATTTCCTGCGTAAAATGACACGACTAATCGAATGCTGTCGGCAGAATTCAAATCCGAGCCTCCGTTCCTCTGGAATTCCCTAAAATGTTTGAAAACGTGTTTTACAGTATTCTGGCTCCCAGGATCGCAATCGGGAAATGAAGACAAGTATTTCCTACGTAAAATGACACGAGTAATCGAACTGTGCCGGCAGAGTTCAAATACGAGCCTCTGTTCCTCTGGAATTCACTAATATGTATGAAAACGTGTTTTACAGTATTCTGGCTCCCAGGATGGGAATCGAGAAATGAAGACAAGCATTTCCCATGTAAAATGACACGAGTAATCGAGCTGTGCCGGCAGAATTCAAATCCGAGCCTCCGTTCCTCTGGAATTCACTAATATGTATGAAAACGTGTTTTACAGTATTCTGGCTCCCAGGATGGCAATCGAGAAATGAAGACAAGTATTTCCTACGTAAAATGGCACGAGTAATCGAACTGTGCCGGCAGAATTCAAATCCGAGCCGCCGTTCCTCTGAAATCCACTAAAATGTATGAAAACGTGTTTTACAGTATTCTGGCGCCCAGGATCGCAATCGGGATATGAAAAGAAGTATTTACTACGTAAAATGACACGAGTAATCGAACTGTGCCGGCAGAATTCAAATCCGAGCCTCTGTTCCTCTGGAATTCACTAATATGTATGAAAACGTGTTTTACAGTATTCTAGCTCCCAGGATCGCTATCAGGAAATGGGAACAAGCATTTCCTGTGTAAAATGACACGAGTAATCGAATGCTGTCGGCAGAATTCAAATCCGAGCTTCTGTTACTCTGGAGTTCTCTAAAATGTATGAAAACGTGTTTTACAATATTCTGGCTCCCAGGATCGCAATCGGGAAATGAAGACAAGTATTTCCTACGTAAAATGACATGAGTAATCGAACTGTGCCGGCACAATTCAAATCCGAGCCTCCGTTCCTCTGAAATTCACAAATATGTATGAAAACGTGTTTTACACAATTTTGACTCCCAGGATCGCTATCGGGAAATGGGAACAAGCATTTCCTGCGTAAAATGACACGACTAATCGAATGCTGTCGGCAGAATTCAAATCCGAGCCTCCGTTCCTCTGGAATTCCCTAAAATGTTTGAAAACGTGTTTTACAGTATTCTGGCTCCCAGGATCGCAATCGGGAAATGAAGACAAGTATTTCCTACGTAAAATGACACGAGTAATCGAACTGTGCCGGCAGAGTTCAAATACGAGCCTCTGTTCCTCTGGAATTCACTAATATGTATGAAAACGTGTTTTACAGTATTCTGGCTCCCAGGATGGGAATCGAGAAATGAAGACAAGCATTTCCCATGTAAAATGACACGAGTAATCGAGCTGTGCCGGCAGAATTCAAATCCGAGCCTCCGTTCCTCTGGAATTCACTAATATGTATGAAAACGTGTTTTACAGTATTCTGGTTCCCAGGATGGCAATCGAGAAATGAAGACAAGTATTTCCTACGTAAAATGGCACGAGTAATCGAACTGTGCCGGCAGAATTCAAATCCGAGCCGCCGTTCCTCTGAAATCCACTAAAATGTATGAAAACGTGTTTTACAGTATTCTGGCGCCCAGGATCGCAATCGGGATATGAAAAGAAGTATTTACTACGTAAAATGACACGAGTAATCGAACTGTGCCGGCAGAATTCAAATCCGAGCCTCTGTTCCTCTGGAATTCACTAATATGTATGAAAACGTGTTTTACAGTATTCTAGCTCCCAGGATCGCTATCAGGAAATGGGAACAAGCATTTCCTGTGTAAAATGACACGAGTAATCGAATGCTGTCGGCAGAATTCAAATCCGAGCCTCTGTTACTCTGGAATTCACAAATATGCATGAAAACGTGTTTTACAGTATTCTGGCTCCCAGGATCGCTATCAGGAAATGGAAGCAAGCATTTCCTACGTAAAATGACACGAGTAATCGAACTGTGCCGGCAGAATTGAAATCCGAGCCTCCGTTCCTCTGGAATTCACTAAAATGTATGGAAACGTGTTTTACAGTATTCTGGCTCTCAGGATCGCAATCGGGAAATGAAGACAAGTATTTCCTACGTAAAATCACACGAGTAATCGAGCTGTGCCGGCAGAATTCAAATCCGAGCCTCCGTTCCTCTGGAATTCACTAATATGTATGAAAACGTGTTTTACAGTATTCTGGCTCCCAGGATGGCAATCGAGAAATGAAGACAAGTATTTCCTACGTAAAATGGCACGAGTAATCGAACTGTGCCGGCAGAATTCAAATCCGAGCCGCCGTTCCTCTGAAATCCACTAAAATGTATGAAAACGTGTTTTACAGTATTCTGGCGCCCAGGATCGCAATCGGGATATGAAAAGAAGTATTTACTACGTAAAATGACACGAGTAATCGAACTGTGCCGGCAGAATTCAAATCCGAGCCTCTGTTCCTCTGGAATTCACTAATATGTATGAAAACGTGTTTTACAGTATTCTGGCTCCCAGGATCGCAATCGCGAAATGAAGACAAGTGTTTCCTACGTAAAATGGCACGAGTAATCGAACTATGCCGGCAGAATTCAAATCCGAGCCTCTGTTCCTCTGGAATTCACTAAAATGTATGAAAACGTGTTTTACAGTATTCTAGCTCCCAGGATCGCTATCAGGAAATGGGAACAAGCATTTCCTGTGTAAAATGACACGAGTAATCGAATGCTGTCGGCAGAATTCAAATCCGAGCCTCTGTTACTCTGGAATTCACAAATATGCATGAAAACGTGTTTTACAGTATTCTGGCTCCCAGGATCGCTATCAGGAAATGGAAGCAAGCATTTCCTACGTAAAATGACACGAGTAATCGAACTGTGCCGGCAGAATTGAAATCCGAGCCTCCGTTCCTCTGAAATCCACTAAAATGTATGGAAACGTGTTTTACAGTATTCTGGCTCTCAGGATCGCAATCGGGAAATGAAGACAAGTATTTCCTACGTAAAATGACACGAGTAATCGAACTGTGCCGGCAGAGTTCACATACGAGCCTCTGTTCCTCTGGAATTCACTAATATGTATGAAAACGTGTTTTACAGTATTCTGGCACCCAGGATGGGAATCGAGAAATGAAGACAAGCATTTCCCATGTAAAATGACACGAGTAATCGAGCTGTGCCGGCAGAATTCAAATCCGAGCCTCCGTTCCTCTGGAATTCACTAATATGTATGAAAACGTGTTTTACAGTATTCTGGCTCCCAGGATGGCAATCGAGAAATGAAGACAAGTATTTCCTACGTAAAATGGCACGAGTAATCGAACTGTGCCGGCAGAATTCAAATCCGAGCCGCCGTTCCTCTGAAATCCACTAAAATGTATGAAAACGTGTTTTACAGTATTCTGGCGCCCAGGATCGCAATCGGGATATGAAAAGAAGTATTTACTACGTAAAATGACACGAGTAATCGAACTGTGCCGGCAGAATTCAAATCCGAGCCTCTGTTCCTCTGGAATTCACTAATATGTATGAAAACGTGTTTTACAGTATTCTAGCTCCCAGGATCGCTATCAGGAAATGGGAACAAGCATTTCCTGTGTAAAATGACACGAGTAATCGAATGCTGTCGGCAGAATTCAAATCCGAGCCTCTGTTACTCTGGAGTTCTCTAAAATGTATGAAAACGTGTTTTACAATATTCTGGCTCCCAGGATCGCAATCGGGAAATGAAGACAAGTATTTCCTACGTAAAATGACATGAGTAATCGAACTGTGCCGGCACAATTCAAATCCGAGCCTCCGTTCCTCTGAAATTCACAAATATGTATGAAAACGTGTTTTACACAATTTTGACTCCCAGGATCGCTATCGGGAAATGGGAACAAGCATTTCCTGCGTAAAATGACACGACTAATCGAATGCTGTCGGCAGAATTCAAATCCGAGCCTCCGTTCCTCTGGAATTCCCTAAAATGTTTGAAAACGTGTTTTACAGTATTCTGGCTCCCAGGATCGCAATCGGGAAATGAAGACAAGTATTTCCTACGTAAAATGACACGAGTAATCGAACTGTGCCGGCAGAGTTCAAATACGAGCCTCTGTTCCTCTGGAATTCACTAATATGTATGAAAACGTGTTTTACAGTATTCTGGCTCCCAGGATGGGAATCGAGAAATGAAGACAAGCATTTCCCATGTAAAATGACACGAGTAATCGAACTGTGCCGGCAGAATTCAAATCCGAGCCTCCGTTCCTCTGGAATTCACTAATATGTATGAAAACGTGTTTTACAGTATTCTGGTTCCCAGGATGGCAATCGAGAAATGAAGACAAGTATTTCCTACGTAAAATGGCACGAGTAATCGAACTGTGCCGGCAGAATTCAAATCCGAGCCGCCGTTCCTCTGAAATCCACTAAAATGTATGAAAACGTGTTTTACAGTATTCTGGCGCCCAGGATCGCAATCGGGATATGAAAAGAAGTATTTACTACGTAAAATGACACGAGTAATCGAACTGTGCCGGCAGAATTCAAATCCGAGCCTCTGTTCCTCTGGAATTCACTAATATGTATGAAAACGTGTTTTACAGTATTCTGGCTCCCAGGATCGCTATCAGGAAATGGGAACAAGCATTTCCTGTGTAAAATGACACGAGTAATCGAATGCTGTCGGCAGAATTCAAATCCGAGCCTCTGTTACTCTGGAATTCACAAATATGCATGAAAACGTGTTTTACAGTATTCTGGCTCCCAGGATCGCTATCAGGAAATGGAAGCAAGCATTTCCTACGTAAAATGACACGAGTAATCGAACTGTGCCGGCAGAATTGAAATCCGAGCCTCCGTTCCTCTGGAATTCACTAAAATGTATGGAAACGTGTTTTACAGTATTCTGGCTCTCAGGATCGCAATCGGGAAATGAAGACAAGTATTTCCTACGTAAAATCACACGAGTAATCGAACTGTGCCGGCAGAGTTCACATACGAGCCTCTGTTCCTCTGGTATTCACTAATATGTATGAAAACGTGTTTTACAGTATTTTGGCTCCCAGAATTGCTGTCGGGAAATGGGGACAAGTATTTCCTACGTGAAATGGCACGAGCAATCGAACTGTGCCGGCAGAATTCAAATCCGCGCATCCGTTCCTCTGGAATTCACTAATATGTATGAAAACGTGTTTTACAATATTCTGGCTCCCAGGATCGCAATCGGGAAATGAAGACAAGTATTTCCTACGTAAAATGACATGAGTAATCGAACTGTGCCGGCACAATTCAAATCCGAGCCTCCGTTCCTCTGAAATTCACAAATATGTATGAAAACGTGTTTTACACAATTTTGACTCCCAGGATCGCTATCGGGAAATGGGAACAAGCATTTCCTGCGTAAAATGACACGACTAATCGAATGCTGTCGGCAGAATTCAAATCCGAGCCTCCGTTCCTCTGGAATTCACTAATATGTATGAAAACGTGTTTTACAGTATTCTGGCTCTCAGGATCGCAATCGGGAAATGGAAACAAGCATTTCCCATGTAAAATGGCACGAGTAATCGAGCTGTGCCGGCAGAATTCAAATCCGAGCATCCGTTCCTCTGGAATTCACTAATATGTATGAAAACGTGTTTTACAGTATTTGGGCTCCCAGTATCGCTATCGGGAGGACCTGAGGGGTCTGGAAGACATAACCGAAAGGTTAATTACCCGCCTCTCAGGTACCAAGCATCTGTGTGGCCACCCCAGGAGTTTTAGTCGGTAGGAGTCCGACATATCCCCATATCCTGTGTGGTATGGGGAATCCATGAGGATTTCTCCTGGGATATCGAAAAAAAAAAAAAGAAAAAAGTATCGCTATCGGGAAATGGGAACAAGCATTTCCTGCGTAAATTGACACGAGTAATCGAACTGTGCCGGCAGAATTCAAATCCGAGTCTCCGTTCTTCTGGAAATCACAAATATGCATGAAAACGTGTTTTACAGTATTCTGGCTCCCAGGATCGCTATCAGGAAATGGAAGCAAGCATTTCCTACGTAGAATGACACGAGTAATCGAACTGTGCCGGCAGAATTCAAATCCGAGCCTCCGTTCCTCTGGAATTCACTAATATGTATGAAAACGTGTTTTACAGTACTTTGGTTCCCAGGATCGCTATCAAGAAATAGAAACAAGCATTTCCTGCGTAAAATGACACGAGTAATCGAACTGTGCCGGCAGAATTCAAATCCGAGCCTCCGTTCCTCTGGAATTCCCTAAAATGTATGAAAACGTGTTTTACAGTATTCTGGCTCCCAGGATCGTTATCAAGAAATAGAAATAAGCATTTCCTACGTAAAATGACACGAGTAATCGAACTGTGCCGGCAGAATTCAAATCCGAGCCTCCGTTCCTCTGGAATTCACTAATATGTATGAAAACGTGTTTTACAGTACTTTGGTTCCCAGGATCGCTATCAAGAAATAGAAACAAGCATTTCCTGCGTAAAATGACACGAGTAATCGAACTGTGCCGGCAGAATTCAAATCCGAGCCTCCGTTCCTCTGGAATTCCCTAAAATGTATGAAAACGTGTTTTACAGTATTCTGGTTCCCAGGATCGCTATCAAGAAATAGAAACAAGCATTTCCTACGTAAAATGACACGAGTAATCGAACGCTGCCGGCAGAATTCAAATCCGAGCCGCCGTTCCTCTGAAATCCACTAAAATGTATGAAAACGTGTTTTACAGTATTCTGGCTCCCAGGATCGCAATCGGGATATGAAAAGAAGTATTTACTACGTAAAATGACACGAGTAATCGAACTGTGCCGGCAGAATTCAAATCCGAGCCTCTGTTCCTCTGGAATTCACTAAAATGTATGAAAACGTGTTTTACAGTATTCTAGCTCCCAGGATCGCTATCAGGAAATGGGAACAAGCATTTCCTGTGTAAAATGACACGAGTAATCGAATGCTGTCGGCAGAATTCAAATCCGAGCCTCTGTTACTCTGGAATTCACAAATATGCATGAAAACGTGTTTTACAGTATTCTGGCTCCCAGGATCGCTATCAGGAAATGGAAGCAAGCATTTCCTACGTAAAATGACACGAGTAATCGAACTGTGCCGGCAGAATTGAAATCCGAGCCTCCGTTCCTCTGGAATTCACTAAAATGTATGGAAACGTGTTTTACAGTATTCTGGCTCTCAGGATCGCAATCGGGAAATGAAGACAAGTATTTCCTACGTAAAATGACACGAGTAATCGAACTGTGCCGGCAGAGTTCAAATACGAGTCTCTGTTCCTCTGGTATTCACTAATATGTATGAAAACGTGTTTTACAGTATTTTGGCTCCCAGAATTGCTGTCGGGAAATGGGGACAAGCATTTCCTACGTAAAATGACACGAGTAATCGAACTGTACCGGCAGAATTCAAATCCGAGCATCCGTTCCTCTGGAATTCACTAATATGTATGAAAACGTTTTTTACAGTATTCTGGCTCCCAGGATGGCAATCGAGAAATGAAGACAAGTATTTCCTACGTAAAATGGCACGAGCAATCGAATGCTGTCGGCAGAATTCAAATCCGAGCCTCTGTTACTCTGGAATTCACAAATATGCATGAAAACGTGTTTTACAGTATTCTGGCTCCCAGGATCGCTATCAGGAAATGGAAGCAAGCATTTCCTACGTAAAATGACACGAGTAATCGAACTGTGCCGGCAGAATTGAAATCCGAGCCTCCGTTCCTCTGGAATTCACTAAAATGTATGGAAACGTGTTTTACAGTATTCTGGCTCTCAGGATCGCAATCGGGAAATGAAGACAAGTATTTCCTACGTAAAATCACACGAGTAATCGAACTGTGCCGGCAGAGTTCACATACGAGCCTCTGTTCCTCTGGTATTCACTAATATGTATGAAAACGTGTTTTACAGTATTTTGGCTCCCAGAATTGCTGTCGGGAAATGGGGACAAGTATTTCCTACGTGAAATGGCACGAGCAATCGAACTGTGCCGGCAGAATTCAAATCCGCGCATCCGTTCCTCTGGAATTCACTAATATGTATGAAAACGTGTTTTACAATATTCTGGCTCCCAGGATCGCAATCGGGAAATGAAGACAAGTATTTCCTACGTAAAATGACATGAGTAATCGAACTGTGCCGGCACAATTCAAATCCGAGCCTCCGTTCCTCTGAAATTCACAAATATGTATGAAAACGTGTTTTACACAATTTTGACTCCCAGGATCGCTATCGGGAAATGGGAACAAGCATTTCCTGCGTAAAATGACACGACTAATCGAATGCTGTCGGCAGAATTCAAATCCGAGCCTCCGTTCCTCTGGAATTCACTAATATGTATGAAAACGTGTTTTACAGTATTCTGGCTCTCAGGATCGCAATCGGGAAATGGAAACAAGCATTTCCCATGTAAAATGACACGAGTAATCGAGCTGTGCCGGCAGAATTCAAATCCGAGCATCCGTTCCTCTGGAATTCACTAATATGTATGAAAACGTGTTTTACAGTATTTGGGCTCCCAGTATCGCTATCGGGAGGACCTGAGGGGTCTGGAAGACATAACCGAAAGGTTAATTACCCGCCTCTCAGGTACCAAGCATCTGTGTGGCCACCCCAGGAGTTTTAGTCGGTAGGAGTCCGACATATCCCCATATCCTGTGTGGTATGGGGAATCCATGAGGATTTCTCCTGGGATATCGAAAAAAAAAAAAAAAAAAAAGTATCGCTATCGGGAAATGGGAACAAGCATTTCCTGCGTAAATTGACACGAGTAATCGAACTGTGCCGGCAGAATTCAAATCCGAGTCTCCGTTCTTCTGGAAATCACAAATATGCATGAAAACGTGTTTTACAGTATTCTGGCTCCCAGGATCGCTATCAGGAAATGGAAGCAAGCATTTCCTACGTAGAATGACACGAGTAATCGAACTGTGCCGGCAGAATTCAAATCCGAGCCTCCGTTCCTCTGGAATTCACTAATATGTATGAAAACGTGTTTTACAGTACTTTGGTTCCCAGGATCGCTATCAAGAAATAGAAACAAGCATTTCCTGCGTAAAATGACACGAGTAATCGAACTGTGCCGGCAGAATTCAAATCCGAGCCTCCGTTCCTCTGGAATTCCCTAAAATGTATGAAAACGTGTTTTACAGTATTCTGGCTCCCAGGATCGTTATCAAGAAATAGAAATAAGCATTTCCTACGTAAAATGACACGAGTAATCGAACTGTGCCAGCAGAATTCAAATCCGAGCCTCCGTTCCTCTGGAATTCACTAATATGTATGAAAACGTGTTTTACAGTACTTTGGTTCCCAGGATCGCTATCAAGAAATAGAAACAAGCATTTCCTGCGTAAAATGACACGAGTAATCGAACTGTGCCGGCAGAATTCAAATCCGAGCCTCCGTTCCTCTGGAATTCCCTAAAATGTATGAAAACGTGTTTTACAGTATTCTGGTTCCCAGGATCGCTATCAAGAAATAGAAACAAGCATTTCCTACGTAAAATGACACGAGTAATCGAACGCTGCCGGCAGAATTCAAATCCGAGCCGCCGTTCCTCTGAAATCCACTAAAATGTATGAAAACGTGTTTTACAGTATTCTGGCTCCCAGGATCGCAATCGGGATATGAAAAGAAGTATTTACTACGTAAAATGACACGAGTAATCGAACTGTGCCGGCAGAATTCAAATCCGAGCCTCTGTTCCTCTGGAATTCACTAAAATGTATGAAAACGTGTTTTACAGTATTCTAGCTCCCAGGATCGCTATCAGGAAATGGGAACAAGCATTTCCTGTGTAAAATGACACGAGTAATCGAATGCTGTCGGCAGAATTCAAATCCGAGCCTCTGTTACTCTGGAATTCACAAATATGCATGAAAACGTGTTTTACAGTATTCTGGCTCCCAGGATCGCTATCAGGAAATGGAAGCAAGCATTTCCTACGTAAAATGACACGAGTAATCGAACTGTGCCGGCAGAATTGAAATCCGAGCCTCCGTTCCTCTGGAATTCACTAAAATGTATGGAAACGTGTTTTACAGTATTCTGGCTCTCAGGATCGCAATCGGGAAATGAAGACAAGTATTTCCTACGTAAAATGACACGAGTAATCGAACTGTGCCGGCAGAGTTCAAATACGAGTCTCTGTTCCTCTGGTATTCACTAATATGTATGAAAACGTGTTTTACAGTATTTTGGCTCCCAGAATTGCTGTCGGGAAATGGGGACAAGCATTTCCTACGTAAAATGACACGAGTAATCGAACTGTACCGGCAGAATTCAAATCCGAGCATCCGTTCCTCTGGAATTCACTAATATGTATGAAAACGTTTTTTACAGTATTCTGGCTCCCAGGATGGCAATCGAGAAATGAAGACAAGTATTTCCTACGTAAAATGGCACGAGCAATCGAACTGTGCCGGCAGAATTCAAATACGAGCCTATGTTCCTCTGGTATTCACTAATATGCATGAAAACGTGTTTTACAGTATTTTGGCTCCCAGAATTGCTGTCGGGAAATGGGGACAAGTATTTCCTACGTAAAATGGCACGAGCAATCGAACTGTGCCGGCAGAATTCAAATCCGAGCATCCGTTCCTCTGGAATTCCCTAAAATGTATGAAAACGTGTTTTACAGTATTCTGGCTCCCAGGATCGTTATCAAGCAATAGATATAAGCATTTCCTACGTAAAATGACACGAGTAATCGAACTGTGCCTGCAGAATTCAAATCCGAGCCTCCGTTCCTCTGGAATTCACTAATATGTATGAAAACGTGTTTTACAGTATTCTGGCTCCCAGGATGGCAATCGAGAAATGAAGACAAGTATTTCCTACGTAAAATGGCACGAGTAATCGAACTGTGCCGGCAGGATTCAAATCCGAGCATCCGTTCCTCTGAAATCCACTAAAATGTATGAAAACGTGTTTTACAGTATTCTGGCTCCCAGGATCGCAATCGGGAAATGGAAACAAGCATTTCCCATGTAAAATGACACGAGTAATCGAACTATGCCGGCAGAATTCAAATCCGAGCATCCGTTCCTCTGGAATTCCCTAAAATGTATGAAAACGTATTTTACAGTATTCTGGCTCCCAGGATCGCAATCGGGAAATGAAGACAAGTATTTCCTACGTAAAATGACACGAGTAATCGAACTGTGCCGGCACAATTCAAATCCGAGCCTCCGTTCCTCTGGAATTCACAAATATGTATGAAAACGTGTTTTACAATATTCTGGCTCCCAGGATCGCAATCGGGAAATGAAGACAAGCATTTCCCATGTAAAATGACACGAGTAATCGAGCTGTGCCGGCAGAATTCGAATCCGAGCCTCCGTTCCTCTGGAATTCACTAATATGTATGAAAACGTGTTTTACAGTATTCTGGCTCCCAGGATGGCAATCGAGAAATGAAGACAAGTATTTCCTACGTAAAATGGCACGAGTAATCGAACTGTGCCGGCAGAATTCAAATCCGAGCATCCGTTCCTCTGGAATTCACTAATATGTATGAAAACGTGTTTTACAGTATTCTGGCTCTCAGGATCGCAATCGGGAAATGGAAACAAGCATTTCCCATGTAAAATGACTCGAGTAATCGAGCTGTGCCGGCAGAATTCAAATCCGAGCATCCGTTCCTCTGGAATTCACTAAAATGTATGAAAACGTGTTTTACAGTATTCTAGCTCCCAGGATCGCTATCAGGAAATGGGAACAACCATTTCCTGTGTAAAATGACACGAGTAATCGAATGCTGTCGGCAGAATTCAAATCCGAGCCTCTGTTACTCTGGAATTCACAAATATGCATGAAAACGTGTTTTACAGTATTCTGGCTCCCAGGATCGCTATCAGGAAATGGAAGCAAGCATTTCCTACGTAAAATGACACGAGTAATCGAACTGTGCCGGCAGAATTGAAATCCGAGCCTCCGTTCCTCTGGAATTCACTAAAATGTATGGAAACGTGTTTTACAATATTCTGGCTACCAGGATCGCAATCGGAAAATGAAGACAAGCATTTCCCAAGTAAAATGACACGAGTAATCGAACTATGCCGGCAGAATTCAAATCCGAGCATCCGTTCCTCTGGAATTCCCTAAAATGTATGAAAACGTGTTTTACAGTATTCTGGCTCCCAGGATCGCAATCGGGAAATGAAGACAAGTATTTCCTACGTAAAATGACACGAGTAATCGAATGCTGTCGGCAGAATTCAAATCCGAGCCTCTGTTACTCTGGAATTCACAAATATGCATGAAAACGTGTTTTACAGTATTTTGGCTCCCAGGATAGCAATCGAGAAATGAAGACAAGTATTTCCTACGTAAAATGGCACGAGTAATCGAACTGTGCCGGCAGAATTCAAATCGGAGCATCCGTTCCTCTGGAATTCACTAATATGTATGAAAACGTGTTTTACAGTACTTTGGTTCCCAGGATCGCTATCAAGAAATAGAAACAAGCATTTCCTACGTAAAATGACACGAGTAATCGAACGCTGCCGGCAGAATTCAAATCCGAGCCGCCGTTCCTCTGAAATCCACTAAAATGTATGAAAACGTGTTTTACAGTATTCTGGCTCCCAGGATCGCAATCGGGATATGAAAAGAAGTATTTACTACGTAAAATGACACGAGTAATCGAACTGTGCCGGCAGAATTCAAATCCGAGCCTCTGTTCCTCTGGAATTCACTAAAATGTATGAAAACGTGTTTTACAGTATTCTAGCTCCCAGGATCGCTATCAGGAAATGGGAACAAGCATTTCCTGTGTAAAATGACACGAGTAATCGAATGCTGTCGGCAGAATTCAAATCCGAGCCTCTGTTACTCTGGAATTCACAAATATGCATGAAAACGTGTTTTACAGTATTCTGGCTCCCAGGATCGCTATCAGGAAATGGAAGCAAGCATTTCCTACGTAAAATGACACGAGTAATCGAACTGTGCCGGCAGAATTGAAATCCGAGCCTCCGTTCCTCTGGAATTCACTAATATGTATGAAAACGTGTTTTACAATATTCTGGCTCCCAGGATCGCAATCGGGAAATGAAGACAAGCATTTCCCATGTAAAATGACACGAGTAATCGAGCTGTGCCGGCAGAATTCAAATCCGAGACTCCGTTCCTCTGGAATTCACTAATATGTATGAAAACGTGTTTTACAGTATTCTGGCTCCCAGGATGGCAATCGAGAAATGAAGACAAGTATTTCCTACGTAAAATGGCACGAGTAATCGAACTGCGCCGGCAGAATTCAAATCCGAGCATCCGTTCCTCTGGAATTCACTAATATGTATGGAAACGTGTTTTACAGTATTTTGGCTCCCAGAATTGCTGTCGGGAAATGGGGACAAGCATTTCCTACGTAAAATGACATGAGTAATCGAACGCTGCCGGCAGAATTCAAATCCGAGCCGCCGTTCCTCTGAAATCCACTAAAATGTATGAAAACGTGTTTTACAGTATTCTGGCTCCCAGGATCGCAATCGGGATATGAAAAGAAGTATTTACTACGTAAAATGACACGAGTAATCGAACTGTGCCGGCAGAATTCAAATCCGAGCCTCTGTTCCTCTGGAATTCACTAAAATGTATGAAAACGTGTTTTACAGTATTCTGGCTCCCAGGATCGCAATCGCGAAATGAAGACAAGTGTTTCCTACGTAAAATGACACGAGTAATCGAACTGTGGCGGCAGAATTCAAATCCGAGCCTCCGTTCCTCTGGAATTCCCTAAAATGTATGAAAACGTGTTTTACAGTATTCTGGCTCCCAGGATCGCAATCGGGATATGAAAAGAAGTATTTACTACGTAAAATGACACGAGTAATCGAACTGTGCCGGCAGAATTCAAATCCGAGCCTCTGTTCCTCTGGAATTCACTAAAATGTATGAAAACGTGTTTTACAGTATTCTGGCTCCCAGGATCGCAATCGCGAAATGAAGACAAGTGTTTCCTACGTAAAATGACACGAGTAATCGAACTGTGGCGGCAGAATTCAAATCCGAGCCTCTGTTCCTCTGGAATTCACTAAAATGTATGAAAACGTGTTTTACAGTATTCTGGCTCCCAGGATCGCTATCAGGAAATGGGAACAAGCACTTCCTGTGTAAAATGACACGAGTAATCGAATGCTGTCGGCAGAATTCAAATCCGAGCCTCTGTTACTCTGGAATTCACAAATATGCATGAAAACGTGTTTTACAGTATTCTGGCTCCCAGGATCGCTATCAGGAAATGGAAGCAAGCATTTCCTACGTAAAATGACACGAGTAATCGAACTGTGCCGGCAGAATTGAAATCCGAGCCTCCGTTCCTCTGGAATTCACTAAAATGTATGGAAACGTGTTTTACGGTATTCTGGCTCTCGGGATCGCAATCGGGAAATGAAGACAAGTATTTCCTACGTAAAATGACACGAGTAATCGAACTGTGCCGGCAGAGTTCAAATACGAGCCTCTGTTCCTCTGGTATTCACTAATATGTATGAAAACGTGTTTTACAGTATTTTGGCTCCCAGAATTGCTGTCGGGAAATGGGGACAAGCATTTCCTACGTAAAATGACATGAGTAATCGAACTGTGCCGGCACAATTCAAATCCGAGCCTCCGTTCCTCTGAAATTCACAAATATGTATGAAAACGTGTTTTACACAATTTTGACTCCCAGGATCGCTATCGGGAAATGGGAACAAGCATTTCCTGCGTAAAATGACACGACTAATCGAATGCTGTCGGCAGAATTCAAATCCGAGCCTCCGTTCCTCTGGAATTCCCTAAAATGTTTGAAAACGTGTTTTACAGTATTCTGGCTCCCAGGATCGCAATCGGGAAATGGAAACAAGCATTTCCCATGTAAAATGACACGAGTAATCGAGCTGTGCCGGCAGAATTCAAATCCGAGCATCCGTTCCTCTGGAATTCACTAAAATGTATGAAAACGTGTTTTACAGTATTCTAGCTCCCAGGATCGCTATCAGGAAATGGGAACAAGCATTTCCTGTGTAAAATGACACGAGTAATCGAATGCTGTCGGCAGAATTCAAATCCGAGCCTCTGTTACTCTGGAATTCACAAATATGCATGAAAACGTGTTTTACAGTATTCTGGCTCCCAGGATCGCTATCAGGAAATGGAAGCAAGCATTTCCTACGTAAAATGACACGAGTAATCGAACTGTGCCGGCAGAATTGAAATCCGAGCCTCCGTTCCTCTGGAATTCACTAAAATGTATGGAAACGTGTTTTACAGTATTCTGGCTCTCAGGATCGCAATCGGGAAATGAAGACAAGTATTTCCTACGTAAAATGACACGAGTAATCGAACTGTGCCGGCAGAGTTCAAATCCGAGCCTCTGTTCCTCTGGAATTCACTAATATGTATGAAAACGTGTTTTACAGTATTCTGGCTCCCAGGATGGGAATCGAGAAATGAAGACAAGCATTTCCCATGTAAAATGACACGAGTAATCGAGCTGTGCCGGCAGAATTCAAATCCGAGCCTCCGTTCCTCTGGAATTTACTAATATGTATGAAAACGTGTTTTACAGTATTCTGGCTCCCAGGATGGCAATCGAGAAATGAAGACAAGTATTTCCTACGTAAAATGGCACGAGTAATCGAACTGTGCCGGCAGAATTCAAATCCGAGCCGCCGTTCCTCTGAAATCCACTAAAATGTATGAAAACGTGTTTTACAGTATTCTGGCTCCCAGGATCGCAATCGGGATATGAAAAGAAGTATTTACTACGTAAAATGACACGAGTAATCGAACTGTGCCGGCAGAATTCAAATCCGAGCCTCTGTTCCTCTGGAATTCACTAAAATGTATGAAAACGTGTTTTACAGTATTCTGGCTCCCAGGATCGCAATCGCGAAATGAAGACAAGTGTTTCCTACGTAAAATGGCACGAGTAATCGAACTATGCCGGCAGAATTCAAATCCGAGCCTCTGTTCCTCTGGAATTCACTAAAATGTATGAAAACGTGTTTTACAGTATTCTAGCTCCCAGGATCGCTATCAGGAAATGGGAACAAGCATTTCCTGTGTAAAATGACACGAGTAATCGAATGCTGTCGGCAGAATTCAAATCCGAGCCTCTGTTACTCTGGAATTCACAAATATGCATGAAAACGTGTTTTACAGTATTCTGGCTCCCAGGATCGCTATCAGGAAATGGAAGCAAGCATTTCCTACGTAAAATGACACGAGTAATCGAACTGTGCCGGCAGAATTGAAATCCGAGCCTCCGTTCCTCTGAAATCCACTAAAATGTATGGAAACGTGTTTTACAGTATTCTGGCTCTCAGGATCGCAATCGGGAAATGAAGACAAGTATTTCCTACGTAAAATGACACGAGTAATCGAACTGTGCCGGCAGAGTTCAAATCCGAGCCTCTGTTCCTCTGGAATTCACTAATATGTATGAAAACGTGTTTTACAGTATTCTGGCTCCCAGGATGGGAATCGAGAAATGAAGACAAGCATTTCCCATGTAAAATGACACGAGTAATCGAGCTGTGCCGGCAGAATTCAAATCCGAGCCTCCGTTCCTCTGGAATTCACTAATATGTATGAAAACGTGTTTTACAGTATTCTGGCTCCCAGGATGGCAATCGCGAAATGAAGACAAGTATTTCCTACGTAAAATGGCACGAGTAATCGAACTGTGCCGGCAGAATTCAAATCCGAGCCGCCGTTCCTCTGAAATCCACTAAAATGTATGAAAACGTGTTTTACAGTATTCTGGCGCCCAGGATCGCAATCGGGATATGAAAAGAAGTATTTACTACGTAAAATGACACGAGTAATCGAACTGTGCCGGCAGAATTCAAATCCGAGCCTCTGTTCCTCTGGAATTCACTAAAATGTATGAAAACGTGTTTTACAGTATTCTGGCTCCCAGGATCGCAATCGCGAAATGAAGACAAGTGTTTCCTACGTAAAATGGCACGAGTAATCGAACTATGCCGGCAGAATTCAAATCCGAGCCTCTGTTCCTCTGGAATTCACTAAAATGTATGAAAACGTGTTTTACAGTATTCTAGCTCCCAGGATCGCTATCAGGAAATGGGAACAAGCATTTCCTGTGTAAAATGACACGAGTAATCGAATGCTGTCGGCAGAATTCAAATCCGAGCCTCTGTTACTCTGGAATTCACAAATATGCATGAAAACGTGTTTTACAGTATTCTGGCTCCCAGGATCGCTATCAGGAAATGGAAGCAAGCATTTCCTACGTAAAATGACACGAGTAATCGAACTGTGCCGGCAGAATTGAAATCCGAGCCTCCGTTCCTCTGAAATCCACTAAAATGTATGGAAACGTGTTTTACAGTATTCTGGCTCTCAGGATCGCAATCGGGAAATGAAGACAAGTATTTCCTACGTAAAATGACACGAGTAATCGAACTGTGCCGGCAGAGTTCACATACGAGCCTCTGTTCCTCTGGTATTCACTAATATGTATGAAAACGTGTTTTACAGTATTTTGGCTCCCAGAATTGCTGTCGGGAAATGGGGACAAGTATTTCCTACGTAAAATGACACGAGTAATCGAACTGTGCCGGCAGAGTTCAAATACGAGCCTCTGTTCCTCTGGAATTCACTAATATGTATGAAAACGTGTTTTACAGTATTCTGGCTCCCAGGATGGGAATCGAGAAATGAAGACAAGCATTTCCCATGTAAAATGACACGAGTAATCGAGCTGTGCCGGCAGAATTCAAATCCGAGCCTCCGTTCCTCTGGAATTCACTAATATGTATGAAAACGTGTTTTACAGTATTCTGGCTCCCAGGATGGCAATCGAGAAATGAAGACAAGTATTTCCTACGTAAAATGGCACGAGTAATCGAACTGTGCCGGCAGAATTCAAATCCGAGCCGCCGTTCCTCTGAAATCCACTAAAATGTATGAAAACGTGTTTTACAGTATTCTGGCGCCCAGGATCGCAATCGGGAAATGAAAAGAAGTATTTACTACGTAAAATGACACGAGTAATCGAACTGTGCCGGCAGAGTTCAAATACGAGCCTCTGTTCCTCTGGAATTCACTAATATGTATGAAAACGTGTTTTACAGTATTCTAGCTCCCAGGATCGCTATCAGGAAATGGGAACAAGCATTTCCTGTGTAAAATGACACGAGTAATCGAATGCTGTCGGCAGAATTCAAATCCGAGCCTCTGTTACTCTGGAATTCACAAATATGCATGAAAACGTGTTTTACAGTATTCTGGCTCCCAGGATCGCTATCAGGAAATGGAAGCAAGCATTTCCTACGTAAAATGACACGAGTAATCGAACTGTGCCGGCAGAATTGAAATCCGAGCCTCCGTTCCTCTGGAATTCACTAAAATGTATGGAAACGTGTTTTACAGTATTCTGGCTCTCAGGATCGCAATCGGGAAATGAAGACAAGTATTTCCTACGTAAAATGACACGAGTAATCGAGCTGTGCCGGCAGAATTCAAATCCGAGCCTCCGTTCCTCTGGAATTCACTAATATGTATGAAAACGTGTTTTACAGTATTCTGGCTCCCAGGATGGCAATCGAGAAATGAAGACAAGTATTTCCTACGTAAAATGGCACGAGTAATCGAACTGTGCCGGCAGAATTCAAATCCGAGCCGCCGTTCCTCTGAAATCCACTAAAATGTATGAAAACGTGTTTTACAGTATTCTGGCGCCCAGGATCGCAATCGGGATATGAAAAGAAGTATTTACTACGTAAAATGACACGAGTAATCGAACTGTGCCGGCAGAATTCAAATCCGAGCCTCTGTTCCTCTGGAATTCACTAAAATGTATGAAAACGTGTTTTACAGTATTCTGGCTCCCAGGATCGCAATCGCGAAATGAAGACAAGTGTTTCCTACGTAAAATGGCACGAGTAATCGAACTATGCCGGCAGAATTCAAATCCGAGCCTCTGTTCCTCTGGAATTCACTAAAATGTATGAAAACGTGTTTTACAGTATTCTAGCTCCCAGGATCGCTATCAGGAAATGGGAACAAGCATTTCCTGTGTAAAATGACACGAGTAATCGAATGCTGTCGGCAGAATTCAAATCCGAGCCTCTGTTACTCTGGAATTCACAAATATGCATGAAAACGTGTTTTACAGTATTCTGGCTCCCAGGATCGCTATCAGGAAATGGAAGCAAGCATTTCCTACGTAAAATGACACGAGTAATCGAACTGTGCCGGCAGAATTGAAATCCGAGCCTCCGTTCCTCTGAAATCCACTAAAATGTATGGAAACGTGTTTTACAGTATTCTGGCTCTCAGGATCGCAATCGGGAAATGAAGACAAGTATTTCCTACGTAAAATGACACGAGTAATCGAACTGTGCCGGCAGAGTTCACATACGAGCCTCTGTTCCTCTGGAATTCACTAATATGTATGAAAACGTGTTTTACAGTATTTTGGCTCCCAGAATTGCTGTCGGGAAATGGGGACAAGTATTTCCTACGTGAAATGGCACGAGCAATCGAACTGTGCCGGCAGAATTCAAATCCGCGCATCCGTTCCTCTGGAATTCACTAATATGTATGAAAACGTGTTTTACAGTATTCTGGCTCCCAGGATCGCAATCGGGAAATGAAGACAAGTATTTCCTACGTAAAATGACATGAGTAATCGAACTGTGCCGGCACAATTCAAATCCGAGCCTCCGTTCCTCTGAAATTCACAAATATGTATGAAAACGTGTTTTACACAATTTTGACTCCCAGGATCGCTATCGGGAAATGGGAACAAGCATTTCCTGCGTAAAATGACACGACTAATCGAATGCTGTCGGCAGAATTCAAATCCGAGCCTCCGTTCCTCTGGAATTCCCTAAAATGTTTGAAAACGTGTTTTACAGTATTCTGGCTCCCAGGATCGCAATCGGGAAATGAAGACAAGTATTTCCTACGTAAAATGACACGAGTAATCGAACTGTGCCGGCAGAGTTCAAATACGAGCCTCTGTTCCTCTGGAATTCACTAATATGTATGAAAACGTGTTTTACAGTATTCTGGCTCCCAGGATGGGAATCGAGAAATGAAGACAAGCATTTCCCATGTAAAATGACACGAGTAATCGAGCTGTGCCGGCAGAATTCAAATCCGAGCCTCCGTTCCTCTGGAATTCACTAATATGTATGAAAACGTGTTTTACAGTATTCTGGCTCCCAGGATGGCAATCGAGAAATGAAGACAAGTATTTCCTACGTAAAATGGCACGAGTAATCGAACTGTGCCGGCAGAATTCAAATCCGAGCCGCCGTTCCTCTGAAATCCACTAAAATGTATGAAAACGTGTTTTACAGTATTCTGGCGCCCAGGATCGCAATCGGGATATGAAAAGAAGTATTTACTACGTAAAATGACACGAGTAATCGAACTGTGCCGGCAGAATTCAAATCCGAGCCTCTGTTCCTCTGGAATTCACTAATATGTATGAAAACGTGTTTTACAGTATTCTAGCTCCCAGGATCGCTATCAGGAAATGGGAACAAGCATTTCCTGTGTAAAATGACACGAGTAATCGAATGCTGTCGGCAGAATTCAAATCCGAGCCTCTGTTACTCTGGAGTTCTCTAAAATGTATGAAAACGTGTTTTACAATATTCTGGCTCCCAGGATCGCAATCGGGAAATGAAGACAAGTATTTCCTACGTAAAATGACATGAGTAATCGAACTGTGCCGGCACAATTCAAATCCGAGCCTCCGTTCCTCTGAAATTCACAAATATGTATGAAAACGTGTTTTACACAATTTTGACTCCCAGGATCGCTATCGGGAAATGGGAACAAGCATTTCCTGCGTAAAATGACACGACTAATCGAATGCTGTCGGCAGAATTCAAATCCGAGCCTCCGTTCCTCTGGAATTCCCTAAAATGTTTGAAAACGTGTTTTACAGTATTCTGGCTCCCAGGATCGCAATCGGGAAATGAAGACAAGTATTTCCTACGTAAAATGACACGAGTAATCGAACTGTGCCGGCAGAGTTCAAATCCGAGCCTCTGTTCCTCTGGAATTCACTAATATGTATGAAAACGTGTTTTACAGTATTCTGGCTCCCAGGATGGGAATCGAGAAATGAAGACAAGCATTTCCCACGTAAAATGACACGAGTAATCGAGCTGTGCCGGCAGAATTCAAATCCGAGCCTCCGTTCCTCTGGAATTCACTAATATGTATGAAAACGTGTTTTACAGTATTCTGGCTCCCAGGATGGCAATCGAGAAATGAAGACAAGTATTTCCTACGTAAAATGGCACGAGTAATCGAACTGTGCCGGCAGAATTCAAATCCGAGCCGCCGTTCCTCTGAAATCCACTAAAATGTATGAAAACGTGTTTTACAGTATTCTGGCGCCCAGGATCGCAATCGGGATATGAAAAGAAGTATTTACTACGTAAAATGACACGAGTAATCGAACTGTGCCGGCAGAATTCAATTCCGAGCCTCCGTTCCTCTGGAATTCACTAATATGTATGAAAACGTGTTTTACAGTATTCTAGCTCCCAGGATCGCTATCAGGAAATGGGAACAAGCATTTCCTGTGTAAAATGACACGAGTAATCGAATGCTGTCGGCAGAATTCAAATCCGAGCCTCTGTTACTCTGGAATTCACAAATATGCATGAAAACGTGTTTTACAGTATTCTGGCTCCCAGGATCGCTATCAGGAAATGGAAGCAAGCATTTCCTACGTAAAATGACACGAGTAATCGAACTGTGCCGGCAGAATTGAAATCCGAGCCTCCGTTCCTCTGGAATTCACTAAAATGTATGGAAACGTGTTTTACAGTATTCTGGCTCTCAGGATCGCAATCGGGAAATGAAGACAAGTATTTCCTACGTAAAATCACACGAGTAATCGAACTGTGCCGGCAGAGTTCACATACGAGCCTCTGTTCCTCTGGTATTCACTAATATGTATGAAAACGTGTTTTACAGTATTTTGGCTCCCAGAATTGCTGTCGGGAAATGGGGACAAGTATTTCCTACGTGAAATGGCACGAGCAATCGAACTGTGCCGGCAGAATTCAAATCCGCGCATCCGTTCCTCTGGAATTCACTAAAATGTATGAAAACGTGTTTTACAGTATTCTAGCTCCCAGGATCGCTATCAGGAAATGGGAACAAGCATTTCCTGTGTAAAATGACACGAGTAATCGAATGCTGTCGGCAGAATTCAAATCCGAGCCTCTGTTACTCTGGAATTCACAAATATGCATGAAAACGTGTTTTACAGTATTCTGGCTCCCAGGATCGCTATCAGGAAATGGAAGCAAGCATTTCCTACGTAAAATGACACGAGTAATCGAACTGTGCCGGCAGAATTGAAATCCGAGCCTCCGTTCCTCTGGAATTCACTAAAATGTATGGAAACGTGTTTTACAGTATTCTGGCTCTCAGGATCGCAATCGGGAAATGAAGACAAGTATTTCCTACGTAAAATGACACGAGTAATCGAACTGTGCCGGCAGAGTTCAAATACGAGCCTCTGTTCCTCTGGAATTCACTAATATGTATGAAAACGTGTTTTACAGTATTCTGGCTCCCAGGATGGGAATCGAGAAATGAAGACAAGCATTTCCCATGTAAAATGACACGAGTAATCGAGCTGTGCCGGCAGAATTCAAATCCGAGCCTCCGTTCCTCTGGAATTTACTAATATGTATGAAAACGTGTTTTACAGTATTCTGGCTCCCAGGATGGCAATCGAGAAATGAAGACAAGTATTTCCTACGTAAAATGGCACGAGTAATCGAACTGTGCCGGCAGAATTCAAATCCGAGCCGCCGTTCCTCTGAAATCCACTAAAATGTATGAAAACGTGTTTTACAGTATTCTGGCGCCCAGGATCGCAATCGGGATATGAAAAGAAGTATTTACTACGTAAAATGACACGAGTAATCGAACTGTGCCGGCAGAATTCAAATCCGAGCCTCCGTTCCTCTGGAATTCACTAAAATGTATGAAAACGTGTTTTACAGTATTCTGGCTCCCAGGATCGCAATCGCGAAATGAAGACAAGTGTTTCCTACGTAAAATGGCACGAGTAATCGAACTATGCCGGCAGAATTCAAATCCGAGCCTCTGTTCCTCTGGAATTCACTAAAATGTATGAAAACGTGTTTTACAGTATTCTAGCTCCCAGGATCGCTATCAGGAAATGGGAACAAGCATTTCCTGTGTAAAATGACACGAGTAATCGAATGCTGTCGGCAGAATTCAAATCCGAGCCTCTGTTCCTCTGGAATTCACTAATATGCATGAAAACGTGTTTTACAGTATTCTGGCTCCCAGGATCGCTATCAGGAAATGGAAGCAAGCATTTCCTACGTAAAATGACACGAGTAATCGAACTGTGCCGGCAGAATTGAAATCCGAGCCTCCGTTCCTCTGAAATCCACTAAAATGTATGGAAACGTGTTTTACAGTATTCTGGCTCTCAGGATCGCAATCGGGAAATGAAGACAAGTATTTCCTACGTAAAATGACACGAGTAATCGAACTGTGCCGGCAGAGTTCAAATACGAGCCTCTGTTCCTCTGGAATTCACTAATATGTATGAAAACGTGTTTTACAGTATTCTGGCTCCCAGGATCGGAATCGAGAAATGAAGACAAGCATTTCCCATGTAAAATGACACGAGTAATCGAGCTGTGCCGGCAGAATTCAAATCCGAGCCTCCGTTCCTCTGGAATTCACTAATATGTATGAAAACGTGTTTTACAGTATTCTGGCTCCCAGGATGGCAATCGAGAAATGAAGACAAGTATTTCCTACGTAAAATGGCACGAGTAATCGAACTGTGCCGGCAGAATTCAAATCCGAGCCTCCGTTCCTCTGAAATCCACTAAAATGTATGAAAACGTGTTTTACAGTATTCTGGCGCCCAGGATCGCAATCGGGATATGAAAAGAAGTATTTACTACGTAAAATGACACGAGTAATCGAACTGTGCCGGCAGAATTCAAATCCGAGCCTCTGTTCCTCTGGAATTCACTAAAATGTATGAAAACGTGTTTTACAGTATTCTGGCTCCCAGGATCGCAATCGCGAAATGAAGACAAGTGTTTCCTACGTAAAATGGCACGAGTAATCGAACTATGCCGGCAGAATTCAAATCCGAGCCTCTGTTCCTCTGGAATTCACTAAAATGTATGAAAACGTGTTTTACAGTATTCTAGCTCCCAGGATCGCTATCAGGAAATGGGAACAAGCATTTCCTGTGTAAAATGACACGAGTAATCGAATGCTGTCGGCAGAATTCAAATCCGAGCCTCTGTTACTCTGGAATTCACAAATATGCATGAAAACGTGTTTTACAGTATTCTGGCTCCCAGGATCGCTATCAGGAAATGGAAGCAAGCATTTCCTACGTAAAATGACACGAGTAATCGAACTGTGCCGGCAGAATTGAAATCCGAGCCTCCGTTCCTCTGAAATCCACTAAAATGTATGGAAACGTGTTTTACAGTATTCTGGCTCTCAGGATCGCAATCGGGAAATGAAGACAAGTATTTCCTACGTAAAATGACACGAGTAATCGAACTGTGCCGGCAGAGTTCACATACGAGCCTCTGTTCCTCTGGTATTCACTAATATGTATGAAAACGTGTTTTACAGTATTTTGGCTCCCAGAATTGCTGTCGGGAAATGGGGACAAGTATTTCCTACGTAAAATGACACGAGTAATCGAACTGTGCCGGCAGAGTTCAAATACGAGCCTCTGTTCCTCTGGAATTCACTAATATGTATGAAAACGTGTTTTACAGTATTCTGGCTCCCAGGATGGGAATCGAGAAATGAAGACAAGCATTTCCCATGTAAAATGACACGAGTAATCGAGCTGTGCCGGCAGAATTCAAATCCGAGCATCCGTTCCTCTGGAATTCACTAATATGTATGAAAACGTGTTTTACAGTATTCTGGCTCCCAGGATGGCAATCGAGAAATGAAGACAAGTATTTCCTACGTAAAATGGCACGAGTAATCGAACTGTGCCGGCAGAATTCAAATCCGAGCCTCCGTTCCTCTGAAATCCACTAAAATGTATGAAAACGTGTTTTACAGTATTCTGGCGCCCAGGATCGCAATCGGGATATGAAAAGAAGTATTTACTACGTAAAATGACACGAGTAATCGAACTGTGCCGGCAGAATTCAAATCCGAGCCTCTGTTCCTCTGGAATTCACTAATATGTATGAAAACGTGTTTTACAGTATTCTGGCTCCCAGGATCGCTATCAGGAAATGGGAACAAGCATTTCCTGTGTAAAATGACACGAGTAATCGAATGCTGTCGGCAGAATTCAAATCCGAGCCTCTGTTACTCTGGAATTCACAAATATGCATGAAAACGTGTTTTACAGTATTCTGGCTCCCAGGATCGCTATCAGGAAATGGAAACAAGCATTTCCTACGTAAAATGACACGAGTAATCGAACTGTGCCGGCAGAATTGAAATCCGAGCCTCCGTTCCTCTGGAATTCACTAAAATGTATGGAAACGTGTTTTACAGTATTCTGGCTCTCAGGATCGCAATCGGGAAATGAAGACAAGTATTTCCTACGTAAAATGACACGAGTAATCGAGCTGTGCCGGCAGAATTCAAATCCGAGCCTCCGTTCCTCTGGAATTCACTAATATGTATGAAAACGTGTTTTACAGTATTCTGGCTCCCAGGATGGCAATCGAGAAATGAAGACAAGTATTTCCTACGTAAAATGGCACGAGTAATCGAACTGTGCCGGCAGAATTCAAATCCGAGCCGCCGTTCCTCTGAAATCCACTAAAATGTATGAAAACGTGTTTTACAGTATTCTGGCGCCCAGGATCGCAATCGGGATATGAAAAGAAGTATTTACTACGTAAAATGACACGAGTAATCGAACTGTGCCGGCAGAATTCAAATCCGAGCCTCTGTTCCTCTGGAATTCACTAAAATGTATGAAAACGTGTTTTACAGTATTCTGGCTCCCAGGATCGCAATCGCGAAATGAAGACAAGTGTTTCCTACGTAAAATGGCACGAGTAATCGAACTGTGCCGGCAGAATTCAAATCCGAGCCTCTGTTCCTCTGGAATTCACTAAAATGTATGAAAACGTGTTTTACAGTATTCTAGCTCCCAGGATCGCTATCAGGAAATGGGAACAAGCATTTCCTGCGTAAAATGACACGAGTAATCGAATGCTGTCGGCAGAATTCAAATCCGAGCCTCTGTTACTCTGGAATTCACAAATATGCATGAAAACGTGTTTTACAGTATTCTGGCTCCCAGGATCGCTATCAGGAAATGGAAGCAAGCATTTCCTACGTAAAATGACACGAGTAATCGAACTGTGCCGGCAGAATTGAAATCCGAGCCTCCGTTCCTCTGAAATCCACTAAAATGTATGGAAACGTGTTTTACAGTATTCTGGCTCTCAGGATCGCAATCGGGAAATGAAGACAAGTATTTCCTACGTAAAATGACACGAGTAATCGAACTGTGCCGGCAGAGTTCACATACGAGCCTCTGTTCCTCTGGTATTCACTAATATGTATGAAAACGTGTTTTACAGTATTTTGGCTCCCAGAATTGCTGTCGGGAAATGGGGACAAGTATTTCCTACGTGAAATGGCACGAGCAATCGAACTGTGCCGGCAGAATTCAAATCCGAGCATCCGTTCCTCTGGAATTCACTAATATGTATGAAAACGTGTTTTACAATATTCTGGCTCCCAGGATCGCAATCGGGAAATGAAGACAAGTATTTCCTACGTAAAATGACATGAGTAATCGAACTGTGCCGGCACAATTCAAATCCGAGCCTCCGTTCCTCTGAAATTCACAAATATGTATGAAAACGTGTTTTACACAATTTTGACTCCCAGGATCGCTATCGGGAAATGGGAACAAGCATTTCCTGCGTAAAATGACACGACTAATCGAATGCTGTCGGCAGAATTCAAATCCGAGCCTCCGTTCCTCTGGAATTCCCTAAAATGTTTGAAAACGTGTTTTACAGTATTCTGGCTCCCAGGATCGCAATCGGGAAATGAAGACAAGTATTTCCTACGTAAAATGACACGAGTAATCGAACTGTGCCGGCAGAGTTCAAATACGAGCCTCTGTTCCTCTGGAATTCACTAATATGTATGAAAACGTGTTTTACAGTATTCTGGCTCCCAGGATGGGAATCGAGAAATGAAGACAAGCATTTCCCATGTAAAATGACACGAGTAATCGAGCTGTGCCGGCAGAATTCAAATCCGAGCCTCCGTTCCTCTGGAATTCACTAATATGTATGAAAACGTGTTTTACAGTATTCTGGCTCCCAGGATGGCAATCGAGAAATGAAGACAAGTATTTCCTACGTAAAATGGCACGAGTAATCGAACTGTGCCGGCAGAATTCAAATCCGAGCCGCCGTTCCTCTGAAATCCACTAAAATGTATGAAAACGTGTTTTACAGTATTCTGGCGCCCAGGATCGCAATCGGGATATGAAAAGAAGTATTTACTACGTAAAATGACACGAGTAATCGAACTGTGCCGGCAGAATTCAAATCCGAGCCTCTGTTCCTCTGGAATTCACTAATATGTATGAAAACGTGTTTTACAGTATTCTAGCTCCCAGGATCGCTATCAGGAAATGGGAACAAGCATTTCCTGTGTAAAATGACACGAGTAATCGAATGCTGTCGGCAGAATTCAAATCCGAGCCTCTGTTACTCTGGAATTCACAAATATGCATGAAAACGTGTTTTACAGTATTCTGGCTCCCAGGATCGCTATCAGGAAATGGAAGCAAGCATTTCCTACGTAAAATGACACGAGTAATCGAACTGTGCCGGCAGAATTGAAATCCGAGCCTCCGTTCCTCTGGAATTCACTAAAATGTATGGAAACGTGTTTTACAGTATTCTGGCTCTCAGGATCGCAATCGGGAAATGAAGACAAGCATTTCCCAAGTAAAATGACACGAGTAATCGAACTATGCCGGCAGAATTCAAATCCGAGCATCCGTTCCTCTGGAATTCCCTAAAATGTATGAAAACGTGTTTTACAGTATTCTGGCTCCCAGGATCGCAATCGGGAAATGAAGACAAGTATTTCCTACGTAAAATGACACGAGTAATCGAACTGTGCCGGCACAATTCAAATCCGAGCCTCCGTTCCTCTGGAATTCACAAATATGTGTGAAAACGTGTTTTACACAATTTTGGCTCCCAGGATCGCTATCGTGAAATGGGAACAAGCATTTCCTGCGTAAAACGACACGACTAATCGAATGCTGTCGGCAGAATTCAAATCCGAGCCTCCGTTCCTCTGGAATTCCCTAAAATGTATGAAAACGTGTTTTACAGTATTCTGGCTCTCAGGATCGCAATCGGGAAATGGAAACAAGCATTTCCCATGTAAAATGACACGAGTAATCGAGCTGTGCCGGCAGAATTCAAATCCGAGCCTCCGTTCCTCTGGAATTCACTAATATGTATGAAAACGTGTTTTACAGTATTCTGGCTCCCAGAATTGCTGTCGGGAAATGGGGACAAGCATTTCCTACGTAAAATGACACGAGTAATCGAACTGTGCCGGCAGAATTCAAATCGGAGCCTCCGTTCCTCTGGAATTCCCTAAAATGTATGAAAACGTCTTTTAGAGTATTCTGGCTCCCAGGATGGCAATCGAGAAATGAAGACAAGTATTTCCTACGTAAAATGGCACGAGCAATCGAACTGTGCCGGCAGAATTCAAATACGAGCCTCTGTTCCTCTGGTATTCACTAATATGTATGAAAACGTGTTTTACAGTATTTTGGCTCCCAGAATTGCTGTCGGGAAATGAAGACAAGCATTTCCCAAGTAAAATGACACGAGTAATCGAACTATGCCGGCAGAATTCAAATCCGAGCATCCGTTCCTCTGGAATTCACAAATATGTATGAAAACGTGTTTTACACAATTTTGGCTCCCAGGATCGCTATCGGGAAATGGGAACAAGCATTTCCTGCGTAAAATGACACGACTAATCGAATGCTGTCGGCAGAATTCAAATCCGAGCCTCCGTTCCTCTGGAATTCCCTAAAATGTATGAAAACGTGTTTTACAGTATTCTGGCTCTCAGGATCGCAATCGGGAAATGGAAACAAGCATTTCCCATGTAAAATGACACGAGTAATCGAGCTGTGCCGGCAGAATTCAAATCCGAGCCTCCGTTCCTCTGGAATTCACTAATATGTATGAAAACGTGTTTTACAGTATTCTGGCTCCCAGAATTGCTGTCGGGATATGGGGACAAGCATTTCCTACGTAAAATGACACGAGTAATCGAACTGTGCCGGCAGAATTCAAATCGGAGCCTCCGTTCCTCTGGAATTCCCTAAAATGTATGAAAACGTCTTTTAGAGTATCCTGGCTCCCAGGATGGCAATCGAGAAATGAAGACAAGTATTTCCTACGTAAAATGGCACGAGCAATCGAACTGTGCCGGCAGAATTCAAATACGAGCCTCTGTTCCTCTGGTATTCACTAATATGTATGAAAACGTGTTTTACAGTATTTTGGCTCCCAGAATTGCTGTCGGGAAATGGGGACAAGTATTTCCTACGTGAAATGGCACGAGCAATCGAACTGTGCCGGCACAATTCAAATCCGAGCCTCCGTTCCTCTGGAATTCACAAATATGTATGAAAACGTGTTTTACAATATTCTGGCTACCAGGATCGCTATCGGGAAATGGGAACAAGCATTTTCTGCGTAAAATGACACGACTAATCGAATGCTGTCGGCAGAATTCAAATCCGAGCCTCCGTTCCTCTGGAATTCCCTAAAATGTATGAAAACGTGTTTTACAGTATTCTGGCTCCCAGGATCGCAATCGGGAAATGAAGACAAGTATTTCCTACGTAAAATGACACGAGTAATCGAACTGTGCCGGCAGAGTTCAAATACGAGCCTCTGTTCCTCTGGTATTCACTAATATGTATGAAAACGTGTTTTACAGTATTTTGGCTCCCAGAATTGCTGTCGGGAAATGGGGACAAGTATTTCCTACGTAAAATGGCACGAGCAATCGAACTGTGCCGGCAGAATTCAAATCCGAGCATCCGTTCCTCTGGAATTCCCTAAAATGTATGAAAACGTGTTTTACAGTATTCTGGCTCCCAGGATCGTTATCAAGAAATAGAAATAAGCATTTCCTACGTAAAATGACACGAGTAATCGAACTGTGCCAGCAGAATTCAAATCCGAGCCGCCGTTCCTCTGGAATTCACTAATATGTATGAAAACGTGTTTTACAGTATTCTGGCTCCCAGGATGGCAATCGAGAAATGAAGACAAGTATTTCCTACGTAAAATGGCACGAGTAATCGAACTGTGCCGGCAGGATTCAAATCCGAGCATCCGTTCCTCTGAAATCCACTAAAATATATGAAAACGTGTTTTACAGTATTCTGGCTCCCAGGATCGCAATCGGGAAATGGAAACAAGCATTTCCCATGTAAAATGACACGAGTAATCGAACTGTGCCGGCAGAATTCAAATCCGAGCATCCGTTCCTCTGGAATTCACTAATATGTATGAAAACGTGTTTTACAATATTCTGGCTACCAGGATCGCAATCGGAAAATGAAGACAAGCATTTCCCAAATAAAATGACACGAGTAATCGAACTGTGCCGGCAGAGTTCAAATACGAGCCTCTGTTCCTCTGGAATTCACTAATATGTATGAAAACGTGTTTTACAGTATTCTGGCTCCCAGGATGGGAATCGAGAAATGAAGACAAGTACTTCCTACGTAAAATGGCACGAGCAATCGAACTGTGCCGGCAGAATTCAAACCCGAGCATCCGTTCTTCCGAAATTCACTAATATGTATGAAAACGTGTTTTACAATATTCTGGCTACCAGGATCGCAATCGGAAAATGAAGACAAGCATTTCCCAAGTAAAACGACACGAGTAATCGAACTGTGCCGGCAGAGTTCAAATACGAGCCTCTGTTCCTCTGGTATTCACTAATATGTATGAAAACGTGTTTTACAGTATTTTGGCTCCCAGAATTGCTGTCGGGAAATGGGGACAAGCATTTCCTACGTAAAATGACACGAGTAATCGAACTGTACCGGCAGAATTCAAATCCGAGCATCCGTTCCTCTGGAATTCACTAATATGTATGAAAACGTTTTTTACAGTATTCTGGCTCCCAGGATGGCAGTCGAGAAATGAAGACAAGTATTTCCTACGTAAAATGGCACGAGCAATCGAACTGTGCCGGCAGAATTCAAATCCGAGCATCCGTTCCTCTGGAATTCCCTAAAATGTATGAAAACGTGTTTTACAGTATTCTGGCTCCCAGGATCGTTATCAAGAAATAGATATAAGCATTTCCTACGTAAAATGACACGAGTAATCGAACTGTGCCAGCAGAATTCAAATCCGAGCCTCCGTTCCTCTGGAATTCACTAATATGTATGAAAACGTGTTTTACAGTATTCTGGCACCCAGGATGGCAATCGAGAAATGAAGACAAGTATTTCCTACGTAAAATGGCACGAGTAATCGAACTGTGCCGGCAGGATTCAAATCCGAGCATCCGTTCCTCTGAAATCCACTAAAATGTATGAAAACGTGTTTTACAGTATTCTGGCTCCCAGGATCGCAATCGGGAAATGGAAACAAGCATTTCCCATGTAAAATGACACGAGTAATCGAACTGTGCCGGCAGAATTCAAATCCGAGCATCCGTTCCTCTGGAATTCACTAATATGTATGAAAACGTGTTTTACAATATTCTGGCTACCAGGATCGCAATCGGAAAATGAAGACAAGCATTTCCCAAGTAAAATGACACGAGTAATCGAACTGTACCGGCAGAATTCAAATCCGAGCATCCGTTCCTCTGGAATTCACTAATATGTATGAAAACGTTTTTTACAGTATTCTGGCTCCCAGGATGGCAGTCGAGAAATGAAGACAAGTATTTCCTACGTAAAATGGCACGAGCAATCGAACTGTGCCGGCAGAATTCAAATCCGAGCATCCGTTCCTCTGGAATTCCCTAAAATGTATGAAAACGTGTTTTACAGTATTCTGGCTCCCAGGATCGTTATCAAGAAATAGATATAAGCATTTCCTACGTAAAATGACACGAGTAATCGAACTGTGCCAGCAGAATTCAAATCCGAGCATCCGTTCCTCTGAAATCCACTAAAATGTATGAAAACGTGTTTTACAGTATTCTGGCTCCCAGGATCGCAATCGGGAAATGGAAACAAGCATTTCCCATGTAAAATGACACGAGTAATCGAACTGTGCCGGCAGAATTCAAATCCGAGCATCCGTTCCTCTGGAATTCACTAATATGTATGAAAACGTGTTTTACAGTATTCTGGCTCCCAGGATGGCAATCGAGAAATGAAGACAAGTATTTCCTACGTAAAATGGCACGAGTAATCGAACTGTGCCGGCAGAATTCAAATCCGAGCATCCGTTCCTCTGGAATTCACTAATATGTATGAAAACGTGTTTAACAGTATTCTGGCTCTCAGGATCGCAATCGGGAAATGGAAACAAGCATTTCCCATGTAAAATGACTCGAGTAATCGAGCTGTGCCGGCAGAATTCAAATCCGAGCATCCGTTCCTCTGGAATTCACTAAAATGTATGAAAACGTGTTTTACAGTATTCTAGCTCCCAGGATCGCTATCAGGAAATGGGAACAACCATTTCCTGTGTAAAATGACACGAGTAATCGAATGCTGTCGGCAGAATTCAAATCCGAGCCTCTGTTACTCTGGAATTCACAAATATGCATGAAAACGTGTTTTACAGTATTCTGGCTCCCAGGATCGCTATCAGGAAATGGAAGCAAGCATTTCCTACGTAAAATGACACGAGTAATCGAACTGTGCCGGCAGAATTGAAATCCGAGCCTCCGTTCCTCTGGAATTCACTAAAATGTATGGAAACGTGTTTTACAGTATTCTGGCTCTCAGGATCGCAATCGGGAAATGAAGACAAGCATTTCCCAAGTAAAATGACACGAGTAATCGAACTATGCCGGCAGAATTCAAATCCGAGCATCCGTTCCTCTGGAATTCCCTAAAATGTATGAAAACGTGTTTTACAGTATTCTGGCTCCCAGGATCGCAATCGGGAAATGAAGACAAGTATTTCCTACGTAAAATGACACGAGTAATCGAACTGTGCCGGCACAATTCAAATCCGAGCCTCCGTTCCTCTGGAATTCACAAATATGTGTGAAAACGTGTTTTACACAATTTTGGCTCCCAGGATCGCTATCGTGAAATGGGAACAAGCATTTCCTGCGTAAAACGACACGACTAATCGAATGCTGTCGGCAGAATTCAAATCCGAGCCTCCGTTCCTCTGGAATTCCCTAAAATGTATGAAAACGTGTTTTACAGTATTCTGGCTCTCAGGATCGCAATCGGGAAATGAAGACAAGTATTTCCTACGTAAAATGACACGAGTAATCGAACTGTGCCGGCAGAGTTCAAATACGAGCCTCTGTTCCTCTGGTATTCACTAATATGTATGAAAACGTGTTTTACAGTATTTTGGCTCCCAGAATTGCTGTCGGGAAATGGGGACAAGTATTTCCTACGTAAAATGGCACGAGCAATCGAACTGTGCCGGCAGAATTCAAATCCGAGCATCCGTTCCTCTGGAATTCCCTAAAATGTATGAAAACGTGTTTTACAGTATTCTGGCTCCCAGGATCGTTATCAAGAAATAGAAATAAGCATTTCCTACGTAAAATGACACGAGTAATCGAACTGTGCCAGCAGAATTCAAATCCGAGCCGCCGTTCCTCTGGAATTCACTAATATGTATGAAAACGTGTTTTACAGTATTCTGGCTCCCAGGATGGCAATCGAGAAATGAAGACAAGTATTTCCTACGTAAAATGGCACGAGTAATCGAACTGTGCCGGCAGGATTCAAATCCGAGCATCCGTTCCTCTGAAATCCACTAAAATGTATGAAAACGTGTTTTACAGTATTCTGGCTCCCAGGATCGCAATCGGGAAATGGAAACAAGCATTTCCCATGTAAAATGACACGAGTAATCGAACTGTGCCGGCAGAATTCAAATCCGAGCATCCGTTCCTCTGGAATTCACTAATATGTATGAAAACGTGTTTTACAATATTCTGGCTACCAGGATCGCAATCGGAAAATGAAGACAAGCATTTCCCAAGTAAAATGACACGAGTAATCGAACTGTACCGGCAGAATTCAAATCCGAGCATCCGTTCCTCTGGAATTCACTAATATGTATGAAAACGTTTTTTACAGTATTCTGGCTCCCAGGATGGCAGTCGAGAAATGAAGACAAGTATTTCCTACGTAAAATGGCACGAGCAATCGAACTGTGCCGGCAGAATTCAAATCCGAGCATCCGTTCCTCTGGAATTCCCTAAAATGTATGAAAACGTGTTTTACAGTATTCTGGCTCCCAGGATCGTTATCAAGAAATAGATATAAGCATTTCCTACGTAAAATGACACGAGTAATCGAACTGTGCCAGCAGAATTCAAATCCGAGCCTCCGTTCCTCTGGAATTCACTAATATGTATGAAAACGTGTTTTACAGTATTCTGGCACCCAGGATGGCAATCGAGAAATGAAGACAAGTATTTCCTACGTAAAATGGCACGAGTAATCGAACTGTGCCGGCAGGATTCAAATCCGAGCATCCGTTCCTCTGAAATCCACTAAAATGTATGAAAACGTGTTTTACAGTATTCTGGCTCCCAGGATCGCAATCGGGAAATGGAAACAAGCATTTCCCATGTAAAATGACTCGAGTAATCGAGCTGTGCCGGCAGAATTCAAATCCGAGCATCCGTTCCTCTGGAATTCACTAAAATGTATGAAAACGTGTTTTACAGTATTCTAGCTCCCAGGATCGCTATCAGGAAATGGGAACAACCATTTCCTGTGTAAAATGACACGAGTAATCGAATGCTGTCGGCAGAATTCAAATCCGAGCCTCTGTTACTCTGGAATTCACAAATATGCATGAAAACGTGTTTTACAGTATTCTGGCTCCCAGGATCGCTATCAGGAAATGGAAGCAAGCATTTCCTACGTAAAATGACACGAGTAATCGAACTGTGCCGGCAGAATTGAAATCCGAGCCTCCGTTCCTCTGGAATTCACTAAAATGTATGGAAACGTGTTTTACAGTATTCTGGCTCTCAGGATCGCAATCGGGAAATGAAGACAAGCATTTCCCAAGTAAAATGACACGAGTAATCGAACTATGCCGGCAGAATTCAAATCCGAGCATCCGTTCCTCTGGAATTCCCTAAAATGTATGAAAACGTGTTTTACAGTATTCTGGCTCCCAGGATCGCAATCGGGAAATGAAGACAAGTATTTCCTACGTAAAATGACACGAGTAATCGAACTGTGCCGGCACAATTCAAATCCGAGCCTCCGTTCCTCTGGAATTCACAAATATGTGTGAAAACGTGTTTTACACAATTTTGGCTCCCAGGATCGCTATCGTGAAATGGGAACAAGCATTTCCTGCGTAAAACGACACGACTAATCGAATGCTGTCGGCAGAATTCAAATCCGAGCCTCCGTTCCTCTGGAATTCCCTAAAATGTATGAAAACGTGTTTTACAGTATTCTGGCTCTCAGGATCGCAATCGGGAAATGGAAACAAGCATTTCCCATGTAAAATGACACGAGTAATCGAGCTGTGCCGGCAGAATTCAAATCCGAGCCTCCGTTCCTCTGGAATTCACTAATATGTATGAAAACGTGTTTTACAGTATTCTGGCTCCCAGAATTGCTGTCGGGAAATGGGGACAAGCATTTCCTACGTAAAATGACACGAGTAATCGAACTGTGCCGGCAGAATTCAAATCGGAGCCTCCGTTCCTCTGGAATTCCCTAAAATGTATGAAAACGTCTTTTAGAGTATTCTGGCTCCCAGGATGGCAATCGAGAAATGAAGACAAGTATTTCCTACGTAAAATGGCACGAGCAATCGAACTGTGCCGGCAGAATTCAAATACGAGCCTCTGTTCCTCTGGTATTCACTAATATGTATGAAAACGTGTTTTACAGTATTTTGGCTCCCAGAATTGCTGTCGGGAAATGGGGACAAGTATTTCCTACGTGAAATGGCACGAGCAATCGAACTGTGCCGGTAGAATTCAAATCCGAGCATCCGTTCCTCTGGAATTCACTAATATGTATGAAAACGTGTTTTACAATATTCTGGCTCCCAGGATCGCAGTCGGGAAATGAAGACAAGTATTTCCTACGTAAAATGACACGAGTAATCGAACTGTGCCGGCACAATTCAAATCCGAGCCTCCGTTCCTCTGGAATTCACAAATATGTATGAAAACGTGTTTTACAATATTCTGGCTACCAGGATCGCTATCGGGAAATGGGAACAAGCATTTTCTGCGTAAAATGACACGACTAATCGAATGCTGTCGGCAGAATTCAAATCCGAGCCTCCGTTCCTCTGGAATTCCCTAAAATGTATGAAAACGTGTTTTACAGTATTCTGGCTCCCAGGATCGCAATCGGGAAATGAAGACAAGTATTTCCTACGTAAAATGACACGAGTAATCGAACTGTGCCGGCAGAGTTCAAATACGAGCCTCTGTTCCTCTGGTATTCACTAATATGTATGAAAACGTGTTTTACAGTATTTTGGCTCCCAGAATTGCTGTCGGGAAATGGGGACAAGTATTTCCTACGTAAAATGGCACGAGTAATCGAACTGTGCCGGCAGAATTCAAATCCGAGCATCCGTTCCTCTGGAATTCCCTAAAATGTATGAAAACGTGTTTTACAGTATTCTGGCTCCCAGGATCGTTATCAAGAAATAGAAATAAGCATTTCCTACGTAAAATGACACGAGTAATCGAACTGTGCCAGCAGAATTCAAATCCGAGCCGCCGTTCCTCTGGAATTCACTAATATGTATGAAAACGTGTTTTACAGTATTCTGGCTCCCAGGATGGCAATCGAGAAATGAAGACAAGTATTTCCTACGTAAAATGGCACGAGTAATCGAACTGTGCCGGCAGGATTCAAATCCGAGCATCCGTTCCTCTGAAATCCACTAAAATGTATGAAAACGTGTTTTACAGTATTCTGGCTCCCAGGATCGCAATCGGGAAATGGAAACAAGCATTTCCCATGTAAAATGACACGAGTAATCGAACTGTGCCGGCAGAATTCAAATCCGAGCATCCGTTCCTCTGGAATTCACTAATATGTATGAAAACGTGTTTTACAATATTCTGGCTACCAGGATCGCAATCGGAAAATGAAGACAAGCATTTCCCAAGTAAAATGACACGAGTAATCGAACTGTGCCGGCAGAGTTCAAATACGAGCCTCTGTTCCTCTGGAATTCACTAATATGTATGAAAACGTGTTTTACAGTATTCTGGCTCCCAGGATGGGAATCGAGAAATGAAGACAAGTACTTCCTACGTAAAATGGCACGAGCAATCGAACTGTGCCGGCAGAATTCAAACCCGAGCATCCGTTCTTCCGAAATTCACTAATATGTATGAAAACGTGTTTTACAATATTCTGGCTACCAGGATCGCAATCGGAAAATGAAGACAAGCATTTCCCAAGTAAAACGACACGAGTAATCGAACTGTGCCGGCAGAGTTCAAATACGAGCCTCTGTTCCTCTGGTATTCACTAATATGTATGAAAACGTGTTTTACAGTATTTTGGCTCCCAGAATTGCTGTCGGGAAATGGGGACAAGCATTTCCTACGTAAAATGACACGAGTAATCGAACTGTACCGGCAGAATTCAAATCCGAGCATCCGTTCCTCTGGAATTCCCTAAAATGTATGAAAACGTGTTTTACAGTATTCTGGCTCCCAGGATCGTTATCAAGAAATAGATATAAGCATTTCCTACGTAAAATGACACGAGTAATCGAACTGTGCCAGCAGAATTCAAATCCGAGCCTCCGTTCCTCTGGAATTCACTAATATGTATGAAAACGTGTTTTACAGTATTCTGGCTCCCAGGATGGCAATCGAGAAATGAAGACAAGTATTTCCTACGTAAAATGGCACGAGTAATCGAACTGTGCCGGCAGGATTCAAATCCGAGCATCCGTTCCTCTGAAATCCACTAAAATGTATGAAAACGTCTTTTACAGTATTCTGGCTCCCAGGATCGCAATCGGGAAATGGAAACAAGCATTTCCCATGTAAAATGACACGAGTAATCGAATGCTGTCGGCAGAATTCAAATCCGAGCCTCTGTTACTCTGGAATTCACAAATATGCATGAAAACGTGTTTTACAGTATTCTGGCTCCCAGGATCGCTATCAGGAAATGGAAGCAAGCATTTCCTACGTAAAATGACACGAGTAATCGAACTGTGCCGGCAGAATTGAAATCCGAGCCTCCGTTCCTCTGGAATTCACTAAAATGTATGGAAACGTGTTTTACAGTATTCTGGCTCTCAGGATCGCAATCGGGAAATGAAGACAAGTATTTCCTACGTAAAATGACACGAGTAATCGAGCTGTGCCGGCAGAATTCAAATCCGAGCCTCCGTTCCTCTGGAATTCACAAATATGTATGAAAACGTGTTTTACAATATTCTGGCTCCCAGGATCGCAATCGGGAAATGAAGACAAGCATTTCCCATGTAAAATGACACGAGTAATCGAGCTGTGCCGGCAGAATTCAAATCCGAGCCTCCGTTCCTCTGGAATTCACTAATATGTATGAAAACGTGTTTTACAGTATTCTGGCTCCCAGGATGGCAATCGAGAAATGAAGACAAGTATTTCCTACGTAAAATGGCACGAGTAATCGAACTGTGCCGGCAGAATTCAAATCCGAGCATCCGTTCCTCTGGAATTCACTAATATGTATGAAAACGTGTTTTACAGTATTCTGGCTCTCAGGATCGCAATCGGGAAATGGAAACAAGCATTTCCCATGTAAAATGACTCGAGTAATCGAGCTGTGCCGACAGAATTCAAATCCGAGCATCCGTTCCTCTGGAATTCACTAAAATGTATGAAAACGTGTTTTACAGTATTCTAGCTCCCAGGACCGCTATCAGGAAATGGGAACAACCATGTCCTGTGTAAAATAACACGAGTAATCGAATGCTGTCGGCAGAATTCAAATCCGAGCCTCTGTTACTCTGGAATTCACAAATATGCATGAAAACGTGTTTTACAGTATTCTGGCTCCCAGGATCGCTATCAGGAAATGGAAGCAAGCATTTCCTACGTAAAATGACACGAGTAATCGAACTGTGCCGGCAGAATTGAAATCCGAGCCTCCGTTCCTCTGGAATTCACTAAAATGTATGGAAACGTGTTTTACAGTATTCTGGCTCTCAGGATCGCAATCGGGAAATGAAGACAAGTATTTCCTACGTAAAATGACACGAGTAATCGAACTGTGCCGGCAGAGTTCAAATACGAGCCTCTGTTGCTCTGGAATTCACTAATATGTATGAAAACGTGTTTTACAGTATTCTGGCTCCCAGGATGGCAATCGAGAAATGAAGACAAGTACTTCCTACGTAAAATGGCACGAGCAATCGAACTGTGCCGACAGAATTTAAATCGGAGCCGCCGTTCTTCCGAAATTCACTAATATGTATGAAAACGTGTTTTACAATATTCTGGCTACCAGGATCGCAATCGGAAAATGAAGACAAGCATTTCCCAAGTAAAATGACACGAGTAATCGAACTATGCCGGCAGAATTCAAATCCGAGCATCCGTTCCTCTGGAATTCCCTAAAATGTATGAAAACGTGTTTTACAGTATTCTGGCTCCCAGGATCGCAATCGGGAAATGAAGACAAGTATTTCCTACGTAAAATGACACGAGTAATCGAACTGTGCCGGCACAATTCAAATCCGAGCCTCCGTTCCTCTGGAATTCACAAATATGTATGAAAACGTGTTTTACACAATTTTGGCTCCCAGGATCGCTATCGGGAAATGGGAACAAGCATTTCCTGCGTAAAATGACACGACTAATCGAATGCTGTCGGCAGAATTCAAATCCGAGCCTCCGTTCCTCTGGAATTCCCTAAAATGTATGAAAACGTGTTTTACAGTATTCTGGCTCTCAGGATCGCAATCGGGAAATGGAAACAAGCATTTCCCATGTAAAATGACACGAGTAATCGAGCTGTGCCGGCAGAATTCAAATCCGAGCCTCCGTTCCTCTGGAATTCACTAATATGTATGAAAACGTGTTTTACAGTATTCTGGCTCCCAGGATGGCAATCGAGAAATGAAGACAAGTATTTCCTACGTAGAATGGCACGAGTAATCGAACTGTGCCGGCAGGATTCAAATCCGAGCATCCGTTCCTCTGAAATCCACTAAAATATATGAAAACGTGTTTCACAGTATTCTGGCTCCCAGGATCGCAATCGGGAAATGGAAACAAGCATTTCCCATGTAAAATGACACGAGTAATCGAACTGTGCCGGCAGAATTCAAATCCGAGCATCCGTTCCTCTGGAATTCACTAATATGTATGAAAACGTGTTTTACAATATTCTGGCTACCAGGATCGCAATCGGAAAATGAAGACAAGCATTTCCCAAGTAAAATGACACGAGTAATCGAACTGTGCCGGCAGAGTTCAAATACGAGCCTCTGTTCCTCTGGAATTCACTAATATGTATGAAAACGTGTTTTACAGTATTCTGGCTCCCAGGATGGGAATCGAGAAATGAAGACAAGTACTTCCTACGTAAAATGGCACGAGCAATCGAACTGTGCCGGCAGAATTCAAACCCGAGCATCCGTTCTTCCGAAATTCACTAATATGTATGAAAACGTGTTTTACAATATTCTGGCTACCAGGATCGCAATCGGAAAATGAAGACAAGCATTTCCCAAGTAAAACGACACGAGTAATCGAACTGTGCCGGCAGAATTCAAATCCGAGCATCCGTTCCTCTGGAATTCACTAATATGTATGAAAACGTGTTTAACAGTATTCTGGCTCTCAGGATCGCAATCGGGAAATGGAAACAAGCATTTCCCATGTAAAATGACTCGAGTAATCGAGCTGTGCCGGCAGAATTCAAATCCGAGCATCCGTTCCTCTGGAATTCACTAAAATGTATGAAAACGTGTTTTACAGTATTCTGGCTCCCAGGATCGCTATCAGGAAATGGAAGCAAGCATTTCCTACGTAAAATGACACGAGTAATCGAACTGTGCCGGCAGAATTGAAATCCGAGCCTCCGTTCCTCTGGAATTCACTAAAATGTATGGAAACGTGTTTTACAGTATTCTGGCTCTCAGGATCGCAATCGGGAAATGAAGACAAGTATTTCCTACGTAAAATGACACGAGTAATCGAACTGTGCCGGCAGAGTTCAAATACGAGCCTCTGTTGCTCTGGAATTCACTAATATGTATGAAAACGTGTTTTACAGTATTCTGGCTCCCAGGATGGCAATCGAGAAATGAAGACAAGTACTTCCTACGTAAAATGGCACGAGCAATCGAACTGTGCCGACAGAATTTAAATCGGAGCCGCCGTTCTTCCGAAATTCACTAATATGTATGAAAACGTGTTTTACAATATTCTGGCTACCAGGATCGCAATCGGAAAATGAAGACAAGCATTTCCCAAGTAAAATGACACGAGTAATCGAACTATGCCGGCAGAATTCAAATCCGAGCATCCGTTCCTCTGGAATTCCCTAAAATGTATGAAAACGTGTTTAACAGTATTCTGGCTCTCAGGATCGCAATCGGGAAATGGGAACAAGCATTTCCTGCGTAAAATGACACGACTAATCGAATGCTGTCGGCAGAATTCAAATCCGAGCCTCCGTTCCTCTGGAATTCCCTAAAATGTATGAAAACGTGTTTTACAGTATTCTGGCTCCCAGGATCGCAATCGGGAAATGAAGACAAGTATTTCCTACGTAAAATGACACGAGTAATCGAACTGTGCCGACAGAGTTCAAATACGAGCCTCTGTTCCTCTGGTATTCACTAATATGTATGAAAACGTGTTTTACAGTATTTTGGCTCCCAGAATTGCTGTCGGGAAATGGGGACAAGCATTTCCTACGTAAAATGACACGAGTAATCGAACTGTGCCGGCAGAATTCAAATCGGAGCCTCCGTTCCTCTGGAATTCCCTAAAATGTATGAAAACGTCTTTTAGAGTATTCTGGCTCCCAGGATGGCAATCGAGAAATGAAGACAAGTATTTCCTACGTAAAATGGCACGAGCAATCGAACTGTGCCGGCAGAATTCAAATACGAGCCTCCGTTCCTCTGGTATTCACTAATATGTATGAAAACGTGTTTTACAGTATTTTGGCTCCCAGAATTGCTGTCGGGAAATGGGGACAAGTATTTCCTACGTGAAATGGCACGAGCAATCGAACTGTGCCGGCAGAATTCAAATCCGAGCATCCGTTCCTCTGGAATTCACTAATATGTATGAAAACGTGTTTGACAATATTCTGGCTCCCAGGATCGCAGTCGGGAAATGAAGACAAGTATTTCCTACGTAAAATGACACGAGTAATCGAACTGTGCCGGCAGAATTCAAATCCGAGCCTCCGTTCCTCTGGAATTCACAAATATGTATGAAAACGTGTTTTACAATATTCTGGCTACCAGGATCGCTATCGGGAAATGGGAACAAGCATTTTCTGCGTAAAATGACACGACTAATCGAATGCTGTCGGCAGAATTCAAATCCGAGCCTCCGTTCCTCTGGAATTCCCTAAAATGTATGAAAACGTGTTTTACAGTATTCTGGCTCCCAGGATCGCAATCGGGAAATGAAGACAAGTATTTCCTACGTAAAATGACACGAGTAATCGAACTGTGCCGGCAGAATTCAAATCCGAGCATCCGTTCCTCTGGAATTCACTAATATGTATGAAAACGTGTTTTACAATATTCTGGCTACCAGGATCGCAATCGGAAAATGAAGACAAGCATTTCCCAAGTAAAATGACACGAGTAATCGAACTGTGCCGGCAGAGTTCAAATACGAGCCTCTGTTCCTCTGGAATTCACTAATATGTATGAAAACGTGTTTTACAGTATTCTGGCTCCCAGGATGGGAATCGAGAAATGAAGACAAGTACTTCCTACGTAAAATGGCACGAGCAATCGAACTGTGCCGGCAGAATTCAAACCCGAGCATCCGTTCTTCCGAAATTCACTAATATGTATGAAAACGTGTTTTACAATATTCTGGCTACCAGGATCGCAATCGGAAAATGAAGACAAGCATTTCCCAAGTAAAACGACACGAGTAATCGAACTGTGCCGGCAGAGTTCAAATACGAGCCTCTGTTCCTCTGGTATTCACTAATATGTATGAAAACGTGTTTTACAGTATTTTGGCTCCCAGAATTGCTGTCGGGAAATGGGGACAAGCATTTCCTACGTAAAATGACACGAGTAATCGAACTGTACCGGCAGAATTCAAATCCGAGCATCCGTTCCTCTGGAATTCACTAATATGTATGAAAACGTTTTTTACAGTATTCTGGCTCCCAGGATGGCAGTCGAGAAATGAAGACAAGTATTTCCTACGTAAAATGGCACGAGCAATCGAACTGTGCCGGCAGAATTCAAATCCGAGCATCCGTTCCTCTGGAATTCCCTAAAATGTATGAAAACGTGTTTTACAGTATTCTGGCTCCCAGGATCGTTATCAAGAAATAGATATAAGCATTTCCTACGTAAAATGACACGAGTAATCGAACTGTGCCAGCAGAATTCAAATCCGAGCCTCCGTTCCTCTGGAATTCACTAATATGTATGAAAACGTGTTTTACAGTATTCTGGCTCCCAGGATGGCAATCGAGAAATGAAGACAAGTATTTCCTACGTAAAATGGCACGAGTAATCGAACTGTGCCGGCAGGATTCAAATCCGAGCATCCGTTCCTCTGAAATCCACTAAAATGTATGAAAACGTGTTTGACAATATTCTGGCTCCCAGGATCGCAGTCGGGAAATGAAGACAAGTATTTCCTACGTAAAATGACACGAGTAATCGAACTGTGCCGGCACAATTCAAATCCGAGCCTCCGTTCCTCTGGAATTCACAAATATGTATGAAAACGTGTTTTACACAATTTTGGCTCCCAGGATCGCTATCGGGAAATGGGAACAAGCATTTCCTGCGTAAAATGACACGACTAATCGAATGCTGTCGGCAGAATTCAAATCCGAGCCTCCGTTCCTCTGGAATTCCCTAAAATGTATGAAAACGTGTTTTACAGTATTCTGGCTCCCAGGATCGCAATCGGGAAATGAAGACAAGTATTTCCTACGTAAAATGACACGAGTAATCGAACTGTGCCGACAGAGTTCAAATACGAGCCTCTGTTCCTCTGGTATTCACTAATATGTATGAAAACGTGTTTTACAGTATTTTGGCTCCCAGAATTGCTGTCGGGAAATGGGGACAAGCATTTCCTACGTAAAATGACACGAGTAATCGAACTGTGCCGGCAGAATTCAAATCGGAGCCTCCGTTCCTCTGGAATTCCCTAAAATGTATGAAAACGTCTTTTAGAGTATTCTGGCTCCCAGGATGGCAATCGAGAAATGAAGACAAGTATTTCCTACGTAAAATGGCACGAGCAATCGAACTGTGCCGGCAGAATTCAAATACGAGCCTCTGTTCCTCTGGTATTCACTAATATGTATGAAAACGTGTTTTACAGTATTTTGGCTCCCAGAATTGCTGTCGGGAAATGGGGACAAGTATTTCCTACGTGAAATGGCACGAGCAATCGAACTGTGCCGGCAGAATTCAAATCCGAGCATCCGTTCCTCTGGAATTCACTAATATGTATGAAAACGTGTTTGACAATATTCTGGCTCCCAGGATCGCAGTCGGGAAATGAAGACAAGTATTTCCTACGTAAAATGACACGAGTAATCGAACTGTGCCGGCACAATTCAAATCCGAGCCTCCGTTCCTCTGGAATTCACAAATATGTATGAAAACGTGTTTTACAATATTCTGGCTACCAGGATCGCTATCGGGAAATGGGAACAAGCATTTTCTGCGTAAAATGACACGACTAATCGAATGCTGTCGGCAGAATTCAAATCCGAGCCTCCGTTCCTCTGGAATTCCCTAAAATGTATGAAAACGTGTTTTACAGTATTCTGGCTCCCAGGATCGCAATCGGGAAATGAAGACAAGTATTTCCTACGTAAAATGACACGAGTAATCGAACTGTGCCGGCAGAGTTCAAATACGAGCCTCTGTTCCTCTGGAATTCACTAATATGTATGAAAACGTGTTTTACAGTATTCTGGCTCCCAGGATGGGAATCGAGAAATGAAGACAAGTACTTCCTACGTAAAATGGCACGAGCAATCGAACTGTGCCGGCAGAATTCAAACCCGAGCATCCGTTCTTCCGAAATTCACTAATATGTATGAAAACGTGTTTTACAATATTCTGGCTACCAGGATCGCAATCGGAAAATGAAGACAAGCATTTCCCAAGTAAAACGACACGAGTAATCGAACTGTGCCGGCAGAGTTCAAATACGAGCCTCTGTTCCTCTGGTATTCACTAATATGTATGAAAACGTGTTTTACAGTATTTTGGCTCCCAGAATTGCTGTCGGGAAATGGGGACAAGCATTTCCTACGTAAAATGACACGAGTAATCGAACTGTACCGGCAGAATTCAAATCCGAGCATCCGTTCCTCTGGAATTCACTAATATGTATGAAAACGTTTTTTACAGTATTCTGGCTCCCAGGATGGCAGTCGAGAAATGAAGACAAGTATTTCCTACGTAAAATGGCACGAGCAATCGAACTGTGCCGGCAGAATTCAAATCCGAGCATCCGTTCCTCTGGAATTCCCTAAAATGTATGAAAACGTGTTTTACAGTATTCTGGCTCCCAGGATCGTTATCAAGAAATAGATATAAGCATTTCCTACGTAAAATGACACGAGTAATCGAACTGTGCCAGCAGAATTCAAATCCGAGCCTCCGTTCCTCTGGAATTCACTAATATGTATGAAAACGTGTTTTACAGTATTCTGGCTCCCAGGATGGCAATCGAGAAATGAAGACAAGTATTTCCTACGTAAAATGGCACGAGTAATCGAACTGTGCCGGCAGGATTCAAATCCGAGCATCCGTTCCTCTGAAATCCACTAAAATGTATGAAAACGTGTTTTACAGTATTCTGGCTCCCAGGATCGCAATCGGGAAATGGAAACAAGCATTTCCCATGTAAAATGACACAAGTAATCGAACTGTGCCGGCAGAATTCAAATCCGAGCATCCGTTCCTCTGGAATTCACTAATATGTATGAAAACGTGTTTTACAGTATTCTGGCTCCCAGGATGGCAATCGAGAAATGAAGACAAGTATTTCCTACGTAAAATGGCACGAGTAATCGAACTGTGCCGGCAGAATTCAAATCCGAGCATCCGTTCCTCTGGAATTCACTAATATGTATGAAAACGTGTTTAACAGTATTCTGGCTCTCAGGATCGCAATCGGGAAATGGAAACAAGCATTTCCCATGTAAAATGACTCGAGTAATCGAGCTGTGCCGGCAGAATTCAAATCCGAGCATCCGTTCCTCTGGAATTCACTAAAATGTATGAAAACGTGTTTTACAGTATTCTAGCTCCCAGGATCGCTATCAGGAAATGGGAACAACCATTTCCTGTGTAAAATGACACGAGTAATCGAATGCTGTCGGCAGAATTCAAATCCGAGCCTCTGTTACTCTGGAATTCACAAATATGCATGAAAACGTGTTTTACAGTATTCTGGCTCCCAGGATCGCTATCAGGAAATGGAAGCAAGCATTTCCTACGTAAAATGACACGAGTAATCGAACTGTGCCGGCAGAATTGAAATCCGAGCCTCCGTTCCTCTGGAATTCACTAAAATGTATGGAAACGTGTTTTACAGTATTCTGGCTCTCAGGATCGCAATCGGGAAATGAAGACAAGTATTTCCTACGTAAAATGACACGAGTAATCGAACTGTGCCGGCAGAATTCAAATCCGAGCATCCGTTCCTCTGGAATTCACTAATATGTATGAAAACGTGTTTTACAATATTCTGGCTACCAGGATCGCAATCGGAAAATGAAGACAAGCATTTCCCAAGTAAAATGACACGAGTAATCGAACTGTGCCGGCAGAGTTCAAATACGAGCCTCTGTTCCTCTGGAATTCACTAATATGTATGAAAACGTGTTTTACAGTATTCTGGCTCCCAGGATGGGAATCGAGAAATGAAGACAAGTACTTCCTACGTAAAATGGCACGAGCAATCGAACTGTGCCGGCAGAATTCAAACCCGAGCATCCGTTCTTCCGAAATTCACTAATATGTATGAAAACGTGTTTTACAATATTCTGGCTACCAGGATCGCAATCGGAAAATGAAGACAAGCATTTCCCAAGTAAAACGACACGAGTAATCGAACTGTGCCGGCAGAGTTCAAATACGAGCCTCTGTTCCTCTGGTATTCACTAATATGTATGAAAACGTGTTTTACAGTATTTTGGCTCCCAGAATTGCTGTCGGGAAATGGGGACAAGCATTTCCTACGTAAAATGACACGAGTAATCGAACTGTACCGGCAGAATTCAAATCCGAGCATCCGTTCCTCTGGAATTCACTAATATGTATGAAAACGTTTTTTACAGTATTCTGGCTCCCAGGATGGCAGTCGAGAAATGAAGACAAGTATTTCCTACGTAAAATGGCACGAGCAATCGAACTGTGCCGGCAGAATTCAAATCCGAGCATCCGTTCCTCTGGAATTCCCTAAAATGTATGAAAACGTGTTTTACAGTATTCTGGCTCCCAGGATCGCTATCAGGAAATGGAAGCAAGCATTTCCTACGTAAAATGACACGAGTAATCGAACTGTGCCGGCAGAATTGAAATCCGAGCCTCCGTTCCTCTGGAATTCACTAAAATGTATGGAAACGTGTTTTACAGTATTCTGGCTCTCAGGATCGCAATCGGGAAATGAAGACAAGTATTTCCTACGTAAAATGACACGAGTAATCGAGCTGTGCCGGCAGGATTCAAATCCGAGCCTCCGTTCCTCTGGAATTCACAAATATGTATGAAAACGTGTTTTACAATATTCTGGCTCCCAGGATCGCAATCGGGAAATGAAGACAAGCATTTCCCATGTAAAATGACACGAGTAATCGAGCTGTGCCGGCAGAATTCAAATCCGAGCCTCCGTTCCTCTGGAATTCACTAATATGTATGAAAACGTGTTTTACAGTATTCTGGCTCCCAGGATGGCAATCGAGAAATGAAGACAAGTATTTCCTACGTAAAATGGCACGAGTAATCGAACTGTGCCGGCAGAATTCAAATCCGAGCATCCGTTCCTCTGGAATTCACTAATATGTATGAAAACGTGTTTTACAGTATTCTGGCTCTCAGGATCGCAATCGGGAAATGGAAACAAGCATTTCCCATGTAAAATGACTCGAGTAATCGAGCTGTGCCGACAGAATTCAAATCCGAGCATCCGTTCCTCTGGAATTCACTAAAATGTATGAAAACGTGTTTTACAGTATTCTAGCTCCCAGGACCGCTATCAGGAAATGGGAACAACCATGTCCTGTGTAAAATAACACGAGTAATCGAATGCTGTCGGCAGAATTCAAATCCGAGCCTCTGTTACTCTGGAATTCACAAATATGCATGAAAACGTGTTTTACAGTATTCTGGCTCCCAGGATCGCTATCAGGAAATGGAAGCAAGCATTTCCTACGTAAAATGACACGAGTAATCGAACTGTGCCGGCAGAATTGAAATCCGAGCCTCCGTTCCTCTGGAATTCACTAAAATGTATGGAAACGTGTTTTACAGTATTCTGGCTCTCAGGATCGCAATCGGGAAATGAAGACAAGTATTTCCTACGTAAAATGACACGAGTAATCGAACTGTGCCGGCAGAGTTCAAATACGAGCCTCTGTTGCTCTGGAATTCACTAATATGTATGAAAACGTGTTTTACAGTATTCTGGCTCCCAGGATGGCAATCGAGAAATGAAGACAAGTATTTCCTACGTAAAATGGCACGAGCAATCGAACTGTGCCGACAGAATTTAAATCGGAGCCGCCGTTCTTCCGAAATTCACTAATATGTATGAAAACGTGTTTTACAATATTCTGGCTACCAGGATCGCAATCGGAAAATGAAGACAAGCATTTCCCAAGTAAAATGACACGAGTAATCGAACTATGCCGGCAGAATTCAAATCCGAGCATCCGTTCCTCTGGAATTCCCTAAAATGTATGAAAACGTGTTTTACAGTATTCTGGCTCCCAGGATCGCAATCGGGAAATGAAGACAAGTATTTCCTACGTAAAATGACACGAGTAATCGAACTGTGCCGGCACAATTCAAATCCGAGCCTCCGTTCCTCTGGAATTCACAAATATGTATGAAAACGTGTTTTACACAATTTTGGCTCCCAGGATCGCTATCGGGAAATGGGAACAAGCATTTCCTGCGTAAAATGACACGACTAATCGAATGCTGTCGGCAGAATTCAAATCCGAGCCTCCGTTCCTCTGGAATTCCCTAAAATGTATGAAAACGTGTTTTACAGTATTCTGGCTCTCAGGATCGCAATCGGGAAATGGAAACAAGCATTTCCCATGTAAAATGACACGAGTAATCGAGCTGTGCCGGCAGAATTCAAATCCGAGCCTCCGTTCCTCTGGAATTCACTAATATGTATGAAAACGTGTTTTACAGTATTCTGGCTCCCAGGATGGCAATCGAGAAATGAAGACAAGTATTTCCTACGTAGAATGGCACGAGTAATCGAACTGTGCCGGCAGGATTCAAATCCGAGCATCCGTTCCTCTGAAATCCACTAAAATATATGAAAACGTGTTTCACAGTATTCTGGCTCCCAGGATCGCAATCGGGAAATGGAAACAAGCATTTCCCATGTAAAATGACACGAGTAATCGAACTGTGCCGGCAGAATTCAAATCCGAGCATCCGTTCCTCTGGAATTCACTAATATGTATGAAAACGTGTTTTACAATATTCTGGCTACCAGGATCGCAATCGGAAAATGAAGACAAGCATTTCCCAAGTAAAATGACACGAGTAATCGAACTGTGCCGGCAGAGTTCAAATACGAGCCTCTGTTCCTCTGGAATTCACTAATATGTATGAAAACGTGTTTTACAGTATTCTGGCTCCCAGGATGGGAATCGAGAAATGAAGACAAGTACTTCCTACGTAAAATGGCACGAGCAATCGAACTGTGCCGGCAGAATTCAAACCCGAGCATCCGTTCTTCCGAAATTCACTAATATGTATGAAAACGTGTTTTACAATATTCTGGCTACCAGGATCGCAATCGGAAAATGAAGACAAGCATTTCCCAAGTAAAACGACACGAGTAATCGAACTGTGCCGGCAGAATTCAAATCCGAGCATCCGTTCCTCTGGAATTCACTAATATGTATGAAAACGTGTTTAACAGTATTCTGGCTCTCAGGATCGCAATCGGGAAATGGAAACAAGCATTTCCCATGTAAAATGACTCGAGTAATCGAGCTGTGCCGGCAGAATTCAAATCCGAGCATCCGTTCCTCTGGAATTCACTAAAATGTATGAAAACGTGTTTTACAGTATTCTGGCTCCCAGGATCGCTATCAGGAAATGGAAGCAAGCATTTCCTACGTAAAATGACACGAGTAATCGAACTGTGCCGGCAGAATTGAAATCCGAGCCTCCGTTCCTCTGGAATTCACTAAAATGTATGGAAACGTGTTTTACAGTATTCTGGCTCTCAGGATCGCAATCGGGAAATGAAGACAAGTATTTCCTACGTAAAATGACACGAGTAATCGAACTGTGCCGGCAGAGTTCAAATACGAGCCTCTGTTGCTCTGGAATTCACTAATATGTATGAAAACGTGTTTTACAGTATTCTGGCTCCCAGGATGGCAATCGAGAAATGAAGACAAGTACTTCCTACGTAAAATGGCACGAGCAATCGAACTGTGCCGACAGAATTTAAATCGGAGCCGCCGTTCTTCCGAAATTCACTAATATGTATGAAAACGTGTTTTACAATATTCTGGCTACCAGGATCGCAATCGGAAAATGAAGACAAGCATTTCCCAAGTAAAATGACACGAGTAATCGAACTATGCCGGCAGAATTCAAATCCGAGCATCCGTTCCTCTGGAATTCCCTAAAATGTATGAAAACGTGTTTAACAGTATTCTGGCTCTCAGGATCGCAATCGGGAAATGGGAACAAGCATTTCCTGCGTAAAATGACACGACTAATCGAATGCTGTCGGCAGAATTCAAATCCGAGCCTCCGTTCCTCTGGAATTCCCTAAAATGTATGAAAACGTGTTTTACAGTATTCTGGCTCCCAGGATCGCAATCGGGAAATGAAGACAAGTATTTCCTACGTAAAATGACACGAGTAATCGAACTGTGCCGACAGAGTTCAAATACGAGCCTCTGTTCCTCTGGTATTCACTAATATGTATGAAAACGTGTTTTACAGTATTTTGGCTCCCAGAATCGCTGTCGGGAAATGGGGACAAGCATTTCCTACGTAAAATGACACGAGTAATCGAACTGTGCCGGCAGAATTCAAATCGGAGCCTCCGTTCCTCTGGAATTCCCTAAAATGTATGAAAACGTCTTTTAGAGTATTCTGGCTCCCAGGATGGCAATCGAGAAATGAAGACAAGTATTTCCTACGTAAAATGGCACGAGCAATCGAACTGTGCCGGCAGAATTCAAATACGAGCCTCTGTTCCTCTGGTATTCACTAATATGTATGAAAACGTGTTTTACAGTATTTTGGCTCCCAGAATTGCTGTCGGGAAATGGGGACAAGTATTTCCTACGTGAAATGGCACGAGCAATCGAACTGTGCCGGCAGAATTCAAATCCGAGCATCCGTTCCTCTGGAATTCACTAATATGTATGAAAACGTGTTTGACAATATTCTGGCTCCCAGGATCGCAGTCGGGAAATGAAGACAAGTATTTCCTACGTAAAATGACACGAGTAATCGAACTGTGCCGGCACAATTCAAATCCGAGCCTCCGTTCCTCTGGAATTCACAAATATGTATGAAAACGTGTTTTACAATATTCTGGCTACCAGGATCGCTATCGGGAAATGGGAACAAGCATTTTCTGCGTAAAATGACACGACTAATCGAATGCTGTCGGCAGAATTCAAATCCGAGCCTCCGTTCCTCTGGAATTCCCTAAAATGTATGAAAACGTGTTTTACAGTATTCTGGCTCCCAGGATCGCAATCGGGAAATGAAGACAAGTATTTCCTACGTAAAATGACACGAGTAATCGAACTGTGCCGGCAGAATTCAAATCCGAGCATCCGTTCCTCTGGAATTCATTAATATGTATGAAAACGTGTTTTACAATATTCTGGCTACCAGGATCGCAATCGGAAAATGAAGACAAGCATTTCCCAAGTAAAATGACACGAGTAATCGAACTGTGCCGGCAGAGTTCAAATACGAGCCTCTGTTCCTCTGGAATTCACTAATATGTATGAAAACGTGTTTTACAGTATTCTGGCTCCCAGGATGGGAATCGAGAAATGAAGACAAGTACTTCCTACGTAAAATGGCACGAGCAATCGAACTGTGCCGGCAGAATTCAAACCCGAGCATCCGTTCTTCCGAAATTCACTAATATGTATGAAAACGTGTTTTACAATATTCTGGCTACCAGGATCGCAATCGGAAAATGAAGACAAGCATTTCCCAAGTAAAACGACACGAGTAATCGAACTGTGCCGGCAGAGTTCAAATACGAGCCTCTGTTCCTCTGGTATTCACTAATATGTATGAAAACGTGTTTTACAGTATTTTGGCTCCCAGAATTGCTGTCGGGAAATGGGGACAAGCATTTCCTACGTAAAATGACACGAGTAATCGAACTGTACCGGAAGAATTCAAATCCGAGCATCCGTTCCTCTGGAATTCACTAATATGTATGAAAACGTTTTTTACAGTATTCTGGCTCCCAGGATGGCAGTCGAGAAATGAAGACAAGTATTTCCTACGTAAAATGGCACGAGCAATCGAACTGTGCCGGCAGAATTCAAATCCGAGCATCCGTTCCTCTGGAATTCCCTAAAATGTATGAAAACGTGTTTTACAGTATTCTGGCTCCCAGGATCGTTATCAAGAAATAGATATAAGCATTTCCTACGTAAAATGACACGAGTAATCGAACTGTGCCAGCAGAATTCAAATCCGAGCCTCCGTTCCTCTGGAATTCACTAATATGTATGAAAACGTGTTTTACAGTATTCTGGCTCCCAGGATGGCAATCGAGAAATGAAGACAAGTATTTCCTACGTAAAATGGCACGAGTAATCGAACTGTGCCGGCAGGATTCAAATCCGAGCATCCGTTCCTCTGAAATCCACTAAAATGTATGAAAACGTGTTTGACAATATTCTGGCTCCCAGGATCGCAGTCGGGAAATGAAGACAAGTATTTCCTACGTAAAATGACACGAGTAATCGAACTGTGCCGGCACAATTCAAATCCGAGCCTCCGTTCCTCTGGAATTCACAAATATGTATGAAAACGTGTTTTACACAATTTTGGCTCCCAGGATCGCTATCGGGAAATGGGAACAAGCATTTCCTGCGTAAAATGACACGACTAATCGAATGCTGTCGGCAGAATTCAAATCCGAGCCTCCGTTCCTCTGGAATTCCCTAAAATGTATGAAAACGTTTTTTACAGTATTCTGGCTCCCAGGATGGCAGTCGAGAAATGAAGACAAGTATTTCCTACGTAAAATGGCACGAGCAATCGAACTGTGCCGGCAGAATTCAAATCCGAGCATCCGTTCCTCTGGAATTCCCTAAAATGTATGAAAACGTGTTTTACAGTATTCTGGCTCCCAGGATCGTTATCAAGAAATAGATATAAGCATTTCCTACGTAAAATGACACGAGTAATCGAACTGTGCCAGCAGAATTCAAATCCGAGCCTCCGTTCCTCTGGAATTCACTAATATGTATGAAAACGTGTTTTACAGTATTCTGGCTCCCAGGATGGCAATCGAGAAATGAAGACAAGTATTTCCTACGTAAAATGGCACGAGTAATCGAACTGTGCCGGCAGGATTCAAATCCGAGCATCCGTTCCTCTGAAATCCACTAAAATGTATGAAAACGTGTTTGACAATATTCTGGCTCCCAGGATCGCAGTCGGGAAATGAAGACAAGTATTTCCTACGTAAAATGACACGAGTAATCGAACTGTGCCGGCACAATTCAAATCCGAGCCTCCGTTCCTCTGGAATTCACAAATATGTATGAAAACGTGTTTTACACAATTTTGGCTCCCAGGATCGCTATCGGGAAATGGGAACAAGCATTTCCTGCGTAAAATGACACGACTAATCGAATGCTGTCGGCAGAATTCAAATCCGAGCCTCCGTTCCTCTGGAATTCCCTAAAATGTATGAAAACGTGTTTTACAGTATTCTGGCTCCCAGGATCGCAATCGGGAAATGAAGACAAGTATTTCCTACGTAAAATGACACGAGTAATCGAACTGTGCCGACAGAGTTCAAATACGAGCCTCTGTTCCTCTGGTATTCACTAATATGTATGAAAACGTGTTTTACAGTATTTTGGCTCCCAGAATTGCTGTCGGGAAATGGGGACAAGCATTTCCTACGTAAAATGACACGAGTAATCGAACTGTGCCGGCAGAATTCAAATCCGAGCCTCCGTTCCTCTGGAATTCCCTAAAATGTATGAAAACGTCTTTTAGAGTATTCTGGCTCCCAGGATGGCAATCGAGAAATGAAGACAAGTATTTCCTACGTAAAATGGCACGAGCAATCGAACTGTGCCGGCAGAATTCAAATACGAGCCTCTGTTCCTCTGGTATTCACTAATATGTATGAAAACGTGTTTTACAGTATTTTGGCTCCCAGAATTGCTGTCGGGAAATGGGGACAAGTATTTCCTACGTGAAATGGCACGAGCAATCGAACTGTGCCGGCAGAATTCAAATCCGAGCATCCGTTCCTCTGGAATTCACTAATATGTATGAAAACGTGTTTGACAATATTCTGGCTCCCAGGATCGCAATCGGGAAATGAAGACAAGTATTTCCTACGTAAAATGACACGAGTAATCGAACTGTGCCGGCACAATTCAAATCCGAGCCTCCGTTCCTCTGGAATTCACTAATATGTATGAAAACGTGTTTTACAATATTCTGGCTACCAGGATCGCTATCGGGAAATGGGAACAAGCATTTTCTGCGTAAAATGACACGACTAATCGAATGCTGTCGGCAGAATTCAAATCCGAGCCTCCGTTCCTCTGGAATTCCCTAAAATGTATGAAAACGTGTTTTACAGTATTCTGGCTCCCAGGATCGCAATCGGGAAATGAAGACAAGTATTTCCTACGTAAAATGACACGAGTAATCGAACTGTGCCGGCAGAATTCAAATCCGAGCATCCGTTCCTCTGGAATTCACTAATATGTATGAAAACGTGTTTTACAATATTCTGGCTACCAGGATCGCAATCGGAAAATGAAGACAAGCATTTCCCAAGTAAAATGACACGAGTAATCGAACTGTGCCGGCAGAGTTCAAATACGAGCCTCTGTTCCTCTGGAATTCACTAATATGTATGAAAACGTGTTTTACAGTATTCTGGCTCCCAGGATGGGAATCGAGAAATGAAGACAAGTACTTCCTACGTAAAATGGCACGAGCAATCGAACTGTGCCGGCAGAATTCAAACCCGAGCATCCGTTCTTCCGAAATTCACTAATATGTATGAAAACGTGTTTTACAATATTCTGGCTACCAGGATCGCAATCGGAAAATGAAGACAAGCATTTCCCAAGTAAAACGACACGAGTAATCGAACTGTGCCGGCAGAGTTCAAATACGAGCCTCTGTTCCTCTGGTATTCACTAATATGTATGAAAACGTGTTTTACAGTATTTTGGCTCCCAGAATTGCTGTCGGGAAATGGGGACAAGCATTTCCTACGTAAAATGACACGAGTAATCGAACTGTACCGGCAGAATTCAAATCCGAGCATCCGTTCCTCTGGAATTCACTAATATGTATGAAAACGTGTTTTACAGTATTCTGGCTCCCAGGATGGCAGTCGAGAAATGAAGACAAGTATTTCCTACGTAAAATGGCACGAGCAATCGAACTGTGCCGGCAGAATTCAAATCCGAGCATCCGTTCCTCTGGAATTCCCTAAAATGTATGAAAACGTGTTTTACAGTATTCTGGCTCCCAGGATCGTTATCAAGAAATAGATATAAGCATTTCCTACGTAAAATGACACGAGTAATCGAACTGTGCCAGCAGAATTCAAATCCGAGCCTCCGTTCCTCTGGAATTCACTAATATGTATGAAAACGTGTTTTACAGTATTCTGGCTCCCAGGATGGCAATCGAGAAATGAAGACAAGTATTTCCTACGTAAAATGGCACGAGTAATCGAACTGTGCCGGCAGGATTCAAATCCGAGCATCCGTTCCTCTGAAATCCACTAAAATGTATGAAAACGTGTTTGACAATATTCTGGCTCCCAGGATCGCAGTCGGGAAATGAAGACAAGTATTTCCTACGTAAAATGACACGAGTAATCGAACTGTGCCGGCACAATTCAAATCCGAGCCTCCGTTCCTCTGGAATTCACAAATATGTATGAAAACGTGTTTTACACAATTTTGGCTCCCAGGATCGCTATCGGGAAATGGGAACAAGCATTTCCTGCGTAAAATGACACGACTAATCGAATGCTGTCGGCAGAATTCAAATCCGAGCCTCCGTTCCTCTGGAATTCCCTAAAATGTATGAAAACGTGTTTTACAGTATTCTGGCTCCCAGGATCGCAATCGGGAAATGAAGACAAGTATTTCCTACGTAAAATGGCACGAGTAATCGAACTGTGCCGGCAGGATTCAAATCCGAGCATCCGTTCCTCTGAAATCCACTAAAATGTATGAAAACGTGTTTTACAGTATTCTGGCTCCCAGGATGGCAATCGAGAAATGAAGACAAGTATTTCCTACGTAAAATGGCACGAGTAATCGAACTGTGCCGGCAGGATTCAAATCCGAGCATCCGTTCCTCTGAAATCCACTAAAATGTATGAAAACGTGTTTGACAATATTCTGGCTCCCAGGATCGCAGTCGGGAAATGAAGACAAGTATTTCCTACGTAAAATGACACGAGTAATCGAACTGTGCCGGCACAATTCAAATCCGAGCCTCCGTTCCTCTGGAATTCACAAATATGTATGAAAACGTGTTTTACACAATTTTGGCTCCCAGGATCGCTATCGGGAAATGGGAACAAGCATTTCCTGCGTAAAATGACACGACTAATCGAATGCTGTCGGCAGAATTCAAATCCGAGCCTCCGTTCCTCTGGAATTCCCTAAAATGTATGAAAACGTGTTTTACAGTATTCTGGCTCCCAGGATCGCAATCGGGAAATGAAGACAAGTATTTCCTACGTAAAATGACACGAGTAATCGAACTGTGCCGACAGAGTTCAAATACGAGCCTCTGTTCCTCTGGTATTCACTAATATGTATGAAAACGTGTTTTACAGTATTTTGGCTCCCAGAATTGCTGTCGGGAAATGGAGACAAGCATTTCCTACGTAAAATGACACGAGTAATCGAACTGTGCCGGCAGAATTCAAATCGGAGCCTCCGTTCCTCTGGAATTCCCTAAAATGTATGAAAACGTCTTTTAGAGTATTCTGGCTCCCAGGATGGCAATCGAGAAATGAAGACAAGTATTTCCTACGTAAAATGGCACGAGCAATCGAACTGTGCCGGCAGAATTCAAATACGAGCCTCTGTTCCTCTGGTATTCACTAATATGTATGAAAACGTGTTTTACAGTATTTTGGCTCCCAGAATTGCTGTCGGGAAATGGGGACAAGTATTTCCTACGTGAAATGGCACGAGCAATCGAACTGTGCCGGCAGAATTCAAATCCGAGCATCCGTTCCTCTGGAATTCACTAATATGTATGAAAACGTGTTTGACAATATTCTGGCTCCCAGGATCGCAGTCGGGAAATGAAGACAAGTATTTCCTACGTAAAATGACACGAGTAATCGAACTGTGCCGGCACAATTCAAATCCGAGCCTCCGTTCCTCTGGAATTCACAAATATGTATGAAAACGTGTTTTACAATATTCTGGCTACCAGGATCGCTATCGGGAAATGGGAACAAGCATTTTCTGCGTAAAATGACACGACTAATCGAATGCTGTCGGCAGAATTCAAATCCGAGCCTCCGTTCCTCTGGAATTCCCTAAAATGTATGAAAACGTGTTTTACAGTATTCTGGCTCCCAGGATCGCAATCGGGAAATGAAGACAAGTATTTCCTACGTAAAATGACACGAGTAATCGAACTGTGCCGACAGAGTTCAAATACGAGCCTCTGTTCCTCTGGTATTCACTAATATGTATGAAAACGTGTTTTACAGTATTTTGGCTCCCAGAATTGCTGTCGGGAAATGGGGACAAGTATTTCCTACGTGAAATGGCACGAGCAATCGAACTGTGCCGGCAGAATTCAAATCCGAGCATCCGTTCCTCTGAAATCCACTAAAATGTATGAAAACGTGTTTTACAGTATTCTGGCTCCCAGGATCGCAATCGGGAAATGGAAACAAGCATTTCCCATGTAAAATGACACAAGTAATCGAACTGTGCCGGCAGAATTCAAATCCGAGCATCCGTTCCTCTGGAATTCACTAATATGTATGAAAACGTGTTTTACAGTATTCTGGCTCCCAGGATGGCAATCGAGAAATGAAGACAAGTATTTCCTACGTAAAATGGCACGAGTAATCGAACTGTGCCGGCAGAATTCAAATCCGAGCATCCGTTCCTCTGGAATTCACTAATATGTATGAAAACGTGTTTAACAGTATTCTGGCTCTCAGGATCGCAATCGGGAAATGGAAACAAGCATTTCCCATGTAAAATGACTCGAGTAATCGAGCTGTGCCGGCAGAATTCAAATCCGAGCATCCGTTCCTCTGGAATTCACTAAAATGTATGAAAACGTGTTTTACAGTATTCTAGCTCCCAGGATCGCTATCAGGAAATGGGAACAACCATTTCCTGTGTAAAATGACACGAGTAATCGAATGCTGTCGGCAGAATTCAAATCCGAGCCTCTGTTACTCTGGAATTCACAAATATGCATGAAAACGTGTTTTACAGTATTCTGGCTCCCAGGATCGCTATCAGGAAATGGAAGCAAGCATTTCCTACGTAAAATGACACGAGTAATCGAACTGTGCCGGCAGAATTGAAATCCGAGCCTCCGTTCCTCTGGAATTCACTAAAATGTATGGAAACGTGTTTTACAGTATTCTGGCTCTCAGGATCGCAATCGGGAAATGAAGACAAGTATTTCCTACGTAAAATGACACGAGTAATCGAACTGTGCCGGCAGAATTCAAATCCGAGCATCCGTTCCTCTGGAATTCACTAATATGTATGAAAACGTGTTTTACAATATTCTGGCTACCAGGATCGCAATCGGAAAATGAAGACAAGCATTTCCCAAGTAAAATGACACGAGTAATCGAACTGTGCCGGCAGAGTTCAAATACGAGCCTCTGTTCCTCTGGAATTCACTAATATGTATGAAAACGTGTTTTACAGTATTCTGGCTCCCAGGATGGGAATCGAGAAATGAAGACAAGTACTTCCTACGTAAAATGGCACGAGCAATCGAACTGTGCCGGCAGAATTCAAACCCGAGCATCCGTTCTTCCGAAATTCACTAATATGTATGAAAACGTGTTTTACAATATTCTGGCTACCAGGATCGCAATCGGAAAATGAAGACAAGCATTTCCCAAGTAAAACGACACGAGTAATCGAACTGTGCCGGCAGAGTTCAAATACGAGCCTCTGTTCCTCTGGAATTCACTAATATGTATGAAAACGTGTTTTACAGTATTTTGGCTCCCAGAATTGCTGTCGGGAAATGGGGACAAGCATTTCCTACGTAAAATGACACGAGTAATCGAACTGTACCGGCAGAATTCAAATCCGAGCATCCGTTCCTCTGGAATTCACTAATATGTATGAAAACGTTTTTTACAGTATTCTGGCTCCCAGGATGGCAGTCGAGAAATGAAGACAAGTATTTCCTACGTAAAATGGCACGAGCAATCGAACTGTGCCGGCAGAATTCAAATCCGAGCATCCGTTCCTCTGGAATTCCCTAAAATGTATGAAAACGTGTTTTACAGTATTCTGGCTCCCAGGATCGTTATCAAGAAATAGATATAAGCATTTCCTACGTAAAATGACACGAGTAATCGAACTGTGCCAGCAGAATTCAAATCCGAGCCTCCGTTCCTCTGGAATTCACTAATATGTATGAAAACGTGTTTTACAGTATTCTGGCTCCCAGGATGGCAATCGAGAAATGAAGACAAGTATTTCCTACGTAAAATGGCACGAGTAATCGAACTGTGCCGGCAGGATTCAAATCCGAGCATCCGTTCCTCTGAAATCCACTAAAATGTATGAAAACGTGTTTTACAGTATTCTGGCTCCCAGGATCGCAATCGGGAAATGGAAACAAGCATTTCCCATGTAAAATGACACGAGTAATCGAACTGTGCCGGCAGAATTCAAATCCGAGCATCCGTTCCTCTGGAATTCACTAATATGTATGAAAACGTGTTTTACAGTATTCTGGCTCCCAGGATGGCAATCGAGAAATGAAGACAAGTATTTCCTACGTAAAATGGCACGAGTAATCGAACTGTGCCGGCAGAATTCAAATCCGAGCATCCGTTCCTCTGGAATTCACTAATATGTATGAAAACGTGTTTAACAGTATTCTGGCTCCCAGGATCGCAATCGGGAAATGGAAACAAGCATTTCCCATGTAAAATGACTCGAGTAATCGAGCTGTGCCGGCAGAATTCAAATCCGAGCATCCGTTCCTCTGGAATTCACTAAAATGTATGAAAACGTGTTTTACAGTATTCTAGCTCCCAGGATCGCTATCAGGAAATGGGAACAACCATTTCCTGTGTAAAATGACACGAGTAATCGAATGCTGTCGGCAGAATTCAAATCCGAGCCTCTGTTACTCTGGAATTCACAAATATGCATGAAAACGTGTTTTACAGTATTCTGGCTCCCAGGATCGCTATCAGGAAATGGAAGCAAGCATTTCCTACGTAAAATGACACGAGTAATCGAACTGTGCCGGCAGAATTGAAATCCGAGCCTCCGTTCCTCTGGAATTCACTAAAATGTATGGAAACGTGTTTTACAGTATTCTGGCTCTCAGGATCGCAATCGGGAAATGAAGACAAGTATTTCCTACGTAAAATGACACGAGTAATCGAACTGTGCCGGCAGAGTTCAAATACGAGCCTCTGTTGCTCTGGAATTCACTAATATGTATGAAAACGTGTTTTACAGTATTCTGGCTCCCAGGATGGCAATCGAGAAATGAAGACAAGTACTTCCTACGTAAAATGGCACGAGCAATCGAACTGTGCCGACAGAATTTAAATCGGAGCCGGCGTTCTTCCGAAATTCACTAATATGTATGAAAACGTGTTTTACAATATTCTGGCTACCAGGATCGCAATCTGAAAATGAAGACAAGCATTTCCCAAGTAAAATGACACGAGTAATCGAACTATGCCGGCAGAATTCAAATCCGAGCATCCGTTCCTCTGGAATTCCCTAAAATGTATGAAAACGTGTTTTACAGTATTCTGGCTCCCAGGATCGCAATCGGGAAATGAAGACAAGTATTTCCTACGTAAAATGACACGAGTAATCGAACTGTGCCGGCACAATTCAAATCCGAGCCTCCGTTCCTCTGGAACTCACAAATATGTATGAAAACGTGTTTTACACAATTTTGGCTCCCAGGATCGCTATCGGGAAATGGGAACAAGCATTTCCTGCGTAAAATGACACGACTAATCGAATGCTGTCGGCAGAATTCAAATCCGAGCCTCCGTTCCTCTGGAATTCCCTAAAATGTATGAAAACGTGTTTTACAGTATTCTGGCTCCCAGGATGGCAATCGAGAAATGAAGACAAGTATTTCCTACGTAAAATGGCACGAGTAATCGAACTGTGCCGGCAGGATTCAAATCCGAGCATCCGTTCCTCTGAAATCCACTAAAATGTATGAAAACGTGTTTTACAGTATTCTGGCTCCCAGGATCGCAATCGGGAAATGGAAACAAGCATTTCCCATGTAAAATGACACGAGTAATCGAACTGTGCCGGCAGAATTCAAATCCGAGCATCCGTTCCTCTGGAATTCACTAATATGTATGAAAACGTGTTTAACAGTATTCTGGCTCTCAGGATCGCAATCGGGAAATGGGAACAAGCATTTCCCATGTAAAATGACTCGAGTAATCGAGCTGTGCCGGCAGAATTCAAATCCGAGCATCCGTTCCTCTGGAATTCACTAATATGTATGAAAACGTGTTTTACAGTATTCTGGCTCCCAGGATGGCAATCGAGAAATGAAGACAAGTATTTCCTACGTAAAATGGCACGAGTAATCGAACTGTGCCGGCAGAATTCAAATCCGAGCATCCGTTCCTCTGGAATTCACTAATATGTATGAAAACGTGTTTAACAGTATTCTGGCTCTCAGGATCGCAATCGGGAAATGGAAACAAGCATTTCCCATGTAAAATGACTCGAGTAATCGAGCTGTGCCGGCAGAATTCAAATCCGAGCATCCGTTCCTCTGGAATTCACTAAAATGTATGAAAACGTGTTTTACAGTATTCTAGCTCCCAGGATCGCTATCAGGAAATGGGAACAACCATTTCCTGTGTAAAATGACACGAGTAATCGAATGCTGTCGGCAGAATTCAAATCCGAGCCTCTGTTACTCTGGAATTCACAAATATGCATGAAAACGTGTTTTACAGTATTCTGGCTCCCAGGATCGCTATCAGGAAATGGAAGCAAGCATTTCCTACGTAAAATGACACGAGTAATCGAACTGTGCCGGCAGAATTGAAATCCGAGCCTCCGTTCCTCTGGAATTCACTAAAATGTATGGAAACGTGTTTTACAGTATTCTGGCTCCCAGGATCGCAATCGGGAAATGAAGACAAGTATTTCCTACGTAAAATGACACGAGTAATCGAACTGTGCCGGCAGAGTTCAAATACGAGCCTCTGTTGCTCTGGAATTCACTAATATGTATGAAAACGTGTTTTACAGTATTCTGGCTCCCAGGATGGCAATCGAGAAATGAAGACAAGTACTTCCTACGTAAAATGGCACGAGCAATCGAACTGTGCCGACAGAATTTAAATCGGAGCCGCCGTTCTTCCGAAATTCACTAATATGTATGAAAACGTGTTTTACAATATTCTGGCTACCAGGATCGCAATCGGAAAATGAAGACAAGCATTTCCCAAGTAAAATGACACGAGTAATCGAACTATGCCGGCAGAATTCAAATCCGAGCATCCGTTCCTCTGGAATTCCCTAAAATGTATGAAAACGTGTTTTACAGTATTCTGGCTCCCAGGATCGCAATCGGGAAATGAAGACAAGTATTTCCCACGTAAAATGACACGAGTAATCGAACTGTGCGGGCACAATTCAAATCCGAGCCTCCGTTCCTCTGGAATTCACAAATATGTATGAAAACGTGTTTTACACAATTTTGGCTCCCAGGATCGCTATCGGGAAATGGGAACAAGCATTTCCTGCGTAAAATGACACGACTAATCGAATGCTGTCGGCAGAATTCAAATCCGAGCCTCCGTTCCTCTGGAATTCCCTAAAATGTATGAAAACGTGTTTTACAGTATTCTGGCTCCCAGGATCGCAATCGGGAAATGAAGACAAGTATTTCCTACGTAAAATGACACGAGTAATCGAACTGTGCCGACAGAGTTCAAATACGAGCCTCTGTTCCTCTGGTATTCACTAATATGTATGAAAACGTGTTTTACAGTATTTTGGCTCCCAGAATTGCTGTCGGGAAATGGGGACAAGCATTTCCTACGTAAAATGACACGAGTAATCGAACTGTGCCGGCAGAATTCAAATCGGAGCCTCCGTTCCTCTGGAATTCCCTAAAATGTATGAAAACGTCTTTTAGAGTATTCTGGCTCCCAGGATGGCAATCGAGAAATGAAGACAAGTATTTCCTACGTAAAATGGCACGAGCAATCGAACTGTGCCGGCAGAATTCAAATACGAGCCTCTGTTCCTCTGGTATTCACTAATATGTATGAAAACGTGTTTTACAGTATTTTGGCTCCCAGAATTGCTGTCGGGAAATGGGGACAAGTATTTCCTACGTGAAATGGCACGAGCAATCGAACTGTGCCGGCAGAATTCAAATCCGAGCATCCGTTCCTCTGGAATTCCCTAAAATGTATGAAAACGTGTTTTACAGTATTCTGGCTCCCAGGATCGTTATCAAGAAATAGATATAAGCATTTCCTACGTAAAATGACACGAGTAATCGAACTGTGCCAGCAGAATTCAAATCCGAGCCTCCGTTCCTCTGGAATTCACTAATATGTATGAAAACGTGTTTTACAGTATTCTGGCTCCCAGGATGGCAATCGAGAAATGAAGACAAGTATTTCCTACGTAAAATGGCACGAGTAATCGAACTGTGCCGGCAGGATTCAAATCCGAGCATCCGTTCCTCTGAAATCCACTAAAATGTATGAAAACGTGTTTTACAGTATTCTGGCTCCCAGGATCGCAATCGGGAAATGGAAACAAGCATTTCCCATGTAAAATGACACGAGTAATCGAACTGTGCCGGCAGAATTCAAATCCGAGCATCCGTTCCTCTGGAATTCACTAATATGTATGAAAACGTGTTTAACAGTATTCTGGCTCTCAGGATCGCAATCGGGAAATGGGAACAAGCATTTCCCATGTAAAATGACTCGAGTAATCGAGCTGTGCCGGCAGAATTCAAATCCGAGCATCCGTTCCTCTGGAATTCACTAAAATGTATGAAAACGTGTTTTACAGTATTCTAGCTCCCAGGATCGCTATCAGGAAATGGGAACAACCATTTCCTGTGTAAAATGACACGAGTAATCGAATGCTGTCGGCAGAATTCAAATCCGAGCCTCTGTTACTCTGGAATTCACAAATATGCATGAAAACGTGTTTTACAGTATTCTGGCTCCCAGGATCGCTATCAGGAAATGGAAGCAAGCATTTCCTACGTAAAATGACACGAGTAATCGAACTGTGCCGGCAGAATTGAAATCCGAGCCTCCGTTCCTCTGGAATTCACTAAAATGTATGGAAACGTGTTTTACAGTATTCTGGCTCTCAGGATCGCAATCGGGAAATGAAGACAAGTATTTCCTACGTAAAATGACACGAGTAATCGAACTGTGCCGGCAGAGTTCAAATACGAGCCTCTGTTGCTCTGGAATTCACTAATATGTATGAAAACGTGTTTTACAGTATTCTGGCTCCCAGGATGGCAATCGAGAAATGAAGACAAGTACTTCCTACGTAAAATGGCACGAGCAATCGAACTGTGCCGACAGAATTTAAATCGGAGCCGCCGTTCTTCCGAAATTCACTAATATGTATGAAAACGTGTTTTACAATATTCTGGCTACCAGGATCGCAATCGGAAAATGAAGACAAGCATTTCCCAAGTAAAATGACACGAGTAATCGAACTATGCCGGCAGAATTCAAATCCGAGCATCCGTTCCTCTGGAATTCCCTAAAATGTATGAAAACGTGTTTTACAGTATTCTGGCTCCCAGGATCGCAATCGGGAAATGAAGACAAGTATTTCCTACGTAAAATGACACGAGTAATCGAACTGTGCCGACAGAGTTCAAATACGAGCCTCTGTTCCTCTGGTATTCACTAATATGTATGAAAACGTGTTTTACAGTATTTTGGCTCCCAGAATTGCTGTCGGGAAATGGGGACAAGCATTTCCTACGTAAAATGACACGAGTAATCGAACTGTGCCGGCAGAATTCAAATCGGAGCCTCCGTTCCTCTGGAATTCCCTAAAATGTATGAAAACGTCTTTTAGAGTATTCTGGCTCCCAGGATGGCAATCGAGAAATGAAGACAAGTATTTCCTACGTAAAATGGCACGAGCAATCGAACTGTGCCGGCAGAATTCAAATACGAGCCTCTGTTCCTCTGGTATTCACTAATATGTATGAAAACGTGTTTTACAGTATTTTGGCTCCCAGAATTGCTGTCGGGAAATGGGGACAAGTATTTCCTACGTGAAATGGCACGAGCAATCGAACTGTGCCGGCAGAATTCAAATCCGAGCATCCGTTCCTCTGGAATTCCCTAAAATGTATGAAAACGTGTTTTACAGTATTCTGGCTCCCAGGATCGTTATCAAGAAATAGATATAAGCATTTCCTACGTAAAATGACACGAGTAATCGAACTGTGCCAGCAGAATTCAAATCCGAGCCTCCGTTCCTCTGGAATTCACTAATATGTATGAAAACGTGTTTTACAGTATTCTGGCTCCCAGGATGGCAATCGAGAAATGAAGACAAGTATTTCCTACGTAAAATGGCACGAGTAATCGAACTGTGCCGGCAGGATTCAAATCCGAGCATCCGTTCCTCTGAAATCCACTAAAATGTATGAAAACGTGTTTTACAGTATTCTGGCTCCCAGGATCGCAATCGGGAAATGGAAACAAGCATTTCCCATGTAAAATGACACGAGTAATCGAACTGTGCCGGCAGAATTCAAATCCGAGCATCCGTTCCTCTGGAATTCACTAATATGTATGAAAACGTGTTTTACAGTATTCTGGCTCCCAGGATGGCAATCGAGAAATGAAGACAAGTATTTCCTACGTAAAATGGCACGAGTAATCGAACTGTGCCGGCAGAATTCAAATCCGAGCATCCGTTCCTCTGGAATTCACTAATATGTATGAAAACGTGTTTAACAGTATTCTGGCTCTCAGGATCGCAATCGGGAAATGGAAACAAGCATTTCCCATGTAAAATGACTCGAGTAATCGAGCTGTGCTGGCAGAATTCAAATCCGAGCATCCGTTCCTCTGGAATTCACTAAAATGTATGAAAACGTGTTTTACAGTATTCTGGCTCTCAGGATCGCAATCGGGAAATGAAGACAAGTATTTCCTACGTAAAATGACACGAGTAATCGAACTGTGCCGGCAGAGTTCAAATACGAGCCTCTGTTGCTCTGGAATTCACTAATATGTATGAAAACGTGTTTTACAGTATTCTGGCTCCCAGGATGGCAATCGAGAAATGAAGACAAGTACTTCCTACGTAAAATGGCACGAGCAATCGAACTGTGCCGACAGAATTTAAATCGGAGCCGCCGTTCTTCCGAAATTCACTAATATGTATGAAAACGTGTTTTACAATATTCTGGCTACCAGAATCGCAATCGGAAAATGAAGACAAGCATTTCCCAAGTAAAATGACACGAGTAATCGAACTATGCCGGCAGAATTCAAATCCGAGCATCCGTTCCTCTGGAATTCCCTAAAATGTATGAAAACGTGTTTTACAGTATTCTGGCTCCCAGGATCGCAATCGGGAAATGAAGACAAGTATTTCCTACGTAAAATGACACGAGTAATCGAACTGTGCCGGCACAATTCAAATCCGAGCCTCCGTTCCTCTGGAATTCACAAATATGTATGAAAACGTGTTTTACACAATTTTGGCTCCCAGGATCGCTATCGGGAAATGGGAACAAGCATTTCCTGCGTAAAATGACACGACTAATCGAATGCTGTCGGCAGAATTCAAATCCGAGCCTCCGTTCCTCTGGAATTCCCTAAAATGTATGAAAACGTGTTTTACAGTATTCTGGCTCCCAGGATCGCAATCGGGAAATGAAGACAAGCATTTCCCAAGTAAAACGACACGAGTAATCGAACTGTGCCGGCACAATTCAAATCCGAGCATCCGTTCCTCTGGAATTCACTAAAATGTATGAAAACGTGTTTTACAGTATTCTAGCTCCCAGGATCGCTATCAGGAAATGGAAGCAAGCATTTCCTACGTAAAATGACACGAGTAATGGAACTGTGCCGGCAGAATTGAAATCCGAGCCTCCGTTCCTCTGGAATTCACTAAAATGTATGGAAACGTGTTTTACAGTATTCTGGCTCTCAGGATCGCAATCGGGAAATGAAGACAAGTATTTCCTACGTAAAATGACACGAGTAATCGAACTGTGCCGGCAGAGTTCAAATACGAGCCTCTGTTCCTCTGGAATTCACTAATATGTATGAAAACGTGTTTTACAGTATTCTGGCTCCCAGGATGGGAATCGAGAAATGAAGACAAGCATTTCCCATGTAAAATGACACGAGTAATCGAGCTGTGCCGGCAGAATTCAAATCCGAGCCTCCGTTCCTCTGGAATTCACTAATATGTATGAAAACGTGTTTTACAGTATTCTGGCTCCCAGGATGGCAATCGAGAAATGAAGACAAGTATTTCCTACGTAAAATGGCACGAGTAATCGAACTGTGCCGGCAGAATTCAAATCCGAGCATCCGTTCCTCTGGAATTCTCTAATATGTATGAAAACGTGTTTTACAGTATTCTGGCTCTCAGGATCGCAATCGGGAAATGGAAACAAGCATTTCCCATGTAAAATGACACGAGTAATCGAGCTGTGCCGGCAGAATTCAAATCCGAGCCTCCGTTCCTCTGGAATTCACTAATATGTATGAAAACGTGTTTTACAGTATTCTGGCTCCCAGGATCGCAATCGGGAAATGAAGACAAGCATTTCCTACGTAAAATGACACGAGTAATCGAACTGTGCCGGCAGAATTGAAATCCGAGCCTCCGTTCCTCTGGAATTCACTAAAATGTATGGAAACGTGTTTTACAGTATTCTGGCTCTCAGGATCGCAATCGGGAAATGAAGACAAGTATTTCCTACGTAAAATGACACGAGTAATCGAACTGTGCCGGCAGAGTTCAAATACGAGCCTCTGTTGCTCTGGAATTCACTAATATGTATGAAAACGTGTTTTACAGTATTCTGGCTCCCAGGATGGCAATCGAGAAATGAAGACAAGTACTTCCTACGTAAAATGGCACGAGCAATCGAACTGTACCGACAGAATTTAAATCGGAGCCGCCGTTCTTCCGAAATTCACTAATATGTATGAAAACGTGTTTTACAATATTCTGGCTACCAGGATCGCAATCGGAAAATGAAGACAAGCATTTCCCAAGTAAAATGACACGAGTAATCGAATGCTGTCGGCAGAATTCAAATCCGAGCCTCCGTTCCTCTGGAATTCCCTAAAATGTATGAAAACGTGTTTTACAGTATTCTGGCTCCCAGGATCGCAATCGGGAAATGAAGACAAGTATTTCCTACGTAAAATGACACGAGTAATCGAACTGTGCCGACAGAGTTCAAATACGAGCCTCTGTTCCTCTGGTATTCACTAATATGTATGAAAACGTGTTTTACAGTATTTTGGCTCCCAGAATTGCTGTCGGGAAATGGGGACAAGCATTTCCTACGTAAAATGACACGAGTAATCGAACTGTGCCGGCAGAATTCAAATCGGAGCCTCCGTTCCTCTGGAATTCCCTAAAATGTATGAAAACGTGTTTTACAGTATTCTGGCTCCCAGGATCGCAATCGGGAAATGAAGACAAGTATTTCCTACGTAAAATGACACGAGTAATCGAACTGTGCCGGCAGAATTCAAATCGGAGCCTCCGTTCCTCTGGAATTCCCTAAAATGTATGAAAACGTCTTTTAGAGTATTCTGGCTCCCAGGATGGCAATCGAGAAATGAAGACAAGTATTTCCTACGTAAAATGGCACGAGCAATCGAACTGTGCCGGCAGAATTCAAATACGAGCCTCTGTTCCTCTGGTATTCACTAATATGTATGAAAACGTGTTTTACAGTATTTTGGCTCCCAGAATTGCTGTCGGGAAATGGGGACAAGTATTTCCTACGTGAAATGGCACGAGCAATCGAACTGTGCCGGCAGAATTCAAATCCGAGCATCCGTTCCTCTGGAATTCACTAATATGTATGAAAACGTGTTTTACAGTATTCTGGCTCCCAGGATCGCAGTCGGGAAATGAAGACAAGTATTTCCTACGTAAAATGACACGAGTAATCGAACTGTGCCGGCAGAATTCAAATCCGAGCCTCCGTTCCTCTGGAATTCACAAATATGTATGAAAACGTGTTTTACAATATTCTGGCTACCAGGATCGCTATCGGGAAATGGGAACAAGCATTTTCTGCGTAAAATGACACGACTAATCGAATGCTGTCGGCAGAATTCAAATCCGAGCCTCCGTTCCTCTGGAATTCCCTAAAATGTATGAAAACGTGTTTTACAGTATTCTGGCTCCCAGGATCGCAATCGGGAAATGAAGACAAGTATTTCCTACGTAAAATGACACGAGTAATCGAACTCTGCCGGCACAGTTCAAATACGAGCCTCTGTTCCTCTGGTATTCACTAATATGTATGAAAACGTGTTTTACAGTATTTTGGCTCCCAGAATTGCTGTCGGGAAATGGGGACAAGTATTTCCTACGTAAAATGGCACGAGCAATCGAACTGTGCCGGCAGAATTCAAATCCGAGCATCCGTTCCTCTGGAATTCCCTAAAATGTATGAAAACGTGTTTTACAGTATTCTGGCTCCCAGGATCGTTATCAAGAAATAGAAATAAGCATTTCCTACGTAAAATGACACGAGTAATCGAACTGTGCCGGCAGAATTCAAATCCGAGCCGCCGTTCCTCTGGAATTCACTAATATGTATGAAAACGTGTTTTACAGTATTCTGGCTCCCAGGATGGCAATCGAGAAATGAAGACAAGTATTTCCTACGTAAAATGGCACGAGTAATCGAACTGTGCCGGCAGGATTCAAATCCGAGCATCCGTTCCTCTGAAATCCACTAAAATGTATGAAAACGTGTTTTACAGTATTCTGGCTCCCAGGATCGCAATCGGGAAATGGAAACAAGCATTTCCCATGTAAAATGACACGAGTAATCGAACTGTGCCGGCAGAATTCAAACCCGAGCATCCGTTCCTCTGGAATTCACTAATATGTATGAAAACGTGTTTTACAATATTCTGGCTACCAGGATCGCAATCGGAAAATGAAGACAAGCATTTCCCAAGTAAAATGACACGAGTAATCGAACTGTGCCGGCAGAGTTCAAACACGAGCCTCTGTTCCTCTGGAATTCACTAATATGTATGAAAACGTGTTTTACAGTATTCTGGCTCCCAGGATAGGAATCGAGAAATGAAGACAAGTACTTCCTACGTAAAATGGCACGAGCAATCGAACTGTGCCGGCAGAATTCAAACCCGAGCATCCGTTCTTCCGAAATTCACTAATATGTATGAAAACGTGTTTTACAATATTCTGGCTACCAGGATCGCAATCGGAAAATGAAGACAAGCATTTCCCAAGTAAAACGACACGAGTAATCGAACTATGCCGGCAGAATTCAAATCCGAGCATCCGTTCCTCTGGAATTCCCTAAAATGTATGAAAACGTGTTTTACAGTATTCTGGCTCCCAGGATCGCAATCGGGAAATGAAGACAAGTATTTCCTACGTAAAATGGCACGAGTAATCGAACTGTGCCGGCAGAATTCAAATCCGAGCATCCGTTCCTCTGGAATTCACTAATATGTATGAAAACGTGTTTTACAGTATTCTGGCTCTCAGGATCGCAATCGGGAAATGGAAACAAGCATTTCCCATGTAAAATGACACGAGTAATCGAGCTGTGCCGGCAGAATTCAAATCCGAGCCGCCGTTCCTCTGGAATTCACTAATATGTATGAAAACGTGTTTTACAGTATTCTGGCTCCCAGGATGGCAATCGAGAAATGAAGACAAGTATTTCCTACGTAAAATGGCACGAGTAATCGAACTGTGCCGGCAGGATTCAAATCCGAGCATCCGTTCCTCTGAAATCCACTAAAATGTATGAAAACGTGTTTTACAGTATTCTGGCTCCCAGGATCGCAATCGGGAAATGAAGACAAGTATTTCCTACGTAAAATGACACGAGTAATCGAACTGTGCCGGCAGAGTTCAAATACGAGCCTCTGTTCCTCTGGTATTCACTAATATGTATGAAAACGTGTTTTACAGTATTTTGGCTCCCAGAATTGCTGTCGGGAAATGGGGACAAGTATTTCCTACGTAAAATGACACGAGTAATCGAACTGTGCCGGCAGAGTTCAAATACGAGCCTCTGTTCCTCTGGAATTCACTAATATGTATGAAAACGTGTTTTACAGTATTCTGGCTCCCAGGATGGGAATCGAGAAATGAAGACAAGCATTTCCCATGTAAAATGACACGAGTAATCGAGCTGTGCCGGCAGAATTCAAATCCGAGCCTCCGTTCCTCTGGAATTCACTAATATGTATGAAAACGTGTTTTACAGTATTCTGGCTCCCAGGATGGCAATCGAGAAATGAAGACAAGTATTTCCTACGTAAAATGGCACGAGTAATCGAACTGTGCCGGCAGAATTCAAATCCGAGCATCCGTTCCTCTGGAATTCACTAATATGTATGAAAACGTGTTTTACAGTATTCTGGCTCTCAGGATCGCAATCGGGAAATGGAAACAAGCATTTCCCATGTAAAATGACACGAGTAATCGAGCTGTGCCGGCAGAATTCAAATCCGAGCCTCCGTTCCTCTGGAATTCACTAATATGTATGAAAACGTGTTTTACAGTATTCTGGCTCCCAGGATCGCAATCGGGAAATGAAGACAAGTATTTCCTACGTAAAATGACACGAGTAATCGAACTGTGCCGGCACAATTCAAATCCGAGCCTCCGTTCCTTTGGAATTCACAAATATGTATGAAAACGTGTTTTACAATATTCTGGCTACCAGGATCGCTATCGGGAAATGGGAACAAGCATTTTCTGCGTAAAATGACACGACTAATCGAATGCTGTCGGCAGAATTCAAATCCGAGCCTCCGTTCCTCTGGAATTCCCTACAATGTATGAAAACGTGTTTTACAGTATTCTGGCTCCCAGGATCGCAATCGGGAAATGAAGACAAGTATTTCCTACGTAAAATGGCACGAGTAATCGAACTGTGCCGGCAGGATTCAAATCCGAGCATCCGTTCCTCTGAAATCCACTAAAATGTATGAAAACGTGTTTTACAGTATTCTGGCTCCCAGGATCGTTATCAAGAAATAGAAATAAGCATTTCCTACGTAAAATGACACGAGTAATCGAACTGTGCCAGCAGAATTCAAATCCGAGCCGCCGTTCCTCTGGAATTCACTAATATGTATGAAAACGTGTTTTACAGTATTCTGGCTCCCAGGATGGCAATCGAGAAATGAAGACAAGTATTTCCTACGTAAAATGACACGACTAATCGAATGCTGTCGGCAGAATTCAAATCCGAGCCTCCGTTCCTCTGGAATTCCCTACAATGTATGAAAACGTGTTTTACAGTATTCTGGCTCTCAGGATCGCAATCGGGAAATGGAAACAAGCATTTCCCATGTAAAATGACACGAGTAATCGAGCTGTGCCGGCAGAATTCAAATCCGAGCCTCCGTTCCTCTGGAATTCACTAATATGTATGAAAACGTGTTTTACAGTATTCTGGCTCCCAGGATCGCAATCGGGAAATGAAGACAAGTATTTCCTACGTAAAATGACACGAGTAATCGAACTGTGCCGGCACAATTCAAATCCGAGCCTCCGTTCCTTTGGAATTCACAAATATGTATGAAAACGTGTTTTACAATATTCTGGCTACCAGGATCGCTATCGGGAAATGGGAACAAGCATTTTCTGCGTAAAATGACACGACTAATCGAATGCTGTCGGCAGAATTCAAATCCGAGCCTCCGTTCCTCTGGAATTCCCTACAATGTATGAAAACGTGTTTTACAGTATTCTGGCTCCCAGGATCGCAATCGGGAAATGAAGACAAGTATTTCCTACGTAAAATGACACGAGTAATCGAACTGTGCCGGCAGAGTTCAAATACGAGCCTCTGTTCCTCTGGTATTCACTAATATGTATGAAAACGTGTTTTACAGTATTTTGGCTCCCAGAATTGCTGTCGGGAAATGGGGACAAGTATTTCCTACGTAAAATGGCACGAGCAATCGAACTGTGCCGGCAGAATTCAAATCCGAGCATCCGTTCCTCTGGAATTCCCTAAAATGTATGAAAACGTGTTTTACAGTATTCTGGCTCCCAGGATCGTTATCAAGAAATAGAAATAAGCATTTCCTACGTAAAATGACACGAGTAATCGAACTGTGCCAGCAGAATTCAAATCCGAGCCGCCGTTCCTCTGGAATTCACTAATATGTATGAAAACGTGTTTTACAGTATTCTGGCTCCCAGGATGGCAATCGAGAAATGAAGACAAGTATTTCCTACGTAAAATGGTACGAGTAATCGAACTGTGCCGGCAGGATTCAAATCCGAGCATCCGTTCCTCTGAAATCCACTAAAATGTATGAAAACGTGTTTTACAGTATTCTGGCTCCCAGGATCGCAATCGGGAAATGAAGACAAGTATTTCCTACGTAAAATGACACGAGTAATCGAACTGTGCCGGCAGAGTTCAAATACGAGCCTCTGTTCCTCTGGTATTCACTAATATGTATGAAAACGTGTTTTACAGTATTTTGGCTCCCAGAATTGCTGTCGGGAAATGGGGACAAGTATTTCCTACGTAAAATGGCACGAGCAATCGAACTGTGCCGGCAGAATTCAAATCCGAGCATCCGTTCCTCTGGAATTCCCTAAAATGTATGAAAACGTGTTTTACAGTATTCTGGCTCCCAGGATCGTTATCAAGAAATAGAAATAAGCATTTCCTACGTAAAATGACACGAGTAATCGAACTGTGCCAGCAGAATTCAAATCCGAGCCGCCGTTCCTCTGGAATTCACTAATATGTATGAAAACGTGTTTTACAATATTCTGGCTACCAGGATCGCAATCGGAAAATGAAGACAAGCATTTCCCAAGTAAAACGACACGAGTAATCGAACTGTGCCGGCAGAGTTCAAATACGAGCCTCTGTTCCTCTGGTATTCACTAATATGTATGAAAACGTGTTTTACAGTATTTTGGCTCCCAGAATTGCTGTCGGGAAATGGGGACAAGCATTTCCTACGTAAAATGACACGAGTAATCGAACTGTACCGGCAGAATTCAAATCCGAGCATCCGTTCCTCTGGAATTCACTAATATGTATGAAAACGTGTTTTACAGTATTCTGGCTCCCAGGATCGTTATCAAGAAATAGAAATAAGCATTTCCTACGTAAAATGACACGAGTAATCGAACTGTGCCAGCAGAATTCAAATCCGAGCCGCCGTTCCTCTGGAATTCACTAATATGTATGAAAACGTGTTTTACAATATTCTGGCTACCAGGATCGCAATCGGAAAATGAAGACAAGCATTTCCCAAGTAAAATGACACGAGTAATCGAACTGTGCCGGCAGAGTTCAAATACGAGCCTCTGTTCCTCTGGAATTCACTAATATGTATGAAAACGTGTTTTACAATATTCTGGCTACCAGGATCGCAATCGGAAAATGAAGACAAGCATTTCCCAAGTAAAACGACACGAGTAATCGAACTGTGCCGGCAGAGTTCAAATACGAGCCTCTGTTCCTCTGGTATTCACTAATATGTATGAAAACGTGTTTTACAGTATTTTGGCTCCCAGAATTGCTGTCGGGAAATGGGGACAAGCATTTCCTACGTAAAATGACACGAGTAATCGAACTGTACCGGCAGAATTCAAATCCGAACATCCGTTCCTCTGGAATTCACTAATATGTATGAAAACGTTTTTTACAGTATTCTGGCTCCCAGGATGGCAATCGAGAAATGAAGACAAGTATTTCCTACGTAAAATGGCACGAGCAATCGAACTGTGCCGGCAGAATTCAAATCCGAGCCTCCGTTCCTCTGGAATTCCCTAAAATGTATGAAAACGTGTTTTACAGTATTCTGGCTCCCAGGATCGTTATCAAGAAATAGATATAAGCATTTCCTACGTAAAATGACACGAGTAATCGAACTGTGCCGGCAGAATTCAAATCCGAGCCTCCGTTCCTCTGGAATTCACTAATATGTATGAAAACGTGTTTTACAGTATTCTGGCTCCCAGGATGGCAATCGAGAAATGAAGACAAGTATTTCCTACGTAAAATGGCACGAGTAATCGAACTGTGCCGGCAGAATTCAAATCCGAGCATCCGTTCCTCTGAAATCCACTAAAATGTATGAAAACGTGTTTTACAGTATTCTGGCTCCCAGGATCGCAATCGGGAAATGGAAACAAGCATTTCCCATGTAAAATGACACGAGTAATCGAACTGTGCCGGCAGAATTCAAATCCGAGCATCCGTTCCTCTGGAATTCACTAATATGTATGAAAACGTGTTTTACAGTATTCTGGCTCCCAGGATGGCAATCGAGAAATGAAGACAAGTATTTCCTACGTAAAATGGCACGAGTAATCGAACTGTGCCGGCAGAATTCAAATCCGAGCATCCGTTCCTCTGGAATTCACTAATATGTATGAAAACGTGTTTAACAGTATTCTGGCTCTCAGGATCGCAATCGGGAAATGGAAACAAGCATTTCCCATGTAAAATGACTCGAGTAATCGAGCTGTGCCGGCAGAATTCAAATCCGAGCATCCGTTCCTCTGGAATTCCCTAAAATGTATGAAAACGTGTTTTACAGTATTCTGGCTCCCAGGATCGTTATCAAGAAATAGAAATAAGCATTTCCTACGTAAAATGACACGAGTAATCGAACTGTGCCAGCAGAATTCAAATCCGAGCCGCCGTTCCTCTGGAATTCACTAATATGTATGAAAACGTGTTTTACAGTATTCTGGCTCCCAGGATGGCAATCGAGAAATGAAGACAAGTATTTCCTACGTAAAATGGCACGAGTAATCGAACTGTGCCGGCAGGATTCAAATCCGAGCATCCGTTCCTCTGAAATCCACTAAAATATATGAAAACGTGTTTTACAGTATTCTGGCTCCCAGGATCGCAATCGGGAAATGGAAACAAGCATTTCCCATGTAAAATGACACGAGTAATCGGACTGTGCCGGCAGAATTCAAATCCGAGCATCCGTTCCTCTGGAATTCACTAATATGTATGAAAACGTGTTTTACAATATTCTGGCTACCAGGATCGCAATCGGAAAATGAAGACAAGCATTTCCCAAGTAAAATGACACGAGTAATCGAACTGTGCCGGCAGAGTTCAAATACGAGCCTCTGTTCCTCTGGAATTCACTAATATGTATGAAAACGTGTTTTACAATATTCTGGCTCCCAGGATCGCAATCGGGAAATGAAGACAAGCATTTCCCAAGTAAAACGACACGAGTAATCGAACTGTGCCGGCAGAGTTCAAATACGAGCCTCTGTTCCTCTGGTATTCACTAATATGTATGAAAACGTGTTTTACAGTATTTTGGCTCCCAGAATTGCTGTCGGGAAATGGGGACAAGCATTTCCTACGTAAAATGACACGAGTAATCGAACTGTACCGGCAGAATTCAAATCCGAGCATCCGTTCCTCTGGAATTCACTAATATGTATGAAAACGTTTTTTACAGTATTCTGGCTCCCAGGATGGCAATCGAGAAATGAAGACAAGTATTTCCTACGTAAAATGGCACGAGCAATCGAACTGTGCCGGCAGAATTCAAATCCGAGCATCCGTTCCTCTGGAATTCCCTAAAATGTATGAAAACGTGTTTTACAGTATTCTGGCTCCCAGGATCGTTATCAAGAAATAGATATAAGCATTTCCTACGTAAAATGACACGAGTAATCGAACTGTGCCAGCAGAATTCAAATCCGAGCCTCCGTTCCTCTGGAATTCACTAATATGTATGAAAACGTGTTTTACAGTATTCTGGCTCCCAGGATGGCAATCGAGAAATGAAGACAAGTATTTCCTACGTAAAATGGCACGAGTAATCGAACTGTGCCGGCAGGATTCAAATCCGAGCATCCGTTCCTCTGGAATTCACTAATATGTATGAAAACGTGTTTTACAATATTCTGGCTCCCAGGATCGCAGTCGGGAAATGAAGACAAGTATTTCCTACGTAAAATGACACGAGTAATCGAACTGTGCCGGCACAATTCAAATCCGAGCCTCCGTTCCTCTGGAATTCACAAATATGTATGAAAACGTGTTTTACAATATTCTGGCTACCAGGATCGCTATCGGGAAATGGGAACAAGCATTTTCTGCGTAAAATGACACGACTAATCGAATGCTGTCGGCAGAATTCAAATCCGAGCCTCCGTTCCTCTGGAATTCCCTAAAATGTATGAAAACGTGTTTTACAGTATTCTGGCTCCCAGGATCGCAATCGGGAAATGAAGACAAGTATTTCCTACGTAAAATGACACGAGTAATCGAACTGTGCCGGCAGAGTTCAAATACGAGCCTCTGTTCCTCTGGTATTCACTAATATGTATGAAAACGTGTTTTACAGTATTTTGGCTCCCAGAATTGCTGTCGGGAAATGGGGACAAGTATTTCCTACGTAAAATGGCACGAGCAATCGAACTGTGCCGGCAGAATTCAAATCCGAGCATCCGTTCCTCTGGAATTCCCTAAAATGTATGAAAACGTGTTTTACAGTATTCTGGCTCCCAGGATCGTTATCAAGAAATAGAAATAAGCATTTCCTACGTAAAATGACACGAGTAATCGAACTGTGCCAGCAGAATTCAAATCCGAGCCGCCGTTCCTCTGGAATTCACTAATATGTATGAAAACGTGTTTTACAGTATTCTGGCTCCCAGGATCGCAATCGGGAAATGAAGACAAGTATTTCCTACGTAAAATGGCACGAGTAATCGAACTGTGCCGGCAGGATTCAAATCCGAGCATCCGTTCCTCTGAAATCCACTAAAATGTATGAAAACGTGTTTTACAGTATTCTGGCTCCCAGGATCGCAATCGGGAAATGGAAACAAGCATTTCCCATGTAAAATGACACGAGTAATCGAACTGTGCCGGCAGAATTCAAATCCGAGCATCCGTTCCTCTGGAATTCACTAATATGTATGAAAACGTGTTTTACAATATTCTGGCTACCAGGATCGCAATCGGAAAATGAAGACAAGCATTTCCCAAGTAAAATGACACGAGTAATCGAACTGTGCCGGCAGAGTTCAAACACGAGCCTCTGTTCCTCTGGAATTCACTAATATGTATGAAAACGTGTTTTACAGTATTCTGGCTCCCAGGATAGGAATCGAGAAATGAAGACAAGTACTTCCTACGTAAAATGGCACGAGCAATCGAACTGTGCCGGCAGAATTCAAACCCGAGCATCCGTTCTTCCGAAATTCACTAATATGTATGAAAACGTGTTTTACAATATTCTGGCTACCAGGATCGCAATCGGAAAATGAAGACAAGCATTTCCCAAGTAAAACGACACGAGTAATCGAACTATGCCGGCAGAATTCAAATCCGAGCATCCGTTCCTCTGGAATTCCCTAAAATGTATGAAAACGTGTTTTACAGTATTCTGGCTCCCAGGATCGCAATCGGGAAATGAAGACAAGTATTTCCTACGTAAAATGGCACGAGTAATCGAACTGTGCCGGCAGAATTCAAATCCGAGCATCCGTTCCTCTGGAATTCACTAATATGTATGAAAACGTGTTTTACAGTATTCTGGCTCTCAGGATCGCAATCGGGAAATGGAAACAAGCATTTCCCATGTAAAATGACACGAGTAATCGAGCTGTGCCGGCAGAATTCAAATCCGAGCCGCCGTTCCTCTGGAATTCACTAATATGTATGAAAACGTGTTTTACAGTATTCTGGCTCCCAGGATGGCAATCGAGAAATGAAGACAAGTATTTCCTACGTAAAATGGCACGAGTAATCGAACTGTGCCGGCAGGATTCAAATCCGAGCATCCGTTCCTCTGAAATCCACTAAAATGTATGAAAACGTGTTTTACAGTATTCTGGCTCCCAGGATCGCAATCGGGAAATGAAGACAAGTATTTCCTACGTAAAATGACACGAGTAATCGAACTGTGCCGGCAGAGTTCAAATACGAGCCTCTGTTCCTCTGGTATTCACTAATATGTATGAAAACGTGTTTTACAGTATTTTGGCTCCCAGAATTGCTGTCGGGAAATGGGGACAAGTATTTCCTACGTAAAATGACACGAGTAATCGAACTGTGCCGGCAGAGTTCAAATACGAGCCTCTGTTCCTCTGGAATTCACTAATATGTATGAAAACGTGTTTTACAGTATTCTGGCTCCCAGGATGGGAATCGAGAAATGAAGACAAGCATTTCCCATGTAAAATGACACGAGTAATCGAGCTGTGCCGGCAGAATTCAAATCCGAGCCTCCGTTCCTCTGGAATTCACTAATATGTATGAAAACGTGTTTTACAGTATTCTGGCTCCCAGGATGGCAATCGAGAAATGAAGACAAGTATTTCCTACGTAAAATGGCACGAGTAATCGAACTGTGCCGGCAGAATTCAAATCCGAGCATCCGTTCCTCTGGAATTCACTAATATGTATGAAAACGTGTTTTACAGTATTCTGGCTCTCAGGATCGCAATCGGGAAATGGAAACAAGCATTTCCCATGTAAAATGACACGAGTAATCGAGCTGTGCCGGCAGAATTCAAATCCGAGCCTCCGTTCCTCTGGAATTCACTAATATGTATGAAAACGTGTTTTACAGTATTCTGGCTCCCAGGATCGCAATCGGGAAATGAAGACAAGTATTTCCTACGTAAAATGACACGAGTAATCGAACTGTGCCGGCACAATTCAAATCCGAGCCTCCGTTCCTTTGGAATTCACAAATATGTATGAAAACGTGTTTTACAATATTCTGGCTACCAGGATCGCTATCGGGAAATGGGAACAAGCATTTTCTGCGTAAAATGACACGACTAATCGAATGCTGTCGGCAGAATTCAAATCCGAGCCTCCGTTCCTCTGGAATTCCCTACAATGTATGAAAACGTGTTTTACAGTATTCTGGCTCCCAGGATCGCAATCGGGAAATGAAGACAAGTATTTCCTACGTAAAATGGCACGAGTAATCGAACTGTGCCGGCAGGATTCAAATCCGAGCATCCGTTCCTCTGAAATCCACTAAAATGTATGAAAACGTGTTTTACAGTATTCTGGCTCCCAGGATCGTTATCAAGAAATAGAAATAAGCATTTCCTACGTAAAATGACACGAGTAATCGAACTGTGCCAGCAGAATTCAAATCCGAGCCGCCGTTCCTCTGGAATTCACTAATATGTATGAAAACGTGTTTTACAGTATTCTGGCTCCCAGGATGGCAATCGAGAAATGAAGACAAGTATTTCCTACGTAAAATGACACGACTAATCGAATGCTGTCGGCAGAATTCAAATCCGAGCCTCCGTTCCTCTGGAATTCCCTACAATGTATGAAAACGTGTTTTACAGTATTCTGGCTCTCAGGATCACAATCGGGAAATGGAAACAAGCATTTCCCATGTAAAATGACACGAGTAATCGAGCTGTGCCGGCAGAATTCAAATCCGAGCCTCCGTTCCTCTGGAATTCACTAATATGTATGAAAACGTGTTTTACAGTATTCTGGCTCCCAGGATCGCAATCGGGAAATGAAGACAAGTATTTCCTACGTAAAATGACACGAGTAATCGAACTGTGCCGGCACAATTCAAATCCGAGCCTCCGTTCCTTTGGAATTCACAAATATGTATGAAAACGTGTTTTACAATATTCTGGCTACCAGGATCGCTATCGGGAAATGGGAACAAGCATTTTCTGCGTAAAATGACACGACTAATCGAATGCTGTCGGCAGAATTCAAATCCGAGCCTCCGTTCCTCTGGAATTCCCTACAATGTATGAAAACGTGTTTTACAGTATTCTGGCTCCCAGGATCGCAATCGGGAAATGAAGACAAGTATTTCCTACGTAAAATGACACGAGTAATCGAACTGTGCCGGCAGAGTTCAAATACGAGCCTCTGTTCCTCTGGTATTCACTAATATGTATGAAAACGTGTTTTACAGTATTTTGGCTCCCAGAATTGCTGTCGGGAAATGGGGACAAGTATTTCCTACGTAAAATGGCACGAGCAATCGAACTGTGCCGGCAGAATTCAAATCCGAGCATCCGTTCCTCTGGAATTCCCTAAAATGTATGAAAACGTGTTTTACAGTATTCTGGCTCCCAGGATCGTTATCAAGAAATAGAAATAAGCATTTCCTACGTAAAATGACACGAGTAATCGAACTGTGCCAGCAGAATTCAAATCCGAGCCGCCGTTCCTCTGGAATTCACTAATATGTATGAAAACGTGTTTTACAGTATTCTGGCTCCCAGGATGGCAATCGAGAAATGAAGACAAGTATTTCCTACGTAAAATGGTACGAGTAATCGAACTGTGCCGGCAGGATTCAAATCCGAGCATCCGTTCCTCTGAAATCCACTAAAATGTATGAAAACGTGTTTTACAGTATTCTGGCTCCCAGGATCGCAATCGGGAAATGAAGACAAGTATTTCCTACGTAAAATGACACGAGTAATCGAACTGTGCCGGCAGAGTTCAAATACGAGCCTCTGTTCCTCTGGTATTCACTAATATGTATGAAAACGTGTTTTACAGTATTTTGGCTCCCAGAATTGCTGTCGGGAAATGGGGACAAGTATTTCCTACGTAAAATGGCACGAGCAATCGAACTGTGCCGGCAGAATTCAAATCCGAGCATCCGTTCCTCTGGAATTCCCTAAAATGTATGAAAACGTGTTTTACAGTATTCTGGCTCCCAGGATCGTTATCAAGAAATAGAAATAAGCATTTCCTACGTAAAATGACACGAGTAATCGAACTGTGCCAGCAGAATTCAAATCCGAGCCGCCGTTCCTCTGGAATTCACTAATATGTATGAAAACGTGTTTTACAATATTCTGGCTACCAGGATCGCAATCGGAAAATGAAGACAAGCATTTCCCAAGTAAAACGACACGAGTAATCGAACTGTGCCGGCAGAGTTCAAATACGAGCCTCTGTTCCTCTGGTATTCACTAATATGTATGAAAACGTGTTTTACAGTATTTTGGCTCCCAGAATTGCTGTCGGGAAATGGGGACAAGCATTTCCTACGTAAAATGACACGAGTAATCGAACTGTACCGGCAGAATTCAAATCCGAACATCCGTTCCTCTGGAATTCACTAATATGTATGAAAACGTGTTTTACAGTATTCTGGCTCCCAGGATGGCAATCGAGAAATGAAGACAAGTATTTCCTACGTAAAATGGCACGAGTAATCGAACTGTGCCGGCAGAATTCAAATCCGAGCATCCGTTCCTCTGGAATTCACTAATATGTATGAAAACGTGTTTTACAGTATTCTGGCTCTCAGGATCGCAATCGGGAAATGGAAACAAGCATTTCCCATGTAAAATGACACGAGTAATCGAGCTGTGCCGGCAGAATTCAAATCCGAGCCTCCGTTCCTCTGGAATTCACTAATATGTATGAAAACGTGTTTTACAGTATTCTGGCTCCCAGGATCGCAATCGGGAAATGAAGACAAGTATTTCCTACGTAAAATGACACGAGTAATCGAACTGTGCCGGCACAATTCAAATCCGAGCCTCCGTTCCTTTGGAATTCACAAATATGTATGAAAACGTGTTTTACAATATTCTGGCTACCAGGATCGCTATCGGGAAATGGGAACAAGCATTTTCTGCGTAAAATGACACGACTAATCGAATGCTGTCGGCAGAATTCAAATCCGAGCCTCCGTTCCTCTGGAATTCCCTACAATGTATGAAAACGTGTTTTACAGTATTCTGGCTCCCAGGATCGCAATCGGGAAATGAAGACAAGTATTTCCTACGTAAAATGGCACGAGTAATCGAACTGTGCCGGCAGGATTCAAATCCGAGCATCCGTTCCTCTGAAATCCACTAAAATGTATGAAAACGTGTTTTACAGTATTCTGGCTCCCAGGATCGTTATCAAGAAATAGAAATAAGCATTTCCTACGTAAAATGACACGAGTAATCGAACTGTGCCAGCAGAATTCAAATCCGAGCCGCCGTTCCTCTGGAATTCACTAATATGTATGAAAACGTGTTTTACAGTATTCTGGCTCCCAGGATGGCAATCGAGAAATGAAGACAAGTATTTCCTACGTAAAATGACACGACTAATCGAATGCTGTCGGCAGAATTCAAATCCGAGCCTCCGTTCCTCTGGAATTCCCTACAATGTATGAAAACGTGTTTTACAGTATTCTGGCTCTCAGGATCGCAATCGGGAAATGGAAACAAGCATTTCCCATGTAAAATGACACGAGTAATCGAGCTGTGCCGGCAGAATTCAAATCCGAGCCTCCGTTCCTCTGGAATTCACTAATATGTATGAAAACGTGTTTTACAGTATTCTGGCTCCCAGGATCGCAATCGGGAAATGAAGACAAGTATTTCCTACGTAAAATGACACGAGTAATCGAACTGTGCCGGCACAATTCAAATCCGAGCCTCCGTTCCTTTGGAATTCACAAATATGTATGAAAACGTGTTTTACAATATTCTGGCTACCAGGATCGCTATCGGGAAATGGGAACAAGCATTTTCTGCGTAAAATGACACGACTAATCGAATGCTGTCGGCAGAATTCAAATCCGAGCCTCCGTTCCTCTGGAATTCCCTACAATGTATGAAAACGTGTTTTACAGTATTCTGGCTCCCAGGATCGCAATCGGGAAATGAAGACAAGTATTTCCTACGTAAAATGACACGAGTAATCGAACTGTGCCGGCAGAGTTCAAATACGAGCCTCTGTTCCTCTGGTATTCACTAATATGTATGAAAACGTGTTTTACAGTATTTTGGCTCCCAGAATTGCTGTCGGGAAATGGGGACAAGTATTTCCTACGTAAAATGGCACGAGCAATCGAACTGTGCCGGCAGAATTCAAATCCGAGCATCCGTTCCTCTGGAATTCCCTAAAATGTATGAAAACGTGTTTTACAGTATTCTGGCTCCCAGGATCGTTATCAAGAAATAGAAATAAGCATTTCCTACGTAAAATGACACGAGTAATCGAACTGTGCCAGCAGAATTCAAATCCGAGCCGCCGTTCCTCTGGAATTCACTAATATGTATGAAAACGTGTTTTACAGTATTCTGGCTCCCAGGATGGCAATCGAGAAATGAAGACAAGTATTTCCTACGTAAAATGGTACGAGTAATCGAACTGTGCCGGCAGGATTCAAATCCGAGCATCCGTTCCTCTGAAATCCACTAAAATGTATGAAAACGTGTTTTACAGTATTCTGGCTCCCAGGATCGCAATCGGGAAATGAAGACAAGTATTTCCTACGTAAAATGACACGAGTAATCGAACTGTGCCGGCAGAGTTCAAATACGAGCCTCTGTTCCTCTGGTATTCACTAATATGTATGAAAACGTGTTTTACAGTATTTTGGCTCCCAGAATTGCTGTCGGGAAATGGGGACAAGTATTTCCTACGTAAAATGGCACGAGCAATCGAACTGTGCCGGCAGAATTCAAATCCGAGCATCCGTTCCTCTGGAATTCCCTAAAATGTATGAAAACGTGTTTTACAGTATTCTGGCTCCCAGGATCGTTATCAAGAAATAGAAATAAGCATTTCCTACGTAAAATGACACGAGTAATCGAACTGTGCCAGCAGAATTCAAATCCGAGCCGCCGTTCCTCTGGAATTCACTAATATGTATGAAAACGTGTTTTACAATATTCTGGCTACCAGGATCGCAATCGGAAAATGAAGACAAGCATTTCCCAAGTAAAACGACACGAGTAATCGAACTGTGCCGGCAGAGTTCAAATACGAGCCTCTGTTCCTCTGGTATTCACTAATATGTATGAAAACGTGTTTTACAGTATTTTGGCTCCCAGAATTGCTGTCGGGAAATGGGGACAAGCATTTCCTACGTAAAATGACACGAGTAATCGAACTGTACCGGCAGAATTCAAATCCGAGCATCCGTTCCTCTGGAATTCACTAATATGTATGAAAACGTGTTTTACAGTATTCTGGCTCCCAGGATCGTTATCAAGAAATAGAAATAAGCATTTCCTACGTAAAATGACACGAGTAATCGAACTGTGCCAGCAGAATTCAAATCCGAGCCGCCGTTCCTCTGGAATTCACTAATATGTATGAAAACGTGTTTTACAATATTCTGGCTACCAGGATCGCAATCGGAAAATGAAGACAAGCATTTCCCAAGTAAAATGACACGAGTAATCGAACTGTGCCGGCAGAGTTCAAATACGAGCCTCTGTTCCTCTGGAATTCACTAATATGTATGAAAACGTGTTTTACAATATTCTGGCTACCAGGATCGCAATCGGAAAATGAAGACAAGCATTTCCCAAGTAAAACGACACGAGTAATCGAACTGTGCCGGCAGAGTTCAAATACGAGCCTCTGTTCCTCTGGTATTCACTAATATGTATGAAAACGTGTTTTACAGTATTTTGGCTCCCAGAATTGCTGTCGGGAAATGGGGACAAGCATTTCCTACGTAAAATGACACGAGTAATCGAACTGTACCGGCAGAATTCAAATCCGAACATCCGTTCCTCTGGAATTCACTAATATGTATGAAAACGTTTTTTACAGTATTCTGGCTCCCAGGATGGCAATCGAGAAATGAAGACAAGTATTTCCTACGTAAAATGGCACGAGCAATCGAACTGTGCCGGCAGAATTCAAATCCGAGCATCCGTTCCTCTGGAATTCACTAAAATGTATGAAAACGTGTTTTACAGTATTCTGGCTCCCAGGATCGTTATCAAGAAATAGATATAAGCATTTCCTACGTAAAATGACACGAGTAATCGAACTGTGCCGGCAGAATTCAAATCCGAGCCTCCGTTCCTCTGGAATTCACTAATATGTATGAAAACGTGTTTTACAGTATTCTGGCTCCCAGGATGGCAATCGAGAAATGAAGACAAGTATTTCCTACGTAAAATGGCACGAGTAATCGAACTGTGCCGGCAGGATTCAAATCCGAGCATCCGTTCCTCTGAAATCCACTAAAATGTATGAAAACGTGTTTTACAGTATTCTGGCTCCCAGGATCGCAATCGGGAAATGGAAACAAGCATTTCCCATGTAAAATGACACGAGTAATCGAACTGTGCCGGCAGAATTCAAATCCGAGCATCCGTTCCTCTGGAATTCACTAATATGTATGAAAACGTGTTTTACAGTATTCTGGCTCCCAGGATGGCAATCGAGAAATGAAGACAAGTATTTCCTACGTAAAATGGCACGAGTAATCGAACTGTGCCGGCAGAATTCAAATCCGAGCATCCGTTCCTCTGGAATTCACTAATATGTATGAAAACGTGTTTAACAGTATTCTGGCTCTCAGGATCGCAATCGGGAAATGGAAACAAGCATTTCCCATGTAAAATGACTCGAGTAATCGAGCTGTGCCGGCAGAATTCAAATCCGAGCATCCGTTCCTCTGGAATTCCCTAAAATGTATGAAAACGTGTTTTACAGTATTCTGGCTCCCAGGATCGTTATCAAGAAATAGAAATAAGCATTTCCTACGTAAAATGACACGAGTAATCGAACTGTGCCAGCAGAATTCAAATCCGAGCCGCCGTTCCTCTGGAATTCACTAATATGTATGAAAACGTGTTTTACAGTATTCTGGCTCCCAGGATGGCAATCGAGAAATGAAGACAAGTATTTCCTACGTAAAATGGCACGAGTAATCGAACTGTGCCGGCAGGATTCAAATCCGAGCATCCGTTCCTCTGAAATCCACTAAAATATATGAAAACGTGTTTTACAGTATTCTGGCTCCCAGGATCGCAATCGGGAAATGGAAACAAGCATTTCCCATGTAAAATGACACGAGTAATCGGACTGTGCCGGCAGAATTCAAATCCGAGCATCCGTTCCTCTGGAATTCACTAATATGTATGAAAACGTGTTTTACAATATTCTGGCTACCAGGATCGCAATCGGAAAATGAAGACAAGCATTTCCCAAGTAAAATGACACGAGTAATCGAACTGTGCCGGCAGAGTTCAAATACGAGCCTCTGTTCCTCTGGAATTCACTAATATGTATGAAAACGTGTTTTACAATATTCTGGCTACCAGGATCGCAATCGGAAAATGAAGACAAGCATTTCCCAAGTAAAACGACACGAGTAATCGAACTGTGCCGGCAGAGTTCAAATACGAGCCTCTGTTCCTCTGGTATTCACTAATATGTATGAAAACGTGTTTTACAGTATTTTGGCTCCCAGAATTGCTGTCGGGAAATGGGGACAAGCATTTCCTACGTAAAATGACACGAGTAATCGAACTGTACCGGCAGAATTCAAATCCGAGCATCCGTTCCTCTGGAATTCACTAATATGTATGAAAACGTTTTTTACAGTATTCTGGCTCCCAGGATGGCAATCGAGAAATGAAGACAAGTATTTCCTACGTAAAATGGCACGAGCAATCGAACTGTGCCGGCAGAATTCAAATCCGAGCATCCGTTCCTCTGGAATTCCCTAAAATGTATGAAAACGTGTTTTACAGTATTCTGGCTCCCAGGATCGTTATCAAGAAATAGATATAAGCATTTCCTACGTAAAATGACACGAGTAATCGAACTGTGCCAGCAGAATTCAAATCCGAGCCTCCGTTCCTCTGGAATTCACTAATATGTATGAAAACGTGTTTTACAGTATTCTGGCTCCCAGGATGGCAATCGAGAAATGAAGACAAGTATTTCCTACGTAAAATGGCACGAGTAATCGAACTGTGCCGGCAGGATTCAAATCCGAGCATCCGTTCCTCTGGAATTCACTAATATGTATGAAAACGTGTTTTACAGTATTCTGGCTCCCAGGATGGCAATCGAGAAATGAAGACAAGTATTTCCTACGTAAAATGGCACGAGTAATCGAACTGTGCCGGCAGAATTCAAATCCGAGCATCCGTTCCTCTGGAATTCACTAATATGTATGAAAACGTGTTTTACAGTATTTTGGCTCCCAGAATTGCTGTCGGGAAATGGGGACAAGTATTTCCTACGTAAAATGGCACGAGCAATCGAACTGTGCCGGCAGAATTCAAATCCGAGCATCCGTTCCTCTGGAATTCCCTAAAATGTATGAAAACGTGTTTTACAGTATTCTGGCTCCCAGGATCGTTATCAAGAAATAGAAATAAGCATTTCCTACGTAAAATGACACGAGTAATCGAACTGTGCCAGCAGAATTCAAATCCGAGCCGCCGTTCCTCTGGAATTCACTAATATGTATGAAAACGTGTTTTACAGTATTCTGGCTCCCAGGATGGCAATCGAGAAATGAAGACAAGTATTTCCTACGTAAAATGGCACGAGTAATCGAACTGTGCCGGCAGGATTCAAATCCGAGCATCCGTTCCTCTGAAATCCACTAAAATATATGAAAACGTGTTTTACAGTATTCTGGCTCCCAGGATCGCAATCGGGAAATGGAAACAAGCATTTCCCATGTAAAATGACACGAGTAATCGGACTGTGCCGGCAGAATTCAAATCCGAGCATCCGTTCCTCTGGAATTCACTAATATGTATGAAAACGTGTTTTACAATATTCTGGCTACCAGGATCGCAATCGGAAAATGAAGACAAGCATTTCCCAAGTAAAATGACACGAGTAATCGAACTGTGCCGGCAGAGTTCAAATACGAGCCTCTGTTCCTCTGGAATTCACTAATATGTATGAAAACGTGTTTTACAATATTCTGGCTACCAGGATCGCAATCGGAAAATGAAGACAAGCATTTCCCAAGTAAAACGACACGAGTAATCGAACTGTGCCGGCAGAATTCAAATCCGAGCATCCGTTCCTCTGGAATTCACTAATATGTATGAAAACGTGTTTTACAATATTCTGGCTACCAGGATCGCAATCGGAAAATGAAGACAAGCATTTCCCAAGTAAAATGACACGAGTAATCGAACTGTGCCGGCAGAGTTCAAATACGAGCCTCTGTTCCTCTGGAATTCACTAATATGTATGAAAACGTGTTTTACAATATTCTGGCTACCAGGATCGCAATCGGAAAATGAAGACAAGCATTTCCCAAGTAAAACGACACGAGTAATCGAACTGTGCCGGCAGAGTTCAAATACGAGCCTCTGTTCCTCTGGTATTCACTAATATGTATGAAAACGTGTTTTACAGTATTTTGGCTCCCAGAATTGCTGTCGGGAAATGGGGACAAGCATTTCCTACGTAAAATGACACGAGTAATCGAACTGTGCCGGCAGAATTCAAATCCGAGCATCCGTTCCTCTGGAATTCACTAATATGTATGAAAACGTTTTTTACAGTATTCTGGCTCCCAGGATGGCAATCGAGAAATGAAGACAAGTATTTCCTACGTAAAATGGCACGAGCAATCGAACTGTGCCGGCAGAATTCAAATCCGAGCATCCGTTCCTCTGGAATTCCCTAAAATGTATGAAAACGTGTTTTACAGTATTCTGGCTCCCAGGATCGTTATCAAGAAATAGATATAAGCATTTCCTACGTAAAATGACACGAGTAATCGAACTGTGCCAGCAGAATTCAAATCCGAGCCTCCGTTCCTCTGGAATTCACTAATATGTATGAAAACGTGTTTTACAGTATTCTGGCTCCCAGGATGGCAATCGAGAAATGAAGACAAGTATTTCCTACGTAAAATGGCACGAGTAATCGAACTGTGCCGGCAGGATTCAAATCCGAGCATCCGTTCCTCTGAAATCCACTAAAATGTATGAAAACGTGTTTTACAGTATTCTGGTTTCCAGGATCGCAATCGGGAAATGGAAACAAGCATTTCCCATGTAAAATGACACGAGTAATCGAACTGTACCGGCAGAATTCAAATCCGAGCATCCGTTCCTCTGGAATTCACTAATATGTATGAAAACGTGTTTTACAGTATTCTGGCTCCCAGGATGGCAATCGAGAAATGAAGACAAGTATTTCCTACGTAAAATGGCACGAGTAATCGAACTGTGCCGGCAGAATTCAAATCCGAGGATCCGTTCCTCTGGAATTCACTAATATGTATGAAAACGTGTTTAACAGTATTCTGGCTCTCAGGATCGCAATCGGGAAATGGAAACAAGCATTTCCCATGTAAAATGACTCGAGTAATCGAGCTGTGCCGGCAGAATTCAAATCCGAGCCTCCGTTCCTCTGGAATTCACTAAAATGTATGGAAACGTGTTTTACAGTATTCTGGCTCTCAGGATCGCAATCGGGAAATGAAGACAAGTATTTCCTACGTAAAATGACACGAGTAATCGAACTGTGCCGGCAGAGTTCAAATACGAGCCTCTGTTGCTCTGGAATTCACTAATATGTATGAAAACGTGTTTTACAGTATTCTGGCTCCCAGGATGGCAATCGAGAAATGAAGACAAGTACTTCCTACGTAAAATGGCACGAGCAATCGAACTGTGCCGACAGAATTTAAATCGGAGCCGCCGTTCTTCCGAAATTCACTAAAATGTATGAAAACGTGTTTTACAATATTCTGGCTACCAGGATCGCAATCGGAAAATGAAGACAAGCATTTCCCAAGTAAAACGACAAGAGTAATCGAACTATGCCGGCAGAATTCAAATCCGAGCATCCGTTCCTCTGGAATTCCCTAAAATGTATGAAAACGTGTTTTACAGTATTCTGGCTCCCAGGATCGCAATCGGGAAATGAAGACAAGTATTTCCTACGTAAAATGACACGAGTAATCGAACTGTGCCGGCACAATTCAAATCCGAGCCTCCGTTCCTCTGGAATTCACAAATATGTATGAAAACGTGTTTTACAGTATTCTAGCTCCCAGGATCGCTATCAGGAAATGGGAACAAGCATTTCCTGTGTAAAATGGCACGAGTAATCGAACTGTGCCGGCAGGATTCAAATCCGAGCCTCCGTTCCTCTGGAATTCACTAATATGTATGAAAACGTGTTTTACAATATTCTGGCTACCAGGATCGCAATCGGAAAATGAAGACAAGCATTTCCCAAGTAAAACGACACGAGTAATCGAACTATGCCGGCAGAATTCAAATCCGAGCATCCGTTCCTCTGGAATTCCCTAAAATGTATGAAAACGTGTTTTACAGTATTCTGGCTCCCAGGATCGCAATCGGGAAATGAAGACAAGTATTTCCTACGTAAAATGACACGAGTAATCGAACTGTGCCGGCACAATTCAAATCCGAGCCTCCGTTCCTCTGGAATTCACAAATATGTATGAAAACGTGTTTTACAATATTCTGGCTCCCAGGATCGCAATCGGGAAATGAAGACAAGTATTTCCTACGTAAAATGGCACGAGTAATCGAACTGTGCCGGCAGGATTCAAATCCGAGCATCCGTTCCTCTGGAATTCACTAAAATGTATGAAAACGTGTTTTACAGTATTCTAGCTCCCAGGATCGCTATCAGGAAATGGGAACAAGCATTTCCTGTGTAAAATGACACGAGTAATCGAATGCTGTCGGCAGAATTCAAATCCGAGCCTCTGTTACGCTGGAATTCACAAATATGCATGAAAACGTGTTTTACAGTATTCTGGCTCCCAGGATCGCTATCAGGAAATGGAAGCAAGCATTTCCTACGTAAAATGACACGAGTAATCGAACTGTGCCGGCAGAATTGAAATCCGAGCCTCCGTTCCTCTGGAATTCACTAAAATGTATGGAAACGTGTTTTACAGTATTCTGGCTCTCAGGATCGCAATCGGGAAATGAAGACAAGTATTTCCTACGTAAAATGACACGAGTAATCGAACTGTGCCGGCAGAGTTCAAATACGAGCCTCTGTTCCTCTGGAATTCACTAATATGTATGAAAACGTGTTTTACAGTATTCTGGCTCCCAGGATGGGAATCGAGAAATGAAGACAAGCATTTCCCATGTAAAATGACACGAGTAATCGAGCTGTGCCGGCAGAATTCAAATCCGAGCCTCCCTTCCTCTGGAATTCACTAATATGTATGAAAACGTGTTTTACAGTATTCTGGCTCCCAGGATGGGAATCGAGAAATGAAGACAAGTACTTCCTACGTAAAATGGCACGAGCAATCGAACTGTGCCGGCAGACTTCAAACCCGAGCATCCGTTCTTCCGAAATTCACTAATATGTATGAAAACGTGTTTTACAATATTCTGGCTACCAGGATCGCAATCGGAAAATGAAGACAAGCATTTCCCAAGTAAAACGACACGAGTAATCGAACTATGCCGGCAGAATTCAAATCCGAGCATCCGTTCCTCTGGAATTCCCTAAAATGTATGAAAACGTGTTTTACAGTATTCTGGCTCCCAGGATCGCAATCGGGAAATGAAGACAAGTATTTCCTACGTAAAATGACACGAGTAATCGAACTGTGCCGGCACAATTCAAATCCGAGCCTCCGTTCCTCTGGAATTCACAAATATGTATGAAAACGTGTTTTACAATATTCTGGCTCCCAGGATCGCTATCAGGAAATGGAAGCAAGCATTTCCTACGTAAAATGACACGAGTAATCGAACTGTGCCGGCAGAATTGAAATCCGAGCCTCCGTTCCTCTGGAATTCACAAATATGTATGAAAACGTGTTTTACAGTATTCTGGCTCCCAGGATCGCAATCGGGAAATGAAGACAAGTATTTCCTACGTAAAATGACACGAGTAATCGAACTGTGCCGGCACAATTCAAATCCGAGCCTCCGTTCCTCTGGAATTCACAAATATGTATGAAAACGTGTTTTACACAATTTTGGCTCCCAGGATCGCTATCGGGAAATGGGAACAAGCATTTCCTGCGTAAAATGACACGACTAATCGAATGCTGTCGGCAGAATTCAAATCCGAGCCTCCGTTCCTCTGGAATTCCCTAAAATGTATGAAAACGTGTTTTACAGTATTCTGGCTCCCAGGATCGCAATCGGGAAATGAAGACAAGTATTTCCTACGTAAAATGGCACGAGTAATCGAACTGTGCCGGCACAATTCAAATCCGAGCCTCCGTTCCTCTGGAATTCACAAATATGTATGAAAACGTGTTTTACAGTATTCTAGCTCCCAGGATCGCTATCAGGAAATGGGAACAAGCATTTCCTGTGTAAAATGGCACGAGTAATCGAACTGTGCCGGCAGAATTCAAATCCGAGCCTCCGTTCCTCTGGAATTCCCTAAAATGTATGAAAACGTGTTTTACAGTATTCTGGCTCCCAGGATCGTTATCAAGAAATAGAAATAAGCATTTCCTACGTAAAATGACACGAGTAATCGAACTGTGCCAGTAGAATTCAAATCCGAGCCTCCGTTCCTCTGGAATTCACTAATATGTATGAAAACGTGTTTTACAGTATTCTGGCTCTCAGGATCGCAATCGGGAAATGGAAACAAGCATTTCCCATGTAAAATGACACGAGTAATCGAGCTGTGCCGGCAGAATTCAAATCCGAGCATCCGTTCCTCTGGAATTCACTAAAATGTATGAAAACGTGTTTTACAGTATTCTAGCTCCCAGGATCGCTATCAGGAAATGGGAACAACCATTTCCTGTGTAAAATGACACGAGTAATCGAATGCTGTCGGCAGAATTCAAACCCGAGCCTCTGTTACTCTGGAATTCACAAATATGCATGAAAACGTGTTTTACAGTATTCTGGCTCCCAGGATCGCTATCAGGAAATGGAAGCAAGCATTTCCTACGTAAAATGACACGAGTAATCGAACTGTGCCGGCAGAATTGAAATCCGAGCCTCCGTTCCTCTGGAATTCACTAAAATGTATGGAAACGTGTTTTACAGTATTCTGGCTCTCAGGATCGCAATCGGGAAATGAAGACAAGTATTTCCTACGTAAAATGACACGAGTAATCGAACTGTGCCGGCAGAGTTCAAATACGAGCCTCTGTTCCTCTGGAATTCACTAATATGTATGAAAACGTGTTTTACAGTATTCTGGCTCCCAGGATGGCAATCGAGAAATGAAGACAAGTACTTCCTACGTAAAATGGCACGAGCAATCGAACTGTGCCGACAGAATTTAAATCGGAGCCGCCGTTCTTCCGAAATTCACTAATATGTATGAAAACGTGTTTTACAATATTCTGGCTACCAGGATCGCAATCGGAAAATGAAGACAAGCATTTCCCAAGTAAAATGACACGAGTAATCGAACTATGCCGGCAGAATTCAAATCCGAGCATCCGTTCCTCTGGAATTCCCTAAAATGTATGAAAACGTGTTTTACAGTATTCTGGCTCCCAGGATCGCAATCGGGAAATGAAGACAAGTATTTCCTACGTAAAATGACACGAGTAATCGAACTGTGCCGGCACAATTCAAATCCGAGCCTCCGTTCCTCTGGAATTCACAAATATGTATGAAAACGTGTTTTACAGTATTCTGGCTCCCAGGATCGCAATCGGGAAATGAAGACAAGTATTTCCTACGTAAAATGACACGAGTAATCGAACTGTGCCGGCACAATTCAAATCCGAGCCTCCGTTCCTCTGGAATTCACAAATATGTATGAAAACGTGTTTTACACAATTTTGGCTCCCAGGATCGCTATCGGGAAATGGGAACAAGCATTTCCTGCGTAAAATGACACGACTAATCGAATGCTGTCGGCAGAATTCAAATCCGAGCCTCCGTTCCTCTGGAATTCCCTAAAATGTATGAAAACGTGTTTTACAGTATTTTGGCTCCCAGAATTGCTGTCGGGAAATGGGGACAAGCATTTCCTACGTAAAATGACACGAGTAATCGAACTGTGCCGGCAGAATTCAAATCGGAGCCTCCGTTCCTCTGGAATTCCCTAAAATGTATGAAAACGTCTTTTAGAGTATTCTGGCTCCCAGGATGGCAATCGAGAAATGAAGACAAGTATTTCCTACGTAAAATGGCACGAGCAATCGAACTGTGCCGGCAGAATTCAAATACGAGCCTCTGTTCCTCTGGTATTCACTAATATGTATGAAAACGTGTTTTACAGTATTTTGGCTCCCAGAATTGCTGTCGGGAAATGGGGACAAGTATTTCCTACGTGAAATGGCACGAGCAATCGAACTGTGCCGGCAGAATTCAAATCCGAGCATCCGTTCCTCTGGAATTCCCTAAAATGTATGAAAACGTGTTTTACAGTATTCTGGCTCCCAGGATCGTTATCAAGAAATAGATATAAGCATTTCCTACGTAAAATGACACGAGTAATCGAACTGTGCCAGCAGAATTCAAATCCGAGCCTCCGTTCCTCTGGAATTCACTAATATGTATGAAAACGTGTTTTACAGTATTCTGGCTCCCAGGATGGCAATCGAGAAATGAAGACAAGTATTTCCTACGTAAAATGGCACGAGTAATCGAACTGTGCCGGCAGGATTCAAATCCGAGCATCCGTTCCTCTGAAATCCACTAAAATGTATGAAAACGTGTTTTACAGTATTCTGGCTCCCAGGATCGCAATCGGGAAATGGAAACAAGCATTTCCCATGTAAAATGACACGAGTAATCGAACTGTGCCGGCAGAATTCAAATCCGAGCATCCGTTCCTCTGGAATTCACTAATATGTATGAAAACGTGTTTAACAGTATTCTGGCTCTCAGGATCGCAATCGGGAAATGGGAACAAGCATTTCCCATGTAAAATGACTCGAGTAATCGAGCTGTGCCGGCAGAATTCAAATCCGAGCATCCGTTCCTCTGGAATTCACTAAAATGTATGAAAACGTGTTTTACAGTATTCTAGCTCCCAGGATCGCTATCAGGAAATGGGAACAACCATTTCCTGTGTAAAATGACACGAGTAATCGAATGCTGTCGGCAGAATTCAAATCCGAGCCTCTGTTACTCTGGAATTCACAAATATGCATGAAAACGTGTTTTACAGTATTCTGGCTCCCAGGATCGCTATCAGGAAATGGAAGCAAGCATTTCCTACGTAAAATGACACGAGTAATCGAACTGTGCCGGCAGAATTGAAATCCGAGCCTCCGTTCCTCTGGAATTCACTAAAATGTATGGAAACGTGTTTTACAGTATTCTGGCTCTCAGGATGGCAATCGAGAAATGAAGACAAGTACTTCCTACGTAAAATGGCACGAGCAATCGAACTGTGCCGACAGAATTTAAATCGGAGCCGCCGTTCTTCCGAAATTCACTAATATGTATGAAAACGTGTTTTACAATATTCTGGCTACCAGGATCGCAATCGGAAAATGAAGACAAGCATTTCCCAAGTAAAATGACACGAGTAATCGAACTATGCCGGCAGAATTCAAATCCGAGCATCCGTTCCTCTGGAATTCCCTAAAATGTATGAAAACGTGTTTTACAGTATTCTGGCTCCCAGGATCGCAATCGGGAAATGAAGACAAGTATTTCCTACGTAAAATGACACGAGTAATCGAACTGTGCCGGCACAATTCAAATCCGAGCCTCCGTTCCTCTGGAATTCACAAATATGTATGAAAACGTGTTTTACACAATTTTGGCTCCCAGGATCGCTATCGGGAAATGGGAACAAGCATTTCCTGCGTAAAATGACACGACTAATCGAATGCTGTCGGCAGAATTCAAATCCGAGCCTCCGTTCCTCTGGAATTCCCTAAAATGTATGAAAACGTGTTTTACAGTATTCTGGCTCCCAGGATCGCAATCGGGAAATGAAGACAAGTATTTCCTACGTAAAATGACACGAGTAATCGAACTGTGCCGACAGAGTTCAAATACGAGCCTCTGTTCCTCTGGTATTCACTAATATGTATGAAAACGTGTTTTACAGTATTTTGGCTCCCAGAATTGCTGTCGGGAAATGGGGACAAGCATTTCCTACGTAAAATGACACGAGTAATCGAACTGTGCCGGCAGAATTCAAATCGGAGCCTCCGTTCCTCTGGAATTCCCTAAAATGTATGAAAACGTCTTTTAGAGTATTCTGGCTCCCAGGATGGCAATCGAGAAATGAAGACAAGTATTTCCTACGTAAAATGGCACGAGCAATCGAACTGTGCCGGCAGAATTCAAATACGAGCCTCTGTTCCTCTGGTATTCACTAATATGTATGAAAACGTGTTTTACAGTATTTTGGCTCCCAGAATTGCTGTCGGGAAATGGGGACAAGTATTTCCTACGTGAAATGGCACGAGCAATCGAACTGTGCCGGCAGAATTCAAATCCGAGCATCCGTTCCTCTGGAATTCCCTAAAATGTATGAAAACGTGTTTTACAGTATTCTGGCTCCCAGGATCGTTATCAAGAAATAGATATAAGCATTTCCTACGTAAAATGACACGAGTAATCGAACTGTGCCAGCAGAATTCAAATCCGAGCCTCCGTTCCTCTGGAATTCACTAATATGTATGAAAACGTGTTTTACAGTATTCTGGCTCCCAGGATGGCAATCGAGAAATGAAGACAAGTATTTCCTACGTAAAATGGCACGAGTAATCGAACTGTGCCGGCAGGATTCAAATCCGAGCATCCGTTCCTCTGAAATCCACTAAAATGTATGAAAACGTGTTTTACAGTATTCTGGCTCCCAGGATCGCAATCGGGAAATGGAAACAAGCATTTCCCATGTAAAATGACACGAGTAATCGAACTGTGCCGGCAGAATTCAAATCCGAGCATCCGTTCCTCTGGAATTCACTAATATGTATGAAAACGTGTTTTACAGTATTCTGGCTCCCAGGATGGCAATCGAGAAATGAAGACAAGTATTTCCTACGTAAAATGGCACGAGTAATCGAACTGTGCCGGCAGAATTCAAATCCGAGCATCCGTTCCTCTGGAATTCACTAATATGTATGAAAACGTGTTTAACAGTATTCTGGCTCTCAGGATCGCAATCGGGAAATGGAAACAAGCATTTCCCATGTAAAATGACTCGAGTAATCGAGCTGTGCTGGCAGAATTCAAATCCGAGCATCCGTTCCTCTGGAATTCACTAAAATGTATGAAAACGTGTTTTACAGTATTCTGGCTCTCAGGATCGCAATCGGGAAATGAAGACAAGTATTTCCTACGTAAAATGACACGAGTAATCGAACTGTGCCGGCAGAGTTCAAATACGAGCCTCTGTTGCTCTGGAATTCACTAATATGTATGAAAACGTGTTTTACAGTATTCTGGCTCCCAGGATGGCAATCGAGAAATGAAGACAAGTACTTCCTACGTAAAATGGCACGAGCAATCGAACTGTGCCGACAGAATTTAAATCGGAGCCGCCGTTCTTCCGAAATTCACTAATATGTATGAAAACGTGTTTTACAATATTCTGGCTACCAGAATCGCAATCGGAAAATGAAGACAAGCATTTCCCAAGTAAAATGACACGAGTAATCGAACTATGCCGGCAGAATTCAAATCCGAGCATCCGTTCCTCTGGAATTCCCTAAAATGTATGAAAACGTGTTTTACAGTATTCTGGCTCCCAGGATCGCAATCGGGAAATGAAGACAAGTATTTCCTACGTAAAATGACACGAGTAATCGAACTGTGCCGGCACAATTCAAATCCGAGCCTCCGTTCCTCTGGAATTCACAAATATGTATGAAAACGTGTTTTACACAATTTTGGCTCCCAGGATCGCTATCGGGAAATGGGAACAAGCATTTCCTGCGTAAAATGACACGACTAATCGAATGCTGTCGGCAGAATTCAAATCCGAGCCTCCGTTCCTCTGGAATTCCCTAAAATGTATGAAAACGTGTTTTACAGTATTCTGGCTCCCAGGATCGCAATCGGGAAATGAAGACAAGCATTTCCCAAGTAAAACGACACGAGTAATCGAACTGTGCCGGCACAATTCAAATCCGAGCATCCGTTCCTCTGGAATTCACTAAAATGTATGAAAACGTGTTTTACAGTATTCTAGCTCCCAGGATCGCTATCAGGAAATGGAAGCAAGCATTTCCTACGTAAAATGACACGAGTAATGGAACTGTGCCGGCAGAATTGAAATCCGAGCCTCCGTTCCTCTGGAATTCACTAATATGTATGAAAACGTGTTTTACAGTATTCTGGCTCCCAGGATGGCAATCGAGAAATGAAGACAAGTATTTCCTACGTAAAATGGCACGAGTAATCGAACTGTGCCGGCAGAATTCAAATCCGAGCATCCGTTCCTCTGGAATTCACTAATATGTATGAAAACGTGTTTAACAGTATTCTGGCTCTCAGGATCGCAATCGGAAAATGAAGACAAGCATTTCCCAAGTAAAATGACACGAGTAATCGAACTATGCCGGCAGAATTCAAATCCGAGCATCCGTTCCTCTGGAATTCCCTAAAATGTATGAAAACGTGTTTTACAGTATTCTGGCTCCCAGGATCGCAATCGGGAAATGAAGACAAGTATTTCCTACGTAAAATGACACGAGTAATCGAACTGTGCCGGCACAATTCAAATCCGAGCCTCCGTTCCTCTGGAATTCACAAATATGTATGAAAACGTGTTTTACACAATTTTGGCTCCCAGGATCGCTATCGGGAAATGGGAACAAGCATTTCCTGCGTAAAATGACACGACTAATCGAATGCTGTCGGCAGAATTCAAATCCGAGCCTCCGTTCCTCTGGAATTCCCTAAAATGTATGAAAACGTGTTTTACAGTATTCTGGCTCCCAGGATCGCAATCGGGAAATGAAGACAAGCATTTCCCAAGTAAAACGACACGAGTAATCGAACTGTGCCGGCACAATTCAAATCCGAGCATCCGTTCCTCTGGAATTCACTAAAATGTATGAAAACGTGTTTTACAGTATTCTAGCTCCCAGGATCGCTATCAGGAAATGGAAGCAAGCATTTCCTACGTAAAATGACACGAGTAATGGAACTGTGCCGGCAGAATTGAAATCCGAGCCTCCGTTCCTCTGGAATTCACTAAAATGTATGGAAACGTGTTTTACAGTATTCTGGCTCTCAGGATCGCAATCGGGAAATGAAGACAAGTATTTCCTACGTAAAATGACACGAGTAATCGAACTGTGCCGGCAGAGTTCAAATACGAGCCTCTGTTCCTCTGGAATTCACTAATATGTATGAAAACGTGTTTTACAGTATTCTGGCTCCCAGGATGGGAATCGAGAAATGAAGACAAGCATTTCCCATGTAAAATGACACGAGTAATCGAGCTGTGCCGGCAGAATTCAAATCCGAGCCTCCGTTCCTCTGGAATTCACTAATATGTATGAAAACGTGTTTTACAGTATTCTGGCTCCCAGGATGGCAATCGAGAAATGAAGACAAGTATTTCCTACGTAAAATGGCACGAGTAATCGAACTGTGCCGGCAGAATTCAAATCCGAGCATCCGTTCCTCTGGAATTCTCTAATATGTATGAAAACGTGTTTTACAGTATTCTGGCTCTCAGGATCGCAATCGGGAAATGGAAACAAGCATTTCCCATGTAAAATGACACGAGTAATCGAGCTGTGCCGGCAGAATTCAAATCCGAGCCTCCGTTCCTCTGGAATTCACTAATATGTATGAAAACGTGTTTTACAGTATTCTGGCTCCCAGGATCGCAATCGGGAAATGAAGACAAGCATTTCCTACGTAAAATGACACGAGTAATCGAACTGTGCCGGCAGAATTGAAATCCGAGCCTCCGTTCCTCTGGAATTCACTAAAATGTATGGAAACGTGTTTTACAGTATTCTGGCTCTCAGGATCGCAATCGGGAAATGAAGACAAGTATTTCCTACGTAAAATGACACGAGTAATCGAACTGTGCCGGCAGAGTTCAAATACGAGCCTCTGTTGCTCTGGAATTCACTAATATGTATGAAAACGTGTTTTACAGTATTCTGGCTCCCAGGATGGCAATCGAGAAATGAAGACAAGTACTTCCTACGTAAAATGGCACGAGCAATCGAACTGTGCCGACAGAATTTAAATCGGAGCCGCCGTTCTTCCGAAATTCACTAATATGTATGAAAACGTGTTTTACAATATTCTGGCTACCAGGATCGCAATCGGAAAATGAAGACAAGCATTTCCCAAGTAAAATGACACGAGTAATCGAATGCTGTCGGCAGAATTCAAATCCGAGCCTCCGTTCCTCTGGAATTCCCTAAAATGTATGAAAACGTGTTTTACAGTATTCTGGCTCCCAGGATCGCAATCGGGAAATGAAGACAAGTATTTCCTACGTAAAATGACACGAGTAATCGAACTGTGCCGACAGAGTTCAAATACGAGCCTCTGTTCCTCTGGTATTCACTAATATGTATGAAAACGTGTTTTACAGTATTTTGGCTCCCAGAATTGCTGTCGGGAAATGGGGACAAGCATTTCCTACGTAAAATGACACGAGTAATCGAACTGTGCCGGCAGAATTCAAATCGGAGCCTCCGTTCCTCTGGAATTCCCTAAAATGTATGAAAACGTGTTTTACAGTATTCTGGCTCCCAGGATCGCAATCGGGAAATGAAGACAAGTATTTCCTACGTAAAATGACACGAGTAATCGAACTGTGCCGGCAGAATTCAAATCGGAGCCTCCGTTCCTCTGGAATTCCCTAAAATGTATGAAAACGTCTTTTAGAGTATTCTGGCTCCCAGGATGGCAATCGAGAAATGAAGACAAGTATTTCCTACGTAAAATGGCACGAGCAATCGAACTGTGCCGGCAGAATTCAAATACGAGCCTCTGTTCCTCTGGTATTCACTAATATGTATGAAAACGTGTTTTACAGTATTTTGGCTCCCAGAATTGCTGTCGGGAAATGGGGACAAGTATTTCCTACGTGAAATGGCACGAGCAATCGAACTGTGCCGGCAGAATTCAAATCCGAGCATCCGTTCCTCTGGAATTCACTAATATGTATGAAAACGTGTTTTACAATATTCTGGCTCCCAGGATCGCAGTCGGGAAATGAAGACAAGTATTTCCTACGTAAAATGACACGAGTAATCGAACTGTGCCGGCACAATTCAAATCCGAGCCTCCGTTCCTCTGGAATTCACAAATATGTATGAAAACGTGTTTTACAATATTCTGGCTACCAGGATCGCTATCGGGAAATGGGAACAAGCATTTTCTGCGTAAAATGACACGACTAATCGAATGCTGTCGGCAGAATTCAAATCCGAGCCTCCGTTCCTCTGGAATTCCCTAAAATGTATGAAAACGTGTTTTACAGTATTCTGGCTCCCAGGATCGCAATCGGGAAATGAAGACAAGTATTTCCTACGTAAAATGACACGAGTAATCGAACTGTGCCGGCAGAGTTCAAATACGAGCCTCTGTTCCTCTGGTATTCACTAATATGTATGAAAACGTGTTTTACAGTATTTTGGCTCCCAGAATTGCTGTCGGGAAATGGGGACAAGTATTTCCTACGTAAAATGGCACGAGCAATCGAACTGTGCCGGCAGAATTCAAATCCGAGCATCCGTTCCTCTGGAATTCCCTAAAATGTATGAAAACGTGTTTTACAGTATTCTGGCTCCCAGGATCGTTATCAAGAAATAGAAATAAGCATTTCCTACGTAAAATGACACGAGTAATCGAACTGTGCCAGCAGAATTCAAATCCGAGCCGCCGTTCCTCTGGAATTCACTAATATGTATGAAAACGTGTTTTACAGTATTCTGGCTCCCAGGATGGCAATCGAGAAATGAAGACAAGTATTTCCTACGTAAAATGGCACGAGTAATCGAACTGTGCCGGCAGGATTCAAATCCGAGCATCCGTTCCTCTGAAATCCACTAAAATGTATGAAAACGTGTTTTACAGTATTCTGGCTCCCAGGATCGCAATCGGGAAATGGAAACAAGCATTTCCCATGTAAAATGACACGAGTAATCGAACTGTGCCGGCAGAATTCAAATCCGAGCATCCGTTCCTCTGGAATTCACTAATATGTATGAAAACGTGTTTTACAATATTCTGGCTACCAGGATCGCAATCGGAAAATGAAGACAAGCATTTCCCAAGTAAAATGACACGAGTAATCGAACTGTGCCGGCAGAGTTCAAACACGAGCCTCTGTTCCTCTGGAATTCACTAATATGTATGAAAACGTGTTTTACAGTATTCTGGCTCCCAGGATAGGAATCGAGAAATGAAGACAAGTACTTCCTACGTAAAATGGCACGAGCAATCGAACTGTGCCGGCAGAATTCAAACCCGAGCATCCGTTCTTCCGAAATTCACTAATATGTATGAAAACGTGTTTTACAATATTCTGGCTACCAGGATCGCAATCGGAAAATGAAGACAAGCATTTCCCAAGTAAAACGACACGAGTAATCGAACTATGCCGGCAGAATTCAAATCCGAGCATCCGTTCCTCTGGAATTCCCTAAAATGTATGAAAACGTGTTTTACAGTATTCTGGCTCCCAGGATCGCAATCGGGAAATGAAGACAAGTATTTCCTACGTAAAATGGCACGAGTAATCGAACTGTGCCGGCAGAATTCAAATCCGAGCATCCGTTCCTCTGGAATTCACTAATATGTATGAAAACGTGTTTTACAGTATTCTGGCTCTCAGGATCGCAATCGGGAAATGGAAACAAGCATTTCCCATGTAAAATGACACGAGTAATCGAGCTGTGCCGGCAGAATTCAAATCCGAGCCTCCGTTCCTCTGGAATTCACTAATATGTATGAAAACGTGTTTTACAGTATTCTGGCTCCCAGGATGGCAATCGAGAAATGAAGACAAGTATTTCCTACGTAAAATGGCACGAGTAATCGAACTGTGCCGGCAGAATTCAAATCCGAGCATCCGTTCCTCTGGAATTCACTAATATGTATGAAAACGTGTTTTACAGTATTCTGGCTCCCAGGATCGCAATCGGGAAATGAAGACAAGTATTTCCTACGTAAAATGACACGAGTAATCGAACTGTGCCGGCAGAGTTCAAATACGAGCCTCTGTTCCTCTGGTATTCACTAATATGTATGAAAACGTGTTTTACAGTATTTTGGCTCCCAGAATTGCTGTCGGGAAATGGGGACAAGTATTTCCTACGTAAAATGACACGAGTAATCGAACTGTGCCGGCAGAGTTCAAATACGAGCCTCTGTTCCTCTGGAATTCACTAATATGTATGAAAACGTGTTTTACAGTATTCTGGCTCCCAGGATGGGAATCGAGAAATGAAGACAAGCATTTCCCATGTAAAATGACACGAGTAATCGAGCTGTGCCGGCAGAATTCAAATCCGAGCCTCCGTTCCTCTGGAATTCACTAATATGTATGAAAACGTGTTTTACAGTATTCTGGCTCCCAGGATGGCAATCGAGAAATGAAGACAAGTATTTCCTACGTAAAATGGCACGAGTAATCGAACTGTGCCGGCAGAATTCAAATCCGAGCATCCGTTCCTCTGGAATTCACTAATATGTATGAAAACGTGTTTTACAGTATTCTGGCTCTCAGGATCGCAATCGGGAAATGGAAACAAGCATTTCCCATGTAAAATGACACGAGTAATCGAGCTGTGCCGGCAGAATTCAAATCCGAGCCTCCGTTCCTCTGGAATTCACTAATATGTATGAAAACGTGTTTTACAGTATTCTGGCTCCCAGGATCGCAATCGGGAAATGAAGACAAGTATTTCCTACGTAAAATGACACGAGTAATCGAACTGTGCCGGCACAATTCAAATCCGAGCCTCCGTTCCTTTGGAATTCACAAATATGTATGAAAACGTGTTTTACAATATTCTGGCTACCAGGATCGCTATCGGGAAATGGGAACAAGCATTTTCTGCGTAAAATGACACGACTAATCGAATGCTGTCGGCAGAATTCAAATCCGAGCCTCCGTTCCTCTGGAATTCCCTACAATGTATGAAAACGTGTTTTACAGTATTCTGGCTCCCAGGATCGCAATCGGGAAATGAAGACAAGTATTTCCTACGTAAAATGGCACGAGTAATCGAACTGTGCCGGCAGGATTCAAATCCGAGCATCCGTTCCTCTGAAATCCACTAAAATGTATGAAAACGTGTTTTACAGTATTCTGGCTCCCAGGATCGTTATCAAGAAATAGAAATAAGCATTTCCTACGTAAAATGACACGAGTAATCGAACTGTGCCAGCAGAATTCAAATCCGAGCCGCCGTTCCTCTGGAATTCACTAATATGTATGAAAACGTGTTTTACAGTATTCTGGCTCCCAGGATGGCAATCGAGAAATGAAGACAAGTATTTCCTACGTAAAATGACACGACTAATCGAATGCTGTCGGCAGAATTCAAATCCGAGCCTCCGTTCCTCTGGAATTCCCTACAATGTATGAAAACGTGTTTTACAGTATTCTGGCTCTCAGGATCACAATCGGGAAATGGAAACAAGCATTTCCCATGTAAAATGACACGAGTAATCGAGCTGTGCCGGCAGAATTCAAATCCGAGCCTCCGTTCCTCTGGAATTCACTAATATGTATGAAAACGTGTTTTACAGTATTCTGGCTCCCAGGATCGCAATCGGGAAATGAAGACAAGTATTTCCTACGTAAAATGACACGAGTAATCGAACTGTGCCGGCACAATTCAAATCCGAGCCTCCGTTCCTTTGGAATTCACAAATATGTATGAAAACGTGTTTTACAATATTCTGGCTACCAGGATCGCTATCGGGAAATGGGAACAAGCATTTTCTGCGTAAAATGACACGACTAATCGAATGCTGTCGGCAGAATTCAAATCCGAGCCTCCGTTCCTCTGGAATTCCCTACAATGTATGAAAACGTGTTTTACAGTATTCTGGCTCCCAGGATCGCAATCGGGAAATGAAGACAAGTATTTCCTACGTAAAATGACACGAGTAATCGAACTGTGCCGGCAGAGTTCAAATACGAGCCTCTGTTCCTCTGGTATTCACTAATATGTATGAAAACGTGTTTTACAGTATTTTGGCTCCCAGAATTGCTGTCGGGAAATGGGGACAAGTATTTCCTACGTAAAATGGCACGAGCAATCGAACTGTGCCGGCAGAATTCAAATCCGAGCATCCGTTCCTCTGGAATTCCCTAATATGTATGAAAACGTGTTTTACAGTATTCTGGCTCCCAGGATCGCTATCAAGAAATAGAAACAAGCATTTCCTACGTAAAATGACACGAGTAATCGAACTGTGCCAGCAGAATTCAAATCCGAGCCGCCGTTCCTCTGGAATTCACTAATATGTATGAAAACGTGTTTTACAGTATTCTGGCTCCCAGGATGGCAATCGAGAAATGAAGACAAGTATTTCCTACGTAAAATGGTACGAGTAATCGAACTGTGCCGGCAGGATTCAAATCCGAGCATCCGTTCCTCTGAAATCCACTAAAATGTATGAAAACGTGTTTTACAGTATTCTGGCTCCCAGGATCGCAATCGGGAAATGAAGACAAGTATTTCCTACGTAAAATGACACGAGTAATCGAACTGTGCCGGCAGAGTTCAAATACGAGCCTCTGTTCCTCTGGTATTCACTAATATGTATGAAAACGTGTTTTACAGTATTTTGGCTCCCAGAATTGCTGTCGGGAAATGGGGACAAGTATTTCCTACGTAAAATGGCACGAGCAATCGAACTGTGCCGGCAGAATTCAAATCCGAGCATCCGTTCCTCTGGAATTCCCTAAAATGTATGAAAACGTGTTTTACAGTATTCTGGCTCCCAGGATCGTTATCAAGAAATAGAAATAAGCATTTCCTACGTAAAATGACACGAGTAATCGAACTGTGCCAGCAGAATTCAAATCCGAGCCGCCGTTCCTCTGGAATTCACTAATATGTATGAAAACGTGTTTTACAATATTCTGGCTACCAGGATCGCAATCGGAAAATGAAGACAAGCATTTCCCAAGTAAAACGACACGAGTAATCGAACTGTGCCGGCAGAGTTCAAATACGAGCCTCTGTTCCTCTGGTATTCACTAATATGTATGAAAACGTGTTTTACAGTATTTTGGCTCCCAGAATTGCTGTCGGGAAATGGGGACAAGCATTTCCTACGTAAAATGACACGAGTAATCGAACTGTACCGGCAGAATTCAAATCCGAGCATCCGTTCCTCTGGAATTCACTAATATGTATGAAAACGTGTTTTACAGTATTCTGGCTCCCAGGATCGTTATCAAGAAATAGAAATAAGCATTTCCTACGTAAAATGACACGAGTAATCGAACTGTGCCAGCAGAATTCAAATCCGAGCCGCCGTTCCTCTGGAATTCACTAATATGTATGAAAACGTGTTTTACAATATTCTGGCTACCAGGATCGCAATCGGAAAATGAAGACAAGCATTTCCCAAGTAAAATGACACGAGTAATCGAACTGTGCCGGCAGAGTTCAAATACGAGCCTCTGTTCCTCTGGAATTCACTAATATGTATGAAAACGTGTTTTACAATATTCTGGCTACCAGGATCGCAATCGGAAAATGAAGACAAGCATTTCCCAAGTAAAACGACACGAGTAATCGAACTGTGCCGGCAGAGTTCAAATACGAGCCTCTGTTCCTCTGGTATTCACTAATATGTATGAAAACGTGTTTTACAGTATTTTGGCTCCCAGAATTGCTGTCGGGAAATGGGGACAAGCATTTCCTACGTAAAATGACACGAGTAATCGAACTGTACCGGCAGAATTCAAATCCGAACATCCGTTCCTCTGGAATTCACTAATATGTATGAAAACGTTTTTTACAGTATTCTGGCTCCCAGGATGGCAATCGAGAAATGAAGACAAGTATTTCCTACGTAAAATGGCACGAGCAATCGAACTGTGCCGGCAGAATTCAAATCCGAGCATCCGTTCCTCTGGAATTCACTAAAATGTATGAAAACGTGTTTTACAGTATTCTGGCTCCCAGGATCGTTATCAAGAAATAGATATAAGCATTTCCTACGTAAAATGACACGAGTAATCGAACTGTGCCAGCAGAATTCAAATCCGAGCCTCCGTTCCTCTGGAATTCACTAATATGTATGAAAACGTGTTTTACAGTATTCTGGCTCCCAGGATGGCAATCGAGAAATGAAGACAAGTATTTCCTACGTAAAATGGCACGAGTAATCGAACTGTGCCGGCAGAATTCAAATCCGAGCATCCGTTCCTCTGAAATCCACTAAAATGTATGAAAACGTGTTTTACAGTATTCTGGCTCCCAGGATCGCAATCGGGAAATGGAAACAAGCATTTCCCATGTAAAATGACACGAGTAATCGAACTGTGCCGGCAGAATTCAAATCCGAGCATCCGTTCCTCTGGAATTCACTAATATGTATGAAAACGTGTTTTACAGTATTCTGGCTCCCAGGATGGCAATCGAGAAATGAAGACAAGTATTTCCTACGTAAAATGGCACGAGTAATCGAACTGTGCCGGCAGAATTCAAATCCGAGCATCCGTTCCTCTGGAATTCACTAATATGTATGAAAACGTGTTTAACAGTATTCTGGCTCTCAGGATCGCAATCGGGAAATGGAAACAAGCATTTCCCATGTAAAATGACTCGAGTAATCGAGCTGTGCCGGCAGAATTCAAATCCGAGCATCCGTTCCTCTGGAATTCCCTAAAATGTATGAAAACGTGTTTTACAGTATTCTGGCTCCCAGGATCGTTATCAAGAAATAGAAATAAGCATTTCCTACGTAAAATGACACGAGTAATCGAACTGTGCCAGCAGAATTCAAATCCGAGCCGCCGTTCCTCTGGAATTCACTAATATGTATGAAAACGTGTTTTACAGTATTCTGGCTCCCAGGATGGCAATCGAGAAATGAAGACAAGTATTTCCTACGTAAAATGGCACGAGTAATCGAACTGTGCCGGCAGGATTCAAATCCGAGCATCCGTTCCTCTGAAATCCACTAAAATATATGAAAACGTGTTTTACAGTATTCTGGCTCCCAGGATCGCAATCGGGAAATGGAAACAAGCATTTCCCATGTAAAATGACACGAGTAATCGGACTGTGCCGGCAGAATTCAAATCCGAGCATCCGTTCCTCTGGAATTCACTAATATGTATGAAAACGTGTTTTACAATATTCTGGCTACCAGGATCGCAATCGGAAAATGAAGACAAGCATTTCCCAAGTAAAATGACACGAGTAATCGAACTGTGCCGGCAGAGTTCAAATACGAGCCTCTGTTCCTCTGGAATTCACTAATATGTATGAAAACGTGTTTTACAATATTCTGGCTACCAGGATCGCAATCGGAAAATGAAGACAAGCATTTCCCAAGTAAAACGACACGAGTAATCGAACTGTGCCGGCAGAATTCAAATACGAGCCTCTGTTCCTCTGGTATTCACTAATATGTATGAAAACGTGTTTTACAGTATTTTGGCTCCCAGAATTGCTGTCGGGAAATGGGGACAAGCATTTCCTACGTAAAATGACACGAGTAATCGAACTGTACCGGCAGAATTCAAATCCGAGCATCCGTTCCTCTGGAATTCACTAATATGTATGAAAACGTTTTTTACAGTATTCTGGCTCCCAGGATGGCAATCGAGAAATGAAGACAAGTATTTCCTACGTAAAATGGCACGAGCAATCGAACTGTGCCGGCAGAATTCAAATCCGAGCATCCGTTCCTCTGGAATTCCCTAAAATGTATGAAAACGTGTTTTACAGTATTCTGGCTCCCAGGATCGTTATCAAGAAATAGATATAAGCATTTCCTACGTAAAATGACACGAGTAATCGAACTGTGCCAGCAGAATTCAAATCCGAGCCTCCGTTCCTCTGGAATTCACTAATATGTATGAAAACGTGTTTTACAGTATTCTGGCTCCCAGGATGGCAATCGAGAAATGAAGACAAGTATTTCCTACGTAAAATGGCACGAGTAATCGAACTGTGCCGGCAGGATTCAAATCCGAGCATCCGTTCCTCTGGAATTCACTAATATGTATGAAAACGTGTTTTACAGTATTCTGGCTCCCAGGATGGCAATCGAGAAATGAAGACAAGTATTTCCTACGTAAAATGGCACGAGTAATCGAACTGTGCCGGCAGAATTCAAATCCGAGCATCCGTTCCTCTGGAATTCACTAATATGTATGAAAACGTGTTTAACAGTATTCTGGCTCTCAGGATCGCAATCGGGAAATGGAAACAAGCATTTCCCATGTAAAATGACTCGAGTAATCGAGCTGTGCCGGCAGAATTCAAATCCGAGCATCCGTTCCTCTGGAATTCACTAATATGTATGAAAACGTGTTTTACAGTATTCTGGCTCCCAGGATGGCAATCGAGAAATGAAGACAAGTATTTCCTACGTAAAATGGCACGAGTAATCGAACTGTGCCGGCAGGATTCAAATCCGAGCATCCGTTCCTCTGAAATCCACTAAAATATATGAAAACGTGTTTTACAGTATTCTGGCTCCCAGGATCGCAATCGGGAAATGGAAACAAGCATTTCCCATGTAAAATGACACGAGTAATCGAACTGTGCCGGCAGAATTCAAATCCGAGCATCCGTTCCTCTGGAATTCACTAATATGTATGAAAACGTGTTTTACAGTATTTTGGCTCCCAGAATTGCTGTCGGGAAATGGGGACAAGTATTTCCTACGTAAAATGGCACGAGCAATCGAACTGTGCCGGCAGAATTCAAATCCGAGCATCCGTTCCTCTGGAATTCCCTAAAATGTATGAAAACGTGTTTTACAGTATTCTGGCTCCCAGGATCGTTATCAAGAAATAGAAATAAGCATTTCCTACGTAAAATGACACGAGTAATCGAACTGTGCCAGCAGAATTCAAATCCGAGCCGCCGTTCCTCTGGAATTCACTAATATGTATGAAAACGTGTTTTACAGTATTCTGGCTCCCAGGATGGCAATCGAGAAATGAAGACAAGTATTTCCTACGTAAAATGGCACGAGTAATCGAACTGTGCCGGCAGGATTCAAATCCGAGCATCCGTTCCTCTGAAATCCACTAAAATATATGAAAACGTGTTTTACAGTATTCTGGCTCCCAGGATCGCAATCGGGAAATGGAAACAAGCATTTCCCATGTAAAATGACACGAGTAATCGGACTGTGCCGGCAGAATTCAAATCCGAGCATCCGTTCCTCTGGAATTCACTAATATGTATGAAAACGTGTTTTACAATATTCTGGCTACCAGGATCGCAATCGGAAAATGAAGACAAGCATTTCCCAAGTAAAATGACACGAGTAATCGAACTGTGCCGGCAGAGTTCAAATACGAGCCTCTGTTCCTCTGGAATTCACTAATATGTATGAAAACGTGTTTTACAATATTCTGGCTACCAGGATCGCAATCGGAAAATGAAGACAAGCATTTCCCAAGTAAAACGACACGAGTAATCGAACTGTGCCGGCAGAGTTCAAATCCGAGCCTCCGTTCCTCTGGTATTCACTAATATGTATGAAAACGTGTTTTACAGTATTTTGGCTCCCAGAATTGCTGTCGGGAAATGGGGACAAGCATTTCCTACGTAAAATGACACGAGTAATCGAACTGTACCGGCAGAATTCAAATCCGAGCATCCGTTCCTCTGGAATTCACTAATATGTATGAAAACGTGTTTTACAGTATTCTGGCTCCCAGGATGGCAATCGAGAAATGAAGACAAGTATTTCCTACGTAAAATGGCACGAGCAATCGAACTGTGCCGGCAGAATTCAAATCCGAGCATCCGTTCCTCTGGAATTCCCTAAAATGTATGAAAACGTGTTTTACAGTATTCTGGCTCCCAGGATCGTTATCAAGAAATAGATATAAGCATTTCCTACGTAAAATGACACGAGTAATCGAACTGTGCCAGCAGAATTCAAATCCGAGCCTCCGTTCCTCTGGAATTCACTAATATGTATGAAAACGTGTTTTACAGTATTCTGGCTCCCAGGATGGCAATCGAGAAATGAAGACAAGTATTTCCTACGTAAAATGGCACGAGTAATCGAACTGTGCCGGCAGGATTCAAATCCGAGCATCCGTTCCTCTGAAATCCACTAAAATGTATGAAAACGTGTTTTACAGTATTCTGGTTTCCAGGATCGCAATCGGGAAATGGAAACAAGCATTTCCCATGTAAAATGACACGAGTAATCGAACTGTACCGGCAGAATTCAAATCCGAGCATCCGTTCCTCTGGAATTCACTAATATGTATGAAAACGTGTTTTACAGTATTCTGGCTCCCAGGATGGCAATCGAGAAATGAAGACAAGTATTTCCTACGTAAAATGGCACGAGTAATCGAACTGTGCCGGCAGAATTCAAATCCGAGGATCCGTTCCTCTGGAATTCACTAATATGTATGAAAACGTGTTTAACAGTATTCTGGCTCTCAGGATCGCAATCGGGAAATGGAAACAAGCATTTCCCATGTAAAATGACTCGAGTAATCGAGCTGTGCCGGCAGAATTCAAATCCGAGCCTCCGTTCCTCTGGAATTCACTAAAATGTATGGAAACGTGTTTTACAGTATTCTGGCTCTCAGGATCGCAATCGGGAAATGAAGACAAGTATTTCCTACGTAAAATGACACGAGTAATCGAACTGTGCCGGCAGAGTTCAAATACGAGCCTCTGTTGCTCTGGAATTCACTAATATGTATGAAAACGTGTTTTACAGTATTCTGGCTCCCAGGATGGCAATCGAGAAATGAAGACAAGTACTTCCTACGTAAAATGGCACGAGCAATCGAACTGTGCCGACAGAATTTAAATCGGAGCCGCCGTTCTTCCGAAATTCACTAAAATGTATGAAAACGTGTTTTACAATATTCTGGCTACCAGGATCGCAATCGGAAAATGAAGACAAGCATTTCCCAAGTAAAACGACAAGAGTAATCGAACTATGCCGGCAGAATTCAAATCCGAGCATCCGTTCCTCTGGAATTCCCTAAAATGTATGAAAACGTGTTTTACAGTATTCTGGCTCCCAGGATCGCAATCGGGAAATGAAGACAAGTATTTCCTACGTAAAATGACACGAGTAATCGAACTGTGCCGGCACAATTCAAATCCGAGCCTCCGTTCCTCTGGAATTCACAAATATGTATGAAAACGTGTTTTACAGTATTCTAGCTCCCAGGATCGCTATCAGGAAATGGGAACAAGCATTTCCTGTGTAAAATGGCACGAGTAATCGAACTGTGCCGGCAGGATTCAAATCCGAGCCTCCGTTCCTCTGGAATTCACTAATATGTATGAAAACGTGTTTTACAATATTCTGGCTACCAGGATCGCAATCGGAAAATGAAGACAAGCATTTCCCAAGTAAAACGACACGAGTAATCGAACTATGCCGGCAGAATTCAAATCCGAGCATCCGTTCCTCTGGAATTCCCTAAAATGTATGAAAACGTGTTTTACAGTATTCTGGCTCCCAGGATCGCAATCGGGAAATGAAGACAAGTATTTCCTACGTAAAATGACACGAGTAATCGAACTGTGCCGGCACAATTCAAATCCGAGCCTCCGTTCCTCTGGAATTCACAAATATGTATGAAAACGTGTTTTACAATATTCTGGCTCCCAGGATCGCAATCGGGAAATGAAGACAAGTATTTCCTACGTAAAATGGCACGAGTAATCGAACTGTGCCGGCAGGATTCAAATCCGAGCATCCGTTCCTCTGGAATTCACTAAAATGTATGAAAACGTGTTTTACAGTATTCTAGCTCCCAGGATCGCTATCAGGAAATGGGAACAAGCATTTCCTGTGTAAAATGACACGAGTAATCGAATGCTGTCGGCAGAATTCAAATCCGAGCCTCTGTTACGCTGGAATTCACAAATATGCATGAAAACGTGTTTTACAGTATTCTGGCTCCCAGGATCGCAATCGGGAAATGAAGACAAGTATTTCCTACGTAAAATGACACGAGTAATCGAACTGTGCCGGCAGAGTTCAAATACGAGCCTCTGTTCCTCTGGAATTCACTAATATGTATGAAAACGTGTTTTACAGTATTCTGGCTCCCAGGATGGGAATCGAGAAATGAAGACAAGCATTTCCCATGTAAAATGACACGAGTAATCGAGCTGTGCCGGCAGAATTCAAATCCGAGCCTCCCTTCCTCTGGAATTCACTAATATGTATGAAAACGTGTTTTACAGTATTCTGGCTCCCAGGATGGGAATCGAGAAATGAAGACAAGTACTTCCTACGTAAAATGGCACGAGCAATCGAACTGTGCCGGCAGACTTCAAACCCGAGCATCCGTTCTTCCGAAATTCACTAATATGTATGAAAACGTGTTTTACAATATTCTGGCTACCAGGATCGCAATCGGAAAATGAAGACAAGCATTTCCCAAGTAAAACGACACGAGTAATCGAACTATGCCGGCAGAATTCAAATCCGAGCATCCGTTCCTCTGGAATTCCCTAAAATGTATGAAAACGTGTTTTACAGTATTCTGGCTCCCAGGATCGCAATCGGGAAATGAAGACAAGTATTTCCTACGTAAAATGACACGAGTAATCGAACTGTGCCGGCACAATTCAAATCCGAGCCTCCGTTCCTCTGGAATTCACAAATATGTATGAAAACGTGTTTTACAATATTCTGGCTCCCAGGATCGCTATCAGGAAATGGAAGCAAGCATTTCCTACGTAAAATGACACGAGTAATCGAACTGTGCCGGCAGAATTGAAATCCGAGCCTCCGTTCCTCTGGAATTCACAAATATGTATGAAAACGTGTTTTACAGTATTCTGGCTCCCAGGATCGCAATCGGGAAATGAAGACAAGTATTTCCTACGTAAAATGACACGAGTAATCGAACTGTGCCGGCACAATTCAAATCCGAGCCTCCGTTCCTCTGGAATTCACAAATATGTATGAAAACGTGTTTTACACAATTTTGGCTCCCAGGATCGCTATCGGGAAATGGGAACAAGCATTTCCTGCGTAAAATGACACGACTAATCGAATGCTGTCGGCAGAATTCAAATCCGAGCCTCCGTTCCTCTGGAATTCCCTAAAATGTATGAAAACGTGTTTTACAGTATTCTGGCTCCCAGGATCGCAATCGGGAAATGAAGACAAGTATTTCCTACGTAAAATGGCACGAGTAATCGAACTGTGCCGGCACAATTCAAATCCGAGCCTCCGTTCCTCTGGAATTCACAAATATGTATGAAAACGTGTTTTACAGTATTCTAGCTCCCAGGATCGCTATCAGGAAATGGGAACAAGCATTTCCTGTGTAAAATGGCACGAGTAATCGAACTGTGCCGGCAGAATTCAAATCCGAGCCTCCGTTCCTCTGGAATTCCCTAAAATGTATGAAAACGTGTTTTACAGTATTCTGGCTCCCAGGATCGTTATCAAGAAATAGAAATAAGCATTTCCTACGTAAAATGACACGAGTAATCGAACTGTGCCAGTAGAATTCAAATCCGAGCCTCCGTTCCTCTGGAATTCACTAATATGTATGAAAACGTGTTTTACAGTATTCTGGCTCTCAGGATCGCAATCGGGAAATGGAAACAAGCATTTCCCATGTAAAATGACACGAGTAATCGAGCTGTGCCGGCAGAATTCAAATCCGAGCATCCGTTCCTCTGGAATTCACTAAAATGTATGAAAACGTGTTTTACAGTATTCTAGCTCCCAGGATCGCTATCAGGAAATGGGAACAACCATTTCCTGTGTAAAATGACACGAGTAATCGAATGCTGTCGGCAGAATTCAAACCCGAGCCTCTGTTACTCTGGAATTCACAAATATGCATGAAAACGTGTTTTACAGTATTCTGGCTCCCAGGATCGCTATCAGGAAATGGAAGCAAGCATTTCCTACGTAAAATGACACGAGTAATCGAACTGTGCCGGCAGAATTGAAATCCGAGCCTCCGTTCCTCTGGAATTCACTAAAATGTATGGAAACGTGTTTTACAGTATTCTGGCTCTCAGGATCGCAATCGGGAAATGAAGACAAGTATTTCCTACGTAAAATGACACGAGTAATCGAACTGTGCCGGCAGAGTTCAAATACGAGCCTCTGTTCCTCTGGAATTCACTAATATGTATGAAAACGTGTTTTACAGTATTCTGGCTCCCAGGATGGCAATCGAGAAATGAAGACAAGTACTTCCTACGTAAAATGGCACGAGCAATCGAACTGTGCCGACAGAATTTAAATCGGAGCCGCCGTTCTTCCGAAATTCACTAATATGTATGAAAACGTGTTTTACAATATTCTGGCTACCAGGATCGCAATCGGAAAATGAAGACAAGCATTTCCCAAGTAAAATGACACGAGTAATCGAACTATGCCGGCAGAATTCAAATCCGAGCATCCGTTCCTCTGGAATTCCCTAAAATGTATGAAAACGTGTTTTACAGTATTCTGGCTCCCAGGATCGCAATCGGGAAATGAAGACAAGTATTTCCTACGTAAAATGACACGAGTAATCGAACTGTGCCGGCACAATTCAAATCCGAGCCTCCGTTCCTCTGGAATTCACAAATATGTATGAAAACGTGTTTTACAGTATTCTGGCTCCCAGGATCGCAATCGGGAAATGAAGACAAGTATTTCCTACGTAAAATGACACGAGTAATCGAACTGTGCCGGCACAATTCAAATCCGAGCCTCCGTTCCTCTGGAATTCACAAATATGTATGAAAACGTGTTTTACACAATTTTGGCTCCCAGGATCGCTATCGGGAAATGGGAACAAGCATTTCCTGCGTAAAATGACACGACTAATCGAATGCTGTCGGCAGAATTCAAATCCGAGCCTCCGTTCCTCTGGAATTCCCTAAAATGTATGAAAACGTGTTTTACAGTATTCTGGCTCCCAGGATCGCAATCGGGAAATGAAGACAAGTATTTCCTACGTAAAATGGCACGAGTAATCGAACTGTGGCGGCAGGATTCAAATCCGAGCATCCGTTCCTCTGGAATTCACTAATATGTATGAAAACGTGTTTTACAGTATTTTGGCTCCCAGGATAGCAATCGAGAAATGAAGACAAGTATTTCCTACGTAAAATGGCACGAGTAATCGAACTGTGCCGGCAGAATTCAAATCCGAGCATCCGTTCCTCTGTAATTCACTAATATGTATGAAAACGTGTTTTACAGTACTTTGGTTCCCAGGATCGCTATCAAGAAATAGAAACAAGCATTTCCTACGTAAAATGACACGAGTAATCGAACGCTGCCGGCAGAATTCAAATCCGAGCCGCCGTTCCTCTGAAATCCACTAAAATGTATGAAAACGTGTTTTACAGTATTCTGGCTCCCAGGATCGCAATCGGGATATGAAAAGAAGTATTTACTACGTAAAATGACACGAGTAATCGAACTATGCCGGCAGAATTCAAATCCGAGCCTCTGTTCCTCTGGAATTCACTAAAATGTATGAAAACGTGTTTTACAATATTCTGGCTACCAGGATCGCAATCGGAAAATGAAGACAAGCATTTCCCAAGTAAAACGACAAGAGTAATCGAACTATGCCGGCAGAATTCAAATCCGAGCATCCGTTCCTCTGGAATTCCCTAAAATGTATGAAAACGTGTTTTACAGTATTCTGGCTCCCAGGATCGCAATCGGGAAATGAAGACAAGTATTTCCTACGTAAAATGGCACGAGTAATCGAACTGTGCCGGCAGAATGCAAATCCGAGCATCCGTTCCTCTGGAATTCACTAATATGTATGAAAACGTGTTTTACAGTATTCTGGCTCTCAGGATCGCAATCGGGAAATGGAAACAAGCATTTCCCATGTAAAATGACACGAGTAATCGAGCTGTGCCGGCAGAATTCAAATCCGAGCCTCCGTTCCTCTGGAATTCACTAATATGTATGAAAACGTGTTTTACAGTATTCTGGCTCTCAGGATCGCAATCGGGAAATGGAAACAAGCATTTCCCATGTAAAATGACACGAGTAATCGAGCTGTGCCGGCAGAATTCAAATCCGAGCCTCTGTTCCTCTGGAATTCCCTAAAATGTATGAAAACGTGTTTTACAGTATTCTGGCTCCCAGGATCGCAATCGGGAAATGAAGACAAGTATTTCCTACGTAAAATGACACGAGTAATCGAACTGTGCCGGCACAATTCAAATCCGAGCCTCCGTTCCTCTGGAATTCACAAATATGTATGAAAACGTGTTTTACAGTATTCTAGCTCCCAGGATCGCTATCAGGAAATGGGAACAAGCATTTCCTGTGTAAAATGGCACGAGTAATCGAACTGTGCCGGCAGGATTCAAATCCGAGCATCCGTTCCTCTGAAATCCACTAAAATGTATGAAAACGTGTTTTACAGTATTCTGGCTCCCAGGATCGCAATCGGGAAATGGAAACAAGCATTTCCCATGTAAAATGACACGAGTAATCGAACTGTGCCGGCAGAATTCAAATCCGAGCATCCGTTCCTCTGGAATTCACTAATATGTATGAAAACGTCTTTTACAGTATTCTGGCTCCCAGGATGGCAATCGAGAAATGAAGACAAGTATTTTCTATGTAAAATGGCACGAGCAATCGAACTGTGCCGGCAGAATTCAAATACGAGCCTCTGTTCCTCTGGTATTCACTAATATGTATGAAAACGTGTTTTACAGTATTTGGGCTCCCAGTATCGCTATCGGGAAATGGGAACAAGCATTTCCTGCGTAAATTGACACGAGTAATCGAACTGTGCCGGCAGAATTCAAATCCGAGCCTCCGTTCCTCTGGAATTCACTAATATGTATGAAAACGTGTTTTACAGTATTCTAGCTCTCAGGATCGCAATCGGGAAATGGAAACAAGCATTTCCCATGTAAAATGACACGAGTAATCGAGCTGTGCCGGCAGAATTCAAATCCGAGCCTCTGTTCCTCTGGAATTCCCTAAAATGTATGAAAACGTGTTTTACAGTATTCTGGCTCCCAGGATCGCAATCGGGAAATGAAGACAAGTATTTCCTACGTAAAATGACACGAGTAATCGAACTGTGCCGGCACAATTCAAATCCGAGCCTCCGTTCCTCTGGAATTCACAAATATGTATGAAAACGTGTTTTACAGTATTCTAGCTCCCAGGATCGCTATCAGGAAATGGGAACAAGCATTTCCTGTGTAAAATGGCACGAGTAATCGAACTGTGCCGGCAGAATTCAAATCCGAGCCTCTGTTCCTCTGGAATTCACTAAAATGTATGAAAACGTGTTTTACAGTATTCTGGCTCCCAGGATCGCAATCGCGAAATGAAGACAAGTGTTTCCTACGTAAAATGGCACGAGTAATCGAACTATGCCGGCAGAATTCAAATCCGAGCCTCTGTTCCTCTGGAATTCACTAAAATGTATGAAAACGTGTTTTACAATATTCTGGCTACCAGGATCGCAATCGGAAAATGAAGACAAGCATTTCCCAAGTAAAACGACAAGAGTAATCGAACTATGCCGGCAGAATTCAAATCCGAGCATCCGTTCCTCTGGAATTCCCTAAAATGTATGAAAACGTGTTTTACAGTATTCTGGCTCCCAGGATCGCAATCGGGAAATGAAGACAAGTATTTCCTACGTAAAATGACACGAGTAATCGAGCTGTGCCGGCAGAATTCAAATCCGAGCCTCTGTTCCTCTGGAATTCCCTAAAATGTATGAAAACGTGTTTTACAGTATTCTGGCTCCCAGGATCGCAATCGGGAAATGAAGACAAGTATTTCCTACGTAAAATGACACGAGTAATCGAACTGTGCCGGCACAATTCAAATCCGAGCCTCCGTTCCTCTGGAATTCACAAATATGTATGAAAACGTGTTTTACAGTATTCTAGCTCCCAGGATCGCTATCAGGAAATGGGAACAAGCATTTCCTGTGTAAAATGGCACGAGTAATCGAACTGTGCCGGCAGGATTCAAATCCGAGCATCCGTTCCTCTGAAATCCACTAAAATGTATGAAAACGTGTTTTACAGTATTCTGGCTCTCAGGATCGCAATCGGGAAATGAAGACAAGCATTTCCTACGTAAAATGACACGAGTAATCGAACTGTGCCGGCAGAATTGAAATCCGAGCCTCCGTTCCTCTGGAATTCACTAAAATGTATGGAAACGTGTTTTACAGTATTCTGGCTCTCAGGATCGCAATCGGGAAATGAAGACAAGTATTTCCTACGTAAAATGGCACGAGCAATCGAACTGTGCCGGCAGAATTCAAACCGAGCATCCGTTCCTCTGGAATTCACTAATATGTATGAAAACGTGTTTTACAATATTCTGGCTACCAGGATCGCAATCGGAAAATGAAGACAAGCATTTCCCAAGTAAAATGACACGAGTAATCGAACTGTGCCGGCAGAATTCCATTCCGAGCCTCCGTTCCTCTGGAATTCACTAATATGTATGAAAACGTGTTTTACAGTATTCTGGCTCTCAGGATCGCAATCGGGAAATGGAAACAAGCATTTCCCATGTAAAATGACACGAGTAATCGAGCTATGCCGGCAGAATTCAAATCCGAGCATCCGTTCCTCTGGAATTCACTAAAATGTATGAAAACGTGTTTTACAGTATTCTAGCTCCCAGGATCGCTATCAGGAAATGGGAACAACCATTTCCTGTGTAAAATGACACGAGTAATCGAATGCTGTCGGCAGAATTCAAATCCGAGCCTCTGTTACTCTGGAATTCACAAATATGCATGAAAACGTGTTTTACAGTATTCTGGCTCCCAGGATCGCTATCAGGAAATGGAAGCAAGCATTTCCTACGTAAAATGACACGAGTAATCGAACTGTGCCGGCAGAATTGAAATCCGAGCCTCCGTTCCTCTGGAATTCACTAAAATGTATGGAAACGTGTTTTACAGTATTCTGGCTCCCAGGATGGCAATCGAGAAATGAAGACAAGTATTTCCTACGTAAAATGGCACGAGCAATCGAACTGTGCCGGCAGAATTCAAATCCGAGCATCCGTTCCTCTGGAATTCACTAATATGTATGAAAACGTGTTTTACAATATTCTGGCTACCAGGATCGCAATCGGAAAATGAAGACAAGCATTTCCCAAGTAAAATGACACGAGTAATCGAACTGTGCCGGCAGAGTTCAAATACGAGCCTCTGTTCCTCTGGAATTCACTAATATGTATGAAAACGTGTTTTACAGTATTCTGGCTCCCAGGATGGGAATCGAGAAATGAAGACAAGTACTTCCTACGTAAAATGGCACGAGCAATCGAACTGTGCCGGCAGAATTCAAACCCGAGCATCCGTTCTTCCGAAATTCACTAATATGTATGAAAACGTGTTTTACAATATTCTGGCTACCAGGATCGCAATCGGAAAATGAAGACAAGCATTTCCCAAGTAAAACGACACGAGTAATCGAACTATGCCGGCAGAATTCAAATCCGAGCATCAGTTCCTCTGGAATTCCCTAAAATGTATGAAAACGTGTTTTACAGTATTCTGGCTCCCAGGATCGCAATCGGGAAATGAAGACAAGTATTTCCTACGTAAAATGACACGAGTAATCGAACTGTGCCGGCACAATTCAAATCCGAGCCTCCGTTCCTCTGGAATTCACAAATATGTATGAAAACGTGTTTTACAATATTCTGGCTCCCAGGATCGCAATCGGGAAATGAAGACAAGCATTTCCCATGTAAAATGACACGAGTAATCAAGCTGTGCCGGCAGAATTCAAATCCGAGCCTCCGTTCCTCTGGAATTCACTAATATGTATGAAAACGTGTTTTACAGTATTCTGGCTCCCAGGATGGAATTCGAGAAATGAAGACAAGTATTTCCTACGTAAAATGGCACGAGTAATCGAACTGTGCCGGCAGAATTCAAATCCGAGCATCCGTTCCTCTGGAATTCACTAATATGTATGAAAACGTGTTTTACAGTATTCTGGCTCCCAGGATCGCAATCGGGAAATGAAGACAAGCATTTCCCAAGTAAAATGACACGAGTAATCGAACTATGCCGGCAGAATTCAAATCCGAGCATCCGTTCCTCTGGAATTCCCTAAAATGTATGAAAACGTGTTTTACAGTATTCTGGCTCCCAGGATCGCAATCGGGAAATGAAGACAAGTATTTCCTACGTAAAATGACACGAGTAATCGAACTGTGCCGGCACAATTCAAATCCGAGCCTCCGTTCCTCTGGAATTCACAAATATGTATGAAAACGTGTTTTACACAATTTTGGCTCCCAGGATCGCTATCAGGAAATGGAAGCAAGCATTTCCTACGTAAAATGACACGAGTAATCGAACTGTGCCGGCAGAATTGAAATCCGAGCCTCCGTTCCTCTGGAATTCACTAAAATGTATGGAAACGTGTTTTACAGTATTCTGGCTCTCAGGATCGCAATCGGGAAATGAAGACAAGTATTTCCTACGTAAAATGGCACGAGCAATCGAACTGTGCCGGCAGAATTCAAATCCGAGCATCCGTTCCTCTGGAATTCCCTAAAATGTATGAAAACGTGTTTTACAGTATTCTGGCTCCCAGGATCGTTATCAAGAAATAGAAATAAGCATTTCCTACGTAAAATGACACGAGTAATCGAACTGTGCCAGCAGAATTCAAATCCGAGCCGCCGTTCCTCTGGAATTCACTAATATGTATGAAAACGTGTTTTACAGTATTCTGGCTCCCAGGATGGCAATCGAGAAATGAAGACAAGTATTTCCTACGTAAAATGGCACGAGTAATCGAACTGTGCCGGCAGGATTCAAATCCGAGCATCCGTTCCTCTGAAATCCACTAAAATGTATGAAAACGTGTTTTACAGTATTCTGGCTCCCAGGATCGCAATCGGGAAATGGAAACAAGCATTTCCCATGTAAAATGACACGAGTAATCGAACTGTGCCGGCAGAATTCAAACCGAGCATCCGTTCCTCTGGAATTCACTAATATGTATGAAAACGTGTTTTACAATATTCTGGCTACCAGGATCGCAATCGGAAAATGAAGACAAGCATTTCCCAAGTAAAATGACACGAGTAATCGAACTGTGCCGGCAGAGTTCAAACACGAGCCTCTGTTCCTCTGGAATTCACTAATATGTATGAAAACGTGTTTTACAGTATTCTGGCTCCCAGGATGGGAATCGAGAAATGAAGACAAGTACTTCCTACGTAAAATGGCACGAGCAATCGAACTGTGCCGGCAGAATTCAAACCCGAGCATCCGTTCTTCCGAAATTCACTAATATGTATGAAAACGTGTTTTACAATATTCTGGCTACCAGGATCGCAATCGGAAAATGAAGACAAGCATTTCCCAAGTAAAACGACACGAGTAATCGAACTATGCCGGCAGAATTCAAATCCGAGCATCCGTTCCTCTGGAATTCCCTAAAATGTATGAAAACGTGTTTTACAGTATTCTGGCTCCCAGGATCGCAATCGGGAAATGAAGACAAGTATTTCCTACGTAAAATGGCACGAGTAATCGAACTGTGCCGGCAGAATTCAAATCCGAGCATCCGTTCCTCTGGAATTCACTAATATGTATGAAAACGTGTTTTACAGTATTCTGGCTCTCAGGATCGCAATCGGGAAATGGAAACAAGCATTTCCCATGTAAAATGACACGAGTAATCGAGCTGTGCCTGCAGAATTCAAATCCGAGCCTCCGTTCCTCTGGAATTCACTAATATGTATGAAAACGTGTTTTACAGTATTCTGGCTCCCAGGATCGCAATCGGGAAATGAAGACAAGTATTTCCTACGTAAAATGACACGAGTAATCGAACTGTGCCGGCACAATTCAAATCCGAGCCTCCGTTCCTCTGGAATTCACAAATATGTATGAAAACGTGTTTTACAATATTCTGGCTACCAGGATCGCTATCGGGAAATGGGAACAACCATTTTCTGCGTAAAATGACACGACTAATCGAATGCTGTCGGCAGAATTCAAATCCGAGCCTCCGTTCCTCTGGAATTCCCTACAATGTATGAAAACGTGTTTTACAGTATTCTGGCTCCCAGGATCGCAATCGGGAAATGAAGACAAGTATTTCCTACGTAAAATGACACGAGTAATCGAACTGTGCCGGCAGAGTTCAAATACGAGCCTCTGTTCCTCTGGTATTCACTAATATGTATGAAAACGTGTTTTACAGTATTTTGGCTCCCAGAATTGCTGTCGGGAAATGGGGACAAGTATTTCCTACGTAAAATGGCACGAGCAATCGAACTGTGCCGGCAGAATTCAAATCCGAGCATCCGTTCCTCTGGAATTCCCTAAAATGTATGAAAACGTGTTTTACAGTATTCTGGCTCCCAGGATCGTTATCAAGAAATAGAAATAAGCATTTCCTACGTAAAATGACACGAGTAATCGAACTGTGCCAGCAGAATTCAAATCCGAGCCGCCGTTCCTCTGGAATTCACTAATATGTATGAAAACGTGTTTTACAGTATTCTGGCTCCCAGGATGGCAATCGAGAAATGAAGACAAGTATTTCCTACGTAAAATGGCACGAGTAATCGAACTGTGCCAGCAGAATTCAAATCCGAGCCGCCGTTCCTCTGGAATTCACTAATATGTATGAAAACGTGTTTTACAGTATTCTGGCTCCCAGGATGGCAATCGAGAAATGAAGACAAGTATTTCCTACGTAAAATGGCACGAGTAATCGAACTGTGCCGGCAGGATTCAAATCCGAGCATCCGTTCCTCTGAAATCCACTAAAATGTATGAAAACGTGTTTTACAGTATTCTGGCTCCCAGGATCGCAATCGGGAAATGGAAACAAGCATTTCCCATGTAAAATGACACGAGTAATCGAACTGTGCCGGCAGAATTCAAATCCGAGCATCCGTTCCTCTGGAATTCACTAATATGTATGAAAACGTGTTTTACAATATTCTGGCTACCAGGATCGCAATCGGAAAATGAAGACAAGCATTTCCCAAGTAAAATGACACGAGTAATCGAACTGTGCCGGCAAAGTTCAAACACGAGCCTCTGTTCCTCTGGAAATCACTAATATGTATGAAAACGTGTTTTACAGTATTCTGGCTCCCAGGATGGGAATCGAGAAATGAAGACAAGTACTTCCTACGTAAAATGGCACGAGCAATCGAACTGTGCCGGCAGAATTCAAACCCGAGCATCCGTTCTTCCGAAATTCACTAATATGTATGAAAACGTGTTTTACAATATTCTGGCTACCAGGATCGCAATCGGAAAATGAAGACAAGCATTTCCCAAGTAAAACGACACGAGTAATCGAACTATGCCGGCAGAATTCAAATCCGAGCATCCGTTCCTCTGGAATTCCCTAAAATGTATGAAAACGTGTTTTACAATATTCTGGCTCCCAGGATCGCAATCGGGAAATGAAGACAAGCATTTCCCATGTAAAATGACACGAGTAATCGAGCTGTGCCGGCAGAATTCAAATCCGAGCCTCCGTTCCTCTGGAATTCACTAATATGTATGAAAACGTGTTTTACAATATTCTGGCTCCCAGGATCGCAATCGGGAAATGAAGACAAGCATTTCCCATGTAAAATGACACGAGTAATCGAGCTGTGCCGGCAGAATTCAAATCCGAGCCTCCGTTCCTCTGGAATTCACTAATATGTATGAAAACGTGTTTTACAGTATTCTGGCTCCCAGGATCGCAATCGGGAAATGAAGACAAGTATTTCCTACGTAAAATGACACGAGTAATCGAACTGTGCCGGCACAATTCAAATCCGAGCCTCCGTTCCTCTGGAATTCACAAATATGTATGAAAACGTGTTTTACAATATTCTGGCTACCAGGATCGCTATCGGGAAATGGGAACAACCATTTTCTGCGTAAAATGACACGACTAATCGAATGCTGTCGGCAGAATTCAAATCCGAGCCTCCGTTCCTCTGGAATTCCCTACAATGTATGAAAACGTGTTTTACAGTATTCTGGCTCCCAGGATCGCAATCGGGAAATGAAGACAAGTATTTCCTACGTAAAATGACACGAGTAATCGAACTGTGCCGGCAGAGTTCAAATACGAGCCTCTGTTCCTCTGGTATTCACTAATATGTATGAAAACGTGTTTTACAGTATTTTGGCTCCCAGAATTGCTGTCGGGAAATGGGGACAAGTATTTCCTACGTAAAATGGCACGAGTAATCGAACTGTGCCGGCAGAATTCAAATCCGAGCATCCGTTCCTCTGGAATTCCCTAAAATGTATGAAAACGTGTTTTACAGTATTCTGGCTCCCAGGATCGTTATCAAGAAATAGAAATAAGCATTTCCTACGTAAAATGACACGAGTAATCGAACTGTGCCAGCAGAATTCAAATCCGAGCCGCCGTTCCTCTGGAATTCACTAATATGTATGAAAACGTGTTTTACAGTATTCTGGCTCCCAGGATGGCAATCGAGAAATGAAGACAAGTATTTCCTACGTAAAATGGCACGAGTAATCGAACTGTGCCGGCAGGATTCAAATCCGAGCATCCGTTCCTCTGAAATCCACTAAAATGTATGAAAACGTGTTTTACAGTATTCTGGCTCCCAGGATCGCAATCGGGAAATGGAAACAAGCATTTCCCATGTAAAATGACACGAGTAATCGAACTGTGCCGGCAGAATTCAAATCCGAGCATCCGTTCCTCTGGAATTCACTAATATGTATGAAAACGTGTTTTACAATATTCTGGCTACCAGGATCGCAATCGGAAAATGAAGACAAGCATTTCCCAAGTAAAATGACACGAGTAATCGAACTGTGCCGGCAGAGTTCAAATACGAGCCTCTGTTCCTCTGGAATTCACTACTATGTATGAAAACGTGTTTTACAGTATTCTGGCTCCCAGGATGGGAATCGAGAAATGAAGACAAGTACTTCCTACGTAAAATGGCACGAGCAATCGAACTGTGCCGGCAGAATTCAAACCCGAGCATCCGTTCTTCCGAAATTCACTAATATGTATGAAAACGTGTTTTACAATATTCTGGCTACCAGGATCGCAATCGGAAAATGAAGACAAGCATTTCCCAAGTAAAACGACACGAGTAATCGAACTATGCCGGCAGAATTCAAATCCGAGCCTCCGTTCCTCTGGAATTCACAAATATGTATGAAAACGTGTTTTACAATATTCTGGCTCCCAGGATCGCAATCGGGAAATGAAGACAAGCATTTCCCATGTAAAATGACACGAGTAATCGAGCTGTGCCGGCAGAATTCAAATCCGAGCCTCCGTTCCTCTGGAATTCACTAATATGTATGAAAACGTGTTTTACAGTATTCTGGCTCCCAGGATGGCAATCGAGAAATGAAGACAAGTATTTCCTACGTAAAATGGCACGAGTAATCGAACTGTGCCGGCAGAATTCAAATCCGAGCATCCGTTCCTCTGGAATTCACTAATATGTATGAAAACGTGTTTTACAGTATTCTGGCTCTCAGGATCGCAATCGGGAAATGGAAACAAGCATTTCCCATGTAAAATGACTCGAGTAATCGAGCTGTGCCGGCAGAATTCAAATCCGAGCATCCGTTCCTCTGGAATTCACTAAAATGTATGAAAACGTGTTTTACAGTATTCTAGCTCCCAGGATCGCTATCAGGAAATGGGAACAACCATTTCCTGTGTAAAATGACACGAGTAATCGAATGCTGTCGGCAGAATTCAAATCCGAGCCTCTGTTACTCTGGAATTCACAAATATGCATGAAAACGTGTTTTACGGTATTCTGGCTCCCAGGATCGCTATCAGGAAATGGAAGCAAGCATTTCCTACGTAAAATGACACGAGTAATCGAACTGTGCCGGCACAATTCAAATCCGAGCCTCCGTTCCTCTGGAATTCCCTAAAATGTATGAAAACGTGTTTTACAGTATTCTGGCTCCCAGGATCGCAATCGGGAAATGAAGACAAGTATTTCCTACGTAAAATGACACGAGTAATCGAACTGTGCCGGCACAATTCAAATACGAGCCTCTGTTCCTCTGGTATTCACTAATATGTATGAAAACGTGTTTTACAGTATTTTGGCTCCCAGAATTGCTGTCGGGAAATGGGGACAAGTATTTCCTACGTAAAATGGCACGAGCAATCGAACTGTGCCGGCAGAATTCAAATCCGAGCATCCGTTCCTCTGGAATTCCCTAAAATGTATGAAAACGTGTTTTACAGTATTCTGGCTCCCAGGATCGTTATCAAGAAATAGAAATAAGCATTTCCTACGTAAAATGACACGAGTAATCGAACTGTGCCAGCAGAATTCAAATCCGAGCCGCCGTTCCTCTGGAATTCACTAATATGTATGAAAACGTGTTTTACAGTATTCTGGCTCCCAGGATGGCAATCGAGAAATGAAGACAAGTATTTCCTACGTAAAATGGCACGAGTAATCGAACTGTGCCGGCAGGATTCAAATCCGAGCATCCGTTCCTCTGAAATCCACTAAAATGTATGAAAACGTGTTTTACAGTATTCTGGCTCCCAGGATCGCAATCGGGAAATGGAAACAAGCATTTCCCATGTAAAATGACACGAGTAATCGAACTGTGCCGGCAGAATTCAAATCCGAGCATCCGTTCCTCTGGAATTCACTAATATGTATGAAAACGTGTTTTACAATATTCTGGCTACCAGGATCGCAATCGGAAAATGAAGACAAGCATTTCCCAAGTAAAATGACACGAGTAATCGAACTGTGCCGGCAGAGTTCAAATACGAGCCTCTGTTCCTCTGGAATTCACTAATATGTATGAAAACGTGTTTTACAGTATTCTGGCTCCCAGGATGGGAATCGAGAAATGAAGACAAGTACTTCCTACGTAAAATGGCACGAGCAATCGAACTGTGCCGGCAGAATTCAAACCCGAGCATCCGTTCTTCCGAAATTCACTAATATGTATGAAAACGTGTTTTACAATATTCTGGCTACCAGGATCGCAATCGGAAAATGAAGACAAGCATTTCCCAAGTAAAACGACACGAGTAATCGAACTATGCCGGCAGAATTCAAATCCGAGCCTCCGTTCCTCTGGAATTCACTAATATGTATGAAAACGTGTTTTACAGTATTCTGGCTCCCAGGATGGCAATCGAGAAATGAAGACAAGTATTTCCTACGTAAAATGGCACGAGTAATCGAACTGTGCCGGCAGAATTCAAATCCGAGCATCCGTTCCTCTGGAATTCACTAATATGTATGAAAACGTGTTTTACAGTATTCTGGCTCTCAGGATCGCAATCGGGAAATGGAAACAAGCATTTCCCATGTAAAATGACTCGAGTAATCGAGCTGTGCCGGCAGAATTCAAATCCGAGCATCCGTTCCTCTGGAATTCACTAAAATGTATGAAAACGTGTTTTACAGTATTCTAGCTCCCAGGATCGCTATCAGGAAATGGGAACAACCATTTCCTGTGTAAAATGACACGAGTAATCGAATGCTGTCGGCAGAATTCAAATCCGAGCCTCTGTTACTCTGGAATTCACAAATATGCATGAAAACGTGTTTTACGGTATTCTGGCTCCCAGGATCGCTATCAGGAAATGGAAGCAAGCATTTCCTACGTAAAATGACACGAGTAATCGAACTGTGCCGGCACAATTCAAATCCGAGCCTCCGTTCCTCTGGAATTCCCTAAAATGTATGAAAACGTGTTTTACAGTATTCTGGCTCCCAGGATCGCAATCGGGAAATGAAGACAAGTATTTCCTACGTAAAATGACACGAGTAATCGAACTGTGCCGGCACAATTCAAATCCGAGCCTCCGTTCCTCTGGAATTCACAAATATGTATGAAAACGTGTTTTACAATATTCTGGCTCCCAGGATCGCAATCGGGAAATGAAGACAAGCATTTCCCATGTAAAATGACACGAGTAATCGAGCTGTGCCGGCAGAATTCAAATCCGAGCCTCCGTTCCTCTGGAATTCACTAATATGTATGAAAACGTGTTTTACAGTATTCTGGCTCCCAGGATGGCAATCGAGAAATGAAGACAAGTATTTCCTACGTAAAATGGCACGAGTAATCGAACTGTGCCGGCAGAATTCAAATCCGAGCATCCGTTCCTCTGGAATTCACTAATATGTATGAAAACGTGTTTTACAGTATTCTGGCTCTCAGGATCGCAATCGGGAAATGGAAACAAGCATTTCCCATGTAAAATGACTCGAGTAATCGAGCTGTGTCGGCAGAATTCAAATCCGAGCCTCTGTTACTCTGGAATTCACAAATATGCATGAAAACGTGTTTTACGGTATTCTGGCTCCCAGGATCGCTATCAGGAAATGGAAGCAAGCATTTCCTACGTAAAATGACACGAGTAATCGAACTGTGCCGGCAGAATTGAAATCCGAGCCTCCGTTCCTCTGGAATTCCCTAAAATGTATGAAAACGTGTTTTACAGTATTCTGGCTCCCAGGATCGCAATCGGGAAATGAAGACAAGTATTTCCTACGTAAAATGACACGAGTAATCGAACTGTGCCGGCACAATTCAAATCCGAGCCTCCGTTCCTCTGGAATTCACAAATATGTATGAAAACGTGTTTTACAATATTCTGGCTCCCAGGATCGCAATCGGGAAATGAAGACAAGCATTTCCCATGTAAAATGACACGAGTAATCGAGCTGTGCCGGCAGAATTCAAATCCGAGCCTCCGTTCCTCTGGAATTCACTAATATGTATGAAAACGTGTTTTACAGTATTCTGGCTCCCAGGATCGCAATCGGGAAATGAAGACAAGTATTTCCTACGTAAAATGACACGAGTAATCGAACTGTGCCGGCACAATTCAAATCCGAGCCTCCGTTCCTCTGGAATTCACAAATATGTATGAAAACGTGTTTTACACAATTTTGGCTCCCAGGATCGCTATCGGGAAATGGGAACAAGCATTTCCTGCGTAAAATGACACGACTAATCGAATGCTGTCGGCAGAATTCAAATCCGAGCCTCCGTTCCTCTGGAATTCCCTAAAATGTATGAAAACGTGTTTTACAGTATTCTGGCTCCCAGGATCGTTATCAAGAAATAGAAATAAGCATTTCCTACGTAAAATGACACGAGTAATCGAACTGTGCCAGCAGAATTCAAATCCGAGCCTCCGTTCCTCTGGAATTCACCAATATGTATGAAAACGTGTTTTACAGTATTCTGGCTCCCAGGATGGCAATCGAGAAATGAAGACAAGTATTTCCTACGTAAAATGGCACGAGTAATCGAACTGTGGCGGCAGGATTCAAATCCGAGCATCCGTTCCTCTGGAATTCACTAATATGTATGAAAACGTGTTTTACAGTATTTTGGCTCCCAGGATCGCAATCGCGAAATGAAGACAAGTGTTTCCTACGTAAAATGGCACGAGTAATCGAACTATGCCGGCAGAATTCAAATCCGAGCCTCTGTTCCTCTGGAATTCACTAAAATGTATGAAAACGTGTTTTACAATATTCTGGCTACCAGGATCGCAATCGGAAAATGAAGACAAGCATTTCCCAAGTAAAACGACAAGAGTAATCGAACTATGCCGGCAGAATTCAAATCCGAGCATCCGTTCCTCTGGAATTCCCTAAAATGTATGAAAACGTGTTTTACAGTATTCTGGCTCCCAGGATCGCAATCGGGAAATGAAGACAAGTATTTCCTACGTAAAATGGCACGAGTAATCGAACTGTGCCGGCAGAATGCAAATCCGAGCATCCGTTCCTCTGGAATTCACTAATATGTATGAAAACGTGTTTTACAGTATTCTGGCTCTCAGGATCGCAATCGGGAAATGGAAACAAGCATTTCCCATGTAAAATGACACGAGTAATCGAGCTGTGCCGGCAGAATTCAAATCCGAGCCTCCGTTCCTCTGGAATTCACTAATATGTATGAAAACGTGTTTTACAGTATTCTGGCTCTCAGGATCGCAATCGGGAAATGGAAACAAGCATTTCCCATGTAAAATGACACGAGTAATCGAGCTGTGCCGGCAGAATTCAAATCCGAGCCTCTGTTCCTCTGGAATTCCCTAAAATGTATGAAAACGTGTTTTACAGTATTCTGGCTCCCAGGATCGCAATCGGGAAATGAAGACAAGTATTTCCTACGTAAAATGACACGAGTAATCGAACTGTGCCGGCACAATTCAAATCCGAGCCTCCGTTCCTCTGGAATTCACAAATATGTATGAAAACGTGTTTTACAGTATTCTAGCTCCCAGGATCGCTATCGAGAAATGAAGACAAGTATTTTCTACGTAAAATGGCACGAGCAATCGAACTGTGCCGGCAGAATTCAAATACGAGCCTCTGTTCCTCTGGTATTCACTAATATGTATGAAAACGTGTTTTACAGTATTTGGGCTCCCAGTATCGCTATCGGGAAATGGGAACAAGCATTTCCTGCGTAAATTGACACGAGTAATCGAACTGTGCCGGCACAATTCAAATCCGAGCCTCCGTTCCTCTGGAATTCACAAATATGTATGAAAACGTGTTTTACAATATTCTGGCTACCAGGATCGCTATCGGGAAATGGGAACAACCATTTTCTGCGTAAAATGACACGACTAATCGAATGCTGTCGGCAGAATTCAAATCCGAGCCTCCGTTCCTCTGGAATTCCCTACAATGTATGAAAACGTGTTTTACAGTATTCTGGCTCCCAGGATCGCAATCGGGAAATGAAGACAAGTATTTCCTACGTAAAATGACACGAGTAATCGAACTGTGCCGGCAGAGTTCAAATACGAGCCTCTGTTCCTCTGGTATTCACTAATATGTATGAAAACGTGTTTTACAGTATTTTGGCTCCCAGAATTGCTGTCGGGAAATGGGGACAAGTATTTCCTACGTAAAATGGCACGAGCAATCGAACTGTGCCGGCAGAATTCAAATCCGAGCATCCGTTCCTCTGGAATTCCCTAAAATGTATGAAAACGTGTTTTACAGTATTCTGGCTCCCAGGATCGTTATCAAGAAATAGAAATAAGCATTTCCTACGTAAAATGACACGAGTAATCGAACTGTGCCAGCAGAATTCAAATCCGAGCCGCCGTTCCTCTGGAATTCACTAATATGTATGAAAACGTGTTTTACAGTATTCTGGCTCCCAGGATGGCAATCGAGAAATGAAGACAAGTATTTCCTACGTAAAATGGCACGAGTAATCGAACTGTGCCAGCAGAATTCAAATCCGAGCCGCCGTTCCTCTGGAATTCACTAATATGTATGAAAACGTGTTTTACAGTATTCTGGCTCCCAGGATGGCAATCGAGAAATGAAGACAAGTATTTCCTACGTAAAATGGCACGAGTAATCGAACTGTGCCGGCAGGATTCAAATCCGAGCATCCGTTCCTCTGAAATCCACTAAAATGTATGAAAACGTGTTTTACAGTATTCTGGCTCCCAGGATCGCAATCGGGAAATGGAAACAAGCATTTCCCATGTAAAATGACACGAGTAATCGAACTGTGCCGGCAGAATTCAAATCCGAGCATCCGTTCCTCTGGAATTCACTAATATGTATGAAAACGTGTTTTACAATATTCTGGCTACCAGGATCGCAATCGGAAAATGAAGACAAGCATTTCCCAAGTAAAATGACACGAGTAATCGAACTGTGCCGGCAAAGTTCAAACACGAGCCTCTGTTCCTCTGGAAATCACTAATATGTATGAAAACGTGTTTTACAGTATTCTGGCTCCCAGGATGGGAATCGAGAAATGAAGACAAGTACTTCCTACGTAAAATGGCACGAGCAATCGAACTGTGCCGGCAGAATTCAAACCCGAGCATCCGTTCTTCCGAAATTCACTAATATGTATGAAAACGTGTTTTACAATATTCTGGCTACCAGGATCGCAATCGGAAAATGAAGACAAGCATTTCCCAAGTAAAACGACACGAGTAATCGAACTATGCCGGCAGAATTCAAATCCGAGCATCCGTTCCTCTGGAATTCCCTAAAATGTATGAAAACGTGTTTTACAATATTCTGGCTCCCAGGATCGCAATCGGGAAATGAAGACAAGCATTTCCCATGTAAAATGACACGAGTAATCGAGCTGTGCCGGCAGAATTCAAATCCGAGCCTCCGTTCCTCTGGAATTCACTAATATGTATGAAAACGTGTTTTACAATATTCTGGCTCCCAGGATCGCAATCGGGAAATGAAGACAAGCATTTCCCATGTAAAATGACACGAGTAATCGAGCTGTGCCGGCAGAATTCAAATCCGAGCCTCCGTTCCTCTGGAATTCACTAATATGTATGAAAACGTGTTTTACAGTATTCTGGCTCCCAGGATCGCAATCGGGAAATGAAGACAAGTATTTCCTACGTAAAATGACACGAGTAATCGAACTGTGCCGGCACAATTCAAATCCGAGCCTCCGTTCCTCTGGAATTCACAAATATGTATGAAAACGTGTTTTACAATATTCTGGCTACCAGGATCGCTATCGGGAAATGGGAACAACCATTTTCTGCGTAAAATGACACGACTAATCGAATGCTGTCGGCAGAATTCAAATCCGAGCCTCCGTTCCTCTGGAATTCCCTACAATGTATGAAAACGTGTTTTACAGTATTCTGGCTCCCAGGATCGCAATCGGGAAATGAAGACAAGTATTTCCTACGTAAAATGACACGAGTAATCGAACTGTGCCGGCAGAGTTCAAATACGAGCCTCTGTTCCTCTGGTATTCACTAATATGTATGAAAACGTGTTTTACAGTATTTTGGCTCCCAGAATTGCTGTCGGGAAATGGGGACAAGTATTTCCTACGTAAAATGGCACGAGCAATCGAACTGTGCCGGCAGAATTCAAATCCGAGCATCCGTTCCTCTGGAATTCCCTAAAATGTATGAAAACGTGTTTTACAGTATTCTGGCTCCCAGGATCGTTATCAAGAAATAGAAATAAGCATTTCCTACGTAAAATGACACGAGTAATCGAACTGTGCCAGCAGAATTCAAATCCGAGCCGCCGTTCCTCTGGAATTCACTAATATGTATGAAAACGTGTTTTACAGTATTCTGGCTCCCAGGATGGCAATCGAGAAATGAAGACAAGTATTTCCTACGTAAAATGGCACGAGTAATCGAACTGTGCCGGCAGGATTCAAATCCGAGCATCCGTTCCTCTGAAATCCACTAAAATGTATGAAAACGTGTTTTACAGTATTCTGGCTCCCAGGATCGCAATCGGGAAATGGAAACAAGCATTTCCCATGTAAAATGACACGAGTAATCGAACTGTGCCGGCAGAATTCAAATCCGAGCATCCGTTCCTCTGGAATTCACTAATATGTATGAAAACGTGTTTTACAATATTCTGGCTACCAGGATCGCAATCGGAAAATGAAGACAAGCATTTCCCAAGTAAAATGACACGAGTAATCGAACTGTGCCGGCAGAGTTCAAATACGAGCCTCTGTTCCTCTGGAATTCACTAATATGTATGAAAACGTGTTTTACAGTATTCTGGCTCCCAGGATGGGAATCGAGAAATGAAGACAAGTACTTCCTACGTAAAATGGCACGAGCAATCGAACTGTGCCGGCAGAATTCAAACCCGAGCATCCGTTCTTCCGAAATTCACTAATATGTATGAAAACGTGTTTTACAATATTCTGGCTACCAGGATCGCAATCGGAAAATGAAGACAAGCATTTCCCAAGTAAAACGACACGAGTAATCGAACTATGCCGGCAGAATTCAAATCCGAGCCTCCGTTCCTCTGGAATTCACAAATATGTATGAAAACGTGTTTTACAATATTCTGGCTCCCAGGATCGCAATCGGGAAATGAAGACAAGCATTTCCCATGTAAAATGACACGAGTAATCGAGCTGTGCCGGCAGAATTCAAATCCGAGCCTCCGTTCCTCTGGAATTCACTAATATGTATGAAAACGTGTTTTACAGTATTCTGGCTCCCAGGATGGCAATCGAGAAATGAAGACAAGTATTTCCTACGTAAAATGGCACGAGTAATCGAACTGTGCCGGCAGAATTCAAATCCGAGCATCCGTTCCTCTGGAATTCACTAATATGTATGAAAACGTGTTTTACAGTATTCTGGCTCTCAGGATCGCAATCGGGAAATGGAAACAAGCATTTCCCATGTAAAATGACTCGAGTAATCGAGCTGTGCCGGCAGAATTCAAATCCGAGCATCCGTTCCTCTGGAATTCACTAAAATGTATGAAAACGTGTTTTACAGTATTCTAGCTCCCAGGATCGCTATCAGGAAATGGGAACAACCATTTCCTGTGTAAAATGACACGAGTAATCGAATGCTGTCGGCAGAATTCAAATCCGAGCCTCTGTTACTCTGGAATTCACAAATATGCATGAAAACGTGTTTTACGGTATTCTGGCTCCCAGGATCGCTATCAGGAAATGGAAGCAAGCATTTCCTACGTAAAATGACACGAGTAATCGAACTGTGCCGGCACAATTCAAATCCGAGCCTCCGTTCCTCTGGAATTCCCTAAAATGTATGAAAACGTGTTTTACAGTATTCTGGCTCCCAGGATCGCAATCGGGAAATGAAGACAAGTATTTCCTACGTAAAATGACACGAGTAATCGAACTGTGCCGGCACAATTCAAATCCGAGCCTCCGTTCCTCTGGAATTCACAAATATGTATGAAAACGTGTTTTACAATATTCTGGCTCCCAGGATCGCAATCGGGAAATGAAGACAAGCATTTCCCATGTAAAATGACACGAGTAATCGAGCTGTGCCGGCAGAATTCAAATCCGAGCCTCCGTTCCTCTGGAATTCACTAATATGTATGAAAACGTGTTTTACAGTATTCTGGCTCCCAGGATGGCAATCGAGAAATGAAGACAAGTATTTCCTACGTAAAATGGCACGAGTAATCGAACTGTGCCGGCAGAATTCAAATCCGAGCATCCGTTCCTCTGGAATTCACTAATATGTATGAAAACGTGTTTTACAGTATTCTGGCTCTCAGGATCGCAATCGGGAAATGGAAACAAGCATTTCCCATGTAAAATGACTCGAGTAATCGAGCTGTGTCGGCAGAATTCAAATCCGAGCCTCTGTTACTCTGGAATTCACTAAAATGTATGAAAACGTGTTTTACAGTATTCTGGCTCCCAGGATCGCAATCGGGAAATGAAGACAAGTATTTCCTACGTAAAATGACACGAGTAATCGAACTGTGCCGGCACAATTCAAATCCGAGCCTCCGTTCCTCTGGAATTCACAAATATGTATGAAAACGTGTTTTACAATATTCTGGCTCCCAGGATCGCAATCGGGAAATGAAGACAAGCATTTCCCATGTAAAATGACACGAGTAATCGAGCTGTGCCGGCAGAATTCAAATCCGAGCCTCCGTTCCTCTGGAATTCACTAATATGTATGAAAACGTGTTTTACAGTATTCTGGCTCCCAGGATCGCAATCGGGAAATGAAGACAAGTATTTCCTACGTAAAATGACACGAGTAATCGAACTGTGCCGGCACAATTCAAATCCGAGCCTCCGTTCCTCTGGAATTCACAAATATGTATGAAAACGTGTTTTACACAATTTTGGCTCCCAGGATCGCTATCGGGAAATGGGAACAAGCATTTCCTGCGTAAAATGACACGACTAATCGAATGCTGTCGGCAGAATTCAAATCCGAGCCTCCGTTCCTCTGGAATTCCCTAAAATGTATGAAAACGTGTTTTACAGTATTCTGGCTCCCAGGATCGTTATCAAGAAATAGAAATAAGCATTTCCTACGTAAAATGACACGAGTAATCGAACTGTGCCAGCAGAATTCAAATCCGAGCCTCCGTTCCTCTGGAATTCACCAATATGTATGAAAACGTGTTTTACAGTATTCTGGCTCCCAGGATGGCAATCGAGAAATGAAGACAAGTATTTCCTACGTAAAATGGCACGAGTAATCGAACTGTGGCGGCAGGATTCAAATCCGAGCATCCGTTCCTCTGGAATTCACTAATATGTATGAAAACGTGTTTTACAGTATTTTGGCTCCCAGGATCGCAATCGCGAAATGAAGACAAGTGTTTCCTACGTAAAATGGCACGAGTAATCGAACTATGCCGGCAGAATTCAAATCCGAGCCTCTGTTCCTCTGGAATTCACTAAAATGTATGAAAACGTGTTTTACAATATTCTGGCTACCAGGATCGCAATCGGAAAATGAAGACAAGCATTTCCCAAGTAAAACGACAAGAGTAATCGAACTATGCCGGCAGAATTCAAATCCGAGCATCCGTTCCTCTGGAATTCCCTAAAATGTATGAAAACGTGTTTTACAGTATTCTGGCTCCCAGGATCGCAATCGGGAAATGAAGACAAGTATTTCCTACGTAAAATGGCACGAGTAATCGAACTGTGCCGGCAGAATGCAAATCCGAGCATCCGTTCCTCTGGAATTCACTAATATGTATGAAAACGTGTTTTACAGTATTCTGGCTCTCAGGATCGCAATCGGGAAATGGAAACAAGCATTTCCCATGTAAAATGACACGAGTAATCGAGCTGTGCCGGCAGAATTCAAATCCGAGCCTCCGTTCCTCTGGAATTCACTAATATGTATGAAAACGTGTTTTACAGTATTCTGGCTCTCAGGATCGCAATCGGGAAATGGAAACAAGCATTTCCCATGTAAAATGACACGAGTAATCGAGCTGTGCCGGCAGAATTCAAATCCGAGCCTCTGTTCCTCTGGAATTCCCTAAAATGTATGAAAACGTGTTTTACAGTATTCTGGCTCCCAGGATCGCAATCGGGAAATGAAGACAAGTATTTCCTACGTAAAATGACACGAGTAATCGAACTGTGCCGGCACAATTCAAATCCGAGCCTCCGTTCCTCTGGAATTCACAAATATGTATGAAAACGTGTTTTACAGTATTCTAGCTCCCAGGATCGCTATCGAGAAATGAAGACAAGTATTTTCTACGTAAAATGGCACGAGCAATCGAACTGTGCCGGCAGAATTCAAATACGAGCCTCTGTTCCTCTGGTATTCACTAATATGTATGAAAACGTGTTTTACAGTATTTGGGCTCCCAGTATCGCTATCGGGAAATGGGAACAAGCATTTCCTGCGTAAATTGACACGAGTAATCGAACTGTGCCGGCAGAATTCAAATCCGAGCCTCCGTTCCTCTGGAATTCACTAATATGTATGAAAACGTGTTTTACAGTATTCTGGCTCTCAGGATCGCAATCGGGAAATGGAAACAAGCATTTCCCATGTAAAATGACACGAGTAATCGAGCTGTGCCGGCAGAATTCAAATCCGAGCCTCTGTTCCTCTGGAATTCCCTAAAATGTATGAAAACGTGTTTTACAGTATTCTGGCTCCCAGGATCGCAATCGGGAAATGAAGACAAGTATTTCCTACGTAAAATGACACGAGTAATCGAACTGTGCCGGCACAATTCAAATCCGAGCCTCCGTTCCTCTGGAATTCACAAATATGTATGAAAACGTGTTTTACAGTATTCTAGCTCCCAGGATCGCTATCAGGAAATGGGAACAAGCATTTCCTGTGTAAAATGGCACGAGTAATCGAACTGTGCCGGCAGAATTCAAATCCGAGCCTCTGTTCCTCTGGAATTCACTAAAATGTATGAAAACGTGTTTTACAGTATTCTGGCTCCCAGGATCGCAATCGCGAAATGAAGACAAGTGTTTCCTACGTAAAATGGCACGAGTAATCGAACTGTGCCGGCAGAATTCAAATCCGAGCATCCGTTCCTCTGGAATTCACTAATATGTATGAAAACGTGTTTTACAGTATTCTGGCTCTCAGGATCGCAATCGGGAAATGGAAACAAGCATTTCCCATGTAAAATGACACGAGTAATCGAGCTGTGCCGGCAGAATTCAAATCCGAGCCTCTGTTCCTCTGGAATTCACTAAAATGTATGAAAACGTGTTTTACAATATTCTGGCTACCAGGATCGCAATCGGAAAATGAAGACAAGCATTTCCCAAGTAAAACGACAAGAGTAATCGAACTATGCCGGCAGAATTCAAATCCGAGCATCCGTTCCTCTGGAATTCCCTAAAATGTATGAAAACGTGTTTTACAGTATTCTGGCTCCCAGGATCGCAATCGGGAAATGAAGACAAGTATTTCCTACGTAAAATGGCACGAGTAATCGAACTGTGCCGGCAGAATGCAAATCCGAGCATCCGTTCCTCTGGAATTCACTAATATGTATGAAAACGTGTTTTACAGTATTCTGGCTCTCAGGATCGCAATCGGGAAATGGAAACAAGCATTTCCCATGTAAAATGACACGAGTAATCGAGCTGTGCCGGCAGAATTCAAATCCGAGCCTCCGTTCCTCTGGAATTCACTAATATGTATGAAAACGTGTTTTACAGTATTCTGGCTCTCAGGATCGCAATCGGGAAATGGAAACAAGCATTTCCCATGTAAAATGACACGAGTAATCGAGCTGTGCCGGCAGAATTCAAATCCGAGCCTCTGTTCCTCTGGAATTCCCTAAAATGTATGAAAACGTGTTTTACAGTATTCTGGCTCCCAGGATCGCAATCGGGAAATGAAGACAAGTATTTCCTACGTAAAATGACACGAGTAATCGAACTGTGCCGGCACAATTCAAATCCGAGCCTCCGTTCCTCTGGAATTCACAAATATGTATGAAAACGTGTTTTACAGTATTCTAGCTCCCAGGATCGCTATCAGGAAATGGGAACAAGCATTTCCTGTGTAAAATGGCACGAGTAATCGAACTGTGCCGGCAGGATTCAAATCCGAGCCTCCGTTCCTCTGGAATTCACTAATATGTATGAAAACGTGTTTTACAATATTCTGGCTACCAGGATCGCAATCGGGAAATGAAGACAAGTATTTCCTACGTAAAATGGCACGAGTAATCGAACTGTGCCGGCACAATTCAAATCCGAGCCTCCGCTCCTCTGGAATTCACAAATATGTATGAAAACGTGTTTTACAGTATTCTAGCTCCCAGGATCGCTATCAGGAAATGGGAACAAGCATTTCCTGTGTAAAATGGCACGAGTAATCGAACTGTGCCGGCAGAATTCAAATCCGAGCCTCCGTTCCTCTGGAATTCCCTAAAATGTATGAAAACGTGTTTTACAGTATTCTGGCTCCCAGGATCGTTATCAAGAAATAGAAATAAGCATTTCCTACGTAAAATGACACGAGTAATCGAACTGTGCCAGTAGAATTCAAATCCGAGCCTCCGTTCCTCTGGAATTCACTAATATGTATGAAAACGTGTTTTACAGTATTCTGGCTCTCAGGATCGCAATCGGGAAATGGAAACAAGCATTTCCCATGTAAAATGACACGAGTAATCGAGCTGTGCCGGCAGAATTCAAATCCGAGCATCCGTTCCTCTGGAATTCACTAAAATGTATGAAAACGTGTTTTACAGTATTCTAGCTCCCAGGATCGCTATCAGGAAATGGGAACAACCATTTCCTGTGTAAAATGACACGAGTAATCGAATGCTGTCGGCAGAATTCAAACCCGAGCCTCTGTTACTCTGGAATTCACAAATATGCATGAAAACGTGTTTTACAGTATTCTGGCTCCCAGGATCGCTATCAGGAAATGGAAGCAAGCATTTCCTACGTAAAATGACACGAGTAATCGAACTGTGCCGGCAGAGTTCAAATACGAGCCTCTGTTCCTCTGGAATTCACTAATATGTATGAAAACGTGTTTTACAGTATTCTGGCTCCCAGGATGGGAATCGAGAAATGAAGACAAGCATTTCCCATGTAAAATGACACGAGTAATCGAGCTGTGCCGGCAGAATTCAAATCCGAGCCTCCCTTCCTCTGGAATTCACTAATATGTATGAAAACGTGTTTTACAGTATTCTGGCTCCCAGGATGGGAATCGAGAAATGAAGACAAGTACTTCCTACGTAAAATGGCACGAGCAATCGAACTGTGCCGGCAGACTTCAAACCCGAGCATCCGTTCTTCCGAAATTCACTAATATGTATGAAAACGTGTTTTACAATATTCTGGCTACCAGGATCGCAATCGGAAAATGAAGACAAGCATTTCCCAAGTAAAACGACACGAGTAATCGAACTATGCCGGCAGAATTCAAATCCGAGCATCCGTTCCTCTGGAATTCCCTAAAATGTATGAAAACGTGTTTTACAGTATTCTGGCTCCCAGGATCGCAATCGGGAAATGAAGACAAGTATTTCCTACGTAAAATGACACGAGTAATCGAACTGTGCCGGCACAATTCAAATCCGAGCCTCCGTTCCTCTGGAATTCACAAATATGTATGAAAACGTGTTTTACAATATTCTGGCTCCCAGGATCGCTATCAGGAAATGGAAGCAAGCATTTCCTACGTAAAATGACACGAGTAATCGAACTGTGCCGGCAGAATTGAAATCCGAGCCTCCGTTCCTCTGGAATTCACAAATATGTATGAAAACGTGTTTTACAGTATTCTGGCTCCCAGGATCGCAATCGGGAAATGAAGACAAGTATTTCCTACGTAAAATGACACGAGTAATCGAACTGTGCCGGCACAATTCAAATCCGAGCCTCCGTTCCTCTGGAATTCACAAATATGTATGAAAACGTGTTTTACACAATTTTGGCTCCCAGGATCGCTATCGGGAAATGGGAACAAGCATTTCCTGCGTAAAATGACACGACTAATCGAATGCTGTCGGCAGAATTCAAATCCGAGCCTCCGTTCCTCTGGAATTCCCTAAAATGTATGAAAACGTGTTTTACAGTATTCTGGCTCCCAGGATCGTTATCAAGAAATAGAAATAAGCATTTCCTACGTAAAATGACACGAGTAATCGAACTGTGCCAGTAGAATTCAAATCCGAGCCTCCGTTCCTCTGGAATTCACTAATATGTATGAAAACGTGTTTTACAGTATTCTGGCTCTCAGGATCGCAATCGGGAAATGGAAACAAGCATTTCCCATGTAAAATGACACGAGTAATCGAGCTGTGCCGGCAGAATTCAAATCCGAGCATCCGTTCCTCTGGAATTCACTAAAATGTATGAAAACGTGTTTTACAGTATTCTAGCTCCCAGGATCGCTATCAGGAAATGGGAACAACCATTTCCTGTGTAAAATGACACGAGTAATCGAATGCTGTCGGCAGAATTCAAACCCGAGCCTCTGTTACTCTGGAATTCACAAATATGCATGAAAACGTGTTTTACAGTATTCTGGCTCCCAGGATCGCTATCAGGAAATGGAAGCAAGCATTTCCTACGTAAAATGACACGAGTAATCGAACTGTGCCGGCAGAGTTCAAATACGAGCCTCTGTTCCTCTGGAATTCACTAATATGTATGAAAACGTGTTTTACAGTATTCTGGCTCCCAGGATGGCAATCGAGAAATGAAGACAAGTACTTCCTACGTAAAATGGCACGAGCAATCGAACTGTGCCGACAGAATTTAAATCGGAGCCGCCGTTCTTCCGAAATTCACTAATATGTATGAAAACGTGTTTTACAATATTCTGGCTACCAGGATCGCAATCGGAAAATGAAGACAAGCATTTCCCAAGTAAAATGACACGAGTAATCGAACTATGCCGGCAGAATTCAAATCCGAGCATCCGTTCCTCTGGAATTCCCTAAAATGTATGAAAACGTGTTTTACAGTATTCTGGCTCCCAGGATCGCAATCGGGAAATGAAGACAAGTATTTCCTACGTAAAATGACACGAGTAATCGAACTGTGCCGGCACAATTCAAATCCGAGCCTCCGTTCCTCTGGAATTCACAAATATATATGAAAACGTGTTTTACAGTATTCTGGCTCCCAGGATCGCAATCGGGAAATGAAGACAAGTATTTCCTACGTAAAATGACACGAGTAATCGAACTGTGCCGGCACAATTCAAATCCGAGCCTCCGTTCCTCTGGAATTCACAAATATGTATGAAAACGTGTTTTACACAATTTTGGCTCCCAGGATCGCTATCGGGAAATGGGAACAAGCATTTCCTGCGTAAAATGACACGACTAATCGAATGCTGTCGGCAGAATTCAAATCCGAGCCTCCGTTCCTCTGGAATTCCCTAAAATGTATGAAAACGTGTTTTACAGTATTCTGGCTCCCAGGATCGCAATCGGGAAATGAAGACAAGTATTTCCTACGTAAAATGGCACGAGTAATCGAACTGTGCCGGCACAATTCAAATCCGAGCCTCCGTTCCTCTGGAATTCACAAATATGTATGAAAACGTGTTTTACAGTATTTGGGCTCCCAGTATCGCTATCGGGAAATGGGAACAAGCATTTCCTGCGTAAATTGACACGAGTAATCGAACTGTGCCGGCAGAATTCAAATCCGAGCCTCCGTTCCTCTGGAATTCCCTAAAATGTATGAAAACGTGTTTTACAGTATTCTGGCTCCCAGGATCGTTATCAAGAAATAGAAATAAGCATTTCCTACGTAAAATGACACGAGTAATCGAACTGTGCCAGCAGAATTCAAATCCGAGCCTCCGTTCCTCTGGAATTCACCAATATGTATGAAAACGTGTTTTACAGTATTCTGGCTCCCAGGATGGCAATCGAGAAATGAAGACAAGTATTTCCTACGTAAAATGGCACGAGTAATCGAACTGTGGCGGCAGGATTCAAATCCGAGCATCCGTTCCTCTGGAATTCACTAATATGTATGAAAACGTGTTTTACAGTATTTTGGCTCCCAGGATAGCAATCGAGAAATGAAGACAAGTATTTCCTACGTAAAATGGCACGAGTAATCGAACTGTGCCGGCAGAATTCAAATCCGAGCATCCGTTCCTCTGTAATTCACTAATATGTATGAAAACGTGTTTTACAGTACTTTGGTTCCCAGGATCGCTATCAAGAAATAGAAACAAGCATTTCCTACGTAAAATGACACGAGTAATCGAACGCTGCCGGCAGAATTCAAATCCGAGCCGCCGTTCCTCTGAAATCCACTAAAATGTATGAAAACGTGTTTTACAGTATTCTGGCTCCCAGGATCGCAATCGGGATATGAAAAGAAGTATTTACTACGTAAAATGACACGAGTAATCGAACTATGCCGGCAGAATTCAAATCCGAGCCTCTGTTCCTCTGGAATTCACTAAAATGTATGAAAACGTGTTTTACAATATTCTGGCTACCAGGATCGCAATCGGAAAATGAAGACAAGCATTTCCCAAGTAAAACGACAAGAGTAATCGAACTATGCCGGCAGAATTCAAATCCGAGCCTCCGTTCCTCTGGAATTCCCTAAAATGTATGAAAACGTGTTTTACAGTATTCTGGCTCCCAGGATCGCAATCGGGAAATGAAGACAAGTATTTCCTACGTAAAATGGCACGAGTAATCGAACTGTGCCGGCAGAATTCAAATCCGAGCATCCGTTCCTCTGGAATTCACTAATATGTATGAAAACGTCTTTTACAGTATTCTGGCTCCCAGGATGGCAATCGAGAAATGAAGACAAGTATTTTCTACGTAAAATGGCACGAGCAATCGAACTGTGCCGGCAGAATTCAAATACGAGCCTCTGTTCCTCTGGTATTCACTAATATGTATGAAAACGTGTTTTACAGTATTTGGGCTCCCAGTATCGCTATCGGGAAATGGGAACAAGCATTTCCTGCGTAAATTGACACGAGTAATCGAACTGTGCCGGCAGAATTCAAATCCGAGCCTCCGTTCCTCTGGAATTCACTAATATGTATGAAAACGTGTTTTACAGTATTCTAGCTCTCAGGATCGCAATCGGGAAATGGAAACAAGCATTTCCCATGTAAAATGACACGAGTAATCGAGCTGTGCCGGCAGAATTCAAATCCGAGCCTCTGTTCCTCTGGAATTCCCTAAAATGTATGAAAACGTGTTTTACAGTATTCTGGCTCCCAGGATCGCAATCGGGAAATGAAGACAAGTATTTCCTACGTAAAATGACACGAGTAATCGAACTGTGCCGGCACAATTCAAATCCGAGCCTCCGTTCCTCTGGAATTCACAAATATGTATGAAAACGTGTTTTACAGTATTCTAGCTCCCAGGATCGCTATCAGGAAATGGGAACAAGCATTTCCTGTGTAAAATGGCACGAGTAATCGAACTGTGCCGGCAGAATTCAAATCCGAGCCTCTGTTCCTCTGGAATTCACTAAAATGTATGAAAACGTGTTTTACAGTATTCTGGCTCCCAGGATCGCAATCGCGAAATGAAGACAAGTGTTTCCTACGTAAAATGGCACGAGTAATCGAACTATGCCGGCAGAATTCAAATCCGAGCCTCTGTTCCTCTGGAATTCACTAAAATGTATGAAAACGTGTTTTACAATATTCTGGCTACCAGGATCGCAATCGGAAAATGAAGACAAGCATTTCCCAAGTAAAACGACAAGAGTAATCGAACTATGCCGGCAGAATTCAAATCCGAGCATCCGTTCCTCTGGAATTCCCTAAAATGTATGAAAACGTGTTTTACAGTATTCTGGCTCCCAGGATCGCAATCGGGAAATGAAGACAAGTATTTCCTACGTAAAATGGCACGAGTAATCGAACTGTGCCGGCAGAATGCAAATCCGAGCATCCGTTCCTCTGGAATTCACTAATATGTATGAAAACGTGTTTTACAGTATTCTGGCTCTCAGGATCGCAATCGGGAAATGGAAACAAGCATTTCCCATGTAAAATGACACGAGTAATCGAGCTGTGCCGGCAGAATTCAAATCCGAGCCTCCGTTCCTCTGGAATTCACTAATATGTATGAAAACGTGTTTTACAGTATTCTGGCTCTCAGGATCGCAATCGGGAAATGGAAACAAGCATTTCCCATGTAAAATGACACGAGTAATCGAGCTGTGCCGGCAGAATTCAAATCCGAGCCTCTGTTCCTCTGGAATTCCCTAAAATGTATGAAAACGTGTTTTACAGTATTCTGGCTCCCAGGATCGCAATCGGGAAATGAAGACAAGTATTTCCTACGTAAAATGACACGAGTAATCGAACTGTGCCGGCAGGATTCAAATCCGAGCATCCGTTCCTCTGAAATCCACTAAAATGTATGAAAACGTGTTTTACAGTATTCTGGCTCCCAGGATCGCAATCGGGAAATGGAAACAAGCATTTCCCATGTAAAATGACACGAGTAATCGAACTGTGCCGGCAGAATTCAAATCCGAGCATCCGTTCCTCTGGAATTCCCTAAAATGTATGAAAACGTGTTTTACAGTATTCTGGCTCCCAGGATCGCAATCGGGAAATGAAGACAAGTATTTCCTACGTAAAATGGCACGAGTAATCGAACTGTGCCGGCAGAATGCAAATCCGAGCATCCGTTCCTCTGGAATTCACTAATATGTATGAAAACGTGTTTTACAGTATTCTGGCTCTCAGGATCGCAATCGGGAAATGGAAACAAGCATTTCCCATGTAAAATGACACGAGTAATCGAGCTGTGCCGGCAGAATTCAAATCCGAGCCTCCGTTCCTCTGGAATTCACTAATATGTATGAAAACGTGTTTTACAGTATTCTGGCTCTCAGGATCGCAATCGGGAAATGGAAACAAGCATTTCCCATGTAAAATGACACGAGTAATCGAGCTGTGCCGGCAGAATTCAAATCCGAGCCTCTGTTCCTCTGGAATTCCCTAAAATGTATGAAAACGTGTTTTACAGTATTCTGGCTCCCAGGATCGCAATCGGGAAATGAAGACAAGTATTTCCTACGTAAAATGGCACGAGCAATCGAACTGTGCCGGCAGAATTCAAATCCGAGCCTCCGTTCCTCTGGAATTCACTAATATGTATGAAAACGTGTTTTACAGTATTCTAGCTCTCAGGATCGCAATCGGGAAATGGAAACAAGCATTTCCCATGTAAAATGACACGAGTAATCGAGCTGTGCCGGCAGAATTCAAATCCGAGCCTCTGTTCCTCTGGAATTCCCTAAAATGTATGAAAACGTGTTTTACAGTATTCTGGCTCCCAGGATCGCAATCGGGAAATGAAGACAAGTATTTCCTACGTAAAATGACACGAGTAATCGAACTGTGCCGGCACAATTCAAATCCGAGCCTCCGTTCCTCTGGAATTCACAAATATGTATGAAAACGTGTTTTACAGTATTCTAGCTCCCAGGATCGCTATCAGGAAATGGGAACAAGCATTTCCTGTGTAAAATGGCACGAGTAATCGAACTGTGCCGGCAGAATTCAAATCCGAGCCTCTGTTCCTCTGGAATTCACTAAAATGTATGAAAACGTGTTTTACAGTATTCTGGCTCCCAGGATCGCAATCGCGAAATGAAGACAAGTGTTTCCTACGTAAAATGGCACGAGTAATCGAACTATGCCGGCAGAATTCAAATCCGAGCCTCTGTTCCTCTGGAATTCACTAAAATGTATGAAAACGTGTTTTACAATATTCTGGCTACCAGGATCGCAATCGGAAAATGAAGACAAGCATTTCCCAAGTAAAACGACAAGAGTAATCGAACTATGCCGGCAGAATTCAAATCCGAGCATCCGTTCCTCTGGAATTCCCTAAAATGTATGAAAACGTGTTTTACAGTATTCTGGCTCCCAGGATCGCAATCGGGAAATGAAGACAAGTATTTCCTACGTAAAATGGCACGAGTAATCGAACTGTGCCGGCAGAATGCAAATCCGAGCATCCGTTCCTCTGGAATTCACTAATATGTATGAAAACGTGTTTTACAGTATTCTGGCTCTCAGGATCGCAATCGGGAAATGGAAACAAGCATTTCCCATGTAAAATGACACGAGTAATCGAGCTGTGCCGGCAGAATTCAAATCCGAGCCTCCGTTCCTCTGGAATTCACTAATATGTATGAAAACGTGTTTTACAGTATTCTGGCTCTCAGGATCGCAATCGGGAAATGGAAACAAGCATTTCCCATGTAAAATGACACGAGTAATCGAGCTGTGCCGGCAGAATTCAAATCCGAGCCTCTGTTCCTCTGGAATTCCCTAAAATGTATGAAAACGTGTTTTACAGTATTCTGGCTCCCAGGATCGCAATCGGGAAATGAAGACAAGTATTTCCTACGTAAAATGACACGAGTAATCGAACTGTGCCGGCACAATTCAAATCCGAGCCTCCGTTCCTCTGGAATTCACAAATATGTATGAAAACGTGTTTTACAGTATTCTAGCTCCCAGGATCGCTATCAGGAAATGGGAACAAGCATTTCCTGTGTAAAATGGCACGAGTAATCGAACTGTGCCGGCAGGATTCAAAACCGAGCATCCGTTCCTCTGAAATCCACTAAAATGTATGAAAACGTGTTTTACAGTATTCTGGCTCCCAGGATCGCAATCGGGAAATGGAAACAAGCATTTCCCATGTAAAATGACACGAGTAATCGAACTGTGCCGGCAGAATTCAAATCCGAGCATCCGTTCCTCTGGAATTCACTAATATGTATGAAAACGTCTTTTACAGTATTCTGGCTCCCAGGATGGCAATCGAGAAATGAAGACAAGTATTTCCTACGTAAAATGGCACGAGCAATCGAACTGTGCCGGCAGAATTCAAATACGAGCCTCTGTTCCTCTGGTATTCACTAATATGTATGAAAACGTGTTTTACAGTATTTGGGCTCCCAGTATCGCTATCGGGAAATGGGAACAAGCATTTCCTGCGTAAATTGACACGAGTAATCGAACTGTGCCGGCAGAATTCAAATCCGAGCCTCCGTTCCTCTGGAATTCACTAATATGTATGAAAACGTGTTTTACAGTATTCTGGCTCTCAGGATCGCAATCGGGAAATGGAAACAAGCATTTCCCATGTAAAATGACACGAGTAATCGAGCTGTGCCGGCAGAATTCAAATCCGAGCCTCTGTTCCTCTGGAATTCCCTAAAATGTATGAAAACGTGTTTTAGAGTATTCTGGCTCCCAGGATCGCAATCGGGAAATGAAGACAAGTATTTCCTACGTAAAATGACACGAGTAATCGAACTGTGCCGGCACAATTCAAATCCGAGCCTCCGTTCCTCTGGAATTCACAAATATGTATGAAAACGTGTTTTACAGTATTCTAGCTCCCAGGATCGCTATCAGGAAATGGGAACAAGCATTTCCTGTGTAAAATGGCACGAGTAATCGAACTGTGCCGGCAGAATTCAAATCCGAGCCTCCGTTCCTCTGGAATTCCCTAAAATGTATGAAAACGTGTTTTACAGTATTCTGGCTCCCAGGATCGTTATCAAGAAATAGAAATAAGCATTTCCTACGTAAAATGACACGAGTAATCGAACTGTGCCAGTAGAATTCAAATCCGAGCCTCCGTTCCTCTGGAATTCACCAATATGTATGAAAACGTGTTTTACAGTATTCTGGCTCCCAGGATGGCAATCGAGAAATGAAGACAAGTACTTCCTACGTAAAATGGCACGAGCAATCGAACTGTGCCGACAGAATTTAAATCGGAGCCGCCGTTCTTCCGAAATTCACTAATATGTATGAAAACGTGTTTTACAATATTCTGGCTACCAGGATCGCAATCGGAAAATGAAGACAAGCATTTCCCAAGTAAAATGACACGAGTAATCGAACTATGCCGGCAGAATTCAAATCCGAGCATCCGTTCCTCTGGAATTCCCTAAAATGTATGAAAACGTGTTTTACAGTATTCTGGCTCCCAGGATCGCAATCGGGAAATGAAGACAAGTATTTCCTACGTAAAATGGCACGAGTAATCGAACTGTGCCGGCACAATTCAAATCCGAGCCTCCGTTCCTCTGGAATTCACAAATATGTATGAAAACGTGTTTTACAGTATTTGGGCTCCCAGTATCGCTATCGGGAAATGGGAACAAGCATTTCCTGCGTAAATTGACACGAGTAATCGAACTGTGCCGGCAGAATTCAAATCCGAGCCTCCGTTCCTCTGGAATTCCCTAAAATGTATGAAAACGTGTTTTACAGTATTCTGGCTCCCAGGATCGTTATCAAGAAATAGAAATAAGCATTTCCTACGTAAAATGACACGAGTAATCGAACTGTGCCAGCAGAATTCAAATCCGAGCCTCCGTTCCTCTGGAATTCACCAATATGTATGAAAACGTGTTTTACAGTATTCTGGCTCCCAGGATCGCAATCGGGATATGAAAACAAGTATTTACTACGTAAAATGACACGAGTAATCGAACTGTGCCGGCAGAATTCAAATCCGAGCCTCTGTTCCTCTGGAATTCACTAAAATGTATGAAAACGTGTTTTACAGTATTCTGGCTCCCAGGATCGCAATCGCGAAATGAAGACAAGTGTTTCCTACGTAAAATGGAACGAGTAATCGAACTATGCCGGCAGAATTCAAATCCGAGCCTCTGTTCCTCTGGAATTCACTAAAATGTATGAAAACGTGTTTTACAATATTCTGGCTACCAGGATCGCAATCGGAAAATGAAGACAAGCATTTCCCAAGTAAAACGACAAGAGTAATCGAACTATGCCGGCAGAATTCAAATCCGAGCATCCGTTCCTCTGGAATTCCCTAAAATGTATGAAAACGTGTTTTACAGTATTCTGGCTCCCAGGATCGCAATCGGGAAATGAAGACAAGTATTTCCTACGTAAAATGACACGAGTAATCGAACTGTGCCGGCACAATTCAAATCCGAGCCTCCGTTCCTCTGGAATTCACTAATATGTATGAAAACGTGTTTTACAGTATTCTGGCTCTCAGGATCGCAATCGGGAAATGGAAACAAGCATTTCCCATGTAAAATGACACGAGTAATCGAGCTGTGCCGGCAGAATTCAAATCCGAGCATCCGTTCCTCTGGAATTCACTAAAATGTATGAAAACGTGTTTTACAGTATTCTAGCTCCCAGGATCGCTATCAGGAAATGGGAACAACCATTTCCTGTGTAAAATGACACGAGTAATCGAATGCTGTCGGCAGAATTCAAATCCGAGCCTCTGTTACTCTGGAATTCACAAATATGCATGAAAACGTGTTTTACAGTATTCTGGCTCCCAGGATCGCTATCAGGAAATGGAAGCAAGCATTTCCTACGTAAAATGACACGAGTAATCGAACTGTGCCGGCAGAATTGAAATCCGAGCCTCCGTTCCTCTGGAATTCACTAAAATGTATGGAAACGTGTTTTACAGTATTCTGGCTCTCAGGATCGCAATCGGGAAATGAAGACAAGTATTTCCTACGTAAAATGACACGAGTAATCGAACTGTGCCGGCAGAGTTCAAATACGAGCCTCTGTTCCTCTGGAATTCACTAATATGTATGAAAACGTGTTTTACAGTATTCTGGCTCCCAGGATGGCAATCGAGAAATGAAGACAAGTACTTCCTACGTAAAATGGCACGAGCAATCGAACTGTGCCGACAGAATTTAAATCGGAGCCGCCGTTCTTCCGAAATTCACTAATATGTATGAAAACGTGTTTTACAATATTCTGGCTACCAGGATCGCAATCGGAAAATGAAGACAAGCATTTCCCAAGTAAAATGACACGAGTAATCGAACTATGCCGGCAGAATTCAAATCCGAGCATCCGTTCCTCTGGAATTCCCTAAAATGTATGAAAACGTGTTTTACAGTATTCTGGCTCCCAGGATCGCAATCGGGATATGAAGACAAGTATTTCCTACGTAAAATGACACGAGTAATCGAACTGTGCCGGCACAATTCAAATCCGAGCCTCCGTTCCTCTGGAATTCACAAATATGTATGAAAACGTGTTTTACACAATTTTGGCTCCCAGGATCGCTATCGGGAAATGGGTACAAGCATTTCCTGCGTAAAATGACACGACTAATCGAATGCTGTCGGCAGAATTCAAATCCGAGCCTCCGTTCCTCTGGAATTCCCTAAAATGTATGAAAACGTGTTTTACAGTATTCTGGCTCCCAGGATGGCAATCGAGAAATGAAGACAAGTATTTCCTACGTAAAATGACACGAGTAATCGAACTGTGCCGGCAGAATTCCATTCCGAGCCTCCGTTCCTCTGGAATTCACTAATATGTATGAAAACGTGTTTTACAGTATTCTGGCTCTCAGGATCGCAATCGGGAAATGGAAACAAGCATTTCCCATGTAAAATGACACGAGTAATCGAGCTGTGCCGGCAGAATTCAAATCCGAGCATCCGTTCCTCTGGAATTCACTAAAATGTATGAAAACGTGTTTTACAGTATTCTAGCTCCCAGGATCGCTATCAGGAAATGGGAACAACCATTTCCTGTGTAAAATGACACGAGTAATCGAATGCTGTCGGCAGAATTCAAACCCGAGCCTCTGTTACTCTGGAATTCACAAATATGCATGAAAACGTGTTTTACAGTATTCTGGCTCCCAGGATCGCAATCGGGAAATGAAGACAAGTATTTCCTACGTAAAATGGCACGAGTAATCGAACTGTGCCGGCACAATTCAAATCCGAGCCTCCGTTCCTCTGGAATTCACAAATATGTATGAAAACGTGTTTTACAGTATTTGGGCTCCCAGGATGGCAATCGAGAAATGAAGACAAGTACTTCCTGCGTAAAATGGCACGAGCAATCGAACTGTGCCGACAGAATTTAAATCGGAGCCGCCGTTCTTCCGAAATTCACTAATATGTATGAAAACGTGTTTTACAATATTCTGGCTACCAGGATCGCAATCGGAAAATGAAGACAAGCATTTCCCAAGTAAAATGACACGAGTAATCGAACTATGCCGGCAGAATTCAAATCCGAGCATCCGTTCCTCTGGAATTCCCTAAAATGTATGAAAACGTGTTTTACAGTATTCTGGCACCCAGGATCGCAATCGGGAAATGAAGACAAGTATTTCCTACGTAAAATGACACGAGTAATCGAACTGTGCCGGCACAATTCAAATCCGAGCCTCCGTTCCTCTGGAATTCACAAATATGTATGAAAACGTGTTTTACAGTATTCTGGCTCCCAGGATCGCAATCGGGAAATGAAGACAAGTATTTCCTACGTAAAATGACACGAGTAATCGAACTGTGCCGGCACAATTCAAATCCGAGCCTCCGTTCCTCTGGAATTCACAAATATGTATGAAAACGTGTTTTACACAATTTTGGCTCCCAGGATCGCTATCGGGAAATGGGAACAAGCATTTCCTGCGTAAAATGACACGACTAATCGAATGCTGTCGGCAGAATTCAAATCCGAGCCTCCGTTCCTCTGGAATTCCCTAAAATGTATGAAAACGTGTTTTACAGTATTCTGGCTCCCAGGATCGCAATCGGGAAATGAAGACAAGTATTTCCTACGTAAAATGGCACGAGTAATCGAACTGTGCCGGCACAATTCAAATCCGAGCCTCCGTTCCTCTGGAATTCACAAATATGTATGAAAACGTGTTTTACAGTATTTGGGCTCCCAGTATCGCTATCGGGAAATGGGAACAAGCATTTCCTGCGTAAATTGACACGAGTAATCGAACTGTGCCGGCAGAATTCAAATCCGAGCCTCCGTTCCTCTGGAATTCCCTAAAATGTATGAAAACGTGTTTTACAGTATTCTGGCTCCCAGGATCGTTATCAAGAAATAGAAATAAGCATTTCCTACGTAAAATGACACGAGTAATCGAACTGTGCCAGCAGAATTCAAATCCGAGCCTCCGTTCCTCTGGAATTCACCAATACGTATGAAAACGTGTTTTACAGTATTCTGGCTCCCAGGATGGCAATCGAGAAAAGAAGACAAGTATTTCCTACGTAAAATGGCACGAGTAATCGAACTGTGCCGGCAGGATTCAAATCCGAGCATCCGTTCCTCTGGAATTCACTAATATGTATGAAAACGTGTTTTACACAATTTTGGCACCCAGGATCGCTATCGGGAAATGGGAACAAGCATTTCCTGCGTAAAATGACACGACTAATCGAATGCTGTCGGCAGAATTCAAATCCGAGCCTCCGTTCCTCTGGAATTCCCTAAAATGTATGAAAACGTGTTTTACAGTATTCTGGCTCCCAGGATCGCAATCGGGAAATGAAGACAAGTATTTCCTACGTAAAATGGCACGAGTAATCGAACTGTGCCGGCACAATTCAAATCCGAGCCTCCGTTCCTCTGGAATTCACAAATATGTATGAAAACGTGTTTTACAGTATTTGGGCTCCCAGTATCGCTATCGGGAAATGGGAACAAGCATTTCCTGCGTAAATTGACACGAGTAATCGAACTGTGCCGGCAGAATTCAAATCCGAGCCTCCGTTCCTCTGGAATTCCCTAAAATGTATGAAAACGTGTTTTACAGTATTCTGGCTCCCAGGATCGTTATCAAGAAATAGAAATAAGCATTTCCTACGTAAAATGACACGAGTAATCGAACTGTGCCAGCAGAATTCAAATCCGAGCCTCCGTTCCTCTGGAATTCACCAATACGTATGAAAACGTGTTTTACAGTATTCTGGCTCCCAGGATGGCAATCGAGAAAAGAAGACAAGTATTTCCTACGTAAAATGGCACGAGTAATCGAACTGTGCCGGCAGGATTCAAATCCGAGCATCCGTTCCTCTGGAATTCACTAATATGTATGAAAACGTGTTTTACACAATTTTGGCACCCAGGATCGCTATCGGGAAATGGGAACAAGCATTTCCTGCGTAAAATGACACGACTAATCGAATGCTGTCGGCAGAATTCAAATCCGAGCCTCCGTTCCTCTGGAATTCCCTAAAATGTATGAAAACGTGTTTTACAGTATTCTGGCTCCCAGGATCGCAATCGGGAAATGAAGACAAGTATTTCCTACGTAAAATGACACGAGTAATCGAACTGTGCCGGCAGAGTTCAAATACGAGCCTCTGTTCCTCTGGTATTCACTAATATGTATGAAAACGTGTTTTACAGTATTTTGGCTCCCAGAATTGCTGTCGGGAAATGGGGACAAGTATTTCCTACGTAAAATGGCACGAGCAATCGAACTGTGCCGGCAGAATTCAAATCCGAGCATCCGTTCCTCTGGAATTCCCTAAAATGTATGAAAACGTGTTTTACAGTATTCTGGCTCCCAGGATCGTTATCAAGAAATAGAAATAAGCATTTCCTACGTAAAATGACACGAGTAATCGAACTGTGCCAGCAGAATTCAAATCCGAGCCTCCGTTCCTCTGGAATTCACCAATATGTATGAAAACGTGTTTTACAGTATTCTGGCTCCCAGGATGGCAATCGAGAAATGAAGACAAGTATTTCCTACGTAAAATGGCACGAGTAATCGAACTGTGGCGGCAGGATTCAAATCCGAGCATCCGTTCCTCTGGAATTCACTAATATGTATGAAAACGTGTTTTACAGTATTTTGGCTCCCAGGATAGCAATCGAGAAATGAAGACAAGTATTTCCTACGTAAAATGGCACGAGTAATCGAACTGTGCCGGCAGAATTCAAATCCGAGCATCCGTTCCTCTGTAATTCACTAATATGTATGAAAACGTGTTTTACAGTACTTTGGTTCCCAGGATCGCAATCGCGAAATGAAGACAAGTGTTTCCTACGTAAAATGGCACGAGTAATCGAACTATGCCGGCAGAATTCAAATCCGAGCCTCTGTTCCTCTGGAATTCACTAAAATGTATGAAAACGTGTTTTACAATATTCTGGCTACCAGGATCGCAATCGGAAAATGAAGACAAGCATTTCCCAAGTAAAACGACAAGAGTAATCGAACTATGCCGGCAGAATTCAAATCCGAGCATCCGTTCCTCTGGAATTCCCTAAAATGTATGAAAACGTGTTTTACAGTATTCTGGCTCCCAGGATCGCAATCGGGAAATGAAGACAAGCATTTCCTGCGTAAAATGACACGACTAATCGAATGCTGTCGGCAGAATTCAAATCCGAGCCTCCGTTCCTCTGGAATTCCCTAAAATGTATGAAAACGTGTTTTACAGTATTCTGGCTCCCAGGATCGCAATCGGGAAATGAAGACAAGTATTTCCTACGTAAAATGGCACGAGTAATCGAACTGTGCCGGCACAATTCAAATCCGAGCCTCCGTTCCTCTGGAATTCACAAATATGTATGAAAACGTGTTTTACAGTATTTGGGCTCCCAGTATCGCTATCGGGAAATGGGAACAAGCATTTCCTGCGTAAATTGACACGAGTAATCGAACTGTGCCGGCAGAATTCAAATCCGAGCCTCCGTTCCTCTGGAATTCCCTAAAATGTATGAAAACGTGTTTTACAGTATTCTGGCTCCCAGGATCGTTATCAAGAAATAGAAATAAGCATTTCCTACGTAAAATGACACGAGTAATCGAACTGTGCCAGCAGAATTCAAATCCGAGCCTCCGTTCCTCTGGAATTCACCAATACGTATGAAAACGTGTTTTACAGTATTCTGGCTCCCAGGATGGCAATCGAGAAAAGAAGACAAGTATTTCCTACGTAAAATGGCACGAGTAATCGAACTGTGCCGGCAGGATTCAAATCCGAGCATCCGTTCCTCTGGAATTCACTAATATGTATGAAAACGTGTTTTACACAATTTTGGCACCCAGGATCGCTATCGGGAAATGGGAACAAGCATTTCCTGCGTAAAATGACACGACTAATCGAATGCTGTCGGCAGAATTCAAATCCGAGCCTCCGTTCCTCTGGAATTCCCTAAAATGTATGAAAACGTGTTTTACAGTATTCTGGCTCCCAGGATCGTTATCAAGAAATAGAAATAAGCATTTCCTACGTAAAATGACACGAGTAATCGAACTGTGCCAGCAGAATTCAAATCCGAGCCTCCGTTCCTCTGGAATTCACCAATATGTATGAAAACGTGTTTTACAGTATTCTGGCTCCCAGGATGGCAATCGAGAAATGAAGACAAGTATTTCCTACGTAAAATGGCACGAGTAATCGAACTGTGCCGGCAGGATTCAAATCCGAGCATCCGTTCCTCTGGAATTCACTAATATGTATGAAAACGTGTTTTACAGTATTTTGGCTCCCAGGATAGCAATCGAGAAATGAAGACAAGTATTTCCTACGTAAAATGGCACGAGTAATCGAACTGTGCCGGCAGAATTCAAATCCGAGCATCCGTTCCTCTGGAATTCACTAATATGTATGAAAACGTGTTTTACAGTACTTTGGTTCCCAGGATCGCTATCAAGAAATGGAAACAAGCATTTCCCATGTAAAATGACACGAGTAATCGAACGCTGCCGGCAGAATTCAAATCCGAGCCGCCGTTCCTCTGAAATCCACTAAAATGTATGAAAACGTGTTTTACAGTATTCTGGCTCCCAGGATCGCAATCGGGAAATGGAAACAAGCATTTCCCATGTAAAATGACACGAGTAATCGAACTATGCCGGCAGAATTCAAATCCGAGCATCCGTTCCTCTGGAATTCCCTAAAATGTATGAAAACGTGTTTTACAGTATTCTGGCTCCCAGGATCGCAATCGGGAAATGAAGACAAGCATTTCCTACGTAAAATGACACGAGTAATCGAACTGTGCCGGCAGAATTCAAATCCGAGCCTCCGTTCCTCTGGAATTCCCTAAAATGTATGAAAACGTGTTTTACAGTATTCTGGCTCCCAGAATCGCAATCGGGAAATGAAGACAAGTATTTCCTACGTAAAATGACATGAGTAATCGAACTGTGCCGGCACAATTCAAATCCGAGCCTCCGTTCCTCTGAAATTCACAAATATGTATGAAAACGTGTTTTACACAATTTTGGCTCCCAGGATCGCAATCGGGAAATGGGAACAAGCATTTCCTGCGTAAAATGACACGACTAATCGAATGCTGTCGGCAGAATTCAAATCCGAGCCTCCGTTCCTCTGGAATTCCCTAAAATGTTTGAAAACGTGTTTTACAGTATTCTGGCTCCCAGGATCGCAATCGGGAAATGAAGACAAGTATTTCCTACGTAAAATGACACGAGTAATCGAACTGTGCCGGCAGAGTTCAAATACGAGCCTCTGTTCCTCTGGTATTCACTAATATGTATGAAAACGTGTTTTACAGTATTCTGGCTCCCAGGATGGCAATCGAGAAATGAAGACAAGTATTTCCTACGTAAAATGGCACGAGCAATCGAACTGTGCCGGCAGAATTCAAATACGAGCCTCTGTTCCTCTGGTATTCGCTAATATGTATGAAAACGTGTTTTACAGTATTTTGGCTCCCAGAATTGCTGTCGGGAAATGGGGACAAGTATTTCCTACGTGAAATGGCACGAGCAATCGAACTGTGCCGGCAGAATTCAAATCCAAGCATCCGTTCCTCTGGAATTCACTAATATGTATGAAAACGTGTTTTACAGTATTCTGGCTCTCAGGATCGCAATCGGGAAATGGAAACAAGCATTTCCCATGTAAAATGACACGAGTAATCGAGCTTTGCCGGCAGAATTCAAATCCGAGCATCCGTTCCTCTGGAATTCACTAAAATGTATGAAAACGTGTTTTACAGTATTCTAGCTCCCAGGATCGCTATCAGGAAATGGGAACAAGCATTTCCTGTGTAAAATGACACGAGTAATCGAATGCTGTCGGCAGAATTCAAATCCGAGCCTCTGTTACTCTGGAATTCACTAATATGTATGAAAACGTGTTTTACAGTATTTTGGCTCCCAGAATTGCTGTCGGGAAATGGGGACAAGTATTTCCTACGTAAAATGACACGAGTAATCGAACTGTGCCGGCAGAATTGAAATCCGAGCCTCCGTTCCTCTGGAATTCACTAAAATGTATGGAAACGTGTTTTACAGTATTCTGGCTCCCAGGATCGCAATCGGGAAATGAAGACAAGTATTTCCTACGTAAAATGACACGAGTAATCGAACTGTGCCGGCACAATTCAAATCCGAGCCTCCGTTCCTCTGGAATTCACAAATATGTATGAAAACGTGTTTTACACAATTTTGGCTCCCAGGATCGCTATCGGGAAATGGGAACAAGCATTTCCTGCGTAAAATGACACGACTAATCGAATGCTGTTGGCAGAATTCAAATCCGAGCCTCCGCTCCTCTGGAATTCCCTAAAAAGTATGAAAACGTGTTTTACAGTATTCTGGCTCCCAGGATCGCAATCGGGAAATGAAGACAAGTATTTCCTACGTAAAATGACACGAGTAATCGAACTGTGCCGACAGAGTTCAAATACGAGCCTCTGTTCCTCTGGTATTCACTAATATGTATGAAAACGTGTTTTACAGTATTTTGGCTCCCAGAATTGCTGTCGGGAAATGGGGACAAGCATTTCCTACGTAAAATGGCACGAGCAATCGAACTGTGCCGGCAGAATTCAAATACGAGCCTCTGTTCCTCTGGTATTCACTAATATGTATGAAAACGTGTTTTACAGTATTTTGGCTCCCAGAATTGCTGTCGGGAAATGGGGACAAGTATTTCCTACGTGAAATGGCACGAGCAATCGAACTGTGCCGGCAGAATTCAAATCCGAGCATCCGTTCCTCTGGAATTCACTAATATGTATGAAAACGTGTTTTACAATATTCTGGCTCCCAGGATCGCAATCGGGAAATGAAGACAAGTATTTCCTACGTAAAATGGCACGAGCAATCGAACTGTGCCGGCAGAATTCAAATACGATCCTCTGTTCCTCTGGTATTCACTAATATGTATGAAAACGTGTTTTACAGTATTTTGGCTCCCAGAATTGCTGTCGGGAAATGGGGACAAGTATTTCCTACGTGAAATGGCACGAGCAATCGAACTGTGCCGGCAGAATTCAAATCCGAGCATCCGTTCCTCTGGAATTCACTAATATGTATGAAAACGTGTTTTACAATATTCTGGCTCCCAGGATCGCAATCGGGAAATGAAGACAAGTATTTCCTACGTAAAATGGCACGAGCAATCGAACTGTGCCGGCAGAATTCAAATACGAGCCTCTGTTCCTCTGGTATTCACTAATATGTATGAAAACGTGTTTTACAGTATTTTGGCTCCCAGAATTGCTGTCGGGAAATGGGGACAAGTATTTCCTACGTAAAATGGCACGAGCAATCGAACTGTGCCGGCAGAATTCAAATCCGAGCATCCGTTCCTCTGGAATTCACTAATATGTATGAAAACGTGTTTTACAATATTCTGGCTCCCAGGATCGCAATCGGGAAATGAAGACAAGTATTTCCTACGTAAAATGGCACGAGTAATCGAACTGTGCCGGCAGAATGCAAATCCGAGCATCCGTTCCTCTGGAATTCACTAATATGTATGAAAACGTGTTTTACAGTATTTTGGCTCCCAGAATTGCTGTCGGGAAATGGGGACAAGTATTTCCTACGTGAAATGGCACGAGCAATCGAACTGTGCCGGCAGAATTCAAATCCGAGCATCCGTTCCTCTGGAATTCACTAATATGTATGAAAACGTGTTTTACAATATTCTGGCTCCCAGGATCGCAATCGGGAAATGAAGACAAGTATTTCCTACGTAAAATGGCACGAGTAATCGAACTGTGCCGGCAGAATGCAAATCCGAGCATCCGTTCCTCTGGAATTCACTAATATGTATGAAAACGTGTTTTACAGTATTCTGGCTCTCAGGATCGCAATCGGGAAATGGAAACAAGCATTTCCCATGTAAAATGACACGAGTAATCAAGCTGTGCCGGCAGAATTCAAATCCGAGCGTCCGTTCCTCTGGAATTCAGTAATACGTATGAAAACGTGTTTTACAGTATTCTGGCTCCCAGGATCGCAATCGGGAAATGAAGACAAGTATTTCCTACGTAAAATGACACGAGTAATCGAACTGTGCCGGCACAATTCAAATCCGAGCCTCCGTTCCTCTGGAATTCACAAATATGTATGAAAACGTGTTTTACAGTATTTGGGCTCCCAGTATCGCTATCGGGAAATGGGAACAAGCATTTCCTGCGTAAATTGACACGAGTAATCGAACTGTGCCGGCAGAATTCAAATCCGAGCCTCCGTTCCTCTGGAATTCCCTAAAATGTATGAAAACGTGTTTTACAGTATTCTGGCTCCCAGGATCGTTATCAAGAAATAGAAATAAGCATTTCCTACGTAAAATGACACGAGTAATCGAACTGTGCCGGCACAATTCAAATCCGAGCCTCCGTTCCTCTGGAATTCACCAATATGTATGAAAACGTGTTTTACAGTATTCTGGCTCCCAGGATGGCAATCGAGAAATGAAGACAAGTATTTCCTACGTAAAATGGCACGAGTAATCGAACTGTGCCGGCAGGATTCAAATCCGAGCATCCGTTCCTCTGGAATTCACTAATATGTATGAAAACGTGTTTTACAGTATTTTGGCTCCCAGGATAGCAATCGAGAAATGAAGACAAGTATTTCCTACGTAAAATGGCACGAGTAATCGAACTGTGCCGGCAGAATTCAAATCCGAGCATCCGTTCCTCTGGAATTCACTAATATGTATGAAAACGTGTTTTACAGTACTTTGGTTCCCAGGATCGCTATCAAGAAATGGAAACAAGCATTTCCCATGTAAAATGACACGAGTAATCGAACGCTGCCGGCAGAATTCAAATCCGAGCATCCGTTCCTCTGGAATTCACTAAAATGTATGAAAACGTGTTTTACAGTATTCTAGCTCCCAGGATCGCTATCAGGAAATGGGAACAAGCATTTCCTGTGTAAAATGACACGAGTAATCGAATGCTGTCGGCAGAATTCAAATCCGAGCCTCTGTTACTCTGGAATTCACAAATATGCATGAAAACGTGTTTTACAGTATTCTGGCTCCCAGGATCGCTATCAGGAAATGGAAGCAAGCATTTCCTACGTAAAATGACACGAGCAATCGAACTGTGCCAGCAGAATTGAAATCCGAGCCTCCGTTCCTCTGGAATTCACTAAAATGTATGGAAACGTGTTTTACAGTATTCTGGCTCTCAGGATCGCAATCGGGAAATGAAAACAAGTATTTCCTACGTAAAATGACACGAGTAATCGAACTGTGCCGGCAGAGTTCAAATACGAGCCTCTGTTCCTCTGGAATTCACTAATATGTATGAAAACGTGTTTTACAGTATTCTGGCTCCCAGGATGGGAATCGAGAAATGAAGACAAGTACTTCCTACGTAAAATGGCACGAGCAATCGAACTGTGCCGGCACAATTCAAATCCGAGCCTCCGTTCCTCTGGAATTCACAAATATGTATGAAAACGTGTTTTACAATATTCTGGCTCCCAGGATCGCAATCGGGAAATGAAGACAAGTGTTTCCTACGTAAAATGGCACGAGTAATCGAACTGTGCAGGCAGAATTCAAATCCGAGCATCCGTTCCTCTGGAATTCACTAATATGTATGAAAACGTGTTTTACAGTATTCTGGCTCCCAGGATCGCAATCGGGAAATGGAAACAAGCATTTCCCATGTAAAATGACACGAGTAATCGAGCTGTGCCGGCAGAATTCAAATCCGAGCCTCCGTTCCTCTGGAATTCACTAATATGTATGAAAACGTGTTTTACAGTATTCTGGCTCCCAGGATCGCAATCGGGAAATGGAAACAAGCATTTCCCATGTAAAATGACACGAGTAATCGAACTGTGCCGGCAGAATTCAAATCCGAGCATCCGTTCCTCTGGAATTCACTAATATATATGAAAACGTGTTTTACAATATTCTGGCTAACAGGATCGCAATCGGAAAATGAAGACAAGCATTTCCCAAGTAAAATGACACGAGTAATCGAACTATGCCGGCAGAATTCAAATCCGAGCATCCGTTCCTCTGGAATTCCCTAAAATGTATGAAAACGTGTTTTACAGTATTCTGGCTCCCAGGATCGCAATCGGGAAATGAAGACAAGCATTTCCTACGTAAAATGACACGAGTAATCGAACTGTGCCGGCAGAATTCAAATCCGAGCCTCCGTTCCTCTGGAATTCCCTAAAATGTATGAAAACGTGTTTTACAGTATTCTGGCTCCCAGAATCGCAATCGGGAAATGAAGACAAGTATTTCCTACGTAAAATGACATGAGTAATCGAACTGTGCCGGCACAATTCAAATCCGAGCCTCCGTTCCTCTGAAATTCACAAATATGTATGAAAACGTGTTTTACACAATTTTGGCTCCCAGGATCGCTATCGGGAAATGGGAACAAGCATTTCCTGCGTAAAATGACACGACTAATCGAATGCTGTCGGCAGAATTCAAATCCGAGCCTCCGTTCCTCTGGAATTCCCTAAAATGTTTGAAAACGTGTTTTACAGTATTCTGGCTCCCAGGATCGCAATCGGGAAATGAAGACAAGTATTTCCTACGTAAAATGACACGAGTAATCGAACTGTGCCGGCAGAGTTCAAATACGAGCCTCTGTTCCTCTGGTATTCACTAATATGTATGAAAACGTGTTTTACAGTATTTTGGCTCCCAGAATTGCTGTCGGGAAATGGGGACAAGCATTTCCTACGTAAAATGACACGAGTAATCGAACTGTGCCGGCAGAATTCCATTCCGAGCCTCCGTTCCACTGGAATTCACTAATATGTATGAAAACGTGTTTTACAGTATTCTGGCTCTCAGGATCGCAATCGGGAAATGGAAACAAGCATTTCCCATGTAAAATGACACGAGTAATCGAGCTGTGCCGGCAGAATTCAAATCCGAGCATCCGTTCCTCTGGAATTCACTAATATGTATGAAAACGTGTTTTACAATATTCTGGCTCCCAGGATCGCAATCGGGAAATGAAGACAAGTATTTCCTACGTAAAATGGCACGAGTAATCGAACTGTGCCGGCAGAATGCAAATTCGAGCATCCGTTCCTCTGGAATTCACTAATATGTATGAAAACGTGTTTTACAGTATTTTGGCTCCCAGAATTGCTGTCGGGAAATGGGGACAAGTATTTCCTACGTGAAATGGCACGAGCAATCGAACTGTGCCGGCAGAATTCAAATCCGAGCATCCGTTCCTCTGGAATTCACTAATATGTATGAAAACGTGTTTTACAGTATTCTGGCTCCCAGGATCGCAATCGGGAAATGAAGACAAGTATTTCCTACGTAAAATGGCACGAGTAATCGAACTGTGCCGGCAGAATGCAAATCCGAGCATCCGTTCCTCTGGAATTCACTAATATGTATGAAAACGTGTTTTACAGTATTCTGGCTCTCAGGATCGCAATCGGGAAATGGAAACAAGCATTTCCCATGTAAAATGACACGAGTAATCAAGCTGTGCCGGCAGAATTCAAATCCGAGCGTCCGTTCCTCTGGAATTCAGTAATACGTATGAAAACGTGTTTTACAGTATTCTGGCTCCCAGGATCGCAATCGGGAAATGAAGACAAGTATTTCCTACGTAAAATGACACGAGTAATCGAACTGTGCCGGCACAATTCAAATCCGAGCCTCCGTTCCTCTGGAATTCACAAATATGTATGAAAACGTGTTTTACAGTATTTGGGCTCCCAGTATCGCTATCGGGAAATGGGAACAAGCATTTCCTGCGTAAATTGACACGAGTAATCGAACTGTGCCGGCAGAATTCAAATCCGAGCCTCCGTTCCTCTGGAATTCCCTAAAATGTATGAAAACGTGTTTTACAGTATTCTGGCTCCCAGGATCGTTATCAAGAAATAGAAATAAGCATTTCCTACGTAAAATGACACGAGTAATCGAACTGTGCCAGCAGAATTCAAATCCGAGCCTCCGTTCCTCTGGAATTCACCAATATGTATGAAAACGTGTTTTACAGTATTCTGGCTCCCAGGATGGCAATCGAGAAATGAAGACAAGTATTTCCTACGTAAAATGGCACGAGTAATCGAACTGTGCCGGCAGGATTCAAATCCGAGCATCCGTTCCTCTGGAATTCACTAATATGTATGAAAACGTGTTTTACAGTATTTTGGCTCCCAGGATAGCAATCGAGAAATGAAGACAAGTATTTCCTACGTAAAATGGCACGAGTAATCGAACTGTGCCGGCAGAATTCAAATCCGAGCATCCGTTCCTCTGGAATTCACTAATATGTATGAAAACGTGTTTTACAGTACTTTGGTTCCCAGGATCGCTATCAAGAAATGGAAACAAGCATTTCCCATGTAAAATGACACGAGTAATCGAACGCTGCCGGCAGAATTCAAATCCGAGCATCCGTTCCTCTGGAATTCACTAAAATGTATGAAAACGTGTTTTACAGTATTCTAGCTCCCAGGATCGCTATCAGGAAATGGGAACAAGCATTTCCTGTGTAAAATGACACGAGTAATCGAATGCTGTCGGCAGAATTCAAATCCGAGCCTCTGTTACTCTGGAATTCACAAATATGCATGAAAACGTGTTTTACAGTATTCTGGCTCCCAGGATCGCTATCAGGAAATGGAAGCAAGCATTTCCTACGTAAAATGACACGAGCAATCGAACTGTGCCAGCAGAATTGAAATCCGAGCCTCCGTTCCTCTGGAATTCACTAAAATGTATGGAAACGTGTTTTACAGTATTCTGGCTCTCAGGATCGCAATCGGGAAATGAAAACAAGTATTTCCTACGTAAAATGACACGAGTAATCGAACTGTGCCGGCAGAGTTCAAATACGAGCCTCTGTTCCTCTGGAATTCACTAATATGTATGAAAACGTGTTTTACAGTATTCTGGCTCCCAGGATGGGAATCGAGAAATGAAGACAAGTACTTCCTACGTAAAATGGCACGAGCAATCGAACTGTGCCGGCACAATTCAAATCCGAGCCTCCGTTCCTCTGGAATTCACAAATATGTATGAAAACGTGTTTTACAATATTCTGGCTCCCAGGATCGCAATCGGGAAATGAAGACAAGTGTTTCCTACGTAAAATGGCACGAGTAATCGAACTGTGCAGGCAGAATTCAAATCCGAGCATCCGTTCCTCTGGAATTCACTAATATGTATGAAAACGTGTTTTACAGTATTCTGGCTCCCAGGATCGCAATCGGGAAATGGAAACAAGCATTTCCCGTGTAAAATGACACGAGTAATCGAGCTGTGCCGGCAGAATTCAAATCCGAGCCTCCGTTCCTCTGGAATTCACTAATATGTATGAAAACGTGTTTTACAGTATTCTGGCTCCCAGGATCGCAATCGGGAAATGGAAACAAGCATTTCCCATGTAAAATGACACGAGTAATCGAACTGTGCCGGCAGAATTCAAATCCGAGCATCCGTTCCTCTGGAATTCACTAATATATATGAAAACGTGTTTTACAATATTCTGGCTCCCAGGATCGCAATCGGGAAATGAAGACAAGTATTTCCTACGTAAAATGGCACGAGTAATCGAACTGTGCCGGCAGAATTCCATTCCGAGCCTCCGTTCCACTGGAATTCACTAATATGTATGAAAACGTGTTTTACAGTATTCTGGCTCTCAGGATCGCAATCGGGAAATGGAAACAAGCATTTCCCATGTAAAATGACACGAGTAATCGAGCTGTGCCGGCAGAATTCAAATCCGAGCATCCGTTCCTCTGGAATTCACTAATATGTATGAAAACGTGTTTTACAATATTCTGGCTCCCAGGATCGCAATCGGGAAATGAAGACAAGTATTTCCTACGTAAAATGGCACGAGTAATCGAACTGTGCCGGCAGAATGCAAATTCGAGCATCCGTTCCTCTGGAATTCACTAATATGTATGAAAACGTGTTTTACAGTATTTTGGCTCCCAGAATTGCTGTCGGGAAATGGGGACAAGTATTTCCTACGTGAAATGGCACGAGCAATCGAACTGTGCCGGCAGAATTCAAATCCGAGCATCCGTTCCTCTGGAATTCACTAATATGTATGAAAACGTGTTTTACAATATTCTGGCTCCCAGGATCGCAATCGGGAAATGAAGACAAGTATTTCCTACGTAAAATGGCACGAGTAATCGAACTGTGCCGGCAGAATGCAAATCCGAGCATCCGTTCCTCTGGAATTCACTAATATGTATGAAAACGTGTTTTACAGTATTCTGTCTCTCAGGATCGCAATCGGGAAATGGAAACAAGCATTTCCCATGTAAAATGACACGAGTAATCAAGCTGTGCCGGCAGAATTCAAATCCGAGCGTCCGTTCCTCTGGAATTCAGTAATACGTATGAAAACGTGTTTTACAGTATTCTGGCTCCCAGGATCGCAATCGGGAAATGAAGACAAGTATTTCCTACGTAAAATGACACGAGTAATCGAACTGTGCCGGCACAATTCAAATCCGAGCCTCCGTTCCTCTGGAATTCACAAATATGTATGAAAACGTGTTTTACAGTATTTGGGCTCCCAGTATCGCTATCGGGAAATGGGAACAAGCATTTCCTGCGTAAATTGACACGAGTAATCGAACTGTGCCGGCAGAATTCAAATCCGAGCCTCCGTTCCTCTGGAATTCCCTAAAATGTATGAAAACGTGTTTTACAGTATTCTGGCTCCCAGGATCGTTATCAAGAAATAGAAATAAGCATTTCCTACGTAAAATGACACGAGTAATCGAACTGTGCCAGCAGAATTCAAATCCGAGCCTCCGTTCCTCTGGAATTCACCAATATGTATGAAAACGTGTTTTACAGTATTCTGGCTCCCAGGATGGCAATCGAGAAATGAAGACAAGTATTTCCTACGTAAAATGGCACGAGTAATCGAACTGTGCCAGCAGGATTCAAATCCGAGCATCCGTTCCTCTGGAATTCACTAATATGTATGAAAACGTGTTTTACAGTATTTTGGCTCCCAGGATAGCAATCGAGAAATGAAGACAAGTATTTCCTACGTAAAATGGCACGAGTAATCGAACTGTGCCGGCAGAATTCAAATCCGAGCATCCGTTCCTCTGGAATTCACTAATATGTATGAAAACGTGTTTTACAGTACTTTGGTTCCCAGGATCGCTATCAAGAAATGGAAACAAGCATTTCCCATGTAAAATGACACGAGTAATCGAACGCTGCCGGCAGAATTCAAATCCGAGCATCCGTTCCTCTGGAATTCACTAAAATGTATGAAAACGTGTTTTACAGTATTCTAGCTCCCAGGATCGCTATCAGGAAATGGGAACAAGCATTTCCTGTGTAAAATGACACGAGTAATCGAATGCTGTCGGCAGAATTCAAATCCGAGCCTCTGTTACTCTGGAATTCACAAATATGCATGAAAACGTGTTTTACAGTATTCTGGCTCCCAGGATCGCTATCAGGAAATGGAAGCAAGCATTTCCTACGTAAAATGACACGAGCAATCGAACTGTGCCAGCAGAATTGAAATCCGAGCCTCCGTTCCTCTGGAATTCACTAAAATGTATGGAAACGTGTTTTACAGTATTCTGGCTCTCAGGATCGCAATCGGGAAATGAAAACAAGTATTTCCTACGTAAAATGACACGAGTAATCGAACTGTGCCGGCAGAGTTCAAATACGAGCCTCTGTTCCTCTGGAATTCACTAATATGTATGAAAACGTGTTTTACAGTATTCTGGCTCCCAGGATGGGAATCGAGAAATGAAGACAAGTACTTCCTACGTAAAATGGCACGAGCAATCGAACTGTGCCGGCACAATTCAAATCCGAGCCTCCGTTCCTCTGGAATTCACAAATATGTATGAAAACGTGTTTTACAATATTCTGGCTCCCAGGATCGCAATCGGGAAATGAAGACAAGTGTTTCCTACGTAAAATGGCACGAGTAATCGAACTGTGCAGGCAGAATTCAAATCCGAGCATCCGTTCCTCTGGAATTCACTAATATGTACGAAAACGTGTTTTACAGTATTCTGGCTCCCAGGATCGCAATCGGGAAATGGAAACAAGCATTTCCCGTGTAAAATGACACGAGTAATCGAGCTGTGCCGGCAGAATTCAAATCCGAGCCTCCGTTCCTCTGGAATTCACTAATATGTATGAAAACGTGTTTTACAGTATTCTGGCTCCCAGGATCGCAATCGGGAAATGGAAACAAGCATTTCCCATGTAAAATGACACGAGTAATCGAACTGTGCCGGCAGAATTCAAATCCGAGCATCCGTTCCTCTGGAATTCACTAATATATATGAAAACGTGTTTTACAATATTCTGGCTAACAGGATCGCAATCGGAAAATGAAGACAAGCATTTCCCAAGTAAAATGACACGAGTAATCGAACTATGCCGGCAGAATTCAAATCCGAGCATCCGTTCCTCTGGAATTCCCTAAAATGTATGAAAACGTGTTTTACAGTATTCTGGCTCCCAGGATCGCAATCGGGAAATGAAGACAAGCATTTCCTACGTAAAATGACACGAGTAATCGAACTGTGCCGGCAGAATTCAAATCCGAGCCTCCGTTCCTCTGGAATTCCCTAAAATGTATGAAAACGTGTTTTACAGTATTCTGGCTCCCAGAATCGCAATCGGGAAATGAAGACAAGTATTTCCTACGTAAAATGACATGAGTAATCGAACTGTGCCGGCACAATTCAAATCCGAGCCTCCGTTCCTCTGAAATTCACAAATATGTATGAAAACGTGTTTTACACAATTTTGGCTCCCAGGATCGCTATCGGGAAATGGGAACAAGCATTTCCTGCGTAAAATGACACGACTAATCGAATGCTGTCGGCAGAATTCAAATCCGAGCCTCCGTTCCTCTGGAATTCCCTAAAATGTTTGAAAACGTGTTTTACAGTATTCTGGCTCCCAGGATGGCAATCGAGAAATGAAGACAAGTATTTCCTACGTAAAATGGCACGAGTAATCGAACTGTGCCGGCAGGATTCAAATCCGAGCATCCGTTCCTCTGGAATTCACTAATATGTATGAAAACGTGTTTTACAGTATTTTGGCTCCCAGGATAGCAATCGAGAAATGAAGACAAGTATTTCCTACGTAAAATGGCACGAGTAATCGAACTGTGCCGGCAGAATTCAAATCCGAGCATCCGTTCCTCTGGAATTCACTAATATGTATGAAAACGTGTTTTACAGTACTTTGGTTCCCAGGATCGCTATCAAGAAATGGAAACAAGCATTTCCCATGTAAAATGACACGAGTAATCGAACGCTGCCGGCAGAATTCAAATCCGAGCATCCGTTCCTCTGGAATTCACTAAAATGTATGAAAACGTGTTTTACAGTATTCTAGCTCCCAGGATCGCTATCAGGAAATGGGAACAAGCATTTCCTGTGTAAAATGACACGAGTAATCGAATGCTGTCGGCAGAATTCAAATCCGAGCCTCTGTTACTCTGGAATTCACAAATATGCATGAAAACGTGTTTTACAGTATTCTGGCTCCCAGGATCGCTATCAGGAAATGGAAGCAAGCATTTCCTACGTAAAATGACACGAGCAATCGAACTGTGCCGGCAGAATTCAAATCCGAGCCTCCGTTCCTCTGGAATTCACTAAAATGTATGAAAACGTGTTTTACAGTATTCTGGCTCTCAGGATCGCAATCGGGAAATGAAAACAAGTATTTCCTACGTAAAATGACACGAGTAATCGAACTGTGCCGGCAGAGTTCAAATACGAGCCTCTGTTCCTCTGGAATTCACTAATATGTATGAAAACGTGTTTTACAGTATTCTGGCTCCCAGGATGGGAATCGAGAAATGAAGACAAGTACTTCCTACGTAAAATGGCACGAGCAATCGAACTGTGCCGGCACAATTCAAATCCGAGCCTCCGTTCCTCTGGAATTCACAAATATGTATGAAAACGTGTTTTACAATATTCTGGCTCCCAGGATCGCAATCGGGAAATGAAGACAAGTGTTTCCTACGTAAAATGGCACGAGTAATCGAACTGTGCAGGCAGAATTCAAATCCGAGCATCCGTTCCTCTGGAATTCACTAATATGTATGAAAACGTGTTTTACAGTATTCTGGCTCCCAGGATCGCAATCGGGAAATGGAAACAAGCATTTCCCGTGTAAAATGACACGAGTAATCGAGCTGTGCCGGCAGAATTCAAATCCGAGCATCCGTTCCTCTGGAATTCACTAATATGTATGAAAACGTGTTTTACAGTATTCTGGCTCCCAGGATCGCAATCGGGAAATGGAAACAAGCATTTCCCATGTAAAATGACACGAGTAATCGAACTGTGCCGGCAGAATTCAAATCCGAGCATCCGTTCCTCTGGAATTCACTAATATATATGAAAACGTGTTTTACAATATTCTGGCTAACAGGATCGCAATCGGAAAATGAAGACAAGCATTTCCCAAGTAAAATGACACGAGTAATCGAACTATGCCGGCAGAATTCAAATCCGAGCATCCGTTCCTCTGGAATTCCCTAAAATGTATGAAAACGTGTTTTACAGTATTCTGGCTCCCAGGATCGCAATCGGGAAATGAAGACAAGCATTTCCTACGTAAAATGACACGAGTAATCGAACTGTGCCGGCAGAATTCAAATCCGAGCCTCCGTTCCTCTGGAATTCCCTAAAATGTATGAAAACGTGTTTTACAGTATTCTGGCTCCCAGAATCGCAATCGGGAAATGAAGACAAGTATTTCCTACGTAAAATGACATGAGTAATCGAACTGTGCCGGCACAATTCAAATCCGAGCCTCCGTTCCTCTGAAATTCACAAATATGTATGAAAACGTGTTTTACACAATTTTGGCTCCCAGGATCGCTATCGGGAAATGGGAACAAGCATTTCCTGCGTAAAATGACACGACTAATCGAATGCTGTCGGCAGAATTCAAATCCGAGCCTCCGTTCCTCTGGAATTCCCTAAAATGTTTGAAAACGTGTTTTACAGTATTCTGGCTCCCAGGATCGCAATCGGGAAATGAAGACAAGTATTTCCTACGTAAAATGACACGAGTAATCGAACTGTGCCGGCAGAGTTCAAATACGAGCCTCTGTTCCTCTGGTATTCACTAATATGTATGAAAACGTGTTTTACAGTATTTTGGCTCCCAGAATTGCTGTCGGGAAATGGGGACAAGCATTTCCTACGTAAAATGACACGAGTAATCGAACTGTGCCGGCAGAATTCCATTCCGAGCCTCCGTTCCACTGGAATTCACTAATATGTATGAAAACGTGTTTTACAGTATTCTGGCTCTCAGGATCGCAATCGGGAAATGGAAACAAGCATTTCCCATGTAAAATGACACGAGTAATCGAGCTGTGCTGGCAGAATTCAAATCCGAGCATCCGTTCCTCTGGAATTCACTAAAATGTATGAAAACGTGTTTTACAGTATTCTAGCTCCCAGGATCGCTATCAGGAAATGGGAACAAGCATTTCCTGTGTAAAATGACACGAGTAATCGAATGCTGTCGGCAGAATTCAAATCCGAGCCTCTGTTACTCTGGAATTCACAAATATGCATGAAAACGTGTTTTACAGTATTCTGGCTCCCAGGATCGCTATCAGGAAATGGAAGCAAGCATTTTCTACGTAAAATGACACGAGTAATCGAACTGTGCCAGCAGAATTGAAATCCGAGCCTCCGTTCCTCTGGAATTCACTAAAATGTATGGAAACGTGTTTTACAGTATTCTGGCTCTCAGGATCGCAATCGGGAAATGAAAACAAGTATTTCCTACGTAAAATGACACGAGTAATCGAACTGTGCCGGCAGAGTTCAAATACGAGCCTCTGTTCCTCTGGAATTCACTAATATGTATGAAAACGTGTTTTACAGTATTCTGGCTCCCAGGATGGGAATCGAGAAATGAAGACAAGTACTTCCTACGTAAAATGGCACGAGCAATCGAACTGTGCCGGCACAATTCAAATCCGAGCCTCCGTTCCTCTGGTATTCACTAATATGTATGAAAACGTGTTTTACAGTATTTTGGCTCCCAGAATTGCTGTCGGGAAATGGGGACAAGTATTTCCTACGTGAAATGGCACGAGCAATCGAACTGTGCCGGCAGAATTCAAATCCGAGCATCCGTTCCTCTGGAATTCACTAATATGTATGAAAACGTGTTTTACAGTATTTTGGCTCCCAGAATTGCTGTCGGGAAATGGGGACAAGTATTTCCTACGTGAAATGGCACGAGCAATCGAACTGTGCCGGCAGAATTCAAATCCGAGCATCCGTTCCTCTGGAATTCACTAATATGTATGAAAACGTGTTTTACAATATTCTGGCTCCCAGGATCGCAATCGGGAAATGAAGACAAGTATTTCCTACGTAAAATGGCACGAGCAATCGAACTGTGCCGGCAGAATTCAAATACGAGCCTCTGTTCCTCTGGTATTCACTAATATGTATGAAAACGTGTTTTACAGTATTTTGGCTCCCAGAATTGCTGTCGGGAAATGGGGACAAGCATTTCCTACGCAAAATGACACGAGTAATCGAACTGTGCCGGCAGAATGCAAATCCGAGCATCCGTTCCTCTGGAATTCACTAATATGTATGAAAACGTGTTTTACAGTATTCTGGCTCCCAGGATGGCAATCGGGAAATGGAAACAAGCATTTCCTACGTAAAATGGCACGAGCAATCGAACTGTGCCGGCAGAATTTAAATCGGAGCCTGCGTTCCTCTGGAATTCACTAATATGTATGAAAACGTGTTTTACAGTATTCTGGCTCCCAGGATGGCAATCGAGAAATGAAAACAAGTATTTCCTACGTAAAATGGCGCGAGCAATCGAACTGTGCCGGCAGAATTTAAATCGAAGCCTCCGTTCCTCTGGAATTCACTAATATGTATGAAAACGTGTTTTACAGTATTCTGGCTCCCAGGATGACAATCGAGAAATGAAGACAAGTACTTCCTACGTAAAATGGCACGAGCAATCGAACTGTGCCGGCAGAATTTAAATCGGAGCCGCCGTTCTTCCGAAATTCACTAAAATATATGAAAACGTGTTTTACAGTATTCTGGCTCCCAGGATCGCAATCGAGAAATGAAGACAAGTATTTCCTACGTAAAATGGCACGAGCAATCGAACGCTGCCGGCAGAATTTAAATCCGACCCTCCGTTCCTCTGGAATTCACTAATATGTATGAAAACGTGTTTTACAGTACTTTGGTTCCCAGGATCGTTATCGAGAAATAGAAATAAGCATTTCCTACGTAAAATGACACGAGTAATCGAACTGTGCCGGCAGAATTCAAGTCCGAGCATCCGTTCCTCTGGAATTCACTAATATGTATGAAAACGTGTTTTACAGTACTTTGGTTCCCAGGATCGCTATCAAGAAATAGAAACAAGCATTTCCTACGTAAAATGACACGAGTGATCGAACGCTGCCGGCAGAATTCAAATCCGAGCCTCCGTTCCTCTGAAATTCACTAAAATGTATGAAAACGTGTTTTACAGTATTCTGGCTCCCAGGATGGCAATCGAGAAATTCAAACAAGTATTTCCTACGTAAAATGGCGCGAGCAATCGAACTGTGCCGGCAGAATTTAAATCGAAGCCTCCGTTCCTCTGGAATTCACTAATATGTATGAAAACGTGTTTTACAGTATTCTGGCTCCCAGGATGACAATCGAGAAATGAAGACAAGTACTTCCTACGTAAAATGGCACGAGCAATCGAACTGTGCCGGCAGAATTCAAATCCGAGCATCCGTTCCTCTGGAATTCACTAATATGTATGAAAACGTGTTTTACAGTATTCTGGCTCCCAGGATCGCAATCGGGAAATGAAGACAAGTATTTCCTACGTAAAATGGCACGAGCAATCGAACTGTGCCGGCAGAATTCAAATACGAGCCTCTGTTCCTCTGGTATTCACTAATATGTATGAAAACGTGTTTTACAGTATTTTGGCTCCCAGAATTGCTGTCGGGAAATGGGGACAAGTATTTCCTACGTGAAATGGCACGAGCAATCGAACTGTGCCGGCAGAATTCAAATCCGAGCATCCGTTCCTCTGGAATTCACTAATATGTATGAAAACGTGTTTTACAATATTCTGGCTCCCAGGATCGCAATCGGGAAATGAAGACAAGTATTTCCTACGTAAAATGGCACGAGCAATCGAACTGTGCCGGCAGAATTCAAATACGAGCCTCTGTTCCTCTGGTATTCACTAATATGTATGAAAACGTGTTTTACAGTATTCTGGCTCCCAGGATGGGAATCGAGAAATGAAGACAAGTACTTCCTACGTAAAATGGCACGAGCAATCGAACTGTGCCGGCACAATTCAAATCCGAGCCTCCGTTCCTCTGGAATTCACTAATATGTATGAAAACGTGTTTTACAATATTCTGGCTCCCAGGATCGCAATCGGGAAATGAAGACAAGTGTTTCCTACGTAAAATGGCACGAGTAATCGAACTGTGCCGGCAGAATTCAAATCCGAGCATCCGTTCCTCTGGAATTCACTAATATGTATGAAAACGTGTTTTACAGTATTCTGGCTCCCAGGATCGCAATCGGGAAATGGAAACAAGCATTTCCCGTGTAAAATGACACGAGTAATCGAGCTGTGCCGGCAGAATTCAAATCCGAGCCTCCGTTCCTCTGGAATTCACTAATATGTATGAAAACGTGTTTTACAGTATTCTGGCTCCCAGGATCGCAATCGGGAAATGGAAACAAGCATTTCCCATGTAAAATGACACGAGTAATCGAACTGTGCCGGCAGAATTCAAATCCGAGCATCCGTTCCTCTGGAATTCACTAATATATATGAAAACGTGTTTTACAATATTCTGGCTAACAGGATCGCAATCGGAAAATGAAGACAAGCATTTCCCAAGTAAAATGACACGAGTAATCGAACTATGCCGGCAGAATTCAAATCCGAGCATCCGTTCCTCTGGAATTCCCTAAAATGTATGAAAACGTGTTTTACAGTATTCTGGCTCCCAGGATCGCAATCGGGAAATGAAGACAAGCATTTCCTACGTAAAATGACACGAGTAATCGAACTGTGCCGGCAGAATTCAAATCCGAGCCTCCGTTCCTCTGGAATTCCCTAAAATGTATGAAAACGTGTTTTACAGTATTCTGGCTCCCAGAATCGCAATCGGGAAATGAAGACAAGTATTTCCTACGTAAAATGACATGAGTAATCGAACTGTGCCGGCACAATTCAAATCCGAGCCTCCGTTCCTCTGAAATTCACAAATATGTATGAAAACGTGTTTTACACAATTTTGGCTCCCAGGATCGCTATCGGGAAATGGGAACAAGCATTTCCTGCGTAAAATGACACGAGTAATCGAACTGTGCCGGCAGAATTCAAATCCGAGCCTCCGTTCCTCTGGAATTCCCTAAAATGTTTGAAAACGTGTTTTACAGTATTCTGGCTCCCAGGATCGCAATCGGGAAATGAAGACAAGTATTTCCTACGTAAAATGACACGAGTAATCGAACTGTGCCGGCAGAGTTCAAATACGAGCCTCTGTTCCTCTGGTATTCACTAATATGTATGAAAACGTGTTTTACAGTATTTTGGCTACCAGAATTGCTGTCGGGAAATGGGGACAAGCATTTCCTACGTAAAATGACACGAGTAATCGAACTGTGCCGGCAGAATTCCATTCCGAGCCTCCGTTCCACTGGAATTCACTAATATGTATGAAAACGTGTTTTACAGTATTCTGGCTCTCAGGATCGCAATCGGGAAATGGAAACAAGCATTTCCCATGTAAAATGACACGAGTAATCGAGCTGTGCCGGCAGAATTCAAATCCGAGCATCCGTTCCTCTGGAATTCACTAAAATGTATGAAAACGTGTTTTACAGTATTCTAGCTCCCAGGATCGCTATCAGGAAATGGGAACAAGCATTTCCTGTGTAAAATGACACGAGTAATCGAATGCTGTCGGCAGAATTCAAATCCGAGCCTCTGTTACTCTGGAATTCACAAATATGCATGAAAACGTGTTTTACAGTATTCTGGCTCCCAGGATCGCTATCAGGAAATGGAAGCAAGCATTTCCTACGTAAAATGACACGAGTAATCGAACTGTGCCAGCAGAATTGAAATCCGAGCCTCCGTTCCTCTGGAATTCACTAAAATGTATGGAAACGTGTTTTACAGTATTCTGGCTCTCAGGATCGCAATCGGGAAATGAAAACAAGTATTTCCTACGTAAAATAACACGAGTAATCGAACTGTGCCGGCAGAGTTCAAATACGAGCCTCTGTTCCTCTGGAATTCACTAATATGTATGAAAACGTGTTTTACAGTATTCTGGCTCCCAGGATGGGAATCGAGAAATGAAGACAAGTACTTCCTACGTAAAATGGCACGAGCAATCGAACTGTGCCGGCAGAATTTAAATCGAAGCCTCCGTTCCTCTGGAATTCACTAATATGTATGAAAACGTGTTTTACAGTATTCTGGCTCCCAGGATGACAATCGAGAAATGAAGACAAGTACTTCCTACGTAAAATGGCACGAGCAATCGAACTGTGCCGGCAGAATTCAAATCCGAGCATCCGTTCCTCTGGAATTCACTAATATGTATGAAAACGTGTTTTACAATATTCTGGCTCCCAGGATCGCAATCGGGAAATGAAGACAAGTATTTCCTACGTAAAATGGCACGAGCAATCGAACTGTGCCGGCAGAATTCAAATACGAGCCTCTGTTCCTCTGGTATTCACTAATATGTATGAAAACGTGTTTTACAGTATTTTGGCTCCCAGAATTGCTGTCGGGAAATGGGGACAAGTATTTCCTACGTGAAATGGCACGAGCAATCGAACTGTGCCGGCAGAATTCAAATCCGAGCATCCGTTCCTCTGGAATTCACTAATATGTATGAAAACGTGTTTTACAATATTCTGGCTCCCAGGATCGCAATCGGGAAATGAAGACAAGTATTTCCTACGTAAAATGGCACGAGCAATCGAACTGTGCCGGCAGAATTCAAATACGAGCCTCTGTTCCTCTGGTATTCACTAATATGTATGAAAACGTGTTTTACAGTATTCTGGCTCCCAGGATGGGAATCGAGAAATGAAGACAAGTACTTCCTACGTAAAATGGCACGAGCAATCGAACTGTGCCGGCACAATTCAAATCCGAGCCTCCGTTCCTCTGGAATTCACAAATATGTATGAAAACGTGTTTTACAATATTCTGGCTCCCAGGATCGCAATCGGGAAATGAAGACAAGTGTTTCCTACGTAAAATGGCACGAGTAATCGAACTGTGCCGGCAGAATTCAAATCCGAGCATCCGTTCCTCTGGAATTCACTAATATGTATGAAAACGTGTTTTACAGTATTCTGGCTCCCAGGATCGCAATCGGGAAATGGAAACAAGCATTTCCCGTGTAAAATGACACGAGTAATCGAGCTGTGCCGGCAGAATTCAAATCCGAGCCTCCGTTCCTCTGGAATTCACTAATATGTATGAAAACGTGTTTTACAGTATTCTGGCTCCCAGGATCGCAATCGGGAAATGGAAACAAGCATTTCCCATGTAAAATGACACGAGTAATCGAACTGTGCCGGCAGAATTCAAATCCGAGCATCCGTTCCTCTGGAATTCACTAATATATATGAAAACGTGTTTTACAATATTCTGGCTAACAGGATCGCAATCGGGAAATGAAGACAAGCATTTCCCAAGTAAAATGACACGAGTAATCGAACTGTGCCGGCAGAATTCAAATCCGAGCATCCGTTCCTCTGGAATTCCCTAAAATGTATGAAAACGTGTTTTACAGTATTCTGGCTCCCAGGATCGCAATCGGGAAATGAAGACAAGCATTTCCTACGTAAAATGACACGAGTAATCGAACTGTGCCGGCAGAATTCAAATCCGAGCCTCCGTTCCTCTGGAATTCCCTAAAATGTATGAAAACGTGTTTTACAGTATTCTGGCTCCCAGAATCGCAATCGGGAAATGAAGACAAGTATTTCCTACGTAAAATGACATGAGTAATCGAACTGTGCCGGCACAATTCAAATCCGAGCCTCCGTTCCTCTGAAATTCACAAATATGTATGAAAACGTGTTTTACACAATTTTGGCTCCCAGGATCGCTATCGGGAAATGGGAACAAGCATTTCCTGCGTAAAATGACACGAGTAATCGAACTGTGCCGGCAGAATTCAAATCCGAGCCTCCGTTCCTCTGGAATTCCCTAAAATGTTTGAAAACGTGTTTTACAGTATTCTGGCTCCCAGGATCGCAATCGGGAAATGAAGACAAGTATTTCCTACGTAAAATGACACGAGTAATCGAACTGTGCCGGCAGAGTTCAAATACGAGCCTCTGTTCCTCTGGTATTCACTAATATGTATGAAAACGTGTTTTACAGTATTTTGGCTACCAGAATTGCTGTCGGGAAATGGGGACAAGCATTTCCTACGTAAAATGACACGAGTAATCGAACTGTGCCGGCAGAATTCCATTCCGAGCCTCCGTTCCACTGGAATTCACTAATATGTATGAAAACGTGTTTTACAGTATTCTGGCTCTCAGGATCGCAATCGGGAAATGGAAACAAGCATTTCCCATGTAAAATGACACGAGTAATCGAGCTGTGCCGGCAGAATTCAAATCCGAGCATCCGTTCCTCTGGAATTCACTAAAATGTATGAAAACGTGTTTTACAGTATTCTAGCTCCCAGGATCGCTATCAGGAAATGGGAACAAGCATTTCCTGTGTAAAATGACACGAGTAATCGAATGCTGTCGGCAGAATTCAAATCCGAGCCTCTGTTACTCTGGAATTCACAAATATGCATGAAAACGTGTTTTACAGTATTCTGGCTCCCAGGATCGCTATCAGGAAATGGAAGCAAGCATTTCCTACGTAAAATGACACGAGTAATCGAACTGTGCCAGCAGAATTGAAATCCGAGCCTCCGTTCCTCTGGAATTCACTAAAATGTATGGAAACGTGTTTTACAGTATTCTGGCTCTCAGGATCGCAATCGGGAAATGAAAACAAGTATTTCCTACGTAAAATGACACGAGTAATCGAACTGTGCCGGCAGAGTTCAAATACGAGCCTCTGTTCCTCTGGAATTCACTAATATGTATGAAAACGTGTTTTACAGTATTCTGGCTCCCAGGATGGGAATCGAGAAATGAAGACAAGTACTTCCTACGTAAAATGGCACGAGCAATCGAACTGTGCCGGCAGAATTTAAATCGAAGCCTCCGTTCCTCTGGAATTCACTAATATGTATGAAAACGTGTTTTACAGTATTCTGGCTCCCAGGATGACAATCGAGAAATGAAGACAAGTACTTCCTACGTAAAATGGCACGAGCAATCGAACTGTGCCGGCAGAATTCAAATCCGAGCATCCGTTCCTCTGGAATTCACTAATATGTATGAAAACGTGTTTTACAATATTCTGGCTCCCAGGATCGCAATCGGGAAATGAAGACAAGTATTTCCTACGTAAAATGGCACGAGCAATCGAACTGTGCCGGCAGAATTCAAATACGAGCCTCTGTTCCTCTGGTATTCACTAATATGTATGAAAACGTGTTTTACAGTATTTTGGCTCCCAGAATTGCTGTCGGGAAATGGGGACAAGTATTTCCTACGTGAAATGGCACGAGCAATCGAACTGTGCCGGCAGAATTCAAATCCGAGCATCCGTTCCTCTGGAATTCACTAATATGTATGAAAACGTGTTTTACAATATTCTGGCTCCCAGGATCGCAATCGGGAAATGAAGACAAGTATTTCCTACGTAAAATGGCACGAGCAATCGAACTGTGCCGGCAGAATTCAAATACGAGCCTCTGTTCCTCTGGTATTCACTAATATGTATGAAAACGTGTTTTACAGTATTCTGGCTCCCAGGATGGGAATCGAGAAATGAAGACAAGTACTTCCTACGTAAAATGGCACGAGCAATCGAACTGTGCCGGCACAATTCAAATCCGAGCCTCCGTTCCTCTGGAATTCACAAATATGTATGAAAACGTGTTTTACAATATTCTGGCTCCCAGGATCGCAATCGGGAAATGAAGACAAGTGTTTCCTACGTAAAATGGCACGAGTAATCGAACTGTGCCGGCAGAATTCAAATCCGAGCATCCGTTCCTCTGGAATTCACTAATATGTATGAAAACGTGTTTTACAGTATTCTGGCTCCCAGGATCGCAATCGGGAAATGGAAACAAGCATTTCCCGTGTAAAATGACACGAGTAATCGAGCTGTGCCGGCAGAATTCAAATCCGAGCCTCCGTTCCTCTGGAATTCACTAATATGTATGAAAACGTGTTTTACAGTATTCTGGCTCCCAGGATCGCAATCGGGAAATGGAAACAAGCATTTCCCATGTAAAATGACACGAGTAATCGAACTGTGCCGGCAGAATTCAAATCCGAGCATCCGTTCCTCTGGAATTCACTAATATATATGAAAACGTGTTTTACAATATTCTGGCTAACAGGATCGCAATCGGAAAATGAAGACAAGCATTTCCCAAGTAAAATGACACGAGTAATCGAACTATGCCGGCAGAATTCAAATCCGAGCATCCGTTCCTCTGGAATTCCCTAAAATGTATGAAAACGTGTTTTACAGTATTCTGGCTCCCAGGATCGCAATCGGGAAATGAAGACAAGCATTTCCTACGTAAAATGACACGAGTAATCGAACTGTGCCGGCAGAATTCAAATCCGAGCCTCCGTTCCTCTGGAATTCCCTAAAATGTATGAAAACGTGTTTTACAGTATTCTGGCTCCCAGAATCGCAATCGGGAAATGAAGACAAGTATTTCCTACGTAAAATGACACGAGTAATCGAACTGTGCCGGCAGAATTCAAATCCGAGCCTCCGTTCCTCTGGAATTCCCTAAAATGTTTGAAAACGTGTTTTACAGTATTCTGGCTCCCAGGATCGCAATCGGGAAATGAAGACAAGTATTTCCTACGTAAAATGGCACGAGCAATCGAACTGTGCCGGCAGAATTCAAATCCGAGCCTCCGTTCCTCTGAAATTCACAAATATGTATGAAAACGTGTTTTACACAATTTTGGCTCCCAGGATCGCTATCGGGAAATGGGAACAAGCATTTCCTGCGTAAAATGACACGAGTAATCGAACTGTGCCGGCAGAATTCAAATCCGAGCCTCCGTTCCTCTGGAATTCCCTAAAATGTTTGAAAACGTGTTTTACAGTATTCTGGCTCCCAGGATCGCAATCGGGAAATGAAGACAAGTATTTCCTACGTAAAATGACACGAGTAATCGAACTGTGCCGGCAGAGTTCAAATACGAGCCTCTGTTCCTCTGGTATTCACTAATATGTATGAAAACGTGTTTTACAGTATTTTGGCTACCAGAATTGCTGTCGGGAAATGGGGACAAGCATTTCCTACGTAAAATGACACGAGTAATCGAACTGTGCCGGCAGAATTCCATTCCGAGCCTCCGTTCCACTGGAATTCACTAATATGTATGAAAACGTGTTTTACAGTATTCTGGCTCTCAGGATCGCAATCGGGAAATGGAAACAAGCATTTCCCATGTAAAATGACACGAGTAATCGAGCTGTGCCGGCAGAATTCAAATCCGAGCATCCGTTCCTCTGGAATTCACTAAAATGTATGAAAACGTGTTTTACAGTATTCTAGCTCCCAGGATCGCTATCAGGAAATGGGAACAAGCATTTCCTGTGTAAAATGACACGAGTAATCGAATGCTGTCGGCAGAATTCAAATCCGAGCCTCTGTTACTCTGGAATTCACAAATATGCATGAAAACGTGTTTTACAGTATTCTGGCTCCCAGGATCGCTATCAGGAAATGGAAGCAAGCATTTCCTACGTAAAATGACACGAGTAATCGAACTGTGCCAGCAGAATTGAAATCCGAGCCTCCGTTCCTCTGGAATTCACTAAAATGTATGGAAACGTGTTTTACAGTATTCTGGCTCTCAGGATCGCAATCGGGAAATGAAAACAAGTATTTCCTACGTAAAATGACACGAGTAATCGAACTGTGCCGGCAGAGTTCAAATACGAGCCTCTGTTCCTCTGGAATTCACTAATATGTATGAAAACGTGTTTTACAGTATTCTGGCTCCCAGGATGGGAATCGAGAAATGAAGACAAGTACTTCCTACGTAAAATGGCGCGAGCAATCGAACTGTGCCGGCAGAATTCAAATCCGAGCCTCCGTTCCTCTGGAATTCCCTAAAATGTATGAAAACGTGTTTTACAGTATTCTGGCTCCCAGAATCGCAATCGGGAAATGAAGACAAGTATTTCCTACGTAAAATGACATGAGTAATCGAACTGTGCCGGCACAATTCAAATCCGAGCCTCCGTTCCTCTGAAATTCACAAATATGTATGAAAACGTGTTTTACACAATTTTGGCTCCCAGGATCGCTATCGGGAAATGGGAACAAGCATTTCCTGCGTAAAATGACACGACTAATCGAATGCTGTCGGCAGAATTCAAATCCGAGCCTCCGTTCCTCTGGAATTCCCTAAAATGTTTGAAAACGTGTTTTACAGTATTCTGGCTCCCAGGATCGCAATCGGGAAATGAAGACAAGTATTTCCTACGTAAAATGACACGAGTAATCGAACTGTGCCGGCAGAGTTCAAATACGAGCCTCTGTTCCTCTGGTATTCACTAATATGTATGAAAACGTGTTTTACAGTATTTTGGCTCCCAGAATTGCTGTCGGGAAATGGGGACAAGCATTTCCTACGTAAAATGACACGAGTAATCGAACTGTGCCGGCAGAATTCCATTCCGAGCCTCCGTTCCACTGGAATTCACTAATATGTATGAAAACGTGTTTTACAGTATTCTGGCTCTCAGGATCGCAATCGGGAAATGGAAACAAGCATTTCCCATGTAAAATGACACGAGTAATCGAGCTGTGCCGGCAGAATTCAAATCCGAGCATCCGTTCCTCTGGAATTCACTAAAATGTATGAAAACGTGTTTTACAGTATTCTAGCTCCCAGGATCGCTATCAGGAAATGGGAACAAGCATTTCCTGTGTAAAATGACACAAGTAATCGAATGCTGTCGGCAGAATTCAAATCCGAGCCTCTGTTACTCTGGAATTCACAAATATGCATGAAAACGTGTTTTACAGTATTCTGGCTCCCAGGATCGCTATCAGGAAATGGAAGCAAGCATTTCCTACGTAAAATGACACGAGTAATCGAACTGTGCCAGCAGAATTGAAATCCGAGCCTCCGTTCCTCTGGAATTCACTAAAATGTATGGAAACGTGTTTTACAGTATTCTGGCTCTCAGGATCGCAATCGGGAAATGAAAACAAGTATTTCCTACGTAAAATGGCACGAGTAATCGAACTGTGCCGGCAGAATTCAAATCCGAGCATCCGTTCCTCTGGAATTCACTAATATGTATGAAAACGTGTTTTACAGTATTCTGGCTCCCAGGATCGCAATCGGGAAATGGAAACAAGCATTTCCCGTGTAAAATGACACGAGTAATCGAGCTGTGCCCGCAGGATTCAAATCCGAGCATCCGTTCCTCTGGAATTCACTAATATGTATGAAAACGTGTTTTACAGTATTTTGGCTCCCAGGATAGCAATCGAGAAATGAAGACAAGTATTTCCTACGTAAAATGGCACGAGTAATCGAACTGTGCCGGCAGAATTCAAATCCGAGCATCCGTTCCTCTGGAATTCACTAATATGTATGAAAACGTGTTTTACAGTATTCTGGCTCCCAGGATGGCAATCGAGAAATGAAGACAAGTATTTCCTACGTAAAATGGCACGAGTAATCGAACTGTGCCAGCAGGATTCAAATCCGAGCATCCGTTCCTCTGGAATTCACTAATATGTATGAAAACGTGTTTTACAGTATTTTGGCTCCCAGGATAGCAATCGAGAAATGAAGACAAGTATTTCCTACGTAAAATGGCACGAGTAATCGAACTGTGCCGGCAGAATTCAAATACGAGCCTCTGTTCCTCTGGTATTCGCTAATATGTATGAAAACGTGTTTTACAGTATTTTGGCTCCCAGAATTGCTGTCGGGAAATGGGGACAAGTATTTCCTACGTGAAATGGCACGAGCAATCGAACTGTGCCGGCAGAATTCAAATCCAAGCATCCGTTCCTCTGGAATTCACTAATATGTATGAAAACGTGTTTTACAGTATTCTGGCTCTCAGGATCGCAATCGGGAAATGGAAACAAGCATTTCCCATGTAAAATGACACGAGTAATCGAGCTGTGCCGGCAGAATTCAAATCCGAGCATCCGTTCCTCTGGAATTCACAAATATGTATGAAAACGTGTTTTACACAATTTTGGCTCCCAGGATCGCTATCGGGAAATGGGAACAAGCATTTCCTGCGTAAAATGACACGACTAATCGAATGCTGTTGGCAGAATTCAAATCCGAGCCTCCGTTCCTCTGGAATTCCCTAAAATGTATGAAAACGTGTTTTACAGTATTCTGGCTCCCAGGATCGCAATCGAGAAATGAAGACAAGTACTTCCTACGTAAAATGGCACGAGCAATCGAACTGTGCCGGCACAATTCAAATCCGAGCCTCCGTTCCTCTGGAATTCACTAATATGTATGAAAACGTGTTTTACAATATTCTGGCTCCCAGGATCGCAATCGGGAAATGAAGACAAGTGTTTCCTACGTAAAATGGCACGAGTAATCGAACTGTGCCGGCAGAATTCAAATCCGAGCATCCGTTCCTCTGGAATTCACTAATATGTATGAAAACGTGTTTTACAGTATTCTGGCTCCCAGGATCGCAATCGGGAAATGGAAACAAGCATTTCCCGTGTAAAATGACACGAGTAATCGAGCTGTGCCGGCAGAATTCAAATCCGAGCATCCGTTCCTCTGGAATTCACTAATATATATGAAAACGTGTTTTACAATATTCTGGCTAACAGGATCGCAATCGGAAAATGAAGACAAGCATTTCCCAAGTAAAATGACACGAGTAATCGAACTATGCCGGCAGAATTCAAATCCGAGCATCCGTTCCTCTGGAATTCCCTAAAATGTATGAAAACGTGTTTTACAGTATTCTGGCTCCCAGGATCGCAATCGGGAAATGAAGACAAGCATTTCCTACGTAAAATGACACGAGTAATCGAACTGTGCCGGCAGAATTCAAATCCGAGCCTCCGTTCCTCTGGAATTCCCTAAAATGTATGAAAACGTGTTTTACAGTATTCTGGCTCCCAGAATCGCAATCGGGAAATGAAGACAAGTATTTCCTACGTAAAATGACATGAGTAATCGAACTGTGCCGGCACAATTCAAATCCGAGCCTCCGTTCCTCTGAAATTCACAAATATGTATGAAAACGTGTTTTACACAATTTTGGCTCCCAGGATCGCTATCGGGAAATGGGAACAAGCATTTCCTGCGTAAAATGACACGAGTAATCGAACTGTGCCGGCAGAATTCAAATCCGAGCCTCCGTTCCTCTGGAATTCCCTAAAATGTATGAAAACGTGTTTTACAGTATTCTGGCTCCCAGGATCGCAATCGGGAAATGAAGACAAGTATTTCCTACGTAAAATGACACGAGTAATCGAACTGTGCCGGCAGAGTTCAAATACGAGCCTCTGTTCCTCTGGTATTCACTAATATGTATGAAAACGTGTTTTACAGTATTTTGGCTACCAGAATTGCTGTCGGGAAATGGGGACAAGCATTTCCTACGTAAAATGACACGAGTAATCGAACTGTGCCGGCAGAATTCCATTCCGAGCCTCCGTTCCACTGGAATTCACTAATATGTATGAAAACGTGTTTTACAGTATTCTGGCTCTCAGGATCGCAATCGGGAAATGGAAACAAGCATTTCCCATGTAAAATGACACGAGTAATCGAGCTGTGCCGGCAGAATTCAAATCCGAGCATCCGTTCCTCTGGAATTCACTAAAATGTATGAAAACGTGTTTTACAGTATTCTAGCTCCCAGGATCGCTATCAGGAAATGGGAACAAGCATTTCCTGTGTAAAATGACACGAGTAATCGAATGCTGTCGGCAGAATTCAAATACGAGCCTCTGTTCCTCTGGTATTCACTAATATGTATGAAAACGTGTTTTACAGTATTTTGGCTCCCAGAATTGCTGTCGGGAAATGGGGACAAGTATTTCCTACGTGAAATGGCACGAGCAATCGAACTGTGCCGGCAGAATTCAAATCCGAGCATCCGTTCCTCTGGAATTTACTAATATGTATGAAAACGTGTTTTACAATATTCTGGCTCCCAGGATCGCAATCGGGAAATGAAGACAAGTATTTCCTACGTAAAATGGCACGAGCAATCGAACTGTGCCGGCAGAATTCAAATACGAGCCTCTGTTCCTCTGGTATTCACTAATATGTATGAAAACGTGTTTTACAGTATTCTGGCTCCCAGGATGGGAATCGAGAAATGAAGACAAGTACTTCCTACGTAAAATGGCACGAGCAATCGAACTGTGCCGGCACAATTCAAATCCGAGCCTCCGTTCCTCTGGAATTCACAAATATGTATGAAAACGTGTTTTACAATATTCTGGCTCCCAGGATCGCAATCGGGAAATGAAGACAAGTGTTTCCTACGTAAAATGGCACGAGTAATCGAACTGTGCCGGCAGAATTCAAATCCGAGCATCCGTTCCTCTGGAATTCACTAATATGTATGAAAACGTGTTTTACAGTATTCTGGCTCCCAGGATCGCAATCGGGAAATGGAAACAAGCATTTCCCGTGTAAAATGACACGAGTAATCGAGCTGTGCCGGCAGAATTCAAATCCGAGCCTCCGTTCCTCTGGAATTCACTAATATGTATGAAAACGTGTTTTACAGTATTCTGGCTCCCAGGATCGCAATCGGGAAATGGAAACAAGCATTTCCCATGTAAAATGACACGAGTAATCGAACTGTGCCGACAGAGTTCAAATACGAGCCTCTGTTCCTCTGGTATTCACTAATATGTATGAAAACGTGTTTTACAGTATTTTGGCTCCCAGAATTGCTGTCGGGAAATGGGGACAAGCATTTCCTACGTAAAATGGCACGAGCAATCGAACTGTGCCGGCAGAATTCAAATACGAGCCTCTGTTCCTCTGGTATTCACTAATATGTATGAAAACGTGTTTTACAGTATTTTGGCTCCCAGAATTGCTGTCGGGAAATGGGGACAAGTATTTCCTACGTGAAATGGCACGAGCAATCGAACTGTGCCGGCAGAATTCAAATCCGAGCATCCGTTCCTCTGGAATTCACTAATATGTATGAAAACGTGTTTTACAATATTCTGGCTCCCAGGATCGCAATCGGGAAATGAAGACAAGTATTTCCTACGTAAAATGGCACGAGCAATCGAACTGTGCCGGCAGAATTCAAATACGAGCCTCTGTTCCTCTGGTATTCACTAATATGTATGAAAACGTGTTTTACAGTATTTTGGCTCCCAGAATTGCTGTCGGGAAATGGGGACAAGTATTTCCTACGTGAAATGGCACGAGCAATCGAACTGTGCCGGCAGAATTCAAATCCGAGCATCCGTTCCTCTGGAATTCACTAATATGTATGAAAACGTGTTTTACAGTATTCTGGCTTCCAGGATCGCAATCGGGAAATGAAGACAAGTATTTCCTACGTAAAATGGCACGAGTAATCGAACTGTGCCGGCAGAATTCAAATCCGAGCATCCGTTCCTCTGGAATTCACTAATATGTATGAAAACGTGTTTTACAGTATTCTGGCTCCCAGGATGGCAATCGGGAAATGGAAACAAGCATTTCCTACGTAAAATGGCACGAGCAATCGAACTGTGCCGGCAGAATTTAAATCGGAGCCTGCGTTCCTCTGGAATTCACTAATATGTATGAAAACGTGTTTTACAGTATTCTGGCTCCCAGGATGGCAATCGAGAAATGAAAACAAGTATTTCCTACGTAAAATGGCGCGAGCAATCGAACTGTGCCGGCAGAATTTAAATCGAAGCCTCCGTTCCTCTGGAATTCACTAATATGTATGAAAACGTGTTTTACAGTATTCTGGCTCCCAGGATGACAATCGAGAAATGAAGACAAGTACTTCCTACGTAAAATGGCACGAGCAATCGAACTGTGCCGGCAGAATTTAAATCGGAGCCGCCGTTCTTCCGAAATTCACTAAAATATATGCAAACGTGTTTTACAGTATTCTGGCTCCCAGGATCGCAATCGAGAAATGAAGACAAGTATTTCCTACGTAAAATGGCACGAGCAATCGAACGCTGCCGGCAGAATTTAAATCCGACCCTCCGTTCCTCTGGAATTCACTAATATGTATGAAAACGTGTTTTACAGTACTTTGGTTCCCAGGATCGTTATCGAGAAATAGAAATAAGCATTTCCTACGTAAAATGACACGAGTAATCGAACTGTGCCGGCAGAATTCAAGTCCGAGCATCCGTTCCTCTGGAATTCACTAATATGTATGAAAACGTGTTTTACAGTACTTTGGTTCCCAGGATCGCTATCGAGAAATAGAAACAAGCATTTCCTACGTAAAATGACACGAGTGATCGAACGCTGCCGGCAGAATTCAAATCCGAGCCTCCGTTCCTCTGAAATTCACTAAAATGTATGAAAACGTGTTTTACAGTATTCTGGCTCCCAGGATGGCAATCGAGAAATTCAAACAAGTATTTCCTACGTAAAATGGCGCGAGCAATCGAACTGTGCCGGCAGAATTTAAATCGAAGCCTCCGTTCCTCTGGAATTCACTAATATGTATGAAAACGTGTTTTACAGTATTCTGGCTCCCAGGATGGCAATCGAGAAATGAAGACAAGTACTTCCTACGTAAAATGGCACGAGCAATCGAACTGTGCCGGCAGAATTCAAATCCGAGCATCCGTTCCTCTGGAATTCACTAATATGTATGAAAACGTGTTTTACAATATTCTGGCTCCCAGGATCGCAATCGGGAAATGAAGACAAGTATTTCCTACGTGAAATGGCACGAGCAATCGAACTGTGCCGGCAGAATTCAAATACGAGCCTCTGTTCCTCTGGTATTCACTAATATGTATGAAAACGTGTTTTACAGTATTTTGGCTCCCAGAATTGCTGTCGGGAAATGGGGACAAGTATTTCCTACGTGAAATGGCACGAGCAATCGAACTGTGCCGGCAGAATTCAAATCCGAGCATCCGTTCCTCTGGAATTCACTAATATGTATGAAAACGTGTTTTACACAATTTTGGCACCCAGGATCGCTATCGGGAAATGGGAACAAGCATTTCCTGCGTAAAATGACACGAGCAATCGAACTGTGCCGGCAGAATTCAAATCCGAGCATCCGTTCCTCTGGAATTCCCTAATATATATGAAAACGTGTTTTACAATATTCTGGCTAACAGGATCGCAATCGGAAAATGAAGACAAGCATTTCCCAAGTAAAATGACACGAGTAATCGAACTATGCCGGCAGAATTCAAATCCGAGCATCCGTTCCTCTGGAATTCCCTAAAATGTATGAAAACGTGTTTTACAGTATTCTGGCTCCCAGGATCGCAATCGGGAAATGAAGACAAGCATTTCCTACGTAAAATGACACGAGTAATCGAACTGTTCCGGCAGAATTCAAATCCGAGCCTCCGTTCCTCTGGAATTCCCTAAAATGTATGAAAACGTGTTTTACAGTATTCTGGCTCCCAGAATCGCAATCGGGAAATGAAGACAAGTATGTCTTACGTAAAATGACATGAGTAATCGAACTGTGCCGGCACAATTCAAATCCGAGCCTCCGTTCCTCTGAAATTCACAAATATGTATGAAAACGTGTTTTACACAATTTTGGCTCCCAGGATCGCTATCGGGAAATGGGAACAAGCATTTCCTGCGTAAAATGACACGACTAATCGAATGCTGTCGGCAGAATTCAAATCCGAGCCTCCGTTCCTCTGGAATTCCCTAAAATGTTTGAAAACGTGTTTTACAGTATTCTGGCTCCCAGGATCGCAATCGGGAAATGAAGACAAGTATTTCCTACGTAAAATGACACGAGTAATCGAACTGTGCCGGCAGAGTTCAAATACGAGCCTCTGTTCCTCTGGTATTCACTAATATGTATGAAAACGTGTTTTACAGTATTTTGGCTCCCAGAATTGCTGTCGGGAAATGGGGACAAGCATTTCCTACGTAAAATGACACGAGTAATCGAACTGTGCCGGCAGAATTCCATTCCGAGCCTCCGTTCCACTGGAATTCACTAATATGTATGAAAACGTGTTTTACAGTATTCTGGCTCTCAGGATCGCAATCGGGAAATGGAAACAAGCATTTCCCATGTAAAATGACACGAGTAATCGAGCTGTGCCGGCAGAATTCAAATCCGAGCATCCGTTCCTCTGGAATTCACTAAAATGTATGAAAACGTGTTTTACAGTATTCTAGCTCCCAGGATCGCTATCAGGAAATGGGAACAAGCATTTCCTGTGTAAAATGACACGAGTAATCGAATGCTGTCGGCAGAATTCAAATCCGAGCCTCTGTTACTCTGGAATTCACAAATATGCATGAAAACGTGTTTTACAGTATTCTGGCTCCCAGGATCGCTATCAAGAAATAGAAACAAGCATTTCCTACGTAAAATGACACGAGTGATCGAACGCTGCCGGCAGAATTCAAATCCGAGCCTCCGTTCCTCTGAAATTCACTAAAATGTATGAAAACGTGTTTTACAGTATTCTGGCTCCCAGGATGGCAATCGAGAAATTCAAACAAGTATTTCCTACGTAAAATGGCGCGAGCAATCGAACTGTGCCGGCAGAATTTAAATCGAAGCCTCCGTTCCTCTGGAATTCACTAATATGTATGAAAACGTGTTTTACAGTATTCTGGCTCCCAGGATGACAATCGAGAAATGAAGACAAGTACTTCCTACGTAAAATGGCACGAGCAATCGAACTGTGCCGGCAGAATTCAAATCCGAGCATCCGTTCCTCTGGAATTCACTAATATGTATGAAAACGTGTTTTACAATATTCTGGCTCCCAGGATCGCAATCGGGAAATGAAGACAAGTATTTCCTACGTAAAATGGCACGAGCAATCGAACTGTGCCGGCAGAATTCAAATACGAGCCTCTGTTCCTCTGGTATTCACTAATATGTATGAAAACGTGTTTTACAGTATTTTGGCTCCCAGAATTGCTGTCGGGAAATGGGGACAAGTATTTCCTACGTGAAATGGCACGAGCAATCGAACTGTGCCGGCAGAATTCAAATCCGAGCATCCGTTCCTCTGGAATTCACTAATATGTATGAAAACGTGTTTTACACAATTTTGGCACCCAGGATCGCTATCGGGAAATGGGAACAAGCATTTCCTGCGTAAAATGACACGAGCAATCGAACTGTGCCGGCAGAATTCAAATCCGAGCATCCGTTCCTCTGGAATTCCCTAATATATATGAAAACGTGTTTTACAATATTCTGGCTAACAGGATCGCAATCGGAAAATGAAGACAAGCATTTCCCAAGTAAAATGACACGAGTAATCGAACTATGCCGGCAGAATTCAAATCCGAGCCTCCGTTCCTCTGGAATTCCCTAAAATGTATGAAAACGTGTTTTACAGTATTCTGGCTCCCAGGATCGCAATCGGGAAATGAAGACAAGCATTTCCTACGTAAAATGACACGAGTAATCGAACTGTTCCGGCAGAATTCAAATCCGAGCCTCCGTTCCTCTGGAATTCCCTAAAATGTATGAAAACGTGTTTTACAGTATTCTGGCTCCCAGAATCGCAATCGGGAAATGAAGACAAGTATGTCTTACGTAAAATGACATGAGTAATCGAACTGTGCCGGCACAATTCAAATCCGAGCCTCCGTTCCTCTGAAATTCACAAATATGTATGAAAACGTGTTTTACACAATTTTGGCTCCCAGGATCGCTATCGGGAAATGGGAACAAGCATTTCCTGCGTAAAATGACACGACTAATCGAATGCTGTCGGCAGAATTCAAATCCGAGCCTCCGTTCCTCTGGAATTCCCTAAAATGTTTGAAAACGTGTTTTACAGTATTCTGGCTCCCAGGATCGCAATCGGGAAATGAAGACAAGTATTTCCTACGTAAAATGACACGAGTAATCGAACTGTGCCGGCAGAGTTCAAATACGAGCCTCTGTTCCTCTGGTATTCACTAATATGTATGAAAACGTGTTTTACAGTATTTTGGCTCCCAGAATTGCTGTCGGGAAATGGGGACAAGCATTTCCTACGTAAAATGACACGAGTAATCGAACTGTGCCGGCAGAATTCCATTCCGAGCCTCCGTTCCACTGGAATTCACTAATATGTATGAAAACGTGTTTTACAGTATTCTGGCTCCCAGGATCGCAATCGGGAAATGGAAACAAGCATTTCCCATGTAAAATGACACGAGTAATCGAGCTGTGCCGGCAGAATTCAAATCCGAGCATCCGTTCCTCTGGAATTCACTAAAATGTATGAAAACGTGTTTTACAGTATTCTAGCTCCCAGGATCGCTATCAGGAAATGGGAACAAGCATTTCCTGTGTAAAATGACACGAGTAATCGAATGCTGTCGGCAGAATTCAAATCCGAGCCTCTGTTACTCTGGAATTCACAAATATGCATGAAAACGTGTTTTACAGTATTCTGGCTCCCAGGATCGCTATCAGGAAATGGAAGCAAGCATTTTCTACGTAAAATGACACGAGTAATCGAACTGTGCCAGCAGAATTGAAATCCGAGCCTCCGTTCCTCTGGAATTCACTAAAATGTATGGAAACGTGTTTTACAGTATTCTGGCTCTCAGGATCGCAATCGGGAAATGAAGACAAGTATTTCCTACGTAAAATGACACGAGTAATCGAACTGTGCCGGCAGAGTTCAAATACGAGCCTCTGTTCCTCTGGAATTCACTAATATGTATGAAAACGTGTTTTACAGTATTCTGGCTCCCAGGATGGGAATCGAGAAATGAAGACAAGTACTTCCTACGTAAAATGGCACGAGCAATCGAACTGTGCCGGCACAATTCAAATCCGAGCCTCCGTTCCTCTGGAATTCACAAATATGTATGAAAACGTGTTTTACAATATTCTGGCTCCCAGGATCGCAATCGGGAAATGAAGACAAGTGTTTCCTACGTAAAATGGCACGAGTAATCGAACTGTGCCGGCAGAATTCAAATCCGAGCATCCGTTCCTCTGGAATTCACTAATATGTATGAAAACGTGTTTTACAGTATTCTGGCTCCCAGGATCGCAATCGGGAAATGGAAACAAGCATTTCCCGTGTAAAATGACACGAGTAATCGAGCTGTGCCGGCAGAATTCAAATCCGAGCCTCCGTTCCTCTGGAATTCACTAATATGTATGAAAACGTGTTTTACAGTATTCTGGCTCCCAGGATGGCAATCGAGAAATGAAGACAAGTATTTCCTACGTAAAATGGCACGAGTAATCGAATGCTGTTGGCAGAATTCAAATCCGAGCCTCCGTTCCTCTGGAATTCCCTAAAATGTATGAAAACGTGTTTTACAGTATTCTGGCTCCCAGAATCGCAATCGGGAAATGAAGACAAGTATGTCTTACGTAAAATGACATGAGTAATCGAACTGTGCCGGCACAATTCAAATCCGAGCCTCCGTTCCTCTGAAATTCACAAATATGTATGAAAACGTGTTTTACACAATTTTGGCTCCCAGGATCGCTATCGGGAAATGGGAACAAGCATTTCCTGCGTAAAATGACACGACTAATCGAATGCTGTCGGCAGAATTCAAATCCGAGCCTCCGTTCCTCTGGAATTCCCTAAAATGTTTGAAAACGTGTTTTACAGTATTCTGGCTCCCAGGATCGCAATCGGGAAATGAAGACAAGTATTTCCTACGTAAAATGACACGAGTAATCGAACTGTGCCGGCAGAGTTCAAATACGAGCCTCTGTTCCTCTGGTATTCACTAATATGTATGAAAACGTGTTTTACAGTATTTTGGCTCCCAGAATTGCTGTCGGGAAATGGGGACAAGCATTTCCTACGTAAAATGACACGAGTAATCGAACTGTGCCGGCAGAATTCCATTCCGAGCCTCCGTTCCACTGGAATTCACTAATATGTATGAAAACGTGTTTTACAGTATTCTGGCTCTCAGGATCGCAATCGGGAAATGGAAACAAGCATTTCCCATGTAAAATGACACGAGTAATCGAGCTGTGCCGGCAGAATTCAAATCCGAGCATCCGTTCCTCTGGAATTCACTAAAATGTATGAAAACGTGTTTTACAGTATTCTAGCTCCCAGGATCGCTATCAGGAAATGGGAACAAGCATTTCCTGTGTAAAATGACACGAGTAATCGAATGCTGTCGGCAGAATTCAAATCCGAGCCTCTGTTACTCTGGAATTCACAAATATGCATGAAAACGTGTTTTACAGTATTCTGGCTCCCAGGATCGCTATCAGGAAATGGAAGCAAGCATTTCCTACGTAAAATGACACGAGTAATCGAACTGTGCCAGCAGAATTGAAATCCGAGCCTCCGTTCCTCTGGAATTCACTAAAATGTATGGAAACGTGTTTTACAGTATTCTGGCTCTCAGGATCGCAATCGGGAAATGAAGACAAGTATTTCCTACGTAAAATGACACGAGTAATCGAACTGTGCCGGCAGAGTTCAAATACGAGCCTCTGTTCCTCTGGAATTCACTAATATGTATGAAAACGTGTTTTACAGTATTCTGGCTCCCAGGATGGGAATCGAGAAATGAAGACAAGTACTTCCTACGTAAAATGGCACGAGCAATCGAACTGTGCCGGCAGAATTCAAATCCGAGCCTCCGTTCCTCTGGAATTCACAAATATGTATGAAAACGTGTTTTACAATATTCTGGCTCCCAGGATCGCAATCGGGAAATGAAGACAAGTGTTTCCTACGTAAAATGGCACGAGTAATCGAACTGTGCCGGCAGAATTCAAATCCGAGCATCCGTTCCTCTGGAATTCACTAATATGTATGAAAACGTGTTTTACAGTATTCTGGCTCCCAGGATCGCAATCGGGAAATGGAAACAAGCATTTCCCGTGTAAAATGACACGAGTAATCGAGCTGTGCCGGCAGAATTCAAATCCGAGCCTCCGTTCCTCTGGAATTCACTAATATGTATGAAAACGTGTTTTACAGTATTCTGGCTCCCAGGATGGCAATCGAGAAATGAAGACAAGTATTTCCTACGTAAAATGGCACGAGTAATCGAATGCTGTTGGCAGAATTCAAATCCGAGCCTCCGTTCCTCTGGAATTCCCTAAAATGTATGAAAACGTGTTTTACAGTATTCTGGCTCCCAGGATCGCAATCGGGAAATGAAGACAAGTATTTCCTACGTAAAATGACACGAGTAATCGAACTGTGCCGACAGAGTTCAAATACGAGCCTCTGTTCCTCTGGTATTCACTAATATGTATGAAAACGTGTTTTACAGTATTTTGGCTCCCAGAATTGCTGTCGGGAAATGGGGACAAGTATTTCCTACGTGAAATGGCACGAGCAATCGAACTGTGCCGGCAGAATTTAAATCGGAGCCTGCGTTCCTCTGGAATTCACTAATATGTATGAAAACGTGTTTTACAGTATTCTGGCTCCCAGGATGGCAATCGAGAAATGAAGACAAGTATTTCCTACGTAAAATGGCACGAGTAATCGAATGCTGTTGGCAGAATGCAAATCCGAGCATCCGTTCCTCTGGAATTCACTAATATGTATGAAAACGTGTTTTACAGTATTCTGGCTTCCAGGATCGCAATCGGGAAATGGAAACAAGCATTTCCCATGTAAAATGACACGAGTAATCGAACTGTGCCGGCAGAATTCAAATCCGAGCATCCGTTCCTCTGGAATTCACTAATATGTATGAAAACGTGTTTTACAGTATTCTGGCTCCCAGGATGGCAATCGGGAAATGGAAACAAGCATTTCCTACGTAAAATGGCACGAGCAATCGAACTGTGCCGGCAGAATTTAAATCGGAGCCTGCGTTCCTCTGGAATTCACTAATATGTATGAAAACGTGTTTTACAGTATTCTGGCTCCCAGGATGGCAATCGAGAAATGAAAACAAGTATTTCCTACGTAAAATGGCGCGAGCAATCGAACTGTGCCGGCAGAATTTAAATCGAAGCCTCCGTTCCTCTGGAATTCACTAATATGTATGAAAACGTGTTTTACAGTATTCTGGCTCCCAGGATGACAATCGAGAAATGAAGACAAGTACTTCCTACGTAAAATGGCACGAGCAATCGAACTGTGCCGGCAGAATTTAAATCGGAGCCGCCGTTCTTCCGAAATTCACTAAAATATATGAAAACGTGTTTTACAGTATTCTGGCTCCCAGGATCGCAATCGAGAAATGAAGACAAGTATTTCCTACGTAAAATGGCACGAGCAATCGAACGCTGCCGGCAGAATTTAAATCCGACCCTCCGTTCCTCTGGAATTCACTAATATGTAAGAAAACGTGTTTTACAGTACTTTGGTTCCCAGGATCGTTATCGAGAAATAGAAATAAGCATTTCCTACGTAAAATGACACGAGTAATCGAACTGTGCCGGCAGAATTCAAGTCCGAGCATCCGTTCCTCTGGAATTCACTAATATGTATGAAAACGTGTTTTACAGTACTTTGGTTCCCAGGATCGCTATCAAGAAATAGAAACAAGCATTTCCTACGTAAAATGACACGAGTGATCGAACGCTGCCGGCAGAATTCAAATCCGAGCCTCCGTTCCTCTGAAATTCACTAAAATGTATGAAAACGTGTTTTACAGTATTCTGGCTCCCAGGATGGCAATCGAGAAATTCAAACAAGTATTTCCTACGTAAAATGGCGCGAGCAATCGAACTGTGCCGGCAGAATTTAAATCGAAGCCTCCGTTCCTCTGGAATTCACTAATATGTATGAAAACGTGTTTTACAGTATTCTGGCTCCCAGGATGACAATCGAGAAATGAAGACAAGTACTTCCTACGTAAAATGGCACGAGCAATCGAACTGTGCCGGCAGAATTCAAATCCGAGCATCCGTTCCTCTGGAATTCACTAATATGTATGAAAACGTGTTTTACAATATTCTGGCTCCCAGGATCGCAATCGGGAAATGAAGACAAGTATTTCCTACGTAAAATGGCACGAGCAATCGAACTGTGCCGGCAGAATTCAAATACGAGCCTCTGTTCCTCTGGTATTCACTAATATGTATGAAAACGTGTTTTACAGTATTCTGGCTCCCAGAATTGCTGTCGGGAAATGGGGACAAGTATTTCCTACGTGAAATGGCACGAGCAATCGAACTGTGCCGGCAGAATTCAAATCCGAGCATCCGTTCCTCTGGAATTCACTAATATGTATGAAAACGTGTTTTACACAATTTTGGCTCCCAGGATCGCTATCGGGAAATGGGAACAAGCATTTCCTGCGTAAAATGACACGACTAATCGAATGCTGTCGGCAGAATTCAAATCCGAGCCTCCGTTCCTCTGGAATTCCCTAAAATGTATGAAAACGTGTTTTACAGTATTCTGGCTCCCAGGATCGCAATCGGGAAATGAAGACAAGTATTTCCTACGTAAAATGACACGAGTAATCGAACTGTGCCGGCAGAGTTCAAATACGAGCCTCTGTTCCTCTGGTATTCACTAATATGTATGAAAACGTGTTTTACAGTATTTTGGCTCCCAGAATTGCTGTCGGGAAATGGGGACAAGTATTTCCTACGTGAAATGGCACGAGCAATCGAACTGTGCCGGCAGAATTCAAATCCGAGCATCCGTTCCTCTGGAATTCCCTAAAATGTATGAAAACGTGTTTTACAGTATTCTGGCTCCCAGGATCGTTATCAAGAAATAGAAATAAGCATTTCCTACGTAAAATGACACGAGTAATCGAACTGTGCCAGCAGAATTCAAATCCGAGCCTCCGTTCCTCTGGAATTCACCAATATGTATGAAAACGTGTTTTACAGTATTCTGGCTCCCAGGATGGCAATCGAGAAATGAAGACAAGTATTTCCTACGTAAAATGGCACGAGTAATCGAACTGTGCCGGCAGGATTCAAATCCGAGCATCCGTTCCTCTGGAATTCACTAATATGTATGAAAACGTGTTTTACAGTATTTTGGCTCCCAGGATCGCAATCGGGAAATGAAGACAAGTATTTCCTACGTAAAATGGCACGAGTAATCGAACTGTGCCGGCAGAATTCAAATCCGAGCATCCGTTCCTCTGGAATTCACTAATATGTATGAAAACGTGTTTTACAGTATTTTGGCTCCCAGGATAGCAATCGAGAAATGAAGACAAGTATTCCCTACGTAAAATGGCACGAGTAATCGAACTGTGCCGGCAGAATTCAAATCCGAGCATCCGTTCCTCTGGAATTCACTAATATATATGAAAACGTGTTTTACAATATTCTGGCTAACAGGATCGCAATCGGAAAATGAAGACAAGCATTTCCCAAGTAAAATGACACGAGTAATCGAACTATGCCGGCAGAATTCAAATCCGAGCATCCGTTCCTCTGGAATTCCCTAAAATGTATGAAAACGTGTTTTACAGTATTCTGGCTCCCAGGATCGCAATCGGGAAATGAAGACAAGCATTTCCTACGTAAAATGACACGAGTAATCGAACTGTGCCGGCAGAATTCAAATCCGAGCCTCCGTTCCTCTGGAATTCCCTAAAATGTATGAAAACGTGTTTTACAGTATTCTGGCTCCCAGAATCGCAATCGGGAAATGAAGACAAGTATGTCTTACGTAAAATGGCACGAGTAATCGAACTGTGCCGGCACAATTCAAATCCGAGCCTCCGTTCCTCTGAAATTCACAAATATGTATGAAAACGTGTTTTACACAATTTTGGCTCCCAGGATCGCTATCGGGAAATGGGAACAAGCATTTCCTGCGTAAAATGACACGACTAATCGAATGCTGTCGGCAGAATTCAAATCCGAGCCTCCGTTCCTCTGGAATTCCCTAAAATGTTTGAAAACGTGTTTTACAGTATTCTGGCTCCCAGGATCGCAATCGGGAAATGAAGACAAGTATTTCCTACGTAAAATGACACGAGTAATCGAACTGTGCCGGCAGAGTTCAAATACGAACCTCTGTTCCTCTGGTATTCACTAATATGTATGAAAACGTGTTTTACAGTATTTTGGCTCCCAGAATTGCTGTCGGGAAATGGGGACAAGCATTTCCTACGTAAAATGACACGAGTAATCGAACTGTGCCGGCAGAATTCCATTCCGAGCCTCCGTTCCACTGGAATTCACTAATATGTATGGAAACGTGTTTTACAGTATTCTGGCTCTCAGGATCGCAATCGGGAAATGGAAACAAGCATTTCCCATGTAAAATGACACGAGTAATCGAGCTGTGCCGGCAGAATTCAAATCCGAGCATCCGTTCCTCTGGAATTCACTAAAATGTATGAAAACGTGTTTTACAGTATTCTAGCTCCCAGGATCGCTATCAGGAAATGGGAACAAGCATTTCCTGTGTAAAATGACACGAGTAATCGAATGCTGTCGGCAGAATTCAAATCCGAGCCTCTGTTACTCTGGAATTCACAAATATGCATGAAAACGTGTTTTACAGTATTCTGGCTCCCAGGATCGCTATCAGGAAATGGAAGCAAGCATTTCCTACGTAAAATGACACGAGTAATCGAACTGTGCCAGCAGAATTGAAATCCGAGCCTCCGTTCCTCTGGAATTCACTAAAATGTATGGAAACGTGTTTTACAGTATTCTGGCTCTCAGGATCGCAATCGGGAAATGAAGACAAGTATTTCTTACGTAAAATGACACGAGTAATCGAACTGTGCCGGCAGAGTTCAAATACGAGCCTCTGTTCCTCTGGAATTCACTAATATGTATGAAAACGTGTTTTACAGTATTCTGGCTCCCAGGATGGGAATCGAGAAATGAAGACAAGTACTTCCTACGTAAAATGGCACGAGCAATCGAACTGTGCCGGCACAATTCAAATCCGAGCCTCCGTTCCTCTGGAATTCACAAATATGTATGAAAACGTGTTTTACAATATTCTGGCTCCCAGGATCGCAATCGGGAAATGAAGACAAGTGTTTCCTACGTAAAATGGCACGAGTAATCGAACTGTGCCGGCAGAATTCAAATCCGAGCATCCGTTCCTCTGGAATTCACTAATATGTATGAAAACGTGTTTTACAGTATTCTGGCTCCCAGGATCGCAATCGGGAAATGGAAACAAGCATTTCCCGTGTAAAATGACACGAGTAATCGAGCTGTGCCGGCAGAATTCAAATCCGAGCCTCCGTTCCTCTGGAATTCACTAATATGTATGAAAACGTGTTTTACAGTATTCTGGCTCCCAGGATGGCAATCGAGAAATGAAGACAAGTATTTCCTACGTAAAATGGCACGAGTAATCGAACTGTGCCGGCAGGATTCAAATCCGAGCATCCGTTCCTCTGGAATTCACTAATATGTATGAAAACGTGTTTTACAGTATTTTGGCTCCCAGGATAGCAATCGAGAAATGAAGACAAGTATTTCCTACGTAAAATGGCACGAGTAATCGAACTGTGCCGGCAGAATTCAAATCCGAGCATCCGTTCCTCTGGAATTCACTAATATGTATGAAAACGTGTTTTACAGTATTCTGGCTCCCAGGATGGCAATCGAGAAATGAAGACAAGTATTTCCTACGTAAAATGGCACGAGCAATCGAACTGTGCCCGCAGAATTCAAATACGAGCCTCTGTTCCTCTGGTATTCGCTAATATGTATGAAAACGTGTTTTACAGTATTTTGGCTCGCAGAATTGCTGTCGGGAAATGGGGACAAGTATTTCCTACGTGAAATGGCACGAGCAATCGAACTGTGCCGGCAGAATTCAAATCCAAGCATCCGTTCCTCTGGAATTCACTAATATGTATGAAAACGTGTTTTACAGTATTCTGGCTCTCAGGATCGCAATCGGGAAATGGAAACAAGCATTTCCCATGTAAAATGACACGAGTAATCGAGCTGTGCCGGCAGAATTCAAATACGAGCCTCTGTTCCTCTGGTATTCACTAATATGTATGAAAACGTGTTTTACAGTATTTTGGCTCCCAGAATTGCTGTCGGGAAATGGGGACAAGCATTTCCTACGTAAAATGACACGAGTAATCGAACTGTGCCGGCAGAATTCAAATCCGAGCCTCTGTTACTCTGGAATTCACAAATATGCATGAAAACGTGTTTTACAGTATTCTGGCTCCCAGGATCGCTATCAGGAAATGGAAGCAAGCATTTCCTACGTAAAATGACACGAGTAATCGAACTGTGCCAGCAGAATTGAAATCCGAGCCTCCGTTCCTCTGGAATTCACTAAAATGTATGGAAACGTGTTTTACAGTATTCTGGCTCTCAGGATCGCAATCGGGAAATGAAGACAAGTATTTCCTACGTAAAATGACACGAGTAATCGAACTGTGCCGGCAGAGTTCAAATACGAGCCTCTGTTCCTCTGGAATTCACTAATATGTATGAAAACGTGTTTTACAGTATTCTGGCTCCCAGGATGGGAATCGAGAAATGAAGACAAGTACTTCCTACGTAAAATGGCACGAGCAATCGAACTGTGCCGGCACAATTCAAATCCGAGCCTCCGTTCCTCTGGAATTCACAAATATGTATGAAAACGTGTTTTACAATATTCTGGCTCCCAGGATCGCAATCGGGAAATGAAGACAAGTGTTTCCTACGTAAAATGGCACGAGTAATCGAACTGTGCCGGCAGAATTCAAATCCGAGCCTCCGTTCCTCTGGAATTCACTAATATGTATGAAAACGTGTTTTACAGTATTCTGGCTCCCAGGATGGCAATCGAGAAATGAAGACAAGTATTTCCTACGTAAAATGGCACGAGTAATCGAATGCTGTTGGCAGAATTCAAATCCGAGCCTCCGTTCCTCTGGAATTCCCTAAAATGTATGAAAACGTGTTTTACAGTATTCTGGCTCCCAGGATCGCAATCGGGAAATGAAGACAAGTATTTCCTACGTAAAATGACACGAGTAATCGAACTGTGCCGACAGAGTTCAAATACGAGCCTCTGTTCCTCTGGTATTCACTAATATGTATGAAAACGTGTTTTACAGTATTTTGGCTCCCAGAATTGCTGTCGGGAAATGGGGACAAGTATTTCCTACGTGAAATGGCACGAGCAATCGAACTGTGCCGGCAGAATTCAAATCCGAGCATCCGTTCCTCTGGAATTCACTAATATGTATGAAAACGTGTTTTACAATATTCTGGCTCCCAGGATCGCAATCGGGAAATGAAGACAAGTATTTCCTACGTAAAATGGCACGAGCAATCGAACTGTGCCGGCAGAATTCAAATACGAGCCTCTGTTCCTCTGGTATTCACTAATATGTATGAAAACGTGTTTTACAGTATTTTGGCTCCCAGAATTGCTGTCGGGAAATGGGGACAAGTATTTCCTACGTGAAATGGCACGAGCAATCGAACTGTGCCGGCAGAATTCAAATCCGAGCATCCGTTCCTCTGGAATTCACTAATATGTATGAAAACGTGTTTTACAGTATTCTGGCTCCCAGGATGGCAATCGAGAAATGAAAACAAGTATTTCCTACGTAAAATGGCGCGAGCAATCGAACTGTGCCGGCAGAATTTAAATCGAAGCCTCCGTTCCTCTGGAATTCACTAATATGTATGAAAACGTGTTTTACAGTATTCTGGCTCCCAGGATGACAATCGAGAAATGAAGACAAGTACTTCCTACGTAAAATGGCACGAGCAATCGAACTGTGCCGGCAGAATTTAAATCGGAGCCGCCGTTCTTCCGAAATTCACTAAAATATATGAAAACGTGTTTTACAGTATTCTGGCTCCCAGGATCGCAATCGAGAAATGAAGACAAGTATTTCCTACGTAAAATGGCACGAGCAATCGAACGCTGCCGGCAGAATTTAAATCCGACCCTCCGTTCCTCTGGAATTCACTAATATGTAAGAAAACGTGTTTTACAGTACTTTGGTTCCCAGGATCGTTATCGAGAAATAGAAATAAGCATTTCCTACGTAAAATGACACGAGTAATCGAACTGTGCCGGCAGAATTCAAGTCCGAGCATCCGTTCCTCTGGAATTCACTAATATGTATGAAAACGTGTTTTACAGTACTTTGGTTCCCAGGATCGCTATCAAGAAATAGAAACAAGCATTTCCTACGTAAAATGACACGAGTGATCGAACGCTGCCGGCAGAATTCAAATCCGAGCCTCCGTTCCTCTGAAATTCACTAAAATGTATGAAAACGTGTTTTACAGTATTCTGGCTCCCAGGATGGCAATCGAGAAATTCAAACAAGTATTTCCTACGTAAAATGGCGCGAGCAATCGAACTGTGCCGGCAGAATTTAAATCGAAGCCTCCGTTCCTCTGGAATTCACTAATATGTATGAAAACGTGTTTTACAGTATTCTGGCTCCCAGGATGACAATCGAGAAATGAAGACAAGTACTTCCTACGTAAAATGGCACGAGCAATCGAACTGTGCCGGCAGAATTCAAATCCGAGCATCCGTTCCTCTGGAATTCACTAATATGTATGAAAACGTGTTTTACAATATTCTGGCTCCCAGGATCGCAATCGGGAAATGAAGACAAGTATTTCCTACGTAAAATGGCACGAGCAATCGAACTGTGCCGGCAGAATTCAAATACGAGCCTCTGTTCCTCTGGTATTCACTAATATGTATGAAAACGTGTTTTACAGTATTTTGGCTCCCAGAATTGCTGTCGGGAAATGGGGACAAGTATTTCCTACGTGAAATGGCACGAGCAATCGAACTGTGCCGGCAGAATTCAAATCCGAGCATCCGTTCCTCTGGAATTCACTAATATGTATGAAAACGTGTTTTACACTATTTTGGCACCCAGGATCGCTATCGGGAAATGGGGACAAGCATTTCCTGCGTAAAATGACACGACTAATCGAATGCTGTCGGCAGAATTCAAATCCGAGCCTCCGTTCCTCTGGAATTCCCTAAAATGTATGAAAACGTGTTTTACAGTATTCTGGCTCCCAGGATCGCAATCGGGAAATGAAGACAAGTATTTCCTACGTAAAATGACACGAGTAATCGAACTGTGCCGGCAGAGTTCAAATACGAGCCTCTGTTCCTCTGGTATTCACTAATATGTATGAAAACGTGTTTTACAGTATTTTGGCTCCCAGAATTGCTGTCGGGAAATGGGGACAAGTATTTCCTACGTAAAATGGCACGAGCAATCGAACTGTGCCGGCAGAATTCAAATCCGAGCATCCGTTCCTCTGGAATTCCCTAAAATGTATGAAAACGTGTTTTACAGTATTCTGGCTCCCAGGATCGTTATCAAGAAATAGAAATAAGCATTTCCTACGTAAAATGACACGAGTAATCGAACTGTGCCAGCAGAATTCAAATCCGAGCCTCCGTTCCTCTGGAATTCACCAATATGTATGAAAACGTGTTTTACAGTATTCTGGCTCCCAGGATGGCAATCGAGAAATGAAGACAAGTATTTCCTACGTAAAATGGCACGAGTAATCGAACTGTGCCGGCAGGATTCAAATCCGAGCATCCGTTCCTCTGGAATTCACTAATATGTATGAAAACGTGTTTTACAGTATTTTGGCTCCCAGGATAGCAATCGAGAAATGAAGACAAGTATTTCCTACGTAAAATGGCACGAGTAATCGAACTGTGCCGGCAGAATTCAAATCCGAGCATCCGTTCCTCTGGAATTCACTAATATGTATGAAAACGTGTTTTACAGTATTTTGGCTCCCAGGATAGCAATCGAGAAATGAAGACAAGTATTCCCTACGTAAAATGGCACGAGTAATCGAACTGTGCCGGCAGAATTCAAATCCGAGCATCCGTTCCTCTGGAATTCACTAATATATATGAAAACGTGTTTTACAATATTCTGGCTAACAGGATCGCTATCGGGAAATGGGAACAAGCATTTCCTGCGTAAAATGACACGACTAATCGAATGCTGTCGGCAGAATTCAAATCCGAGCCTCCGTTCCTCTGGAATTCCCTAAAATGTTTGAAAACGTGTTTTACAGTATTCTGGCTCCCAGGATCGCAATCGGGAAATGAAGACAAGTATTTCCTACGTAAAATGACACGAGTAATCGAACTGTGCCGGCAGAGTTCAAATACGAGCCTCTGTTCCTCTGGAATTCACTAAAATGTATGAAAACGTGTTTTACAGTATTCTAGCTCCCAGGATCGCTATCAGGAAATGGGAACAAGCATTTCCTGTGTAAAATGACACGAGTAATCGAATGCTGTCGGCAGAATTCAAATCCGAGCCTCTGTTACTCTGGAATTCACAAATATGCATGAAAACGTGTTTTACAGTATTCTGGCTCCCAGGATCGCTATCAGGAAATGGAAGCAAGCATTTCCTACGTAAAATGACACGAGTAATCGAACTGTGCCAGCAGAATTGAAATCCGAGCCTCCGTTCCTCTGGAATTCACTAAAATGTATGGAAACGTGTTTTACAGTATTCTGGCTCTCAGGATCGCAATCGGGAAATGAAGACAAGTATTTCCTACGTAAAATGACACGAGTAATCGAACTGTGCCGGCAGAGTTCAAATACGAGCCTCTGTTCCTCTGGAATTCACTAATATGTATGAAAACGTGTTTTACAGTATTCTGGCTCCCAGGATGGGAATCGAGAAATGAAGACAAGTACTTCCTACGTAAAATGGCACGAGCAATCGAACTGTGCCGGCACAATTCAAATCCGAGCCTCCGTTCCTCTGGAATTCACAAATATGTATGAAAACGTGTTTTACAATATTCTGGCTCCCAGGATCGCAATCGGGAAATGAAGACAAGTGTTTCCTACGTAAAATGGCACGAGTAATCGAACTGTGCCGGCAGAATTCAAATCCGAGCATCCGTTCCTCTGGAATTCACTAATATGTATGAAAACGTGTTTTACAGTATTCTGGCTCCCAGGATCGCAATCGGGAAATGGAAACAAGCATTTCCCGTGTAAAATGACACGAGTAATCGAGCTGTGCCGGCAGAATTCAAATCCGAGCCTCCGTTCCTCTGGAATTCACTAATATGTATGAAAACGTGTTTTACAGTATTCTGGCTCCCAGGATAGCAATCGAGAAATGAAGACAAGTATTTCCTACGTAAAATGGCACGAGTAATCGAACTGTGCCAGCAGGATTCAAATCCGAGCATCCGTTCCTCTGGAATTCACTAATATGTATGAAAACGTGTTTTACAGTATTTTGGCTCCCAGGATAGCAATCGAGAAATGAAGACAAGTATTTCCTACGTAAAATGGCACGAGTAATCGAACTGTGCCGGCAGAATTCAAATCCGAGCATCCGTTCCTCTGGAATTCACTAATATGTATGAAAACGTGTTTTACAGTATTCTGGCTCCCAGGATGGCAATCGAGAAATGAAGACAAGTATTTCCTACGTAAAATGGCACGAGCAATCGAACTGTGCCCGCAGAATTCAAATACGAGCCTCTGTTCCTCTGGTATTCGCTAATATGTATGAAAACGTGTTTTACAGTATTTTGGCTCGCAGAATTGCTGTCGGGAAATGGGGACAAGTATTTCCTACGTGAAATGGCACGAGCAATCGAACTGTGCCGGCAGAATTCAAATCCAAGCATCCGTTCCTCTGGAATTCACTAATATGTATGAAAACGTGTTTTACAGTATTCTGGCTCTCAGGATCGCAATCGGGAAATGGAAACAAGCATTTCCCATGTAAAATGACACGAGTAATCGAGCTGTGCCGGCAGAATTCAAATACGAGCCTCTGTTCCTCTGGTATTCACTAATATGTATGAAAACGTGTTTTACAGTATTTTGGCTCCCAGAATTGCTGTCGGGAAATGGGGACAAGCATTTCCTACGTAAAATGACACGAGTAATCGAACTGTGCCGGCAGAATGCAAATCCGAGCATCCGTTCCTCTGGAATTCACTAATATGTATGAAAACGTGTTTTACAGTATTCTGGCTTCCAGGATCGCAATCGGGAAATGGAAACAAGCATTTCCCATGTAAAATGACACGAGTAATCGAACTGTGCCGGCAGAATTCAAATCCGAGCATCCGTTCCTCTGGAATTCACTAATATGTATGAAAACGTGTTTTACAGTATTCTGGCTCCCAGGATGGCAATCGGGAAATGGAAACAAGCATTTCCTACGTAAAATGGCACGAGCAATCGAACTGTGCCGGCAGAATTTAAATCGGAGCCTGCGTTCCTCTGGAATTCACTAATATGTATGAAAACGTGTTTTACAGTATTCTGGCTCCCAGGATGGCAATCGAGAAATGAAAACAAGTATTTCCTACGTAAAATGGCGCGAGCAATCGAACTGTGCCGGCAGAATTTAAATCGAAGCCTCCGTTCCTCTGGAATTCACTAATATGTATGAAAACGTGTTTTACAGTATTCTGGCTCCCAGGATGACAATCGAGAAATGAAGACAAGTACTTCCTACGTAAAATGGCACGAGCAATCGAACTGTGCCGGCAGAATTTAAATCGGAGCCGCCGTTCTTCCGAAATTCACTAAAATATATGAAAACGTGTTTTACAGTATTCTGGCTCCCAGGATCGCAATCGAGAAATGAAGACAAGTATTTCCTACGTAAAATGGCACGAGCAATCGAACGCTGCCGGCAGAATTTAAATCCGACCCTCCGTTCCTCTGGAATTCACTAATATGTAAGAAAACGTGTTTTACAGTACTTTGGTTCCCAGGATCGTTATCGAGAAATAGAAATAAGCATTTCCTACGTAAAATGACACGAGTAATCGAACTGTGCCGGCAGAATTCAAGTCCGAGCATCCGTTCCTCTGGAATTCACTAATATGTATGAAAACGTGTTTTACAGTACTTTGGTTCCCAGGATCGCTATCAAGAAATAGAAACAAGCATTTCCTACGTAAAATGACACGAGTGATCGAACGCTGCCGGCAGAATTCAAATCCGAGCCTCCGTTCCTCTGAAATTCACTAAAATGTATGAAAACGTGTTTTACAGTATTCTGGCTCCCAGGATGGCAATCGAGAAATTCAAACAAGTATTTCCTACGTAAAATGGCGCGAGCAATCGAACTGTGCCGGCAGAATTTAAATCGAAGCCTCCGTTCCTCTGGAATTCACTAATATGTATGAAAACGTGTTTTACAGTATTCTGGCTCCCAGGATGACAATCGAGAAATGAAGACAAGTACTTCCTACGTAAAATGGCACGAGCAATCGAACTGTGCCGGCAGAATTCAAATCCGAGCATCCGTTCCTCTGGAATTCACTAATATGTATGAAAACGTGTTTTACAATATTCTGGCTCCCAGGATCGCAATCGGGAAATGAAGACAAGTATTTCCTACGTAAAATGGCACGAGCAATCGAACTGTGCCGGCAGAATTCAAATACGAGCCTCTGTTCCTCTGGTATTCACTAATATGTATGAAAACGTGTTTTACAGTATTTTGGCTCCCAGAATTGCTGTCGGGAAATGGGGACAAGTATTTCCTACGTGAAATGGCACGAGCAATCGAACTGTGCCGGCAGAATTCAAATCCGAGCATCCGTTCCTCTGGAATTCACTAATATGTATGAAAACGTGTTTTACACAATTTTGGCACCCAGGATCGCTATCGGGAAATGGGAACAAGCATTTCCTGCGTAAAATGACACGACTAATCGAATGCTGTCGGCAGAATTCAAATCCGAGCCTCCGTTCCTCTGGAATTCCCTAAAATGTATGAAAACGTGTTTTACAGTATTCTGGCTCCCAGGATCGCAATCGGGAAATGAAGACAAGTATTTCCTACGTAAAATGACACGAGTAATCGAACTGTGCCGGCAGAGTTCAAATACGAGCCTCTGTTCCTCTGGTATTCACTAATATGTATGAAAACGTGTTTTACAGTATTTTGGCTCCCAGAATTGCTGTCGGGAAATGGGGACAAGTATTTCCTACGTAAAATGGCACGAGCAATCGAACTGTGCCGGCAGAATTCAAATCCGAGCATCCGTTCCTCTGGAATTCCCTAAAATGTATGAAAACGTGTTTTACAGTATTCTGGCTCCCAGGATCGTTATCAAGAAATAGAAATAAGCATTTCCTACGTAAAATGACACGAGTAATCGAACTGTGCCAGCAGAATTCAAATCCGAGCCTCCGTTCCTCTGGAATTCACCAATATGTATGAAAACGTGTTTTACAGTATTCTGGCTCCCAGGATGGCAATCGAGAAATGAAGACAAGTATTTCCTACGTAAAATGGCACGAGTAATCGAACTGTGCCAGCAGGATTCAAATCCGAGCATCCGTTCCTCTGGAATTCACTAATATGTATGAAAACGTGTTTTACAGTATTTTGGCTCCCAGGATAGCAATCGAGAAATGAAGACAAGTATTTCCTACGTAAAATGGCACGAGTAATCGAACTGTGCCGGCAGAATTCAAATCCGAGCATCCGTTCCTCTGGAATTCACTAATATGTATGAAAACGTGTTTTACAGTATTCTGGCTCCCAGGATGGCAATCGAGAAATGAAGACAAGTATTTCCTACGTAAAATGGCACGAGCAATCGAACTGTGCCCGCAGAATTCAAATACGAGCCTCTGTTCCTCTGGTATTCGCTAATATGTATGAAAACGTGTTTTACAGTATTTTGGCTCCCAGAATTGCTGTCGGGAAATGGGGACAAGTATTTCCTACGTGAAATGGCACGAGCAATCGAACTGTGCCGGCAGAATTCAAATCCAAGCATCCGTTCCTCTGGAATTCACTAATATGTATGAAAACGTGTTTTACAGTATTCTGGCTCTCAGGATCGCAATCGGGAAATGGAAACAAGCATTTCCCATGTAAAATGACACGAGTAATCGAGCTGTGCCGGCAGAATTCAAATACGAGCCTCTGTTCCTCTGGTATTCACTAATATGTATGAAAACGTGTTTTACAGTATTTTGGCTCCCAGAATTGCTGTCGGGAAATGGGGACAAGCATTTCCTACGTAAAATGACACGAGTAATCGAACTGTGCCGGCAGAATGCAAATCCGAGCATCCGTTCCTCTGGAATTCACTAATATGTATGAAAACGTGTTTTACAGTATTCTGGCTTCCAGGATCGCAATCGGGAAATGGAAACAAGCATTTCCCATGTAAAATGACACGAGTAATCGAACTGTGCCGGCAGAATTCAAATCCGAGCATCCGTTCCTCTGGAATTCACTAATATGTATGAAAACGTGTTTTACAGTATTCTGGCTCCCAGGATGGCAATCGAGAAATGAAGACAAGTATTTCCTACGTAAAATGGCACGAGCAATCGAACTGTGCCGGCAGAATTCAAATACGAGCCTCTGTTCCTCTGGTATTCGCTAATATGTATGAAAACGTGTTTTACAGTATTTTGGCTCCCAGAATTGCTGTCGGGAAATGGGGACAAGTATTTCCTACGTGAAATGGCACGAGCAATCGAACTGTGCCGGCAGAATTCAAATCCAAGCATCCGTTCCTCTGGAATTCACTAATATGTATGAAAACGTGTTTTACAGTATTCTGGCTCTCAGGATCGCAATCGGGAAATGGAAACAAGCATTTCCCATGTAAAATGACACGAGTAATCGAGCTGTGCCGGCAGAATTCAAATCCGAGCATCCGTTCCTCTGGAATTCACTAAAATGTATGAAAACGTGTTTTACAGTATTCTAGCTCCCAGGATCGCTATCAGGAAATGGAAACAAGCATTTCCCATGTAAAATGACACGAGTAATCGAGCTGTGCCGGCAGAATTCAAATCCGAGCATCCGTTCCTCTGGAATTCAGTAATACGTATGAAAACGTGTTTTACAGTATTCTGGCTCCCAGGATCGCAATCGGGAAATGAAGACAAGTATTTCCTACGTAAAATGGCACGAGTAATCGAACTGTGCCGGCAGAATTCAAATACGAGCCTCTGTTCCTCTGGTATTCACTAATATGTATGAAAACGTGTTTTACAGTATTTTGGCTCCCAGAATTGCTGTCGGGAAATGGGGACAAGTATTTCCTACGTGAAATGGCACGAGCAATCGAACTGTGCCGGCAGAATTCAAATCCGAGCATCCGTTCCTCTGGAATTCACTAATATGTATGAAAACGTGTTTTACAATATTCTGGCTCCCAGGATCGCAATCGGGAAATGAAGACAAGTATTTCCTACGTAAAATGGCACGAGTAATCGAACTGTGCCGGCAGAATGCAAATCCGAGCATCCGTTCCTCTGGTATTCACTAATATGTATGAAAACGTGTTTTACAGTATTTTGGCTCCCAGAATTGCTGTCGGGAAATGGGGACAAGTATTTCCTACGTGAAATGGCACGAGCAATCGAACTGTGCCGGCAAAATTCAAATCCGAGCATCCGTTCCTCTGGAATTCACTAATATGTATGAAAACGTGTTTTACAATATTCTGGCTCCCAGGATCGCAATCAGGAAATGAAGACAAGTATTTCCTACGTAAAATGGCACGAGTAATCGAACTGTGCCGGCAGAATGCAAATCCGAGCATCCGTTCCTCTGGAATTCACTAATATGTATGAAAACGTGTTTTACAGTATTCTGGCTCTCAGGATCGCAATCGGGAAATGGGAACAAGCATTTCCTGCGTAAATTGACACGAGTAATCGAACTGTGCCGGCAGAATTCAAATCCGAGCCTCCGTTCCTCTGGAATTCCCTAAAATGTATGAAAACGTGTTTTACAGTATTCTGGCTCCCAGGATCGCAATCGGGAAATGAAGACAAGTATTTCCTACGTAAAATGACACGAGTAATCGAACTGTGCCGGCAGAGTTCAAATACGAGCCTCTGTTCCTCTGGTATTCACTAATATGTATGAAAACGTGTTTTACAGTATTTTGGCTCCCAGAATTGCTGTCGGGAAATGGGGACAAGTATTTCCTACGTAAAATGGCACGAGCAATCGAACTGTGCCGGCAGAATTCAAATCCGAGCATCCGTTCCTCTGGAATTCACTAATATGTATGAAAACGTGTTTTACAATATTCTGGCTCCCAGGATCGCAATCGGGAAATGAAGACAAGTATTTCCTACGTAAAATGGCACGAGTAATCGAACTGTGCCGGCAGAATGCAAATCCGAGCATCCGTTCCTCTGGAATTCACTAATATGTATGAAAACGTGTTTTACAGTATTCTGGCTCTCAGGATCGCAATCGGGAAATGGAAACAAGCATTTCCCATGTAAAATGACACGAGTAATCAAGATGTGCCGGCAGAATTCAAATCCGAGCATCCGTTCCTCTGGAATTCAGTAATACGTATGAAAACGTGTTTTACAGTATTCTGGCTCCCAGGATCGCAATCGGGAAATGAAGACAAGTATTTCCTACGTAAAATGACACGAGTAATCGAACTGTGCCGGCACAATTCAAATCCGAGCCTCCGTTCCTCTGGAATTCACAAATATGTATGAAAACGTGTTTTACAGTATTTGGGCTCCCAGTATCGCTATCGGGAAATGGGAACAAGCATTTCCTGCGTAAATTGACACGAGTAATCGAACTGTGCCGGCAGAATTCAAATCCGAGCCTCCGTTCCTCTGGAATTCCCTAAAATGTATGAAAACGTGTTTTACAGTATTCTGGCTCCCAGGATCGTTATCAAGAAATAGAAATAAGCATTTCCTACGTAAAATGACACGAGTAATCGAACTGTGCCAGCAGAATTCAAATCCGAGCCTCCGTTCCTCTGGAATTCACCAATATGTATGAAAACGTGTTTTACAGTATTCTGGCTCCCAGGATGGCAATCGAGAAATGAAGACAAGTATTTCCTACGTAAAATGGCACGAGTAATCGAACTGTGCCGGCAGGATTCAAATCCGAGCATCCGTTCCTCTGGAATTCACTAATATGTATGAAAACGTGTTTTACAGTATTTTGGCTCCCAGGATAGCAATCGAGAAATGAAGACAAGTATTTCCTACGTAAAATGGCACGAGTAATCGAACTGTGCCGGCAGAATTCAAATCCGAGCATCCGTTCCTCTGGAATTCACTAATATGTATGAAAACGTGTTTTACAGTACTTTGGTTCCCAGGATCGCTATCAAGAAATGGAAACAAGCATTTCCCATGTAAAATGACACGAGTAATCGAACTGTGCCGGCAGAATTCAAATCCGAGCCGCCGTTCCTCTGAAATCCACTAAAATGTATGAAAACGTGTTTTACAGTATTCTGGCTCCCAGGATCGCAATCGGGAAATGGAAACAAGCATTTCCCATGTAAAATGACACGAGTAATCGAACTGTGCCGGCAGAATTCAAATCCGAGCATCCGTTCCTCTGGAATTCACTAATATATATGAAAACGTGTTTTACAATATTCTGGCTAACAGGATCGCAATCGGAAAATGAAGACAAGCATTTCCCAAGTAAAATGACACGAGTAATCGAACTATGCCGGCAGAATTCAAATCCGAGCATCCGTTCCTCTGGAATTCCCTAAAATGTATGAAAACGTGTTTTACAGTATTCTGGCTCCCAGAATCGCAATCGGGAAATGAAGACAAGTATTTCCTACGTAAAATGACATGAGTAATCGAACTGTGCCGGCACAATTCAAATCCGAGCCTCCGTTCCTCTGAAATTCACAAATATGTATGAAAACGTGTTTTACACAATTTTGGCTCCCAGGATCGCTATCGGGAAATGGGAACAAGCATTTCCTGCGTAAAATGACACGACTAATCGAATGCTGTCGGCAGAATTCAAATCCGAGCCTCCGTTCCTCTGGAATTCCCTAAAATGTTTGAAAACGTGTTTTACAGTATTCTGGCTCCCAGGATCGCAATCGGGAAATGAAGACAAGTATTTCCTACGTAAAATGACACGAGTAATCGAACTGTGCCGGCAGAATTCCATTCCGAGCCTCCGTTCCACTGGAATTCACTAATATGTATGAAAACGTGTTTTACAGTATTCTGGCTCTCAGGATCGCAATCGGGAAATGGAAACAAGCATTTCCCATGTAAAATGACACGAGTAATCGAGCTGTGCCGGCAGAATTCAAATCCGAGCATCCGTGCCTCTGGAATTCACTAAAATGTATGAAAACGTGTTTTACAGTATTCTAGCTCCCAGGATCGCTATCAGGAAATGGGAACAAGCATTTCCTGTGTAAAATGACACGAGTAATCGAATGCTGTCGGCAGAATTCAAATCCGAGCCTCTGTTACTCTGGAATTCACAAATATGCATGAAAACGTGTTTTACAGTATTCTGGCTCCCAGGATCGCTATCAGGAAATGGAAGCAAGCATTTCCTACGTAAAATGACACGAGTAATCGAACTGTGCCAGCAGAATTGAAATCCGAGCATCCGTTCCTCTGGAATTCACTAAAATGTATGAAAACGTGTTTTACAGTATTCTGGCTCCCAGGATGGCAATCGAGAAATTCAAACAAGTATTTCCTACGTAAAATGGCGCGAGCAATCGAACTGTGCCGGCAGAATTTAAATCGAAGCCTCCGTTCCTCTGGAATTCACTAATATGTATGAAAACGTGTTTTACAGTATTCTGGCTCCCAGGATGACAATCGAGAAATGAAGACAAGTACTTCCTACGTAAAATGGCACGAGCAATCGAACTGTGCCGGCAGAATTCAAATCCGAGCATCCGTTCCTCTGGAATTCACTAATATGTATGAAAACGTGTTTTACAATATTCTGGCTCCCAGGATCGCAATCGGGAAATGAAGACAAGTATTTCCTACGTAAAATGGCACGAGCAATCGAACTGTGCCGGCAGAATTCAAATACGAGCCTCTGTTCCTCTGGTATTCACTAATATGTATGAAAACGTGTTTTACAGTATTCTGGCTCCCAGGATGGCAATCGAGAAATGAAGACAAGTATTTCCTACGTAAAATGGCACGAGTAATCGAACTGTGCCGGCAGGATTCAAATCCGAGCATCCGTTCCTCTGGAATTCACTAATATGTATGAAAACGTGTTTTACAGTATTTTGGCTCCCAGGATAGCAATCGAGAAATGAAGACAAGTATTTCCTACGTAAAATGGCACGAGTAATCGAACTGTGCCGGCAGAATTCAAATACGAGCCTCTGTTCCTCTGGTATTCGCTAATATGTATGAAAACGTGTTTTACAGTATTTTGGCTCCCAGAATTGCTGTCGGGAAATGGGGACAAGTATTTCCTACGTGAAATGGCACGAGCAATCGAACTGTGCCGGCAGAATTCAAATCCAAGCATCCGTTCCTCTGGAATTCACTAATATGTATGAAAACGTGTTTTACAGTATTCTGGCTCTCAGGATCGCAATCGGGAAATGGAAACAAGCATTTCCCATGTAAAATGACACGAGTAATCGAGCTGTGCCGGCAGAATTCAAATCCGAGCATCCGTTCCTCTGGAATTCACAAATATGTATGAAAACGTGTTTTACACAATTTTGGCTCCCAGGATCGCTATCGGGAAATGGGAACAAGCATTTCCTGCGTAAAATGACACGACTAATCGAATGCTGTTGGCAGAATTCAAATCCGAGCCTCCGTTCCTCTGGAATTCCCTAAAATGTATGAAAACGTGTTTTACAGTATTCTGGCTCCCAGGATCGCAATCGGGAAATGAAGACAAGTATTTCCTACGTAAAATGACACGAGTAATCGAACTGTGCCGACAGAGTTCAAATACGAGCCTCTGTTCCTCTGGTATTCACTAATATGTATGAAAACGTGTTTTACAGTATTTTGGCTCCCAGAATTGCTGTCGGGAAATGGGGACAAACATTTCCTACGTAAAATGGCACGAGCAATCGAACTGTGCCGGCAGAATTCAAATACGAGCCTCTGTTCCTCTGGTATTCACTAATATGTATGAAAACGTGTTTTACAGTATTTTGGCTCCCAGAATTGCTGTCGGGAAATGGGGACAAGTATTTCCTACGTGAAATGGCACGAGCAATCGAACTGTGCCGGCAGAATTCAAATCCGAGCATCCGTTCCTCTGGAATTCACTAATATGTATGAAAACGTGTTTTACAATATTCTGGCTCCCAGGATCGCAATCGGGAAATGAAGACAAGTATTTCCTACGTAAAATGGCACGAGCAATCGAACTGTGCCGGCAGAATTCAAATACGAGCCTCTGTTCCTCTGGTATTCACTAATATGTATGAAAACGTGTTTTACAGTATTTTGGCTCCCAGAATTGCTGTCGGGAAATGGGGACAAGTATTTCCTACGTGAAATGGCACGAGCAATCGAACTGTGCCGGCAGAATTCAAATCCGAGCATCCGTTCCTCTGGTATTCACTAATATGTATGAAAACGTGTTTTACAGTACTTTGGTTCCCAGGATCGCTATCAAGAAATGGAAACAAGCATTTCCCATGTAAAATGACACGAGTAATCGAACGCTGCCGGCAGAATTCAAATCCGAGCCGCCGTTCCTCTGAAATCCACTAAAATGTATGAAAACGTGTTTTACAATATTCTGGCTCCCAGGATCGCAATCGGGAAATGAAGACAAGTATTTCCTACGTAAAATGGCACGAGCAATCGAACTGTGCCGGCAGAATTCAAATACGAGCCTCTGTTCCTCTGGTATTCACTAATATGTATGAAAACGTGTTTTACAGTATTTTGGCTCCCAGAATTGCTGTCGGGAAATGGGGACAAGTATTTCCTACGTGAAATGGCACGAGCAATCGAACTGTGCCGGCAGAATTCAAATCCGAGCATCCGTTCCTCTGGAATTCACTAATATGTATGAAAACGTGTTTTACAGTATTCTGGCTCCCAGGATCGCAATCGGGAAATGAAGACAAGTATTTCCTACGTAAAATGGCACGAGCAATCGAACTGTGCCGGCAGAATTCAAATCCGAGCCTCTGTTCCTCTGGTATTCACTAATATGTATGAAAACGTGTTTTACAGTATTTTGGCTCCCAGAATTGCTGTCGGGAAATGGGGACAAGCATTTCCTACGTAAAATGACACGAGTAATCGAACTGTGCCGGCAGAATGCAAATCCGAGCATCCGTTCCTCTGGAATTCACTAATATGTATGAAAACGTGTTTTACAGTATTCTGGCTTCCAGGATCGCAATCGGGAAATGGAAACAAGCATTTCCCATGTAAAATGACACGAGTAATCGAACTGTGCCGGCAGAATTCAAATCCGAGCATCCGTTCCTCTGGAATTCACTAATATGTATGAAAACGTGTTTTACAGTATTCTGGCTCCCAGGATGGCAATCGGGAAATGGAAACAAGCATTTCCTACGTAAAATGGCACGAGCAATCGAACTGTGCCGGCAGAATTTAAATCGGAGCATCCGTTCCTCTGGAATTCACTAATATGTATGAAAACGTGTTTTACAGTATTCTGGCTCCCAGGATGGCAATCGAGAAATGAAAACAAGTATTTCCTACGTAAAATGGCGCGAGCAATCGAACTGTGCCGGCAGAATTTAAATCGAAGCCTCCGTTCCTCTGGAATTCACTAATATGTATGAAAACGTGTTTTACAGTATTCTGGCTCCCAGGATGACAATCGAGAAATGAAGACAAGTACTTCCTACGTAAAATGGCACGAGCAATCGAACTGTGCCGGCAGAATTTAAATCGGAGCCGCCGTTCTTCCGAAATTCACTAAAATATATGCAAACGTGTTTTACAGTATTCTGGCTCCCAGGATCGCAATCGAGAAATGAAGACAAGTATTTCCTACGTAAAATGGCACGAGCAATCGAACGCTGCCGGCAGAATTTAAATCCGACCCTCCGTTCCTCTGGAATTCACTAATATGTATGAAAACGTGTTTTACAGTACTTTGGTTCCCAGGATCGTTATCAAGAAATAGAAATAAGCATTTCCTACGTAAAATGACACGAGTAATCGAACTGTGCCGGCAGAATTCAAATCCGAGCATCCGTTCCTCTGGAATTCACTAATATGTATGAAAACGTGTTTTACAGTACTTTGGTTCCCAGGATCGCTATCAAGAAATAGAAACAAGCATTTCCTACGTAAAATGACACGAGTGATCGAACGCTGCCGGCAGAATTCAAATCCGAGCCTCCGTTCCTCTGAAATTCACTAAAATGTATGAAAACGTGTTTTACAGTATTCTGGCTCCCAGGATGGCAATCGAGAAATTCAAACAAGTATTTCCTACGTAAAATGGCGCGAGCAATCGAACTGTGCCGGCAGAATTTAAATCGAAGCCTCCGTTCCTCTGGAATTCACTAATATGTATGAAAACGTGTTTTACAGTATTCTGGCTCCCAGGATGACAATCGAGAAATGAAGACAAGTACTTCCTACGTAAAATGGCACGAGCAATCGAACTGTGCCGGCAGAATTCAAATCCGAGCATCCGTTCCTCTGGAATTCACTAATATGTATGAAAACGTGTTTTACAATATTCTGGCTCCCAGGATCGCAATCGGGAAATGAAGACAAGTATTTCCTACGTGAAATGGCACGAGCAATCGAACTGTGCCGGCAGAATTCAAATCCGAGCATCCGTTCCTCTGGTATTCACTAATATGTATGAAAACGTGTTTTACAGTACTTTGGTTCCCAGGATCGCTATCAAGAAATGGAAACAAGCATTTCCCATGTAAAATGACACGAGTAATCGAACGCTGCCGGCAGAATTCAAATCCGAGCCGCCGTTCCTCTGAAATCCACTAAAATGTATGAAAACGTGTTTTACAATATTCTGGCTCCCAGGATCGCAATCGGGAAATGAAGACAAGTATTTCCTACGTAAAATGGCACGAGCAATCGAACTGTGCCGGCAGAATTCAAATACGAGCCTCTGTTCCTCTGGTATTCACTAATATGTATGAAAACGTGTTTTACAGTATTTTGGCTCCCAGAATTGCTGTCGGGAAATGGGGACAAGTATTTCCTACGTGAAATGGCACGAGCAATCGAACTGTGCCGGCAGAATTCAAATCCGAGCATCCGTTCCTCTGGAATTCACTAATATGTATGAAAACGTGTTTTACAATATTCTGGCTCCCAGGATCGCAATCGGGAAATGAAGACAAGTATTTCCTACGTAAAATGGCACGAGCAATCGAACTGTGCCGGCAGAATTCAAATACGAGCCTCTGTTCCTCTGGTATTCACTAATATGTATGAAAACGTGTTTTACAGTATTTTGGCTCCCAGAATTGCTGTCGGGAAATGGGAACAAGCATTTCCTACGTAAAATGACACGAGTAATCGAACTGTGCCGGCAGAATGCAAATCCGAGCATCCGTTCCTCTGGAATTCACTAATATGTATGAAAACGTGTTTTACAGTATTCTGGCTTCCAGGATCGCAATCGGGAAATGGAAACAAGCATTTCCCATGTAAAATGACACGAGTAATCGAACTGTGCCGGCAGAATTCAAATCCGAGCATCCGTTCCTCTGGAATTCACTAATATGTATGAAAACGTGTTTTACAGTATTCTGGCTCCCAGGATCGCAATCGGGAAATGGAAACAAGCATTTCCTACGTAAAATGGCACGAGCAATCGAACTGTGCCGGCAGAATTTAAATCGGAGCCTGCGTTCCTCTGGAATTCACTAATATGTATGAAAACGTGTTTTACAGTATTCTGGCTCCCAGGATGGCAATCGAGAAATGAAGACAAGTATTTCCTACGTAAAATGGCACGAGCAATCGAACTGTGCCGGCAGAATTTAAATCGAAGCCTCCGTTCCTCTGGAATTCACTAATATGTATGAAAACGTGTTTTACAGTATTCTGGCTCCCAGGATGACAATCGAGAAATGAAGACAAGTACTTCCTACGTAAAATGGCACGAGCAATCGAACTGTGCCGGCAGAATTTAAATCGGAGCCGCCGTTCTTCCGAAATTCACTAAAATATATGCAAACGTGTTTTACAGTATTCTGGCTCCCAGGATCGCAATCGAGAAATGAAGACAAGTATTTCCTACGTAAAATGGCACGAGCAATCGAACGCTGCCGGCAGAATTTAAATCCGACCCTCCGTTCCTCTGGAATTCACTAATATGTATGAAAACGTGTTTTACAGTACTTTGGTTCCCAGGATCGCTATCGAGAAATAGAAACAAGCATTTCCTACGTAAAATGACACGAGTAATCGAACTGTGCCGGCAGAATTCAAGTCCGAGCATCCGTTCCTCTGGAATTCACTAATATGTATGAAAACGTGTTTTACAGTACTTTGGTTCCCAGGATCGCTATCAAGAAATAGAAACAAGCATTTCCTACGTAAAATGACACGAGTGATCGAACGCTGCCGGCAGAATTCAAATCCGAGCCTCCGTTCCTCTGAAATTCACTAAAATGTATGAAAACGTGTTTTACAGTATTCTGGCTCCCAGGATGGCAATCGAGAAATTCAAACAAGTATTTCCTACGTAAAATGGCGCGAGCAATCGAACTGTGCCGGCAGAATTTAAATCGGAGCATCCGTTCCTCTGGAATTCACTAATATGTATGAAAACGTGTTTTACAGTATTCTGGCTCCCAGGATGACAATCGAGAAATGAAGACAAGTACTTCCTACGTAAAATGGCACGAGCAATCGAACTGTGCCGGCAGAATTCAAATCCGAGCATCCGTTCCTCTGGAATTCACTAATATGTATGAAAACGTGTTTTACAATATTTTGGCTCCCAGGATCGCAATCGGGAAATGAAGACAAGTATTTCCTACGTAAAATGGCACGAGCAATCGAACTGTGCCGGCAGAATTCAAATACGAGCCTCTGTTCCTCTGGTATTCACTAATATGTATGAAAACGTGTTTTACAGTATTTTGGCTCCCAGAATTGCTGTCGGGAAATGGGGACAAGTATTTCCTACGTGAAATGGCACGAGCAATCGAACTGTGCCGGCAGAATTCAAATCCGAGCATCCGTTCCTCTGGAATTCACTAATATGTATGAAAACGTGTTTTACACAATTTTGGCACCCAGGATCGCTATCGGGAAATGGGAACAAGCATTTCCTGCGTAAAATGACACGAGCAATCGAACTGTGCCGGCAGAATTCAAATCCGAGCATCCGTTCCTCTGGAATTCCCTAATATATATGAAAACGTGTTTTACAATATTCTGGCTAACAGGATCGCAATCGGAAAATGAAGACAAGCATTTCCCAAGTAAAATGACACGAGTAATCGAACTATGCCGGCAGAATTCAAATCCGAGCATCCGTTCCTCTGGAATTCCCTAAAATGTATGAAAACGTGTTTTACAGTATTCTGGCTCCCAGGATCGCAATCGGGAAATGAAGACAAGCATTTCCTACGTAAAATGACACGAGTAATCGAACTGTTCCGGCAGAATTCAAATCCGAGCCTCCGTTCCTCTGGAATTCCCTAAAATGTATGAAAACGTGTTTTACAGTATTCTGGCTCCCAGGATCGCAATCGGGAAATGAAGACAAGTATTTCCTACGTAAAATGACACGAGTAATCGAACTGTGCCGGCAGAGTTCAAATACGAGCCTCTGTTCCTCTGGTATTCACTAATATGTATGAAAACGTGTTTTACAGTATTTTGGCTCCCAGAATTGCTGTCGGGAAATGGGGACAAGCATTTCCTACGTAAAATGACACGAGTAATCGAACTGTGCCGGCAGAATTCCATTCCGAGCCTCCGTTCCACTGGAATTCACTAATATGTATGAAAACGTGTTTTACAGTATTCTGGCTCTCAGGATCGCAATCGGGAAATGGAAACAAGCATTTCCCATGTAAAATGACACGAGTAATCGAGCTGTGCCGGCAGAATTCAAATCCGAGCATCCGTTCCTCTGGAATTCACTAAAATGTATGAAAACGTGTTTTACAGTATTCTAGCTCCCAGGATCGCTATCAGGAAATGGGAACAAGCATTTCCTGTGTAAAATGACACGAGTAATCGAATGCTGTCGGCAGAATTCAAATCCGAGCCTCTGTTACTCTGGAATTCACAAATATGCATGAAAACGTGTTTTACAGTATTCTGGCTCCCAGGATCGCTATCAGGAAATGGAAGCAAGCATTTCCTACGTAAAATGACACGAGTAATCGAACTGTGCCAGCAGAATTGAAATCCGAGCCTCCGTTCCTCTGGAATTCACTAAAATGTATGGAAACGTGTTTTACAGTATTCTGGCTCTCAGGATCGCAATCGGGAAATGAAGACAAGTATTTCCTACGTAAAATGACACGAGTAATCGAACTGTGCCGGCAGAGTTCAAATACGAGCCTCTGTTCCTCTGGAATTCACTAATATGTATGAAAACGTGTTTTACAGTATTCTGGCTCCCAGGATGGGAATCGAGAAATGAAGACAAGTACTTCCTACGTAAAATGGCACGAGCAATCGAACTGTGCCGGCACAATTCAAATCCGAGCCTCCGTTCCTCTGGAATTCACAAATATGTATGAAAACGTGTTTTACAATATTCTGGCTCCCAGGATCGCAATCGGGAAATGAAGACAAGTGTTTCCCGTGTAAAATGACACGAGTAATCGAGCTGTGCCGGCAGAATTCAAATCCGAGCCTCCGTTCCTCTGGAATTCACTAATATGTATGAAAACGTGTTTTACAGTATTCTGGCTCCCAGGATGGCAATCGAGAAATGAAGACAAGTATTTCCTACGTAAAATGGCACGAGTAATCGAATGCTGTTGGCAGAATTCAAATCCGAGCCTCCGTTCCTCTGGAATTCCCTAAAATGTATGAAAACGTGTTTTACAGTATTCTGGCTCCCAGGATCGCAATCGGGAAATGAAGACAAGTATTTCCTACGTAAAATGACACGAGTAATCGAACTGTGCCGACAGAGTTCAAATACGAGCCTCTGTTCCTCTGGTATTCACTAATATGTATGAAAACGTGTTTTACAGTATTTTGGCTCCCAGAATTGCTGTCGGGAAATGGGGACAAGTATTTCCTACGTGAAATGGCACGAGCAATCGAACTGTGCCGGCAGAATTCAAATCCGAGCATCCGTTCCTCTGGAATTCACTAATATGTATGAAAACGTGTTTTACAATATTCTGGCTCCCAGGATCGCAATCGGGAAATGAAGACAAGTATTTCCTACGTAAAATGGCACGAGCAATCGAACTGTGCCGGCAGAATTCAAATACGAGCCTCTGTTCCTCTGGTATTCACTAATATGTATGAAAACGTGTTTTACAGTATTTTGGCTCCCAGAATTGCTGTCGGGAAATGGGGACAAGTATTTCCTACGTGAAATGGCACGAGCAATCGAACTGTGCCGGCAGAATTCAAATCCGAGCATCCGTTCCTCTGGAATTCACTAATATGTATGAAAACGTGTTTTACAATATTCTGGCTCCCAGGATCGCAATCGGGAAATGAAGACAAGTATTTCCTACGTAAAATGGCACGAGCAATCGAACTGTGCCGGCAGAATTCCATTCCGAGCCTCTGTTCCTCTGGTATTCACTAATATGTATGAAAACGTGTTTTACAGTATTTTGGCTCCCAGAATTGCTGTCGGGAAATGGGGACAAGCATTTCCTACGTAAAATGACACGAGTAATCGAACTGTGCCGGCAGAATGCAAATCCGAGCATCCGTTCCTCTGGAATTCACTAATATGTATGAAAACGTGTTTTACAGTATTCTGGCTTCCAGGATCGCAATCGGGAAATGGAAACAAGCATTTCCCATGTAAAATGACACGAGTAATCGAACTGTGCCGGCAGAATTCAAATCCGAGCATCCGTTCCTCTGGAATTCACTAATATGTATGAAAACGTGTTTTACAGTATTCTGGCTCCCAGGATGGCAATCGGGAAATGGAAACAAGCATTTCCTACGTAAAATGGCACGAGCAATCGAACTGTGCCGGCAGAATTTAAATCGGAGCCTGCGTTCCTCTGGAATTCACTAATATGTATGAAAACGTGTTTTACAGTATTCTGGCTCCCAGGATGGCAATCGAGAAATGAAAACAAGTATTTCCTACGTAAAATGGCGCGAGCAATCGAACTGTGCCGGCAGAATTTAAATCGAAGCCTCCGTTCCTCTGGAATTCACTAATATGTATGAAAACGTGTTTTACAGTATTCTGGCTCCCAGGATGACAATCGAGAAATGAAGACAAGTACTTCCTACGTAAAATGGCACGAGCAATCGAACTGTGCCGGCAGAATTTAAATCGGAGCCGCCGTTCTTCCGAAATTCACTAAAATATATGAAAACGTGTTTTACAGTATTCTGGCTCCCAGGATCGCAATCGAGAAATGAAGACAAGTATTTCCTACGTAAAATGGCACGAGCAATCGAACGCTGCCGGCAGAATTTAAATCCGACCCTCCGTTCCTCTGGAATTCACTAATATGTAAGAAAACGTGTTTTACAGTACTTTGGTTCCCAGGATCGTTATCGAGAAATAGAAATAAGCATTTCCTACGTAAAATGACACGAGTAATCGAACTGTGCCGGCAGAATTCAAGTCCGAGCATCCGTTCCTCTGGAATTCACTAATATGTATGAAAACGTGTTTTACAGTACTTTGGTTCCCAGGATCGCTATCAAGAAATAGAAACAAGCATTTCCTACGTAAAATGACACGAGTGATCGAACGCTGCCGGCAGAATTCAAATCCGAGCCTCCGTTCCTCTGAAATTCACTAAAATGTATGAAAACGTGTTTTACAGTATTCTGGCTCCCAGGATGGCAATCGAGAAATTCAAACAAGTATTTCCTACGTAAAATGGCGCGAGCAATCGAACTGTGCCGGCAGAATTTAAATCGAAGCCTCCGTTCCTCTGGAATTCACTAATATGTATGAAAACGTGTTTTACAGTATTCTGGCTCCCAGGATGACAATCGAGAAATGAAGACAAGTACTTCCTACGTAAAATGGCACGAGCAATCGAACTGTGCCGGCAGAATTCAAATCCGAGCATCCGTTCCTCTGGAATTCACTAATATGTATGAAAACGTGTTTTACGATATTCTGGCTCCCAGGATCGCAATCGGGAAATGAAGACAAGTATTTCCTACGTAAAATGGCACGAGCAATCGAACTGTGCCGGCAGAATTCAAATACGAGCCTCTGTTCCTCTGGTATTCACTAATATGTATGAAAACGTGTTTTACAGTATTTTGGCTCCCAGAATTGCTGTCGGGAAATGGGGACAAGTATTTCCTACGTGAAATGGCACGAGCAATCGAACTGTGCCGGCAGAATTCAAATCCGAGCATCCGTTCCTCTGGAATTCACTAATATGTATGAAAACGTGTTTTACACAATTTTGGCACCCAGGATCGCTATCGGGAAATGGGAACAAGCATTTCCTGCGTAAAATGACACGACTAATCGAATGCTGTCGGCAGAATTCAAATCCGAGCCTCCGTTCCTCTGGAATTCCCTAAAATGTATGAAAACGTGTTTTACAGTATTCTGGCTCCCAGGATCGCAATCGGGAAATGAAGACAAGTATTTCCTACGTAAAATGACACGAGTAATCGAACTGTGCCGGCAGAGTTCAAATACGAGCCTCTGTTCCTCTGGTATTCACTAATATGTATGAAAACGTGTTTTACAGTATTTTGGCTCCCAGAATTGCTGTCGGGAAATGGGGACAAGCATTTCCTACGTAAAATGGCACGAGCAATCGAACTGTGCCGGCAGAATTCAAATCCGAGCCTCCGTTCCTCTGGAATTCCCTAAAATGTATGAAAACGTGTTTTACAGTATTCTGGCTCCCAGGATCGTTATCAAGAAATAGAAATAAGCATTTCCTACGTAAAATGACACGAGTAATCGAACTGTGCCAGCAGAATTCAAATCCGAGCCTCCGTTCCTCTGGAATTCACCAATATGTATGAAAACGTGTTTTACAGTATTCTGGCTCCCAGGATGGCAATCGAGAAATGAAGACAAGTATTTCCTACGTAAAATGGCACGAGTAATCGAACTGTGCCGGCAGGATTCAAATCCGAGCATCCGTTCCTCTGGAATTCACTAATATGTATGAAAACGTGTTTTACAGTATTTTGGCTCCCAGGATAGCAATCGAGAAATGAAGACAAGTATTTCCTACGTAAAATGGCACGAGTAATCGAACTGTGCCGGCAGAATTCAAATCCGAGCATCCGTTCCTCTGGAATTCACTAATATGTATGAAAACGTGTTTTACAGTATTTTGGCTCCCAGGATAGCAATCGAGAAATGAAGACAAGTATTTCCTACGTAAAATGGCACGAGTAATCGAACTGTGCCGGCAGAATTCAAATCCGAGCATCCGTTCCTCTGGAATTCACTAATATATATGAAAACGTGTTTTACAATATTCTGGCTAACAGGATCGCAATCGGAAAATGAAGACAAGCATTTCCCAAGTAAAATGACACGAGTAATCGAACTATGCCGGCAGAATTCAAATCCGAGCATCCGTTCCTCTGGAATTCCCTAAAATGTATGAAAACGTGTTTTACAGTATTCTGGCTCCCAGGATCGCAATCGGGAAATGAAGACAAGCATTTCCTACGTAAAATGACACGAGTAATCGAACTGTGCCGGCAGAATTCAAATCCGAGCCTCCGTTCCTCTGGAATTCCCTAAAATGTATGAAAACGTGTTTTACAGTATTCTGGCTCCCAGAATCGCAATCGGGAAATGAAGACAAGTATGTCTTACGTAAAATGACATGAGTAATCGAACTGTGCCGGCACAATTCAAATCCGAGCCTCCGTTCCTCTGAAATTCACAAATATGTATGAAAACGTGTTTTACACAATTTTGGCTCCCAGAATCGCTATCGGGAAATGGGAACAAGCATTTCCTGCGTAAAATGACACGACTAATCGAATGCTGTCGGCAGAATTCAAATCCGAGCCTCCGTTCCTCTGGAATTCCCTAAAATGTTTGAAAACGTGTTTTACAGTATTCTGGCTCCCAGGATCGCAATCGGGAAATGAAGACAAGTATTTCCTACGTAAAATGACACGAGTAATCGAACTGTGCCGGCAGAGTTCAAATACGAGCCTCTGTTCCTCTGGTATTCACTAATATGTATGAAAACGTGTTTTACAGTATTTTGGCTCCCAGAATTGCTGTCGGGAAATGGGGACAAGCATTTCCTACGTAAAATGACACGAGTAATCGAACTGTGCCGGCAGAATTCCATTCCGAGCCTCCGTTCCACTGGAATTCACTAATATGTATGAAAACGTGTTTTACAGTATTCTGGCTCCCAGGATCGCAATCGGGAAATGGAAACAAGCATTTCCCATGTAAAATGACACGAGTAATCGAGCTGTGCCGGCAGAATTCAAATCCGAGCATCCGTTCCTCTGGAATTCACTAAAATGTATGAAAACGTGTTTTACAGTATTCTAGCTCCCAGGATCGCTATCAGGAAATGGGAACAAGCATTTCCTGTGTAAAATGACACGAGTAATCGAATGCTGTCGGCAGAATTCAAATCCGAGCCTCTGTTACTCTGGAATTCACAAATATGCATGAAAACGTGTTTTACAGTATTCTGGCTCCCAGGATCGCTATCAGGAAATGGAAGCAAGCATTTCCTACGTAAAATGACACGAGTAATCGAACTGTGCCAGCAGAATTGAAATCCGAGCCTCCGTTCCTCTGGAATTCACTAAAATGTATGGAAACGTGTTTTACAGTATTCTGGCTCTCAGGATCGCAATCGGGAAATGAAGACAAGTATTTCCTACGTAAAATGACACGAGTAATCGAACTGTGCCGGCAGAATTCAAATACGAGCCTCTGTTCCTCTGGAATTCACTAATATGTATGAAAACGTGTTTTACAGTATTCTGGCTCCCAGGATGGGAATCGAGAAATGAAGACAAGTACTTCCTACGTAAAATGGCACGAGCAATCGAACTGTGCCGGCACAATTCAAATCCGAGCCTCCGTTCCTCTGGAATTCACAAATATGTATGAAAACGTGTTTTACAATATTCTGGCTCCCAGGATCGCAATCGGGAAATGAAGACAAGTGTTTCCTACGTAAAATGGCACGAGTAATCGAACTGTGCCGGCAGAATTCAAATCCGAGCATCCGTTCCTCTGGAATTCACTAATATGTATGAAAACGTGTTTTACAGTATTCTGGCTCCCAGGATCGCAATCGGGAAATGGAAACAAGCATTTCCCGTGTAAAATGACACGAGTAATCGAGCTGTGCCGGCAGAATTCAAATCCGAGCCTCCGTTCCTCTGGAATTCACTAATATGTATGAAAACGTGTTTTACAGTATTCTGGCTCCCAGGATGGCAATCGAGAAATGAAGACAAGTATTTCCTACGTAAAATGGCACGAGTAATCGAACTGTGCCAGCAGGATTCAAATCCGAGCATCCGTTCCTCTGGAATTCACTAATATGTATGAAAACGTGTTTTACAGTATTTTGGCTCCCAGGATAGCAATCGAGAAATGAAGACAAGTATTTCCTACGTAAAATGGCACGAGTAATCGAACTGTGCCGGCAGAATTCAAATCCGAGCATCCGTTCCTCTGGAATTCACTAATATGTATGAAAACGTGTTTTACAGTATTCTGGCTCCCAGGATGGCAATCGAGAAATGAAGACAAGTATTTCCTACGTAAAATGGCACGAGCAATCGAACTGTGCCCGCAGAATTCAAATACGAGCCTCTGTTCCTCTGGTATTCGCTAATATGTATGAAAACGTGTTTTACAGTATTTTGGCTCCCAGAATTGCTGTCGGGAAATGGGGACAAGTATTTCCTACGTGAAATGGCACGAGCAATCGAACTGTGCCGGCAGAATTCAAATCCAAGCATCCGTTCCTCTGGAATTCACTAATATGTATGAAAACGTGTTTTACAGTATTCTGGCTCTCAGGATCGCAATCGGGAAATGGAAACAAGCATTTCCCATGTAAAATGACACGAGTAATCGAGCTGTGCCGGCAGAATTCAAATACGAGCCTCTGTTCCTCTGGTATTCACTAATATGTATGAAAACGTGTTTTACAGTATTTTGGCTCCCAGAATTGCTGTCGGGAAATGGGGACAAGCATTTCCTACGTAAAATGACACGAGTAATCGAACTGTGCCGGCAGAATGCAAATCCGAGCATCCGTTCCTCTGGAATTCACTAATATGTATGAAAACGTGTTTTACAGTATTCTGGCTTCCAGGATCGCAATCGGGAAATGGAAACAAGCATTTCCCATGTAAAATGACACGAGTAATCGAACTGTGCCGGCAGAATTCAAATCCGAGCATCCGTTCCTCTGGAATTCACTAATATGTATGAAAACGTGTTTTACAGTATTCTGGCTCCCAGGATGGCAATCGGGAAATGGAAACAAGCATTTCCTACGTAAAATGGCACGAGCAATCGATCTGTGCCGGCAGAATTTAAATCGGAGCCTGCGTTCCTCTGGAATTCACTAATATGTATGAAAACGTGTTTTACAGTATTCTGGCTCCCAGGATGGCAATCGAGAAATGAAAACAAGTATTTCCTACGTAAAATGGCGCGAGCAATCGAACTGTGCCGGCAGAATTTAAATCGAAGCCTCCGTTCCTCTGGAATTCACTAATATGTATGAAAACGTGTTTTACAGTATTCTGGCTCCCAGGATGACAATCGAGAAATGAAGACAAGTACTTCCTACGTAAAATGGCACGAGCAATCGAACTGTGCCGGCAGAATTTAAATCGGAGCCGCCGTTCTTCCGAAATTCACTAAAATATATGAAAACGTGTTTTACAGTATTCTGGCTCCCAGGATCGCAATCGAGAAATGAAGACAAGTATTTCCTACGTAAAATGGCACGAGCAATCGAACGCTGCCGGCAGAATTTAAATCCGACCCTCCGTTCCTCTGGAATTCACTAATATGTAAGAAAACGTGTTTTACAGTACTTTGGTTCCCAGGATCGTTATCGAGAAATAGAAATAAGCATTTCCTACGTAAAATGACACGAGTAATCGAACTGTGCCGGCAGAATTCAAGTCCGAGCATCCGTTCCTCTGGAATTCACTAATATGTATGAAAACGTGTTTTACAGTACTTTGGTTCCCAGGATCGCTATCAAGAAATAGAAACAAGCATTTCCTACGTAAAATGACACGAGTGATCGAACGCTGCCGGCAGAATTCAAATCCGAGCCTCCGTTCCTCTGAAATTCACTAAAATGTATGAAAACGTGTTTTACAGTATTCTGGCTCCCAGGATGGCAATCGAGAAATTCAAACAAGTATTTCCTACGTAAAATGGCGCGAGCAATCGAACTGTGCCGGCAGAATTTAAATCCGAGCATCCGTTCCTCTGGAATTCACTAATATGTATGAAAACGTGTTTTACAGTATTCTGGCTCCCAGGATGACAATCGAGAAATGAAGACAAGTACTTCCTACGTAAAATGGCACGAGCAATCGAACTGTGCCGGCAGAATTCAAATCCGAGCATCCGTTCCTCTGGAATTCACTAATATGTATGAAAACGTGTTTTACAATATTCTGGCTCCCAGGATCGCAATCGGGAAATGAAGACAAGTATTTCCTACGTAAAATGGCACGAGCAATCGAACTGTGCCGGCAGAATTCAAATACGAGCCTCTGTTCCTCTGGTATTCACTAATATGTATGAAAACGTGTTTTACAGTATTTTGGCTCCCAGAATTGCTGTCGGGAAATGGGGACAAGTATTTCCTACGTGAAATGGCACGAGCAATCGAACTGTGCCGGCAGAATTCAAATCCGAGCATCCGTTCCTCTGGAATTCACTAATATGTATGAAAACGTGTTTTACACAATTTTGGCACCCAGGATCGCTATCGGGAAATGGGAACAAGCATTTCCTGCGTAAAATGACACGACTAATCGAATGCTGTCGGCAGAATTCAAATCCGAGCCTCCGTTCCTCTGGAATTCCCTAAAATGTATGAAAACGTGTTTTACAGTATTCTGGCTCCCAGGATCGCAATCGGGAAATGAAGACAAGTATTTCCTACGTAAAATGACACGAGTAATCGAACTGTGCCGGCAGAGTTCAAATACGAGCCTCTGTTCCTCTGGTATTCACTAATATGTATGAAAACGTGTTTTACAGTATTTTGGCTCCCAGAATTGCTGTCGGGAAATGGGGACAAGTATTTCCTACGTAAAATGGCACGAGCAATCGAACTGTGCCGGCAGAATTCAAATCCGAGCATCCGTTCCTCTGGAATTCACCAATATGTATGAAAACGTGTTTTACAGTATTCTGGCTCCCAGGATCGTTATCAAGAAATAGAAATAAGCATTTCCTACGTAAAATGACACGAGTAATCGAACTGTGCCAGCAGAATTCAAATCCGAGCCTCCGTTCCTCTGGAATTCACCAATATGTATGAAAACGTGTTTTACAGTATTCTGGCTCCCAGGATGGCAATCGAGAAATGAAGACAAGTATTTCCTACGTAAAATGGCACGAGTAATTGAACTGTGCCGGCAGGATTCAAATCCGAGCATCCGTTCCTCTGGAATTCACTAATATGTATGAAAACGTGTTTTACAGTATTTTGGCTCCCAGGATAGCAATCGAGAAATGAAGACAAGTATTTCCTACGTAAAATGGCACGAGTAATCGAACTGTGCCGGCAGAATTCAAATCCGAGCATCCGTTCCTCTGGAATTCACTAATATGTATGAAAACGTGTTTTACAGTATTTTGGCTCCCAGGATAGCAATCGAGAAATGAAGACAAGTATTTCCTACGTAAAATGGCACGAGTAATCGAACTGTGCCGGCAGAATTCAAATCCGAGCATCCGTTCCTCTGGAATTCACTAATATATATGAAAACGTGTTTTACAATATTCTGGCTAACAGGATCGCAATCGGAAAATGAAGACAAGCATTTCCCAAGTAAAATGACACGAGTAATCGAACTATGCCGGCAGAATTCAAATCCGAGCATCCGTTCCTCTGGAATTCCCTAAAATGTATGAAAACGTGTTTTACAGTATTCTGGCTCCCAGGATCGCAATCGGGAAATGAAGACAAGCATTTCCTACGTAAAATGACACGAGTAATCGAACTGTGCCGGCAGAATTCAAATCCGAGCCTCCGTTCCTCTGGAATTCCCTAAAATGTATGAAAACGTGTTTTACAGTATTCTGGCTCCCAGAATCGCAATCGGGAAATGAAGACAAGTATGTCTTACGTAAAATGACATGAGTAATCGAACTGTGCCGGCACAATTCAAATCCGAGCCTCCGTTCCTCTGAAATTCACAAATATGTATGAAAACGTGTTTTACACAATTTTGGCTCCCAGGATCGCTATCGGGAAATGGGAACAAGCATTTCCTGCGTAAAATGACACGACTAATCGAATGCTGTCGGCAGAATTCAAATCCGAGCATCCGTTCCTCTGGAATTCACTAAAATGTATGAAAACGTGTTTTACAGTATTCTGGCTCCCAGGATCGCTATCAGGAAATGGAAGCAAGCATTTCCTACGTAAAATGACACGAGTAATCGAACTGTGCCAGCAGAATTGAAATCCGAGCCTCCGTTCCTCTGGAATTCACTAATATGTATGAAAACGTGTTTTACAGTATTCTGGCTCCCAGGATCGCAATCGGGAGATGGAAACAAGCATTTCCCGTGTAAAATGACACGAGTAATCGAGCTGTGCCGGCAGAATTCAAATCCGAGCCTCCGTTCCTCTGGAATTCACTAATATGTATGAAAACGTGTTTTACAGTATTCTGGCTCCCAGGATGGCAATCGAGAAATGAAGACAAGTATTTCCTACGTAAAATGGCACGAGTAATCGAACTGTGCCAGCAGGATTCAAATCCGAGCATCCGTTCCTCTGGAATTCACTAATATGTATGAAAACGTGTTTTACAGTATTTTGGCTCCCAGGATAGCAATCGAGAAATGAAGACAAGTATTTCCTACGTAAAATGGCACGAGTAATCGAACTGTGCCGGCAGAATTCAAATCCGAGCATCCGTTCCTCTGGAATTCACTAATATGTATGAAAACGTGTTTTACAGTATTCTGGCTCCCAGGATGGCAATCGAGAAATGAAGACAAGTATTTCCTACGTAAAATGGCACGAGCAATCGAACTGTGCCGGCAGAATTCAAATACGAGCCTCTGTTCCTCTGGTATTCGCTAATATGTATGAAAACGTGTTTTACAGTATTTTGGCTCCCAGAATTGCTGTCGGGAAATGGGGACAAGTATTTCCTACGTGAAATGGCACGAGCAATCGAACTGTGCCGGCAGAATTCAAATCCAAGCATCCGTTCCTCTGGAATTCACTAATATGTATGAAAACGTGTTTTACAGTATTCTGGCTCTCAGGATCGCAATCGGGAAATGGAAACAAGCATTTCCCATGTAAAATGACACGAGTAATCGAACTGTGCCAGCAGAATTGAAATCCGAGCATCCGTTCCTCTGGAATTCACTAAAATGTATGAAAACGTGTTTTACAGTATTCTGGCTCCCAGGATGGCAATCGAGAAATTCAAACAAGTATTTCCTACGTAAAATGGCGCGAGCAATCGAACTGTGCCGGCAGAATTTAAATCGAAGCCTCCGTTCCTCTGGAATTCACTAATATGTATGAAAACGTGTTTTACAGTATTCTGGCTCCCAGGATGACAATCGAGAAATGAAGACAAGTACTTCCTACGTAAAATGGCACGAGCAATCGAACTGTGCCGGCAGAATTCAAATCCGAGCATCCGTTCCTCTGGAATTCACTAATATGTATGAAAACGTGTTTTACAATATTCTGGCTCCCAGGATCGCAATCGGGAAATGAAGACAAGTATTTCCTACGTAAAATGGCACGAGCAATCGAACTGTGCCGGCAGAATTCAAATACGAGCCTCTGTTCCTCTGGTATTCACTAATATGTATGAAAACGTGTTTTACAGTATTCTGGCTCCCAGGATGGCAATCGAGAAATGAAGACAAGTATTTCCTACGTAAAATGGCACGAGTAATCGAACTGTGCCGGCAGGATTCAAATCCGAGCATCCGTTCCTCTGGAATTCACTAATATGTATGAAAACGTGTTTTACAGTATTTTGGCTCCCAGGATAGCAATCGAGAAATGAAGACAAGTATTTCCTACGTAAAATGGCACGAGCAATCGAACTGTGCCGGCAGAATTCAAATCCGAGCATCCGTTCCTCTGGAATTCACTAAAATGTATGAAAACGTGTTTTACAGTATTCTAGCTCCCAGGATCGCAATCGGGAAATGAAGACAAGTATTTCCTACGTAAAATGGCACGAGCAATCGAACTGTGCCGGCAGAATTCAAATACGAGCCTCTGTTCCTCTGGTATTCACTAATATGTATGAAAACGTGTTTTACAGTATTTTGGCTCCCAGAATTGCTGTCGGGAAATGGGGACAAGTATTTCCTACGTGAAATGGCACGAGCAATCGAACTGTGCCGGCAGAATTCAAATCCGAGCATCCGTTCCTCTGGAATTAACTAATATGTATGAAAACGTGTTTTACAATATTCTGGCTCCCAGGATCGCAATCGGGAAATGAAGACAAGTATTTCCTACGTAAAATGGCACGAGTAATCGAACTGTGCCGGCAGAATTCAAATCCGAGCATCCGTTCCTCTGGAATTCACTAATATGTATGAAAACGTGTTTTACAGTATTTTGGCTCCCAGAATTGCTGTCGGGAAATGGGGACAAGTATTTCCTACGTGAAATGGCACGAGCAATCGAACTGTGCCGGCAGAATTCAAATCCGAGCATCCGTTCCTCTGGAATTCACTAATATGTATGAAAACGTGTTTTACAATATTCTGGCTCCCAGGATCGCAATCGGGAAATGAAGACAAGTATTTCCTACGTAAAATGGCACGAGTAATCGAACTGTGCCGGCAGAATTCAAATCCGAGCATCCGTTCCTCTGGAATTCACTAATATGTATGAAAACGTGTTTTACAGTATTCTGGCTCTCAGGATCGCAATCAGGAAATGGAAACAAGCATTTCCCATGTAAAATGACACGAGTAATCGAGCTGTGCCGGCAGAATTCAAATCCGAGCATCCGTTCCTCTGGAATTCACTAATATGTATGAAAACGTGTTTTACAGTATTCTGGCTCCCAGGATCGCAATCGGGAAATGAAGACAAGTATTTCCTACGTAAAATGACACGAGTAATCGAACTGTGCCGGCACAATTCAAATCCGAGCCTCCGTTCCTCTGGAATTCACAAATATGTATGAAAACGTGTTTTACAGTATTTGGGCTCCCAGTATCGCTATCGGGAAATGGGAACAAGCATTTCCTGCGTAAATTGACACGAGTAATCGAACTGTGCCGGCAGAATTCAAATACGAGCCTCTGTTCCTCTGGTATTCACTAATATGTATGAAAACGTGTTTTACAGTATTTTGGCTCCCAGAATTGCTGTCGGGAAATGGGGACAAGTATTTCCTACGTGAAATGGCACGAGCAATCGAACTGTGCCGGCAGAATTCAAATCCGAGCATCCGTTCCTCTGGAATTCACTAATATGTATGAAAACGTGTTTTACAATATTCTGGCTCCCAGGATCGCAATCGGGAAATGAAGACAAGTATTTCCTACGTAAAATGGCACGAGTAATCGAACTGTGCCGGCAGAATGCAAATCCGAGCATCCGTTCCTCTGGTATTCACTAATATGTATGAAAACGTGTTTTACAGTATTTTGGCTCCCAGAATTGCTGTCGGGAAATGGGGACAAGTATTTCCTACGTGAAATGGCACGAGCAATCGAACTGTGCCGGCAAAATTCAAATCCGAGCATCCGTTCCTCTGGAATTCACTAATATGTATGAAAACGTGTTTTACAATATTCTGGCTCCCAGGATCGCAATCAGGAAATGAAGACAAGTATTTCCTACGTAAAATGGCACGAGTAATCGAACTGTGCCGGCAGAATGCAAATCCGAGCATCCGTTCCTCTGGAATTCACTAATATGTATGAAAACGTGTTTTACAGTATTCTGGCTCTCAGGATCGCAATCGGGAAATGGAAACAAGCATTTCCCATGTAAAATGACACGAGTAATCGAGCTGTGCCGGCAGAATTCAAATCCGAGCATCCGTTCCTCTGGAATTCAGTAATACGTATGAAAACGTGTTTTACAGTATTCTGGCTCCCAGGATCGCAATCGGGAAATGAAGACAAGTATTTCCTACGTAAAATGACACGAGTAATCGAACTGTGCCGGCACAATTCAAATCCGAGCCTCCGTTCCTCTGGAATTCACAAATATGTATGAAAACGTGTTTTACAGTATTTGGGCTCCCAGTATCGCTATCGGGAAATGGGAACAAGCATTTCCTGCGTAAATTGACACGAGTAATCGAACTGTGCCGGCAGAATTCAAATCCGAGCCTCCGTTCCTCTGGAATTCCCTAAAATGTATGAAAACGTGTTTTACAGTATTCTGGCTCCCAGGATCGCAATCGGGAAATGAAGACAAGTATTTCCTACGTAAAATGACACGAGTAATCGAATGCTGTCGGCAGAATTCAAATCCGAGCCTCCGTTCCTCTGGAATTCCCTAAAATGTATGAAAACGTGTTTTACAGTATTCTGGCTCCCAGGATCGCAATCGGGAAATGAAGACAAGTATTTCCTACGTAAAATGACACGAGTAATCGAACTGTGCCGGCAGAGTTCAAATACGAGCCTCTGTTCCTCTGGTATTCACTAATATGTATGAAAACGTGTTTTACAGTATTTTGGCTCCCAGAATTGCTGTCGGGAAATGGGGACAAGCATTTCCTACGTAAAATGACACGAGTAATCGAACTGTGCCGGCAGAATGCAAATCCGAGCATCCGTTCCTCTGGAATTCACTAATATGTATGAAAACGTGTTTTACAGTATTCTGGCTTCCAGGATCGCAATCGGGAAATGGAAACAAGCATTTCCCATGTAAAATGACACGAGTAATCGAACTGTGCCGGCAGAATTCAAATCCGAGCATCCGTTCCTCTGGAATTCACTAATATGTATGAAAACGTGTTTTACAGTATTCTGGCTCCCAGGATGGCAATCGGGAAATGGAAACAAGCATTTCCTACGTAAAATGGCACGAGCAATCGATCTGTGCCGGCAGAATTTAAATCGGAGCCTGCGTTCCTCTGGAATTCACTAATATGTATGAAAACGTGTTTTACAGTATTCTGGCTCCCAGGATCGCAATCGGGAAATGAAGACAAGTATTTCCTACGTAAAATGGCGCGAGCAATCGAACTGTGCCGGCAGAATTTAAATCGAAGCCTCCGTTCCTCTGGAATTCACTAATATGTATGAAAACGTGTTTTACAGTATTCTGGCTCCCAGGATGACAATCGAGAAATGAAGACAAGTACTTCCTACGTAAAATGGCACGAGCAATCGAACTGTGCCGGCAGAATTTAAATCGGAGCCGCCGTTCTTCCGAAATTCACTAAAATATATGAAAACGTGTTTTACAGTATTCTGGCTCCCAGGATCGCAATCGAGAAATGAAGACAAGTATTTCCTACGTAAAATGGCACGAGCAATCGAACGCTGCCGGCAGAATTTAAATCCGACCCTCCGTTCCTCTGGAATTCACTAATATGTAAGAAAACGTGTTTTACAGTACTTTGGTTCCCAGGATCGTTATCGAGAAATAGAAATAAGCATTTCCTACGTAAAATGACACGAGTAATCGAACTGTGCCGGCAGAATTCAAGTCCGAGCATCCGTTCCTCTGGAATTCACTAATATGTATGAAAACGTGTTTTACAGTACTTTGGTTCCCAGGATCGCTATCAAGAAATAGAAACAAGCATTTCCTACGTAAAATGACACGAGTGATCGAACGCTGCCGGCAGAATTCAAATCCGAGCCTCCGTTCCTCTGAAATTCACTAAAATGTATGAAAACGTGTTTTACAGTATTCTGGCTCCCAGGATGGCAATCGAGAAATTCAAACAAGTATTTCCTACGTAAAATGGCGCGAGCAATCGAACTGTGCCGGCAGAATTTAAATCGAAGCCTCCGTTCCTCTGGAATTCACTAATATGTATGAAAACGTGTTTTACAGTATTCTGGCTCCCAGGATGACAATCGAGAAATGAAGACAAGTACTTCCTACGTAAAATGGCACGAGCAATCGAACTGTGCCGGCAGAATTCAAATCCGAGCATCCGTTCCTCTGGAATTCACTAATATGTATGAAAACGTGTTTTACAATATTCTGGCTCCCAGGATCGCAATCGGGAAATGAAGACAAGTATTTCCTACGTAAAATGGCACGAGCAATCGAACTGTGCCGGCAGAATTCAAATACGAGCCTCTGTTCCTCTGGTATTCACTAATATGTATGAAAACGTGTTTTACAGTATTTTGGCTCCCAGAATTGCTGTCGGGAAATGGGGACAAGTATTTCCTACGTGAAATGGCACGAGCAATCGAACTGTGCCGGCAGAATTCAAATCCGAGCATCCGTTCCTCTGGAATTCACTAATATGTATGAAAACGTGTTTTACACAATTTTGGCACCCAGGATCGCTATCGGGAAATGGGAACAAGCATTTCCTGCGTAAAATGACACGACTAATCGAATGCTGTCGGCAGAATTCAAATCCGAGCCTCCGTTCCTCTGGAATTCCCTAAAATGTATGAAAACGTGTTTTACAGTATTCTGGCTCCCAGGATCGCAATCGGGAAATGAAGACAAGTATTTCCTACGTAAAATGACACGAGTAATCGAACTGTGCCGGCAGAGTTCAAATACGAGCCTCTGTTCCTCTGGTATTCACTAATATGTATGAAAACGTGTTTTACAGTATTTTGGCTCCCAGAATTGCTGTCGGGAAATGGGGACAAGTATTTCCTACGTAAAATGGCACGAGCAATCGAACTGTGCCGGCAGAATTCAAATCCGAGCATCCGTTCCTCTGGAATTCACTAATATGTATGAAAACGTGTTTTACAGTATTCTGGCTCCCAGGATCGTTATCAAGAAATAGAAATAAGCATTTCCTACGTAAAATGACACGAGTAATCGAACTGTGCCAGCAGAATTCAAATCCGAGCCTCCGTTCCTCTGGAATTCACCAATATGTATGAAAACGTGTTTTACAGTATTCTGGCTCCCAGGATGGCAATCGAGAAATGAAGACAAGTATTTCCTACGTAAAATGGCACGAGTAATTGAACTGTGCCGGCAGGATTCAAATCCGAGCATCCGTTCCTCTGGAATTCACTAATATGTATGAAAACGTGTTTTACAGTATTTTGGCTCCCAGGATAGCAATCGAGAAATGAAGACAAGTATTTCCTACGTAAAATGGCACGAGTAATCGAACTGTGCCGGCAGAATTCAAATCCGAGCATCCGTTCCTCTGGAATTCACTAATATGTATGAAAACGTGTTTTACAGTATTTTGGCTCCCAGGATAGCAATCGAGAAATGAAGACAAGTATTCCCTACGTAAAATGGCACGAGTAATCGAACTGTGCCGGCAGAATTCAAATCCGAGCATCCGTTCCTCTGGAATTCACTAATATATATGAAAACGTGTTTTACAATATTCTGGCTAACAGGATCGCAATCGGAAAATGAAGACAAGCATTTCCCAAGTAAAATGACACGAGTAATCGAACTATGCCGGCAGAATTCAAATCCGAGCATCCGTTCCTCTGGAATTCCCTAAAATGTATGAAAACGTGTTTTACAGTATTCTGGCTCCCAGGATCGCAATCGGGAAATGAAGACAAGCATTTCCTACGTAAAATGACACGAGTAATCGAACTGTGCCGGCAGAATTCAAATCCGAGCCTCCGTTCCTCTGGAATTCCCTAAAATGTATGAAAACGTGTTTTACAGTATTCTGGCTCCCAGAATCGCAATCGGGAAATGAAGACAAGTATGTCTTACGTAAAATGACATGAGTAATCGAACTGTGCCGGCACAATTCAAATCCGAGCCTCCGTTCCTCTGAAATTCACAAATATGTATGAAAACGTGTTTTACACAATTTTGGCTCCCAGGATCGCTATCGGGAAATGGGAACAAGCATTTCCTGCGTAAAATGACACGACTAATCGAATGCTGTCGGCAGAATTCAAATCCGAGCATCCGTTCCTCTGGAATTCACTAAAATGTATGAAAACGTGTTTTACAGTATTCTGGCTCCCAGGATCGCTATCAGGAAATGGAAGCAAGCATTTCCTACGTAAAATGACACGAGTAATCGAACTGTGCCAGCAGAATTGAAATCCGAGCCTCCGTTCCTCTGGAATTCACTAATATGTATGAAAACGTGTTTTACAGTATTCTGGCTCCCAGGATCGCAATCGGGAGATGGAAACAAGCATTTCCCGTGTAAAATGACACGAGTAATCGAGCTGTGCCGGCAGAATTCAAATCCGAGCCTCCGTTCCTCTGGAATTCACTAATATGTATGAAAACGTGTTTTACAGTATTCTGGCTCCCAGGATGGCAATCGAGAAATGAAGACAAGTATTTCCTACGTAAAATGGCACGAGTAATCGAACTGTGCCAGCAGGATTCAAATCCGAGCATCCGTTCCTCTGGAATTCACTAATATGTATGAAAACGTGTTTTACAGTATTTTGGCTCCCAGGATAGCAATCGAGAAATGAAGACAAGTATTTCCTACGTAAAATGGCACGAGTAATCGAACTGTGCCGGCAGAATTCAAATCCGAGCATCCGTTCCTCTGGAATTCACTAATATGTATGAAAACGTGTTTTACAGTATTCTGGCTCCCAGGATGGCAATCGAGAAATGAAGACAAGTATTTCCTACGTAAAATGGCACGAGCAATCGAACTGTGCCGGCAGAATTCAAATACGAGCCTCTGTTCCTCTGGTATTCGCTAATATGTATGAAAACGTGTTTTACAGTATTTTGGCTCCCAGAATTGCTGTCGGGAAATGGGGACAAGTATTTCCTACGTGAAATGGCACGAGCAATCGAACTGTGCCGGCAGAATTCAAATCCAAGCATCCGTTCCTCTGGAATTCACTAATATGTATGAAAACGTGTTTTACAGTATTCTGGCTCTCAGGATCGCAATCGGGAAATGGAAACAAGCATTTCCCATGTAAAATGACACGAGTAATCGAACTGTGCCAGCAGAATTGAAATCCGAGCATCCGTTCCTCTGGAATTCACTAAAATGTATGAAAACGTGTTTTACAGTATTCTGGCTCCCAGGATGGCAATCGAGAAATTCAAACAAGTATTTCCTACGTAAAATGGCGCGAGCAATCGAACTGTGCCGGCAGAATTTAAATCGAAGCCTCCGTTCCTCTGGAATTCACTAATATGTATGAAAACGTGTTTTACAGTATTCTGGCTCCCAGGATGACAATCGAGAAATGAAGACAAGTACTTCCTACGTAAAATGGCACGAGCAATCGAACTGTGCCGGCAGAATTCAAATCCGAGCATCCGTTCCTCTGGAATTCACTAATATGTATGAAAACGTGTTTTACAATATTCTGGCTCCCAGGATCGCAATCGGGAAATGAAGACAAGTATTTCCTACGTAAAATGGCACGAGCAATCGAACTGTGCCGGCAGAATTCAAATACGAGCCTCTGTTCCTCTGGTATTCACTAATATGTATGAAAACGTGTTTTACAGTATTCTGGCTCCCAGGATGGCAATCGAGAAATGAAGACAAGTATTTCCTACGTAAAATGGCACGAGTAATCGAACTGTGCCGGCAGGATTCAAATCCGAGCATCCGTTCCTCTGGAATTCACTAATATGTATGAAAACGTGTTTTACAGTATTTTGGCTCCCAGGATAGCAATCGAGAAATGAAGACAAGTATTTCCTACGTAAAATGGCACGAGCAATCGAACTGTGCCGGCAGAATTCAAATCCGAGCATCCGTTCCTCTGGAATTCACTAAAATGTATGAAAACGTGTTTTACAGTATTCTAGCTCCCAGGATCGCAATCGGGAAATGAAGACAAGTATTTCCTACGTAAAATGGCACGAGCAATCGAACTGTGCCGGCAGAATTCAAATACGAGCCTCTGTTCCTCTGGTATTCACTAATATGTATGAAAACGTGTTTTACAGTATTTTGGCTCCCAGAATTGCTGTCGGGAAATGGGGACAAGTATTTCCTACGTGAAATGGCACGAGCAATCGAACTGTGCCGGCAGAATTCAAATCCGAGCATCCGTTCCTCTGGAATTAACTAATATGTATGAAAACGTGTTTTACAATATTCTGGCTCCCAGGATCGCAATCGGGAAATGAAGACAAGTATTTCCTACGTAAAATGGCACGAGTAATCGAACTGTGCCGGCAGAATGCAAATCCGAGCATCCGTTCCTCTGGAATTCACTAATATGTATGAAAACGTGTTTTACAGTATTTTGGCTCCCAGAATTGCTGTCGGGAAATGGGGACAAGTATTTCCTACGTGAAATGGCACGAGCAATCGAACTGTGCCGGCAGAATTCAAATCCGAGCATCCGTTCCTCTGGAATTCACTAATATGTATGAAAACGTGTTTTACAATATTCTGGCTCCCAGGATCGCAATCGGGAAATGAAGACAAGTATTTCCTACGTAAAATGGCACGAGTAATCGAACTGTGCCGGCAGAATGCAAATCCGAGCATCCGTTCCTCTGGAATTCACTAATATGTATGAAAACGTGTTTTACAGTATTCTGGCTCTCAGGATCGCAATCAGGAAATGGAAACAAGCATTTCCCATGTAAAATGACACGAGTAATCGAGCTGTGCCGGCAGAATTCAAATCCGAGCATCCGTTCCTCTGGAATTCAGTAATACGTATGAAAACGTGTTTTACAGTATTCTGGCTCCCAGGATCGCAATCGGGAAATGAAGACAAGTATTTCCTACGTAAAATGACACGAGTAATCGAACTGTGCCGGCAGAATTCAAATCCGAGCCTCCGTTCCTCTGGAATTCCCTAAAATGTATGAAAACGTGTTTTACAGTATTTGGGCTCCCAGTATCGCTATCGGGAAATGGGAACAAGCATTTCCTGCGTAAATTGACACGAGTAATCGAACTGTGCCGGCAGAATTCAAATACGAGCCTCTGTTCCTCTGGTATTCACTAATATGTATGAAAACGTGTTTTACAGTATTTTGGCTCCCAGAATTGCTGTCGGGAAATGGGGACAAGTATTTCCTACGTGAAATGGCACGAGCAATCGAACTGTGCCGGCAGAATTCAAATCCGAGCATCCGTTCCTCTGGAATTCACTAATATGTATGAAAACGTGTTTTACAATATTCTGGCTCCCAGGATCGCAATCGGGAAATGAAGACAAGTATTTCCTACGTAAAATGGCACGAGTAATCGAACTGTGCCGGCAGAATGCAAATCCGAGCATCCGTTCCTCTGGTATTCACTAATATGTATGAAAACGTGTTTTACAGTATTTTGGCTCCCAGAATTGCTGTCGGGAAATGGGGACAAGTATTTCCTACGTGAAATGGCACGAGCAATCGAACTGTGCCGGCAAAATTCAAATCCGAGCATCCGTTCCTCTGGAATTCACTAATATGTATGAAAACGTGTTTTACAATATTCTGGCTCCCAGGATCGCAATCAGGAAATGAAGACAAGTATTTCCTACGTAAAATGGCACGAGTAATCGAACTGTGCCGGCAGAATTCAAATCCGAGCATCCGTTCCTCTGGAATTCACTAATATGTATGAAAACGTGTTTTACAGTATTCTGGCTCTCAGGATCGCAATCGGGAAATGGAAACAAGCATTTCCCATGTAAAATGACACGAGTAATCGAGCTGTGCCGGCAGAATTCAAATCCGAGCATCCGTTCCTCTGGAATTCACTAATACGTATGAAAACGTGTTTTACAGTATTCTGGCTCCCAGGATCGCAATCGGGAAATGAAGACAAGTATTTCCTACGTAAAATGACACGAGTAATCGAACTGTGCCGGCACAATTCAAATCCGAGCCTCCGTTCCTCTGGAATTCACAAATATGTATGAAAACGTGTTTTACAGTATTTGGGCTCCCAGTATCGCTATCGGGAAATGGGAACAAGCATTTCCTGCGTAAATTGACACGAGTAATCGAACTGTGCCGGCAGAATTCAAATCCGAGCCTCCGTTCCTCTGGAATTCCCTAAAATGTATGAAAACGTGTTTTACAGTATTCTGGCTCCCAGGATCGCAATCGGGAAATGAAGACAAGTATTTCCTACGTAAAATGACACGAGTAATCGAATGCTGTCGGCAGAATTCAAATCCGAGCCTCCGTTCCTCTGGAATTCCCTAAAATGTATGAAAACGTGTTTTACAGTATTCTGGCTCCCAGGATCGCAATCGGGAAATGAAGACAAGTATTTCCTACGTAAAATGACACGAGTAATCGAACTGTGCCGGCAGAGTTCAAATACGAGCCTCTGTTCCTCTGGTATTCACTAATATGTATGAAAACGTGTTTTACAGTATTTTGGCTCCCAGAATTGCTGTCGGGAAATGGGGACAAGTATTTCCTACGTAAAATGGCACGAGCAATCGAACTGTGCCGGCAGAATTCAAATCCGAGCATCCGTTCCTCTGGAATTCACTAATATGTATGAAAACGTGTTTTACAATATTCTGGCTCCCAGGATCGCAATCGGGAAATGAAGACAAGTATTTCCTACGTAAAATGGCACGAGTAATCGAACTGTGCCGGCAGAATGCAAATCCGAGCATCCGTTCCTCTGGAATTCACTAATATGTATGAAAACGTGTTTTACAGTATTCTGGCTCTCAGGATCGCAATCGGGAAATGGAAACAAGCATTTCCCATGTAAAATGACACGAGTAATCAAGCTGTGCCGGCAGAATTCAAATCCGAGCATCCGTTCCTCTGGAATTCAGTAATACGTATGAAAACGTGTTTTACAGTATTCTGGCTCCCAGGATCGCAATCGGGAAATGAAGACAAGTATTTCCTACGTAAAATGACACGAGTAATCGAACTGTGCCGGCACAATTCAAATCCGAGCCTCCGTTCCTCTGGAATTCACAAATATGTATGAAAACGTGTTTTACAGTATTTGGGCTCCCAGTATCGCTATCGGGAAATGGGAACAAGCATTTCCTGCGTAAATTGACACGAGTAATCGAACTGTGCCGGCAGAATTCAAATCCGAGCCTCCGTTCCTCTGGAATTCCCTAAAATGTATGAAAACGTGTTTTACAGTATTCTGGCTCCCAGGATCGTTATCAAGAAATAGAAATAAGCATTTCCTACGTAAAATGACACGAGTAATCGAACTGTGCCAGCAGAATTCAAATCCGAGCCTCCGTTCCTCTGGAATTCACCAATATGTATGAAAACGTGTTTTACAGTATTCTGGCTCCCAGGATGGCAATCGAGAAATGAAGACAAGTATTTCCTACGTAAAATGGCACGAGTAATCGAACTGTGCCGGCAGGATTCAAATCCGAGCATCCGTTCCTCTGGAATTCACTAATATGTATGAAAACGTGTTTTACAGTATTTTGGCTCCCAGGATAGCAATCGAGAAATGAAGACAAGTATTTCCTACGTAAAATGGCACGAGTAATCGAACTGTGCCGGCAGAATTCAAATCCGAGCATCCGTTCCTCTGGAATTCACTAATATGTATGAAAACGTGTTTTACAGTACTTTGGTTCCCAGGATCGCTATCAAGAAATGGAAACAAGCATTTCCCATGTAAAATGACACGAGTAATCGAACGCTGCCGGCAGAATTCAAATCCGAGCCGCCGTTCCTCTGAAATCCACTAAAATGTATGAAAACGTGTTTTACAGTATTCTGGCTCCCAGGATCGCAATCGGGAAATGGAAACAAGCATTTCCCATGTAAAATGACACGAGTAATCGAACTGTGCCGGCAGAATTCAAATCCGAGCATCCGTTCCGCTGGAATTCACTAATATATATGAAAACGTGTTTTACAATATTCTGGCTAACAGGATCGCAATCGGAAAATGAAGACAAGCATTTCCCAAGTAAAATGACACGAGTAATCGAACTATGCCGGCAGAATTCAAATCCGAGCATCCGTTCCTCTGGAATTCCCTAAAATGTATGAAAACGTGTTTTACAGTATTCTGGCTCCCAGGATCGCAATCGGGAAATGAAGACAAGCATTTCCTACGTAAAATGACACGAGTAATCGAACTGTGCCGGCAGAATTCAAATCCGAGCCTCCGTTCCTCTGGAATTCCCTAAAATGTATGAAAACGTGTTTTACAGTATTCTGGCTCCCAGAATCGCAATCGGGAAATGAAGACAAGTATTTCCTACGTAAAATGACATGAGTAATCGAACTGTGCCGGCACAATTCAAATCCGAGCCTCCGTTCCTCTGAAATTCACAAATATGTATGAAAACGTGTTTTACACAATTTTGGCTCCCAGGATCGCTATCGGGAAATGGGAACAAGCATTTCCTGCGTAAAATGACACGACTAATCGAATGCTGTCGGCAGAATTCAAATCCGAGCCTCCGTTCCTCTGGAATTCCCTAAAATGTTTGAAAACGTGTTTTACAGTATTCTGGCTCCCAGGATCGCAATCGGGAAATGAAGACAAGTATTTCCTACGTAAAATGACACGAGTAATCGAACTGTGCCGGCAGAATTCCATTCCGAGCCTCCGTTCCACTGGAATTCACTAATATGTATGAAAACGTGTTTTACAGTATTCTGGCTCTCAGGATCGCAATCGGGAAATGGAAACAAGCATTTCCCATGTAAAATGACACGAGTAATCGAGCTGTGCCGGCAGAATTCAAATCCGAGCATCCGTTCCTCTGGAATTCACTAAAATGTATGAAAACGTGTTTTACAGTATTCTAGCTCCCAGGATCGCTATCAGGAAATGGGAACAAGCATTTCCTGTGTAAAATGACACGAGTAATCGAACTGTGCCAGCAGAATTGAAATCCGAGCATCCGTTCCTCTGGAATTCACTAAAATGTATGAAAACGTGTTTTACAGTATTCTGGCTCCCAGGATGGCAATCGAGAAATTCAAACAAGTATTTCCTACGTAAAATGGCGCGAGCAATCGAACTGTGCCGGCAGAATTTAAATCGAAGCCTCCGTTCCTCTGGAATTCACTAATATGTATGAAAACGTGTTTTACAGTATTCTGGCTCCCAGGATGACAATCGAGAAATTAAGACAAGTACTTCCTACGTAAAATGGCACGAGCAATCGAACTGTGCCGGCAGAATTCAAATCCGAGCATCCGTTCCTCTGGAATTCACTAATATGTATGAAAACGTGTTTTACAATATTCTGGCTCCCAGGATCGCAATCGGGAAATGAAGACAAGTATTTCCTACGTAAAATGGCACGAGCAATCGAACTGTGCCGGCAGAATTCAAATACGAGCCTCTGTTCCTCTGGTATTCACTAATATGTATGAAAACGTGTTTTACAGTATTCTGGCTCCCAGGATGGCAATCGAGAAATGAAGACAAGTATTTCCTACGTAAAATGGCACGAGTAATCGAACTGTGCCGGCAGGATTCAAATCCGAGCATCCGTTCCTCTGGAATTCACTAATATGTATGAAAACGTGTTTTACAGTATTTTGGCTCCCAGGATAGCAATCGAGAAATGAAGACAAGTATTTCCTACGTAAAATGGCACGAGTAATCGAACTGTGCCGGCAGAATTCAAATCCGAGCATCCGTTCCTCTGGAATTAACTAATATGTATGAAAACGTGTTTTACAGTATTCTGGCTCCCAGGATGGCAATCGAGAAATGAAGACAAGTATTTCCTACGTAAAATGGCACGAGTAATCGAACTGTGCCGGCAGGATTCAAATCCGAGCATCCGTTCCTCTGGAATTCACTAATATGTATGAAAACGTGTTTTACAGTATTTTGGCTCCCAGGATAGCAATCGAGAAATGAAGACAAGTATTTCCTACGTAAAATGGCACGAGTAATCGAACTGTGCCGGCAGAATTCAAATCCGAGCATCCGTTCCTCTGGAATTCACTAAAATGTATGAAAACGTGTTTTACAGTATTCTAGCTCCCAGGATCGCAATCGGGAAATGAAGACAAGTATTTCCTACGTAAAATGGCACGAGCAATCGAACTGTGCCGGCAGAATTCAAATACGAGCCTCTGTTCCTCTGGTATTCACTAATATGTATGAAAACGTGTTTTACAGTATTTTGGCTCCCAGAATTGCTGTCGGGAAATGGGGACAAGTATTTCCTACGTGAAATGGCACGAGCAATCGAACTGTGCCGGCAGAATTCAAATCCGAGCATCCGTTCCTCTGGAATTAACTAATATGTATGAAAACGTGTTTTACAATATTCTGGCTCCCAGGATCGCAATCGGGAAATGAAGACAAGTATTTCCTACGTAAAATGGCACGAGTAATCGAACTGTGCCGGCAGAATGCAAATCCGAGCATCCGTTCCTCTGGAATTCACTAATATGTATGAAAACGTGTTTTACAGTATTTTGGCTCCCAGAATTGCTGTCGGGAAATGGGGACAAGTATTTCCTACGTGAAATGGCACGAGCAATCGAACTGTGCCGGCAGAATTCAAATCCGAGCATCCGTTCCTCTGGAATTCACTAATATGTATGAAAACGTGTTTTACAATATTCTGGCTCCCAGGATCGCAATCGGGAAATGAAGACAAGTATTTCCTACGTAAAATGGCACGAGTAATCGAACTGTGCCGGCAGAATGCAAATCCGAGCATCCGTTCCTCTGGAATTCACTAATATGTATGAAAACGTGTTTTACAGTATTCTGGCTCTCAGGATCGCAATCAGGAAATGGAAACAAGCATTTCCCATGTAAAATGACACGAGTAATCGAGCTGTGCCGGCAGAATTCAAATCCGAGCATCCGTTCCTCTGGAATTCAGTAATACGTATGAAAACGTGTTTTACAGTATTCTGGCTCCCAGGATCGCAATCGGGAAATGAAGACAAGTATTTCCTACGTAAAATGACACGAGTAATCGAACTGTGCCGGCACAATTCAAATCCGAGCCTCCGTTCCTCTGGAATTCACAAATATGTATGAAAACGTGTTTTACAGTATTTGGGCTCCCAGTATCGCTATCGGGAAATGGGAACAAGCATTTCCTGCGTAAATTGACACGAGTAATCGAACTGTGCCGGCAGAATTCAAATACGAGCCTCTGTTCCTCTGGTATTCACTAATATGTATGAAAACGTGTTTTACAGTATTTTGGCTCCCAGAATTGCTGTCGGGAAATGGGGACAAGCATTTCCTGCGTAAAATGACACGACTAATCGAATGCTGTCGGCAGAATTCAAATCCGAGCCTCCGTTCCTCTGGAATTCCCTAAAATGTTTGAAAACGTGTTTTACAGTATTCTGGCTCCCAGGATCGCAATCGGGAAATGAAGACAAGTATTTCCTACGTAAAATGACACGAGTAATCGAACTGTGCCGGCAGAATTCCATTCCGAGCCTCCGTTCCACTGGAATTCACTAATATGTATGAAAACGTGTTTTACAGTATTCTGGCTCTCAGGATCGCAATCGGGAAATGGAAACAAGCATTTCCCATGTAAAATGACACGAGTAATCGAGCTGTGCCGGCAGAATTCAAATCCGAGCATCCGTTCCTCTGGAATTCACTAAAATGTATGAAAACGTGTTTTACAGTATTCTAGCTCCCAGGATCGCTATCAGGAAATGGGAACAAGCATTTCCTGTGTAAAATGACACGAGTAATCGAACTGTGCCAGCAGAATTGAAATCCGAGCATCCGTTCCTCTGGAATTCACTAAAATGTATGAAAACGTGTTTTACAGTATTCTGGCTCCCAGGATGGCAATCGAGAAATTCAAACAAGTATTTCCTACGTAAAATGGCGCGAGCAATCGAACTGTGCCGGCAGAATTTAAATCGAAGCCTCCGTTCCTCTGGAATTCACTAATATGTATGAAAACGTGTTTTACAGTATTCTGGCTCCCAGGATGACAATCGAGAAATTAAGACAAGTACTTCCTACGTAAAATGGCACGAGCAATCGAACTGTGCCGGCAGAATTCAAATCCGAGCATCCGTTCCTCTGGAATTCACTAATATGTATGAAAACGTGTTTTACAATATTCTGGCTCCCAGGATCGCAATCGGGAAATGAAGACAAGTATTTCCTACGTAAAATGGCACGAGCAATCGAACTGTGCCGGCAGAATTCAAATACGAGCCTCTGTTCCTCTGGTATTCACTAATATGTATGAAAACGTGTTTTACAGTATTCTGGCTCCCAGGATGGCAATCGAGAAATGAAGACAAGTATTTCCTACGTAAAATGGCACGAGTAATCGAACTGTGCCGGCAGGAGTCAAATCCGAGCATCCGTTCCTCTGGAATTCACTAATATGTATGAAAACGTGTTTTACAGTATTTTGGCTCCCAGGATAGCAATCGAGAAATGAAGACAAGTATTTCCTACGTAAAATGGCACGAGTAATCGAACTGTGCCGGCAGAATTCAAATCCGAGCATCCGTTCCTCTGGAATTAACTAATATGTATGAAAACGTGTTTTACAGTATTCTGGCTCCCAGGATGGCAATCGAGAAATGAAGACAAGTATTTCCTACGTAAAATGGCACGAGTAATCGAACTGTGCCGGCAGGATTCAAATCCGAGCATCCGTTCCTCTGGAATTCACTAATATGTATGAAAACGTGTTTTACAGTATTTTGGCTCCCAGGATAGCAATCGAGAAATGAAGACAAGTATTTCCTACGTAAAATGGCACGAGTAATCGAACTGTGCCGGCAGAATTCAAATCCGAGCATCCGTTCCTCTGGAATTCACTAAAATGTATGAAAACGTGTTTTACAGTATTTTGGCTCCCAGAATTGCTGTCGGGAAATGGGGACAAGTATTTCCTACGTGAAATGGCACGAGCAATCGAACTGTGCCGGCAGAATTCAAATCCGAGCATCCGTTCCTCTGGAATTCACAAATATGTATGAAAACGTGTTTTACAGTATTTGGGCTCCCAGTATCGCTATCGGGAAATGGGAACAAGCATTTCCTGCGTAAATTGACACGAGTAATCGAACTGTGCCGGCAGAATTCAAATACGAGCCTCTGTTCCTCTGGTATTCACTAATATGTATGAAAACGTGTTTTACAGTATTTTGGCTCCCAGAATTGCTGTCGGGAAATGGGGACAAGTATTTCCTACGTGAAATGGCACGAGCAATCGAACTGTGCCGGCAGAATTCAAATCCGAGCATCCGTTCCTCTGGAATTCACTAATATGTATGAAAACGTGTTTTACAATATTCTGGCTCCCAGGATCGCAATCGGGAAATGAAGACAAGTATTTCCTACGTAAAATGGCACGAGTAATCGAACTGTGCCGGCAGAATGCAAATCCGAGCATCCGTTCCTCTGGTATTCACTAATATGTATGAAAACGTGTTTTACAGTATTTTGGCTCCCAGAATTGCTGTCGGGAAATGGGGACAAGTATTTCCTACGTGAAATGGCACGAGCAATCGAACTGTGCCGGCAAAATTCAAATCCGAGCATCCGTTCCTCTGGAATTCACTAATATGTATGAAAACGTGTTTTACAATATTCTGGCTCCCAGGATCGCAATCGGGAAATGAAGACAAGTATTTCCTACGTAAAATGGCACGAGTAATCGAACTGTGCCGGCAGAATGCAAATCCGAGCATCCGTTCCTCTGGTATTCACTAATATGTATGAAAACGTGTTTTACAGTATTTTGGCTCCCAGAATTGCTGTCGGGAAATGGGGACAAGTATTTCCTACGTGAAATGGCACGAGCAATCGAACTGTGCCGGCAAAATTCAAATCCGAGCATCCGTTCCTCTGGAATTCACTAATATGTATGAAAACGTGTTTTACAATATTCTGGCTCCCAGGATCGCAATCAGGAAATGAAGACAAGTATTTCCTACGTAAAATGGCACGAGTAATCGAACTGTGCCGGCAGAATGCAAATCCGAGCATCCGTTCCTCTGGAATTCACTAATATGTATGAAAACGTGTTTTACAGTATTCTGGCTCTCAGGATCGCAATCGGGAAATGGGAACAAGCATTTCCTGCGTAAATTGACACGAGTAATCGAACTGTGCCGGCAGAATTCAAATCCGAGCCTCCGTTCCTCTGGAATTCCCTAAAATGTATGAAAACGTGTTTTACAGTATTCTGGCTCCCAGGATCGCAATCGGGAAATGAAGACAAGTATTTCCTACGTAAAATGACACGAGTAATCGAATGCTGTCGGCAGAATTCAAATCCGAGCCTCCGTTCCTCTGGAATTCCCTAAAATGTATGAAAACGTGTTTTACAGTATTCTGGCTCCCAGGATCGCAATCGGGAAATGAAGACAAGTATTTCCTACGTAAAATGACACGAGTAATCGAACTGTGCCGGCACAATTCAAATCCGAGCCTCCGTTCCTCTGGAATTCACAAATATGTATGAAAACGTGTTTTACAATATTCTGGCTCCCAGGATCGCAATCGGGAAATGAAGACAAGTATTTCCTACGTAAAATGGCACGAGTAATCGAACTGTGCCGGCAGAATGCAAATCCGAGCATCCGTTCCTCTGGAATTCACTAATATGTATGAAAACGTGTTTTACAGTATTCTGGCTCTCAGGATCGCAATCGGGAAATGGAAACAAGCATTTCCCATGTAAAATGACACGAGTAATCAAGCTGTGCCGGCAGAATTCAAATCCGAGCATCCGTTCCTCTGGAATTCAGTAATACGTATGAAAACGTGTTTTACAGTATTCTGGCTCCCAGGATCGCAATCGGGAAATGAAGACAAGTATTTCCTACGTAAAATGACACGAGTAATCGAACTGTGCCGGCACAATTCAAATCCGAGCCTCCGTTCCTCTGGAATTCACAAATATGTATGAAAACGTGTTTTACAGTATTTGGGCTCCCAGTATCGCTATCGGGAAATGGGAACAAGCATTTCCTGCGTAAATTGACACGAGTAATCGAACTGTGCCGGCAGAATTCAAATCCGAGCCTCCGTTCCTCTGGAATTCCCTAAAATGTATGAAAACGTGTTTTACAGTATTCTGGCTCCCAGGATCGTTATCAAGAAATAGAAATAAGCATTTCCTACGTAAAATGACACGAGTAATCGAACTGTGCCAGCAGAATTCAAATCCGAGCCTCCGTTCCTCTGGAATTCACCAATATGTATGAAAACGTGTTTTACAGTATTCTGGCTCCCAGGATGGCAATCGAGAAATGAAGACAAGTATTTCCTACGTAAAATGGCACGAGTAATCGAACTGTGCCGGCAGGATTCAAATCCGAGCATCCGTTCCTCTGGAATTCACTAATATGTATGAAAACGTGTTTTACAGTATTTTGGCTCCCAGGATAGCAATCGAGAAATGAAGACAAGTATTTCCTACGTAAAATGGCACGAGTAATCGAACTGTGCCGGCAGAATTCAAATCCGAGCATCCGTTCCTCTGGAATTCACTAATATGTATGAAAACGTGTTTTACAGTACTTTGGTTCCCAGGATCGCTATCAAGAAATGGAAACAAGCATTTCCCATGTAAAATGACACGAGTAATCGAACGCTGCCGGCAGAATTCAAATCCGAGCCGCCGTTCCTCTGAAATCCACTAAAATGTATGAAAACGTGTTTTACAGTATTCTGGCTCCCAGGATCGCAATCGGGAAATGGAAACAAGCATTTCCCATGTAAAATGACACGAGTAATCGAACTGTGTCGGCAGAATTCAAATCCGAGCATCCGTTCCTCTGGAATTCACTAATATATATGAAAACGTGTTTTACAATATTCTGGCTAACAGGATCGCAATCGGAAAATGAAGACAAGCATTTCCCAAGTAAAATGACACGAGTAATCGAACTATGCCGGCAGAATTCAAATCCGAGCATCCGTTCCTCTGGAATTCCCTAAAATGTATGAAAACGTGTTTTACAGTATTCTGGCTCCCAGAATCGCAATCGGGAAATGAAGACAAGTATTTCCTACGTAAAATGACATGAGTAATCGAACTGTGCCGGCACAATTCAAATCCGAGCCTCCGTTCCTCTGAAATTCACAAATATGTATGAAAACGTGTTTTACACAATTTTGGCTCCCAGGATCGCTATCGGGAAATGGGAACAAGCATTTCCTGCGTAAAATGACACGACTAATCGAATGCTGTCGGCAGAATTCAAATCCGAGCCTCCGTTCCTCTGGAATTCCCTAAAATGTTTGAAAACGTGTTTTACAGTATTCTGGCTCCCAGGATCGCAATCGGGAAATGAAGACAAGTATTTCCTACGTAAAATGACACGAGTAATCGAACTGTGCCGGCAGAATTCCATTCCGAGCCTCCGTTCCACTGGAATTCACTAATATGTATGAAAACGTGTTTTACAGTATTCTGGCTCTCAGGATCGCAATCGGGAAATGGAAACAAGCATTTCCCATGTAAAATGACACGAGTAATCGAACTGTGCCGGCAGAATTCAAATCCGAGCATCCGTTCCTCTGGAATTCACTAAAATGTATGAAAACGTGTTTTACAGTATTCTAGCTCCCAGGATCGCTATCAGGAAATGGGAACAAGCATTTCCTGTGTAAAATGACACGAGTAATCGAATGCTGTCGGCAGAATTCAAATCCGAGCCTCTGTTACTCTGGAATTCACAAATATGCATGAAAACGTGTTTTACAGTATTCTGGCTCCCAGGATCGCTATCAGGAAATGGAAGCAAGCATTTCCTACGTAAAATGACACGAGTAATCGAACTGTGCCAGCAGAATTGAAATCCGAGCATCCGTTCCTCTGGAATTCACTAAAATGTATGAAAACGTGTTTTACAGTATTCTGGCTCCCAGGATGGCAATCGAGAAATTCAAACAAGTATTTCCTACGTAAAATGGCGCGAGCAATCGAACTGTGCCGGCAGAATTTAAATCGAAGCCTCCGTTCCTCTGGAATTCACTAATATGTATGAAAACGTGTTTTACAGTATTCTGGCTCCCAGGATGACAATCGAGAAATGAAGACAAGTACTTCCTACGTAAAATGGCACGAGCAATCGAACTGTGCCGGCAGAATTCAAATCCGAGCATCCGTTCCTCTGGAATTCACTAATATGTATGAAAACGTGTTTTACAATATTCTGGCTCCCAGGATCGCAATCGGGAAATGAAGACAAGTATTTCCTACGTAAAATGGCACGAGCAATCGAACTGTGCCGGCAGAATTCAAATACGAGCCTCTGTTCCTCTGGTATTCACTAATATGTATGAAAACGTGTTTTACAGTATTCTGGCTCCCAGGATGGCAATCGAGAAATGAAGACAAGTATTTCCTACGTAAAATGGCACGAGTAATCGAACTGTGCCGGCAGGATTCAAATCCGAGCATCCGTTCCTCTGGAATTCACTAATATGTATGAAAACGTGTTTTACAGTATTTTGGCTCCCAGGATAGCAATCGAGAAATGAAGACAAGTATTTCCTACGTAAAATGGCACGAGTAATCGAACTGTGCCGGCAGAATTCAAATCCGAGCATCCGTTCCTCTGGAATTCACTAATATGTATGAAAACGTGTTTTACAGTACTTTGGTTCCCAGGATCGCTATCAAGAAATGGAAACAAGCATTTCCTACGTAAAATGACACGAGTGATCGAACGCTGCCGGCAGAATTCAAATCCGAGCCTCCGTTCCTCTGGAATTCCCTAAAATGTTTGAAAACGTGTTTTACAGTATTCTGGCTCCCAGGATCGCAATCGGGAAATGAAGACAAGTATTTCCTACGTAAAATGACACGAGTAATCGAACTGTGCCGGCAGAATTCCATTCCGAGCCTCCGTTCCACTGGAATTCACTAATATGTATGAAAACGTGTTTTACAGTATTCTGGCTCTCAGGATCGCAATCGGGAAATGGAAACAAGCATTTCCCATGTAAAATGACACGAGTAATCGAGCTGTGCCGGCAGAATTCAAATCCGAGCATCCGTTCCTCTGGAATTCACTAAAATGTATGAAAACGTGTTTTACAGTATTCTAGCTCCCAGGATCGCTATCAGGAAATGGGAACAAGCATTTCCTGTGTAAAATGACACGAGTAATCGAATGCTGTCGGCAGAATTCAAATCCGAGCCTCTGTTACTCTGGAATTCACAAATATGCATGAAAACGTGTTTTACAATATTCTGGCTCCCAGGATCGCAATCGGGAAATGAAGACAAGCATTTCCCATGTAAAATGACACGAGTAATCGAACTGTGCCGGCAGAATTCAAATCCGAGCATCCGTTCCTCTGGAATTAACTAATATGTATGAAAACGTGTTTTACAGTATTCTGGCTCCCAGGATGGCAATCGAGAAATGAAGACAAGTATTTCCTACGTAAAATGGCACGAGTAATCGAACTGTGCCGGCAGGATTCAAATCCGAGCATCCGTTCCTCTGGAATTCACTAATATGTATGAAAACGTGTTTTACAGTATTTTGGCTCCCAGGATAGCAATCGAGAAATGAAGACAAGTATTTCCTACGTAAAATGGCACGAGTAATCGAACTGTGCCGGCAGAATTCAAATCCGAGCATCAGTTCCTCTGGAATTCACTAAAATGTATGAAAACGTGTTTTACAGTATTCTAGCTCCCAGGATCGCAATCGGGAAATGAAGACAAGTATTTCCTACGTAAAATGGCACGAGCAATCGAACTGTGCCGGCAGAATTCAAATACGAGCCTCTGTTCCTCTGGTATTCACTAATATGTATGAAAACGTGTTTTACAGTATTTTGGCTCCCAGAATTGCTGTCGGGAAATGGGGACAAGTATTTCCTACGTGAAATGGCACGAGCAATCGAACTGTGCCGGCAGAATTCAAATCCGAGCATCCGTTCCTCTGGAATTAACTAATATGTATGAAAACGTGTTTTACAATATTCTGGCTCCCAGGATCGCAATCGGGAAATGAAGACAAGTATTTCCTACGTAAAATGGCACGAGTAATCGAACTGTGCCGGCAGAATGCAAATCCGAGCATCCGTTCCTCTGGAATTCACTAATATGTATGAAAACGTGTTTTACAGTATTTTGGCTCCCAGAATTGCTGTCGGGAAATGGGGACAAGTATTTCCTACGTGAAATGGCACGAGCAATCGAACTGTGCCGGCAGAATTCAAATCCGAGCATCCGTTCCTCTGGAATTCACTAATATGTATGAAAACGTGTTTTACAGTATTTTGGCTCCCAGAATTGCTGTCGGGAAATGGGGACAAGTATTTCCTACGTGAAATGGCACGAGCAATCGAACTGTGCCGGCAGAATTCAAATCCGAGCATCCGTTCCTCTGGAATTCACTAATATGTATGAAAACGTGTTTTACAATATTCTGGCTCCCAGGATCGCAATCGGGAAATGAAGACAAGTATTTCCTACGTAAAATGGCACGAGTAATCGAACTGTGCCGGCAGAATGCAAATCCGAGCATCCGTTCCTCTGGTATTCACTAATATGTATGAAAACGTGTTTTACAGTATTTTGGCTCCCAGAATTGCTGTCGGGAAATGGGGACAAGTATTTCCTACGTGAAATGGCACGAGCAATCGAACTGTGCCGGCAAAATTCAAATCCGAGCATCCGTTCCTCTGGAATTCACTAATATGTATGAAAACGTGTTTTACAATATTCTGGCTCCCAGGATCGCAATCAGGAAATGAAGACAAGTATTTCCTACGTAAAATGGCACGAGTAATCGAACTGTGCCGGCAGAATGCAAATCCGAGCATCCGTTCCTCTGGAATTCACTAATATGTATGAAAACGTGTTTTACAGTATTCTGGCTCTCAGGATCGCAATCGGGAAATGGAAACAAGCATTTCCCATGTAAAATGACACGAGTAATCGAGCTGTGCCGGCAGAATTCAAATCCGAGCATCCGTTCCTCTGGAATTCAGTAATACGTATGAAAACGTGTTTTACAGTATTCTGGCTCCCAGGATCGCAATCGGGAAATGAAGACAAGTATTTCCTACGTAAAATGACACGAGTAATCGAACTGTGCCGGCACAATTCAAATCCGAGCCTCCGTTCCTCTGGAATTCACAAATATGTATGAAAACGTGTTTTACAGTATTTGGGCTCCCAGTATCGCTATCGGGAAATGGGAACAAGCATTTCCTGCGTAAATTGACACGAGTAATCGAACTGTGCCGGCAGAATTCAAATCCGAGCCTCCGTTCCTCTGGAATTCCCTAAAATGTATGAAAACGTGTTTTACAGTATTCTGGCTCCCAGGATCGCAATCGGGAAATGAAGACAAGTATTTCCTACGTAAAATGACACGAGTAATCGAATGCTGTCGGCAGAATTCAAATCCGAGCCTCCGTTCCTCTGGAATTCCCTAAAATGTATGAAAACGTGTTTTACAGTATTCTGGCTCCCAGGATCGCAATCGGGAAATGAAGACAAGTATTTCCTACGTAAAATGACACGAGTAATCGAACTGTGCCGGCAGAGTTCAAATACGAGCCTCTGTTCCTCTGGTATTCACTAATATGTATGAAAACGTGTTTTACAGTATTTTGGCTCCCAGAATTGCTGTCGGGAAATGGGGACAAGTATTTCCTACGTAAAATGGCACGAGCAATCGAACTGTGCCGGCAGAATTCAAATCCGAGCATCCGTTCCTCTGGAATTCACTAATATGTATGAAAACGTGTTTTACAATATTCTGGCTCCCAGGATCGCAATCGGGAAATGAAGACAAGTATTTCCTACGTAAAATGGCACGAGTAATCGAACTGTGCCGGCAGAATGCAAATCCGAGCATCCGTTCCTCTGGAATTCACTAATATGTATGAAAACGTGTTTTACAGTATTCTGGCTCTCAGGATCGCAATCGGGAAATGGAAACAAGCATTTCCCATGTAAAATGACACGAGTAATCAAGCTGTGCCGGCAGAATTCAAATCCGAGCATCCGTTCCTCTGGAATTCAGTAATACGTATGAAAACGTGTTTTACAGTATTCTGGCTCCCAGGATCGCAATCGGGAAATGAAGACAAGTATTTCCTACGTAAAATGACACGAGTAATCGAACTGTGCCGGCACAATTCAAATCCGAGCCTCCGTTCCTCTGGAATTCACAAATATGTATGAAAACGTGTTTTACAGTATTTGGGCTCCCAGTATCGCTATCGGGAAATGGGAACAAGCATTTCCTGCGTAAATTGACACGAGTAATCGAACTGTGCCGGCAGAATTCAAATCCGAGCCTCCGTTCCTCTGGAATTCCCTAAAATGTATGAAAACGTGTTTTACAGTATTCTGGCTCCCAGGATCGTTATCAAGAAATAGAAATAAGCATTTCCTACGTAAAATGACACGAGTAATCGAACTGTGCCAGCAGAATTCAAATCCGAGCCTCCGTTCCTCTGGAATTCACCAATATGTATGAAAACGTGTTTTACAGTATTCTGGCTCCCAGGATGGCAATCGAGAAATGAAGACAAGTATTTCCTACGTAAAATGGCACGAGTAATCGAACTGTGCCGGCAGGATTCAAATCCGAGCATCCGTTCCTCTGGAATTCACTAATATGTATGAAAACGTGTTTTACAGTATTTTGGCTCCCAGGATAGCAATCGAGAAATGAAGACAAGTATTTCCTACGTAAAATGGCACGAGTAATCGAACTGTGCCGGCAGAATTCAAATCCGAGCATCCGTTCCTCTGGAATTCACTAATATGTATGAAAACGTGTTTTACAGTACTTTGGTTCCCAGGATCGCTATCAAGAAATGGAAACAAGCATTTCCCATGTAAAATGACACGAGTAATCGAACGCTGCCGGCAGAATTCAAATCCGAGCCGCCGTTCCTCTGAAATCCACTAAAATGTATGAAAACGTGTTTTACAGTATTCTGGCTCCCAGGATCGCAATCGGGAAATGGAAACAAGCATTTCCCATGTAAAATGACACGAGTAATCGAACTGTGCCGGCAGAATTCAAATCCGAGCATCCGTTCCTCTGGAATTCACTAATATATATGAAAACGTGTTTTACAATATTCTGGCTAACAGGATCGCAATCGGAAAATGAAGACAAGCATTTCCCAAGTAAAATGACACGAGTAATCGAACTATGCCGGCAGAATTCAAATCCGAGCATCCGTTCCTCTGGAATTCCCTAAAATGTATGAAAACGTGTTTTACAGTATTCTGGCTCCCAGGATCGCAATCGGGAAATGAAGACAAGCATTTCCTACGTAAAATGACACGAGTAATCGAACTGTGCCGGCAGAATTCAAATCCGAGCCTCCGTTCCTCTGGAATTCCCTAAAATGTATGAAAACGTGTTTTACAGTATTCTGGCTCCCAGAATCGCAATCGGGAAATGAAGACAAGTATTTCCTACGTAAAATGACATGAGTAATCGAACTGTGCCGGCACAATTCAAATCCGAGCCTCCGTTCCTCTGAAATTCACAAATATGTATGAAAACGTGTTTTACACAATTTTGGCTCCCAGGATCGCTATCGGGAAATGGGAACAAGCATTTCCTGCGTAAAATGACACGACTAATCGAATGCTGTCGGCAGAATTCAAATCCGAGCCTCCGTTCCTCTGGAATTCCCTAAAATGTTTGAAAACGTGTTTTACAGTATTCTGGCTCCCAGGATCGCAATCGGGAAATGAAGACAAGTATTTCCTACGTAAAATGACACGAGTAATCGAACTGTGCCGGCAGAATTCCATTCCGAGCCTCCGTTCCACTGGAATTCACTAATATGTATGAAAACGTGTTTTACAGTATTCTGGCTCCCAGAATCGCAATCGGGAAATGAAGACAAGTATTTCCTACGTAAAATGACATGAGTAATCGAACTGTGCCGGCACAATTCAAATCCGAGCCTCCGTTCCTCTGAAATTCACAAATATGTATGAAAACGTGTTTTACACAATTTTGGCTCCCAGGATCGCTATCGGGAAATGGGAACAAGCATTTCCTGCGTAAAATGACACGACTAATCGAATGCTGTCGGCAGAATTCAAATCCGAGCCTCCGTTCCTCTGGAATTCCCTAAAATGTTTGAAAACGTGTTTTACAGTATTCTGGCTCCCAGGATCGCAATCGGGAAATGAAGACAAGTATTTCCTACGTAAAATGACACGAGTAATCGAACTGTGCCGGCAGAATTCCATTCCGAGCCTCCGTTCCACTGGAATTCACTAATATGTATGAAAACGTGTTTTACAGTATTCTGGCTCTCAGGATCGCAATCGGGAAATGGAAACAAGCATTTCCCATGTAAAATGACACGAGTAATCGAGCTGTGCCGGCAGAATTCAAATCCGAGCATCCGTTCCTCTGGAATTCACTAAAATGTATGAAAACGTGTTTTACAGTATTCTAGCTCCCAGGATCGCTATCAGGAAATGGGAACAAGCATTTCCTGTGTAAAATGACACGAGTAATCGAACTGTGCCAGCAGAATTGAAATCCGAGCATCCGTTCCTCTGGAATTCACTAAAATGTATGAAAACGTGTTTTACAGTATTCTGGCTCCCAGGATGGCAATCGAGAAATTCAAACAAGTATTTCCTACGTAAAATGGCGCGAGCAATCGAACTGTGCCGGCAGAATTTAAATCGAAGCCTCCGTTCCTCTGGAATTCACTAATATGTATGAAAACGTGTTTTACAGTATTCTGGCTCCCAGGATGACAATCGAGAAATTAAGACAAGTATTTCCTACGTAAAATGGCACGAGTAATCGAACTGTGCCGGCAGGATTCAAATCCGAGCATCCGTTCCTCTGGAATTCACTAATATGTATGAAAACGTGTTTTACAGTATTTTGGCTCCCAGGATAGCAATCGAGAAATGAAGACAAGTATTTCCTACGTAAAATGGCACGAGTAATCGAACTGTGCCGGCAGAATTCAAATCCGAGCATCCGTTCCTCTGGAATTAACTAATATGTATGAAAACGTGTTTTACAGTATTCTGGCTCCCAGGATGGCAATCGAGAAATGAAGACAAGTATTTCCTACGTAAAATGGCACGAGTAATCGAACTGTGCCGGCAGGATTCAAATCCGAGCATCCGTTCCTCTGGAATTCACTAATATGTATGAAAACGTGTTTTACAGTATTTTGGCTCCCAGGATAGCAATCGAGAAATGAAGACAAGTATTTCCTACGTAAAATGGCACGAGTAATCGAACTGTGCCGGCAGAATTCAAATCCGAGCATCCGTTCCTCTGGAATTCACTAAAATGTATGAAAACGTGTTTTACAGTATTCTAGCTCCCAGGATCGCAATCGGGAAATGAAGACAAGTATTTCCTACGTAAAATGGCACGAGCAATCGAACTGTGCCGGCAGAATTCAAATACGAGCCTCTGTTCCTCTGGTATTCACTAATATGTATGAAAACGTGTTTTACAGTATTTTGGCTCCCAGAATTGCTGTCGGGAAATGGGGACAAGTATTTCCTACGTGAAATGGCACGAGCAATCGAACTGTGCCGGCAGAATTCAAATCCGAGCATCCGTTCCTCTGGAATTAACTAATATGTATGAAAACGTGTTTTACAATATTCTGGCTCCCAGGATCGCAATCGGGAAATGAAGACAAGTATTTCCTACGTAAAATGGCACGAGTAATCGAACTGTGCCGGCAGAATGCAAATCCGAGCATCCGTTCCTCTGGAATTCACTAATATGTATGAAAACGTGTTTTACAGTATTTTGGCTCCCAGAATTGCTGTCGGGAAATGGGGACAAGTATTTCCTACGTGAAATGGCACGAGCAATCGAACTGTGCCGGCAGAATTCAAATCCGAGCATCCGTTCCTCTGGAATTCACTAATATGTATGAAAACGTGTTTTACAGTATTCTGGCTCCCAGGATCGCAATCGGGAAATGAAGACAAGTATTTCCTACGTAAAATGGCACGAGTAATCGAACTGTGCCGGCAGAATGCAAATCCGAGCATCCGTTCCTCTGGAATTCACTAATATGTATGAAAACGTGTTTTACAGTATTCTGGCTCTCAGGATCGCAATCGGGAAATGGAAACAAGCATTTCCCATGTAAAATGACACGAGTAATCAAGCTGTGCCGGCAGAATTCAAATCCGAGCATCCGTTCCTCTGGAATTCAGTAATACGTATGAAAACGTGTTTTACAGTATTCTGGCTCCCAGGATCGCAATCGGGAAATGAAGACAAGTATTTCCTACGTAAAATGACACGAGTAATCGAACTGTGCCGGCACAATTCAAATCCGAGCCTCCGTTCCTCTGGAATTCACAAATATGTATGAAAACGTGTTTTACAGTATTTGGGCTCCCAGTATCGCTATCGGGAAATGGGAACAAGCATTTCCTGCGTAAATTGACACGAGTAATCGAACTGTGCCGGCAGAATTCAAATCCGAGCCTCCGTTCCTCTGGAATTCCCTAAAATGTATGAAAACGTGTTTTACAGTATTCTGGCTCCCAGGATCGTTATCAAGAAATAGAAATAAGCATTTCCTACGTAAAATGACACGAGTAATCGAACTGTGCCAGCAGAATTCAAATCCGAGCCTCCGTTCCTCTGGAATTCACCAATATGTATGAAAACGTGTTTTACAGTATTCTGGCTCCCAGGATGGCAATCGAGAAATGAAGACAAGTATTTCCTACGTAAAATGGCACGAGTAATCGAACTGTGCCGGCAGAATTCAAATCCGAGCATCCGTTCCTCTGGAATTCACTAATATGTATGAAAACGTGTTTTACAGTACTTTGGTTCCCAGGATCGCTATCAAGAAATGGAAACAAGCATTTCCCATGTAAAATGACACGAGTAATCGAACGCTGCCGGCAGAATTCAAATCCGAGCCGCCGTTCCTCTGAAATCCACTAAAATGTATGAAAACGTGTTTTACAGTATTCTGGCTCCCAGGATCGCAATCGGGAAATGGAAACAAGCATTTCCCATGTAAAATGACACGAGTAATCGAACGCTGCCGGCAGAATTCAAATCCGAGCCGCCGTTCGTCTGAAATCCACTAAAATGTATGAAAACGTGTTTTACAGTATTCTGGCTCCCAGGATCGCAATCGGGAAATGGAAACAAGCATTTCCCATGTAAAATGACACGAGTAATCGAACTATGCCGGCAGAATTCAAATCCGAGCATCCGTTCCTCTGGAATTCCCTAAAATGTATGAAAACGTGTTTTACAGTATTCTGGCTCCCAGGATCGCAATCGGGAAATGAAGACAAGCATTTCCTACGTAAAATGACACGAGTAATCGAACTGTGCCGGCAGAATTCAAATCCGAGCCTCCGTTCCTCTGGAATTCCCTAAAATGTATGAAAACGTGTTTTACAGTATTCTGGCTCCCAGAATCGCAATCGGGAAATGAAGACAAGTATTTCCTACGTAAAATGACATGAGTAATCGAACTGTGCCGGCACAATTCAAATCCGAGCCTCCGTTCCTCTGAAATTCACAAATATGTATGAAAACGTGTTTTACACAATTTTGGCTCCCAGGATCGCTATCGGGAAATGGGAACAAGCATTTCCTGCGTAAAATGACACGACTAATCGAATGCTGTCGGCAGAATTCAAATCCGAGCCTCCGTTCCTCTGGAATTCCCTAAAATGTTTGAAAACGTGTTTTACAGTATTCTGGCTCCCAGGATCGCAATCGGGAAATGAAGACAAGTATTTCCTACGTAAAATGACACGAGTAATCGAACTGTGCCGGCAGAGTTCAAATACGAGCCTCTGTTCCTCTGGTATTCACTAATATGTATGAAAACGTGTTTTACAGTATTTTGGCTCCCAGAATTGCTGTCGGGAAATGGGGACAAGCATTTCCTACGTAAAATGACACGAGTAATCGAACTGTGCCGGCAGAATTCCATTCCGAGCCTCCGTTCCACTGGAATTCACTAATATGTATGAAAACGTGTTTTACAGTATTCTGGCTCTCAGGATCGCAATCGGGAAATGGAAACAAGCATTTCCCATGTAAAATGACACGAGTAATCGAGCTGTGCCGGCAGAATTCAAATCCGAGCATCCGTTCCTCTGGAATTCACTAAAATGTATGAAAACGTGTTTTACAGTATTCTGGCTCCCAGGATCGCAATCGGGAAATGAAGACAAGTATTTCCTACGTAAAATGGCACGAGCAATCGAACTGTGCCGGCAGAATTCAAATACGAGCCTCTGTTCCTCTGGTATTCACTAATATGTATGAAAACGTGTTTTACAGTATTTTGGCTCCCAGAATTGCTGTCGGGAAATGGGGACAAGTATTTCCTACGTGAAATGGCACGAGCAATCGAACTGTGCCGGCAGAATTCAAATCCGAGCATCCGTTCCTCTGGAATTAACTAATATGTATGAAAACGTGTTTTACAATATTCTGGCTCCCAGGATCGCAATCGGGAAATGAAGACAAGTATTTCCTACGTAAAATGGCACGAGTAATCGAACTGTGCCGGCAGAATGCAAATCCGAGCATCCGTTCCTCTGGAATTCACTAATATGTATGAAAACGTGTTTTACAGTATTTTGGCTCCCAGAATTGCTGTCGGGAAATGGGGACAAGTATTTCCTACGTGAAATGGCACGAGCAATCGAACTGTGCCGGCAGAATTCAAATCCGAGCATCCGTTCCTCTGGAATTCACTAATATGTATGAAAACGTGTTTTACAATATTCTGGCTCCCAGGATCGCAATCGGGAAATGAAGACAAGTATTTCCTACGTAAAATGGCACGAGCAATCGAACTGTGCCGGCAGAATGCAAATCCGAGCATCCGTTCCTCTGGAATTCACTAATATGTATGAAAACGTGTTTTACAGTATTCTGGCTCTCAGGATCGCAATCAGGAAATGGAAACAAGCATTTCCCATGTAAAATGACACGAGTAATCGAGCTGTGCCGGCAGAATTCAAATCCGAGCATCCGTTCCTCTGGAATTCACTAATATGTATGAAAACGTGTTTTACAGTATTCTGGCTCCCAGGATCGCAATCGGGAAATGAAGACAAGTATTTCCCATGTAAAATGACACGAGTAATCGAGCTGTGCCGGCAGAATTCAAATCCGAGCCTCCGTTCCTCTGGAATTCACAAATATGTATGAAAACGTGTTTTACAGTATTTGGGCTCCCAGTATCGCTATCGGGAAATGGGAACAAGCATTTCCTGCGTAAATTGACACGAGTAATCGAACTGTGCCGGCAGAATTCAAATACGAGCCTCTGTTCCTCTGGTATTCACTAATATGTATGAAAACGTGTTTTACAGTATTTTGGCTCCCAGAATTGCTGTCGGGAAATGGGGACAAGTATTTCCTACGTGAAATGGCACGAGCAATCGAACTGTGCCGGCAGAATTCAAATCCGAGCATCCGTTCCTCTGGAATTCACTAATATGTATGAAAACGTGTTTTACAATATTCTGGCTCCCAGGATCGCAATCGGGAAATGAAGACAAGTATTTCCTACGTAAAATGGCACGAGTAATCGAACTGTGCCGGCAGAATGCAAATCCGAGCATCCGTTCCTCTGGTATTCACTAATATGTATGAAAACGTGTTTTACAGTATTTTGGCTCCCAGAATTGCTGTCGGGAAATGGGGACAAGTATTTCCTACGTGAAATGGCACGAGCAATCGAACTGTGCCGGCAGAATTCAAATCCGAGCATCCGTTCCTCTGGAATTCACTAATATGTATGAAAACGTGTTTTACAATATTCTGGCTCCCAGGATCGCAATCAGGAAATGAAGACAAGTATTTCCTACGTAAAATGGCACGAGTAATCGAACTGTGCCGGCAGAATGCAAATCCGAGCATCCGTTCCTCTGGAATTCACTAATATGTATGAAAACGTGTTTTACAGTATTCTGGCTCTCAGGATCGCAATCGGGAAATGGAAACAAGCATTTCCCATGTAAAATGACACGAGTAATCGAGCTGTGCCGGCAGAATTCAAATCCGAGCATCCGTTCCTCTGGAATTCAGTAATACGTATGAAAACGTGTTTTACAGTATTCTGGCTCCCAGGATCGCAATCGGGAAATGAAGACAAGTATTTCCTACGTAAAATGACACGAGTAATCGAACTGTGCCGGCACAATTCAAATCCGAGCCTCCGTTCCTCTGGAATTCACAAATATGTATGAAAACGTGTTTTACAGTATTTGGGCTCCCAGTATCGCTATCGGGAAATGGGAACAAGCATTTCCTGCGTAAATTGACACGAGTAATCGAACTGTGCCGGCAGAATTCAAATCCGAGCCTCCGTTCCTCTGGAATTCCCTAAAATGTATGAAAACGTGTTTTACAGTATTCTGGCTCCCAGGATCGCAATCGGGAAATGAAGACAAGTATTTCCTACGTAAAATGACACGAGTAATCGAATGCTGTCGGCAGAATTCAAATCCGAGCCTCCGTTCCTCTGGAATTCCCTAAAATGTATGAAAACGTGTTTTACAGTATTCTGGCTCCCAGGATCGCAATCGGGAAATGAAGACAAGTATTTCCTACGTAAAATGACACGAGTAATCGAACTGTGCCGGCAGAGTTCAAATACGAGCCTCTGTTCCTCTGGTATTCACTAATATGTATGAAAACGTGTTTTACAGTATTTTGGCTCCCAGAATTGCTGTCGGGAAATGGGGACAAGTATTTCCTACGTAAAATGGCACGAGCAATCGAACTGTGCCGGCAGAATTCAAATCCGAGCATCCGTTCCTCTGGAATTCACTAATATGTATGAAAACGTGTTTTACAATATTCTGGCTCCCAGGATCGCAATCGGGAAATGAAGACAAGTATTTCCTACGTAAAATGGCACGAGTAATCGAACTGTGCCGGCAGAATGCAAATCCGAGCATCCGTTCCTCTGGAATTCACTAATATGTATGAAAACGTGTTTTACAGTATTCTGGCTCTCAGGATCGCAATCGGGAAATGGAAACAAGCATTTCCCATGTAAAATGACACGAGTAATCAAGCTGTGCCGGCAGAATTCAAATCCGAGCATCCGTTCCTCTGGAATTCAGTAATACGTATGAAAACGTGTTTTACAGTATTCTGGCTCCCAGGATCGCAATCGGGAAATGAAGACAAGTATTTCCTACGTAAAATGACACGAGTAATCGAACTGTGCCGGCACAATTCAAATCCGAGCCTCCGTTCCTCTGGAATTCACAAATATGTATGAAAACGTGTTTTACAGTATTTGGGCTCCCAGTATCGCTATCGGGAAATGGGAACAAGCATTTCCTGCGTAAATTGACACGAGTAATCGAACTGTGCCGGCAGAATTCAAATCCGAGCCTCCGTTCCTCTGGAATTCCCTAAAATGTATGAAAACGTGTTTTACAGTATTCTGGCTCCCAGGATCGTTATCAAGAAATAGAAATAAGCATTTCCTACGTAAAATGACACGAGTAATCGAACTGTGCCAGCAGAATTCAAATCCGAGCCTCCGTTCCTCTGGAATTCACCAATATGTATGAAAACGTGTTTTACAGTATTCTGGCTCCCAGGATGGCAATCGAGAAATGAAGACAAGTATTTCCTACGTAAAATGGCACGAGTAATCGAACTGTGCCGGCAGGATTCAAATCCGAGCATCCGTTCCTCTGGAATTCACTAATATGTATGAAAACGTGTTTTACAGTATTTTGGCTCCCAGGATAGCAATCGAGAAATGAAGACAAGTATTTCCTACGTAAAATGGCACGAGTAATCGAACTGTGCCGGCAGAATTCAAATCCGAGCATCCGTTCCTCTGGAATTCACTAATATGTATGAAAACGTGTTTTACAGTACTTTGGTTCCCAGGATCGCTATCAAGAAATGGAAACAAGCATTTCCCATGTAAAATGACACGAGTAATCGAACGCTGCCGGCAGAATTCAAATCCGAGCATCCGTTCCTCTGGAATTAACTAATATGTATGAAAACGTGTTTTACAATATTCTGGCTCCCAGGATCGCAATCGGGAAATGAAGACAAGTATTTCCTACGTAAAATGGCACGAGTAATCGAACTGTGCCGGCAGAATGCAAATCCGAGCATCCGTTCCTCTGGAATTCACTAATATGTATGAAAACGTGTTTTACAGTATTTTGGCTCCCAGAATTGCTGTCGGGAAATGGGGACAAGTATTTCCTACGTGAAATGGCACGAGCAATCGAACTGTGCCGGCAGAATTCAAATCCGAGCATCCGTTCCTCTGGAATTCACTAATATGTATGAAAACGTGTTTTACAATATTCTGGCTCCCAGGATCGCAATCGGGAAATGAAGACAAGTATTTCCTACGTAAAATGGCACGAGTAATCGAACTGTGCCGGCAGAATGCAAATCCGAGCATCCGTTCCTCTGGAATTCACTAATATGTATGAAAACGTGTTTTACAGTATTCTGGCTCTCAGGATCGCAATCAGGAAATGGAAACAAGCATTTCCCATGTAAAATGACACGAGTAATCGAGCTGTGCCGGCAGAATTCAAATCCGAGCATCCGTTCCTCTGGAATTCAGTAATACGTATGAAAACGTGTTTTACAGTATTCTGGCTCCCAGGATCGCAATCGGGAAATGAAGACAAGTATTTCCTACGTAAAATGACACGAGTAATCGAACTGTGCCGGCACAATTCAAATCCGAGCCTCCGTTCCTCTGGAATTCACAAATATGTATGAAAACGTGTTTTACAGTATTTGGGCTCCCAGTATCGCTATCGGGAAATGGGAACAAGCATTTCCTGCGTAAAATGACACGAGTAATCGAACTGTGCCGGCAGAATTCAAATACGAGCCTCTGTTCCTCTGGTATTCACTAATATGTATGAAAACGTGTTTTACAGTATTTTGGCTCCCAGAATTGCTGTCGGGAAATGGGGACAAGTATTTCCTACGTGAAATGGCACGAGCAATCGAACTGTGCCGGCAGAATTCAAATCCGAGCATCCGTTCCTCTGGAATTCACTAATATGTATGAAAACGTGTTTTACAGTATTCTGGCTCCCAGGATCGCAATCGGGAAATGAAGACAAGTATTTCCTACGTAAAATGGCACGAGTAATCGAACTGTGCCGGCAGAATGCAAATCCGAGCATCCGTTCCTCTGGTATTCACTAATATGTATGAAAACGTGTTTTACAGTATTTTGGCTCCCAGAATTGCTGTCGGGAAATGGGGACAAGTATTTCCTACGTGAAATGGCACGAGCAATCGAACTGTGCCGGCAGAATTCAAATCCGAGCATCCGTTCCTCTGGAATTCACTAATATGTATGAAAACGTGTTTTACAATATTCTGGCTCCCAGGATCGCAATCAGGAAATGAAGACAAGTATTTCCTACGTAAAATGGCACGAGTAATCGAACTGTGCCGGCAGAATGCAAATCCGAGCATCCGTTCCTCTGGAATTCACTAATATGTATGAAAACGTGTTTTACAGTATTCTGGCTCTCAGGATCGCAATCGGGAAATGGAAACAAGCATTTCCCATGTAAAATGACACGAGTAATCGAGCTGTGCCGGCAGAATTCAAATCCGAGCATCCGTTCCTCTGGAATTCAGTAATACGTATGAAAACGTGTTTTACAGTATTCTGGCTCCCAGGATCGCAATCGGGAAATGAAGACAAGTATTTCCTACGTAAAATGACACGAGTAATCGAACTGTGCCGGCACAATTCAAATCCGAGCCTCCGTTCCTCTGGAATTCACAAATATGTATGAAAACGTGTTTTACAGTATTTGGGCTCCCAGTATCGCTATCGGGAAATGGGAACAAGCATTTCCTGCGTAAATTGACACGAGTAATCGAACTGTGCCGGCAGAATTCAAATCCGAGCCTCCGTTCCTCTGGAATTCCCTAAAATGTATGAAAACGTGTTTTACAGTATTCTGGCTCCCAGGATCGCAATCGGGAAATGAAGACAAGTATTTCCTACGTAAAATGACACGAGTAATCGAATGCTGTCGGCAGAATTCAAATCCGAGCCTCCGTTCCTCTGGAATTCCCTAAAATGTATGAAAACGTGTTTTACAGTATTCTGGCTCCCAGGATCGCAATCGGGAAATGAAGACAAGTATTTCCTACGTAAAATGACACGAGTAATCGAACTGTGCCGGCAGAGTTCAAATACGAGCCTCTGTTCCTCTGGTATTCACTAATATGTATGAAAACGTGTTTTACAGTATTTTGGCTCCCAGAATTGCTGTCGGGAAATGGGGACAAGTATTTCCTACGTAAAATGGCACGAGCAATCGAACTGTGCCGGCAGAATTCAAATCCGAGCATCCGTTCCTCTGGAATTCACTAATATGTATGAAAACGTGTTTTACAGTATTCTGGCTCCCAGGATCGCAATCGGGAAATGAAGACAAGTATTTCCTACGTAAAATGGCACGAGTAATCGAACTGTGCCGGCAGAATGCAAATCCGAGCATCCGTTCCTCTGGAATTCACTAATATGTATGAAAACGTGTTTTACAGTATTCTGGCTCTCAGGATCGCAATCGGGAAATGGAAACAAGCATTTCCCATGTAAAATGACACGAGTAATCAAGCTGTGCCGGCAGAATTCAAATCCGAGCATCCGTTCCTCTGGAATTCAGTAATACGTATGAAAACGTGTTTTACAGTATTCTGGCTCCCAGGATCGCAATCGGGAAATGAAGACAAGTATTTCCTACGTAAAATGACACGAGTAATCGAACTGTGCCGGCACAATTCAAATCCGAGCCTCCGTTCCTCTGGAATTCACAAATATGTATGAAAACGTGTTTTACAGTATTTGGGCTCCCAGTATCGCTATCGGGAAATGGGAACAAGCATTTCCTGCGTAAATTGACACGAGTAATCGAACTGTGCCGGCAGAATTCAAATCCGAGCCTCCGTTCCTCTGGAATTCCCTAAAATGTATGAAAACGTGTTTTACAGTATTCTGGCTCCCAGGATCGTTATCAAGAAATAGAAATAAGCATTTCCTACGTAAAATGACACGAGTAATCGAACTGTGCCAGCAGAATTCAAATCCGAGCCTCCGTTCCTCTGGAATTCACCAATATGTATGAAAACGTGTTTTACAGTATTCTGGCTCCCAGGATGGCAATCGAGAAATGAAGACAAGTATTTCCTACGTAAAATGGCACGAGTAATCGAACTGTGCCGGCAGGATTCAAATCCGAGCATCCGTTCCTCTGGAATTCACTAATATGTATGAAAACGTGTTTTACAGTATTTTGGCTCCCAGGATAGCAATCGAGAAATGAAGACAAGTATTTCCTACGTAAAATGGCACGAGTAATCGAACTGTGCCGGCAGAATTCAAATCCGAGCATCCGTTCCTCTGGAATTCACTAATATGTATGAAAACGTGTTTTACAGTACTTTGGTTCCCAGGATCGCTATCAAGAAATGGAAACAAGCATTTCCCATGTAAAATGACACGAGTAATCGAACGCTGCCGGCAGAATTCAAATCCGAGCCGCCGTTCCTCTGAAATCCACTAAAATGTATGAAAACGTGTTTTACAGTATTCTGGCTCCCAGGATCGCAATCGGGAAATGGAAACAAGCATTTCCCATGTAAAATGACACGAGTAATCGAACTGTGCCGGCAGAATTCAAATCCGAGCATCCGTTCCTCTGGAATTCACTAATATATATGAAAACGTGTTTTACAATATTCTGGCTAACAGGATCGCAATCGGAAAATGAAGACAAGCATTTCCCAAGTAAAATGACACGAGTAATCGAACTATGCCGGCAGAATTCAAATCCGAGCATCCGTTCCTCTGGAATTCCCTAAAATGTATGAAAACGTGTTTTACAGTATTCTGGCTCCCAGGATCGCAATCGGGAAATGAAGACAAGCATTTCCTACGTAAAATGACACGAGTAATCGAACTGTGCCGGCAGAATTCAAATCCGAGCCTCCGTTCCTCTGGAATTCCCTAAAATGTTTGAAAACGTGTTTTACAGTATTCTGGCTCCCAGGATGACAATCGAGAAATGAAGACAAGTACTTCCTACGTAAAATGACACGAGTAATCGAACTGTGCCGGCAGAATTCCATTCCGAGCCTCCGTTCCACTGGAATTCACTAATATGTATGAAAACGTGTTTTACAGTATTCTGGCTCTCAGGATCGCAATCGGGAAATGGAAACAAGCATTTCCCATGTAAAATGACACGAGTAATCGAGCTGTGCCGGCAGAATTCAAATCCGAGCATACGTTCCTCTGGAATTCACTAAAATGTATGAAAACGTGTTTTACAGTATTCTAGCTCCCAGGATCGCTATCAGGAAATGGGAACAAGCATTTCCTGTGTAAAATGACACGAGTAATCGAATGCTGTCGGCAGAATTCAAATCCGAGCCTCTGTTACTCTGGAATTCACAAATATGCATGAAAACGTGTTTTACAGTATTCTGGCTCCCAGGATCGCTATCAGGAAATGGAAGCAAGCATTTCCTACGTAAAATGACACGAGTAATCGAACTGTGCCAGCAGAATTGAAATCCGAGCATCCGTTCCTCTGGAATTCACTAAAATGTATGAAAACGTGTTTTACAGTATTCTGGCTCCCAGGATGGCAATCGAGAAATTCAAACAAGTATTTCCTACGTAAAATGGCGCGAGCAATCGAACTGTGCCGGCAGAATTTAAATCGAAGCCTCCGTTCCTCTGGAATTCACTAATATGTATGAAAACGTGTTTTACAGTATTCTGGCTCCCAGGATGACAATCGAGAAATGAAGACAAGTACTTCCTACGTAAAATGGCACGAGCAATCGAACTGTGCCGGCAGAATTCAAATCCGAGCATCCGTTCCTCTGGAATTCACTAATATGTATGAAAACGTGTTTTACAATATTCTGGCTCCCAGGATCGCAATCGGGAAATGAAGACAAGTATTTCCTACGTAAAATGGCACGAGCAATCGAACTGTGCCGGCAGAATTCAAATACGAGCCTCTGTTCCTCTGGTATTCACTAATATGTATGAAAACGTGTTTTACAGTATTCTGGCTCCCAGGATGGCAATCGAGAAATGAAGACAAGTATTTCCTACGTAAAATGGCACGAGTAATCGAACTGTGCCGGCAGGATTCAAATCCGAGCATCCGTTCCTCTGGAATTCACTAATATGTATGAAAACGTGTTTTACAGTATTCTGGCTCCCAGGATGGCAATCGAGAAATGAAGACAAGTATTTCCTACGTAAAATGGCACGAGTAATCGAACTGTGCCGGCAGGATTCAAATCCGAGCATCCGTTCCTCTGGAATTCACTAATATGTATGAAAACGTGTTTTACAGTATTTTGGCTCCCAGGATAGCAATCGAGAAATGAAGACAAGTATTTCCTACGTAAAATGGCACGAGTAATCGAACTGTGCCGGCAGAATTCAAATCCGAGCATCCGTTCCTCTGGAATTCACTAATATGTATGAAAACGTGTTTTACAGTACTTTGGTTCCCAGGATCGCTATCAAGAAATGGAAACAAGCATTTCCCATGTAAAATGACACGAGTAATCGAACGCTGCCGGCAGAATTCAAATCCGAGCCGCCGTTCCTCTGGAATTCACTAATATGTATGAAAACGTGTTTTACAGTATTCTGGCTCTCAGGATCGCAATCGGGAAATGGAAACAAGCATTTCCCATGTAAAATGACACGAGTAATCAAGCTGTGCCGGCAGAATTCAAATCCGAGCATCCGTTCCTCTGGAATTCAGTAATACGTATGAAAACGTGTTTTACAGTATTCTGGCTCCCAGGATCGCAATCGGGAAATGAAGACAAGTATTTCCTACGTAAAATGACACGAGTAATCGAACTGTGCCGGCACAATTCAAATCCGAGCCTCCGTTCCTCTGGAATTCACAAATATGTATGAAAACGTGTTTTACAGTATTTGGGCTCCCAGTATCGCTATCGGGAAATGGGAACAAGCATTTCCTGCGTAAATTGACACGAGTAATCGAACTGTGCCGGCAGAATTCAAATCCGAGCCTCCGTTCCTCTGGAATTCCCTAAAATGTATGAAAACGTGTTTTACAGTATTCTGGCTCCCAGGATCGTTATCAAGAAATAGAAATAAGCATTTCCTACGTAAAATGACACGAGTAATCGAACTGTGCCAGCAGAATTCAAATCCGAGCCTCCGTTCCTCTGGAATTCACCAATATGTATGAAAACGTGTTTTACAGTATTCTGGCTCCCAGGATGGCAATCGAGAAATGAAGACAAGTATTTCCTACGTAAAATGGCACGAGTAATCGAACTGTGCCGGCAGGATTCAAATCCGAGCATCCGTTCCTCTGGAATTCACTAATATGTATGAAAACGTGTTTTACAGTATTTTGGCTCCCAGGATAGCAATCGAGAAATGGAAACAAGCATTTCCCATGTAAAATGACACGAGTAATCGAACGCTGCCGGCAGAATTCAAATCCGAGCCGCCGTTCCTCTGAAATCCACTAAAATGTATGAAAACGTGTTTTACAGTATTCTGGCTCCCAGGATCGCAATCGGGAAATGGAAACAAGCATTTCCCATGTAAAATGACACGAGTAATCGAACTGTGCCGGCAGAATTCAAATCCGAGCATCCGTTCCTCTGGAATTCACTAATATATATGAAAACGTGTTTTACAATATTCTGGCTAACAGGATCGCAATCGGAAAATGAAGACAAGCATTTCCCAAGTAAAATGACACGAGTAATCGAACTATGCCGGCAGAATTCAAATCCGAGCATCCGTTCCTCTGGAATTCCCTAAAATGTATGAAAACGTGTTTTACAGTATTCTGGCTCCCAGGATCGCAATCGGGAAATGAAGACAAGCATTTCCTACGTAAAATGACACGAGTAATCGAACTGTGCCGGCAGAATTCAAATCCGAGCCTCCGTTCCTCTGGAATTCCCTAAAATGTATGAAAACGTGTTTTACAGTATTCTGGCTCCCAGAATCGCAATCGGGAAATTCAAACAAGTATTTCCTACGTAAAATGGCGCGAGCAATCGAACTGTGCCGGCAGAATTTAAATCGAAGCCTCCGTTCCTCTGGAATTCACTAATATGTATGAAAACGTGTTTTACAGTATTCTGGCTCCCAGGATGACAATCGAGAAATGAAGACAAGTACTTCCTACGTAAAATGGCACGAGCAATCGAACTGTGCCGGCAGAATTCAAATCCGAGCATCCGTTCCTCTGGAATTCACTAATATGTATGAAAACGTGTTTTACAATATTCTGGCTCCCAGGATCGCAATCGGGAAATGAAGACAAGTATTTCCTACGTAAAATGGCACGAGCAATCGAACTGTGCCGGCAGAATTCAAATACGAGCCTCTGTTCCTCTGGTATTCACTAATATGTATGAAAACGTGTTTTACAGTATTCTGGCTCCCAGGATGGCAATCGAGAAATGAAGACAAGTATTTCCTACGTAAAATGGCACGAGTAATCGAACTGTGCCGGCAGGATTCAAATCCGAGCATCCGTTCCTCTGGAATTCACTAATATGTATGAAAACGTGTTTTACAGTATTTTGGCTCCCAGGATAGCAATCGAGAAATGAAGACAAGTATTTCCTACGTAAAATGGCACGAGTAATCGAACTGTGCCGGCAGAATTCAAATCCGAGCATCCGTTCCTCTGGAATTCACTAATTTGTATGAAAACGTGTTTTACAGTACTTTGGTTCCCAGGATCGCTATCAAGAAATGGAAACAAGCATTTCCCATGTAAAATGACACGAGTAATCGAACGCTGCCGGCAGAATTCAAATCCGAGCCGCCGTTCCTCTGAAATCCACTAAAATGTATGAAAACGTGTTTTACAGTATTCTGGCTCCCAGGATCGCAATCGGGAAATGGAAACAAGCATTTCCCATGTAAAATGACACGAGTAATCGAACTGTGCCGGCAGAATTCAAATCCGAGCATCCGTTCCTCTGGAATTCACCAATATGTATGAAAACGTGTTTTACAGTATTCTGGCTCCCAGGATGGCAATCGAGAAATGAAGACAAGTATTTCCTACGTAAAATGGCACGAGTAATCGAACTGTGCCGGCAGAATTCAAATCCGAGCATCCGTTCCTCTGGAATTCACTAATATGTATGAAAACGTGTTTTACAGTACTTTGGTTCCCAGGATCGCTATCAAGAAATGGAAACAAGCATTTCCCATGTAAAATGACACGAGTAATCGAACGCTGCCGGCAGAATTCAAATCCGAGCCGCCGTTCGTCTGAAATCCACTAAAATGTATGAAAACGTGTTTTACAGTATTCTGGCTCCCAGGATCGCAATCGGGAAATGGAAACAAGCATTTCCCATGTAAAATGACACGAGTAATCGAACTATGCCGGCAGAATTCAAATCCGAGCATCCGTTCCTCTGGAATTCCCTAAAATGTATGAAAACGTGTTTTACAGTATTCTGGCTCCCAGGATCGCAATCGGGAAATGAAGACAAGCATTTCCTACGTAAAATGACACGAGTAATCGAACTGTGCCGGCAGAATTCAAATCCGAGCCTCCGTTCCTCTGGAATTCCCTAAAATGTATGAAAACGTGTTTTACAGTATTCTGGCTCCCAGGATCGCAATCGGGAAATGAAGACAAGTATTTCCTACGTAAAATGACATGAGTAATCGAACTGTGCCGGCACAATTCAAATCCGAGCCTCCGTTCCTCTGAAATTCACAAATATGTATGAAAACGTGTTTTACACAATTTTGGCTCCCAGGATCGCTATCGGGAAATGGGAACAAGCATTTCCTGCGTAAAATGACACGACTAATCGCATGCTGTCGGCAGAATTCAAATCCGAGCCTCCGTTCCTCTGGAATTCCCTAAAATGTTTGAAAACGTGTTTTACAGTATTCTGGCTCCCAGGATCGCAATCGGGAAATGAAGACAAGTATTTCCTACGTAAAATGACACGAGTAATCGAACTGTGCCGGCAGAGTTCAAATACGAGCCTCTGTTCCTCTGGTATTCACTAATATGTATGAAAACGTGTTTTACAGTATTTTGGCTCCCAGAATTGCTGTCGGGAAATGGGGACAAGCATTTCCTACGTAAAATGACACGAGTAATCGAACTGTGCCGGCAGAATTCCATTCCGAGCCTCCGTTCCACTGGAATTCACTAATATGTATGAAAACGTGTTTTACAGTATTCTGGCTCTCAGGATCGCAATCGGGAAATGGAAACAAGCATTTCCCATGTAAAATGACACGAGTAATCGAGCTGTGCCGGCAGAATTCAAATCCGAGCATCCGTTCCTCTGGAATTCACTAAAATGTATGAAAACGTGTTTTACAGTATTCTAGCTCCCAGGATCGCAATCGGGAAATGAAGACAAGTATTTCCTACGTAAAATGGCACGAGCAATCGAACTGTGCCGGCAGAATTCAAATACGAGCCTCTGTTCCTCTGGTATTCACTAATATGTATGAAAACGTGTTTTACAGTATTTTGGCTCCCAGAATTGCTGTCGGGAAATGGGGACAAGTATTTCCTACGTGAAATGGCACGAGCAATCGAACTGTGCCGGCAGAATTCAAATCCGAGCATCCGTTCCTCTGGAATTCACTAATATGTATGAAAACGTGTTTTACAGTATTCTGGCTCCCAGGATCGCAATCGGGAAATGGAAACAAGCATTTCCCATGTAAAATGACACGAGTAATCGAGCTGTGCCGGCAGAATTCAAATCCGAGCCTCCGTTCCTCTGGAATTCAGTAATACGTATGAAAACGTGTTTTACAGTATTCTGGCTCCCAGGATCGCAATCGGGAAATGAAGACAAGTATTTCCTACGTAAAATGACACGAGTAATCGAACTGTGCCGGCAGGATTCAAATCCGAGCATCCGTTCCTCTGGAATTCACTAATATGTATGAAAACGTGTTTTACAGTATTCTGGCTCCCAGGATGGCAATCGAGAAATGAAGACAAGTATTTCCTACGTAAAATGGCACGAGTAATCGAACTGTGCCGGCAGGATTCAAATCCGAGCATCCGTTCCTCTGGAATTCACTAATATGTATGAAAACGTGTTTTACAGTATTTTGGCTCCCAGGATAGCAATCGAGAAATGAAGACAAGTATTTCCTACGTAAAATGGCACGAGTAATCGAACTGTGCCGGCAGAATTCAAATCCGAGCATCCGTTCCTCTGGAATTCACTAATATGTATGAAAACGTGTTTTACAGTACTTTGGTTCCCAGGATCGCTATCAAGAAATGGAAACAAGCATTTCCCATGTAAAATGACACGAGTAATCGAACGCTGCCGGCAGAATTCAAATCCGAGCCGCCGTTCCTCTGAAATCCACTAAAATGTATGAAAACGTGTTTTACAGTATTCTGGCTCCCAGGATCGCAATCGGGAAATGGAAACAAGCATTTCCCATGTAAAATGACACGAGTAATCGAACGCTGCCGGCAGAATTCAAATCCGAGCCGCCGTTCCTCTGAAATCCACTAAAATGTATGAAAACGTGTTTTACAGTATTCTGGCTCCCAGGATCGCAATCGGGAAATGGAAACAAGCATTTCCCATGTAAAATGACACGAGTAATCGAACTGTGCCGGCAGAATTCAAATCCGAGCATCCGTTCCTCTGGAATTCACCAATATGTATGAAAACGTGTTTTACAGTATTCTGGCTCCCAGGATGGCAATCGAGAAATGAAGACAAGTATTTCCTACGTAAAATGGCACGAGTAATCGAACTGTGCCGGCAGGATTCAAATCCGAGCATCCGTTCCTCTGGAATTCACTAATATGTATGAAAACGTGTTTTACAGTATTTTGGCTCCCAGGATAGCAATCGAGAAATGAAGACAAGTATTTCCTACGTAAAATGGCACGAGTAATCGAACTGTGCCGGCAGAATTCAAATCCGAGCATCCGTTCCTCTGGAATTCACTAATATGTATGAAAACGTGTTTTACAGTACTTTGGTTCCCAGGATCGCTATCAAGAAATGGAAACAAGCATTTCCCATGTAAAATGACACGAGTAATCGAACGCTGCCGGCAGAATTCAAATCCGAGCCGCCGTTCGTCTGAAATCCACTAAAATGTATGAAAACGTGTTTTACAGTATTCTGGCTCCCAGGATCGCAATCGGGAAATGGAAACAAGCATTTCCCATGTAAAATGACACGAGTAATCGAGCTGTGCCGGCAGAATTCAAATCCGAGCATCCGTTCCTCTGGAATTCACTAAAATGTATGAAAACGTGTTTTACAGTATTCTAGCTCCCAGGATCGCTATCAGGAAATGGGAACAAGCATTTCCTGTGTAAAATGACACGAGTAATCGAATGCTGTCGGCAGAATTCAAATCCGAGCCTCTGTTACTCTGGAATTCACAAATATGCATGAAAACGTGTTTTACAGTATTCTGGCTCCCAGGATCGCTATCAGGAAATGGAAGCAAGCATTTCCTACGTAAAATGACACGAGTAATCGAACTGTGCCAGCAGAATTGAAATCCGAGCATCCGTTCCTCTGGAATTCACTAAAATGTATGAAAACGTGTTTTACAGTATTCTGGCTCCCAGGATGGCAATCGAGAAATTCAAACAAGTATTTCCTACGTAAAATGGCGCGAGCAATCGAACTGTGCCGGCAGAATTTAAATCGAAGCCTCCGTTCCTCTGGAATTCACTAATATGTATGAAAACGTGTTTTACAGTATTCTGGCTCCCAGGATGGCAATCGAGAAATGAAGACAAGTATTTCCTACGTAAAATGGCACGAGCAATCGAACTGTGCCGGCAGAATTCAAATCCGAGCATCCGTTCCTCTGGAATTCACTAATATGTATGAAAACGTGTTTTACAGTATTCTGGCTCCCAGGATCGCAATCGGGAAATGAAGACAAGTATTTCCTACGTAAAATGGCACGAGCAATCGAACTGTGCCGGCAGAATTCAAATACGAGCCTCTGTTCCTCTGGTATTCACTAATATGTATGAAAACGTGTTTTACAGTATTCTGGCTCCCAGGATGGCAATCGAGAAATGAAGACAAGTATTTCCTACGTAAAATGGCACGAGTAATCGAACTGTGCCGGCAGGATTCAAATCCGAGCATCCGTTCCTCTGGAATTCACTAATATGTATGAAAACGTGTTTTACAGTATTTTGGCTCCCAGGATAGCAATCGAGAAATGAAGACAAGTATTTCCTACGTAAAATGGCACGAGTAATCGAACTGTGCCGGCAGAATTCAAATCCGAGCATCCGTTCCTCTGGAATTCACTAATATGTATGAAAACGTGTTTTACAGTACTTTGGTTCCCAGGATCGCTATCAAGAAATGGAAACAAGCATTTCCCATGTAAAATGACACGAGTAATCGAACGCTGCCGGCAGAATTCAAATCCGAGCCGCCGTTCCTCTGAAATCCACTAAAATGTATGAAAACGTGTTTTACAGTATTCTGGCTCCCAGGATCGCAATCGGGAAATGGAAACAAGCATTTCCCATGTAAAATGACACGAGTAATCGAACTGTGCCGGCAGAATTCAAATCCGAGCATCCGTTCCTCTGGAATTCACTAATATGTATGAAAACGTGTTTTACAGTATTCTGGCTCCCAGGATGGCAATCGAGAAATGAAGACAAGTATTTCCTACGTAAAATGGCACGAGTAATCGAACTGTGCCGGCAGGATTCAAATCCGAGCATCCGTTCCTCTGGAATTCACTAATATGTATGAAAACGTGTTTTACAGTATTTTGGCTCCCAGGATAGCAATCGAGAAATGAAGACAAGTATTTCCTACGTAAAATGGCACGAGTAATCGAACTGTGCCGGCAGAATTCAAATCCGAGCATCCGTTCCTCTGGAATTCACTAATATGTATGAAAACGTGTTTTACAGTACTTTGGTTCCCAGGATCGCTATCAAGAAATGGAAACAAGCATTTCCCATGTAAAATGACACGAGTAATCGAACGCTGCCGGCAGAATTCAAATCCGAGCCGCCGTTCGTCTGAAATCCACTAAAATGTATGAAAACGTGTTTTACAGTATTCTGGCTCCCAGGATCGCAATCGGGAAATGGAAACAAGCATTTCCCATGTAAAATGACACGAGTAATCGAGCTGTGCCGGCAGAATTCAAATCCGAGCATCCGTTCCTCTGGAATTCCCTAAAATGTATGAAAACGTGTTTTACAGTATTCTGGCTCCCAGGATCGCAATCGGGAAATGAAGACAAGCATTTCCTACGTAAAATGACACGAGTAATCGAACTGTGCCGGCAGAATTCAAATCCGAGCCTCCGTTCCTCTGGAATTCCCTAAAATGTATGAAAACGTGTTTTACAGTATTCTGGCTCCCAGAATCGCAATCGGGAAATGAAGACAAGTATTTCCTACGTAAAATGACATGAGTAATCGAACTGTGCCGGCACAATTCAAATCCGAGCCTCCGTTCCTCTGAAATTCACAAATATGTATGAAAACGTGTTTTACACAATTTTGGCTCCCAGGATCGCTATCGGGAAATGGGAACAAGCATTTCCTGCGTAAAATGACACGACTAATCGAATGCTGTCGGCAGAATTCAAATCCGAGCCTCCGTTCCTCTGGAATTCCCTAAAATGTTTGAAAACGTGTTTTACAGTATTCTGGCTCCCAGGATCGCAATCGGGAAATGAAGACAAGTATTTCCTACGTAAAATGACACGAGTAATCGAACTGTGCCGGCAGAATTCCATTCCGAGCCTCCGTTCCACTGGAATTCACTAATATGTATGAAAACGTGTTTTACAGTATTCTGGCTCTCAGGATCGCAATCGGGAAATGGAAACAAGCATTTCCCATGTAAAATGACACGAGTAATCAAGCTGTGCCGGCAGAATTCAAATCCGAGCATCCGTTCCTCTGGAATTCAGTAATACGTATGAAAACGTGTTTTACAGTATTCTGGCTCCCAGGATCGCAATCGGGAAATGAAGACAAGTATTTCCTACGTAAAATGACACGAGTAATCGAACTGTGCCGGCACAATTCAAATCCGAGCCTCCGTTCCTCTGGAATTCACAAATATGTATGAAAACGTGTTTTACAGTATTTGGGCTCCCAGTATCGCTATCGGGAAATGGGAACAAGCATTTCCTGCGTAAATTGACACGAGTAATCGAACTGTGCCGGCAGAATTCAAATCCGAGCCTCCGTTCCTCTGGAATTCCCTAAAATGTATGAAAACGTGTTTTACAGTATTCTGGCTCCCAGGATCGTTATCAAGAAATAGAAATAAGCATTTCCTACGTAAAATGACACGAGTAATCGAACTGTGCCAGCAGAATTGAAATCCGAGCATCCGTTCCTCTGGAATTCACTAAAATGTATGAAAACGTGTTTTACAGTATTCTGGCTCCCAGGATGGCAATCGAGAAATTCAAACAAGTATTTCCTACGTAAAATGGCGCGAGCAATCGAACTGTGCCGGCAGAATTTAAATCGAAGCCTCCGTTCCTCTGGAATTCACTAATATGTATGAAAACGTGTTTTACAGTATTCTGGCTCCCAGGATGACAATCGAGAAATGAAGACAAGTACTTCCTACGTAAAATGGCACGAGCAATCGAACTGTGCCGGCAGAATTCAAATCCGAGCATCCGTTCCTCTGGAATTCACTAATATGTATGAAAACGTGTTTTACAATATTCTGGCTCCCAGGATCGCAATCGGGAAATGAAGACAAGTATTTCCTACGTAAAATGGCACGAGCAATCGAACTGTGCCGGCAGAATTCAAATACGAGCCTCTGTTCCTCTGGTATTCACTAATATGTATGAAAACGTGTTTTACAGTATTCTGGCTCCCAGGATGGCAATCGAGAAATGAAGACAAGTATTTCCTACGTAAAATGGCACGAGTAATCGAACTGTGCCGGCAGGATTCAAATCCGAGCATCCGTTCCTCTGGAATTCACTAATATGTATGAAAACGTGTTTTACAGTATTTTGGCTCCCAGGATAGCAATCGAGAAATGAAGACAAGTATTTCCTACGTAAAATGGCACGAGTAATCGAACTGTGCCGGCAGAATTCAAATCCGAGCATCCGTTCCTCTGGAATTCACTAATATGTATGAAAACGTGTTTTACAGTACTTTGGTTCCCAGGATCGCTATCAAGAAATGGAAACAAGCATTTCCCATGTAAAATGACACGAGTAATCGAACGCTGCCGGCAGAATTCAAATCCGAGCCGCCGTTCCTCTGAAATCCACTAAAATGTATGAAAACGTGTTTTACAGTATTCTGGCTCCCAGGATCGCAATCGGGAAATGGAAACAAGCATTTCCCATGTAAAATGACACGAGTAATCGAACTGTGCCGGCAGAATTCAAATCCGAGCATCCGTTCCTCTGGAATTAACTAATATGTATGAAAACGTGTTTTACAGTATTCTGGCTCCCAGGATGGCAATCGAGAAATGAAGACAAGTATTTCCTACGTAAAATGGCACGAGTAATCGAACTGTGCCGGCAGGATTCAAATCCGAGCATCCGTTCCTCTGGAATTCACTAATATGTATGAAAACGTGTTTTACAGTATTTTGGCTCCCAGGATAGCAATCGAGAAATGAAGACAAGTATTTCCTACGTAAAATGGCACGAGTAATCGAACTGTGCCGGCAGAATTCAAATCCGAGCATCCGTTCCTCTGGAATTCACTAATATGTATGAAAACGTGTTTTACAGTACTTTGGTTCCCAGGATCGCTATCAAGAAATGGAAACAAGCATTTCCCATGTAAAATGACACGAGTAATCGAACGCTGCCGGCAGAATTCAAATCCGAGCCGCCGTTCGTCTGAAATCCACTAAAATGTATGAAAACGTGTTTTACAGTATTCTGGCTCCCAGGATCGCAATCGGGAAATGGAAACAAGCATTTCCCATGTAAAATGACACGAGTAATCGAACTGTGCCGGCAGAATTCAAATCCGAGCATCCGTTCCTCTGGAATTCCCTAAAATGTATGAAAACGTGTTTTACAGTATTCTGGCTCCCAGGATCGCAATCGGGAAATGAAGACAAGCATTTCCTACGTAAAATGACACGAGTAATCGAACTGTGCCGGCAGAATTCAAATCCGAGCCTCCGTTCCTCTGGAATTCCCTAAAATGTATGAAAACGTGTTTTACAGTATTCTGGCTCCCAGAATCGCAATCGGGAAATGAAGACAAGTATTTCCTACGTAAAATGACACGAGTAATCGAACTGTGCCGGCAGAATTCAAATCCGAGCCTCCGTTCCTCTGAAATTCACAAATATGTATGAAAACGTGTTTTACACAATTTTGGCTCCCAGGATCGCTATCGGGAAATGGGAACAAGCATTTCCTGCGTAAAATGACACGACTAATCGAATGCTGTCGGCAGAATTCAAATCCGAGCCTCCGTTCCTCTGGAATTCCCTAAAATGTTTGAAAACGTGTTTTACAGTATTCTGGCTCCCAGGATCGCAATCGGGAAATGAAGACAAGTATTTCCTACGTAAAATGACACGAGTAATCGAACTGTGCCGGCAGAATTCCATTCCGAGCCTCCGTTCCACTGGAATTCACTAATATGTATGAAAACGTGTTTTACAGTATTCTGGCTCTCAGGATCGCAATCGGGAAATGGAAACAAGCATTTCCCATGTAAAATGACACGAGTAATCAAGCTGTGCCGGCAGAATTCAAATCCGAGCATCCGTTCCTCTGGAATTCAGTAATACGTATGAAAACGTGTTTTACAGTATTCTGGCTCCCAGGATCGCAATCGGGAAATGAAGACAAGTATTTCCTACGTAAAATGACACGAGTAATCGAACTGTGCCGGCACAATTCAAATCCGAGCCTCCGTTCCTCTGGAATTCACAAATATGTATGAAAACGTGTTTTACAGTATTTGGGCTCCCAGTATCGCTATCGGGAAATGGGAACAAGCATTTCCTGCGTAAATTGACACGAGTAATCGAACTGTGCCGGCAGAATTCAAATCCGAGCCTCCGTTCCTCTGGAATTCCCTAAAATGTATGAAAACGTGTTTTACAGTATTCTGGCTCCCAGGATCGTTATCAAGAAATAGAAATAAGCATTTCCTACGTAAAATGACACGAGTAATCGAACTGTGCCAGCAGAATTCAAATCCGAGCCTCCGTTCCTCTGGAATTCACCAATATGTATGAAAACGTGTTTTACAGTATTCTGGCTCCCAGGATGGCAATCGAGAAATGAAGACAAGTATTTCCTACGTAAAATGGCACGAGTAATCGAACTGTGCCGGCAGGATTCAAATCCGAGCATCCGTTCCTCTGGAATTCACTAATATGTATGAAAACGTGTTTTACAGTATTTTGGCTCCCAGGATAGCAATCGAGAAATGGAAACAAGCATTTCCCATGTAAAATGACACGAGTAATCGAACGCTGCCGGCAGAATTCAAATCCGAGCCGCCGTTCCTCTGAAATCCACTAAAATGTATGAAAACGTGTTTTACAGTATTCTGGCTCCCAGGATCGCAATCGGGAAATGGAAACAAGCATTTCCCATGTAAAATGACACGAGTAATCGAACTGTGCCGGCAGAATTCAAATCCGAGCATCCGTTCCTCTGGAATTCACTAATATATATGAAAACGTGTTTTACAATATTCTGGCTAACAGGATCGCAATCGGAAAATGAAGACAAGCATTTCCCAAGTAAAATGACACGAGTAATCGAACTATGCCGGCAGAATTCAAATCCGAGCATCCGTTCCTCTGGAATTCCCTAAAATGTATGAAAACGTGTTTTACAGTATTCTGGCTCCCAGGATCGCAATCGGGAAATGAAGACAAGCATTTCCTACGTAAAATGACACGAGTAATCGAACTGTGCCGGCAGAATTCAAATCCGAGCCTCCGTTCCTCTGGAATTCCCTAAAATGTATGAAAACGTGTTTTACAGTATTCTGGCTCCCAGAATCGCAATCGGGAAATGAAGACAAGTATTTCCTACGTAAAATGACATGAGTAATCGAACTGTGCCGGCACAATTCAAATCCGAGCCTCCGTTCCTCTGAAATTCACAAATATGTATGAAAACGTGTTTTACACAATTTTGGCTCCCAGGATCGCTATCGGGAAATGGGAACAAGCATTTCCTGCGTAAAATGACACGACTAATCGCATGCTGTCGGCAGAATTCAAATCCGAGCCTCCGTTCCTCTGGAATTCCCTAAAATGTTTGAAAACGTGTTTTACAGTATTCTGGCTCCCAGGATCGCAATCGGGAAATGAAGACAAGTATTTCCTACGTAAAATGACACGAGTAATCGAACTGTGCCGGCAGAGTTCAAATACGAACCTCTGTTCCTCTGGTATTCACTAATATGTATGAAAACGTGTTTTACAGTATTTTGGCTCCCAGAATTGCTGTCGGGAAATGGGGACAAGCATTTCCTACGTAAAATGACACCATTAATCGAACTGTGCCGGCAGAATTCCATTCCGAGCCTCCGTTCCACTGGAATTCACTAATATGTATGAAAACGTGTTTTACAGTATTCTGGCTCTCAGGATCGCAATCGGGAAATGGAAACAAGCATTTCCCATGTAAAATGACACGAGTAATCGAGCTGTGCCGGCAGAATTCAAATCCGAGCATCCGTTCCTCTGGAATTCACTAAAATGTATGAAAACGTGTTTTACAGTATTCTAGCTCCCAGGATCGCTATCAGGAAATGGGAACAAGCATTTCCTGTGTAAAATGACACGAGTAATCGAATGCTGTCGGCAGAATTCAAATCCGAGCCTCTGTTACTCTGGAATTCACAAATATGCATGAAAACGTGTTTTACAGTATTCTGGCTCCCAGGATCGCTATCAGGAAATGGAAGCAAGCATTTCCTACGTAAAATGACACGAGTAATCGAACTGTGCCAGCAGAATTGAAATCCGAGCATCCGTTCCTCTGGAATTCACTAAAATGTATGAAAACGTGTTTTACAGTATTCTGGCTCCCAGGATGGCAATCGAGAAATTCAAACAAGTATTTCCTACGTAAAATGGCGCGAGCAATCGAACTGTGCCGGCAGAATTTAAATCGAAGCCTCCGTTCCTCTGGAATTCACTAATATGTATGAAAACGTGTTTTACAGTATTCTGGCTCCCAGGATGACAATCGAGAAATGAAGACAAGTACTTCCTACGTAAAATGGCACGAGCAATCGAACTGTGCCGGCAGAATTCAAATCCGAGCATCCGTTCCTCTGGAATTCACTAATATGTATGAAAACGTGTTTTACAGTATTCTGGCTCCCAGGATCGCAATCGGGAAATGAAGACAAGTATTTCCTACGTAAAATGGCACGAGCAATCGAACTGTGCCGGCAGAATTCAAATACGAGCCTCTGTTCCTCTGGTATTCACTAATATGTATGAAAACGTGTTTTACAGTATTCTGGCTCCCAGGATGGCAATCGAGAAATGAAGACAAGTATTTCCTACGTAAAATGGCACGAGTAATCGAACTGTGCCGGCAGGATTCAAATCCGAGCATCCGTTCCTCTGGAATTCACTAATATGTATGAAAACGTGTTTTACAGTATTTTGGCTCCCAGGATAGCAATCGAGAAATGAAGACAAGTATTTCCTACGTAAAATGGCACGAGTAATCGAACTGTGCCGGCAGAATTCAAATCCGAGCATCCGTTCCTCTGGAATTCACTAATATGTATGAAAACGTGTTTTACAGTACTTTGGTTCCCAGGATCGCTATCAAGAAATGGAAACAAGCATTTCCCATGTAAAATGACACGAGTAATCGAACGCTGCCGGCAGAATTCAAATCCGAGCCGCCGTTCCTCTGAAATCCACTAAAATGTATGAAAACGTGTTTTACAGTATTCTGGCTCCCAGGATCGCAATCGGGAAATGGAAACAAGCATTTCCCATGTAAAATGACACGAGTAATCGAACTGTGCCGGCAGAATTCAAATCCGAGCATCCGTTCCTCTGGAATTCACCAATATGTATGAAAACGTGTTTTACAGTATTCTGGCTCCCAGGATGGCAATCGAGAAATGAAGACAAGTATTTCCTACGTAAAATGGCACGAGTAATCGAACTGTGCCGGCAGAATTCAAATCCGAGCATCCGTTCCTCTGGAATTCACTAATATGTATGAAAACGTGTTTTACAGTACTTTGGTTCCCAGGATCACTATCAAGAAATGGAAACAAGCATTTCCCATGTAAAATGACACGAGTAATCGAACGCTGCCGGCAGAATTCAAATCCGAGCCGCCGTTCGTCTGAAATCCACTAAAATGTATGAAAACGTGTTTTACAGTATTCTGGCTCCCAGGATCGCAATCGGGAAATGGAAACAAGCATTTCCCATGTAAAATGACACGAGTAATCGAACTATGCCGGCAGAATTCAAATCCGAGCATCCGTTCCTCTGGAATTCCCTAAAATGTATGAAAACGTGTTTTACAGTATTCTGGCTCCCAGGATCGCAATCGGGAAATGAAGACAAGCATTTCCTACGTAAAATGACACGAGTAATCGAACTGTGCCGGCAGAATTCAAATCCGAGCCTCCGTTCCTCTGGAATTCCCTAAAATGTATGAAAACGTGTTTTACAGTATTCTGGCTCCCAGAATCGCAATCGGGAAATGAAGACAAGTATTTCCTACGTAAAATGGCACGAGTAATCGAACTGTGCCGGCAGAATTCAAATCCGAGCATCCGTTCCTCTGGAATTCACTAATATGTATGAAAACGTGTTTTACAGTACTTTGGTTCCCAGGATCGCTATCAAGAAATGGAAACAAGCATTTCCCATGTAAAATGACACGAGTAATCGAACGCTGCCGGCAGAATTCAAATCCGAGCCGCCGTTCCTCTGAAATCCACTAAAATGTATGAAAACGTGTTTTACAGTATTCTGGCTCCCAGGATCGCAATCGGGAAATGGAAACAAGCATTTCCCATGTAAAATGACACGAGTAATCGAACTGTGCCGGCAGAATTCAAATCCGAGCATCCGTTCCTCTGGAATTCACCAATATGTATGAAAACGTGTTTTACAGTATTCTGGCTCCCAGGATGGCAATCGAGAAATGAAGACAAGTATTTCCTACGTAAAATGGCACGAGTAATCGAACTGTGCCGGCAGAATTCAAATCCGAGCATCCGTTCCTCTGGAATTCACTAATATGTATGAAAACGTGTTTTACAGTACTTTGGTTCCCAGGATCACTATCAAGAAATGGAAACAAGCATTTCCCATGTAAAATGACACGAGTAATCGAACGCTGCCGGCAGAATTCAAATCCGAGCCGCCGTTCGTCTGAAATCCACTAAAATGTATGAAAACGTGTTTTACAGTATTCTGGCTCCCAGGATCGCAATCGGGAAATGGAAACAAGCATTTCCCATGTAAAATGACACGAGTAATCGAACTATGCCGGCAGAATTCAAATCCGAGCATCCGTTCCTCTGGAATTCCCTAAAATGTATGAAAACGTGTTTTACAGTATTCTGGCTCCCAGGATCGCAATCGGGAAATGAAGACAAGCATTTCCTACGTAAAATGACACGAGTAATCGAACTGTGCCGGCAGAATTCAAATCCGAGCCTCCGTTCCTCTGGAATTCCCTAAAATGTATGAAAACGTGTTTTACAGTATTCTGGCTCCCAGAATCGCAATCGGGAAATGAAGACAAGTATTTCCTACGTAAAATGACATGAGTAATCGAACTGTGCCGGCACAATTCAAATCCGAGCCTCCGTTCCTCTGAAATTCACAAATATGTATGAAAACGTGTTTTACACAATTTTGGCTCCCAGGATCGCTATCGGGAAATGGGAACAAGCATTTCCTGCGTAAAATGACACGACTAATCGAATGCTGTCGGCAGAATTCAAATCCGAGCCTCCGTTCCTCTGGAATTCCCTAAAATGTTTGAAAACGTGTTTTACAGTATTCTGGCTCCCAGGATCGCAATCGGGAAATGAAGACAAGTATTTCCTACGTAAAATGACACGAGTAATCGAACTGTGCCGGCAGAGTTCAAATCCGAGCCTCTGTTCCTCTGGTATTCACTAATATGTATGAAAACGTGTTTTACAGTATTTTGGCTCCCAGAATTGCTGTCGGGAAATGGGGACAAGCATTTCCTACGTAAAATGACACGAGTAATCGAACTGTGCCGGCAGAATTCCATTCCGAGCCTCCGTTCCACTGGAATTCACTAATATGTATGAAAACGTGTTTTACAGTATTCTGGCTCTCAGGATCGCAATCGGGAAATGGAAACAAGCATTTCCCATGTAAAATGACACGAGTAATCGAGCTGTGCCGGCAGAATTCAAATCCGAGCATCCGTTCCTCTGGAATTCACTAAAATGTATGAAAACGTGTTTTACAGTATTCTGGCTCCCAGGATCGCAATCGGGAAATGAAGACAAGTATTTCCTACGTAAAATGGCACGAGCAATCGAACTGTGCCGGCAGAATTCAAATACGAGCCTCTGTTCCTCTGGTATTCACTAATTAGTATGAAAACGTGTTTTACAGTATTTTGGCTCCCAGAATTGCTGTCGGGAAATGGGGACAAGTATTTCCTACGTGAAATGGCACGAGCAATCGAACTGTGCCGGCAGAATTCAAATCCGAGCATCCGTTCCTCTGGAATTCACTAATATGTATGAAAACGTGTTTTACAATATTCTGGCTCCCAGGATCGCAATCGGGAAATGAAGACAAGTATTTCCTACGTAAAATGGCACGAGTAATCGAACTGTGCCGGCAGAATGCAAATCCGAGCATCCGTTCCTCTGGAATTCACTAATATGTATGAAAACGTGTTTTACAGTATTTTGGCTCCCAGAATTGCTGTCGGGAAATGGGGACAAGTATTTCCTACGTGAAATGGCACGAGCAATCGAACTGTGCCGGCAGAATTCAAATCCGAGCATCCGTTCCTCTGGAATTCACTAATATGTATGAAAACGTGTTTTACAATATTCTGGCTCCCAGGATCGCAATCGGGAATTGAAGACAAGTATTTCCTACGTAAAATGGCACGAGTAATCGAACTGTGCCGGCAGAATGCAAATCCGAGCATCCGTTCCTCTGGAAATCACTAATATGTATGAAAACGTGTTTTACAGTATTCTGGCTCTCAGGATCGCAATCAGGAAATGGAAACAAGCATTTCCCATGTAAAATGACACGAGTAATCGAGCTGTGCCGGCAGAATTCAAATCCGAGCATCCGTTCCTCTGGAATTCAGTAATACGTATGAAAACGTGTTTTACAGTATTCTGGCTCCCAGGATCGCAATCGGGAAATGAAGACAAGTATTTCCTGCGTAAAATGACACGACTAATCGAATGCTGTCGGCAGAATTCAAATCCGAGCCTCCGTTCCTCTGGAATTCCCTAAAATGTTTGAAAACGTGTTTTACAGTATTCTGGCTCCCAGGATCGCAATCGGGAAATGAAGACAAGTATTTCCTACGTAAAATGACACGAGTAATCGAACTGTGCCGGCAGAGTTCAAATACGAGCCTCTGTTCCTCTGGTATTCACTAATATGTATGAAAACGTGTTTTACAGTATTTTGGCTCCCAGAATTGCTGTCGGGAAATGGGGACAAGCATTTCCTACGTAAAATGACACGAGTAATCGAACTGTGCCGGCAGAATTCCATTCCGAGCCTCCGTTCCACTGGAATTCACTAATATGTATGAAAACGTGTTTTACAGTATTCTGGCTCTCAGGATCGCAATCGGGAAATGGAAACAAGCATTTCCCATGTAAAATGACACGAGTAATCGAGCTGTGCCGGCAGAATTCAAATCCGAGCATCCGTTCCTCTGGAATTCACTAAAATGTATGAAAACGTGTTTTACAGTATTCTGGCTCCCAGGATCGCAATCGGGAAATGAAGACAAGTATTTCCTACGTAAAATGGCACGAGCAATCGAACTGTGCCGGCAGAATTCAAATACGAGCCTCTGTTCCTCTGGTATTCACTAATTAGTATGAAAACGTGTTTTACAGTATTTTGGCTCCCAGAATTGCTGTCGGGAAATGGGGACAAGTATTTCCTACGTGAAATGGCACGAGCAATCGAACTGTGCCGGCAGAATTCAAATCCGAGCATCCGTTCCTCTGGAATTCACTAATATGTATGAAAACGTGTTTTACAATATTCTGGCTCCCAGGATCGCAATCGGGAAATGAAGACAAGTATTTCCTACGTAAAATGGCACGAGTAATCGAACTGTGCCGGCAGAATGCAAATCCGAGCATCCGTTCCTCTGGAATTCACTAATATGTATGAAAACGTGTTTTACAGTATTTTGGCTCCCAGAATTGCTGTCGGGAAATGGGGACAAGTATTTCCTACGTGAAATGGCACGAGCAATCGAACTGTGCCGGCAGAATTCAAATCCGAGCATCCGTTCCTCTGGAATTCACTAATATGTATGAAAACGTGTTTTACAATATTCTGGCTCCCAGGATCGCAATCGGGAATTGAAGACAAGTATTTCCTACGTAAAATGGCACGAGTAATCGAACTGTGCCGGCAGAATGCAAATCCGAGCATCCGTTCCTCTGGAAATCACTAATATGTATGAAAACGTGTTTTACAGTATTCTGGCTCTCAGGATCGCAATCAGGAAATGGAAACAAGCATTTCCCATGTAAAATGACACGAGTAATCGAGCTGTGCCGGCAGAATTCAAATCCGAGCATCCGTTCCTCTGGAATTCAGTAATACGTATGAAAACGTGTTTTACAGTATTCTGGCTCCCAGGATCGCAATCGGGAAATGAAGACAAGTATTTCCTACGTAAAATGACACGAGTAATCGAACTGTGCCGGCACAATTCAAATCCGAGCCTCCGTTCCTCTGGAATTCACAAATATGTATGAAAACGTGTTTTACAGTATTTGGGCTCCCAGTATCGCTATCGGGAAATGGGAACAAGCATTTCCTGCGTAAATTGACACGAGTAATCGAACTGTGCCGGCAGAATTCAAATACGAGCCTCTGTTCCTCTGGTATTCACTAACATGTATGAAAACGTGTTTTACAGTATTTTGGCTCCCAGAATTGCTGTCGGGAAATGGGGACAAGTATTTCCTACGTGAAATGGCACGAGCAATCGAACTGTGCCGGCAGAATTCAAATCCGAGCATCCGTTCCTCTGGAATTCACTAATATGTATGAAAACGTGTTTTACAATATTCTGGCTCCCAGGATCGCAATCGGGAAATGAAGACAAGTATTTCCTACGTAAAATGGCACGAGTAATCGAACTGTGCCGGCAGAATGCAAATCCGAGCATCCGTTCCTCTGGTATTCACTAATATGTATGAAAACGTGTTTTACAGTATTTTGGCTCCCAGAATTGCTGTCGGGAAATGGGGACAAGTATTTCCTACGTGAAATGGCACGAGCAATCGAACTGTGCCGGCAGAATTCAAATCCGAGCATCCGTTCCTCTGGAATTCACTAATATGTATGAAAACGTGTTTTACAATATTCTGGCTCCCAGGATCGCAATCAGGAAATGAAGACAAGTATTTCCTACGTAAAATGGCACGAGTAATCGAACTGTGCCGGTAGAATGCAAATCCGAGCATCCGTTCCTCTGGAATTCACTAATATGTATGAAAACGTGTTTTACAGTATTCTGGCTCTCAGGATCGCAATCGGGAAATGGAAACAAGCATTTCCCATGTAAAATGACACGAGTAATCGAGCTGTGCCGGCAGAATTCAAATCCGAGCATCCGTTCCTCTGGAATTCAGTAATACGTATGAAAACGTGTTTTACAGTATTCTGGCTCCCAGGATCGCAATCGGGAAATGAAGACAAGTATTTCCTACGTAAAATGACACGAGTAATCGAACTGTGCCGGCACAATTCAAATCCGAGCCTCCGTTCCTCTGGAATTCACAAATATGTATGAAAACGTGTTTTACAGTATTTGGGCTCCCAGTATCGCTATCGGGAAATGGGAACAAGCATTTCCTGCGTAAATTGACACGAGTAATCGAACTGTGCCGGCAGAATTCAAATCCGAGCCTCCGTTCCTCTGGAATTCCCTAAAATGTATGAAAACGTGTTTTACAGTATTCTGGCTCCCAGGATCGCAATCGGGAAATGAAGACAAGTATTTCCTACGTAAAATGACACGAGTAATCGAATGCTGTCGGCAGAATTCAAATCCGAGCCTCCGTTCCTCTGGAATTCCCTAAAATGTATGAAAACGTGTTTTACAGTATTCTGGCTCCCAGGATCGCAATCGGGAAATGAAGACAAGTATTTCCTACGTAAAATGACACGAGTAATCGAACTGTGCCGGCAGAGTTCAAATACGAGCCTCTGTTCCTCTGGTATTCACTAATATGTATGAAAACGTGTTTTACAGTATTTTGGCTCCCAGAATTGCTGTCGGGAAATGGGGACAAGTATTTCCTACGTAAAATGGCACGGGCAATCGAACTGTGCCGGCAGAATTCAAATCCGAGCATCCGTTCCTCTGGAATTCACTAATATGTATGAAAACGTGTTTTACAATATTCTGGCTCCCAGGATCGCAATCGGGAAATGAAGACAAGTATTTCCTACGTAAAATGGCACGAGTAATCGAACTGTGCCGGCAGAATGCAAATCCGAGCATCCGTTCCTCTGGAATTCACTAATATGTATGAAAACGTGTTTTACAGTATTCTGGCTCTCAGGATCGCAATCGGGAAATGGAAACAAGCATTTCCCATGTAAAATGACACGAGTAATCAAGCTGTGCCGGCAGAATTCAAATCCGAGCATCCGTTCCTCTGGAATTCAGTAATACGTATGAAAACGTGTTTTACAGTATTCTGGCTCCCAGGATCGCAATCGGGAAATGAAGACAAGTATTTCCTACGTAAAATGACACGAGTAATCGAACTGTGCCGGCACAATTCAAATCCGAGCCTCCGTTCCTCTGGAATTCACAAATATGTATGAAAACGTGTTTTACAGTATTTGGGCTCCCAGTATCGCTATCGGGAAATGGGAACAAGCATTTCCTGCGTAAATTGACACGAGTAATCGAACTGTGCCGGCAGAATTCAAATCCGAGCCTCCGTTCCTCTGGAATTCCCTAAAATGTATGAAAACGTGTTTTACAGTATTCTGGCTCCCAGGATCGTTATCAAGAAATAGAAATAAGCATTTCCTACGTAAAATGACACGAGTAATCGAACTGTGCCAGCAGAATTCAAATCCGAGCCTCCGTTCCTCTGGAATTCACCAATATGTATGAAAACGTGTTTTACAGTATTCTGGCTCCCAGGATGGCAATCGAGAAATGAAGACAAGTATTTCCTACGTAAAATGGCACGAGTAATCGAACTGTGCCGGCAGGATTCAAATCCGAGCATCCGTTCCTCTGGAATTCACTAATATGTATGAAAACGTGTTTTACAGTATTTTGGCTCCCAGGATAGCAATCGAGAAATGAAGACAAGTATTTCCTACGTAAAATGGCACGAGTAATCGAACTGTGCCGGCAGAATTCAAATCCGAGCATCCGTTCCTCTGGAATTCACTAATATGTATGAAAACGTGTTTTACAGTACTTTGGTTCCCAGGATCGCTATCAAGAAATGGAAACAAGCATTTCCCATGTAAAATGACACGAGTAATCGAACGCTGCCGGCAGAATTCAAATCCGAGCCGCCGTTCCTCTGAAATCCACTAAAATGTATGAAAACGTGTTTTACAGTATTCTGGCTCCCAGGATCGCAATCGGGAAATGGAAACAAGCATTTCCCATGTAAAATGACACGAGTAATCGAACTGTGCCGGCAGAATTCAAATCCGAGCATCCGTTCCTCTGGAATTCACTAATATGTATGAAAACGTGTTTTACAATATTCTGGCTAACAGGATCGCAATCGGAAAATGAAGACAAGCATTTCCCAAGTAAAATGACACGAGTAATCGAACTATGCCGGCAGAATTCAAATCCGAGCATCCGTTCCTCTGGAATTCCCTAAAATGTATGAAAACGTGTTTTACAGTATTCTGGCTCCCAGGATCGCAATCGGGAAATGAAGACAAGCATTTCCTACGTAAAATGACACGAGTAATCGAACTGTGCCGGCAGAATTCAAATCCGAGCCTCCGTTCCTCTGGAATTCCCTAAAATGTATGAAAACGTGTTTTACAGTATTCTGGCTCCCAGAATCGCAATCGGGAAATGAAGACAAGTATTTCCTACGTAAAATGACATGAGTAATCGAACTGTGCCGGCACAATTCAAATCCGAGCCTCCGTTCCTCTGAAATTCACAAATATGTATGAAAACGTGTTTTACACAATTTTGGCTCCCAGGATCGCTATCGGGAAATGGGAACAAGCATTTCCTGCGTAAAATGACACGACTAATCGAATGCTGTCGGCAGAATTCAAATCCGAGCCTCCGTTCCTCTGGAATTCCCTAAAATGTTTGAAAACGTGTTTTACAGTATTCTGGCTCCCAGGATCGCAATCGGGAAATGAAGACAAGTATTTCCTACGTAAAATGACACGAGTAATCGAACTGTGCCGGCAGAATTCCATTCCGAGCCTCCGTTCCACTGGAATTCACTAATATGTATGAAAACGTGTTTTACAGTATTCTGGCTCTCAGGATCGCAATCGGGAAATGGAAACAAGCATTTCCCATGTAAAATGACATGAGTAATCGAACTGTGCCGGCACAATTCAAATCCGAGCCTCCGTTCCTCTGAAATTCACAAATATGTATGAAAACGTGTTTTACACAATTTTGGCTCCCAGGATCGCTATCGGGAAATGGGAACAAGCATTTCCTGCGTAAAATGACACGACTAATCGAATGCTGTCGGCAGAATTCAAATCCGAGCCTCCGTTCCTCTGGAATTCCCTAAAATGTTTGAAAACGTGTTTTACAGTATTCTGGCTCCCAGGATCGCAATCGGGAAATGAAGACAAGTATTTCCTACGTAAAATGACACGAGTAATCGAACTGTGCCGGCAGAATTCCATTCCGAGCCTCCGTTCCACTGGAATTCACTAATATGTATGAAAACGTGTTTTACAGTATTCTGGCTCTCAGGATCGCAATCGGGAAATGGAAACAAGCATTTCCCATGTAAAATGACACGAGTAATCGAGCTGTGCCGGCAGAATACAAATCCGAGCATCCGTTCCTCTGGAATTCACTAAAATGTATGAAAACGTGTTTTACAGTATTCTAGCTCCCAGGATCGCTATCAGGAAATGGGAACAAGCATTTCCTGTGTAAAATGACACGAGTAATCGAATGCTGTCGGCAGAATTCAAATCCGAGCCTCTGTTACTCTGGAATTCACAAATATGCATGAAAACGTGTTTTACAGTATTCTGGCTCCCAGGATCGCTATCAGGAAATGGAAGCAAGCATTTCCTACGTAAAATGACACGAGTAATCGAACTGTGCCAGCAGAATTGAAATCCGAGCATCCGTTCCTCTGGAATTCACTAAAATGTATGAAAACGTGTTTTACAGTATTCTGGCTCCCAGGATGGCAATCGAGAAATTCAAACAAGTATTTCCTACGTAAAATGGCGCGAGCAATCGAACTGTGCCGGCAGAATTTAAATCGAAGCCTCCGTTCCTCTGGAATTCACTAATATGTATGAAAACGTGTTTTACAGTATTCTGGCTCCCAGGATGACAATCGAGAAATGAAGACAAGTACTTCCTACGTAAAATGGCACGAGCAATCGAACTGTGCCGGCAGAATTCAAATCCGAGCATCCGTTCCTCTGGAATTCACTAATATGTATGAAAACGTGTTTTACAATATTCTGGCTCCCAGGATCGCAATCGGGAAATGAAGACAAGTATTTCCTACGTAAAATGGCACGAGCAATCGAACTGTGCCGGCAGAATTCAAATACGAGCCTCTGTTCCTCTGGTATTCACTAATATGTATGAAAACGTGTTTTACAGTATTCTGGCTCCCAGGATGGCAATCGAGAAATGAAGACAAGTATTTCCTACGTAAAATGGCACGAGTAATCGAACTGTGCCGGCAGGATTCAAATCCGAGCATCCGTTCCTCTGGAATTCACTAATATGTATGAAAACGTGTTTTACAGTATTTTGGCTCCCAGGATAGCAATCGAGAAATGAAGACAAGTATTTCCTACGTAAAATGGCACGAGTAATCGAACTGTGCCGGCAGAATTCAAATCCGAGCATCCGTTCCTCTGGAATTCACTAATATGTATGAAAACGTGTTTTACAGTACTTTGGTTCCCAGGATCGCTATCAAGAAATGGAAACAAGCATTTCCCATGTAAAATGACACGAGTAATCGAACGCTGCCGGCAGAATTCAAATCCGAGCCGCCGTTCGTCTGAAATCCACTAAAATGTATGAAAACGTGTTTTACAGTATTCTGGCTCCCAGGATCGCAATCGGGAAATGGAAACAAGCATTTCCCATGTAAAATGACACGAGTAATCGAGCTGTGCCGGCAGAATTCAAATCCGAGCATCCGTTCCTCTGGAATTCACTAAAATGTATGAAAACGTGTTTTACAGTATTCTAGCTCCCAGGATCGCTATCAGGAAATGGGAACAAGCATTTCCTGTGTAAAATGACACGAGTAATCGAATGCTGTCGGCAGAATTCAAATCCGAGCCTCTGTTACTCTGGAATTCACAAATATGCATGAAAACGTGTTTTACAGTATTCTGGCTCCCAGGATGGCAATCGAGAAATTCAAACAAGTATTTCCTACGTAAAATGGCGCGAGCAATCGAACTGTGCCGGCAGAATTTAAATCGAAGCCTCCGTTCCTCTGGAATTCACTAATATGTATGAAAACGTGTTTTACAGTATTCTGGCTCCCAGGATGACAATCGAGAAATGAAGACAAGTACTTCCTACGTAAAATGGCACGAGCAATCGAACTGTGCCGGCAGAATTCAAATCCGAGCATCCGTTCCTCTGGAATTCACTAATATGTATGAAAACGTGTTTTACAATATTCTGGCTCCCAGGATCGCAATCGGGAAATGAAGACAAGTATTTCCTACGTAAAATGGCACGAGCAATCGAACTGTGCCGGCAGAATTCAAATACGAGCCTCTGTTCCTCTGGTATTCACTAATATGTATGAAAACGTGTTTTACAGTATTCTGGCTCCCAGGATGGCAATCGAGAAATGAAGACAAGTATTTCCTACGTAAAATGGCACGAGTAATCGAACTGTGCCGGCAGGATTCAAATCCGAGCATCCGTTCCTCTGGAATTCACGAATATGTATGAAAACGTGTTTTACAGTATTTTGGCTCCCAGGATAGCAATCGAGAAATGAAGACAAGTATTTCCTACGTAAAATGGCACGAGTAATCGAACTGTGCCGGCAGAATTCAAATCCGAGCATCCGTTCATCTGGAATTCACTAATATGTATGAAAACGTGTTTTACAGTACTTTGGTTCCCAGGATCGCTATCAAGAAATGGAAACAAGCATTTCCCATGTAAAATGACACGAGTAATCGAACGCTGCCGGCAGAATTCAAATCCGAGCCGCCGTTCCTCTGAAATCCACTAAAATGTATGAAAACGTGTTTTACAGTATTCTGGCTCCCAGGATCGCAATCGGGAAATGGAAACAAGCATTTCTCATGTAAAATGACACGAGTAATCGAACTGTGCCGGCAGAATTCAAATCCGAGCATCCGTTCCTCTGGAATTCACCAATATGTATGAAAACGTGTTTTACAGTATTCTGGCTCCCAGGATGGCAATCGAGAAATGAAGACAAGTATTTCCTACGTAAAATGGCATGAGTAATCGAACTGTGCCGGCACAATTCAAATCCGAGCCTCCGTTCCTCTGGAATTCCCTAAAATGTATGAAAACGTGTTTTACAGTATTCTGGCTCCCAGGATCGCAATCGGGAAATGAAGACAAGTATTTCCTACGTAAAATGACACGAGTAATCGAATGCTGCCGGCAGAATTTAAATCGAAGCCTCCGTTCCTCTGGAATTCACTAATATGTATGAAAACGTGTTTTACAGTATTCTGGCTCCCAGGATGACAATCGAGAAATGAAGACAAGTACTTCCTACGTAAAATGGCACGAGCAATCGAACTGTGCCGGCAGAATTCAAATCCGAGCATCCGTTCCTCTGGAATTCACTAATATGTATGAAAACGTGTTTTACAATATTCTGGCTCCCAGGATCGCAATCGGGAAATGAAGACAAGTATTTCCTACGTAAAATGGCACGAGCAATCGAACTGTGCCGGCAGAATTCAAATACGAGCCTCTGTTCCTCTGGTATTCACTAATATGTATGAAAACGTGTTTTACAGTATTCTGGCTCCCAGGATGGCAATCGAGAAATGAAGACAAGTATTTCCTACGTAAAATGGCACGAGTAATCGAACTGTGCCGGCAGGATTCAAATCCGAGCATCCGTTCCTCTGGAATTCACTAATATGTATGAAAACGTGTTTTACAGTATTTTGGCTCCCAGGATAGCAATCGAGAAATGAAGACAAGTATTTCCTACGTAAAATGGCACGAGTAATCGAACTGTGCCGGCAGAATTCAAATCCGAGCATCCGTTCCTCTGGAATTCACTAATATGTATGAAAACGTGTTTTACAGTACTTTGGTTCCCAGGATCGCTATCAAGAAATGGAAACAAGCATTTCCCATGTAAAATGACACGAGTAATCGAACGCTGCCGGCAGAATTCAAATCCGAGCCGCCGTTCCTCTGAAATCCACTAAAATGTATGAAAACGTGTTTTACAGTATTCTGGCTCCCAGGATCGCAATCGGGAAATGGAAACAAGCATTTCCCATGTAAAATGACACGAGTAATCGAACTGTGCCGGCAGAATTCAAATCCGAGCATCCGTTCCTCTGGAATTCACCAATATGTATGAAAACGTGTTTTACAGTATTCTGGCTCCCAGGATGGCAATCGAGAAATGAAGACAAGTATTTCCTACGTAAAATGGCATGAGTAATCGAACTGTGCCGGCACAATTCAAATCCGAGCCTCCGTTCCTCTGGAATTCCCTAAAATGTATGAAAACGTGTTTTACAGTATTCTGGCTCCCAGGATCGCAATCGGGAAATGAAGACAAGTATTTCCTACGTAAAATGACACGAGTAATCGAATGCTGCCGGCAGAATTCAAATACGAGCCTCTGTTCCTCTGGTATTCACTAATATGTATGAAAACGTGTTTTACAGTATTTTGGCTCCCAGAATTGCTGTCGGGAAATGGGGACAAGTATTTCCTACGTGAAATGGCACGAGCAATCGAACTGTGCCGGCAGAATTCAAATCCGAGCATCCGTTCCTCTGGAATTCACTAATATGTATGAAAACGTGTTTTACAATATTCTGGCTCCCAGGATCGCAATCGGGAAATGAAGACAAGTATTTCCTACGTAAAATGGCACGAGTAATCGAACTGTGCCGGCAGAATGCAAATCCGAGCATCCGTTCCTCTGGAATTCACTAATATGTATGAAAACGTGTTTTACAGTATTTTGGCTCCCAGAATTGCTGTCGGGAAATGGGGACAAGTATTTCCTACGTGAAATGGCACGAGCAATCGAACTGTGCCGGCAGAATTCAAATCCGAGCATCCGTTCCTCTGAAATTCACTAATATGTATGAAAACGTGTTTTACAATATTCTGGCTCCCAGGATCGCAATCAGGAAATGAAGACAAGTATTTCCTACGTAAAATGGCACGAGTAATCGAACTGTGCCGGCAGAATGCAAATCCGAGCATCCGTTCCTCTGGAATTCACTAATATGTATGAAAACGTGTTTTACAGTATTCTGGCTCTCAGGATCGCAATCGGGAAATGGAAACAAGCATTTCCCATGTAAAATGACACGAGTAATCGAGCTGTGCCGGCAGAATTCAAATCCGAGCATCCGTTCCTCTGGAATTCAGTAATACGTATGAAAACGTGTTTTACAGTATTCTGGCTCCCAGGATCGCAATCGGGAAATGAAGACAAGTATTTCCTACGTAAAATGACACGAGTAATCGAACTGTGCCGGCACAATTCAAATCCGAGCCTCCGTTCCTCTGGAATTCACAAATATGTATGAAAACGTGTTTTACAGTATTTGGGCTCCCAGTATCGCTATCGGGAAATGGGAACAAGCATTTCCTGCGTAAATTGACACGAGTAATCGAACTGTGCCGGCAGAATTCAAATCCGAGCCTCCGTTCCTCTGGAATTCCCTAAAATGTATGAAAACGTGTTTTACAGTATTCTGGCTCGCAGGATCGCAATCGGGAAATGAAGACAAGTATTTCCTACGTAAAATGACACGAGTAATCGAACTGTGCCGGCAGAGTTCAAATACGAGCCTCTGTTCCTCTGGTATTCACTAATATGTATGAAAACGTGTTTTACAGTATTTTGGCTCCCAGAATTGCTGTCGGGAAATGGGGACAAGTATTTCCTACGTAAAATGGCACGAGCAATCGAACTGTGCCGGCAGAATTCAAATCCGAGCATCCGTTCCTCTGGAATTCACTAATATGTATGAAAACGTGTTTTACAATATTCTGGCTCCCAGGATCGCAATCGGGAAATGAAGACAAGTATTTCCTACGTAAAATGGCACGAGTAATCGAACTGTGCCGGCAGAATGCAAATCCGAGCATCCGTTCCTCTGGAATTCACTAATATGTATGAAAACGTGTTTTACAGTATTTTGGCTCCCAGAATTGCTGTCGGGAAATGGGGACAAGTATTTCCTACGTGAAATGGCACGAGCAATCGAACTGTGCCGGCAGAATTCAAATCCGAGCATCCGTTCCTCTGGAATTCACTAATATGTATGAAAACGTGTTTTACAATATTCTGGCTCCCAGGATCGCAATCGGGAAATGAAGACAAGTATTTCCTACGTAAAATGGCACGAGTAATCGAACTGTGCCGGCAGAATGCAAATCCGAGCATCCGTTCCTCTGGACTTCACTAATATGTATGAAAACGTGTTTTACAGTATTCTGGCTCTCAGGATCGCAATCGGGAAATGGAAACAAGCATTTCCCATGTAAAATGACACGAGTAATCAAGCTGTGCCGGCAGAATTCAAATCCGAGCATCCGTTCCTCTGGAATTCAGTAATACGTATGAAAACGTGTTTTACAGTATTCTGGCTCCCAGGATCGCAATCGGGAAATGAAGACAAGTATTTCCTACGTAAAATGACACGAGTAATCGAACTGTGCCGGCACAATTCAAATCCGAGCTTCCGTTCCTCTGGAATTCACAAATATGTATGAAAACGTGTTTTACAGTATTTGGGCTCCCAGTATCGCTATCGGGAAATGGGAACAAGCATTTCCTGCGTAAATTGACACGAGTAATCGAACTGTGCCGGCAGAATTCAAATCCGAGCCTCCGTTCCTCTGGAATTCCCTAAAATGTATGAAAACGTGTTTTACAGTATTCTGGCTCCCAGGATCGTTATCAAGAAATAGAAATAAGCATTTCCTACGTAAAATGACACGAGTAATCGAACTGTGCCAGCAGAATTCAAATCCGAGCCTCCGTTCCTCTGGAATTCACCAATATGTATGAAAACGTGTTTTACAGTATTCTGGCTCCCAGGATGGCAATCGAGAAATGAAGACAAGTATTTCCTACGTAAAATGGCACGAGTAATCGAATTGTGCCGGCAGGATTCAAATCCGAGCATCCGTTCCTCTGGAATTCACTAATATGTATGAAAACGTGTTTTACACAATTTTGGCACCCAGGATCGCTATCGGGAAATGGGAACAAGCATTTCCTGCGTAAAATGACACGACTAATCGAATGCTGTCGGCAGAATTCAAATCCGAGCCTCCGTTCCTCTGGAATTCCCTAAAATGTATGAAAACGTGTTTTACAGTATTCTGGCTCCCAGGATCGCAATCGGGAAATGAAGACAAGTATTTCCTACGTAAAATGACACGAGTAATCGAACTGTGCCGGCAGAGTTCAAATACGAGCCTCTGTTCCTCTGGTATTCACTAATATGTATGAAAACGTGTTTTACAGTATTTTGGCTCCCAGAATTGCTGTCGGGAAGTGGGGACAAGTATTTCCTACGTAAAATGGCACGAGCAATCGAACTGTGCCGGCAGAATTCAAATCCGAGCATCCGTTCCTCTGGAATTCCCTAAAATGTATGAAAACGTGTTTTACAGTATTCTGGCTCCCAGGATCGTTATCAAGAAATAGAAATAAGCATTTCCTACGTAAAATGACACGAGTAATCGAACTGTGCCAGCAGAATTCAAATCCGAGCCTCCGTTCCTCTGGAATTCACCAATATGTATGAAAACGTGTTTTACAGTATTCTGGCTCCCAGGATGGCAATCGAGAAATGAAGACAAGTATTTCCTACGTAAAATGGCACGAGTAATCGAACTGTGCCGGCAGGATTCAAATCCGAGCATCCGTTCCTCTGGAATTCACTAATATGTATGAAAACGTGTTTTACAGTATTTTGGCTCCCAGGATAGCAATCGAGAAATGAAGACAAGTATTTCCTACGTAAAATGGCACGAGTAATCGAACTGTGCCGGCAGAATTCAAATCCGAGCATCCGTTCCTCTGGAATTCACTAATATGTATGAAAACGTGTTTTACAGTACTTTGGTTCCCAGGATCGCTATCAAGAAATGGAAACAAGCATTTCCCATGTAAAATGACACGAGTAATCGAACGCTGCCGGCAGAATTCAAATCCGAGCCGCCGTTCCTCTGAAATCCACTAAAATGTATGAAAACGTGTTTTACAGTATTCTGGCTCCCAGGATCGCAATCGGGAAATGGAAACAAGCATTTCCCATGTAAAATGACACGAGTAATCGAACTGTGCCGGCAGAATTCAAATCCGAGCATCCGTTCCTCTGGAATTCACTAATATATATGAAAACGTGTTTTACAATATTCTGGCTAACAGGATCGCAATCGGAAAATGAAGACAAGCATTTCCCAAGTAAAATGACACGAGTAATCGAACTATGCCGGCAGAATTCAAATCCGAGCATCCGTTCCTCTGGAATTCCCTAAAATGTATGAAAACGTGTTTTACAGTATTCTGGCTCCCAGGATCGCAATCGGGAAATGAAGACAAGCATTTCCTACGTAAAATGACACGAGTAATCGAACTGTGCCGGCAGAATTCAAATCCGAGCCTCCGTTCCTCTGGAATTCCCTAAAATGTATGAAAACGTGTTTTACAGTATTCTGGCTCCCAGAATCGCAATCGGGAAATGAAGACAAGTATTTCCTACGTAAAATGACATGAGTAATCGAACTGTGCCGGCACAATTCAAATCCGAGCCTCCGTTCCTCTGAAATTCACAAATATGTATGAAAACGTGTTTTACACAATTTTGGCTCCCAGGATCGCTATCGGGAAATGGGAACAAGCATTTCCTGCGTAAAATGACACGACTAATCGAATGCTGTCGGCAGAATTCAAATCCGAGCCTCCGTTCCTCTGGAATTCACAAATATGTATGAAAACGTGTTTTACAATATTCTGGCTCCCAGGATCGCAATCGGGAAATGAAGACAAGTGTTTCCTACGTAAAATGGCACGAGTAATCGAACTGTGCCGGCAGAATTCAAATCCGAGCATCCGTTCCTCTGGAATTCACTAATATGTATGAAAACGTGTTTTACAGTATTCTGGCTCCCAGGATCGCAATCGGGAAATGGAAACAAGCATTTCCCGTGTAAAATGACACGAGTAATCGAGCTGTGCCGGCAGAATTCAAATCCGAGCCTCCGTTCCTCTGGAATTCACTAATATGTATGAAAACGTGTTTTACAGTATTCTGGCTCCCAGGATGGCAATCGAGAAATGAAGACAAGTATTTCCTACGTAAAATGGCACGAGTAATCGAACTGTGCCAGCAGGATTCAAATCCGAGCATCCGTTCCTCTGGAATTCACTAATATGTATGAAAACGTGTTTTACAGTATTTTGGCTCCCAGGATAGCAATCGAGAAATGAAGACAAGTATTTCCTACGTAAAATGGCACGAGTAATCGAACTGTGCCGGCAGAATTCAAATCCGAGCATCCGTTCCTCTGGAATTCACTAATATGTATGAAAACGTGTTTTACAGTATTCTGGCTCCCAGGATGGCAATCGAGAAATGAAGACAAGTATTTCCTACGTAAAATGGCACGAGCAATCGAACTGTGCCGGCAGAATTCAAATCCAAGCATCCGTTCCTCTGGAATTCACTAATATGTATGAAAACGTGTTTTACAGTATTCTGGCTCTCAGGATCGCAATCGGGAAATGGAAACAAGCATTTCCCATGTAAAATGACACGAGTAATCGAGCTGTGCCGGCAGAATTCAAATCCGAGCATCCGTTCCTCTGGAATTCACTAAAATGTATGAAAACGTGTTTTACAGTATTTTGGCTCCCAGAATTGCTGTCGGGAAATGGGGACAAGTATTTCCTACGTGAAATGGCACGAGCAATCGAACTGTGCCGGCAGAATTCAAATCCAAGCATCCGTTCCTCTGGAATTCACTAATATGTATGAAAACGTGTTTTACAGTATTCTGGCTCTCAGGATCGCAATCGGGAAATGGAAACAAGCATTTCCCATGTAAAATGACACGAGTAATCGAGCTGTGCCGGCAGAATTCAAATCCGAGCATCCGTTCCTCTGGAATTCACTAAAATGTATGAAAACGTGTTTTACAGTATTCTAGCTCCCAGGATCGCTATCAGGAAATGGGAACAAGCATTTCCTGTGTAAAATGACACGAGTAATCGAATGCTGTCGGCAGAATTCAAATCCGAGCCTCTGTTACTCTGGAATTCACTAATATGTATGAAAACGTGTTTTACAGTATTTTGGCTCCCAGAATTGCTGTCGGGAAATGGGGACAAGTATTTCCTACGTGAAATGGCACGAGCAATCGAACTGTGCCGGCAGAATTGAAATCCGAGCATCCGTTCCTCTGGAATTCACTAAAATGTATGGAAACGTGTTTTACAATATTCTGGCTCCCAGGATCGCAATCGGGAAATGAAGACAAGTATTTCCTACGTAAAATGGCACGAGTAATCGAACTGTGCCGGCACAATTCAAATCCGAGCCTCCGTTCCTCTGAAATTCACAAATATGTATGAAAACGTGTTTTACACAATTTTGGCTCCCAGGATCGCTATCGGGAAATGGGAACAAGCATTTCCTGCGTAAAATGACACGACTAATCGAATGCTGTCGGCAGAATTCAAATTTGAGCCTCCGTTCCTCTGGAATTCCCTAAAATGTTTGAAAACGTGTTTTACAGTATTCTGGCTCCCAGGATCGCAATCGGGAAATGAAGACAAGTATTTCCTACGTAAAATGACACGAGTAATCGAACTGTGCCGGCAGAGTTCAAATACGAGCCTCTGTTCCTCTGGTATTCACTAATATGTATGAAAACGTGTTTTACAGTATTTTGGCTCCCAGAATTGCTGTCGGGAAATGGGGACAAGCATTTCCTACGTAAAATGACACGAGTAATCGAACTGTGCCGGCAGAATTCCATTCCGAGCCTCCGTTCCACTGGAATTCACTAATATGTATGAAAACGTGTTTTACAGTATTCTGGCTCTCAGGATCGCAATCGGGAAATGGAAACAAGCATTTCCCATGTAAAATGACACGAGTAATCGAGCTGTGCCGGCAGAATTCAAATCCGAGCATCCGTTCCTCTGGAATTCACTAAAATGTATGAAAACGTGTTTTACAGTATTCTAGCTCCCAGGATCGCTATCAGGAAATGGGAACAAGCATTTCCTGTGTAAAATGACACGAGTAATCGAATGCTGTCGGCAGAATTCAAATCCGAGCCTCTGTTACTCTGGAATTCACAAATATGCATGAAAACGTGTTTTACAGTATTCTGGCTCCCAGGATCGCTATCAGGAAATGGAAGCAAGCATTTCCTACGTAAAATGACACGAGTAATCGAACTGTGCCAGCAGAATTGAAATCCGAGCCTCCGTTCCTCTGGAATTCACTAAAATGTATGGAAACGTGTTTTACAGTATTCTGGCTCTCAGGATCGCAATCGGGAAATGAAGACAAGTATTTCCTACGTAAAATGACACGAGTAATCGAACTGTGCCGGCAGAGTTCAAATACGAGCCTCTGTTCCTCTGGAATTCACTAATATGTATGAAAACGTGTTTTACAGTATTCTGGCTCCCAGGATGGGAATCGAGAAATGAAGACAAGTACTTCCTACGTAAAATGGCACGAGCAATCGAACTGTGCCGGCACAATTCAAATCCGAGCCTCCGTTCCTCTGGAATTCACAAATATGTATGAAAACGTGTTTTACAATATTCTGGCTCCCAGGATCGCAATCGGGAAATGAAGACAAGTGTTTCCTACGTAAAATGGCACGAGTAATCGAACTGTGCCGGCAGAATTCAAATCCGAGCATCCGTTCCTCTGGAATTCACTAATATGTATGAAAACGTGTTTTACAGTATTCTGGCTCCCAGGATCGCAATCGGGAAATGGAAACAAGCATTTCCCGTGTAAAATGACACGAGTAATCGAGCTGTGCCGGCAGAATTCAAATCCGAGCCTCCGTTCCTCTGGAATTCACTAATATGTATGAAAACGTGTTTTACAGTATTCTGGCTCCCAGGATGGCAATCGAGAAATGAAGACAAGTATTTCCTACGTAAAATGGCACGAGTAATCGAACTGTGCCAGCAGGATTCAAATCCGAGCATCCGTTCCTCTGGAATTCACTAATATGTATGAAAACGTGTTTTACAGTATTTTGGCTCCCAGGATAGCAATCGAGAAATGAAGACAAGTATTTCCTACGTAAAATGGCACGAGTAATCGAACTGTGCCGGCAGAATTCAAATCCGAGCATCCGTTCCTCTGGAATTCACTAATATGTATGAAAACGTGTTTTACAGTATTCTGGCTCCCAGGATGGCAATCGAGAAATGAAGATAAGTATTTCCTACGTAAAATGGCACGAGCAATCGAACTGTGCCGGCAGAATTCAAATCCAAGCATCCGTTCCTCTGGAATTCACTAATATGTATGAAAACGTGTTTTACAGTATTCTGGCTCTCAGGATCGCAATCGGGAAATGGAAACAAGCATTTCCCATGTAAAATGACACGAGTAATCGAGCTGTGCCGGCAGAATTCAAATCCGAGCATCCGTTCCTCTGGAATTCACTAAAATGTATGAAAACGTGTTTTACAGTATTTTGGCTCCCAGAATTGCTGTCGGGAAATGGGGACAAGTATTTCCTACGTGAAATGGCACGAGCAATCGAACTGTGCCGGCAGAATTCAAATCCAAGCATCCGTTCCTCTGGAATTCACTAATATGTATGAAAACGTGTTTTACAGTATTCTGGCTCTCAGGATCGCAATCGGGAAATGGAAACAAGCATTTCCCATGTAAAATGACACGAGTAATCGAGCTGTGCCGGCAGAATTCAAATCCGAGCATCCGTTCCTCTGGAATTCACTAAAATGTATGAAAACGTGTTTTACAGTATTCTAGCTCCCAGGATCGCTATCAGGAAATGGGAACAAGCATTTCCTGTGTAAAATGACACGAGTAATCGAATGCTGTCGGCAGAATTCAAATCCGAGCCTCTGTTACTCTGGAATTCACTAATATGTATGAAAACGTGTTTTACAGTATTTTGGCTCCCAGAATTGCTGTCGGGAAATGGGGACAAGTATTTCCTACGTGAAATGGCACGAGCAATCGAACTGTGCCGGCAGAATTGAAATCCGAGCATCCGTTCCTCTGGAATTCACTAAAATGTATGGAAACGTGTTTTACAATATTCTGGCTCCCAGGATCGCAATCGGGAAATGAAGACAAGTATTTCCTACGTAAAATGGCACGAGCAATCGAACTGTGCCGGCAGAATTCAAATACGAGCCTCTGTTCCCCTGGTATTCACTAATATGTATGAAAACGTGTTTTACAGTATTTTGGCTCCCAGAATTGCTGTCGGGAAATGGGGACAAGCATTTCCTACGTAAAATGACACGAGTAATCGAACTGTGCCGGCAGAATGCAAATCCGAGCATCCGTTCCTCTGGAATTCACTAATATGTATGAAAACGTGTTTTACAGTATTCTGGCTTCCAGGATCGCAATCGGGAAATGGAAACAAGCATTTCCCATGTAAAATGACACGAGTAATCGAACTGTGCCGGCAGAATTCAAATCCGAGCATCCGTTCCTCTGGAATTCACTAATATGTATGAAAACGTGTTTTACAGTATTCTGGCTCCCAGGATGGCAATCGGGAAATGGAAACAAGCATTTCCTACGTAAAATGGCACGAGCAATCGAACTGTGCCGGCAGAATTTAAATCGGAGCCTGCGTTCCTCTGGAATTCACTAATATGTATGAAAACGTGTTTTACAGTATTCTGGCTCCCAGGATGGCAATCGAGAAATGAAAACAAGTATTTCCTACGTAAAATGGCGCGAGCAATCGAACTGTGCCGGCAGAATTTAAATCGAAGCCTCCGTTCCTCTGGAATTCACTAATATGTATGAAAACGTGTTTTACAGTATTCTGGCTCCCAGGATGACAATCGAGAAATGAAGACAAGTACTTCCTACGTAAAATGGCACGAGCAATCGAACTGTGCCGGCAGAATTTAAATCGGAGCCGCCGTTCTTCCGAAATTCACTAAAATATATGAAAACGTGTTTTACAGTATTCTGGCTCCCAGGATCGCAATCGAGAAATGAAGACAAGTATTTCCTACGTAAAATGGCACGAGCAATCGAACGCTGCCGGCAGAATTTAAATCCGACCCTCCGTTCCTCTGGAATTCACTAATATGTATGAAAACGTGTTTTACAGTACTTTGGTTCCCAGGATCGTTATCGAGAAATAGAAATAAGCATTTCCTACGTAAAATGACACGAGTAATCGAACTGTGCCGGCAGAATTCAAGTCCGAGCATCCGTTCCTCTGGAATTCACTAATATGTATGAAAACGTGTTTTACAGTACTTTGGTTCCCAGGATCGCTATCAAGAAATAGAAACAAGCATTTCCTACGTAAAATGACACGAGTGATCGAACGCTGCCGGCAGAATTCAAATCCGAGCCTCCGTTCCTCTGAAATTCACTAAAATGTATGAAAACGTGTTTTACAGTATTCTGGCTCCCAGGATGGCAATCGAGAAATTCAAACAAGTATTTCCTACGTAAAATGACACGAGCAATCGAATTGTGCCGGCAGGATTCAAATCCGAGCATCCGTTCCTCTGGAATTCACTAATATGTATGAAAACGTGTTTTACACAATTTTGGCACCCAGGATCGCTATCGGGAAATGGGAACAAGCATTTCCTGCGTAAAATGACACGACTAATCGAATGCTGTCGGCAGAATTCAAATCCGAGCCTCCGTTCCTCTGGAATTCCCTAAAATGTATGAAAACGTGTTTTACAGTATTCTGGCTCCCAGGATCGCAATCGGGAAATGAAGACAAGTATTTCCTACGTAAAATGACACGAGTAATCGAACTGTGCCGGCAGAGTTCAAATACGAGCCTCTGTTCCTCTGGTATTCACTAATATGTATGAAAACGTGTTTTACAGTATTTTGGCTCCCAGAATTGCTGTCGGGAAGTGGGGACAAGTATTTCGTACGTAAAATGGCACGAGCAATCGAACTGTGCCGGCAGAATTCAAATCCGAGCATCCGTTCCTCTGGAATTCCCTAAAATGTATGAAAACGTGTTTTACAGTATTCTGGCTCCCAGGATCGTTATCAAGAAATAGAAATAAGCATTTCCTACGTAAAATGACACGAGCAATCGAACTGTGCCGGCAGAATTCAAATCCGAGCATCCGTTCCTCTGGAATTCCCTAAAATGTATGAAAACGTGTTTTACAGTATTCTGGCTCCCAGGATCGTTATCAAGAAATAGAAATAAGCATTTCCTACGTAAAATGACACGAGTAATCGAACTGTGCCGGCAGAATTCAAATCCGAGCATCCGTTCCTCTGGAATTCACTAATATGTATGAAAACGTGTTTTACAATATTCTGGCTCCCAGGATCGCAATCGGGAAATGAAGACAAGTATTTCCTACGTAAAATGGCACGAGCAATCGAACTGTGCCGGCAGAATTCAAATACGAGCCTCTGTTCCTCTGGTATTCACTAATATGTATGAAAACGTGTTTTACAGTATTTTGGCTCCCAGAATTGCTGTCGGGAAATGGGGACAAGCATTTCCTACGTAAAATGACACGAGTAATCGAACTGTGCCGGCAGAATGCAAATCCGAGCATCCGTTCCTCTGGAATTCACTAATATGTATGAAAACGTGTTTTACAGTATTCTGGCTTCCAGGATCGCAATCGGGAAATGGAAACAAGCATTTCCCATGTAAAATGACACGAGTAATCGAACTGTGCCGGCAGAATTCAAATCCGAGCATCCGTTCCTCTGGAATTCACTAATATGTATGAAAACGTGTTTTACAGTATTCTGGCTCCCAGGATGGCAATCGGGAAATGGAAACAAGCATTTCCTACGTAAAATGGCACGAGCAATCGAACTGTGCCGGCAGAATTTAAATCGGAGCCTGCGTTCCTCTGGAATTCACTAATATGTATGAAAACGTGTTTTACAGTATTCTGGCTCCCAGGATGGCAATCGAGAAATGAAAACAAGTATTTCCTACGTAAAATGGCGCGAGCAATCGAACTGTGCCGGCAGAATTTAAATCGAAGCCTCCGTTCCTCTGGAATTCACTAATATGTATGAAAACGTGTTTTACAGTATTCTGGCTCCCAGGATGACAATCGAGAAATGAAGACAAGTACTTCCTACGTAAAATGGCACGAGCAATCGAACTGTGCCGGCAGAATTTAAATCGGAGCCGCCGTTCTTCCGAAATTCACTAAAATATATGAAAACGTGTTTTACAGTATTCTGGCTCCCAGGATCGCAATCGAGAAATGAAGACAAGTATTTCCTACGTAAAATGGCACGAGCAATCGAACGCTGCCGGCAGAATTTAAATCCGACCCTCCGTTCCTCTGGAATTCACTAATATGTATGAAAACGTGTTTTACAGTACTTTGGTTCCCAGGATCGTTATCGAGAAATAGAAATAAGCATTTCCTACGTAAAATGACACGAGTAATCGAACTGTGCCGGCAGAATTCAAGTCCGAGCATCCGTTCCTCTGGAATTCACTAATATGTATGAAAACGTGTTTTACAGTACTTTGGTTCCCAGGATCGCTATCAAGAAATAGAAACAAGCATTTCCTACGTAAAATGACACGAGTGATCGAACGCTGCCGGCAGAATTCAAATCCGAGCCTCCGTTCCTCTGAAATTCACTAAAATGTATGAAAACGTGTTTTACAGTATTCTGGCTCCCAGGATGGCAATCGAGAAATTCAAACAAGTATTTCCTACGTAAAATGACACGAGCAATCGAATTGTGCCGGCAGGATTCAAATCCGAGCATCCGTTCCTCTGGAATTCACTAATATGTATGAAAACGTGTTTTACACAATTTTGGCACCCAGGATCGCTATCGGGAAATGGGAACAAGCATTACCTGCGTGAAATGACACGACTAATCGAATGCTGTCGGCAGAATACAAATCCGAGCCTCCGTTCCTCTGGAATTCACTAAAATGTATGAAAACGTGTTTTACAGTATTCTGGCTCCCAGGATCGCAATCGGGAAATGAAGACAAGTATTTCCTACGTAAAATGACACGAGTAATCGAACTGTGCCGGCAGAGTTCAAATACGAGCCTCTGTTCCTCTGGTATTCACTAATATGTATGAAAACGTGTTTTACAGTATTTTGGCTCCCAGAATTGCTGTCGGGAAGTGGGGACAAGTATTTCGTACGTAAAATGGCACGAGCAATCGAACTGTGCCGGCAGAATTCAAATCCGAGCATCCGTTCCTCTGGAATTCCCTAAAATGTATGAAAACGTGTTTTACAGTATTCTGGCTCCCAGGATCGTTATCAAGAAATAGAAATAAGCATTTCCTACGTAAAATGACACGAGTAATCGAACTGTGCCAGCAGAATTCAAATCCGAGCCTCCGTTCCTCTGGAATTCACCAATATGTATGAAAACGTGTTTTACAGTATTCTGGCTCCCAGGATGGCAATCGAGAAATGAAGACAAGTATTTCCTACGTAAAATGGCACGAGTAATCGAACTGTGCCGGCAGGATTCAAATCCGAGCATCCGTTCCTCTGGAATTCACTAATATGTATGAAAACGTGTTTTACAGTATTTTGGCTCCCAGGATAGCAATCGAGAAATGAAGACAAGTATTTCCTACGTAAAATGGCACGAGTAATCGAACTGTGCCGGCAGAATTCAAATCCGAGCATCCGTTCCTCTGGAATTCACTAATATGTATGAAAACGTGTTTTACAGTACTTTGGTTCCCAGGATCGCTATCAAGAAATGGAAACAAGCATTTCCCATGTAAAATGACACGAGTAATCGAACGCTGCCGGCAGAATTCAAATCCGAGCATCCGTTCCTCTGGAATTCACTAATATGTATGAAAACGTGTTTTACAGTATTCTGGCTTCCAGGATCGCAATCGGGAAATGGAAACAAGCATTTCCCATGTAAAATGACACGAGTAATCGAACTGTGCCGGCAGAATTCAAATCCGAGCATCCGTTCCTCTGGAATTCACTAATATGTATGAAAACGTGTTTTACAGTATTCTGGCTCCCAGGATGGCAATCGGGAAATGGAAACAAGCATTTCCTACGTAAAATGGCACGAGCAATCGAACTGTGCCGGCAGAATTTAAATCGGAGCCTGCGTTCCTCTGGAATTCACTAATATGTATGAAAACGTGTTTTACAGTATTCTGGCTCCCAGGATGGCAATCGAGAAATGAAAACAAGTATTTCCTACGTAAAATGGCGCGAGCAATCGAACTGTGCCGGCAGAATTTAAATCGAAGCCTCCGTTCCTCTGGAATTCACTAATATGTATGAAAACGTGTTTTACAGTATTCTGGCTCCCAGGATGACAATCGAGAAATGAAGACAAGTACTTCCTACGTAAAATGGCACGAGCAATCGAACTGTGCCGGCAGAATTTAAATCGGAGCCGCCGTTCTTCCGAAATTCACTAAAATATATGAAAACGTGTTTTACAGTATTCTGGCTCCCAGGATCGCAATCGAGAAATGAAGACAAGTATTTCCTACGTAAAATGGCACGAGCAATCGAACGCTGCCGGCAGAATTTAAATCCGACCCTCCGTTCCTCTGGAATTCACTAATATGTATGAAAACGTGTTTTACAGTACTTTGGTTCCCAGGATCGTTATCGAGAAATAGAAATAAGCATTTCCTACGTAAAATGACACGAGTAATCGAACTGTGCCGGCAGAATTCAAGTCCGAGCATCCGTTCCTCTGGAATTCACTAATATGTATGAAAACGTGTTTTACAGTACTTTGGTTCCCAGGATCGCTATCAAGAAATAGAAACAAGCATTTCCTACGTAAAATGACACGAGTGATCGAACGCTGCCGGCAGAATTCAAATCGGAGCCTCCGTTCCTCTGAAATTCACTAAAATGTATGAAAACGTGTTTTACAGTATTCTGGCTCCCAGGATGGCAATCGAGAAATTCAAACAAGTATTTCCTACGTAAAATGACACGAGCAATCGAATTGTGCCGGCAGGATTCAAATCCGAGCATCCGTTCCTCTGGAATTCACTAATATGTATGAAAACGTGTTTTACACAATTTTGGCACCCAGGATCGCTATCGGGAAATGGGAACAAGCATTTCCTGCGTAAAATGACACGACTAATCGAATGCTGTCGGCAGAATTCAAATCCGAGCCTCCGTTCCTCTGGAATTCCCTAAAATGTATGAAAACGTGTTTTACAGTATTCTGGCTCCCAGGATCGCAATCGGGAAATGAAGACAAGTATTTCCTACGTAAAATGACACGAGTAATCGAACTGTGCCGGCAGAGTTCAAATACGAGCCTCTGTTCCTCTGGTATTCACTAATATGTATGAAAACGTGTTTTACAGTATTTTGGCTCCCAGAATTGCTGTCGGGAAGTGGGGACAAGTATTTCGTACGTAAAATGGCACGAGCAATCGAACTGTGCCGGCAGAATTCAAATCCGAGCATCCGTTCCTCTGGAATTCCCTAAAATGTATGAAAACGTGTTTTACAGTATTCTGGCTCCCAGGATCGTTATCAAGAAATAGAAATAAGCATTTCCTACGTAAAATGACACGAGCAATCGAACTGTGCCGGCAGAATTCAAATCCGAGCATCCGTTCCTCTGGAATTCCCTAAAATGTATGAAAACGTGTTTTACAGTATTCTGGCTCCCAGGATCGTTATCAAGAAATAGAAATAAGCATTTCCTACGTAAAATGACACGAGTAATCGAACTGTGCCGGCAGAATTCAAATCCGAGCATCCGTTCCTCTGGAATTCACTAATATGTATGAAAACGTGTTTTACAATATTCTGGCTCCCAGGATCGCAATCGGGAAATGAAGACAAGTATTTCCTACGTAAAATGGCACGAGCAATCGAACTGTGCCGGCAGAATTCAAATACGAGCCTCTGTTCCTCTGGTATTCACTAATATGTATGAAAACGTGTTTTACAGTATTTTGGCTCCCAGAATTGCTGTCGGGAAATGGGGACAAGCATTTCCTACGTAAAATGACACGAGTAATCGAACTGTGCCGGCAGAATGCAAATCCGAGCATCCGTTCCTCTGGAATTCACTAATATGTATGAAAACGTGTTTTACAGTATTCTGGCTCCCAGGATCGCAATCGGGAAATGGAAACAAGCATTTCCCATGTAAAATGACACGAGTAATCGAACTGTGCCGGCAGAATTCAAATCCGAGCATCCGTTCCTCTGGAATTCACTAATATGTATGAAAACGTGTTTTACAGTATTCTGGCTCCCAGGATGGCAATCGGGAAATGGAAACAAGCATTTCCTACGTAAAATGGCACGAGCAATCGAACTGTGCCGGCAGAATTTAAATCGGAGCCTGCGTTCCTCTGGAATTCACTAATATGTATGAAAACGTGTTTTACAGTATTCTGGCTCCCAGGATGGCAATCGAGAAATGAAAACAAGTATTTCCTACGTAAAATGGCGCGAGCAATCGAACTGTGCCGGCAGAATTTAAATCGAAGCCTCCGTTCCTCTGGAATTCACTAATATGTATGAAAACGTGTTTTACAGTATTCTGGCTCCCAGGATGACAATCGAGAAATGAAGACAAGTACTTCCTACGTAAAATGGCACGAGCAATCGAACTGTGCCGGCAGAATTTAAATCGGAGCCGCCGTTCTTCCGAAATTCACTAAAATATATGAAAACGTGTTTTACAGTATTCTGGCTCCCAGGATCGCAATCGAGAAATGAAGACAAGTATTTCCTACGTAAAATGGCACGAGCAATCGAACGCTGCCGGCAGAATTTAAATCCGACCCTCCGTTCCTCTGGAATTCACTAATATGTATGAAAACGTGTTTTACAGTACTTTGGTTCCCAGGATCGTTATCGAGAAATAGAAATAAGCATTTCCTACGTAAAATGACACGAGTAATCGAACTGTGCCGGCAGAATTCAAGTCCGAGCATCCGTTCCTCTGGAATTCACTAATATGTATGAAAACGTGTTTTACAGTACTTTGGTTCCCAGGATCGCTATCAAGAAATAGAAACAAGCATTTCCTACGTAAAATGACACGAGTGATCGAACGCTGCCGGCAGAATTCAAATCCGAGCCTCCGTTCCTCTGAAATTCACTAAAATGTATGAAAACGTGTTTTACAGTATTCTGGCTCCCAGGATGGCAATCGAGAAATTCAAACAAGTATTTCCTACGTAAAATGACACGAGCAATCGAATTGTGCCGGCAGGATTCAAATCCGAGCATCCGTTCCTCTGGAATTCACTAATATGTATGAAAACGTGTTTTACACAATTTTGGCACCCAGGATCGCTATCGGGAAATGGGAACAAGCATTTCCTGCGTAAAATGACACGACTAATCGAATGCTGTCGGCAGAATTCAAATCCGAGCCTCCGTTCCTCTGGAATTCACTAATATGTATGAAAACGTGTTTTACAGTATTCTGGCTCCCAGGATCGCAATCGGGAAATGAAGACAAGTATTTCCTACGTAAAATGACACGAGTAATCGAACTGTGCCGGCAGAGTTCAAATACGAGCCTCTGTTCCTCTGGTATTCACTAATATGTATGAAAACGTGTTTTACAGTATTTTGGCTCCCAGAATTGCTGTCGGGAAGTGGGGACAAGTATTTCGTACGTAAAATGGCACGAGCAATCGAACTGTGCCGGCAGAATTCAAATCCGAGCATCCGTTCCTCTGGAATTCCCTAAAATGTATGAAAACGTGTTTTACAGTATTCTGGCTCCCAGGATCGTTATCAAGAAATAGAAATAAGCATTTCCTACGTAAAATGACACGAGTAATCGAACTGTGCCAGCAGAATTCAAATCCGAGCCTCCGTTCCTCTGGAATTCACCAATATGTATGAAAACGTGTTTTACAGTATTCTGGCTCCCAGGATGGCAATCGAGAAATGAAGACAAGTATTTCCTACGTAAAATGGCACGAGTAATCGAACTGTGCCGGCAGGATTCAAATCCGAGCATCCGTTCCTCTGGAATTCACTAATATGTATGAAAACGTGTTTTACAGTATTTTGGCTCCCAGGATAGCAATCGAGAAATGAAGACAAGTATTTCCTACGTAAAATGGCACGAGTAATCGAACTGTGCCGGCAGAATTCAAATCCGAGCATCCGTTCCTCTGGAATTCACTAATATGTATGAAAACGTGTTTTACAGTACTTTGGTTCCCAGGATCGCTATCAAGAAATGGAAACAAGCATTTCCCATGTAAAATGACACGAGTAATCGAACGCTGCCGGCAGAATTCAAATCCGAGCCGCCGTTCCTCTGAAATCCACTAAAATGTATGAAAACGTGTTTTACAGTATTCTGGCTCCCAGGATCGCAATCGGGAAATGGAAACAAGCATTTCCCATGTAAAATGACACGAGTAATCGAACTGTGCCGGCAGAATTCAAATCCGAGCATCCGTTCCTCTGGAATTCACTAATATATATGAAAACGTGTTTTACAATATTCTGGCTAACAGGATCGCAATCGGAAAATGAAGACAAGCATTTCCCAAGTAAAATGACACGAGTAATCGAACTATGCCGGCAGAATTCAAATCCGAGCATCCGTTCCTCTGGAATTCCCTAAAATGTATGAAAACGTGTTTTACAGTATTCTGGCTCCCAGGATCGCAATCGGGAAATGAAGACAAGCATTTCCTACGTAAAATGACACGAGTAATCGAACTGTGCCGGCAGAATTCAAATCCGAGCCTCCGTTCCTCTGGAATTCCCTAAAATGTATGAAAACGTGTTTTACAGTATTCTGGCTCCCAGAATCGCAATCGGGAAATGAAGACAAGTATTTCCTACGTAAAATGACATGAGTAATCGAACTGTGCCGGCACAATTCAAATCCGAGCCTCCGTTCCTCTGAAATTCACAAATATGTATGAAAACGTGTTTTACACAATTTTGGCTCCCAGGATCGCTATCGGGAAATGGGAACAAGCATTTCCTGCGTAAAATGACACGACTAATCGAATGCTGTCGGCAGAATTCAAATCCGAGCCTCCGTTCCTCTGGAATTCCCTAAAATGTTTGAAAACGTGTTTTACAGTATTCTGGCTCCCAGGATCGCAATCGGGAAATGAAGACAAGTATTTCCTACGTAAAATGACACGAGTAATCGAACTGTGCCGGCAGAGTTCAAATACGAGCCTCTGTTCCTCTGGTATTCACTAATATGTATGAAAACGTGTTTTACAGTATTTTGGCTCCCAGAATTGCTGTCGGGAAATGGGGACAAGCATTTCCTACGTAAAATGACACGAGTAATCGAACTGTGCCGGCAGAATTCCATTCCGAGCCTCCGTTCCACTGGAATTCACTAATATGTATGAAAACGTGTTTTACAGTATTCTGGCTCTCAGGATCGCAATCGGGAAATGGAAACAAGCATTTCCCATGTAAAATGACACGAGTAATCGAGCTGTGCCGGCAGAATTCAAATCCGAGCATCCGTTCCTCTGGAATTCACTAAAATGTATGAAAACGTGTTTTACAGTATTCTAGCTCCCAGGATCGCTATCAGGAAATGGGAACAAGCATTTCCTGTGTAAAATGACACGAGTAATCGAATGCTGTCGGCAGAATTCAAATCCGAGCCTCTGTTACTCTGGAATTCACAAATATGCATGAAAACGTGTTTTACAGTATTCTGGCTCCCAGGATCGCTATCAGGAAATGGAAGCAAGCATTTCCTACGTAAAATGACACGAGTAATCGAACTGTGCCAGCAGAATTGAAATCCGAGCCTCCGTTCCTCTGGAATTCACTAAAATGTATGGAAACGTGTTTTACAGTATTCTGGCTCTCAGGATCGCAATCGGGAAATGAAGACAAGTATTTCCTACGTAAAATGACACGAGTAATCGAACTGTGCCGGCAGAGTTCAAATACGAGCCTCTGTTCCTCTGGAATTCACTAATATGTATGAAAACGTGTTTTACAGTATTCTGGCTCCCAGGATGGGAATCGAGAAATGAAGACAAGTACTTCCTACGTAAAATGGCACGAGCAATCGAACTGTGCCGGCACAATTCAAATCCGAGCCTCCGTTCCTCTGGAATTCACAAATATGTATGAAAACGTGTTTTACAATATTCTGGCTCCCAGGATCGCAATCGGGAAATGAAGACAAGTGTTTCCTACGTAAAATGGCACGAGTAATCGAACTGTGCCGGCAGAATTCAAATCCGAGCATCCGTTCCTCTGGAATTCACTAATATGTATGAAAACGTGTTTTACAGTATTCTGGCTCCCAGGATCGCAATCGGGAAATGGAAACAAGCATTTCCCGTGTAAAATGACACGAGTAATCGAGCTGTGCCGGCAGAATTCAAATCCGAGCCTCCGTTCCTCTGGAATTCACTAATATGTATGAAAACGTGTTTTACAGTATTCTGGCTCCCAGGATGGCAATCGAGAAATGAAGACAAGTATTTCCTACGTAAAATGGCACGAGTAATCGAACTGTGCCAGCAGGATTCAAATCCGAGCATCCGTTCCTCTGGAATTCACTAATATGTATGAAAACGTGTTTTACAGTATTTTGGCTCCCAGGATAGCAATCGAGAAATGAAGACAAGTATTTCCTACGTAAAATGGCACGAGTAATCGAACTGTGCCGGCAGAATTCAAATCCGAGCATCCGTTCCTCTGGAATTCACTAATATGTATGAAAACGTGTTTTACAGTATTCTGGCTCCCAGGATGGCAATCGAGAAATGAAGACAAGTATTTCCTACGTAAAATGGCACGAGCAATCGAACTGTGCCGGCAGAATTCAAATCCGAGCATCCGTTCCTCTGGAATTCACTAATATGTATGAAAACGTGTTTTACAGTATTCTGGCTCTCAGGATCGCAATCGGGAAATGGAAACAAGCATTTCCCATGTAAAATGACACGAGTAATCGAGCTGTGCCGGCAGAATTCAAATCCGAGCATCCGTTCCTCTGGAATTCACTAAAATGTATGAAAACGTGTTTTACAGTATTTTGGCTCCCAGAATTGCTGTCGGGAAATGGGGACAAGTATTTCCTACGTGAAATGGCACGAGCAATCGAACTGTGCCGGCAGAATTCAAATCCAAGCATCCGTTCCTCTGGAATTCACTAATATGTATGAAAACGTGTTTTACAGTATTCTGGCTCTCAGGATCGCAATCGGGAAATGGAAACAAGCATTTCCCATGTAAAATGACACGAGTAATCGAGCTGTGCCGGCAGAATTCAAATCCGAGCATCCGTTCCTCTGGAATTCACTAAAATGTATGAAAACGTGTTTTACAGTATTCTAGCTCCCAGGATCGCTATCAGGAAATGGGAACAAGCATTTCCTGTGTAAAATGACACGAGTAATCGAATGCTGTCGGCAGAATTCAAATCCGAGCCTCTGTTACTCTGGAATTCACTAATATGTATGAAAACGTGTTTTACAGTATTTTGGCTCCCAGAATTGCTGTCGGGAAATGGGGACAAGTATTTCCTACGTAAAATGACACGAGTAATCGAACTGTGCCGGCAGAATTGAAATCCGAGCCTCCGTTCCTCTGGAATTCACTAAAATGTATGGAAACGTGTTTTACAGTATTCTGGCTCCCAGGATCGCAATCGGGAAATGAAGACAAGTATTTCCTACGTAAAATGACACGAGTAATCGAACTGTGCCGGCACAATTCAAATCCGAGCCTCCGTTCCTCTGGAATTCACAAATATGTATGAAAACGTGTTTTACACAATTTTGGCTCCCAGGATCGCTATCGGGAAATGGGAACAAGCATTTCCTGCGTAAAATGACACGACTAATCGAATGCTGTCGGCAGAATTCAAATCCGAGCCTCCGTTCCTCTGGAATTCCCTAAAATGTATGAAAACGTGTTTTACAGTATTCTGGCTCCCAGGATCGCAATCGGGAAATGAAGACAAGTATTTCCTACGTAAAATGACACGAGTAATCGAACTGTGCCGACAGAGTTCAAATACGAGCCTCTGTTCCTCTGGTATTCACTAATATGTATGAAAACGTGTTTTACAGTATTTTGGCTCCCAGAATTGCTGTCGGGAAATGGGGACAAGCATTTCCTACGTAAAATGGCACGAGCAATCGAACTGTGCCGGCAGAATTCAAATACGAGCCTCTGTTCCTCTGGTATTCACTAATATGTATGAAAACGTGTTTTACAGTATTTTGGCTCCCAGAATTGCTGTCGGGAAATGGGGACAAGTATTTCCTACGTGAAATGGCACGAGCAATCGAACTGTGCCGGCAGAATTCAAATCCGAGCATCCGTTCCTCTGGAATTCACTAATATGTATGAAAACGTGTTTTACAATATTCTGGCTCCCAGGATCGCAATCGGGAAATGAAGACAAGTATTTCCTACGTAAAATGGCACGAGCAATCGAACTGTGCCGGCAGAATTCAAATACGAGCCTCTGTTCCTCTGGTATTCACTAATATGTATGAAAACGTGTTTTACAGTATTTTGGCTCCCAGAATTGCTGTCGGGAAATGGGGACAAGCATTTCCTACGTAAAATGGCACGAGCAATCGAACTGTGCCGGCAGAATTCAAATACGAGCCTCTGTTCCTCTGGTATTCACTAATATGTATGAAAACGTGTTTTACAGTATTTTGGCTCCCAGAATTGCTGTCGGGAAATGGGGACAAGTATTTCCTACGTGAAATGGCACGAGCAATCGAACTGTGCCGGCAGAATTCAAATCCGAGCATCCGTTCCTCTGGAATTCACTAATATGTATGAAAACGTGTTTTACAATATTCTGGCTCCCAGGATCGCAATCGGGAAATGAAGACAAGTATTTCCTACGTAAAATGGCACGAGCAATCGAACTGTGCCGGCAGAATTCAAATACGAGCCTCTGTTCCTCTGGTATTCACTAATATGTATGAAAACGTGTTTTACAGTATTTTGGCTCCCAGAATTGCTGTCGGGAAATGGGGACAAGCATTTCCTACGTAAAATGACACGAGTAATCGAACTGTGCCGGCAGAATGCAAATCCGAGCATCCGTTCCTCTGGAATTCACTAATATGTATGAAAACGTGTTTTACAGTATTCTGGCTTCCAGGATCGCAATCGGGAAATGGAAACAAGCATTTCCCATGTAAAATGACACGAGTAATCGAACTGTGCCGGCAGAATTCAAATCCGAGCATCCGTTCCTCTGGAATTCACTAATATGTATGAAAACGTGTTTTACAGTATTCTGGCTCCCAGGATGGCAATCGGGAAATGGAAACAAGCATTTCCTACGTAAAATGGCACGAGCAATCGAACTGTGCCGGCAGAATTTAAATCGGAGCCTGCGTTCCTCTGGAATTCACTAATATGTATGAAAACGTGTTTTACAGTATTCTGGCTCCCAGGATGGCAATCGAGAAATGAAAACAAGTATTTCCTACGTAAAATGGCGCGAGCAATCGAACTGTGCCGGCAGAATTTAAATCGAAGCCTCCGTTCCTCTGGAATTCACTAATATGTATGAAAACGTGTTTTACAGTATTCTGGCTCCCAGGATGACAATCGAGAAATGAAGACAAGTACTTCCTACGTAAAATGGCACGAGCAATCGAACTGTGCCGGCAGAATTTAAATCGGAGCCGCCGTTCTTCCGAAATTCACTAAAATATATGAAAACGTGTTTTACAGTATTCTGGCTCCCAGGATCGCAATCGAGAAATGAAGACAAGTATTTCCTACGTAAAATGGCACGAGCAATCGAACGCTGCCGGCAGAATTTAAATCCGACCCTCCGTTCCTCTGGAATTCACTAATATGTATGAAAACGTGTTTTACAGTACTTTGGTTCCCAGGATCGTTATCGAGAAATAGAAATAAGCATTTCCTACGTAAAATGACACGAGTAATCGAACTGTGCCGGCAGAATTCAAGTCCGAGCATCCGTTCCTCTGGAATTCACTAATATGTATGAAAACGTGTTTTACAGTACTTTGGTTCCCAGGATCGCTATCAAGAAATAGAAACAAGCATTTCCTACGTAAAATGACACGAGTGATCGAACGCTGCCGGCAGAATTCAAATCCGAGCCTCCGTTCCTCTGAAATTCACTAAAATGTATGAAAACGTGTTTTACAGTATTCTGGCTCCCAGGATGGCAATCGAGAAATTCAAACAAGTATTTCCTACGTAAAATGACACGAGCAATCGAACTGTGCCGGCAGAATTTAATAACTAGTGAAAATAAAACTTAACAATAACCAACATGTGGCCTTTTTTTTCGTGGGGAAATTCTCATGAACACCCCGCCGCCCTGGTGGGGGCGACGGGGTAGTGCCGGACTCTTACCGGCTAAAACCCCACGGTGGCCATCCTCGGCGCTAACTGGGGCGACACCGGGAACTCTGGAAGAACACGACCGGTGCCGCCCCGCGCCCGCCCCCTATTGGGGGCTCTTCTCGTAGTGGGAGAGTGGCCATCCACTCTCTCGCTTTCACAAGAGAGGGAGGCGTCCCCCACTACTCGCGGGGAGACACGTCTCGCCGCACTCCTTCGCCAGCGGCGAAGGAGGAGGGAACCGTGCCTCCCGCACTAATAACAAGCTCCTCCCGGGCGGGACGTGCGACCACTACACGTCCCGCCCCGCCTCGGGGCCGCTTTGCGGAGGCGACAGAGCCACCACTATGTCGCCTCGCGGACCCTTGGCGCGTGCCCGGCCCACCGGCAGCGAAAACTCCCCCGCACCGGTGGGAACCAACATGTGGCCTAAAGAACTATCAACAAAGCTTAACCATCTACGCCTTCTATGAGCATTCCTCAGGGCCTTCCTACTTTCGCTGTCGCGGATTGTCAGGGAGATCCTCGGCAGTGAGAGGGCGTGGAGGGCCTTCCTCGCTTTTTGCGAGGAAGTGCTCCTCCACAAGGAGGAGACGGAGCGGCGGCGAGAGAGGACGGACCCCTTCCGCTTGGAGAGGACGCGTCCTCGCCGCCGTACCGCGCGGGGAGATCGAGTCCCCCCGCAGTAAGAGCGACGCCCCGGCCCTGTGGCGGATCTCAACCCGCGGACGGGCCGGGCGCGTGCCTTGGGGTCGTGTGGTGGTCGCGCGGCCCGCCCAATTTAGTTTGTAGGTGATCCGGGAGGCGCGGTTCGCTCCTCCTTCACGGTTAGTGAAGGAGCGGGTCGAGCCGGGGTCTCCCGGGCTTGGAGGGGGGCGCCTCCCGCTCTCGCGCGAGCGAGAGGGGCGATGGTCACCCCCCCCCCCCCCCCCGAGAAGTGCCCCCAGAAGGGGGTGGGAGCGGGGCGGCACCGGTAGTGTTCGACAAGAGTTCCCGGTGTCACCCCATTACGCGCGAAGAATGGCCACCGTGGGGTTTTAGCCGGTAGGAGTTCGGCACTCCCCCTCCGCCCCCACCTGGGCGGCGGGGAGTCCATGAGGATTTCCCCACGAAAAAAAGGGTCTTCGTACTTAAACTAATCTGCACCACGAACACTCAACAACGATTGAAATATGCGATAGGTTAGCCCCGGAGAGACTCAGCTTCAGCAAACACGAGATGTTACGTCCTGATAACGAGTAGGATCGTAATTTGACGTTATCCAAAGAATGGATAACGTTGATGAGACTGCGATTGGCGCAGGTTGAGATTTTGAATTTGTGGCTCTCGAGTAGCAAAGAAATTGGCTGCGTATAGCGCAGAAAGAGGCTGATGTCTCGCGGCTCTTAAGGAGCAAAGAAAGAAAACCGCCGGGATAAGCGGAGGTAAGAGAAGGAAGAGCTATCGCGTGTCCGTAGTGTGACACCGACAGTATTCATGGCGTGGGTCACACTGATTGAAGTGCCGGACCATATATGGTCATAAGCCATCGGCTCAAGCCATGGCTTAAACAAAAGCGAATCGGCATGAGATGACCGGCACTGCCGTTTGGACAGAACGACGAGAGCACTGAGAGGAGACGCTTGCCGGAGACGCTGGGGAGAGAACACGCAGCGCAGAAATAAGATCAGAAAGAAGGGAAGGAAGGAAAGGCCAGGCCGAGATCGGTAGCAAGGCGAGAGAGCTGCTATACGCCGAGATTCACAGTAAGTCTGGCTTTCTTATAATTGGAGAATGAGTGATGGGCCTTACAAACCCAATCACTAGAAAATGAATATAAAAGATGGCGTATGCCCAATTGTTGGCGTAAGACTTCTTCGGAAGCAGCATGAATTAGAAATGAATATAAAAGATGGCGTATGCCCACATGTTGGCGTAAGACTTCTACGGAAGCAGCATAGAAAGGAAACAGAATTAGGGAGCGTCTAGTTCCCACTATGAATTAAAATAAATAAATGTAAACGAATTTACAGTGTTCAATTTAATCCAGCCCCATTTCCTATAGAGGTACACTTGCGAGAAACACGAGAGTTTCCACTCACCAAATCCGCAGCAGGGGGTGGAAGGTAGCTCGTCCTCAGCGCGCTCGGAGTATTCTTAGAGGTTCAGTCGGCACTTGATGACACTTCTGGCACTGGTACTCGTCGTCGAAAAAATGAGTTTTCCATCCGAAAAGTGCTCGCTTTATACCCGTGATTAGAGCTCTGAGGGCGCGAGGATTGGCTCCCCATGGCGTGCAACCACCCCCTAATTGGACCAAGAGCACTTACTGCTTTTACATAACACTTCTCATGAACCCGCTAATCCTTGCGGCGTACGTTCGCGGGAAATCGGCGGCTCAATTATATTAAAATTATTGAGGGTGGGATTGCAGAAATAAATGTTAGGATAACTTCACTTCTCTTTACTATCCCATTATTATTATATAAAGGTCCATTCTTAATTCGGATTACATTAGTGTTCTTCGATGCGCTGGCCATGCGCTTCTCTATTCTCTTCTCTCCATATCTACTAACTCTTTCTCCTCTTTTCCTGAGAAACACCTGTACCTCCCACGCGCTCTCTCTCCCACGTGACCATGCGCACGCATTCTCTCCCACACACCATAATAAAATTACGTATATCTCAACAAATTAAAATCCGCCGTTTCCTGAAATGAGACGGAAACAGAGTCTTCGTGGCCACGAAAACTCTGGCAGGGCCGCAGGTACTTTTTAATTACCCTGCTCTAAGGTGAAGGGAGGAATCCTTCAGGCTGGTAATTCCTCTGCCAGCCTATTTCACCAAGGGCCGTTCTTACAGCGAGCACTACGGTGTATCTCGCGAACGGAAAATACAGAGCACACAACACCAGGAACCCCATTCCGTTGGCACAACGGTGGTTCAACGGTGAGGGCTGAAGGAAATTGGAGCCGGATCTTCCGCACCCCCAAGCCCCGTTCCGAGCAGGCAAGTGGGTGTCCTTTCAGTCCTTCCGACCGAAAAATCGGAGGGCCCTGATGGCTAGCCACAATAGCGATCGAAAAGCCTACACGATAATCATCAAACGCTAAACTCTGATTAGATGCGACCCTAGCGGTGCGTAGCCCGCTGATCCTCAGGTTGTCTACACTTCAGTCTTCAGTGGAAACGTAGCTGAAATAATCTCGAATAGAAGAAATGAACGACGTTCAGTAGGTTGTGCCTCGCAGGCGAAAGCACGCTGAATTTTATGACGGGCGAAATGCCACGCCACAGTACGAAGTTTTAAGGAAATCATATTGCAGTAGTAGTACTCGAGGTGAAAAAACAAATTGTTCATTGCTTTTTACAGTGTTACCCCTAGTCACCGCCGCCACCACCACCACAACCATCATCATCATCGCAAGCTGAAGTCATCCCCCCCACCATCATCTAGTGCTGAGAAAAGAGGCTGCCTCAAGCCTTTTTTTACATGGGGGAAATCCTCGTGGATTCCCCGCCCCCCTGAGGAGGGGACGGGGATATGCCAGACTCTTACCGGCTAAAACCCCCATGGTGGCCAGCCTCTGGGGCCCTCCAGGGCGGACTCTGGGAACTCTGGACGAACGACATCCAGAGCCCGCCCTGCTCGGCCCCTCGGCGCGCTACGCGCTACCTCCCGGGGGCGCCCGTGTCTCGGACTCCCCGGTTACCTGCACTTTGGCGACTAGGCGGGCCACACGCCTAGTCGCCCCTCACCGGGCCCTTTTCGCGGAGGGGCCCCTGTCCTCAGCAGGGACCCCCCAAGGACCGATGGAGCTTGCGCGCGACGAGGCCGTGGCTCCCCGCCGCGCGCTCTCGCAAAAAGCGAGGCTCACGCTACAGAAAAACGAGGGGAGGGGCGGTCCGGTTAGAGCCAATAGGCCCCTCGCCGGAGACGTCCGCCCCTCGCCCTCGCCCGTCCTCGGCGACCGGGAGCTTGGCGCCGCTCCCGGTCGCGTTCGGCGGCCACCACCACCCAATTCTCCTCGGGCGTCGTCCCGGTCGGCCCCGCAATGGTGGCAGCCGGTGTCCGCTTCCCGCCCTATGCGTGCCAGATACTCACCGAAGCAACCATGTCCGGTGAGCACCTGGCACGCCCTGTAGGTGACTCCGTGTCTCCTAACGCTATCCGCCTACTCCGCCAAGGAGGGGAGGATAGCCCCGACAGGCTGCCTCAAGCCTACCCTAAGACAGTTGGCATCCATCGCTCGAGCCCCGTGATGTTGGTCAGACCGCTAACCAAATTACATCACCATCATCATCATCAAGACAAAACAAAAAAAATGATATATATATATATTTATATAAAATATATATAATAAAAAATTAATACAACACATGCAACTTCATGCGAAATATTATTATGCTAAATATATTATGTAAATGTAGATGCATGCAATCCGAACCACTAAATACTCGACTCGTCGTCGTCGGTGTCCGATGAATAATGTCCTTGCGGCTCTTGTGCAGGACGCAGCAAACACTGGACTTCTGGGGGCATTTCTCTGGGCATTCTTTTGCGAAATAGAGCGGTGGCGATTCGCAGATCCGTCATTAATAATAGCCGTTTAAACAGGCCTTCGTTTGTTTTCGTTCGCGACATCTTTTCAGTAAATCCTTCTCTGTATTTTTTTATGTCCTTATTCCGGGCTTCTTGAGCTTCCTCTGTAAGGTCACTAATAGGGATGGCAAAATTATCTATGACCGCCCGCCCGTGTAGTAAAATTTTATGCACCGTTGGAGGTATGTAGTACCATGAATATAAGTTCACGTAGAGTTCAGCGGTTTCTATCGCGTATCTGTCATACACATCCGTATTAATTTCGTATCCCGACGACAAAACTGTGAGAGTAATACCCATTCGACGAATTAAATTAACGTCGATACCGGTTGTATCAGCCGACTCATAATTTTCGAAAAATCAGCGGGCGGTATTTCCGTCATTTGTTGCGTCCACGTCTCGTTTAGGAATATCGATTAGAAGCCCCATTTTCGCTTTAAATTCCTTTTGAATCTTTAATTTTCGCGCGTTATATGTATTCCTATTCGTCTCCCCAACCGCCCATGTTCTGAATTCCATCCGATATGCTACGTGCAAAAGCCATTCGAAACTTTTAATTCTCGCATGCAAAATGGATAACCCGAAGCGCAAGTTTTCCAGCTTTAACGGTAAATTCCGAATTTCCCCCAAATTATTCAATTGAGAAATTTTTCCCCACATAAATAGCATTGCGTGCTCGATGCCCCAGTTAACGCGTTTATTGTTTTGCCATCCACCATTGTGAGTGCAATTTCAAATCTTACGCTTATATTGCTGTCTTCCCACGGTATTAAGGCCTCTATTTGTTCTCCCATATATTTCTCTTCATTCTTCGAGATGTTTGTCGTATCCTTCACAAATTGGACACGTATCGGGCGACAAAATCGCATTGACTCCGGTGTCGTATTTTGCCACACGCAACACCCGCGAACATCCAAAACTTGTAGCGGCACGAAGGATGTGACTAAAAGATGGTCATCGGCGTTTTGGGGATCCGCCCATTTCTGTTTATATCTTATACTCGAAGTACCATCGAAATCCCACTTGCATGTTAAAATAAATGTTTCTTTACTGAGCCCTTGATTCTCTTCTAATCTGTCCTGTGCGATTAAGCTGCATATTCTGCTTGCTGTATGATTTAACGCTTCTTGGAGAGGCACTTCGCATTTGCTTTCCGAAACAATCATGTCGTTAGGATACGTAAGCTTTTTAGCTTCGATAATCTTCTTATATGAGGGATATATATTCGCCCCATGCTTTTTTGCAATGTTCCGTCCATATATATACTGCGCTTTCATTAGCTTTGCCTTTACTATGTAAGCTAGGGCCACTTCTTCACTCAATGGAGTGCATTTCTCGTCCTGTGTCCTTCATTTTTGTAATATTTTAGTTGGCCTCAGTGGCGAGTGCGTGGCTGCTTCAGTGAATAATTTTGCTGCGTTCCGTTTCTTCTCCGACCTCAGTTTCATTGCTGTTGCATACACCAGTTCGTCTGATGAAGATACGCTTCTAACAGATAGTGTACGTCTTCGTTTCTGCCTCTCCGATAACTTCGCGAATGGTTTTTTCGCCTTGATTGGTGGTGGTGGTGGTGGTGGTGGTGGTGGTGGTGGTGGCGCAATGACTACTCCTTCCTCTCGCTCTACCGCGGGTTCTTCCTCTGCTTGATCCACAGGCTCTGCTTGTACCTCTTCCCTCCACAAAATAATGCTTCGGTCCAGCCTTTCATCAAATCTTTCCCCAAAACGACGATGATGGCGACCACATTTATTAACTCGCGATTTCAAGCGAAGTATAAAATTTTGAACGTTGGATGTGATGCATTTTCGTATGCTTGCCGGCAAATTATAATAATTTATTGCAGGACCAACATAATCGATCAAACAGTTTACTTGATACTGCAAGGACTTATTCATGACACCGCTTATAATGTTATAAAGTTCCGAACGACTTATTTCAAAATTCGCTATTTTACCGCTGATGTAAAATAACAGAAAGCAAACGCAGGAAACCAAACCTAATATTTAGGTCCAAGTGCCAAACGTAAAGTTATGCACCAGTGATAAACAGTTTCACCACTCACGAAAATTTCGGAATAGAGTACAATTCTATCGCGCTAATGTCGAAAGAAGAGTGATGCGATAGCGACTTCGAAAATTACAAAGCGTGCCATTTCCCCTCCATGATTAGGGAAACTCAGGAGACATTAGCCAATGAAATCGAAAAGTGGTGAAGAAGCCTTCCATTTGGTTCGAAGAAATTTCTCAAAGTAGATGAAAAGTGGTCAGCGCAGTCTAATAGGAAGCAACCATTTTATAACCAAGGGTTTTCGTTTCAAATGCTATTCTTCCAGTGTTGGGGAACCAAGCAGCTCTCCGTTTAGATTTTTGTTAGGATAGGATTTAGTTTTAGTTAGTTTAGGTTTAGATAGTTTATAGTAAGGTAAAAGCACCAGTAGTTGACACTGTATCAGTAGTTGACACTTTTTTAAAAAAAGGAAATAAATAAGAAAACTACAAACTGGAATACATCAAACCTTATTAATCTGCATACTGTCGCCCTTCAGCGACTTAAATGCGAACTATTACGCATATTCCGCCATCGAAAAGTGTCATAGCAACCGATTAATCAAACCCGTGCGTGATTCTTACGACTTTCGCGTATTTTCTTGTATAGAGTGCTAAGGATTTGGGTGAAATGTAAGTATTGCAACTTTGCATTATTTAATCATTGTGGTTAAAAAGGCACTCGTTTATGTTGTTTAAACCTTAAAAGGGGATTTGCTTATTAAAATTTGCAACAAACAATGCTAAACAGTCCAAATTTCCCCAGTGTCAACGATTGAAACTTGTAATTGTCTGTTATTCAGTAGTTGACATGGGGTGTCAACTGCAAAATTACTAAGTGTCAACTATTGACTTTGTTCCCCTGTCAATTTTAAAATGCCTCCTGCAAAGGGTAACTTCAGAAATTCCATATAAAACGACAGCTAGAAAATTTAATGTCCTAGGGTGTCTGTTGCTGTTTGTTTAAAGCGACTGCAACCATTTCAGCAATGGCAACGTGTGGTAAACTGTGGAAGTGACCGGAAAGAATGGATAAGCTAGATTATGAATGGGGAGCTGTGCTGTTTCGTATCAACGAACCCATTAAAATCAGCAGAACCAGAAATATGTATTAAGTCATCGAACTAAGTTACATTTTTTGTGGAAGTAACTTCTGGTTATTAAATATTTTTTTGTAAACTTACACAAGAATAATCTTTTTAAACAATAAATTTCTCTACTCATACATTCGCAAGAGTAGTTCATTAATTGATTTTTCTCCCTATGTCAACTACGGAGACAAAAGGGTGTCAACTACTGAATTTATTGTTTTCGCTGGGTGTCAACTATTGAATCAAAGTTTACTTTTAGGGAAAGAAAGAAAAAATGTTTACAACGGCCATCAGGAATGAATACTTAACGTAATATAATAGAAGAATAGTTTGTGCACCGACTACTATTTATAAATTTTTATTGAAGTGAACCTAGCCTGATTTATGTGAATAAATAGACAAAAAATTCCTTAAAGTGTCAACTACTGGTGCTTTTACCTTATAGGTTTTAATTAGGATAGATAGGTTTAGAGTAGGCTAGTTCGTTTTAGGTAGAAGATAAGTGATGCTCTTCTCCTCTTAAATACTGTAGTTATATTCTTGATGTTTTAAATAAACACTTTCGTTGGATAATCGGTGTACAATTCTCTTCTTGAATAAGCTTATATAATGAAGTAAGAGCAAGTGACTCTTCACAGCGAGCAAGTGACTCGAAAACTTTGAGCAAGTGGCTCAGAAACATGTTTGCAGAAGCAGATCCGAATAGATAAGAGAGCGATCTATGAGCTTTCGATCTATTTATAAGCTCTCTACCTTCTGGAAAGTTCCAGCTGTTTCCAAGCGGAAGTGACGAACTGATTGGAACTCTCCAGAAGGCAGCGAGGTACAGGTGGAAAAACTAATTCCGAGCGTGGCGATACACAGGTAATTAGGCAGGTGAAAACAAAGTGTCGCCACGCTCTGCATTAGACGCTACCGATCGGGTAGAAGCTATTAGGCAAGTGCACCAATTTTAAAGATCTTGAACATCCAGATATCCCCATCTGGGACTTTTTCAACCTGCGGTCTACAAAGGGTAGGATCGCGCAAAGTCGCACGTGTCGGCTTGCTGGATTAAGCTCTTCTCAGGTTTACTGACATTATTGTTATTGGAAATTCTAAAGATAAGGGTAGTACCTTTACGATCACCTGGTGAGGAATTTTTTCACAGTGAACGTCAGATTGAGGATAGAGGTACTATCCTAGCTTTTATGATTTCCAATCGGAATAAGTTAAAAAGAACGTTGCATGATTTTGTCCCTCATAGATCGTAAATGGGAAAGGCCCTAGATGGAGATATGCGGCACAATGTCATTTGAAATGAAAATCCTCGGTTATACTAAAATGGTTGCTTGCTGTTAGACCTACAAGGAACTAGTAAGTGTTGTGCCCTGTGTGATGACGGCGAGCAATGGTGAATTCCACGGGCTGGAACTGGGACTGACTATTCCTTCTTTGGCCATTTCTTTCACTTGCTTTTCTACTTCGGTTTTCTGGGTTTGTGGAAGTCTGTAGGGTCTAGTGTTTATAGGGTTTGTGTTGTCTAGCAAGGGTATGGCGTGTTCTGTCTTATTGGTACACCCTAGCGTGTCGCCTTCTAAGAAGAATATATCGTTATATCGTTCGCATAGGTCGATAAAATGTCTTTTTTCCTCGGCGTGTAAGTTGTCGAGCGTTGTCTCCCTGCGCAATGCTTGCATTCTATCTGTACCACTGACGGTCTGTACTGTGTAAACGTTTTTGCTGTCGACGGTGTCGTGAGGTGGGTCGGTAACCTCGTGCAGCTCGATTGGGTTTAGTTTCACAACCGGTGTTTTGATTTTAGAGTCTTCGAGGTTCCTGTTCATTATACTGATAAGGCATTTGTTTTTGGTCCCCGTGGTGAGGACGTTGCCTATGAATACTCCGGGTTTGATTCTTACTTGATCTACTATTCCTTCGCCTTGGGTAGCTGTGTGTGCGAGTACTAATGTTTCGGTACGTGCTTTTAAAGTTACGTGGTCTCCACTAGTGAGCGGGAGATGTGTTCCAAGAATGTTTAGGGATTGGCCAGGTCGGATGTCGGCGTTGTACTTTGAAAGAAAATCATGTCCTAAGAGTCCGTGTTATTCCCCGAGTCAGTCGTCTCGTACCAATCGGCAAAGATGTTTGATTTGTTTGTCTCCTACACGGATGGTGAGGTATGCACTACATAATGTTTGAGCTACGTTCGATCCAACGGTATATAGGGTTACGACTTCTTTCACGGCGGGAACGTCACCTAGGACTTGTCCGACTTTTAGTAAGGTGACTTCGGCGCCAGTGTCCACTAGCATGGCGGCCTTTCCGTTAACCAATTCGGGTGCTTCAATTTCTACTAAGCTACGTGATGACTCGGAATCAGCTGCGATCGTGTTAACCTGATATGAACTGACTCTCGTGTCATCATCCGGTCTCCTGTCGGAGTCGGGTTGGCGAGGCGCGGCGCGTGCCGGATCATGTGTTTCTGATTGTTGGCAAGGCTCTCGTGAGTAGTGTTGTGTTTGCGGGGGTCGTTGTGCTCGGTTTCTCTCGTTTGCGCGCTGGCGTGCGCGACATTCCTCGAGTGTGTGCCCGGTACAATATCTGCATGTCACGGTTACGTGTCGAACTGTGGGGATGGGACGGGTTTTGGTCCGAGGAGGGACGGGGCGTACTTAGGCGCGTGTAGCAATTACTGGCGGTGTGACCTATTTTGTGACACCTCCCGCATTTTGGCGTGTCTCGCGCTGGTCCGTTGCGGTTGTTTCCGCGGTAACGCGAGTTGTTATTGGTACGCGGAGTATCCGATCCTAGAACCCTTTCTTCCTCAACAGCGGCTACTCGCCGACTGCAGATTGTCGAAAGTGCGCGATCTGATTATTGTTCTAAGTGGTCCTCTCAATCCTCGAGTAAAATAGCGTAAGGCTTGTTTGTCTAAGAGTTCGACGATTCCTTGAATACTCGACGGGTCGGTGGCGTCCTCGATGGACAGCTCTTTCATTTCGGCTAATAGCCTCTCTAACCGGGAACCGAATTGTTGGGCACTGTCTCTTTCTCTCTGTCTACAGCTACTGAACTCGGCTTGTGCGGTATCGGATGATCGTTTAACCCCGAATCGCGTTCTCAATGCGTGTTTCAGTTCCTCGAAGCTATTGATTATCTTGTTCCGTAACTCTTTTGAGGCTCTGCCTTTTATTTTGTTTAGTAAGACGAGTGGCAGGAGTCGCGATCGTTCGTCCGCGAGTGTGCATGCTAAGGCGCATTTGACATCGTCTAGGAATGAAGATAAGTCGGAATTTCTGTCTCCGTCGTATATCCCAATTAGTCCGAGCGCGGCTATCATATCTCGGGCCGACGGGTTATTTGGGCCACTAGGACCTTGTTCTGAGTGCGACATTTCGGATTCGCTACTTACAAGACTGAAGTCGTGTATCCTGACAGCGTATCGGCGCCGTGACGGTACGACGACTTTCTCGGGCGTCGTATGGGTACTCGATTCGGCGGTGTGATATGTGTCTGTACTTGTGTCTAATTTGGGTGCCCGCACGCGGCGTCGCAGGGGGCCGGTGTTGTCTAGGGAAGTACGCGCTTTTACTTTTGTAGGGTCTACTGGACTGAAAATGAGTTTCTTATCAAAGAAAGATTCTAATGATCTACTGAATGACCTTCGATTAAGTAGAAGGTATCACAGAGCGAGTGCGTTTTCCGTAGGCATACAAGGGCCGTGTAAAGATTCTGGTTTAGAATATTTTTCTATCGGATATCGCTACAGCGGTTCGAACGTTTCTGTTTACTCACAGGATGGTTGACAGGCGCATGTTGCTGGTCGGTGTCCGCTGGTAGCCTTGGGGTGTCGGTAGACGCAACCGGAGTTGGCAGGGCGGCGATATCTCCTTATCGCCGGTGTCGTGCAGGGTGCTGTCGGCGTGTCGGGTTCTGGAGCTCCTTTTCGCTCGTACGGGGGGCCAGGTGTCCTCGGTCTGTGGGTGGATGGTGCGTTCCTTCTCGGTGCCTTGGTGTTCGTCTCCGTTCGGCCAAAGGTCCTCGAATCAGCAATGGCTCGTCGGCGACGTCCGTTCAGATTTGGTTATACCTTTCCCGTTTGCTGGGCCGTCTGGCCGTCTCTAACGAGAGAGAGCGGCGGTTTTTGGTGGAGTGCGAGCGTCTCCTAAGAGCTCGTTCGCGCCCTTGATTTGGTTGGCCTCGCCGGTCTCTACCTCGGCAGAGATTCGACGTCTAGGTCGAGGGGGAGTAACACTGGCGGTCAGGCCACGTTACACAATCGGCAGGCTCACGATTCGGTGTGACTGGGCCTGCGAGTGGCCCCCGAAAAGACCGAGGCGATCTGGCTCTACGATCGCCGTCGGTCTGCGGCGCCGTCCGTCCAGCGGTGGATCGAGATGGGAGGTGCCCGTGTCCGGGTGAGCGATACCATGAGGTATCTCGGGCTCACCCTGGACAGCCGCTGGCGCTTCAACGACCATTTTGACCGGCTGCTCCCGCGAGTTCAGAAGGCAGCGGGCGCTTTGGGTCGCCTGCTGCCAAACATCGGGGGACCGTGGGAAGGGGTCCGACGCCTATACGCGGGAGTCGTCCGTTCCATGGTGCTCTATGGAGCACCAGTTTGGGTGGACGATCTGGCGGCCAGTCGGCGCAATCGTACCCTGTTGTTCAGGGTTCAGCGTCCGATGGCCGTCAGGGTCGGGCGGGGCTACCGCACGATCTCCCTGGCGTCGGCAACCCTCCTAGCGAGGTTTCCACCCCTGGATATCCTGGCGGCGGGGGACGCGAGGACCTACGCTGGTCTTCGCGCCCTTCGAGACGGGGGCGGAACACCCACGGAACGGTCGGTCGAGGAGTTGAAGCGTCAGACCCGGCGGCTCGTTGTTGAGATGTGGCGGGAGAGACTGGAGAATCCAGAACACTCCCGCCACAGAGTCGTCGGGGCGATTCTGCCAAGCCTCGAAGCTTGGCTGAGTCGCGGCAGGAGTCAACTCTCCTACCGTGCGACGCAGGTGCTCACCGGGCACGGTTGCTTCGGTGAGTACCTGTGTCGCATCGGGAAGGAGGCGACGGCACAGTGCCACCATTGTGACGAGGACCGGGACACGGCGCCGCACACACTCCAGGACTGTCCTGCCTGGAGCGGTCAGCGCCGTGTCCTGGTCAGACACGTTGGAGGTGATCTCTCGCTACCGAGGATTATCGGGGAGATCCTCGGCAGCGAGAGAGCGTGGAGGGCCTTCCTCGCTTTTTGCGAGGAAGTGCTCCTCCATAAGGAGGAGGCGGAGCGGCGGCGAGAGAGGACGGACCCCTTTCGATTGGAGAGGGCCCGTCCTCGCCGCCGTGCCGCGCGGGGGAATCGAGACCCCCCGCAGTAAGAGCGACGCCCCGGCCCTGTGGCGGATCTCAACCCGCTGACGGGCTGGGTGCGTGCCGAGGGGTCGTGTGGCGGCAGAGTGGTGGCTCTGCCGCCCGCCTATAGCGGCCCCGAGGCGGGGCGGGGCGTGTAGTGGTCGGGCGTCCCGCCAAATTATGGTTTGTTGGTGATCCGGGAGGCGCGGTTCGCTCCTCTTCACGGTTAGTGAAGGAGCGGGTCGAGCCGTCCCCTCCCGGGCTCGGAGGGGGGCGCCTCCCTCTCTCGCGCGGGCGAGAGGGGCGATGGTTAACCCCCCCTCCACGAGAAGTGCCCCCAGAAGGGGGCGGGCGCGGGGCGGCACCGGTAGTGTTCGACAAGAGTTCCCCGTGTCGCCCCATTACGCGTGAAGGATGGCCACCGTGGGGTTTTAGCCGGTAGGAGTCCGGCACTCCCCCTCCGCCCCCACCAGGGCGGCGGGGGGTCCATGAGGATTTCCCCACGGAAAAAAAAAAAGGCTCACGATTCGGTGTAGTATGAAAGGAGAGACGTTTAGCACTCCCCTAGACAAGGATGGAATACACATATAAATGGTAAGGCACTGGCTGCACGGCCGCTGCAGTGTTACCGCTGCCTTGAGGCGGGGCACGTGCGGCGGCAATGCAAGTCCGGTGTCGACCGAAGCCGCCGCTGCTACGCGTGCGGCGAGGAGGGCCACAAGGCGGGCGCCTGCAAGGCCGAAAAGCCCCGGTGCCCGCTTTGCGGGGACCTCGGGCGCCCGGCCGACCACCGCCTTGGTGGCACGGCCTGCCGAGCCGCCATACAAAGGGCCGCAAGGCCGACAGGGGCGGACAAGCCGGCGAAGCAACCGCCGGGGAAGGTGCCGCCTTTTTTTTTTACATGGGGGAAATCCTCATGGATTCCGCGCCCCCCTGAGGAGGGGACGGGGATATGCCGGACTCTTACCGGCTAAAACCCCCATGGTGGCCAGCCTCTGGGGCCCTCCAGGGCGGACTCTGGGAACTCTGGACGAACAACATCCAGAGCCCGCCCTGCTCGGCCCCTCGGCGCGCTACGCGCTACCTCCCGGGGGGGCCTGTGTCGCGGACCCCCCGGTTACCTGCACTCTGGCGACTAGGCGGGCCACGCCTAGCCGCCCCTCACCGGGCCCTTTTCGCGGAGGGGCCCCTGTCCTCAGCAGGGACCTCCCAAGGGCCGGTGGAGCTTGCGCGCGGCGAGGCTGTGGCTCCCCGCCGCGCGTTGTCGCCAAGAAGGCGAGGCTCATACAAAAAATTCGAGGGGAGTGGCGGTCCGGTTAGAGCCGATAGGCCCCTCGCCGGAGGCGTCCGCCCCTCGCCCTCGCTCGTCCTCGGCGACCGGGAGCTTGGCGCCGCTCCCGGTCGCGTTCGGCGGTCTCCTTCTGCGAGAGAACGGTCTCGCAGAAGGAGGCCACCGCCACCCAATTCTCCTCGCCGGCGACCATGGCTTTCACGACGGCCGCCGGCGAGAGATCCTCCCCTATCTGGCCGACCAGGACGGTACGCTCAGCGTCCCACGAGGGACACTCCTCGAGGGTGTGCTGAGCGTCGTCCCGGTCGGCCCCGCAATGGTTTAACACCCTGCCCTGGTGGGTCATCAGGGAGGCGCTCGAGTACCATCGAGTGCCCCCTGAGTTACGGGCCGTCGTCGGGGATTACCTCGCCGGCAGGAGCATCAGCTTCATGGGCCGGTCGCAGGAGTACGAGAGGGAGACGTACGCCGGGGTCCTGTTACACGTCTCGTCTCAGCTCGGCGAACCGGGTTGAAGACTCGTGCAACGCAAGATCGTTATGCTTCCCTTGTCGGGTCGCACACGTCAAGGTAAAGGGGTCGGTCACTTAAGAGTTGGAACTCAATTCGGATACTGGTGATCCAGGAGGATTTATTGACGTGCAGAAATGGTCACTTACAAGGTATACTAGCCGCTCTGGGTCTAGTATCGTGGTGACGGCAGAGAGTTAGTCTCGGCGTGGTCCCGGACAGTGGTACGACTGTCAGGGTGGCTTACACTGTGTGGAGACGCGGCGGAGTGCCCTCGGGCATATGACTCCTCGATGTACTCCCCGATCGATTCCTGATCGGTGTTTTTATACTGTTCTTCCAAGGAGGTGCTTACCGTGCATTACCGGTATTGCCTGCTAGAGTTTCGGCAATTTGTTCTGATTCTTGGTTTTCAAGTCATCAGTATTTGAAAATGAGGCCACAGTCTAGTCAGCACTCGGAGCAATACTCGGAGTTAGTTGGGCATATGCCGGGTTACAACAGTCCCGCAGGGGTCCGTTTTGGGCCCCCTGCTCTGGGACCTTGGCTACGATTATGTTCTGCGGGCTGCACTCCCCGCTGACGCCACCATGATCTGCTATGCAGACGACACTCTGGTGGTAGTCAGCGGGGAGGATGGGACGAGGACCATCCGCGTGGCAGAGATGGCGGTGGAGGCTGGAAGATCCAGTCAACGCCCGCCACAGAGCCGTCGGGGCGATTCTCCCGAGCCTTGAGGCTTGGGTGAGTCGCGGCAGGGGGCAACTCTCCTACCGCGCGACACAGGTGCTTACCGGGCACGGCTGCTTCGGCGAGTACCTGCGTCGCATCGGGAAGGAGGCGACGGCACAGTGCCACCATTGTGACGAGGACCAGGACATGGCGCAACACACCCTCCAGTATTGCATGGCCTGGAGGGAGCAGCGCCGTGTCCTGGTCCGGTATATCGGAAGGGACCTCTCGCTGCCGACGGTCATCCGACAGATCCTCGGCAGCGAGAGGTCGTGGAGAGCCTTCCTCGCCTTCTGCGAGGAAGTGCTCTCCCAGAAAGAGGAGGCGGACCGGCGGCGGGAGCGAACGGACCCCTTCCGTTTGCGGAGGGCCCGTCCCCCCCGCCTCCCCGCACGGAGGGACGCCGTTCCCCCCGACTAAGTTTGACGGCCCGGACCTGCCGCTGGGAGGGGGTTTCGCTGCCGGTGGGCCGGGCACGTGCCAAGGGGCCGCGAGGCGACAGAGTGGTGGCTCTGTCGCCTCCGCAAAGCGGCCCCGTGGCGGGGCGGGACGTGTAGTGGTCGCACGTCCCGCCCAGAGGATTGTTAGTAGTGCGGGAGGCACGGTTCCCTCCTCCTTCGCCGCTGGCGAAGGAGTGCGGCGAGAGAGTGGATGGCCACTCCCCCACCACGAGACGTGCCCCCAATAGGGGGCGGCACCGGTCGTGTTCTTCCAGAGTTCCCGGTGTCGCCCCAGTAAGCGCCGAGGATGGCCACCGTGGGGTTTTAGCCGGTAAGAGTCCGACACTACCCCGTCGCCCCCACCAGGGCGGCGGGGTGTCCATGAGGATTTCCCCACGAAAAAAAAGAAAAAAAAGGCTCACGATTCGACTTTCTGGTGCTGGCCAGCAAGGAGGACTGGAGAAGGACGTGCCGTCTCGCGGGTCTGGCAACCGCGCGGGTCGTGGCCGAGGTGAAGAGCCTGGGTCGCCGCGTAGCCCCGCAGAAGACCGAGGCGGCCTGGATCAGCCGTCCTCGGAGTCTGCACACCGGGCTGCCGGAGACCGGGATCATGGTGCGTGACATTCTGGTCGCGGTGAAGGGGTGCTTCAAGTACCTCGGAGTTCACCTCGACCAACGCTGGCACTTCAAGAAGCACTTCGAGAGGATCCTTCCTATAGTGAGGCCGGTAAGAGAATGAACTCGAGATTTCCTTCACCCAAGCGCAGTCAGTGCCACTTCCCTTGAGACTTGGGTGCGTCGCGGTCCTAGGACCTATGCATCTACAGCCTCGCTATTGGTTGCCTGGCTCAATAGGGTCAGCCTAACTTAGATAAAGAGAACCTGCGTCTGTCTCTGTTTGACACATTGGGCGACCCGCAAGCCAGGCTTTTTTACCCGCCGACAGCCATTTTTCTTAAGACGGATCAGTTCTTTTGCATTGAATCGCTTATTTAGACGAAAATCAGATACTATTTTCATCACACGAGATTACTGTGATTCTACTTTATGATTTCTCATTGATCAGGATTAATTGATATATTATAAGGGTTGTTGTTTCAAGTAAACTTGTAATTTGCAAATAAAGTAATGTTGGGGTAAATTAGCCACTCGAAGATTGACTTAAAAATATTACGTGGAGTTTCCTCTACCTGCCGACTACTGTTTCGTCCAGGGTAGCAAAGCGATTTCAAGTATTGAATAAAAACAATTAACCGGGGAGCGTCACTGCTCGCGCGATACCTACTTACCTATCCAATGCGGACTTTGTAAGGGATTACCTACGCTGATGATTGACTCTGAGCAAGCCGAAGAAAAGTCATAATCCCTGCCTCTAAGTTAACCATAAAATAATAAACACTGTTTCCTCCCTGCGTTTTCCGGGCTTTAGACCAGCCAAAGGCTATCATAAAATATTTTGATTTTACTTCGTCTTGCCGAGAGTCAATCATCATCGTAGATAGGTAATCCCTTATAAAGTCCGCATTGAAGAGGTAAGGAGGTATCGCGCGAGCAGTGACGTATAATGAGAATTAGAATCACTCTCTGTATTAAGAAAGTGAGTAGAGGCGGGAGCCCGTCGTCTCAGTTCAAATCTCAAACACAGACGCAGAGCGTGGCTACAAGGCGCGCAGCATGTGTGGGTAGAAAGCGCGTGAGGGGAAGCCAGGCTAGAAAACTCCTAAACCGTAACTGGAGAGGGTAAAGTTTCGGCTCGGTCCGCCTGGTTACCCTCCCTCACCGTGTTCATTCTCTCAGCGGCCTCACTATAGGGCGGAGAAGACGGCCGGCGCGTTATGCCGGCTTCTTCCCAATCTGGGCGGTCCTCTCGAGAAAGTCGGTCGGCTGTACGGTGGAGTCGTCAGGTCAGGGGGAGGAGAAGGAGGCCCCACCTCCAGGCGCCACCGTGATGGTGCCGCCAGCTCCTCTTCCCTCCCTTCCTGCTCGGAACGTCTACGGGGAACGGCCGCGGGAGAGCCGTGGCTCTCCCGCGGCACAAAAACGTCCGCGCGGTCGGTGGGGGGGCTCAGCTGAGGGGCTGAGTCCCTCCTTTGCACTCCGGCCGCGTGAAGGGGTGATGGGCGAGTGGCCCGCCCATCGTCCAAACAACAACAGTGTATCGAATGGGGGACGGCATTTCCTCTCCCCCGGGCATGTGGCACTACCAGTGCCAAGACAGGGTCGGGTCCTGGTAGGATCTCTGGTCTCCCCAGGGCCCGCCCCGTCATGTCTTCGAGGTCACCGCAATGTTTTTAGTGGGTGCAAGCCCCACATAACCCCGCCTCTCCCCCCAGAGAGACGGGGCATCCGTTCAGGGATTTTCACTGCGTCAAAAAAAAAAGGTAAATCAGTTTCTCATTGTCTTTTTACCTTGCACTGAAGCGCACACACGCAAAGTTTTTTTACTATTAATCTGATTTATTGTTAATTTATAGTTCATTGCTAATGCAAGTTAAATTGAGGTATCTTTGAATGAAAACTTGGCTTTCTTGTATGATATCTATTATCTTTTTTGTTATATGTCAATTTTGTCGGGAAATGAAACAACTTAGTGCATTTTTCACATTTTAATGTTTTTGTACGGATAAACGTTATTCATATCGTCTTTACTGAACACTGGGTTTTTTCAATTAATATTATTCGTTAAATGACTAAGTGATAGCCCCTTAAAATTCAGCATGACGTAAAAGGATCGAACGATAATTAAAATTTTTTTTGCGCAATCAAAAATTTGTAATAAAGTCATGAATGGCTGACTATGGGCACCTTATCATCCCCGCTGTCCACCATGGTAAAGCTCAATTGGGCAGCCAACCTTGTGCCCACGTAGCACGTAGGGCAGTCGGATGTGTTCCCACAGTGGCCCCGTTGGTTTTGTTTATATGGGTGAGGCGGCAGCAGCCAGTGACAGAGGGAGGTCCAAACAAGTGTTGTCCTTCTTCAGCACCGAATTCAACTGGCCGATTCTAGGGTACAATATTAGTCCTAAACACCTTGACTGATTTGTCAATCGATATCTTCGAATTCCTTTGGCCTTCCGGATTGCGCATGAGCTTCAACGTTGAAATGGCCACTTTTAAACCGTCGAAACCATTCGCAAATATTCAATGAGTTTCTGCAGCAGTTTTTTAAATATTAAAGTGGAAGGGAAGAACTTTCCGCCAATGTCGTTTTTTTGCTCGAATTTCAACAACAAAATTTAACTGTATAAACAACACGCAACTTTCGCAAAATAAAGAATCATAGAATATTATGTCCAAATATTGAAAGGAAAAAAATACCAAAAATATAAATAGCAATGTTTGCGAAATTCATAAAAGGAGACACCTAAATGTAAACGACGGAATCTTTTGCATACACTCAATGAATAAAATAATATAAAATAATGCCGCGCACTACAAACTATCGGCGGCCGGCTATTTTGTCAGCTGTATTATTTGCTATACAGGGTGAAAGTCTTCATGTGTCCGCAGTTCAAAGGGGTTAATCTGCATGCTGAGGGGATAAGAAACTTCGAATACAACTTTCAATTTTGGGGTCCCGTTTGTTAGTTATAGCATGTGAAACAATCAGTAGAAAGAGCGCCGTCAGGCGAGTTGGAGGCACTTTTTGACCGGCCGGATAGGCATGGCAAAAAGGTAATCGTGACCTACACTTAAAATCGGGAAGACATCGGATCCGAACAGATCAGCGTCGACAAGACGCAATTCCTCACGCGAGATGTCAGTAGTTAGGAAATGACGAGCTCCGAATCGCAAGCAAAAGACAGTTGAACGCGATTGCACGTCTGGCCGAGGCGGCGATATGTGAGTGGTGATTCCCATCGATCTCTTCTTGACTTGAGCTTGAAATTTCAAAAGAAACCGTCTCTTTAATTGAGTGCTACGTAGCACGACTTCTCTGCTCTTACATGGCGGTTACGTTACGAGGAGATCGTCGGAATGACCGCTCATATGTCACCGCTTCGGCCAGACGTGCCGTAGCATTCAACAGTTTTTTGCTCGTGATTTGGAGCTCGTCATTTCCTAACTACTGACATCTCGCGCGAGGAATTCCGTCTTATCGACGCTGATCTCAAATAAAAAACAAGTCGGTCACTGAGATTCTGTCATGTGCAGTGTTGCATTGCCGCCCGCAAATTTATTAGTGCGATGTTGGACTCGTCTGGCCGTGTCTCGCACTTTGTTTCATGACTATTTCGGAGAAAGTCAACAACCTAGGAAAAGGAATAAGGCCCGGGAGAAAGGTACCGCGCGCGTAGGCTAGGATAGGAGTCCCCAAGTGGCTACCAAACTAGCACTTGGAGTAGGAGGTCTTACAATCGAGGCCTCCACCAATCGAACTCAGAAATTTTCGGGCAGAACTCATTCTTAATAAAAACGTGATCCACCTTCTCCGAGTGAGCGAACTAAAATTAGTTTCTTCTTTTACGACCGTCTGTTAATGGACAGTAGCCGCGTGTGTTTCTTGAGAATATGTCTAGTTTTACCAGTTTTAAACCAAAACCATCTTTGTAATTTAAATTCCGAACCTTTCCCACGCAAGCAGAGTGCTTTCAGTGCTCCACGGGCATTCGAATCCAACTTCGTGCCACCAAATTTATAGAGTGTATCTGTTTGTGATGCCGTCGATTAGATTAAGAGTAGGCAAGCTCACGAGACTTCTCGTTCGTAGATTAAGTAGGATAAGTTGTTGTTAGATGTGTAGCCCACGTGTTGAGTTTGTTAAGTTTATTTCCACTATTATTAAGATCGTTGTTCACTCGTCACTTACAAAATATATATACAAAGTTTATGTAATCAGAGTACGACTGATTTCCTTTTCACAGCAAGGGTGATCGATGTAGATCGCAGCAAGGCGATATTGAACGATAAGATTTTAGTGAGCACGCACTTCGATACTTCCGTCAACGCTTCCGAGAACAGAGAGAGATTGTCGGAAGTCGCGGGGGGTATTTATAGTCTTGACCGGCTCTCGAACCTTCCAGAACTGACCTCACTTCCGTAAGGAAAAATATCGAAAAGTACTGGAAGATTCGGAGCGGTTATGACACTCCGGGTGAATGTCCGCGAGAATTACGTAATCCGTCAGCTGACTGCTCTAGTGACAGCTGGAGCTCCTAGGTCTCTCACCTGCACTAATCAGTCAGCTGATCCCTGCCGCGCGCTATTCGGATTATCCGTAACCGTATCAGAAAAATACAAAATTTAACTCTCGGGCCTCGAAAGCAGCGTGGCCTCGATAGTAAATGAGAAAAATTTACTTAAGAGGAAGATCTTTTACTGAATAAGGATCCTTGCTTGACTGCATTTTACGTGAATTCTTCTTGATTCTATTTGGACTTTACTTTAGCTCGAATTCGATAACTCTTAAGTCTACGTTAAGTTTCTCTACTTACTCTATGTATTTCCCGGCACTTCGGCACGGGAGATCAGAAGCCACTTTTCCTCTCATCAGAATATATGGGCGCCAGGCATCGGAGATGCCACACAAAATACGACAGACTTAAGAGGAACGGCTACAGGAGACCTTCCGAAACGGCAGAACGGTTGCTCGGCTAGACAACATGAACGCTAGGCAAAGGAGAGCACGTGAATCGACACGAGTGATCAAGCCAGGTTTTGAGCTATGGAAATGTTTATTTCACTTAGGAAGCTAAACAGTGGTTGATTCGCACGAGGTGATCGTCGACAGCCTCGGGCGAAGCACGTGGCTTCAAGATGACACAATCGAAAATTACATTAAGATGACCGCGAGCTCGAGCGCAGTTGACAGGCGCTAATGATTTGCGAGACTCCCCAATGTGGACTCTGATTAATATGGGACTAGAAAAATGACTCTTGATTGGCTACAGCCTACAGAAAGATCTCAGTTCAATATATCCAGAATTACAGTGTTGAACAAGCTTGGAAAGATCGCGATAGCAGTTGCAAGCGGAAACTTACAGTTGAATAGTGAGCGAAAAAGAAGAGATGCAACAGATTCGTGGCGGGAGTTCGTTAGAAGTCAGTTCCTTACAAGTTAGCCAGGGCGAAGGATAGGTTCGCCCCCCGCATTGAGGCTGCAGCCGGCGCGCTTTGCCGGCTGTTGCCCAACGTGGGGGAAGCGGGAGGACGAGCTCGCCGTTTGTATGCCCATTTTTTTGTATGAGAACACTTTCATTTATGCCTGCGAGTACCGGAAGATTAGAATTTATTTTCGAAATTCTACGATCCATCCCTATGTTTCTCTATATATAAAACGAGCAGTTCTTCTCTCCTCTCCTCTCCTCTCCTCTCCTCTCCTCTATAACTATCAATTGATTTATATGTCGTTTCTTCTAAAGTGTATCATGAATGTTGAGGAATGTTATAACAGGGCATTACCACGATAGGAAATGTAGACAATAAGCATACAAACAATCGATCCTATCCGGAATCGAACCGGCGCGGCGGCGAGCGGGCGAGCAAACCGTAAAACCCCTGTAAGTTTGAAGCACAGGAAACAGTCTACGAGTGAGCGATGAGGGGCGAGGGGAGTGTGCTAGCTGAGCGAAAGCATGGGCATGAGCGAGAGAGAGGTATCTGCGTGACCGAAAGAAAAGCACGACCGACAAAGTGCGTGCAAGTGATAGAGGCGTAGGGATGAAACGGGAACGTCCGCGACAGAAGATAAGAGCAGATGGGCATTCCCCAGATGTTTTATTTTTAGTTTACTTCACCCTCAGTCTAAAATTTTGACAACTTACTCAACTTCTAATTTGTGCAGGTGTTGCACACTGCAAACTGTACATTAGAATCAGCCGATCATCGCGCAAACACTGACACCAAACAAACATTTCATTAACAATAAAGTCGCGTAATGATATTCTACCACGTTAAAAAATTTCTAAGGATACATTGCAATTATTTCTTGTATTATCAATAGAATTTGAAAGGGGATGGGTATGCTGCTACTTGAGCAGGCACATTGCAGGATCGGGTGGCGTATAGTATACCGGATGGCCGAGGCGCACTGCTGCATCATCGTCCGATACCTACTATGTAGACAATGTGGGTGACTGGACTACACGGTATACGCCAACCGACCGGGTTTTCCTGATGAAGCGTAGGATCCGACGGACTCACGCGCAGCTCTCGTTTATGTGCCCCCGATTCTCACATCAATCAATAGCTTTTCGTATGTTACGAGCCAAGGCTTCGCGAGTCCTAAATATGCTCTGAGATCGTGCTAGGGGCTATTTCACCTTAGCCAGAATCGAGTCTTCTAGTACCCAATCAGCCCTATATCAGTCCTGGGATATTGGTGAGTGCTATTTCAACTCAACCGTACTCAGGTCCCTATTCTCCTATTAAACCCCTTTTACTAGTTACTTTCAAATAACTCAGAACAGAGCTTGGGATCGTGCTAAGGGCTATTTCACCTTGACCAGAGTCAAGACTGGACCTTGTTAAATAAAAGAGTTTCTAGTTGCTTCCAGTAGCTCAGAATAGATCTTGGGATCGTGCTAAGGGCTATTCCACCTTAACCAGACTCAATTCTGCTCATCGATCGTAGAAGAATGCCCTAGGCTAGATTTAATCCCTGCTATAGCTCGCCGGATACACTTCGAGCGGTAAAAATGTATCCTTGTGGGATCTTTTATTATTCTTCTCTTAATAGTAATTAGTTAAACCAAGGATGACTAATCAGGAATACGTAATGATCTCACAATTAAATGAAAACCAGAAAACTGTTCAGTATATTCTAGTGAATTAACTATACAATGTACAGAATTAAAAATGAGACGTGTGTGGTTTCGAGTTGTCGTTACAATATTTAGTAAGGAAATTGTTTAATGATACAATTTGATCGGGGAGAACTAATCGAGAGAACTGTGACTTCCCTAACGATCGTGATATGACACGATGTACGTACGGTGTATATGAACAGCTTCGAAAGAGGCTGGTGCTCGATGTACTACGGTGTTCTTCGATGGTCCGATGGACAGAGCTTCGTCGTTGACTAGCGTTCCGGACTGATTCCCCCTGAACTCCACAAATTAGGGGTTTATATACCCGAAAAATCCAGTGAACCGGGGTATAGTTGGGTTAAATTAGGCGCCGGGAGTCTAACTATGTTTGAGTTCTGGGAATTTATGGGATGCACTAAGTGCACTCAGGGATGGTTGTCCCTTACTTGGAATTTGTTTTAAGAATCGAGATAAGGCAGAACTAAAAGGGTCGAAGTCACAGTTTAAGGGCTCGGAAAATGCGCAGGGGAATTTCGTGTGGGAAGCTAGGGCGAGTTAAGACTATTGTAGCTACGCATGAAATAATTATTAAAAAAAGTAGTCCGATGAGAGTGAGTATGTAACACGTATACAACATGAGCATTATTTTTGTCAAGATATTTCATAAGTTGAGCAAATAACGGGTATATGCTACGAGCGAGTAGTCAAGTTGTTATTTAGTTATGAAGAAACGCACTAACCATTACATTGAACGAAATCAATTTGAAAGAATGTTGAAATGTTGTTAGCATCAGAATATATCCATTTTACTTTCATACTTCGAGCCGTTTCATTCGCAGCCCAGAAACTCATTTACGTTCGATATGTGAATGTCTTCCACAATTACAGAAGAGGAACGAAAACTTTCTACACATTTCTACACATAATAGTTTTTCAAGCGAAAAAAGTAATACGCCGAATTTGGTTTTATCGAATTGAAATACTGTACGAGAAAACGACCAAGCCCGTAAGAATAAAACCCCATGGATTTGCACACATATTCTCCGGGTCAGCGACATTGTATTTCTAACCGCTTCTAAACCGTCGGCCAGAAGAACGAGGGACAGAGCGTCAGTCACGAAAGCGAGGGAGGCCGGGAGGGAGGGAGGGAAGGGAGACCGAAAGAGTGTGTCCGAGCGGGAAAAGAATAATGACTAAGGGTGCATCATCGGAGAGTGCATCATCGACAAATACAAATACGAATTGGATCCTAGTCAGATAAAAATCATACATTAGCAATCAATTGCGCACCGTGAATTTGAAAATATCGGAATGAAAATACAGCATCACTTTCCGACAGTGTACAAAAGACGACATTGCTTTCTGATGGAACTTACCGTTGCCGCCAAACTGCACGCCTAAATCTGCGCCTCGCGTTTAGTCGCAGGACTTTGTTTGATGGATTGCCTTTCCTGCCCCGTTTGTTGACAGATATATTCGTGGCATTTTCTTGCTCTTCTTTATCGCCCATCTGGTGTTTATCTTCAATCTATTGACTTACGAAAGCTAGTAATAATTAATACTAAACCTAACACTGAATCTACAAACTACAGCGCTTACACTGTATATCGATAAAAATAAAACACTGCTTGTACACACTTATTCAAGACGATCAACTGCACGTCCTGAATGCACCGCAGTAAACAATAAGCTGACGAACCGAGTCTATCGTAGCACCGGCTAAAGACCGTTCCGGCCGCCAAAAGTGGGGAAACGTAAACAGAATCGAAAGCGCACAATTCCTCACCTAACGTCACCGCCCGATTCAAAAAGTTGAAGAGGGCTCGCAAGGAATGCTCATGCAAAGTTGTATGTATTTGAAGTCATTCGGTTGCAAATACGCGTGTATGATAGACATTTATATTATTCGGTCTATGAGTGTTAAAATACCAACACTTTTTGAATTATTTTTTTAGAAAATCTGTCTCAAATACCTTGATGCAGTGAAATTGCATTAATGCATCGCGCACTTAGCACGCCGCCTTCACGCACACCAACAAACCCTCGCGTTGCCTCTTAGGTCAACCCGTGTTGCTAATTCCTTTTTTTTTGACGCAGTGAAAATCCCTGAACAGATACCCCGTCTCTCTGGGGGGAGAGGCGGGGTTATGTGGGGCTTGCACCCACTAAAAACACTGCGGTGACCTCGAAGACATGACGGGGCAGGCCCTGGGGAGACCAGAGGATGCTACCAGGACCCGACCCTGTCTTGGCACTGGTAGTGCCACATGCCCGGGGGAGAGGAAATGCCGTCCCCCCATTCGATACACTGTTGTTGTTTGGGCGATGGGCGGGCCACTCGCCCATCACCCCTTCACGCGGCCGGAGTGCAAAGGAGGGACTCAGCCCCCCAGCTGAGCCCCCCCCCCCCCCCCGCCGCCGACCGCGCGGACTTTTTGTACCGCGGGAGAGCCACGGCTCTCTCCCGAGCTGGCGGCACCATCAGAGTGGCGCCTGGAGGTCGGGCCTTCTTATCCTCCCCCTGCCCCTCCGCCCGGGGGACCCACGCCGCTCGGGGTGGCGTTGCCATCGTCAGTCCCTATTTCGTCGACCAGGACGGCGCGCTCGTCCGCCGGAGCTGGACGGAACTCCAGCGTGTGCTGCGTGTCGTCCCAGTCGGCCGTACAATGGTGGCAGCGGGTCGTGGCCTCCCTGCCAATCCTTTTTTTTTCGTGGGGAAATCCTCATGGACCCCTGGTGGGGGCGGCGGGGGAGTGCCGGACTCCTACCGGCTAAAACCCCACGGTGGCTATCCTTAGCGCATAATGGGGCAACACCGGGAACTCTTGTCGAACACGACCGGTGCCGCCCCGCGCCCGCCCCCTTCTGCGGGCACTTCTCGTGGAGGAGGGGTTAACCATCGCCCCTCTCGCTAGCGCGAGAGAGGGAGGCGCCCCACAGTGGGCTCAAATGCTGAAAACGCGGACATTGGAAGTAAATGGTACTTTATCGTAACAAAAACGTATTTGTCGGTATTCTTTGGACAATTTATCACATATATTGTATGATTTTGATGTTGTCCTTTCATTTTGATGCTACAACTGTAATCTCTAATCTATCCTCTACTTTATAAGGGCATATCATCTAATACATAAAATGGATGATTTTTTTCCTCGAAAACTTCACTTTACTTCACATATCAGACATAGGTCAAAATATTCGTCAAACCTTCTAGTTGAGTGAGTCTTCTTTGCCCACATTCCACTTTGGACACGAGCCTCTTTTCGAACTTGCGCATGTGGAAACAGCGCACAGTGGACACTGCCCGCATTGGAAACTGTACACATTGGAAATTGCTCACATTGGAAGCTGTGCACAGTGGAAACTGCACACAGAGGTAGCTATCCACAGAGTAAGCAGTACACATCGTAAACTAGGATTAGTGGAAATTGCACATTGGAGAAACCGCGAATAATGATTTCTACACACTAAGGGAAAAACGTGCAGGTTACTGATATTCTAAAAAGATATTGAAATTAAAAACGTTAGGTGCCAGTGAGTAAGGAAAGTATAGAGCCAACTGCTGGATTTGTGATTACGACCAAATTTTTCACCACAGAAAAAAGTATTTAAAAACTATGTGACCGTCTTCGAAAAACTGACAGCATCGCAGAATACTAAAAACTATAAGAGTTAAAAAAAATAAAACAATAAACGGAACAAAAAATGCATTGAAAAGTAAAAAATAATTTGCTGTTTTCCCGCTTTCATAAATTTGCAGTCATAATGTGCAACTTTGGAAACCTTCCCTCATTGCATTGCGCTCAACACTTACCCAAACCCAACCCAAAACTAGGAACTAATCCACATAACCCAGACCTAACCCAATAAGACTCGAATGTGACTCGATTGACTAACAAATCCACCATTGTTACGTCTCGGGGGACGCCGACCGTAGGTCGAAGTTTTCCTCAACCTATTAGTCGATCTAATTCCAAGACGCGGTCATTTTCAATTATTATTTTGCCTTCTGGCTAAATTCATTAATAATTATCTTTGTAGATGATGGAATTACAATTTCAATTACTGCAATCATTATACTTCTTGTTAAACAATCCAAGTACCTCATCATGCACAGAAGCTAACGCACTACAATCTGTAAATAAACTACAAAGAGAGTCTTCTCTGTCTAACGACGTTATCTTACAGCTTTATCGCGTTTTAGCAACTAGAACGTAACATGCAAGAAAGTCTCCGAGTGTCCCAATTTCGGCCTTTCCTACGTATTGATTAACTACTGCATAGTTATTTATTGTTTTTGAATTAAATGTGATCGTTTTTGTATATTGTGTCCAAAATCCATTATTCGCGTTAACTCCCGTGTGCAGTTTCTTCTGAGGTGTGTACAGGATCCACTGCCGATGTGTCTTGCTTCCACTATGGGCAAGATCGAATGTGCGCAAATTCCACTGTGGTCACTGTCCAATGTGTCCTGATTCTACTGTGGGCAAGATCGAATCTGTGCAAATTCCACTGTGTCCGAAAATCCACATGTGCGCAAGTTGGAACGTGCGCAAAGAGGACACTCCCTTCTAGTTTAATACCCTGAAACCAGTTGGTGCGTTTTTTTGCGATTTTGGAAATGGCAGCACATTTTGTCCACCACTACACTAGTCAGACAATCCATATATGATATTGCTAATGGAAATAAACTGAACGTTTGCTAAAACGCAACAAAACGCAACTTCCGCTTTCGCAGTATCAAAGGACGAGTTCTAAGAAGAATTTCTACACAAGTCATTTCCGGAAATTGTCGTGATAACTTTACCAAAATCGCTGATGAATGAGGGTATATTATAACGGAACATTATTTCATGCATTAAATAGATGATTTTATTTTGGTAAAGCAATCACGACAATTTTCGCAAACGACTTGTGTAGAATTTTTCTTAGAACTCGTCCTTTGATAGCGCGAAAGAGGAAGTTGCGTTTTGTTGCGGTTTAGCAAACGTTCTGTTAATTTCCATCAGCAATATCTTATATGGATTGTCCGGCTAGTGTAGTGGTGGACAAAATGTGCTGCCATTTCCAAAATCGCAAAAAAACGCACCAACTGGTTTCAGGGTATGAAACTAGAAGGTTTGACGAATATTTTGACCTATGTCTGATATGTGAAGTAAAGTGAAGTTTTCGAGGAAAAAAATCATCTATTTAATGCATGAAATAATATACCGTTATAATATTCCCTCATTCATCAGCGATTTTGGTAAAGTTATCACGTCAATTTCCGGAAATGACTTGTGTAGAAATTCTTCTTAGAACTCGTCCTTTGATACTGCGAAAGCGGAAGTTGCGTTTTGTTGCGTTTTAGCAAACGATCTGTTTATTTCCATTAGCAATATCCTATATGGATTGTCCGACTAGTGTAGTGGTGGACAAAATGTGCTGCCATTTCCAAAATCGCAAAAAAACGCACCAACTGGTTTCAGGGTATTAAACTAGAAGGTTTGACGAATATTTTGACCTATGTCTGATATGTGAAGTAAAGTGAAGTTTTCGAGGAAAAAAATCATCCATTTTATGTATTAGATGATATGCCCTTATAAAGTAGAGGATAGATTAGAGATTACAGTTGTAGCATCAAAATGAAAGGACAACATCAAAATCATACAATATATGTGATAAATTGTCCAAAGAATACCGACAAATACGTTTTTGTTACGATAAAGTACCATTTACTTCCAATGTCCGCGTTTTCAGCATTTGAGCCCACTGTGGGGCGCCTCCCTCTCTCGCGCTAGCGAGAGGGGCGATGGTTAACCCCTCCTCCACGAGAAGTGCCCGCAGAAGGGGGCGGGCGCGGGGCGGCACCGGTCGTGTTCGACAAGAGTTCCCGGTGTTGCCCCATTATGCGCTAAGGATAGCCACCGTGGGGTTTTAGCCGGTAGGAGTCCGGCACTCCCCCGCCGCCCCCACCAGGGGTCCATGAGGATTTCCCCACGAAAAAAAAAGGATTGGCAGGGAGGCCACGACCCGCTGCCACCATTGTACGGCCGACTGGGACGACACGCAGCACACGCTGGAGTTCCGTCCAGCTCCGGCGGACGAGCGCGCCGTCCTGGTCGACGAGATAGGGACTGACGATGGCAACGCCACCCCGAGCGGCGTGGGTCCCCCGGGCGGAGGGGCAGGGGGAGGATAAGAAGGCCCGACCTCCAGGCGCCACTCTGATGGTGCCGCCAGCTCGGGAGAGAGCCGTGGCTCTCCCGCGGTACAAAAAGTCCGCGCGGTCGGCGGCGTGGGGGGGGGGGGGGGGGCTCAGCTGGGGGGCTGAGTCCCTCCTTTGCACTCCGGCGGCGTGAAGGGGTGATGGGCGAGTGGCCCGCCCATCGCCCAAACAACAACAGTGTATCGAATGGGGGGACGGCATTTCCTCTCCCCCGGGCATGTGGCACTACCAGTGCCAAGACAGGGTCGGGTCCTGGTAGCATCCTCTGGTCTCCCCAGGGCCTGCCCCGTCATGTCTTCGAGGTCACCGCAGTGTTTTTAGTGGGTGCAAGCCCCACATAACCCCGCCTCTCCCCCCAGAGAGACGGGGTATCTGTTCAGGGATTTTCACTTATAGTTTTTAGTATTCTGCGATGCTGTCAGTTTTTCGAAGACGGTCACATAGTTTTTAAATACTTTTTTCTGTGGTGAAAAATTTGGTCGTAATCACAAATCCAGCAGTTGGCTCTATACTTTCCTTACTCACTGGCACCTAACGTTTTTAATTTCAATATCTTTTTAGAATATCAGTAACCTGCACGTTTTTCCCTTAGTGTGTAGAAATCATTATTCGCGGTTTCTCCAATGTGCAATTTCCACTAATCCTAGTTTACGATGTGCACAGCTTCCAATGTGAGCAATTTCCAATGTGTACAGTTTCCAATGCGGGCAGTGTCCACTGTGCGCTGTTTCCACATGCGCAAGTTCGAAAAGAGGCTCGTGTCCAAAGTGGAATGTGGGCAAAGAAGACTCACTCAACTAGAAGGTTTGACGAATATTTTGACCTATGTCTGATATGTGAAGTAAAGTGAAGTTTTCGAGGAAAAAAATCATCCATTTTATGTATTAGATGATATGCCCTTATAAAGTAGAGGATAGATTAGAGATTACAGTTGTAGCATCAAAATGAAAGGACAACATCAAAATCATACAATATATGTGATAAATTGTCCAAAGAATACCGACAAATACGTTTTTGTTACGATAAAGTACCATTTACTTCCAATGTCCGCGTTTTCAGCATTTGAGCCCACTGTGCGCCCCCCTCCGAGCCCGGGAGGGCATGGCTCGATCCGCTCCTTCACTAACCGTGAAGGAGGAGCGAATCGCGCCTCCCGGATCACCAAAAAACCAAATTGGGCGGGACGCGCGACCACTACACGCCCCGCCCCGCCTCGGGGCCGCTATAGGCGGGCGGCAGAGCCACCAGTCTGCCGCCACACGACCCCACGGCACGCACCCGGCCCGTCAGCGGGTTGAGATCCACCACAGGGCCGGGGCGTCGCTCTTACTGCGGGGGGACTCGATCCCCCCGTGCGGCACGGCGGCGAGGACGGGCCCTCTCCAAGCGGAAGGGGTCCGTCCTCTCTCGCCGCCGTTCCGCCTCCTCCACGCCCTCTCGCTGCCGAGGATCTCCCTGACAATCCTCGGCAGCGAGAGATCACCTCCAACGTGTCGGACCAGGACGCGGCGCTGATCGCTCCAGGCAGGACAGTCCTGGAGCGTGTGCTGCGCCGTGTCCCGGTCCCCGTCACAATGGTGGCACTGTGCCGTCGCCTCCTTCCCGATGCGACACAGGTACTCACCGAAGCAACCGTGCCCGGTGAGCACCTGCGTCGCATGATAGGAGAGTTGACCCCTGCCGCGACTCAGCCAGGCTTCGAGGCTCGGCAGAATCGCCCCGACGGCTCTGTGGCGGGAGTGTTCTGGATTCTCCAGTCTCTCCCGCCACATCTCAACAACGAGCCGCCGGGTCTGACGCTTCAACTCCTCGACCGACCGTTCCGTGGGTGTTCCGCCCCCGTCTCGAAGGGCGCGAAGACCAGCGTAGGTCCTCGCGTCCCCCGCCGCCAGGATATCCAGGGGCGGAAACCTCGCTAGGAGGGTCGCTGACGCCTGGGAGATCGTGCGGCAGCCCCGCACGACCCTGACGGCCATCGGACGCAGTACCCTGAGTAGCAGGGCACAATTGCGCCGGCTGGCCGCCAGATCGTCCGCCCAGACTGGTGCTCCGTAGAGCAACATGGAACGGACGACTCCCGCGTATAGACGTCGGACTCCCTCCCACGGTCCCCCGATGTTTGGCAGCAGGCGATCCAAAGCGCCCGCTGCCTTCTGAACTCGGCGGAGCAGCCGGTCGAAGTGTTAGTTGAAGCGCCAGCGGCTGTCCAGGGTGAGCCCGAGATAACTCATGGTATCGCTCACCCGGACACGGGCACCTCCCACCACGATCCACCGCTGGACGGGCGGCCCCGCATACCGACGACGATCGTAGAACCAGATCGCCTCGGTCTTTGCGGGGGCCACTCGCAGGCCCAGTCGGTGGATCCGGGCGACGACACAGGCCACCGCTATCTCCGCGACGCGACCGGTCCTCACTTCGTCCTCCCCGGACACCACGAGGGTGTCATCGGCGTAGCAAATTAGTGCCACGCCAGCGGGGAGACCGGCCCGCAGGACGTAGTCGTATCCGAGGTCCCATAGCAGGGGTCCCAACACAGACCCCTGCGGAACCCCGGCGTACAACTCCCTCACGTTCTGTTGCGTCCGGCCCATGTACTCCCTGCCAATCCTGGCCAAGTACTCACCGAAGCAACCATGCCCGGTGAGCACCTGGCACAGGCGGTACGTGACACCCCCAAAACCCCTATCCGCCCAGCGTTGGAGATGCGGTCGGATAGCCCCGACAGCCCTGGTGGGCTCGATTTCCGGCTCGTCGAGCCAGCTAACCCACGAGTCCACCAGGTACTGCCGGAACCCGTGTTGCTAATTCCTACAGTGAAGTGAACATCGACCAGTTAGTTTGTGTGAGTAGGCCAGAGCCTCAGAAATCTGTGACCGCTCGAACGGACAAGACCGTAAGTACCCTTACACCCTTACCGCTTCTTTATTTTTCCTGTCAAGGAACTTCTAGTTTCAATTACGACTCCTTGACTGTATCTAAGTACTCTTCTAGTGCCCTTTCATGGTTCCTTCGATTTCGGTTTTGCATTATTTCAACTATTTCTTTCATACGTACAAGCCTTTGTCTCATTGTCTACGCAACAAAGGAAGTGTCGTTTCGCATAATGCCTCTTTCAGTGGAATCACTTTTTGGAATCACAGTCTTACACAGTCTTACACACAAAAACCTCTGTTCCTCGGCGGGTATTTTCCGCGTTATCCTTCCCTAACTTCTCGTTCTCAAACTTTTTTACGTTCTGTAACGATTTACGCACGTGGTAACGCCTGCTTCCCGTTCGCGTCTCTTGCGTCAAAAACAGGAAAAGTCTCGAGACATTTGCGAAGGAAAGCCCGATAAAACACTCGTCGAAGGTCAAAGATTTTGGGTTTCTGTTCTGTGACTGTTAATACAATTGCTTCGACAAGTGTGTAAGATTCGCTTCCGTATCACTGAGAGTTATATGGCGCGAAATGACATTTTGCAAATGACGCAAAACCAAGATTTTACATTCATGAATGATCTCTGAAGATTTACTAGAAACCTACTTCGATGCAACGAGTGATTCATAGCAGAGAATCAAAGCATCGTCGAAAAACTTGTTAATGATATTGTTAAGGATAATCCGAATTGCGCGCGGTCGGGATCAGCTGAGTAATTAGTGCGGCTGAGCGACCCAGGTGCTCCAGCTGTCACCCGAGCCGTCAGCTGACGAGTGACGTCATACTCGCGGACATTCACCCGGAGTGTCCTAACCGCTCCGAATCTTCCAGCACTTTTCGTTATTTTTCTCGCGGAAGTGAGGTCAGTGCTGGAAGGTTCGAGAGTCGGTTTAGGCTATAAATACCCCCCGCAACTTCCGAATCACTCTCTCTATCCTCGGAAGCGAACTCGGACGTATCTAGTGCGTGCTCACTGATTTCGGAAATCCATCTAATTCGCCGTGCTGCGAATCGCATCAGTCACCTTAGCTGTGAGAAATCCATCAGTCTTACTCTGATTAAACTACGTTTATTTATCTTATAAGTGACGAGTGTTCCAACAAGCTTAAACCTAGTGACAATAAACTTAAGACTAAGCAACAAGACTTTGAACAATCCAGCCTCCTCTGAGCCTTCCTCAGTGTCTTTCCACGTTTCTGCTCTGCACCACGAACATTTTGGTCCTTCGAGCCGGATTTCTTCTTAATTAACCAGCAACCTGTCTTCCGGGCGTGGTGTGCGACGACGGTTGAGTTTCAACCTGCCTGAAATGGATACCCTTATTCTTGATCAGGCTAACCTTCACGGTAAGGCTTCTCGGATAGTGGAGAACCTGAAGAAGCAAGGAAGTGCAAATTTAACTGACTCTGCGATAGAAGTGAGAATAGAAACTCTTAAAGAATATCGGGATCGGTTCGAACGAGTCGACGAGAAGTTGCGGCGCGAACATGGCGCCCAACTCGCGGAATCCAACTACACCATCAAGGACATACCCAGTGCAATGGAGGAGACCTACCTTGAGCAGATGACCAAGCTGAGGGAAATGCTGGTCGAATGGCGCAGGAAGAATCCCGGTCCAGCTACAAGCGAGAAGAAGGGAGACCATCATGACGCGCCTGCAGTTCGACCATCCATGCCTAGGATCGACTTACCCAAGTTCGATGGCAAATACGAAAACTGGCTCGCCTTCAAGGACCTCTTCGTCTCTCTCATTGATAAGGAGCCCGGCCTAACGCCTGTGGAGAAGTTCCAATACCTTAAGGTAAGTCTCGAAGGGGAAGCCGCCCTGTTCATTCGAGATTTTCCGACCATAGGTATTAATTACCACAGAGCATGGGATACTCTCAAGGCCCATTATGATAACAAGAGACTACTTGTCAGGGCAGCTCTAGGCAAACTGAAGGCCTTGCCTAAGATGAAAGGGGAGTCGGTCCAGGAACTTACTCAAATATTTCTGGGCATGACGTCCACCGTCAATGCCATGGAAGGAATTGGTCGGCCAATATTTCGTTGTGACGATTTATTTGTATTCTTGATTACTGAGTTGTTCGATAATAGAACCCGACGGGAGTGGGAATCTTCTCTCCGCGGTACGACTGAGCCTCCTACCTTTACTGCTCTTAAGCAATTCCTGGAAGAGAAGATCCAATCTTTGGAGGTGCTGAACTGCTCCAAGTTCGACGCCGCTCCCGCAAGGGCCTCCGCTGGTCCACGAGTCGCTTCTCGATCCCATCAGAGCAGTTCTCGTCCAGTGCCTTCCCGGCGATGTGCACTCTGCTCTGGGGATCATCACCTTATGTTCTGTGAGGCCTACCGCAAGAAGAGCCCTGAGGAAAGAAAGGAGCTCATTTTCAAACTCCATCTCTGCTTGAATTGCTTGGGGAAGCATAATGCCTCAGATTGTGGTTCCAAGCGAGCGTGTTCAGTTTGCCAGGGCAAACACCATACCAGTATCCATGATACACACCGAAATTCCGCTGGAGCTTCTACTAGTAACTCGACAGTTCACGTTTCTCGGTCTCCCAGTGAGCCTGCTACCTCAGTTTTACTCGCCACTGCCAGGCTGTATGTGGCTGACTCCTACAGCGAGAATAAGGAAGTGAGAGCATTGATCGACCACGGATCCGAAGTGACCATGGTCACTGAGCGCCTAGTTCAGAGACTGCACCTGAAGCGAGAGAGCTCGTCTGTCGCTATCCTCGGAGTAGGAGGCGTTCAGACTGGAGTCACCAAGGGTAAAGTAACTCTGTCACTGCGAGCACGTTTAACCCACCATGAATTGAAAATTTCAGCCTTGATTATGCCTTGCTTGTCTGCTTACACTACGACGAAGAACTGGTCAGTACCTGTGTGGAAACACGTTGAAGGGCTGGTCCTCGCTGACCCACGATACTTTCATAATGACCAGATCGACTTGATACTTGGAGCTGACGTCCTGGCACAGATCCTTCTGCCTGGGCTGCGAAAGGGGAGTGAAAATGAGCCAGTCGCCCAAAATACTCTCTTTGGCTGGATACTCGCAGGAAAAGCCGAGTCTGCAACTCCCTTTCAAACAATAACCTCTCACCAATGCTCGGTGGGGGAATCTCTAGAATCTTTGGTTCGAGCGTTCTGGATCCAAGAAGAAATGCCGGACGTGGCCCCTGTGCTTTCTGCGGAAGAGCAGGAAGTTGAACAGCATTTCGTTGCCACTCACTCTCGCTTGCCTTCCGGGCGGTATATGGTTCGCCTACCACGGAAGAAGCTCCAGTTGTCCAGCTCAGAGCTGCGAAAAAAAGCCGAGAGTACTTTAATCAGCAATGAACGCCGATTTATTCGTCACCCGGAGATGGGTGAGCTATACAAGGACTTCATGAAAGCATACTTGGAATTGGGGCATATGACACCAGTCGGCGCGCCTTCGGACCATGAAGTCGCCTACCTCCCTCACCATGGAGTGTTGAGGGAATCTAGTACAACTACAAAACTGAGAGTTGTGTTTAACGGATCTGCCAGGACGTCAGCAGGTAGGTCGCTGAACGATTTCTTGTATCCGGGCCCTAATCTTTTGCCTTCATTGGCGGACATACTCCTACGATGGAGATGGCATATTTCTGTGGTGGTGGCAGATATTGAAAAGATGTTTAGGCAAATCTTGGTGGACTCACGTGACAGAGACCTTCAAAGAATCTTGTGGAGGGCTCATGACCAGGAAGCTGTACAGGACTTCCAACTGAATACCGTCACGTACGGCCTAGCTTGTGCTCCTTTTCTGGCACAACGTACTGTCCGGCAGCTAGCCGACGATGAAAGAGCCACTAATCCACTTGGGGCTGAAGTGTTATCCAGGGATGTATACATGGATGACATTCTTACGGGCGCTGATGATATCGAAGAGCTGAAGGAAATAAGGCGTCAAATAATAGCCATTTGCACGGCGGGCGGCTTCCCCCTGCAAAAATGGGCTTCGAACTGCGAGGAAATGAGATCCAACTTACCTAGATTGGATGCCGCCACTGATTCGGCTGTGAAGCTCACTGACAAGCAAGTGACGCATCAAACCTTGGGCCTTGCTTGGAATGCTTTTGAAGATGCTTTCTACTTTTCAGCCAAGCCCGCTCCGGAGTGCTCTGTAACCAGGAGAACAGTTCTTTCTCAGGCAGCCCAACTATTTGATCCCCTTGGATGGCTCACGCCGGTGACTGTGAGAGCTAAGATATTTATTCAAAGTACATGGTTACTGACTATTGAGTGGGACAGCCCTCTTCCTCGTGAGATGGAAAATCGCTGGCGGGAATACAGGCAACAATGGGGTGAGTTAAATAAACTCTCGATCCCAAGACCTATTCGCTATCACCGGGATGGATTTCTGGAGCTGGTCGGATTCTGTGATGCGTCAGAGCACGCATTTGCTGCCGTACTGTATATCCGTCAAACAATCCAAAGTCAGGAACCTAATGTCTCACTCATTACTGCTAAGAGCAAAGTCGCTCCTCTGAAACAAGTTTCGATACCTCGACTTGAACTTTGTGGGGCTGTTCTGCTGACTCGCCTTGTTGTTCACACTCAGAAGGTGTTGCGTCTGAAGCAGACGCCGGTGTATTGTTGGACGGACTCTACGGTTACTCTTGGCTGGATCCGAGGTCAACCAAATAAGTGGAATACCTTTGTTGCGAATCGTGTGGCCGAGATCCATCGCCTTGCTCCGGACATCCACTGGAATCATGTGGCTGGAGAGGAAAATCCAGCCGACTGCGCATCTCGGGGAATTGCGCCTGCGGAACTTCTTAATCACTCTCTTTGGTGGAGTGGGCCTCCTTTCCTCTACAATGATGAGTGGTTGAATCAACCACTTCCAGACATCCCAGATGATGAGTTGCCTGAGAGAAGAGCCAAATCAGTGCTTTGCACTAAGACCAAGGAGCCCAACGTATTGCTGGAGAGAATTTCTACTTACGGGAGACTCTTGAGAGTGACTGCTTGGTGCCGGAGGTGGCTCAGGAAGAATAAGCCCTCTGCTTCGACGACTCTCCCTCCTCTTTCCTTGACTGCGGAAGAAATAGAGTCAGCTGAAGAAATTTGGATCCAGATCGCTCAAAAGGAAGCTTACCATTTCGAATTGGCGGCTCTAAGGGCTGAGAGGCAGCTGCCCAGAAAGAGTTCTCTCCTGCCATTGACACCCTTCCTCGATGAACGCGGGCTGCTGAGAGTTGGTGGCAGGCTCCGTCATTCGATCCTTTCTGCCGACAAAATCCACCCGATCATACTGCCTGCTTCTTGTAAATTTACTACCATGCTAATTTCAGCTTATCATCAGCGGACTTTGCATGGGGGGACGCAATTGACTTTGGCTTCTATTCGACAACGATTCTGGATTCCTCAAGGGCGCCGCGAAGTAAAGCAGGCAATCCTGAAATGCACTACCTGTGCTCGATGGCGGGCGGCTACACGAACACCGCAGATGGGTGATCTCCCATCCAAAAGGGTCACGCCTACTCGACCCTTTCAAAACACGGGAGTGGATTTGGCTGGCCCGTTCCTGATAAAAGCCTCTTCTGGACGGGGACAAAAATGCGTGAAAGCTTTTCTAGTCATTTTTGTTTGTCTTTGTACCAAAGCTGTACACCTTGAGGTTGCATCTAGTTACTCTACCGAGGCTTTTTTGGCAGTTTTTCGACGATTCGTCTCCCGTCGAGGACTGTGTTCCAGCTTATACAGCGACCGGGGAACGAACTTTGTGGGCGCCGATGCGGAGCTGCGCCGACTGTTCTCCGCGGCTACCAAAGAGGGAACACTGCTAGCTGACGAATTGGCTACTCTCAGGGTCCAGTGGCACTTCAATCCTCCTGCCGCCCCCCATTTCGGAGGAATCTGGGAAGCGGCCGTGAAGTCCACCAAACACCATCTTCGAAGGGTGATAGGGGAGCACCGACTCACCTTCGAGGAGATGACCACGTTGCTGGCAGAGATCGAGGCCTGTCTCAATTCGAGGCCACTCTGCGCCCTGAGTGACGACCCTGATGATCTCCAGGCGCTGACTCCGGGTCACTTCCTGATTGGAGCAGCGCTGAACTTCGTTCCTGAGCCAACGCTGCTGGACACCAGGACTTCTCTTCTGACGCGTTGGCAGCTCACCACTCAAATGCGAGATCACTTTTGGCAACGATGGTCGCGGGAATACTTACACAGCCTGACTTCTCGGGGGAAGTGGCACCATAAGACTACGAACGTTCAACTCGGCTCGCTTTGTCTAGTTGTGAACGAGACGACACCCCCCTCACGCTGGCCATTGGCGCGGATTACTATGCTCCACCCAGGGGCCGATGGCATAGTACGCACTGTTACTGTAAAGACTGCGACGACTACTCTTGTGCGGCCTGTCGTTAAACTGGTGTTGCTGCCCGTGAATAGCGAGGAATCTAAGAGTTCTGCGTCGTGAGTACCCAAAAAAGGTTAATCCCTCTGGTAGCAACATACGGCTCGCATTCCTCGAGTCTCGGAATAGATTTCTGAATGTATTCATGCTTACGGGGTTCTGTTGCGTTCTGATGCGAAACTATTGTTAATCGACTAATAGCCAGTCCTGCATAATCTTGTTCCACAATTCCCGCTAATTGTAGAAAACTTAGTTTAGATACTTACCGGATAACTTCTTTCTTCTGACTTCTTGTATAAATTGCTTTACGCCAACACTGTCACTTTTCGTAAAAGAGTTTCATCGCCACTACGGGCGAGGCGGGCGGTAATGTTAAGGATAATCCGAATTGCGCGCGGTCGGGATCAGCTGAGTAATTAGTGCGGCTGAGCGACCCAGGTGCTCCAGCTGTCACCCGAGCCGTCAGCTGACGAGTGACGTCATACTCGCGGACATTCACCCGGAGTGTCCTAACCGCTCCGAATCTTCCAGCACTTTTCGTTATTTTTCTCGCGGAAGTGAGGTCAGTGCTGGAAGGTTCGAGAGTCGGTTTAGGCTATAAATACCCCCCGCAACTTCCGAATCACTCTCTCTATCCTCGGAAGCGAACTCGGACGTATCTAGTGCGTGCTCACTGATTTCGGAAATCCATCTAATTCGCCGTGCTGCGAATCGCATCAGTCACCTTAGCTGTGAGAAATCCATCAGTCTTACTCTGATTAAACTACGTTTATTTATCTTATAAGTGACGAGTGTTCCAACAAGCTTAAACCTAGTGACAATAAACTTAAGACTAAGCAACAAGACTTTGAACAATCCAGCCTCCTCTGAGCCTTCCTCAGTGTCTTTCCACGTTTCTGCTCTGCACCACGAACAGATATACTTTAGAAAGGGAAACAATAGTAAATGCAGTTTTTTCTTTCATTTTAAATGCAACGACAAAACAATTAGCGTGATTGGGCGGCTGCCCCAGATAGGAGAGGGCCGCTGGACCAAAAATGGCCTGCGCTCGGCGAGCGCGCCCGACGAGGCGGACGCCGCCGCTCCCGGTCCAGGGAACGCCGGGACCGTCCGGCGGACAATTACCGCGGGTGGCATCGCGAGGGCTACTGCGGGTGGAACCGATGGGGCCGATACAATGGAAACCGGCGGTATGAGGCCAATAGTGACCGGAGGCACCGGTCACCTGACCGGCAGCATGGGGGAGGAGAACCCCCCTCTGCAGCGGTGGTGCCCTATGTACCGGAGGCACCACGCCAACAAAATGAGGAGGCAGAAACTGCACCACAAATGCCCAGGGGCACATATGTTTCTGAGCAGACTCTCATCAACATATCCCTTTTGCATTCATATTTCAAATTACGGAATACATAATATTGTTTTACTTTTCATATTGCGGATGAGACGACTAGAGCGGCGGTTCCGTTCGTTGAATCGCCAAGTTCAAAAATATAAACGGAAGGGAAAAAAAGAAAAAAAATAATGAAGAAACAGAGGGAAATGGCTAGGAAGGCCAACAGACCGCTGCACAATGGGGTATTTGGCCTCAAAACGTGATCAAAATTATTTTGATGAGAAAATCGTTTGAAAATTCAAGATTATACGATTCTAAATTCATTCAGACATTTTATTAAAGCTTGATTTAGGTTTAGAAATAATAAATTGTTATCGAAAAATATAATTTTGTTGGTATAGATAAATATTCAGTTTTTAACACATTTGCTACTAAATAATGAAATCTCGGAAAATTCAACTTCCCTGGAGTAAGCAAAAAAAAGAGATCCAAAAACGAAACTAAAAAGCTATGCTTATTGATGTGCCAATTACAAATAGAAAATTGCACAACTACCGGTTTCTTGAATGTTTGAATGTAAAATAGGAAATTCAGGGAGAGCGGATAAAATTTTATTGTTATAAAAAGTAAAATGTTCAGCTGAACTTTGAACTTATAATTGCATAATATCTTGATATATAACCATTTATTTACATTTATACAGACACAAAATATAAATTCAAAATACAATATATGTACAGCTCGTTACTGGAAAGAAGGCGCCTGGCTCTGATTTGCCGAAAAATTTGTCTCCTCCTTCAAAATTACTTAGGGACGGTACTTGGGGATGGAAACAAAAGGTTTTATGATTAGCAACCCGTAGTCTTGATTCTATTGGGCAGTAGGAAACAATTTGATCTGAGCCGGACGCCATTTTTGCCAGGTATGCAAAGGGCCAGGTCAAGGCCGTTAGGGGCTTCGCCCGAGGAAAAATAGGAAAGGCGGTGTTTCCCAGCCTTGTAAGGCGTAGTCCATCAGTCCTACTCTTTCCGAATTCTAGAGCCAGGCGCCTTCTTTCCAGTAACTAGCAGTACAATATTAACATTATTCATTGTGATCGTCATCATCGGAAGATGACATTTCGATCTCTTGGGAAAGCACGTCACCAGACTTTAAAAGATCCAATGCCTCAAGGTTAAAGGATTTAATGTTTTTTTTGGAAGTGGCCGCGAACAGGATATGTATGTATGTAAGCTTTGTGCGCATGATCCGAGACCACTAGTAAGTGACCACGTGACGATAACAGCTGAGAGAGCACACGAGGCTTATGGGTTAAAGAGATCCGTGAAGCAATAGCTTTGATTGTTGATTCTCTGTATTTTAGGTTAGTACGAAACGCACGCACGTGGTAAATACAATAACTATGTAATTAAACTAATAAAAACTCTGTATTTTAGACGAATCTAATCGTGTTGCGTCCCCCGATTAATTATCCACATATATGTATGGATCTGAGTTTAATAATAAGCGATGCATAACGTCCATATTACATGCTTCTCGGCTAAATTTTCTGGCAAACCCTTGGCGGTACTGCCTGAAATATTTGTTTCGAGCTTCAGCAGCTTCTTCCGATAGTTGTCCGATCGGCACTACAAGGTGTACCAAAACGGTCGATAAAGAGGATAGCCATCATGTGGGGCGTGACCTCCTGATGACCATACCACCTTCAAAAATGTCAAGTTGTATTCAACTTTGGGAGTTATTAGCCAAAACAATTGACCAATCAGCGGGCGAGATTGTCTACGGTCGCTGTGACGCGACGGAGCGGGGTGAGATGGCTCGAGCCGCCGCAGATTCTCGCCGCTCAGCCGCTTGACTCAGCTGCGACCGTCGGACGCGACCGGCACACTACTCGCGAGTAAGTATTGGTGCGGCACAAGTTCGCAATAAGTTCCTTAACGATCAGGCGGCTATCGAAAGTACCCCTCGCTGCAAAAATCAGCGGGCGCGTTTCCAGATTGCGCCTCGCTAGTCTTGATGTTTGATACCCATACTGTTAACACTTGCAGACTATTATCGCGTTAGTCCGCGATATTTGAGAAATTTTTGAATAACGCTTTCTGAGATAAAAGTCGGAAATGAGACGCTGGACTAACACGATAATAGTCTGCAAGTGTTAACAGTATGAGTATCAAACATCAAGACTAACGGGGCGCAATCTGGAAATGCGACCGTTGATTTTTGCAGGGAGGGGCACTTTGGATAGCCGCCTGATCGCTAAGCCACTTATTGCGAACCTGTGCCGCACCAATACTTACTCGCGAGTAGTGTGCCGGTCGCGTCCGACGGTCGCAGCTGAGTCAAGCGGCTGAGCGGCGAGAATCTCGAGCGGCTAGAACCATCCCTTTGCGCTCCGGCGCGTCACAGCGACCGTGGACAAACTCGCCCGCTGATTGGTCAATTGTTTTGGCTAATAACTCCCAAAGTTGAATATAATTTGACATTTTTGAAGGTGGTATGGTCAGCAGGAGGTCACGCCCCACATGATGGCTATCCTCTTTATCGACCGTTTCGGTACACCCTGTATAGCGTTTTCTATTATTTCTTTGCCATGTATGAGTATTTTGTGAAAGGTTGGAGACAGTGGATACCATTGATATAACGTAACATAATATTGTGCGGTTTCAAATACATATTTTGAAAATTTTGCAATGTTGATTTCATGGTGACTTGAAATCACCTCTAAAATTACTTTAAGCCTTTTGACAAGGGTTTCGTCTATTCCTGTTATACGATCAGATAATGATGGATCGTCGAAGAATTTCCTTGCTGTGTTTCCATCATTGGTATTTCCGAACCCAGCTTTAGGAATATCAACGAGGATTCCCATTTCTACCTTAAATTTTGATTGAATGGCATTTTTTGTTTTAGCAACAACGCGCTCTTCCTCCCGTGATCTTGCCTGCCATTTCTGAATTGGAATTTTATAAGATAAATGCAACAAATTTTCAAATATTCTGATTTTCGCATGCAGTACAGATAATCCAAATTGCGTAGTTCCTGGAATTGCTTGTTGGATCTTGCTCAAGTTATTAAAGTCCTTAACGGTTGCCCTACACAAATAACACCACAGACGAACTTGTTACTATAATCGAATTGCATACCTTCCCATCGACCATAGTTAGTAGTAGTGTATGTTTTATCAGGTAAATACTTTTGTCAAAGAATATTTCTGGTGGACATTGGCAGTTGGGCGCCAATTTATCAAGAAAAAGACTTTTGAAAAGATTCAATTCTTTAAACCATGGGCAGTTGGACACCAATTAGTCAAGAAATTTACTTAGAAGACGGATACTTTTAGAAGGGGCGCTAATATTGGGTGGAGGTGTGCGTACTTTGATCTAAGCTAACTATCCTGAATCGACAGAAAGTACAGCTCGTTACTGGAAAGAAGGCGCCTGGCTCTAGAATTGGGAAAGAGTGGGATTGATGAACTACGCCTTACAAGGCTGAGAAACACCGCCTTTCCTATTTTTCCTCGGACGAAGCCCCTCACGGCCTTCACCTGGCCCTTTGTATACCTGGCAAAAATGGTGTCCCGTCCCTAAGTAATTTTGAAGGAGGAGGCAAATTTTTCGGCAAATCAGAGCCAGGCGCCTTCTTTCCAGTAACGAGCTGTATTTCCCGACACTTCGGCTTGGGAGATTAACAGTCAGCAGTTCCTCTGTTACACAAAATATGGGCGCCAGGCATCAGAGATGCCATACAAAACGAAATTAGAATCGAGACACGATATAGTTGAGAGGAACGGCCACTGGAGATGTCCCAAGACGGCGGAACGGTTGCTCGGCTAGGGACTTGAACAAGAGGAGAGCACGTGGGTCGACGCGAGTGACCAAGCCAGACGTTGAACTCAACAATGTTTATTTCGCTAGTAAAGCTTACAAGAGAGAGAGACTTCGTACGAGATGTTCATTAGCAATCTCGGACGAAGCACGTGGCTTCTAGGTGGTTCAAACGAAAATTACATTTCGATGACAAGAGTTCGAGCGCAGATGATCAACGCTAATGTTTACTCGAGTGACGTTACAGATTATTTCGTTAGTCTCGGAATACAGTGTGACTCTTGATCGGTCTCAGCGTACAGAAAGATCGTATTCAAAAGTACAGAATTCTAAAGTTCACATTAATCCGGGAAGATAGCGACGAGCATAGAAAATAGGAAGCTTGCAGTAGTTTGAGCGACAAGACGAGAAGCAACGAATCCTGGCGGGAACCTGAACGGAATTGGTTCCTTATAGAATGGCCAGGCAGAAGGATGATTTGCTTACCGCTAGTATATTATCAGGCAGCCGCTGGATCGAGGTACGGTCTCGCTTTCCTTCCTTCCTTCCTTCCTTCCTTCCTTCCTTTTAACAATGGGTTTTCGGATTCGTTATTCGCTCGTTAGTGATCGCACGTCCGCTCGCAACGCTCGCCATTACAAGAGTGCCGAATCTTGGCACGCGGGCCGTAACGTTCGCCTAGCCGCCTTTGTCTCGAAGATCGAATCTTATTGATCGCTGGGTTCTACCTCGCGTAAAGGACTTCGATGTGCCCTCGGACGAGCGACGCCAGGGCCGTACTGGCCCAAGTGTGCGCCAACCCCGCATCGCGGAGGAAATATGATGTCCACTCCCGCGTTGCTGGGTGTCTCGAGATCGCCTGCCTCACCACCCAGTTCCCGTCGATGATGACCAGTCGTCGGCGGTAACCTTCGGAGGCTGCTGGTTCCTTAGGCTCGTCCTGGTCGAGCCGAATCCTCTTGCTGGCAAATTTGGCGTCTTCGGGTGCTGTGGGCTGATATTCGTCCCTGGGTTTCCTTGGTTGTGCTAGTTGGCTCGGGCGAAATAGTGGCGTTAGTTGTTTGCTTCTAAGATCTTCCGGATCTCCCTTGAAGGCGCTAATTTCCGCTTATCTACGGCGCTACTTTTAAGTGTTGGTTGGGCAGTCTGTGACGTACGCAGGGCGTAACGTCACAGTTTAATTATGCCCCTGATAGTAGGTAATACGGTTGCCTGAAGTGTTTTTATTTGTGTTTCGATGAGGTCCACTTCTGCTCTTATTATGTCTCTATAGTTGGGCCGGTAAGAGAATGAAGTTAAGATTTCCCTCGCCCAAGGACAGTCAGTGCCACTTCCCTTGACACTTGGGTGCGTCGCGGTCCTAGGATCTATGCACCTACAGCCCCACTATTGGTTGCCTGGCTGAATAGGGTCAGCCTAACTTAGATAAAGGGAACCTGCGTCTGTCTCTGTTTGACACATTGGACGACCCGCAAGCCAGGGGTGACAGCCATTTTTCTTAAGACGGATCAGTTCTTTTGCATTGAATCGCTTATTTACACGAAAATCAGATACTATTTTCATCACACGAGATTACTGTGATTCTACTTTATGATTTCTCATTGATCAGGATTAATTGATATACTATAAGGGTTGTCGTTTGAAGTAAACTTTTAATTTGCAAATAAAGTAACGTTGGTGTAGATTGGTCACTCGAAGATTGACTTAAAAATATTACGTGGAATTTTCTCTACCTGCCAACTACTGTTCCGTCCAGGATGGCATAGCGCTTTCAAGTATTGAACAAAAACAATTATCCCCCAAAAAGACATTCAAAATGTAAAAAAATTCGCCAAGTAGTTTTGTTCCACGCCCACAAATTCCACGCCCCCAAAACTCTTTTCTCCCTCAAAGGGTTTTCGATTGAACAAAAATTATATTTCTCTCTTTGTATTCTCAGACAATTCTACAAATAATTATATATTTCACTGCCTTCGTCGCATTCGCCAAAAAATTAATACAAATAATTTCAAACGAAAGCCAAGCCACTATTCAAGTACGATATATTTTTAAAAATGCTATCAAACCGTCAAACCATTTCTTTGTAATGCCGATTATGGCGATTACGGTTACAGGGTTACAACACAAGCATGTCATACTTTACACTGCCAGATAAGGGTTGGTTGCAGCTTTGGAGTAGAGAAACGGTTTAGGAGAATTAATCATCAATAAAACATCTGATACTTGGCCGGCCCGGTTATTCACAAATGGAGTTTCAAGCCTACACACAAATTGCTGGGTAGTTTGTATCGTTTAAATGATTCATCATACCATCACAGATCCTTGGTATATTGTTGAATATACGACAAGCGATAAACAATATTGGTTATGGAGTGTTCATTTTTTACCGGAGCTATTGTACAGCATCCGACTAAAAAGGTGTCACGTTCTTGAAATTGGCTGCCGATCAGAAACGCGATGTTGAGTAGGTTCGTCTAAGATATCGTGTGGTTAATGGCGATCACGTGATCCGAAAAGAAGGCCGCCTGTCAGCCCGGTAAAGAAATGCACGCATACCGGGTGTGCGTAAGGATATGAAATCGCGGATAGATGTGACATCCGAGATTTGTTACGAGTACGAATAACAATGGAATGCAAATACAAGATATGAGTATTTGAGAGTATTTGAGCGAAACAAATTATTTATTGAGGGAGAGTGGCAGACAGCGATATTTTTATATGATCTTATTTAGTTGCCGTTATAAAATTGAGCGGCTTCTTTGCCTTTCCTCCTGCTTTGCCACTTTTTAAATATGTGCTTGAGATAACTAGTATCTCTTGTTAGTTTGTTCGCGATGCCCGATTAAATCCATCCAAAACCAGGGTATCAAATTTATCAGATGCTTATGATAGTTTTTTTCGAAATATCGAAGTGGTTGCGCGGTAAAGCGATCATGCCCGCATTGGTGAAGTCCCGAGTAAAAAAGTGGCGAAGCAGGAGGAAAGCCAAATAAGCCACCCAATTTTATAATGACAACTAAATAAGGTGATATAAAGTTATCGCTGTCTGCCACTTTCCCTTAATAAATAATTTATTTTGCTCAAATACTCTCAAATACTCATATCTTGTATTTGCATCCCATTGTTATTCGTACTCGTAACAAATCTCGGATGTCACATCTATCCGCGGTTTCATATACTCACGCACACCCAGTATGCGTGCATTTCTTTACCGGGCTGACAGGCGGTCGCCTTTTCGAACCACGTGACCGCCATGAACCACACGATATCTTAGACAAACCTACTCGACATCGCGTTTCTGATCGGCAGCCAATTTCAAGAACGTGATGTTGCGCCTCGTGGGGATCTCCAGATGAATTTCTTCTACGACGATCTTCAAGGCAGGCTTCGAGCAGGCTTTCGGCTAGGTTCGTGCCCGTAAAACGCTAAAGCGTTCTGCTTATGGATCCCTTACGATCACCCAAAGGTAATGGTGAAGACGAGGACTCGAAATTATCAAAGACTGTGATTTCAAGTTCAAAGAATAACGATATTTCCTTTATTGCAGAGAGCAAACTGGCACGTGTGTGCTCTAAGTGGTCTGGGCGAAGAAGAGAGCGTTTCCTTTCTCTGCAGCCCTTCTTATAACATACAAAAAGTTGAACATCGGGGTTTGCGCTATGTTATTGTTTGTTTGGTCGATGTAGATGGTTAACGGTAATAAATCGATTATTGTGCTTCGATTGTACTCTTCCTTATCCTACCCATATCGATATTGCAGAGGGCAGGCTTGCTCGTGAAAGCTAGATAAGTTAGAGCAAAGTAGTCTAGATAACGTGAAGCGTCTGAACATGGTTTAGGACGTGAAGCTGGCGCATACGCAACACCTCCCCCCTTAGGGAAAAGGGTGTTTCCTTAAAAACAGCTTTTTACATCATTTAGAAATATAGCTTCACGTCTGAATTAGAAATTTACAAGAAGCGGTAGCGCGATGAACAATATTATTCGAAGCAAGCATCCTATTTACAAGAAAGCATAAGCATTATAAAATTGACTTGAACATTTTAATATTTAAGAAAAGTCGAACTCGGCAGTTAGCTATAAGAGCTAAGACGTTGAGATAAGTAGCGGTTAACATAATAAACAATCCATTTCGAAGGCATTGTCGCTGTCGGAAGGACAGAGCGAGAAAGCAACAATGACACAATGCGAGAACTATAATAGGAGTTCAAGTTTGAACAATGGGTTTTTCCGTGTCGCGGTGTGCGATTTTACGGTGAGCGCATCACATTAAGGTGAATCTTCGCCGGAGTCGAGTCTAAGGTGAGCGAGTTTCAGTTTGTTGACATGAACTATCTTTGTCCTATTCGGGTTCATGCGTGGCTCGACAGTTAGATCGTCTAACTTTCGCAATATCTCGTATGGTCCGGTCCACTCCGGGTCAAATTTGGTCCCCTTGGGTTCTTTCTTCAGATAAACCAGGTCATCCAGGTGGAACGTCTTGGGGTTGGCCTTCTTGTCATACAGATTTTTACTTCTACGCTTGGCCAGTTCTAAGTTATGAGCAGCTAGACTTTGCGTGGTAGTGAGACGACCAAGGAGTTGGTCGACGTGGTCAACGAAAGTACGAGGTACGTTTGCCCTTTCAAATTCAGAGGGTAGTGTGGCTTTGACGCGAAAGACTAATTCGTGCGGAGTGAATTTATGCCTTGAGCATAATAGGATTCGCACCTTTTAATAAAGGTAGACAGAAGACAGGAGGTTCCGTCAAAGACAGGTATGTTCTCCTTTACAGTGCGAAGGCATACGTAGCGAGTACCATTTGATGTCTCGGAAGAGTCTGGAAGAGACGGGTGTCTGAGAGTTGGTGGGTTTGTAGGTTTGGCTGCTGCCGAACCACAAGAGATGTCAGGAAGCGAGTGGCTGTGAGGAGGTTCCGTTAGAGTTGAGTTTATTGGCACCACCAAAGGTGCGGATGTAACCTGTGGCTCATGAACCACAGAAGAAGAAGAATGCAATGCACGAGGGCAATTGGGAGAACTTTCTTTTTTTTTTCGTGGGGAAATCCTCATGGACCCCCCGCCGCCCTGGTGGGGGCGAAGGGGGAGTGCCGGACTCCTACCGGCTAAAACCCCACGGTGGCCATCCTTCGCGCGTAATGGGGCGACACCGGGAACTCTTGTCGAACACTACCGGTGCCGCCCCGCGCCCGCCCCCTTCTGGGGGCACTTCTCGTGGAGGGGGGGTTAACCATCGCCACTCTCGCTCGCGCGAGAGAGAGAGGCGCCCCCCTCCGAGCCCGGGAGGGCACGGCTCGACCCGCTCCTTCACTAGCCGTGAAGGAGGAGCGAACCGCGCCTCCCGGATCACCAAAAAACCACCAAATTGGGCGGGACGCGCGACCACTACACGCCCCGCCCCGCCTCGGGGCCGCTACAGGCGGGCGGCAGAGCCACCACTCTCGGTCTGGGCGACCAGCATGGTGGCCAGTGCGCGGTGTCGCCGCCTAGTCGGGCGGTTGCACCGCAGTATGGCCATCCGGGTCGCCCGGGACTACCGCACCATCTCCGGTGCGGCGGCGATCGCCGTGGCGGGTATGCCGCCCTGGGAGTCGGAAGCTCAGTACCTGGCTGAGGTGTATCTCGGCCAGGCTGACCTCCGGCGAAGGGACGAGCCCGTCACGGCAGAGGCGGTCAAGGGCCTGAAGCGCCAGGCTCGGCAGACCCTGCTGGAGAGGTGGCGAGCGTGGCTGTCCAAGCCGCGCCACGCCGCCAGCAGGGCTGTCGGGGCTCGTGGGCGGACGAGCGCGCCGCCCTGGTCGACGAGATAGGGAGTGACGATCTCGCGCTGTCGAGCATCGTGGGTCGGATGCTCGGCGGCGCGGATCGTTGGGATGCGGTCGTCTCCTTCTGCGAGCACGTAATGCTCGCGAAGGAGACGGCCGAGAGGGCTCGGGAGCGGCAGCGCCATCCCGAGCGGCGTGGGCCCCCCGGGCGGAGGGGCAGGGGGAGGAGAAGGAGGCCCGACCTCCAGGCGCCACCGTGATGGTGTCGCCACCTCCTCTTCCCTCCCCTCCTTCCGGAACATCTACGGGGGACGGCCGCGGGAGAGAGCCACGGCTCTCCCGCGGCACAAAAACGTCCGCGCGGTCGGCGGGGGGGCTCAGCTGGGGGGCTGAGTCCCTCCTTTGCACTCCGGCCGCGTGAAGGGGTGATGGGTGTGTGGCCCACCCATCGCCCAAACAACAACAGTGTATCGAACGGGGGGAGGGCATTTCTTCCCCCCCGGGCATGTGGCACTATCTGTGCCGAGACAGGGGCGGGTCCTGGTAGCATCCTCTGGTCTCCCCAGGGCCCGCCCCGTCATGTCTTCGAGGTCACCGCAGTGTTTTTAGTGGGTGCAAGCCCCACATAACCCCGCCTCTCCCCCCAGAGAGGCGGGGTATCCGTTCAGGGATTTTCACTGCGTCAAAAAAAAAAAAAAAAAAAGGCTGTCGGGGCTATCCTCCCCTCCTTGGCGGAGTGGGCGGGTAGCGGTAGGAGACACGGCGTCACCTACAGGACGTGCCAGATGCTCGCCGGGCATGGTTGCTTCGGTGAGTACCTGACACGCATAGGGCGGGAGGCGGACACCCGCTGCCATCACTGCGCGGCCGACCGGGACGACGCTCAGCACACCCTCGAGGAGTGTCCCTCGTGGGACGCTGAGCGTGCCATCCTGGTCGGCTAAATTGGGGAGGATCTCTCGCCGGCGGCCGTCGTGCGAGCCATGGTCGCCGGCGAGAAGAATTGGCTGGCGGTGGCCTACTTCTGCGAGACCGTTCTCTCGCAGAAGGAGGCCGCCGAACGCGACCGGGAGCGGCGTCAAGCTCCCGGTCGCAGAGGACGGGCTAGAGCGAGGGGCGGACGTCTCCGGAGAGGGGCATATAGGCCCTGACCGGACTGCCGCTCCCCTCGAATTTTTTGTTTGAGCCTCGCCTTGTTGGCGAGAGCGCGCGGCGGGGAGCCACAGCCTCGCCGCGCGCAAGCTCCACCGGCCCTTGGGGGGTCCCTGCTGAGGACAGGGGCCCCTCCGCGAAAAGGGCCCGGTGAGGGGCGGCTAGGCGTGTGGTCCGCCTAGTCGCCAAAGTGCGTGGTAAAACCGGGGGTACCGAGACACGGGCCCCCCGGGAGGTAGCGCATAGCGCGCCGAGGGGCCGAGCAGGGCGGGCTCTGGACGTTGTTCGTCTAGAGTTCCCAGAGTCCGCCCTGGATGGCCCCAGAGGCTGGCCATCATGGGGGTTTTAGCCGGTACGAGTCCGGCATATCCCCGTCCCCTCCTCAGGGGGGCGGGGAATCCATGAGGATTTCCCCCATGTAAAAAAAAAGTTAAGAATTACTATATAATAACAATTTAAACTGGTTAACATTAATTTGTAACATAATTTATGTTCACAGAAAAGAAGACCGCTATAGATAGTTTGTTGCAAATCATAGTTGTAATTTTATTATTTTTGTATCGTAGTTTAGTATATATTGTTTAAGTTTAGCTTTGTAAGCGCATATAGTGTATACATATAGTCACAGAATATGCCTCAAGAATATAAAGCGCAAAATATGCACTTGCAATAAAGGGTACGCATCTTCGGTTCTTTGGGTATCTGCGAATACATTCGTGTGAGCCTCATTACATCTGATTTCCCCTCCTGTGAAACAACTTTACCAGATGCTCAAAAGTTGCTAATTACTTTTCAATTCAATTGTTAACAGTTATATTCTGGATAATATATGGTTTATTGTTGTTTTCAATAAGAAAATCAATTGTTTCATAATTTCCAAATTCCTCCTTAGCTAATCACATTTCAAATACAATAAGGAAAAGAGTAACAAAAGATCCCACTGTCTTGTTTATTTATTTTATAGTTTATATAAACGGTAGTGTAGTCGACTCTTCTGTAATCGAACTGCTCGCTCTGACTTCCGAGACGTGACTGAGGACTGCGCGCAGACAATTCGAACTATGTACATTATTTGGGCCTTTAGGAGGGGGACTATTGTTCATAATTCTACTATCCTTATCACAGGCCGATTCCCGCGGCGTCACCAAGGGTTAGCCTAGCGGCCCCGGTTTGACCATATGGTCTCCCCGTGCACGCGGGACCTTCAAAACCCGGGAAGTTTTACCTTTCCTAACGAGGACGATCTCGGCCTCAGGTAAAGGCGAACCTCTACCTGAGCACGAATGGCTTATAGGCCACGGCACGTTTTCACGTTACCGCGCACTAGGGGGTCGGCCAACGGGAACCCAAAAAACCTCAGAAACTAGACATTTCGCTCTCATCACAAAGTGATAACTGCACTTACATAATAAATGCGACGACCTTCACAATAATACAATGTCTTTGGTCGTCAACGCAACAACTCTTTCAGTATACAAAGCAATAAAAAAAATGTGACCGACTTCGAAAAACTGACAGCATCCCAGAAAACTGAAAACTAAAAGAGCTGGAAAAATAAAATTAATAATCAAATTAAGCGGAATAAAAATGCACTGAAAAGTAAAAAATAATTTGCTGTTTTCGTGCTTTCGTCATTTTGCAGTCATAATGTGTAACTTTGGCAACCTTCCCGCATTGTACTGCAACCCAATGCAACACCCAACCCTTTGCAAGCCCAAATATTTTGCAACATTTCGGAGTCGGCGCAAATATAAGTAAAATACTACTCATCTGGCTTAATCTCACCTACCCGTATTCTCACTTGAACGATGTTTGCAGACTCAATAGTGTAGGTTTTTTAAAAATATTCAACTCTTTATTTGAATATTTATTATTCGAATATATACACTTGCTTCTTGCGGTACTCTCTGTAACGTCCGCCGTTCGCACTCTGCCACACAACAAACACTCAACTCTTTTCTCTTCTATACTGTTCTCTCTATTCTTTCGCCCTTCAGATTCACACCTCTTATATACACATTCGCTGACCCACGCACTCGCCAATCACACTTGTTCCAAATGTTCTACCTTTCAGCCAATCCCAAACATTCCGGTACACTCTGTCGATCTTTGACCTCGAGACACACATATAAAAAGGTTCACACGCATTCGCAGTCGCACGTCTCATTCTCTCACCATTCGCTCGCAGTCTCTCTCATTAGCAATCCTACAATAGTGTGCAAGTGTAGTGGAAATAATGGGGTGCGTTCGCCCCCCAAGTGTCGGTGTCTTTGCGGGATGTAACGTGACACCTTTAAGGGCCGTCCCCAATCTCTTGGTAGAATAGGCTGAAACCAATTGTTTTCCCCGATTCGAACCGATATAGTTATATTAGTTACATCCCAATGGTCCAACAACGACGAATCACCGAGAAGGGCTAACAAGGGGAGGTCGCGACCTGGATGAGCGCTTTTTGAGCGGGACTTGGCTTAAACTTTAGATATTGGTGAGTATAAACAAAGGGTAAAATATTAAGGGTATCTGGCCATACAATTTTGTAAAAAATTGTTGTAAACATTTAAATTTCAAAATTGTCAAACCGTGCCAGGGCGCGAGCCTCTACCGAGTCTCCTGATATAACTATATTGTATATAAAAATATTTAAATGTTTCGAATACTGCACAAATATAAACCAATTTATCAAATTACTATTATCTTGTCCCTATACATTTGCAAATTGATGAAAAATCAAGTTTTTAACCAATTTTTTGCAATTAACTCTGGATATATATTTGTTTTTTTTTCTAATTAAACTATTGACTCTGGAGCTGCAATCTATAAAACTTTTTTGTTCCCAACATCAATACCTACGACCTTAAAAAAATTGGCATGGTTTGACAATTTTGAAATTTAAATGTTTACAACAATTTTTTACAAAGTTGTGTGGCCAGATACCCTTAATATTTTACACTTTGTTTATACTCACCAATACCTAAAGTTTAAGCCAAGTCCCGCTCAAAAAGCGCTCGTCCAGGTCGCGACCTCCCCTTGTAAGACAAAAACGCAAAAAAGTAAAGAGGGGCCCTCGGTCAATCCCCGATGTTGCCGACCTGCCGTTCGATTACTACCCGTTCCAATAAATTACAGTTTACTTTAAGATGCAATAACAACTAAACTAAAAGTGATAGGATCTAAACATTTACCCCCTATAGCCTTAGAATTTTCCCCTCTACCATCCCCTAGAGCGGCGGGAGTTATATCGTTTACACCCTGTATATCTATCTATCTGTTCACGAGAATACTTCCATGATAGACGAAGAGAGAATGATAGATACAAGAGATGATTATTTGAGACAATCATCTACATCTATGAGATGTTAGAATTGTCCTCCATATACCAGACCAGTTAATGCTAACAGTAGTAGTAGTATGTTACACGGGAGATACGTTTAGATAAGATATACATAAGTGTATATATCTATCTAACCATCCACAGGAACACGTTCATGATAGATGAAGGCAGAATGATGCACACAATTGTAAAAAGTATTCTCTTGCCTACGGTCTGCTATATATGACTGTCTTTTGTAGTATTTTACCTATATTTGCGCCGACTCCGAAATGTTGCAAAATATTTGGGCTTGCAAAGGGTTGGGCGTTGCATTGGGTTGCAGTACAATGCGGGAATGTTGCCAAAGTTACACATTATGACTGCAAAATGACGAAAGCACGAAAACAGCAAATTATTTTTTACTTTTCTGCGCATTTTTATTCTGCTTATTTTGATTATTAATTTTATTTTTCCAGCTCTTTTAGTTTTCAGTTTTCTGGGATGCTGTCAGTTTTTCGAAGTCGGTCACATTTTTTTAAAAATATTTTTTTTATTTCATGCTTTTTAGTATTTCAAATGCATACAATGATAGTTCGCAGTAGATTGCATCTCGAATTTCATTGATGCACTGGTGTACCAGTTATAGACGAACAAATGTATCCGGAATTATCGAGGAAGGAAAAGCTTTTATGCACTAAAAATGATTAGCATTAAACAATTTCGGAAAAATTTATGGTAGGACTAAAGTATGTGCATCCTCAATAAGATATGTCAGATTTAGTCAATATCGGTCCAACCATCTCGAAGATAACGTTGGACAAACGCAGTTTTAGTAGAAAAGTGAAATCAGCAAAACATTTGGTGTTTATGCAATAACAATGGTTAGTGTTAAACAATTTCACAAAGATTGACAATGGGACCAAAGTACAAGCACCCTCTATAAGATACCTCAGATTTCATCAAAATCGGTCTATCCATCTCGGAGATATCGACGGACAAACGAAAATTGTAGTAGGAACGTGAAAACAGCGAGAAATCGGGATTTTATGCAATAACAATAGTTAGCGTTAAACAATTTCGTGAAAATTTATGTTGCAACTAAAGAATGTGCATCCTCTATAAGATACCTCAGATTTCATTAAAATCGATCCATCCATCTGGGAGATATCGACGGACAAACGAAAATTGTAGTAGAAACGTGAAATCAGCGAGAAAATGGCATTTTATGCAATAACAATGGTTATCGTTAAACAATTTCGGGAAAATGTGTAATGGGACCAAAGTACGCGTATCCGCTGTAAGATAGACAAGATTTCATCAAGATCGGTCCATCCATCTGGGAGATATCGACCGACAAACGAAAATTGTAGTAGAAACGTGAAATCAGCGAGAAAATGGCATTTTATGCAATAACAATGGTTATCGTTAAACAATTTCGGGAAAATGTGTAATGGGACCAAAGTACGCGTATCCGCTATAAGATAGACAAGATTTCATCAAGATCGGTCCATCCATCTGGGAGATATCGACGGACAAACGAACATTGTAGTAGAAACGTGAAATCAGCGAGAAAATGGCATTTTATGCAATAACAATGGTTATCGTTAAACAATTTCGCAAAAATTTTGTAACGGGACCAAACTGTGAAGATCCTCTATAAGATAGGTCAGGTTCTAACCCAATCGGTCCAGCCGTCTTCCCGTACTCACCGGACAAACACTAAGAAAAAAAAACATAGTGATCGAATTAGGTATGTACCTCTTCCTTTTCGACGTCGGTAAAAATGTACTTACTCTGTGTCTGAAATAAATGAATCTATTCAAGTAATGAAATGATACTACTGTCCAGAAATGTATATTTAACTTAAAATCGCAAAGCAAAGAGACAAAATTTGAGTAAAAGTGCAATCACTTGGAAATTAAGAACGAAGCGACTAATTTGCAATCTCAAAGTGAAATGACGTTCGTTCCTCGAGAAAGAATCGACGAACGTCTTCGAGAGCGGCCTTCCCCAGGCGCGTGAAAAGGAACCAATCCGGCACTTGCTGGGGCAGACACTGGCCCTTACACGCAGGGATAGGTGCCCTTCCCGTAGGCCTTACCTCTTCCCTAAGTTTTCGAGGGCGCGCGCAGCCGAAGGGTTCTCCCTCTCCTTTTTGGTCTTATTCTTGACTTTGTTTATGCGCGCCCTGCGCTTCTACCCTTCTTTACCCTACCCAGTCGGTATTGGATATCATAGGATACTCTGGTCGAGCTGGAGGTAAGTTAGGATCATAAATGATTCAGATAATTTGGAGTTGCCTGAACTGGGGTGCGATTCCGGTTCTCGCGCTATGCTTAACAACCGGCGCTATCAGGCGCTATCGCCAGTTAGCGCTTGTCCGCGCTAAGTTATCGCCCTCGGTTGTAAAAGGAGGGCGCTAGTTAGCAACTTCGGTTGCTAACTAGCGTCTGGCGGTAACGTCAGTGGGACAGCAGGCGCTATCGAGTTGAACAACCGCGTTGACCAAATAGCGCGGGAAATTATGACGGGTAAAGGCAAAACACGGGCGGGACGTTGTTCTCGGCAGAACTCGATTCTCAGTGGCAGTTTGTAGTCAATAAAGATATGTTGACACCAAAAAAATAATCTTACTCCTATATATTCGAACTGCCACGCGGGACCACAACTAAATTGTTCGCTCTACATTGTACAGTCGGAAATATGCCATCTGTGAACACCTTCAGGATGGAAGTAAGGCGCGTTCGCAAGGCCAGCGACAGTTCATAGCGCCGTTGTTGAGCCACCGTGGTAACGCTCGGCGTTAGCTAACGCGAGCCATAGCGCGGTTGCTAACAAGCAACTGTTGCGCCTCGTGGGGATCTCAAGATGAATTTCTTCTGCGACGATCTTCAAGGCAGGCTTCGAGCGGTTCTTCGGCTGGATTCGTGCCCGTGGAACGCTAAAGCGTTCTGCTTATGGATCGCTTACGATCACCCAAAGGTAATGGTGAAAACGAGGACTCGAAATTAATGTAGACTGAGATTTCAAGTTCAGAGAATAACGATATTTCCTTTATTGCAGAGCAAACTGGCACGTGTGTACTCTGAGTGGTCTGGGCGAAGAAGAGAGTAAAACTGTCAGATGTGTGCTCTAGGTAGTCCGGGCGAACAAGAAGGAACATTTCTTCCTCCTCGTCCTTTTTACTAGAGAGCAAGAATTGAACATCGGGGTTCGCGCTGCGTTGATGTTTGTTTGGTCGATGTAGATCTTAGCAACAGAATAAATCGATTATCATACTTCGATTGTACTCTTCCTTATCCTATCCAGTCGGTATTTGAATTACAGAGCATTCTGGTCGAGCTAGATAAGCTAGTTACTGGTTCAGATAATTCGGAGTAGTCCGAAGATGGATTCAGATACATTTAGAACATGAAGCTGACGCGTACATACGCAACACAACCGTCCGCGTTAAGTAACTCTAAAGGCGCTAGTTAGCGCGAGAACCGGAATCGCACCCCTGAACATAGGTTAGAAGATGAAGCTGGCGCATACACAACACAGTCACGCAACAGCAGCAGGCCTTGTTCACGCGAGTGAAGAACATACATGTGCACTTGTATTATAAATCAGGCTTCAATTGACCTTCATCACCGAAGTTTCAAACGTTACTCAAAAGAAAATTACCGTACCATTCGTTGAACACAAAGTTATATGCTCAAGACGGTGAAGCATTTCACAATTTGCCACGTACGTTTCGACAAATCACTGAATCGTCGGTAGTTGTGTTTTGCGTGAAGATTATTTGTAAAGTGTACCTATAATTCAAAAAAGGTAATTCCAATTCTACGTTTTTCATCAAAAAGAAATGTTTACGCGATTTAATTTCTATGCTGTGAAAGCCAGACTTTGAAAATCCAGAAACGTTTAATTTAATTGTTTTTGGGAGTAACGAAAGTTTGGTGATTCTTTTAGGTCATCTATCATGGACATCTACCAAGACATTGAGAGAGCAACACACATTCCATTTGTTGATGACAATGCAAAGTTCTATCGAAGAAAACAACCAAGGTTTAAGCCTGTACCGAGACAACCACGCAATGCTCATGTTAGTAACTGGAACTTCCATTACCACTGCCAGAAGCTTTAAGATCTATATTGATTTGTGTATCTGAGATTTTTTACAAGTATAGTATTTCACGTATGTTCTGAGAACGCAATGGTGAAATATTAGTTCAAATCAAAAACAGTATACTGAATTAAGAATGCACAAACTGGTAACTTGGATTTAATGAAATATGTTAACATACGTTGATAGTATAATGAAAGAAACAAGGACACACACAGGACTTCAAACTATGTCATGAGATTTGTATTGCAATACTGACAATTACAATTTGTATCATTACAAATGTCACTGTGCATAACGTTTCTTTAGTCCTGTGTTATATTCCTTCGATAGAAACTCACTAATAGTTTACAATGGGACCAAGTCGGAATTTATATTCGCCTGAATATGAGCATGTTTCAAATAGCGAACATAAAACTACACCCCATGCGATTTCACCCAAGGTACATTACTTTAAAGTGTAATTTTGGCATATTATTCCACAAAGTTGATTATCTGAAACTAAACTTTGGGAATTCGTACTTAGAAAAAGCTTTAACTTTTTTATACATGTCTGGGATGTCCTGTAGTACAGATTTTTTAAGACTTAGTTCTACAAAGTATTTTGCAAGGAATATCTTCTTTTCCCAAAAGCATTCGGAGATTCTTCACTGGTGGTACTAATATTTGTGTAAGCATTAGCAAGTTTCAAAGTAGTTACTTTTCTTTTCAATAAAAACTTATATTAAAAGCTTTATTTTTTAATGTCTATTACCAAAACATTGTTATTGGAATGATCAGTTTTACAAATACATCTTGTACGCACACAGCTTTGTATATACCAAATATTGTAAGAATTGAAAAGTTCAGATATAACGCAATTTGGTAATTACCATGAAAAAGGATCAAAAAGTGCTCAAATATTTAGAATGATCCCCAAGTTACTTTCGTGAATCTGCATATAATCCTTCTTGAAATTGTAACAGTTGTTGAATCTACTTATTCCAACATGTATTGAAATATATGAATGAAACATATGTATGATATCAAAGAAACTAATACAAAAAAAATTCAATGTTCGACTAAGTTTTCAAAAAAACATTTTGGTAGTTTGTAAACACTATTTTAGTTACCATCTCTTCTATGAAAATACTGTTATTATTATTTATGAAACGTTATTATTAATATTTATGTTTTTTGTTTTGAAGATATGAGGATTAGCATCATGAAAGCAAACATTCAATTATTAAAAAATTCCATTGTCCAAGTTCTCCATTTAGATTTCAAATATTCATTGAATTAAAGAAAATACCGTAGAATAAGGCTGCAAACTTTTGATTCAGTAAATATGCACAATCTCACAATATTTATATTATATTTTTTACAGCTCCTGGAAGAATTCTCGCAGGACTATTATAGTGAGGAAAAGAGGATGCATGATGAGCCACAGACCATCAATCCAATTGAAATTGCAACAGCAATCAGAATGGTATTTGTTTACTAAATGAACATATGCAAAGTCATTATTTCGAGTATAACTGTGTCTCATGTGTGATACATATTTACCAGGCTCAGGGTACAATTAGTTGTTCCAAAGAGGAGGTTGAAGAGTTTTGGAGAGCGAGACAAACTAACAGTCCACAGAAACATTCTGAGGATGATACTGCTTTTAATTTTGTAAAGAGGTCTCACTCTAACAAAACATCAAGTAGTGGTAGTGACTGTGGTGACCAGAACGAGATTAGAAAGAGTGATTTAACAGGCAAAGAGGAAGAAACTGTTTTAAAATCATGCAAGCTTCACAGAAATGCAGCTATCAAAGGACTTCTAAAGGGGCGAATGATATCAGTAAAGGAGCTTACAGTCCCGGATGATAAGAATGATGTAAATACGGAAAATTTAGACGATAGTATTAAAAAGGAGGTAAATCTTTTCCCCTTCATTTATGGCGTACATCACCACGAGTATGCTTTCTCTTTCATGTCATTACGTTCTGTTGCATTTTATGGATGGCAACTACAGTCAGAATTACTAATAAAGATGATAATACCGATTATCGGAAAACATTGACACATTACGGACCGTGTGAGAATATACAATATGTAATATAGGCGTAGGAAATCTGAAATATTATTTGAAGAATGTAAAATGGCGAAGGAACCATATTAATTTTAAAGTTGGTGGTTGTAAGATAGGGAGTAGTAGGATACTTCAAAAAATTGGAGACTGATACTAAAATTTTTGATATTAAAACAAGAATAGAAAAATATAAATAAAGATAGACTGTTATATTTATTTTCTTTGCTTAAGATAAAAAATAAAAGTAAGTGTAGACAAATAAATGGAAGAACGATTGTAAGCTAAGCAACATTTGGAACCGTCGGCCAAAAAATTAGTTAACTTATATATAATAATAAACTCAAGATAACATATATGCGGTTGAGCAAAATCAAATTATTTTCTCACTTTAAATTAAAAAAATCTCTTACATAATTTAATTTAACCTAATGAGAAAGGAATTTTTTGCAGAAGTAATACCAAACCGTAATATATAAATTCACTGCGACTTCTTCTATAAGAAATCCTAATGCTTTGTGTAACATTTTTCTTAGGCCAACCAAGACAATCGATTAGTAGAAGACGCAAAACATCCCACATATGTACCATCTCCATATGATCAAGACGTTATCGTCACATCGCTGCAAGCATACGGAATAGACGAATCTAAGTACAAACACATTGACTTCACAGTACCCCGTTTAGGTACAAAGACAACAGTTACGCCATTGGAGTATCACCTTTACGGGATCGACGACGACAGTTTTAATTTTGTGCAAAAGAAGCCGAGTGGGGAAAAGAAATAGAGATAAATATTTGTTTTCATATCTTTTAAGATATCAAGAAATATTGCAAATAACTCGATTCTGTGAGTTAAGATTTATTTTTCTATGAAATTATTATGCAATCCAACAATTAGTATTATATTCCTAATGATATCTATTGCCTTTTTCATCTTTCTATGCAATCCTCGATATGCTAAATTTATTCAAGCCACGAATAGGCATTCATTAGCTCAGTAATAGACAATAACATTTAAATTGGATTAGCACTAGCTCAAAAAACCGTATTCAGAATCTTACGTGGCTCTATGTAAATTGTTATTTTTTTTCCTATCAATTTAAACTAGTCTGATAGTTACCAATATGTACAATCGTCCCTAAAGCCGACTGTAATTGATTGTATAATTTTACTTTAAATCCCAGGCATGTCAAGCATGGGCTGTAGTCTAATCTTATACGAAAAGAATTTGTCCAGATTTAAGTTGCACGTACAGCCATTTTACTTCTTAATGTGATTTTGGAAATAGAATTTTGCAATTTAATAACTAATTTAAATAGAAAGTGTGAGTTCCTCTATCTACCTTTCCCAAAATATTACATATCTCATATTTAAAAGCTGTGATTTTATAGTGCAAAATAATTATACGTGCAAAACGAATTTGTAATGCGTGTGAAAATTTGTTAGTCATAAAGAGTTAAAGATCGGCGGAATGAACTGAACGGAGAAATGACTGTGATAAAAGATAAAATAAAATATTTTTTTTAAAAAATGTGGACCGGCTTTAGCATAAGCGCATTAATATCAAAAAGAGTCACATTTATTTTGGGTTTGTCTCTGAAGCAACAAATATCCAGTAAGTATAAATATGATAAAAATTGTTTTATACTTTTTGGCAAGTATTGGCATATGCTTATTTTCGGAGTGCGTCCACCTTTTTGTAAAAATATTTTATTTACACAAATGTTACCGTAGGATAAAATTTCTACAGGGGGGACTACCGCGGGACGTCCCACACAATATGCAGAATTGCTCATTTCAATCGGAGCATTCATTCATACGTGATGCCCGGACAAATTCAAAGAAAGTATTTTGCAATAATAATGGGGTATATTAAATAAAAGTCCGAAATCTCTGTAAATGAGACTATCGAGAGAATTCTCTCTAGGATACAGAAGGTTTTATCTCAATAGCTTTATCCGTCGTAAAGTTATCACCGGACAAGTGTAAATTTAATGGAACTTAAATGAACAATCTAGAGCAGTTCTTCACAAGCATTGCAATTATGAACATATGCCTTAACTGGAAATAGTGGGAATTAATAAATTATCCAGACAATATTTATCAAAAATATAAATATATTGGGTATGTGAAAACACGGAGTGGCTCAATCACAATATTACTATACACAGTGTATAATTCAATGAGTTCCTATTAATATTTTGAACTACTACTTCTCGATTAAAATCATATAGTTAATTGAAATTGTACTTAAATACTGTGTCAATACAGAGCACGATGTTTTGCAATAGCGCGAATAGAATAAAATGTTTGACTACGTGTTAAAATTCTATTTTCGCATAACGTTGAGCACAACTTACGGAACAAAAATAACAATCAAATGGTACTACAACATCCCCAGAAGACTTGACAGTGTTAGCTATTTTATTTAAATTCCATTGCGTAAATTTTCTGATATAACACTCGAAGCACGCAGTTCCGCATACACAATACTTCGCTAAATCTAAATATTTGACTAATGTGTAAGGAATTGTAGTTGCATCGTATGGAAATCTGGAAATTAAGAACGTGTAATTAGTCAAACAACAATATACGTAGAAGATATTGTACTAATAAATATGTATTTTAGTATAAAAATCTAATTCATTCACTGCTAGTGTACAATTGAAATACAGTTGTAGACCATGTTATATGGGTGAATCAATAATTATCCACAATATAATTATAACTTTATTTTTAAATAAAAGAAAACCTGTAATAACCACTTTGTAACATAATTCTCTTGGTTTTCAATACATTCGTTGCAGAAACTTCTTTATATCCTTTAAATAAACACTTAATTGAATGACTCACACATGTAGCCTGTTCTCCCGTTAGTATTCCAAGATAAACCGAATAAACTGTCCTTACGATATTTCATTACGAAAATCCTTACGCTGAACTTTGAGCATTTAACTCAAATCCACTACTAACGAAAGCGGGGAGTCTCAATCGAAAATATTCTTTTCACGTTATAAAGAAGTTTATACAAAAATGTAACAAATGCATGTTAAAGAAAGATATTACTGTATATAATTATTGAAAATTATAGACTTATCCTCGTATATTGTTTGTAATTTTTAGAAAACTAAACATTTCACAGAATGTCACATGGGTCCAATCTTAAGTCGATAATTATAAATCACACATACGGTGAGGAGAATACAAACAAGAACAGTCTGTTTTTATAACACAAAAAATACTATACTGTTAGAAACAAATTTATTTTTATTTTCATCAAAATGTTATTCTGTATATTAATTTTTGAATTAAATTATGCATTAGTTATATCCAACTCTGAAAAGCACGTACTGTTATTTCATAATATATCATTTGACTGGCTATGGTAGGAATAGGAATACATAAAATGTCAGTAAGTTTAGTGTTTAATACTATAGTACAGATTTCAAATAGCAGAGATTCTTCTCAACATATTCATATAATCGTCACCGTATATAATTCTTGGCATACTGTATAATGATTGTAAAAAACTCACCTCATTCTGAGACATACTCTAGCTGCAGATTCCACCAAACTGGGTACATCAACTTTACACATGACAGTGGGCTGCAAACCCAAAAATGCATTGTCTGACACATCTATTGAAATCAGAGATAAATTCTTCATGCTTCCAGGCATATGAATTAAACCATTTTTGGAGAAATCCAAGTACTTTAATTTAGTCAAACTTCCAATACTGTGTGGCATGTATGTCAGCAAATTTTGACTGGCTTTCAAGTTGACAAGGACATCAAGTTTCCCAAGTTGGTCTGGCAGTTCTGTTAACTGTATAAGACATACAATATATAATGCATCAGTAAAACATGGTAATAAATTTGGGTCACGCATAGTTAACTGAAAGATAACGCCCCATTATATGTATTGCACAACAATGTAAAAACGTAGGTTTGCCTTCCAATATTTTATTAAAACATATGGAAATTATAAATAATTTGATTCTAATTTCATCTCTTATACATCAACAATATAGTCATTTTGCACAGTAAGATCGTAAAATGATTTACCATGGTATTTGTTGATACGTTTGCTGTGATAACGCGTTGTCTGCAACAGCAGTTGGTTGAGCTTTTGTTAAAGTTTGTAACTGAGTAAATCTGATTAGTACAACCGTTGAATTGCAAGATATCTACAAATGAGTCTTTTGTTTATGTTCAAATTTCCAGCAATAGCGTGGATGCAATGTGTTGAAGAAGTATAGAAAGGAATATTTATGTGAAAAAACAAATTTGTGAATCATTTATATATCCACAGTAATTGTGGAATCACTAAGTGATATTACTGAATGATACAGATGTCAAGATTAATTAAGACAGTTCTTGTCTAGTATAATTGTTGTGGTATTTGAAATATGGAAATAGAAAATACTTGTGCCATTCTTTTGCATAAAGTTGCTTGCAAAACCTTAAAATATGGAATTTTTTACCAACTATTCTTTTAAGCGGATCAACCAATTCCATTAAATGTTTAAGACATTTAATATGCCACTTTGATATGAGAACAGTATGCTCTTGGATTGCAACTAGCTAACTACTTATTAAGAAATTTGCATACCGAATTATTACTGATATCCAACAAGCGCAAGCTCTGCCTAATGGCTGGCTGATCCAGCCAAGTCCACTTTGTCACAGATCCTTTCCCAAGCTGGTTTTGGGAAACTATGAGCTCCTGTAAATTTGGTAAAGTACCCAATTCCTTTGGTAACATTGAAATATTGTTTTGAGATAAATTCAGAATTTTAAGGCTTTGAAGTCTTAAAATTTGTCTGTCAAATGATTTTCTGGTTAATCCGACTATATGCAACTCTTGTGTAGTCCTTGGAAAACCTTCTAGTGTCGGATACTCAGAAATCTTGTTTATAACCACTTTTGTCTTTGGTACAGAAGCAATTGTCTTTGGTTTTAAGTTAGAAATCGAGAGAATGGATGGATCAACCTTTTTGGACAAACCAAGTTTCAAAACATGCATAAAACTTTTTAATTGCACCGGATCAGCTTTTATGATTAAGTCATGCGCCGGTTCTTTGAAACGAATTGTCGCTTTACCGTCATTGATAAACTTTGCAAAGACATTTTCAATATTTCCATCTATCTGTAACAGAAAGGAAAATAGTATACCCTTAACACTATGTGGAATAATTACCTCGCATAAGTTATAGTTTGAATGAAATATTCTATATACTAAGATTTACTAATAAGAAAATAGACAAGAATAAACTCATAAATAGAATTTAATCACACCTTATATTTAGCTCCTTCCTTATTCTGTAGTGTTTGTAGAAGTATATACAAATCATTACTTTTTACCGATTGCCGCCCAATGGCTAACACTGAACGGACTGACTTTCTTCGCATTCCATTACTTGCAACTGATCGGTTGTTAACTTCAACACTGCAGTGCAATTTCATCTCCTCTAAACCGTTATGCGCCAAAACTCTCAACTTTCCACCATCACCAACGAACTTCTCATAAACAATTAGAGATTTTCTTGCCACAAATTTGTTTTTTGAACTTTCCAATAAGTTCAAACAGCAACAGACAGCTCAGTACTTGTCAGATATTTGTTACTGACTTCCCGCCAAGCCTGAAATAGTAATTTGGCGTGTTGAGTTCTATGGTTGCACGAAAAGCGAGAATCCTGACAGACTACACTTTTCGAAAAGCGCGAAACAACCCAAATTTCTGTTTGCGCATTGGCTGCAACACGCATGAAGCATGTAGTGTGACCTGTTGCGTTGTGTGCCTCTAGAGCCTCTAGAGCGCTGCAACGGCTGCAACACTCTGTTTCCGCGGGAAAATTTGAATTTGGCTAAGGTGAACTTGATTTTGTATGAAAACGCAAAATTTAATATACTAAAAAAATACACGCAGCTACTGTCCATGAACAGAAAAGTACGTAAAACGGAAACTCAATCTAAACTATACAATGCCGGAACGATTTGAAAGAGAACTGAATTTGTAGAAACGGTTCTAACTCCCAAGAACGTTTCTGGGCGTTAGTGGAAAAAGCAACTGATCTGCTCCGTTGCAAAAACGAATGTCTTCTGAAATGAAATTGGATCTGCTCGACTCGCAAAGCCTTCTTCTCCAAGCGCCTATTCGACAGCTAATGGGAGGTCAGGTTTGTCCTTGCTGGGACCCTTGTGACCTTGATTGGTGCTCCACTCATATCCTAGTTTGCACGCGCCGTGCCCTTCTTCTGGGCCCTAATCTTGTCCTATGTCTTTGCGCCTGGTCGATGCGCATTCGAGGTGATGGAGTGCGTCGGCGGGAACGCAGCCCACGCGTATATCCTTCCAGTAGGCTTTTCCTCAGGTAGAGTGAGAGGCAAGGGTCGGAGAGAGAGGTCCATTTGGATGCATCCGGCCGCGCTCCAGACTCTGCGTTTTATAGCTCTTTCAGAGAGAGTCAAACGGTGCCGATTTATTGGACCACATCTTGACAAGTACGTTCAAAGATCTCTAATTTAACACATTCGCGACTGCTGACGTGAATTCGTGTTATTTTAAATTCTATTTCTGATTGCCGCTGATTCGCCGGCACTCAGAATTAGAAACGGAAAAAATTTGTCGGTCGCGAATGTGTTAACAAGAGGCTTAAGAGAAAAACATGGGTTTTGCATTTCGGTTTAGCGGGTAGTTCCCATTAAGTCAAGGGACAACTTCCTCGGTCGTTTGCATTCTTTCTGATTACTTTTCTAGGTACTCTCTTCGACGCTCTTTTCTCTACGGACTGTTTAGTACGTTTCATCTACGTGTCAGAATGTATGTTTTAAAATATACTCGCGTTGAATTATTTGACTCCGAACTCCCGTTTGAATTCAATGCTGGCAGACTACGATTGGAGGCAACTTCGCTATGAAATGGAAATGCGGGTACGTAACAGTCACATAGGAAACTGTTCAGTCGGTTCAGTCGCGCTCTGAAACATCAAGAAAGCGCGATGGTATGCGGCGTATGCGGCTGGCAGAGAACCCGTAGATGTCGGCCAATCGAAAACGAGAACAGCCAAGCTTCACGTTGGTCGGATGGATCGGACTGGACTGCACCGGACGCACCGGACCCACCGAACAAATGTTCGAAAGTTCACGTGACGACCTCGCCACGTCATCACTTTTACGAGCCGGGAATAACTTTCGAGAATTATTATCTGGACTCGAAAACTGATTATTGCTGATTATGCTACAATTGTAGCATTAGATACCCAGTAACGCTCAAGCGATTTAAACACCTATGTGGCCCTTCGGTCACGAGCCTAATATGATTTATTTCAGGGGTCAACAATTCGTACAAACATAATACCGGTTTTATTTCTTTCGTTCCTCCCCGTAACTCCCTGCTATCAACTGTATTGTGATTGTCTATAAACTTACCCCACCTATTTTACACTATCAATCCTGATCGACACTGCTGATAGGATCTGGATGCTGCTACTCTACGAGTCTAGGCATATGCTGACATACATCGACTAAGAGAAAGTGCAAGAAAGCAGAAGAATTGATTCAATATGGAGCCATTCAATTTAAACGATATTATAAACACGGAATACAATAAAAGTCATGACAAATATATTCAATACGGCACGGCCGGCTTTAGAACAAAGTGAGTGCTTTATTAGTGTTTAACTAATAATCTAAACAAAACTTCATGGAAATCCATACCTGTCAAAATATTATTCAAAACGTCAAAGAATCGTAAACGAATTTTAATAACTAAGGGAAAGAACGATAGGAGTTTAATTGAAAATGTAACCATTGTTGCCACTCTTTAATACATTATTTTTTTATTTCCAACTAGTTTGAATTATCATAAAATAAGTTTCATAATTCAAACAGTGTAACAGCTTGTATTTAAGATTTTGTTAATTTGATTATATATTTTGTGTATTCAAATCATATAATAGTATTCTTGATGCAGGATTTACATTTGTTTTTTTTCATTGTTTTCAAAATTGAATTTTATGGTGGAAGAAACTTATGCTTTCAAATTGTAAAATGTTTTAGAATAATGTTTTATAATTTATAAACTTTTAACAAATTATTTGTGTTTACAGTGCATGTATTTTTACTGAAAATGCTATCAACAATTGAATGCCATATTATTGTAATATTCTAAGCTATCATTATTTCTCTTTCCCAGATCAGAACTGCTCGATCATGTGATGTACAGAATAGGAATTTTAGCAGTTTTAAGATCAAAAGTAAAGAAAGGTGAGTTATAGATAAGATACATAAAGATAAGGTTTACAAGAAGAAACTATGTTGTTATAGATGACTAATACTAGGAAAATGGTATTATGGCCATTTTTATACTACAAATATTATCACATTCCAATCATTTCCATTGAAGTTCCAATTGAAATACTTTAGTTTGTGTATGACGTATTATACAGTATATGATGACAGTCAGAAGAATTTGTACATTGAGTGCATGAAGAAAAAAAGATCTGCAATTTATTTACTAATGATTACAGCGGTATATATAGAAGAAAACCATTGCAGTAATAGTTATTCATTATCATTTTGACCAATCGGAAAAAATTTAAATGTACTACTGTAGCTTTTTTTATTTTCATCTTTTGCTGTACAAATATTTTTATCCCCCACAATATAAGTTTCATGTTCATGAAAATATCAGATTTTGGTAACATGTAGTAGATGCAATCTAATTGCGAATCGCTTCCAATATGAAGCAATTTATATACTTTTGTGTGAGAAATTTCATATTAAAATGCATCTTCTTTGTAGCTGCGATTGGACTCATGATTACGGCCAGTCACAATTTAGAGCCAGACAATGGCGTTAAGCTCGTTGATCCAAATGGAGAGATGCTCGATGCATCCTGGGAACATATAGCTACAGACTTAGTTAATGTAGAGGATTCAGGCTTAGAATCCATGGTGCGGACTATCATAGAGCAAGAAAAAATCAACATGTCAGTAGATGCAACTGTGATAACTGGTAGAGATACTAGATCGAGCAGTGAGGCATTACTAAAGGCTGCCATTGCTGGTATCAAATCGTTGAATGGGACCTTGAAAAACTTTGGAGTTGTCACTACTCCACAGTTGCATTATCTAGTTGCTTGCACAAATGGGAAGGGGGAATATGGTGAAGCAACACTAGAGGGATATTATAAGAAACTCTCGGAAGCATTTAAGCTGATACGAGGAGAGAAAAATAACAATGGACGGTATACTTCTGAACTCTTCCTGGATGCTGCTAATGGAGTTGGTGGCATCGCTGTTAAAGAGTTTATTAATTATTTATCCAGCAGTTTAGCAATAAACATACATAATGATGGAAATGGACAACTAAACTACATGGTAAGCATAAACACTATTCGTTGACTTGTCAGAGCGAAGAATAAAGACTACGCATGAGAAACCACTATTCCTGTAAAGGCAATAGGGTAGATGTAACACCTGTTATGATGTTAAGCATTTCCACACTATTCATTGGTGGATAATTTAACCCTTTGCACTTTCCATGTTTGTGGAATAAATGATGGATGTATTTGTAGTGGAGCCAACAGAGTATAAAAGGTTTTAAAAAAAAGGGACATTTAGAAGTGGAAAATATAGAAATATTGTCTAAAATATATAGACCATCGAAACAGTATAAATTTAAAAACATTTTAATCATAATTATTTAAAGCATAACAAGACTTTTTATTCAACCTTTGGTGACCACAGAAAATTAGTTTGTTAAATACGTACAATGATAAAGTAAAAAGTAAATACGAAAAGTTATGGCTACACAACCAATGCTTAGACCAGTTTATTCATTCTAATGGAATTAATCTATAAATAACAAATTATCAGAATAAATGAGATAATGATCACAGGTGGTTTTACAGCCAAAAATGATGTATCTCCGCTAACTAACAAATAAGTAACCTGATTGACACCAAGTTTGAAACAGTTGTCAATGTCTAGAGGAACACCTGTATTGATGATCAAAAAATTGTGTTAAACATATTGGGGGATTGAAAACACAGTGCGATTATTTCATATTGGTGGGAGAGCGGGGTGTAGTTTAATGATAGTATTTGAGTTATTATAAGAAATCAAGCATGTTTCTTTTTACTTAACAACCATAATCTTTCAATCTTTGAAGAGCTTACAGCTTCGACACTAGCGTTGTAGAGCTATAGTTCAAATCCATAAGACAAGGATTTGGCCAACGTAGGACAATACTAGCTTTGCGGTTTGTATGAAAAGGCAACCTCCGGTTTTTAATTACTTTCTAGCATAACTCATGAGCTCTTTTTCCAATGTCAAACCTTATAACCGCAAATGATTGAATAATAGTGAAGTTACGTACTGATGATTGTATACAACAACATCTATAATTTGTACGTTTTGTTACAGTGTGGGGCCGATTATGTTAAGGTGAAGCAAGCTCCACCCATTAATTTCCCACAAAAGCCGAATGTCAGATGTGTCACTTTGGATGGAGACGCGGACAGAATCATTTACTTTTACACCGATGAAGACAATAAATTCCACCTTTTAGATGGTGATCGGATAGCAACCTTGGTGGCGGCATATTTCAAACAGTTATTGGAAGAAAGCGGGTTAAAATTAGAATTGGGTTTGGTTCAAACCGCATATGCCAATGGAAGCAGTACCAATTACATCTCAAACGTCTTGGTGTGTATGTCTACACGCAAGTGTAATTGCAGTATTCTCCATAAAACCTATTAATCAACAAGGCCTTAAACATGCAGAAAGTTCCAGTAGCGTGCGTCCCGACTGGTATTAAACATTTGCACTCTAGGGCCAAGGAGTTCGATATCGGAGTATATTTCGAAGCGAATGGACATGGAACTGTTATCCTTAAGAATACTGCCATGGAGATCATAAAGCAATCAACAACTGATGAATCGTAAATAAACATACTCATTGCATATAAACACTCATCATTTTTCTCTTGCATAATTTCGATTAAATTTGCAGATTGTCTCTAACTCAGCGCACTGCTGCCGGCAAATTGGTTAATGTGATAAATGTAATCAACCAAACAGTAGGTGATGCTATAAGTGATATGTTACTGGTGGAAACTGTTTTGCACGCTAAAGGTTGGAATATTATGGACTGGAAACAAAGTTATCATGATTTGCCGAATAAACAACTCATAGTTAAAGTGAAAGATAGGAATGTAATAGCAACAGTAGATGCTGAACGTAGGTGCGTCACGCCGGTTGGGTTGCAGGAAGAAATTGATAGTGCAGTGGCCAAGTATTCAAAAGCACGCTCGTTTGTAAGGTAAAACTTCAAGTTGAAACTATTGTAACAAGGACCAGTTTGAATTGAAACTATAGCAACAGCGCAGTTTTTAAACTACCTCTATTTTCATAGGCCATCGGGTACTGAAGACGTAGTGCGAGTGTACGGTGAGTGCGAGAATGTGTCCGATCTGAGTAAACTAATACTCGAAGTGGCATCTGCAGTCTACAGACTCGCAGGCGGTATTGGACCTCAACCGAGTTTATAATTCTACAATTCCCTTGGATATTTTTTGGTATTAAAATTCGAACAAAGCAAACTCTTAATTGGTAGCGTTTTATATTGCCTGCATTATGACAGAATCATGCGTACAACTGTATCGCATAATAAGAAATATTAGTATATTTTAAAATCAGGCGCATGCACATCCAACTATTTTCAACAATAAGACTGGTTGTTACACCGAGCACAGTATCCTGTTTCGCAGCAGTTAGCAACACAACAATTTACTACCGACATTGCAGCACGGTTGCCAGATTAGGTGGGGGTTTTGGTGGTGGGGCAATGCTATGCTTATGAGAAGTGTAAGGAAATCCTTACGAATCTGGCAAGCTTGCATTGCAGGCATGTCGATTGTCGGAAAATCGAATGCAATATGTGGTTGAGCGCCGGAATATTTTTAGCTTAGCGAAAACTCCAGTGCTCTTGTGTCTTTGAATGTTGTTTGGGCACCTTCTTAACATTTCAAATGTCGTTTGTTAAAAGTAACACGCTAATTAAATACACATTACTCGCATTCTTAACAGATTAAGGTTCATTCAACCTTTTCAGTCCCAAGAATTTAGCCTTTGAAAAGCTTATCTGAAGGCATTTTGTTTCGTCAGTCAAATGGAGCTCCGTGAACTTTAAATACGATTATTACTGTTTACAGTGTAAGAAAGCGACAGCATAAGAGGGACTAGAGCAAGAAGGTACAGGACTCTTATTAGAGCATTATAGATATTTATAAAAATACTAGGACTGAAGGGGTTAAGGTCCATTTACACACGTTAGTGACATGTCACGCCATACACGTGTACTTAGAAATAGTAAAAGAACGGTATTTGCCATCTGTACTGGCGGGTGTATTAATACTGATACGTTACAGGTGTGTATTAAGAGAGTTTTGCATTATATTCGCGATGTCACAGAGCTACATTCGTTCAATTTTGTCTTCCATGTATGTGAATGTTGATGAATAATACGATTCGCTTGTCTTTCAACTTAATTGTTCACACTCGTCCGGCCTTCGGTGTATTATATTGTCACTGAAAGTTTGGAGTGTTGCACTGCGTCGGACGTGTGTGAACAGCAACTAAAAACAATACAACGATACTGATTATCACTGATATCAACAGAAAATTATGGAATTAAGCAGACAGGGCATCACGAATATGTGTAACTCGTTTTTTAGCATAAGTAACGTATTTCCGAATATATTTTACAAGTATTCTATAAAGGCGAGGTAGGATGAACCTGGTATGAGCAATTTATGCTTGGTGAAACCGTATAAATATTTGTATAAAATTACTATTTTTGGAACATTATTGGAAAATGTATTATTGTACTTCAATTTTTGTAGTGTGTATATAATAATATGGATATTTTCTATGTAGATATATTAATATATTTATAAAAAACTGAGAAATTTGTTTACTTTTTGAAAAGGGGAACCCCTTATATCACATTCTTAATAGCCTTTAATTGAACAAACCGGAGCTATTCAACAAAATTTAGTGATTCTGTTGAAATATGAGTTTGAAGAGAATGACCTAAAATTTAGGCTCTAAATTAAGATTTTATATATGCGATTTTTCGCAGTCTCATTTTTAGATCAATATACATATGAAGTACTAGATAGTTCCATCTGTTTTAATATCTCTAAGTGCGACCTTCGAATTCGAAATTGCTCTGGCCGATTTTTATAGTTTGTGAACGCATTGGTAAATTATGGTAGAGGCATAAATCTTTCAACATTTTTTGAACTTCGAACAATTTTTATTATTTTATCACTTCCAAGTAAGGTGCAGTGCATCACAAAATTGTTGAGCTATAACTGAAATATATAACAAGAAGAGCTTATAACTGCAGTGTTGTTTACACTTCAGAACCTGTTGTCATCCTGAATATGAATCTACTTTTAGTATCGTCGATACATGCGAATTGTAGGGAACACACAATTATTGTATTTTCTTACATGCTTGATTTACATCCGTTGTGAAACCCTTTAGCTTCAGTATCACCTCCTGGATGCTTTTTGGGGTTGGCGTTTATTCGATGAGTTTGGTCGGTGAAGTGCTCGTCATCATTACGAATTCGGCTGTGAGTTCATCTCAATGCCCGGCGTATCTTCATCCCGCTTGTAATCTATTAAAAGAAATGATTACTTGATGGACAATACATCCTTTTAGCCGACTGTTTAAAAAGATTTGATTAAAGGTAACTTTCCCTTTATGTATATCGCACGATATTGTGAAAATGATAGTTTGCCTTCCGATATTTCATTAAGTTTATGTTGTAAAGCCATAAAACGTATGGAAAAATGTAGTTCCAATAATTTGGTTCTAATTCCATCTCACTATGTGTTAATAATGCAGTGACTTTTGCATGGTAAGATCGTGATATGATTATCTACGGGATCCTGTTGATGATAGAAATTCTAATGATAGTCAATAAAGCTTTCGCAAATTTTTTTAATGACGTTTGTATGATTGCTACAGCAGTGAAACTGTCAGCGTTTTTCCAATTATATTTGCCAGGTTCAAATTGGATAGCATTGAGTATTTAAAAATAAATAAGAATTGGGTGTGATTGAATCCCTAAGCAGAGTTTTAGAAAACATAGCGGAAATCAAGAGAAATTAATTATGAGGTAAGTTCTTGTCGAGTATAGTTTTTGCGATACTTGAAAAATTTGGAAATTGAGAATACTTGAACCATAAATCGGCATAAAGTTGGTGCGAGACTTTAGAAGAAAATGGAATCTTGTAGCATCAAAGAAATTTCAACTCACACTAATATCTGAATAAAGAATAGACCTAGCGATAATTGAAGGGAAGGTACTACGAATGCTTTCGAGAGACGGAATTAGAAGCGACGCGTTCTGAACGCAACGTGTGACCGCTATCGCCAAGGGACGTCGTCGCAACGCTATTTGACGAATCGGCGGTGGCTAACATGTTTTTTTTTGTTGCGTATTACTCGAAAATGGCTGATGTTCGTACGCAAACATAGAGATAGACACAGTGCGCGAGAAAGGGCGCATTCTATTATGCTTTTCTCTTGTTTCTTTTGACAGGCAAAGAATAAAGGGCGCACGCGTTAGACGTACCTTGAGTTTAAATTCAAAGCTTCGCCAGCTTTGAGCGCAAACGCAATTTGTAGCACGTAATCCGCATATCGAAGCTTGGAATATGCACCAGTGTCGCATCTACGGGCCACACGCATAGAGAAGCGCGTAATCGTCGATATCTTTCTTGAATAACCGCAGGTTGATTAGCCAGCAGGAAAGCGTGCGCTCCGTATACGCTTTTCGACGCACGATTTACGGTCTCTGAGTGCAAGCCCTATATAGAGTCCAGCAACTAGTGTCCGAATGATGTTCTACAGACTGTTCATTTCTTTCACTTAATGACTGAATACCTATTGAAACTTTGACCGTATCGAAAGTTTAGTGAGACATCTTTATAAATCTAGAGAATATGCTGCAGTGTTCAATTGCAATACTAGCTGTAGAACATCATTCAAATAATTATAAACAGTACCACTTTTGAACGCACGCCAGATACTTCTAAGTTTCTCGATTGAATGCTGCGGCCTGCAATCGGTGCTCCACCTGATCTAGTCTTGGTCGTCTCAGCTTCAGTGATGACTTCTTCCACACTAATAATTAATCCACTTCGCATAACTGATTCAGTTGAAAACTGATCTTGACTGAATCTTTTTCGATGGTAAGCCCAAGTCAAGTTTGCTCAATAATTCGAAGAACTTAAAAAGCGTACAGGCATTTAATTACTCTCACGTTATTTACCCTGAGGCTTTTTGGTATTTGCGGAGTTTCGAACTGGAATTTTGATCTTTTGAAACAGAACAGAAACTGTAATAAGGTGTACAAACTTAGTTAAATTAACGAAGGATATGTTTGTTTGCATTTTATTCGTGTTGCCTTAATACATTGATAACTTGCAAACATGTTTTTCTTCTGATTTAATAATGAACATTTAAAATATTATCCAAGTTCTTACGTGTAAAAAAGATTATACAGCATTCTTCAATAGTCTAAGTCACCTTGCAGAGCTAATGCTATAAAGTTATAACGAAATTCTGTACCACAGAGCATTATTATTACGTGACTTAAGTTACATAGGAGAATATTCAACCCGTACCATGGAAAGTCTGACTGTATTTTTTGAAGGATGAAAAGAGAAAAAGGGTGTAAAAGGGAGGAGCCGTGAACGGAAACCGCAAAAAAGAAATGTCTAATATTAGCTGGAAAAAAATAACGCCGTGTAAAAAGTCTCAATTGAATATTACAAGTTGCATTGAATGTTCGAATACGACTAAAACGTCTTAAGTTTCTCAATTGTATTTAATATAACTTGTGTCACCCATTGATACTTCCATATCCTTACCGTATCTTATGTTATTGTTAATGTTAGAGCTATTATAAGTTATACATAGAATCGTATGTAATGGTATGGACTCTGTATGTCTGACGCAGGGCAGTTCCTAGGTATTCGAGTCCGTAAGCGAATGACCACCGCTAAAGAGGCATTTTTAAGGGTGCCGTTCGCATGCGCTTAGTATTCGCTTTAGTACGCTTTTAGTACCTCGGTGGCATCGCGTCTGCCGGACCTGGGAAGCTAAAATGTTAAAAAATGAAAAATCGCAGAATTAATTTCGTGAATGCCTTACGGCGCATGGAGCTGGAAAGTATAAGATGTAACACTGGTATGGACGGTCGATCTAACCGGTCGGTCGGAATTTTACTGATCAGCGCTTTCGTCGTTTCGCTCTCATTACCACGATGGCAGTCTCAACTTTCTGTCTGTGTCGCAACGCATATAACATAAGTTTGCCGAATGATACAGCTTCCAGTCCTGGGTAACTTGAATCTCTTTACCAATTTTAGATCATAAATTTCAGTTGTTTTTTTACAAGATCCTGCAACGTGCAAGCTAAACTGCAATGCTTGATGTGTGCATGCTAAATTCTGGGCCTCTTGTAATCTTTAGAATGCCCTGATATCGCATGATTCGACCAGTTTCTCATCGTGATTTACTAACACTGAACATATACTTTGTTAAATGATCAGCAGATATCATTGGTCGCCGAAATATTGAGACAAGTTATAATTAATTCTGGGAAGCACATACTATTACGTTTGTCCATACTAACCAAGAGAAATGTTCAAGTAATATCTTCATACACAGCAAGCATTAGATAGAAAAGAGAAGATTTCGAAAGGCAAATTGTGTACGTATAGGTCACTAACATAATGATCGGACCGTATAATTACAAAATAGGAGCCCCTATCGAAGCATTACACCCAGGCCTGATAAGCTGACACATGATCAAATCGACGTTGTTGCTACATCCAGACAATTTCTGGTGTCATATGGCACTTTTGAGACGGACGGGGATATCGTTTGCACCCTGAACGACGCGCATGCGTATCTAGATAGAACGATTTCCTCTGAGAGTCATAACAAACCTACAAAGAGCGTTCGGTTGATTCTGCGACGATGCAACGCGAAATCATTCGAACACTTCGGGGGCAAACAGGCTTCTTTTGAAAGTAGTTTTTCCTACTTAAAGAGGCCACGACGAAGAACCTGAGGGTGGAAATCAACGGTAACCGTCCCCAAAGCGCGAGTGACTATAAAGCGCAAACTACGTCATCGCATGTGCTAGTCAATTTGTACGGTGTACGTAAGGATCGCCCGCACGATCGCCATCATGTTTGAAGTGCATGACTGTTAAAGTCCTGTTCCTTCACCGCAGAGTACGTAAAAGAAGAGAGGTAGAGTCGGGCGAGAAACAGAAAATTATTGGAGCCGAAAGAACAATGATCAATAATTACGCAATGATATATTGCAGGAAAAACTTTGCAAAAATCTATAATGTTTTATGATATTGTTAGTAAAAAAATATATATACGTATATAAATTTCTTTTTTAAATTTGTCATAATTTGTAGTCAGTGCTTTAACATAGTCTTCAATGCATTTAATCAAGGATTTTAGTTAAAAAATTGTATGATACTTTATATGCAGAGTGTTCCTTCATGTATCATTAATTTAAATCAACATTTCTTAGACTAAGATAAGTACATATATAAAGGATTTTGGAATTCACAAGTATATTTGTTAGTTATAATGGATCCAAAAAGTAAAGAAAACACTGTAACCGTAACCGAGTTACAGTACACTTCTGTTCTGATTTACTTCAAAAATTATAATTCAAATGACTGTTTCGCTATGTGCGGAAAAGTTGAATTTTTAATTAGATACAATTTTTAAACTTTGAGGTATCTTTATTGCTACTGATTCTGAAGAAGAATATAGAAAAATACGAACAGATTCCAGTTTATTGTCCCTGACAAGTCCTTGATCGCTTGTTGATCACAAGAAACTATTTTTGTCTGGCAACACTACTACGTACTATACTTATCTCCGTCTCGTGAATCTCTGGATTAATCTAATGAGACAGCAAAGCTTGCCTTCTGTATAATGAACCACCAATATTTCTAAGCTTGCGTGTGAATTTTCCTGTGGCAAATACAGTATAAAGCAACAAATATAGAACATGGTTTTCAGAGGTCTCGAAAGTAAAATACTAGATTATCTTAAAGGTTCTTTTCGTGATTTCTTAGTTTGTTTCTGATATAAAAACGAGAAATCTTTTTAGGTAACCTTACAGATCAAAATAGTATGCTTGGGTGGTGTTAGTGCCCAATATTATTCCTTTCTTTTCCAGTTCTCTCTTTTTGCGAATGTAATAACAGAGAATTTAAAGTTGCTAATAAAACTGTGGTCAAGTTTACGGTATGAACGTCCAAATGAACAAAATGTAAGCTGAAATGACCATTACTAAATTTAACTTATTCCACTCAATATTTTATACAATGTACGTTATAGAAGTTATAATTTAAGACTTTTCACCCGATACAATAAATAATGATCTTTGTACATTTCATAGTCAATTTCTCGAAGTGCAAATTCGACCATATCCAATTGCCAAAGTTTAAATCAAGTTTTGTTAAGAAGTTTGTTATAGAAATCAAATCAAGCCTGTACAAGATCCATTCGTTAAGCCTTAATTTCGACATCTAGGAAAATCAAGCGTCGTGCTACCTCTGTTCTCTTTTACACTCAAATACCTGTGAAAATCGCACGAATATTCCCCACATTCATTCCGTCAATTGCAAACGAGAGTGCTTATTTGCCCGCAGAGAGATACGCTACGCTGCACAATCTAGAACTTACGCGCCAAGTGTCACACCTTATACTTTTACAGTAAATATTTTTAACCTGTGTGTTGGTTCGCATTAAAACAGCATATATACCTTCTTAAAATCAATATGAAATCAACTGAACCACATGTCTCGCAAGACCAGAATGGACGCTGTATTAACAAACGCTCACTCGCATGGATATTTTACGTTCACCGACGTTGAGGGTGGCAAGTGTTATGTTAGGAAACGCATTAATGGAAACTTTAGCAATGAGAAAAGCAAACACACTTACCGTCCACGCGGGGGCCCGTATGCGTCTGGTCTGTCATATCCTTCGGCATAACTGCAATCGGAAAATATAGATATTAAGGTCTCATGCGCATTATTATTAAGCCCCAATCATTTAAAATTAGTGTCAAATAGCATAACGCTGAATACTAAATTGTTAGTTTTGTTATAATTTGAAATCCCTGAAGCTTACAGTACCCAACATGACGATTACAACACAACGTAAGTAGCAGAATATTCAAAGTTCTTACGTTTCTCCAGTTATATTTTTATGTTTTGTTATATGAATTTACATATGTGATATATACATCATATTCGGCAGAACCTCGATTACCTGAACTAATCCGAGGAGATGTTTGTTGGAATAAGGAATTTTCGAAAAAGAGAATAGTTATTTTCTGGACATTGATATCCAATTATTCAAAATAAAAGATCAAATATTAATCGGGGTGATCTTTCTGGGTCCCAAACCTTTTCAGTTGCTAGAATTGCGTTATGATCGATTATACAATTAATTAAGTTACAGTACAATACATAATGTGTATTATACTGTATACATAGTGTATATATACAAGACATTGGGATAGTAGAATTTTCAGATAAAAGAGGTTCTACTGTCAGTTTTTTCTATTTGGTACCTTTTTTCGAAACCGGTGTTGCAGTTATGATAACCGAATACAACGAATAAAAATATGCTAAAGCATGATGATGCAGCCAAATTTGGAGTTTTAACAAAGTTATACATTTGAAAGTTAGATACTTGCCGACAATATTCATTTTCAAACGCGATATAAGTTAATTTGAATATATCACGTACACAATGAAAAAACAAAAGATTAAATATAAATACACGTGAAATCAAGCTGGCCGATGGAAAGTTTCGGCATTCATGACATTTTTATTGGAAATCTGCGAAAAAATGCACAATGAGATAAACTTACCCTCCACCAACTGGTGGATAACCACCACTGGGGACGGCACTACCAGGTCTTCTACTAAACATATCTGCCTGTGGTCCAGGACCAGTGCTGTAACTAGGCGCCCCAGTGCTGTAGCTAGGTCCAGTACTCATTGGCCTGTTAAACGGAGGCATATCATTAACAGGGGGACCGTCCCTCCTGTCATAGGCCATCGAAGCTCCCTGACTTACCCCCCCGGGCCCACCCATCATATCCCCAGGCCCGCCCGGATAACCCCTGTCATACACAATTGGAAATTGTTAACTTATTTTCACTCTATCCTGGACAATGCATACCGAAATGGTGCGCAAGCATCAATCTAACAATTGAATGTTCAATGAAATTGCAAATTATAAATTAGCGAAAGCATCACAGGTTAGAATAAAAATGAAGTTTCAATCCATAACTTGTATGATGGTGTTTCTAAATATCGCGGCTGGTTTGTGCTCTCGGGATCATGGTGAATGATTGAGTGGGCTGAGGTGGCTAAAGGATTGCCATTGGTGAATTATGCTTCTTGTTATCCAATTGTTATAATGAAATAGTGCTAATGCTTTTTCATGTGTGCACATTACGAGATATATCAAACTAATATACATGTTTCTTCCTCTGTATTCTCATTCCAAAGGGTATACCATTGTTATCTCCTTTGAAGTATAGAAAACAACACTAAATGTTATTTCACAAAGCCAGACAACTATTCTCATGAGCATTCCATTCGAGAATGCCATAATTACAAAAAGAATGAAATGCTGCATGAATAGTAATTGTGCATATGGTTGCATGAAATTAAATGCAAACGCAGCTCGCATTTGTTTTTATAAATTGTACGAATAACGCACTAATGGCAATTTTCATAAATAGGCTGTTAACGAAAGAATAAATCATAAAACGCATCGGAGCACTAAGACGTTCAAGAAAAGTACTTTACCAATGACTTTCGTCATATCCCACATCTGTGTATCCACCAGTTCCATACCCGGTAGTGGCAACTGCACCACCACCGTTTCTCATTGGACCGCTTGCGCCTCGATCATAATCGTTTCTAGCGGTATAATCGACCGTGCCCCTCGCTCCAAAATTATCAGTACGCCCATAATCTACAGGGCCTGGCGCACCGCGGTTGAAATCTCCCGTCATTCCTCCACCAACTGTAGCAAATAATGTCCTAATTGATCCACGAAATTCTCAAATGCTATGGTGCTATATTTACAAAGAAAACTGTGCTACTGTCCGAGTCCATGTTTAGGTATTCGGTAGTGGAGAAGTACATACCACCGCAATTTCCATAATCTGTTCTGCCTCCAAAGTCGGCGCGGCCGTAGTCCGTAGTCCGACTGTAATCAGCTGTGCCAGTGGGTCCATAGCCTCCAACCGCTCCGGTCGCAGGTCCGTATCCTCCTCCCATCCCAGGTGCTGTCGACGTGTAGCCCATCGCCGCGCCACCCACGTTCTGGCCGTATCCTCCGCGGTCGTTGTAGCCTCCGCTGAAGTCGCCCCCTCGTCCGCTAAAGTCTCCACCGCCACGATTGTAATCGGTGTAGCCCGCTGCGACGCCACCTGCAGCAGATCCATCGTAACCAACGAGTTGGATCGGAAGAACTGTAAAGCACGCCGAGATATCCAGTTGGTTTTTTAGTCTGTATTATGAACATCATGATAATACCGACAGACTATTTTCTCAGATAGCTGGTACGGTACCACACTGTTCCTCTGCACATAACAGTATGTTGAACCTAACATTGATCGGTTAGATTCGCTTGTGAAAAAAATGTAAGGCGCAAACATGAGGGCGATTGTGTTTAAGTCATTAAAGAAGTATAATACGTATTTTCAGCATTCAAGGAGGACAAGAAACATGTTTTAATCCAGGGAGTGCACTAAGAGCTTTAAGAAGAATTAATTATATACAACACAATTATGGTAATGGTTAAAACATTCTAATATACAGAGTGTGGTACAAAGTAAAACACATAACAGGTTTCATGGGTACAGTAACGAGCAGCTATTTATAGTAAAAAAGACGTGTGCATTTAAAAAGGAGTAATAATGAGAAAATAGTTTTGTCGGGCTAATAAACATTCTTTGAGGGATTTGTGAGTACTGACCTCTTCTATCATTGTATGGTCCAGGACGAGCGTCTCTACCACCGTCTCGTCCGCCTCTACCACCTCTCATTGGTCCACCTCTTCTGTCTCCATCCCTGCGTCCCCCGCCGCCTCCTCGCGATTTCCCCGTAGACTGCTCCACGTTGATTGTTGCTCCTTTGAAGTTTGAGTTGTGAAGCGCTTTGATCGCCGCCGCCGCATCCTCCTCCCGGGCCATGTGCACGAATCCGTAACGGTTCATAACATCACATTCCGTTACCTCACCGAAGCGCAGGAACAATTGTCGCAACTCATCATTGCGACAATTCTCTGGCAATCGGCCCACAAATATTTTTGTTTTTCTCTGCAATAATGTAGAAATGGAATTAGGAAGTATCACATATGGAACTATCATATGAATATGCCCATCTTTCTAGAAGCCATCCAGTAATACGATATCGTTTATGGAAATGCAATAATTCTTTAACAGCTATAATTTCAAATTGAATATTTGTATCTCTAAATCGACCATGCTGCTGTATCAGAAAGCATGGTGTCTGTTCGAGAGTTTTATCTCGCTCGGTATATTATGCGTACAGATCATCCGAATCATGCAGCAAACTTGCAATATTTTCGAGCACAATATTCCACTCACGATATAAAGCAATAATTTTCACTAATCTTAGTTCTTGCATTAACATTTCAAACTCTGAAGAAGCCGAATGGGAAAATGATAATACTAAATTGCTAATAATATTGTTCTTACCGGTTGGTTAGAGGAAACCATTTTCTGGAAATGAAAACATAATAAAAAATCAATATTAGTAAACACATATATATCAACAAACAATATATTAATAAACTAGAGTAATGAAATAAATTGAATAATACGAATCTGTTACAGGCACTACGCCATGACATTTATGAAATACCTGTATATGTATTGCAATATTACCTTTCTCTGGCATACGCACATAAAAAGAATTATGTTTGAACCGTGTTAATACTCTCTATACAAAGAAAAGTAAAAGCACAATCACATCCATAAAGTCTAATTTAGAAATATACATGTACATCAAAAATACAGGTAAATATAAGAGCTTCAGATCAAAACTGCTTGCCCTTGTTGTTTACTGTAACACTTAATCATTCTTTATCTTATAAATTACATCAATTACAGAGGCCTCTGGGTGATATCTCACTTGAATTGACCAATGCCTTGCAAAGCTTGGTTATTGTTCATATTTCATTCAATTATCTTTTGTGAAAGGTAGTACAATAGAGTCTCGATTATTTGAAGTGTCTTGGGGATATATCAAGATAAGAGAATGATCGGATAATAGAACAATTTGTTGATGTTCATCCCCATGTATTAAAAAAAGACCATAAATATTACTAACAAGAATCACGAACACTGAAATTAATTATGATTTAGTTGAAGATTTACAAGTGCCAAATATCTTTGATTGTTGAAGCTGTGCTGTGACCAATTAGCATTAATAACTGAGTATTCAGATAATAGAGATTCTGGATAAAAGAGGTTCCAGTGTATTTCCCATATTTTCTCTTGTCCTCATATTTATCTCATTAGTTGAATAAGAACTGCCAAAAAAAGTTATATATGCAAAATGAATGATTAGAAAGGATAACGATTTTGCTTGGTGACAAATGTTAATTTTTAGTTTATCCCAACTGCCTTCACAATGATCATGCTAAAGAAAAGTTGATGCATATGCAAGTAAACCAAAGAGGGAACTAGAGCAGAATGCAATGCTTTGCAACAAGCGTGTGACTATCGTGTATTAACAGGTGTGCAAAACCCGATACAATATCTTGGCGTGTTATTTTCTCCCGACAAAACGGGCGAACTATCGGTTGTTGTCAGTCGGTATCTCTGCAAACGTTACCACAAAAATAAGCCTTCGAACCAATGCCACAATTACTCCGCACGATACCGAATTATTTTCTAGCGATGTCATCGTGTTCGCCAGACGCTCAAGAAGACACGCATACCTTTCAAGGGCACCGGAACACATCAAATTTACGTCAGAGTCAACAATTACAAAGTCCGGATAATCGATGGACATTATCAAAGAATATTCTTATCTAAGTTATATAGAGTCAAACGTAATACCCGCAAGCAAGATTAGTTTGTAGCGTTTACAAAAAACCTTCGCTCTCACAACTCCGAAATAGACGCGATCGTGAAACCATGAGTTTTTGTGGAATAATTCGCGCGGGAAATACAGAATCGGAACACTACTTACATGTGGCGGCTCCGTTTTGGCGAAATGAAATTAAACTAAAAAGGAGAATACTGCCGTGACGTTAAACGGCGAAACGAGATACGAAATGGCGTCGGGAAAGTACACTCTGAATGTACGCGGTAACGGGAAGGGGGATTCACGGAAGTGTTGCCAACTCCATGGAGAATTCCAAGTATGATACGCTTATGCCGCGTTTTACACGAATTCTTGATTATTACAATAGATTGATTAATTATTCATTATGTATAAGTATAAAATGGTCCCCAGTTATTAAAAAAAGGGTTTCAAATATTCGAAACATCCACATATATGAACTAATCAAACAAAACATAATTGACGCTTATTTTCTTACAATACGTATTTAGAGATTGAGAAAAAAAATTAAAGTTAGAATATTTGGCGAAAGTACGCGACGAAAATGAACCGCCAAATGAGATGGCCAACTTCAAAGATGTTCTAGGAATGGCCGGTTTCGGCCCGAAATATCACTAGGGGAAGCGAAGCTTGTTAAGGCAACTCTTCATTAGTCCGACGAGAGCCCGGGATCGCGCGACTGTTACGTGGAAAAAAAGAAGGCTGCAGTTACACGCGACATTAACCGTCATCGCCAACAGAGCTATATCTACTAGACTCGCTCGATTACTGGAATAAATCTCGTGATGCATTAAAGCCGCGTGGATAATATTTGCTCTCACCTGATCGGCCATTGTGTAGCGCAGCGATTGAGTCCCGCACGAAAAGAGAAACGATAGATATTCGAGATCTGCCGAGGCACGCACGTGTTACAAGTTACACTACACACTACGCATTCAGTTCCTCGAGGGAACGGAAAGCATGAATCCTCTGCTGTTATCCCGCTCGTACAGCATCGGCGCTCCGGTGAAGAGGAGCGCGAGAATGATTCGGAAAGAATTTCTGGATTACTTCTGCAAAGATCACGGACACACTTCGATACCCTCGAGCCCGCTCGCGCCGCTTACTGACCCGACGCTCGCTTTTGTTAATTCTGGCATGAATCAAGTAGGTACCGATTCTTATTGGTCGCACGCTTCTACCGAACCACTCCCTGCAAGGTGGCGCGGCCGCGCGCGCACCAACGCCATTGAAACATAAATCCGTCCGTTAGTATTTCTCGATATGCAAGATAATTAATAGTTACTTTTTCTTCCAGTTCAAGGGTGTTTTTCTTAATTATCACGGCACTACGTTAACCAAGGCGGCGAATTCTCAAAAGTGCCTAAGAATAGGCGGCAAACATAATGATTTGAAACTCGTCGGCGAAGATGGCTACCATCACACCTTTTTCGAAATGCTCGGGAATTGGTCGTTCGGAAGTTACTTTAAGGTATTTCTTCTTTAAATTGTTTTGCATTAATATTTAAGGAAGTAGTCTTCGTTTAATAGTTTTTAATAAATACTCAGGACGAATAAAATTTATAACGTATTTTACAGAGAAAAGAGTAAGTCCATGTCTGAAAAGTGATTGGCTTATACTTACCAGTTCATGGTGGTCATGTGACTAACATCCTTTGAATCTTTACATGTTTTTAACACATCCTGTTACATGCTCATTGCAATTTAAAATTGATTTTCCTAAATTTTGAATAACCATGAAAAAAGAAACTTTTAATATTTATTAGTAAAAGATAGATAAAATTATGAGAGTATATTTATTAAAAATTGCATGTAAAGCACATGTATAATGGATTATGTTATACATTTAGGAATAATCCATGAGAAGAATGAAATAGAAAGTTGTCTATCTGCTATTGGAATTCCAATGCAGTAAATACAATAGAAACAATTTTATTCAAACTAATGAGGTGGCACATCTGTTTGGATAATAGATCAGACAGTGTCTTGATTTTGGTCTTCATATATTTAATAAAAAGAACAGAAATGTTAATCTTTGTAATTACAAATTTGAATTTAAATGTGCTCGTTAAATGTTTTTTGAGTTCAGAACCTTTTTTCTATCAGTGCTGTGGTCTGCCCGGATACACAACTAAATATGCAGCGAGCTATGTACATCCGAGACAGTTACATTTCCGATAATAGAGTTTTTCTCTTCTTATTTATACAGTTTGAACGGTATATCATGTTGTTTTGAATATTGTATATAGCTACAGATTTTACCAAACTTGGCACACCAACTTTACAGCTGATGCTGAACTAGTAATTCAAAAATGCATTGTCTGACACATCTATTGATGTCAGAGATAAATTTGTCATATTTTCAGAAATACGAATTAAACTGCATTTAGATAAATTCCAGTACTTGAAAAGCAAATTAATTGAACATGAGAAGAAATTTGGACCATACATGATTAACTGGAAGAAGCATTTCCCATATATGTATTTCAAGACAATGTGAAAAAGTTACTTTGGCTATTAATATTTTATTAAGTCTATGATATATACAGCCATAAAATTTATGGAAATTGCAGTTGCAATCATTTCATTCTAATTCCATCACATTATCCATTAACAATGCAGTGATTTTGCATTACAAAATTTTAATTCCATAAATTCAAGATACTCAGTGAACTGCTTACATACACAATATTTGGGTAACTGTGTGTTTGGGTAGTAGATATTTAAGATAAAAGAATTTCTACTGTAATATTGCTCATCAGCATATTGATAAAATATAACATCTGACATTTCCCTTTCTAGGAGGAAGCCTGTCGCTATGCATGGAATCTATTAACTGAGGTATATGGCATTAATAAGGACTTTTTATACGTAACTTACTTTGGTGGAGACAACTCATTGGGGCTTGAAGCTGACACGGAAAGTCGTGATATTTGGCTGCGCATTGGAGTTCCACCAAACAAAGTTTTGCGATTCGGTATGGAAGACAACTTTTGGGAAATGGGTCCTACAGGGCCGTGTGGTCCCTGCACTGAAATACATGTAGATCTTACAAAAGCATCAGGCAACCGATCTAGTTTTGTGAACAAAGGCTGTTCGGATCTCACAGAGCTTTGGAACATAGTGTTTATACAATTTAAAAGGTAAGTAACGTGATATTTTAGTGCTTTGATCAGTAATGTGTTAAGGTATTTTGTACAAATAGAAGAACAAAAAGGAGAAACAAGAAAAAAGACAGAGAAACACATTACAAATGATATTACAATATTTACAATAACTGAAAAGCAAGAACAAAATTTGTGAACCTCTTTTTTTTGTTTAAAAGACATATAAGAATACTTCACTACCGAGCCAATGTTTTATATTTTTACTCTAGCCAAAGGTAATTCTGTTTGAACACTTCGATTGAGATTTTATTTTATATTTGCCTTATTCGAGCATCATTTCTTACATAGAAATGAAACTTAAAAGAGTATTGAAAATCAGAATCAGTCTCCTTAAAATTTCAGCTAAATCGACTTATTAAGTTGTGATGTACTCTATTTCTATTGTTCTGTCGCATTTCTCATTGAAAATAGCAAAAAGGAATTCGTAAGCAAAAGATTACTAAATCTTATTCCTTGTTTTTGCGATTCAACTTGTGCGAAATACCTAAAGTTGTATCATCATTGGAAGTACACGGAGGTACTTGAATGGTTGTTCATTGTTTGTTCTACCTGTATTATCTTTATTATCATAGACATAGAAGCTATATGCAGTAACTTTTGTCCCTGGCAAAAGTAATATTGAGGTAATTTAAGAAATTTTCAGTAAGAACTAGCATCTTTCTCAACAAATATAAAATACCAAAAGAAGTTTCATATTCTTCCTTCAGTGATGGTTCAACTTTATAAGACTTTCCAATTTAAACAAAAATACCGAACAATGTAGATACAACATGCTGTAGAACGAAAATGTCCTCACAGATTAGAAGACGGCAGTGTAATAAATTTGGACAAACAATTTGTGGATACTGGAATGGGATTTGAAAGATTGGTGGCACTTTTACAAAATAAAACTTCAAACTACGATACCGATCTTTTTGTGCCTTTATTCGATGTGATTGAGAAGTTTTATGGTGCACCAAAGTACAAAGGGCTGTTTGGTCAAGCAGATACACAAGGCTTAGACTACGCATATAGAATATTAGCAGACCATAGTAGAGCAATTACAGTAGCATTGGCAGATGGAATAATACCAGAAAAGAAGTATGTTTATACTTGAGATAAAGTATTTTCGAAAGGCTGACTAGATTGATACATTAAATAATACTTGGAATATTTTTCAGTCATAAAATTAGAAGACTCATTAGGAAAGCAATTAATGCTGGTAGAAATACATTCAAAAAAGAAGGAGTTCTCACTGAACTGGCATATTGTGTTGGAGAGAATTTGGGCGATGCTTATCCAGAATTACACTCAAATATGAACAAGGTAATATAAATCTATGACAGTACAGTAGAAACCCATTTATCCAAACTAATTGGAGAAGTTAGTCTGTTGGGATAAGGGAATATTTTAATAATGGGACAGATAGTTTCTTTATATTAAACTCCACGTATTTAACGAAAAGGAATATAATTATTAGACATTTATAGACATCAAATATAGTTTGGTTAACGATTTTATGGGTGCCCAGATTTTTTCTGTTGCAATCCATTCTATTGCAAGGTAACCATTGAAACGTATACGTATGTACAAGACATTTGGACAACTCAAGATCTAAAAAAAAATATTGAGATACCAGAAATTTAGAATAACAGAGGTTCTACCGTACAACAAAGATTTTATACTTTTGAAGAGTTAGTGAAAGTTTGGGCTTATTTTGAGTTTGTTTATCGCCCTGTCCTGCGTCTTACATACATCTCAATAATATCCTCAAATAATCAGGTTCAACAATTGATCAAATTTGAAGAAGAATTGTATGCAGATTTACGAGGGCAGTTGAATAAACATTTCGAAATTTTGAGCAAGATAGATCCTCTTTTGTGCAAACTATCAGATTGGGTTGTTCCTGGACTTATCAATGGTTATAAGAAAATCAAAGAAATGCTAGATGAATTGTAAGTAGAAATATTACTTAACTTCTTTCCTTTCTATCAGTTCAATAGTTTTTTAGTTATGATCAGAGAAGACCTTATATACTGATATATGAATATGTATATATGCATTATGTTTTGGATATTTTTTAATTTGAATTAAAAATGCTTAGGAAACCAGGCTCAGTTATTCCAGGCAATGTTGCATATATTCTATATGATACATATGGTATACCACCAGACGCCCAAGTAGATTTAGCAGAAATATACTCCTTAAAGTTTGATGAGGAACTATTAAAAATGGAATTAAAGTCAAGGAAAACAATATCCAAAATGGGCACTGGTCATTGGGCGGCATCATCTGCATCAGAAATGGTTCGGACGTTGCAGAAATACGGCGTATCAAAAACAGATGATTGTCCAAAATACAACTACACATTCACAGAAAATAAGTATGAATTTCCAGACACAAATGCCAAGGTATTAGGATTATACGTTAATGGTAAGTGTAAATGACAAATAATAATGAAATGGTAAGAGGGATCGATCAAAAATGTCGAAACTTTGTGGAAAACACATGCTGCAAGATCATTCTCAAAAGTTCTTCCATTTGCTTTAGTTCCGCAAATATAAAGAATTATAGAAGAATACATTTATACAAAATATATTTTCTAAAAGAAGTCTCGAACTTTTGCTGTTTCTTATATTATTAATACTACTAAGTTGTATTGCAACATAATATACCTCACTTAGTAATTAGACTCAGTTCCATAATCCTAATTTAATTTAAACAAAAATAGATGGTAAACAAGCGTTACATTAACTAGACCACATGATGTTTAATTTATAGATCGTTTAATATTAAATACGCAAACAAAAAATTCTGCTGGTGGTAACAATAACACAGAAATCATTAGCATGAGTGAAATGACGGCTGATGATATTAAATACATAGAAAATAATGATATCGGAATCGTATTGGATCGAACTCCTTGTTACGCAACCGAAGGAGGACAAGGGTGTGACAAAGGCTCCATAAATATAAACAATGTGATCTTTGATTTATACAATGTGAGAAAAGTAAACGATTATATTTTTCACTTCGGAAAGTATTCTAAAACCAATTCCTTGTAAGTATAACGATGATGAAGTTTCGAATATACATCTTCTTTACATATATGTAAAAATGTATTCATATAACAAGACTAGATTTAAAATTGTCGAAAACTATTTTAAATTTCGCTGAACAATATTATCACAGGGTTGAACCAAACCAGTTAGTTAAAGAGAATAAGCTGGATATTGGGAATGATTGCATTGTACGTATTGCGGGCGATCATAGACAAGGATTAATGAAACAGCACACAGCAATACATTTACTAAACGAAGCTGTGGAAAAAGTATTTGATGTATTTTATCCCCGCAATTACTATGCGGGAGTTCAGAGTTTGGAGTACACCGTTGCCTGTCGCGAGGAGGAACTCGAGATGAAACATATTCTTGCAATTGAGGACATCGTAAATTCGTTTATAGACGCTAATATTCCTGTAAAGACAAAAGTTATTGACTCTTTGGATTTATATAAAGAGAAAGACTTGAGATTGCATCCAGGTGCGACCTACCCCTACACTGGTATCAGAATAGTGGAAATAGAATCGGATAAAATCAAATCTAGGTAAGAGTGTTTCAATTTGCGGAGACGAACAGCGATTTGATAAGTGAATACAATTTAAATGCATACTGTTTTAGAGAACCCTGCTGTGGCACGCATGTATTTAATACAGGCCACTTGGAACATTTTTACATCTTAAAGGCCGAACGTAAACCGACAGGATTAAGACTCGAAGCTACGACTGGTCCAATGGCTGTGAAGGCGAAAGAAGCTGGCCAAATAGCATTGCGTCAAACCAAACAGTTTGTGGAGGACATAGAAGCACGGGGGGTTGAGTATGAGGAATTCAAGTTGTTGATAACTGATTTCATTAGTAAATTGAAGGCTGACAGATTCAAAAACTATATTTCTTTATATCATCTTACTAAGTGCTATGACCAATTAGAGGTGCTAAAAGAAACCATCAGAATCAAGTCGAAGGAAAGAGAAATGTAATTATCAATTTTTTATGAATTCGTGTGAAATTTGGCGAAATTTCGATATTACGAAACATTTGTCTGAGCGACTAGGAAATAGTATACGACAGAAACCTCTACTCTTATACACAAAATAACTAACAAAGAGTAATTCAAATGACGCAAAATTTGAATCACATATAAATGTCTAGATGAAAATTTGGATTAAATTTAAAGTGATTGTGATAATAATTTAGGAAGATGAGATATTTTCTAAGAACATACTTTCGGATCTTTGAGTAAAGTCCAGTAAAAGAATCAGAGTTCCAATGGAAAACTAAGAGTGTTGCTTTTTGCTGGGGTATCATTATCTCTACATCATAAAAGAGGTCCCTTCATTGTTCAACTTTTGTAATCTTTTTCGTGCCGCTCGGACAAAACAGTTGCGCTGTGTGCTAGTAGTGCATAGTGTAGATTCTTTGTTACTAGTAAATTTTCATTCTAGGTCTGATGTAAGTGATGAAATTATGGCCGGTTCCAGTAAATCGAACCCATTTATTATATGCCATTTACCAAGGCCGCTCACTTATTTGTCTTTACATGAAGTATTAGAGAGGCATCAAACAATCCCGATGTTTCTGATTACATCCAATGATAACATCCTGAAAGCGCGTTGCAGAGTGCCACGGGTAACCAATTAGAGTTAACCGATCGAAATAATCAATTCAGCACATACTAATTTTAAAATTATTGTAATGGGTTACAGGAATTAGTAACTGACGAATTTAATGCAACAAAATGGATGATGGCTGTGACAAGAATTCTCAATGCTAGACTCGATCCTCTGAGAGATTTCGATCCTCTTGTAATTGCGAAAATGAATGGAAGAAGGTTTCAAACGGAAAATCTCGATTCACTGATCCAGCAAGCTCTTGCTGAAGCGAGTGCATATGCTACAAGGCACATGAATCAAGAACAGGCAGATAGTCAAAAACAGTCAGAGGTAGAAATCAATTGAGGGTTCTGTAATGTCCTTTCAGTAATGGATTCTACAAAAATGTATTATATGTACAAATGTTTCAATGTACCGTAGTCGTAATAAGTTCACTGAGTAATATCACTGAGTGATGTAAGCGTTTGTACAACTGAATACTTATGTTCTCTTATATATATGATGATAATTCACTCTACGACAATTAAAATAAACCCAGCGTTTCTTAAGATCTAACATTTTGTACATGATTTTCGTAAAATATTCGTAACGCATGCCACTGTGCTGTATGAAGTAATACGTGTGGTCGCCTCATTTTCATATGCGCTACTGCCTCTTCGGGAGTCCATTGATTTTTCTGTAAATATTCAATTGAAAATACATATATGTTTGTTGGAATTTTCTAATAATGCGCAACGCGCGTGCTTACAGAAAGAGTAGAATGGAAGCTGCCTTATTCAAATTCTCTACTACGCAAACGCTCTGTTATAGTATTTTTTGGTTTTCCTTTATATATATGGAGGCTGGCATAAAGAAAACCATAAAAGTAGTATAACAGAGTGTTTGAATTGTAGAAAATTTGAATAAGAAGGGTTACAGTACTAACATTTGTGAGTTTCCATAAAGAAGGAATCAGATCATTAGCTATTATAACGACTATTACAGGAGAATTACCAATATTTGAAACACAATGCATGCGAGTTTAGTCAAAGTGCGCAAAAACTAATTTTTAAACCTTGGGATTAATGTCTAGTATAACGCTGAAAGTACAATATAGATTTTCAGTTCTTTACATTGTATTTATCATTTCAATTTATATCTTTCGCGAAAGTTATTGGAAAAGGTTTGTTTGGAAAAGAGCCGAGGAAGTCGCGTTAAGAAACCAGAAAGAGTCAAGTGTGTGTGAAAGTCTCTTCACTCTACAGGGTGTAGAAATTAAATATGCAAACTTTCAAACTGTAGCACTATTAATTTATGAGCATTATAATAAGTAGCAAATTTAGATTTGGAGCTCAAGTGAAAATATACAGGATTGTAAAGCTGTATTTTGACTAAAGGAACATCGTAGAATTTTTTGTTGAAATTTCGTGATTTCTCTAAAAGGTACTCGATACTTATCGAAAATGTCAAAAAAATTTATTTATTTTATCGAAAAATAAAAGCTACTATTTATTGTTACAAATCTATCCATCTATTATTAAAGTATCGTGCAGGAAGGAGCAACATAACATTCCTCAACTCTCCTCCATTCCACAATGACTCTAAGGATACAGCTTCATATATTCTCTGTTACTTTGAACAGGTTTTCAGTTAGTGTTATACAATTATTGACCAAGCGCAAATACTAACCAACATTAAATAGCAGCCGACTAACGTCGCACTACGCGTTCTTCCAGCTTTACAATGAACGTAAACGGTGCCAGGGTCAGTAATTCCGCCAACAAAATCCGTGCTTCCCAGTCTTCTGGTCGGCGTGTCACGAAAACTATTAATAAAATTAACTCCAGCTTGCAGTTTCTCTTGGCAGGGTGATTCAAAAATATCTGTTGTAGATAATTGCAGAAACTCCACATTATGCTCTTGCCACTCCTGGAAACGTAAAATAAGTTTTCATATTGTTTTTTGTAATAGTATTCCACTAATTGCTAAATCGAACAGTTGTAATCAACATTAACTGTTCAGTGTTATATTCAATAAATATTAAGATACTTATTGCAAATGGTTAAATAAAAATACGCAAAGCGCAATGGACAACACAATTCAAAGTAGGTGCCTTTCGATTGCAGTTATTTAAATAATAGAAAGAAAACTATAAAGTAAAAAATAACACTAACATGATACAGATTTTCTCTGATATCATCGACGGATAATAATAATAAAAAAAACAGTACACTAACAGAATAATAAATAGAATGACTATATGCAATTAAAACTATCGGAATCAAGTAGGACATATTGAGTATTAAAGAAATAATAAATTATTTTTTACCTTAGCCCTGTTGGATAACAATGCTAATTCGTAATTTTCGTTCATCGACACAACTCCTTTCACGTTTTCTTCCTTTACCAGCTGTAATTAGAAAAGTAGAATTAAAGTAGGGACCAGTATTTGAAACTGATGGTATAAGTTTAGCTGGTGGCATATTATAGTAATTCCGTTTGACCTTTTTCAATGCTTATTCGATAAATGAATATGATGAAAGATTTTTTTTTTAATTTGATGATATCACATACCTCTTTGGTCATCGTGCGAAACGGTAGGGCACCTAATATCACAGTCTCGTCAACTCTGTCGTACCAATTTCTTGACGTCACTTTCTCCATAAACACATTGTAGAGCAATGTTGGGTAGAACGTCACCCGCGCGAACATCTTTGCTGCAATCAAGAAAGAAAATGAATCTTCTTTTCTCTTCAGCTTCCCTTGGTCCTTCTTCAATCAACAATTTCGGTAAGCGTCGACTACCCCAATTGATTTCGATATTGCACTGCTATGGTCGTAATGTTATATACAAAAATTTGCTCAAATTTATGCGGTATCTTCATTGCGACATTCTTTAGTCATAAGTTGATTTTTCGAGAATATACGTGAAGCATCTTCGTTGGCGATCGGTGACCTAGTGCCGCGGCAGGTGATCGTGATGGTTCGGAGTACAAATAACAGGACTTTCGGAAAGTATGAAGAGAGGGGTGACCAAGACCGCTAATAGTAGCTTTTGATAAAGAACTGGTCACTGAAGTTCGCTGTTCAGTTTTAAATTATACTGTATGTACCACATTCGATTGTATGGAAAATAATCTTCACAAAACTTATGCGACGTAATTACGACTTTCATTAGATGCCGAAGTTTAGGTATATATTAAAAATGTTAATCCATGTATTAGTTTGTTTGTATACATGTATAATAATTATGAACAAAAGTAATTACTTTCTCATTTACTCTTTGAATTATTCTATGTTAAATTTCTAAAACTCGCACTCATGGTTTTCAATTCAGCACTGAAGCTTTGAACATATATTTATTGTGTGTCCGCGATTATAATTCACAAGATTTATTGAAGTATTATGTGTTGTATGCAGACTGTTGGAAAAATTCTAAAAATATATTACACGAAATGAATTTTTTCTTTGACTTTGTTTTACGATTGGTATCGCAGGAAAGTACTTTGCGGGTAAAGTAAACGCAGGTGCATTTGAGCTATTCTTACATTCCTTTAGTATTCCTTGCAGCTAGTGCATTTAATGAAGTAGATTTGAATATGTATCAGTGTTTCAACTATTGCAGTGTTCGAATACAACATCAACGTGTTGCAACCATTTTTACATAGAAATCTTAGCTATGTATTTGAATTCGGTAAATATTTACAATCGCTACTCATGTGAAGCATTGATTTTTGAATATTTTTTTGACGGAAATGCATGCATTAACATACTGTACATACATTGAAATTCAGGGAGCACCATAGAACTCCATAGGAACACCATAGAAACACCACACACTCAATGAGATCGAACACACTTTTATTCGCATTAAACAGAATATCATGCTATTGTTCCGGTTCGCAAGACCGTTTCTCTTCAAAATGAGAGGAATGCATGCATACCGTGCGTGCGGTTTTTATATACTCGGCGAAATAAAAATTCTTCGATGTTCCCACTCATATTATCCTTGATGTGGGAATGGGTATTTGTTGGGGCAGTAGGGCTGGGGAGGGGGGCGACGATTCGGCAATGCGAAAAGCATATACTACATAATCTAAACTAACATAACAAATACAAATAACTTCTTTTATGGTGTTGTTATGGTGGTTTTATGGGGTTCTATGGTTCTCTCCCTATCTCAATGTATACCTATGATGGGAATACATACATTTATGTTAAAAAAATAGAATTTTCTTTCGTTTTTGCATGAGTAGCGATTGTAACTATTTATCGTTAATTCTATGACAACAACTATATTTTTAAAAAATAGTAGAATGGTAGAAAGATTAATGAGTTTCATGGCATTTGTTCCGATTTTTTAAAATGATGTTTGAATTGAATTAATCTTTGATAAATAACGGTAGTGGTGCTGAAAATCGCCAAGATAAGACTGAAGGACTGCATCATACTTCGGTAGTTGTATCACAAACTTTCTCAACAGTTTAAATAAAATTGTCTCGCACAGAGAATACTTTCGTTCGAATTGGCATTTTATTTCGATTTTTCTGTATTAAATCTAATATATAATTCTCTATATTTCTCAACGAATTAGAATAACCAATTTACTCTGTAGTTAAATCTGTGAGATCGATCGAGGGTTTGCGTGTGAAATGAAAAAGTATTATCAAAAAAGTATTTTAGTGTACAGCATCTCGATCATTCATTTTTAGTTCATCATTTCTAATATTTTACTACTTTTGAAAAATTCCATCGAATGGCAAACTAGTAAATATTGAATACTACATTTACAATTAGGCAAAGCCATACTCTCTATAATTTATAAAGCTATACGATATATTTTACAATAACATTGTTAAGAAGTTATGAATTCTCCTGTTCTTCATACTTTCTATGAAACCTGACTTTCTTGAGAAAACTCCATTCTTTATTATATTGTGTAAAAAAATATATGTTTGTAGTTGCAAAATAGTACCCTTTCCATGAAGAAACAATTTTTTAGTTGATTTAGTCACAATTCCAGAATGTGTGTAATTAAGTTCCATAAAATTCTAGAGGTAATTCGCTGGCATGGTTCTCTTGCAAAGAACTTATGGATGTAAGAAAATCATAGAGACTTTCAGAACTTATCTCACAGTCAAATTTATTTTGTACAACAATTACAAAGACAGTAAAAGTAGTTGAAGCTTAATATTTGCTATTGGTCTGGCTAGTTGAGAATTAATGATAAATGTTAGAATAATTTCAAAGTGAAGAATACGCATCCAGTTAAATGTTACAGATGTGTATTGAGTTAACAAAAGAAAAACTATTGTTTTTAATGGCAGGTATACAGCATAAGGTTCAAGTATACAATGATGATTGTACTGAACTAAATTTTTCTATATACTTTGTACAATGACATGGAAAATATAAAGTATACCCATTGATATAATTGCGCATTTTCTATAACAGCAATTGCCATACTTCATAAAACTTTTAATTACAGTTTAATGCATCCGTATGCTCCTTTCATTTATTATACTGTATATTTACAATCGACAGATACAATATACATGCATATCTCATATACATTCACAGAAAACAATTTCTTTACAAACAAGATATTTACTAATGCAATCTGTGTGTAAAGTCCATTTTCAAAAATTAAACATTTTATCCTTAAATTTCCTCTCTAACAAAGCTTTTTTGATTTTCTTCCAATATACTTTGATCCAAACAGTATAATCCATATTCGCCTTTTCTGAAGTTGTTAATAAAATATGTTCCTGCTAAATCAAGATTTGGTCTTGTCACACGTTGACCGTCATAATTTTTAATTTGAAAGTACATTTTCTGCTTTGCAGCAATATATGAAAGCACCAGTAGTATATTATCATTTGGTTCAGGTAATCCTAACTTTGCAACATATTCAAAACGTTGATGCTTATTTAGCCAAAAGAGCAAATAATCTGCAAGTAGCTGAGGTCCAACCAAATGATCTTGTAGACAACCAACTAGAGCTAATTTAAGACCAGACTCTGTATCATGAATTGTAGGAGCTAGGATACCAGGCGTATCTAGTACATAAACCAATGGCTGCTGTGATATCTTTATAGGGGAAGACACAGAACGTGTGATTCCAGCAATACCACCGACAGCAGCAGCGTTACTTGTCTTGAGATGAGTGTTTCTTAATCTATTGATGAGAGAAGATTTTCCTACATTTGGTACACCTATGATCATGATCGAGTATGATCTCTCCTCCACCCTATTAAAGCGATCCGAATTCCTTATCAAATCTATCACTAGTGGAAGCAGTCGTTTAGTTCCTTTACATTTATTGGATGTAAAGTTCGTGAATAACACTTCAGAAACACCACTGCCTTTCAGTTTCTCTGTGATAGAGCGCTTGAAACTCATGTCTGTCAGATCGGTTTTGTTCAGCACAAATATGTGAGGCTTCAAACCCGTTATGGTTTTGCTAAAGTCCGCATAGTGGCCGGACATTGGTACTCGCGCGTCGTGCACCTCGATGATGCAGTCAACATTCTTTAGCTGTCTTTGCATTTGTCGCACACCTCGGTTCATGTGGCCAGGAAACCACCTCACCGCTTCTTTTTGTATCACACGAAAAGTATCACGGAATCCGTTTATTACTTTACCTCCTGTATTCGACATGATGCTCCGCTTATGGATTTCACAGTTTCCAGTAATACTGCTTGGCCCTTCAATACTGAAAGCAGAATGTTTACAATTTTACACTACTTTAATAAATATACTAGTTTAGTTTTATTTCTTCACTAAATAACAGTTTATTATAGAATTTTACACTAAGATTTCATCGGACTTCAAAATACTCGAACTGTGTGTACATATATTTTAACACTGAACTATCAAAGCCGTCAAAATGACTGATAGAAATAAGCATACATTACTTCTCAATTGTAGTGTTTAAGATATTTTTGTCAAATTTAATATAGGAAAACTAGATTATTATAACCTATACCCTAAGAAATGGGAACCTAGATTTCGGTTCTTCGTATGTCTTATTTACGATTATAATTCAAATCAAAAAGAAGGATTTTGATTACACTCCGGCTTTTCATTAGTTGTTATAAACTATTACAAAATTTAAAGTATTTTTATTTGGTTTTCTCCGACAAAATTGGTGTCGAGATTATTCTAGCTCCGTACCTCTCGCAATAACTATATCATATCGTATCTACTATCAATGACATGTGCGTAAAGAAGGTGGACTATTTTTATTGTGTATTCCCGTCATATTACGTTAGTCAACAATCCATATTTCAAATATTAGAATACTTTAATATTGAATATCACGCCGCAACAATACTACAACAGGACAAGTACAGTAAGTGAGCAAACGTGAAGAAGCCACGTGGTTCCGAGGTTCCAAGCATTCCGAGCAAGAAACGTATCTGAAGTCGACTGAACTGAACAAGTTAACAAAAACAGACAAAGCGAATATAAACAAAAACACGTTAACTCGTTTGTGTAAATATTGCAACTCCAAAACAGTCTCGAACAAAAACAATTTTAATTTATTTCGATTTTCTATTTCAATATCAATAGCATATATGTAAAAAACCAAATGTTATCATTCAGACATTTAATTGTATAGAAAAATAATTAATTAAAAAATTGCGCGGGTTTACAAGAATACAAAAATGTCCCCAAAAAAGGCTTTAATTTTAAGTTATCAAAACAACCTGTATTTATAGATATTGAAACAGCGGAAACACAGTAGCGACAATCTTGACCTACCGGAATCGTTATATGTTGTCTTGCAGAGGGCGTTTGTAAACTGAACAGGTTATCCGCTCTATTCAGCTATATGATCGATAAGGCGATCGTTTACTTACAATTAGACCTTTTGAACGCCCAAACGTGCGACATAAGTAATCTTACAAAACTAATATATATTATACTATTAACAGTGATTATAATAAAACTTTACAAGTGACCAAAGTATATCTAGCTTACAACTCAATCAGCCTACTCTTTCACACACGATTCCCCTACAATCTTTAACAGTAGAAAACCCTTTTTATAGAATTTCTATATTAATATAGATAGAATGATTTTTATGCTACATTTGTCAGTATTATAGTGCAATTTTGCTATCTCTGTGTTCTACTTCTCTAATGTTCTAAACCATATGTAGTAAGTCAAAATATATATGTTCCGCATAGTTTGTATCAAAAATTATGTACAAAAATGTAATTGTGTATCTTTATATATGCATATATAAATCTGTAGGCATAGATCTTTGAAAGTCGATTTAATGCATTTTCCTCGAAGCACGCTAGAAGAGGTCGACGATAACTCGATTCTGTGATATTAAAGTTGATCTTGATATCTCTTCGAAAAACTATTGAACTGTCAGATGTTTATGTATATATGCCATATAAATCTTGCAAATGAAAATGATGCGTTTATGCTATAGTAAAAGGGGTTCAAATATATCATTTCGAATATTATATATATAATAATGAAGCAGGAAAGTTTTAGCACACTATTGTGCAGACCAGGACCGTATGGTCTGTGATACTATATATAAATATTTGTTTATATTGGAAACATTTCTGGTAATTACGTAGGTATTAGTGTTAAGAGTAAATAAATGATGGACTTGCATTTCAAAAGGATGAGTTTAATTCCATTTCAGTGCATGCACGCTTTTTTGATATTTCGTACCTTATATTTATTTTACTTTACATTTTTGGCAAAGCCACAATTTGAATCCTATTATTTGCTGTGAGACTGTAAACTTGATTTCGTTCTAAATATTTGCGCATGCGAAATACATTATCAAGAGCACAGAGAAGAATCATAATTCTTTTAGTGAAACTGAGAAATTTAACGATAGTTATGTGAGCAGCGCTAAGAATACGAGCTTGATTCGGTGCTCACATATTTTCTTTCTTTTACTTTACATTGTTACTGTAAACTCAAGATCCGATACAGGAAACAATTATTTCTATGTATGTAGTAATCAAAATGAGGCGGTCATCTATTTAATTTTGATTGCCCACAAGGAAACAGACACCTGTTCCCCGAAACCTCGGGAGCCGGACGTGCTGGAGTTCCTAATTAATCAGATAAGCAAGTAGTGCATAGAGGAAACTGACAAAAACGAATATGTATCACTTGGATTGAGAATCATATATATATGCGCGTGCAAGGTAGATTGTCCATAAAGAAATTACGTGCAGCTCCGTCTTGTCTTTATGTTACTCTCACATTTTGTTGGTAACACAGCGAGCGACCGAATTTTGAAAAGTGACGTGTTAACCAGTGTTAACTGGTGTTAACCTAGCCCCATACGTTGATTCTAGATAGACCTTAACTATACCACAAACGGGTAGTACATTCCACATATCCCTGAAGATGTCTTTTCATGTAAAACTTAATGCTTGTTTTAGCTTGCGTTGGCCGAATGTGATTCCTAATTGGTTTCAATTGTAGCACTTCGACGCTTCCGCCAAAGTTGTAAAAATGATATTGTTTAATATAGTCATATTATGTATCGTTTGGACATCGCTGAAAACTAGGGTTGCGTGAAAACGCACCTTTACGAAAATGTACTACCCGTCGAAGATCTAGATAACTAGATAAAACTTTCTGTACTATACTGCACTATACTGTGCTATACTGGGACAAAGATTGGTGTGTAGCAGGCTTCAGACTGCTTCAGCCTGAAAGCGAGGATCGCGGCATGCGCACGTAGGACTTGAAAATGACGTCGCGGCGCTCGATGAAAATTCACCGTAAGGCTGGCACGACGATTGCGCAGAGAGTGAGTCCGCGGTCGTGCGAAAGTCCACATGAGCCTGTTGCCAGTTATTGATCCTGGCACGATTAAACAAGACCGCATTGCCGTCAAGCACGAAAACAAGTGTGGCGAGGCGGCGTACGCGAGGACACGCCGACAGTAAGCGGTCACGGTAGCGCGCTCTAACTCCAACCAGGCTTTCCCAGGGTGCGGTGGAGACGAGGGCCACCTGAGTGCAGAGTTTCTGCGCGACGTCATCCGCGGGGACCTGTCAAAATGTAGAGGTGCTTCCCGGACGCACACAGCATTGACACGGTGGCATGTAAGCGCGCGATCGTGGACACGTCGACGCCAGGGAAATATCCGTAAGGGGTCGAAGCAATAGATCAAGGGATTTTGGCAGAGTGCCCGGCGCGCCACGGAATCTTTATTCACTCGGTTCTTCTCGCTCTCCCGCAGCACTTGGTGCTTGCCTGTCGTAGCACTCTCGGCTGCCCCCTCTCCTTCCCCGTCACGCTCTCGCTCCCGCTCTCGCTCCCGGTCTCACTCTTGCGGCCGTACCAGCTAGTCCAAGTTCACGCGTCCCCGTCAATCGCGAGAAGCGTCGGGTGCGTCGAGGGAGAGAGAGAGATAGAGATATAGAGAGAGAGTGAGAGAGAGAGAGGGTGTGTGTGTGTGGGCGCGAGTGTGAGAGAGTGAGGGAGAGAGAGAGGGAGAGCGTTGAGAGCACTCGTGGTCGCCGCGGCATCGGGCGATCCACGGTGCGCCGCCAGGAATCCGCGCCTTTCCCTCAGGCACATGTGATCCAGCAGCCGGGTGCCGCCTTCGGTACACGCGATGAAAAAGTTCACGATCAAAGGTGTGCTCGACGGCTTCCGCTCTTCGGTGCCCCAGCCCGTCAAGCCCGACCAGGAAATCGTCGAGAATTTGCGCCCGGAGCACTTTCAAGTGAAGAAGGTGAGTACCAGCAGAACGACTTTACTTCATCCGCATTTTTCACTATATCACCACGTCAGTCACATTCTTTCCAGGGCACCGGGAATTCTTGAACACGTTTGCCTACTACGCTTGAGTAACGAGCCACTCCATTCGCATAACGAACGACTGCCCGAGCTTTCGGCATCTGACACACATACGTATATGTCGATACATATGTGTGTCAGTATGTGAAAAGATCAGTGCCAAGCTTGCCGGGTGATTTCCAAGTGGGTGAAGGCACGGCACCCTTGTACCATGAGACATTGCCATGTTTCAGTACCGCAGTGGCCCTAGCGTCACGGCGCCTACTGTATAAACGAATGCGCCAATTTCCTTTACCGGGCTTTCGACCCGCCAGTTATCAATTTCCTCTCGATTCACCGTGACTATTGTCCAAGTTGCGCGCTAGAATTATCGGCGAAGGGTTAAACCGATAGACCGATATTCTTAGTTTGTGCCACATGCGACACGGACCCGTCACCCGATAACACGCTCGGCCTTTCCTTGTCGCGTGAGCGAGGTTTCGTGGGCTGCTCCGCATTATTACGGGTAACTGCTCTATTATTTCCAAGCCTCTTTAATAACTTCACAGAAACCCATCCGTCGATGCAAGTATTGCTTATGATTCTAATAGCCCTCTTAACGTCAGTATTTTTGTCTCCGGTGTTAGGCACAGGTCTCAAAAATGCACGATTTTCACGAAAATACGCCGGCTTTTTAACTCGTTTGATATTAATAATGCGTTAGAATCAAGTATTCTTATCATTGCATTAGTGAACTATGTGAAATTAATGGTTGGTTATTAGAGGCTGCCGTGTAATTAGAAAGGACGGTAAAAGTGTCGTTTGCTTTGGACAATGCGTTCAATGTACAAGGAAGAGCTCATTCTAAAGTGAACTATAAAAGTTTCGGGATCCACCGCACCCAGCCGCAAGTGACTTATTCACTGGTTAATGGTTAATCCATACGTAAAGAGGTGTTTGGCAGTGATGAATTGCTATTTGTCTTGCGGGCAAAGATTTATGTATATTCAAACAGAAAGCACTGCATTTTGTTCTATTATGCCGTCTCGATGAAGCAGTATACACCCCGCCGGCAAACCATCACATCTATTTTTTGACTGCAAAGTAATATGTCATAATGTTACCGTTCACATAAATCACACGCGCTGCTCGCTGACATTTAACTGATTACTCCAGGCATACAATTAGCGGGAGGCGTGTGCGTTGTCTTTCGTCGTAAAATCTTCTACGGGAGGGTTTTCCCTGTCGTCTTGGCAGCGATTAAAGTGTTATCGATATGAAAATGTTCCTGATCGTCGTCAACGATCGTGAAGAGTCGTCGTTGAAAGCAGCAGCCGATTGCTTTTTCCTAGCGGTTCCGTGTCGGATGTAACGAGCGTAAAGCACCACCGCACAGAACAGCCTGACGTAGACAGGCGTCTGCTGCATAATATCGGGCGATAGTTTATCCTCTATTATGCATCGCCATATCAGCTGGAACAGAAACCGTTTATTGCGCATTCTGCACTAGAAGCTTGCGTTTCATAGAAGCGGCAATTGGTGGCTAAAGCTTTTTTTTACAAAACTGAGAAATACAGCAGAAAGTGGCTAAAATTGCAGAGGGCCCAAAACTACGCTTTTCTATTGAAGGTTAGTTGTCTCGCGACAGTATAGCTGCGGTCGTGTACCGCTGTACTGCGCACTTAAACCCGGAAGATTGTCTATACGGTCATTTGTATGCATATACACGTTGGTGACACAACGATCGCGTCAAAAGTTGAGCAAAATTACTCGAAATTTTGTACTTTAAAAACTCGTATTTTTTAAATAAAACAGAATATTTTTGATTATTTTTATACATAGTAATATTAGATTCTTCAAGTAGCGGGTAGTTTTTCGGTCGAATCCTACCAGTAGATTCAAGATTAAAATTTAATATATGTATATGTCACTATCATATGCGTAATGTAGGTGTCAGATCGCGTTTGGATCAGCGCACTGTCTTTAAATTGCACGAGGTTTTAGATATGGTTTGTAAATACAATGAGGTTCAAATTTTGAAAAATTCTTATAAAACAAGTCCACGCTAAAGCTGCGTTTAAAATGCTAGAAAAGCGTGGCTTTAACAACCTTCTTCTTTATAGCTTGCATTAAAACTTTTCGACTATCTTAATTGTTACTCTGGCAATTGTCCTCTTGTGCGACATAAATACAGTAGAATCACGTCAGCTCGAACTGTCTGCTACTTCAACTTGCTGTCATATTATTTTCGTGGTTTATCTCGTGATACACGAAGAATTGAAATATACGCCAAAAAAACCATAACAATACTATAGCAAAATGGGCGGATAGTAGCAAATTTGGATAAACGAGGCTTTACTGTATTTACTTTGTACAACGATTTTATATTAAATGCTGCGGTTGTCGTTGGTTTCATAAAATGTGTAGACGCGGTCGCCCGTTGCAATGATAGTGATATATTATTATTACTACTGATACCTGCCGCGACGGTGATGCTTAGTAACTAATTTACGTGATTAAGTGAAATCGAAGCTTTTGTACGATGTCATCGTTTATCAGATGATTTAATCAGTCAGGTACATGGCCGCAAATATATACTGTTAGTTTCAAGAATTTCCGAGCACCCTGATCATTAAAGCAACAACTGTTCCTTTACTTTCATTAGTTTGAATTCATATCGTACCCCTCAAATATTCTATTCTTCACATGTATGATATTATTTCTTACGATCGCTTTCCATCGCAGTGAAATATACTAACCATTAACGAGTACATTCATAAGAATTTAGCAATGGATAGAATTGTATTCTGCAGAAGTACGAAAGGAACATCCTTCAGTGTTGGAATGATAAAACTTTATAAATGGAAAGGAAAGATGCTCGAAAGAGATTGGTTTAAAATACATATAAGTATCGATACTAATCGGTTAAAATTCAAATTTCCGAGAAATCGAAGGTGTCCGTTGACTAAACGAGCCGAACGACGTTGCCGCTATCGCCTTCAAGTGCGCGTGTACGAGTGGAGAATTTATCGGTGTATGTGAGCTTACGTGTACTGGGGATAGACGCTGATAAAAGTCTAGCGCACCGGCAATCTGCAAAGCGAAGTTGACAGTTCGTTTGGCTAGCGGTTGAATTGTGGGTGGTACAATCCTGATACTACTACCTTAACTAACACTAGAACATAAAGCGATGGTTAAATTGACGCTAGTAATAGAAGCGATTAAGAAGGTTGGTGAGGTCATTTGGGGCAGAGGTAAGACGGGAACATGTGAGCGTTGACACAGAATTTTGAGGCCGTTTCAAATTACAATCAAACCAATATTTGAGTAGGAAAAGCCACGAACGGTAATCTCTGCTCTCGTCACCATAACAGCCCATGACCATTGACTATCATTCTCTGTAAATTTTCATCTGATCTCAGTATTTTCATTTTCGGCACCGACCTCCTTTACTTGGGATGCAATGGTGTAATCGCGTGGAACATTTTTTTATCATTATCCGATGGCATTCGGAGGATTAAAGTAGGGCAGTACAATGTTTATCGAGTGTAAGGGTGATTCACTTGCCTTTGAGTCAGCAGTGTCGTACTCCATTTTTTATCAGGCATGCATGTAACTATCTACTTACGTGTATAATAATATGTGTAATAATACAATATATTACACGTATAGCCTGCTAGGAAAAATATTTTACTATAACTTGTTATATTTATATACGTATGTATATATTATGCATTGAATATAATGTTGCATTCATGTATAGTTAAAATTATTAGATTATTTACAATGATGTGTTACTGATACATCAAATTGTGAGGTTATTTTATACAACACGTAATCTCTGAAACATCTGAACTGACTTTTAAATAAACTTTCAGTGCTGCATTCTTTAAGATTTCAAGATTGTTTTAGGCTACGCGTTACCAGACCAACGTCAATTAGAGATTGAGCAGTGATAAAAAATAAATAATGCTGTTTAAATGTGTACACGAAGTATAGATTAGTATAACACGAACCGCTGTCATGTTCTAAACCTTTAAGTAATTTCCGTGGTGGCGATATAAAAAGTTCGACAAAACTCCTGCCTGATATTACAACAACCAATTATTCTACATATAACTGAAATGATTGTAAACGCGTACACGAAATGCCACTCAGGCGAACCGGGCTATTAGGACAGCTAGTTGAAGTACAACTCTGAAAATGCATGTGTACTCGCTGAACTCATATAACCCACCATGGGTTAACGAGCTTATTAATTAATTAAAGTTTTACACCAAGTGCCGAAGAAAGGGAAGCGGCGGGAGAGGAAGCGTCAAAGTATGAGATTTTGGCAGTCTTTTCCATGTACAAAACTTTTGAAAAGTCTACACTAAATGGTTTCAATTGGACACACACTTACAACAAGCAGTTTGATCAGAGTGGCCCTAAATGGTTCTTGAGGAAATATCTGGCGTGGAAGAAGAACTCTTGGATTTGGAAAGTATCCCGGAATTGTGGAGTGTAGATCTTAGCCGTCGGATGACAGGAAGTGCTGCATTCGGGTGGAAGGGGAAGTGGGTCGTTTGAGAGTTTGACCCATCATAACATCCGCTTGTTAAAATATTGGAGAATCTATTTCTTCGTCAGTTTGTTATCTAAATCTGTTATATTATATTTTTCGACAAGTTTACTTTTTGAATGATATCCATCGATGGTTGACAGGAAAATAACACAATCTGAAAGCACATCCTTGTTCTCAACAAAAGCGGCAAGATTTTGAAAATTCTATACTTATTAAAGTGTGTAGTTTAACTAAGTATCCTTTAAATTCTGTATCGATATTTGTAATAGTAAATACGTTGTAGCAACGTGGGTGAAGTCATCTTCGTTCAAAGATGCTTTGCAGTACTGATTTTCACCAGCCAATTTTTTAATTTAATAAGTACAAGATAAGTCTACTGAATTATGCAGCTGATTTTTTAAGTTTTGTATCTTTTTGCAGATATCCTTGCATGAAGTGATCGATCGGTTTTTGGGGCCAATTCAGTAGTAATTTGTTTACGTTACAAAAGAACTAAGAAAGGGGCGTCTACTGAACAATCCTACAATGTTTAGTACATAAACCTGTGAAGATCTGGTAAAAATATCAGTCGGATTGCTTTAATGAACGATTATTATTGCGTCGAAAATCAAACGATATTCGTATTGTTTTATATTGTTTTAGCGACAATTTTTTCACGTATATTGAGTGTCTTTGTTATCACTAATATCGAAACGAAATTTACAGGAAAGTTAGTTCAAAGTATGTACGTTAAGAAATATATGATGAGTTACTATTAATAAATTGTGTATCTTGCCATACGTACTTAACTGATACTCGATCGGATTTTTTTTACACATGTCCCAGAACAGAGAAAACCTACACACCGCTAACTCATTTCTTCATGAAAGCTCTACGCGCAATTTACGTCACGTAAAAACTATGCGATTCCTGGCAATAAAAATCTTCGGTTAACTCAGCGGTTTTAAAACTCGGTTCACCTATACATTTTTGTTTTTGTTCTTATTAAAAGTCAGGGTATGCAAATGTTATTTTATGCATTAGTTTTCGTATTAAATTGGTAATTAGCTGTACCCAAATCAGGAAAATATCATTATTTATCCGTTTAGTGTTAATATGCTAATAATATGCGTTTCAAGTTTCATTTTATCAGCGTTGATAGTATTTCTGGTGGAAGTTCCTAAAGAGTACGTATTTTTCGGCTATGTGAATGGAAAAGGATCTTAAGGAGGTCGGTGCCGTCATTCGGTGCGGGCGTAAGAAAGGAACATGCGAGCGCTGACACAGAATTTCGAGGTCTTTTCGAATTACAATAAAACTAATATTTGAGTAGGAAAATTCAATTTGCAATTAAGCTTATACTATGTCACACCTGCTTTTGCCAGTTACTTTTATTTCCATACTATTTATCATGTTATTTCAGCAAATGAAACCAAAGCCAAATGATTTCCCTTTCATTCTCTGCTCAAGTACTCTCAAACCGAACAGACCAAACTTTCGAAACTTAGCCTGGTTATTCGTAAATTATTGTATTACAAATTTTTATTCCATAAACGGTAATCTGTGCTCTCGTCGCGAGAAGAAAACGATGCAGACAAATAAGTTGAAATTGTAAAGAGAGGCGCAGTGACCATTGACTATCAGTCTCCGTAAGTTTCAATCCGATCCCATTATTTTTATTTACGGCACCATCCTCCTTAAGGGTGCAGCGTTAGTTAGCTGTCTAAGAAGATTTAATCCTCTGCGGCGTCAAGTCGTAGAACAAGAACCCAATGGAATTACCGCTGTTTATTGCGGTTACCTGCAATAATGCTGTTCGGGAATTACGGCGATAGCGCGGAACACCGCCCCGAGCGAATTCATTCTGAGACAACCTTTTCCCGTTCAGATATCTCTTATACGCCCGGTTTCCTTTACTTTTACTTCAAAGAGATAATAACTAGATAAATATCCAATTACAGCAGAACCTCGATTATCCAAACAGATCGGGTGCCGTGTCTGTTTGCATAACAGAATTGTTGTAATAGAACGGGAGTTCTCATGAAATTCTCTTGTAGTATTTAAGGAAATGAAGATAAATGTTAATGACAGTAGTCACAGGTAGTGAAATTAAATATGATATGGTTGAAAATTCATGAGACCCAAATCCTTTTTATCTTTCAGTATCATATTTGTTGCGTTTTTTGAAAGAATTGATAAATAAAAATCGTAATATTCATGCCAATGATTGGAAATAATAATGCGGAATCCTGCTGAACATTAAGCTTTAGTTAATCCCAACTATCGTGACAATTATCATGATAGAGAAAATCGATAATACAATGCTTTATAAAATGCAAGTGATTATCGTATATTGATAAGTGTGCTAAAATATTGGCGAAAAATCAGTGCAACTTGAAAAAGATCTGATTTGAGAAAACATAATTTACACATTTGTGTAAAATTATTTCTTCTATTCAAAACTTTGTTTTGAGAAAACAATTACAACTGATTTGAAAGGTTTCTGAATACTCTAATCATTATAGTGACAAGCGACCTTACTTTAGGAAGTCTGATTTCATATCACTTCCGCCAAACGATCTTTCCTACACATTTGCACTGTCATTTTCTTAAAGCTGTTTCCTGCCGTCGTGAACTATACTGTCCATTAATAAACATATTCATACCATTTTGTAGTTTATACAATTATTTGTAGTTTACATAATTACATATTCATTACTGCGGGGGAGGTAAAACTTTATAAATGTAGAAGATGGTCTGAACGATATTGAAGTTGCAAAAGAGTCTTGCTTCAAGTTTGTTTCAAGTCTCCCCAAAGTTGCTTTCTAGAATATGACAATTATGCAGTTTAAATTTCGAGTTAGGTCGTAGCGGAGGACATGGGTTTCTCAAAAGGAAACCGGTGAAACGCAACAATCTAAGTTTCTCTTTAACAGAAAATCTACGAGAACGTAGCACATCGGGCATTTGGCCACCAGAGAACATCTACTTTAGTTTTAGAACCAAAGAAGCAATTTTACTGAAATGTATAAATTGCGTTTTCTAAAGTCACACCTCTTGCGAAATGTGCTGATTTTCCCCCAAGGAAGTGTCATAATTCTTCCGCTCGCCGGGAAGGAATTGGAAGCGTCAAACAAAGTTTCGTCTTATCATGAAAACTAGCGATTTCCATCAGGATATGTTTGTAAAGGCGGACGTCGATGACAGGGCGAAGCGAGATTAATTATAAGATATTTCGGCCACGTTTGGAAAATGGTACGCTGTGTTTCGCGCTCATACAGGAAGCGGCGAATCGTCGTGCTCTACCCGCAATTATATCTAGTTGCCGATAAAAAGCGGAAGACTAAAGTTCCTAGAACGTGCTGGTTGCACAATCACCACGCCGACGGTATCAGCCGCTATCGTCGAAGCGGTCAAGACAAAAGCGTGCCTTTTGCATAAAGCGCTAATCCCGCGCGATACGCAGAGAATAAGAACCACCGGGTGTATAAAGGACTCCTAATGAGAATCGTTGGAGAGAATGAAACGTCGAATTAATGCTGGTTCGTTGATATTATGAGTTTCGACGATTATAACAAGCAGCTCAAGCATAGCAGCCCTCAGTAATTCCGGAATAAGAAAATTCTTAGAGGCGTCACAATTATGTAGCGATTATCGAGACAAACTGATTAAGGTGTTTCTTACGAGTAGACTTGCACAAAGGGGGTAACATTTTACTTTATCCACCAAATTTATTTTTACTCATTTTTTGACAAATTTTTAGATTCGATATAACTTGTTCTTTGCAGAAAATATTTTTTGGAGAAATTCGTCGCATCCTTATTAAAGTATAGTGTTTATTAAAGTATACATAGTTTGAAGTAAATATTTCATTACGATGTTCAACAACAGTCACTTTATAGCAATATTTAGGAAGCCATCTAGGTTAAAGACCTAAGAATGCCCACCACAATTTGTTAATCAATGAACCGATTTGTCTGAAATGTTTGCAAGATTTTGTGAAACAGAATTAGCTACATATTTGACTATGAGAGCTTTTCCAATGCTACACCTAATTGTTATTCTGTGTAAGAATTAGTGTTTAAATAGTGCAATTATTTATCTTTGATATCTTCGGCTACAATAAAAATTCATGAAGTTGAAGGAAAAAGATAGATTGGTTGATTAAGATAAAAAATAGCAAAGGTAGAGTGGGCATCGTAAGTCTTGTATTAACGCCCTTTATTTCATGGTTACTGTGACGTTAATTGCACTGAATATCGTTGTGAAATTTACAGTATATTTAGCTCGAACTATATATGTATAAGTATCTTGTTCTTTTGTAAGCATATAATGAGTTGTGGAAAACGAATCTTTTTACGGTTCTGCTTCTATCGGATACCATAAAGTAATTATGCGCTCGCTGGTTTATGCCGGAAACAAGGGTTTATTCGTGGAAGATCTTCAGATAATCATTAGTGGGGAAATATCGTGCAAATTGACGTCCGTTTAGAAGATTCTAGCCTCCGAGAAAAGTGTTCTCTAAGCGGTCAAAATTGGACTTGCAAGAGTTTTAATAAGCAGCTCAAGTACAGCAGTCTTAAATGATCCAACCGAAAAAATTTGGCGTGTAAAGGAACCATTGGACTTTGAAACTAATCTAGAATAGTGGGGCATAAATCTTAACCGTCGCATGGTAGAAGGTGCTGCGTTTGGACGGAAGGCGGAGATAACTTGCATTTGATCCATCATAATATGTGTTTCTGCCTTGACAAAGTAATAATAATATTTTAAAAATAAAAATACATACTTACACACTCGGCCATAATTAACTAGATCTAAATGACTGAAGATATTTCAGATGTATTAACCAGGACTTCTTCAGCACAGTAATAATGCCAATTTACAACTAACCGAAGATTGTTTAACATAGTTGTCTTTGGTTTGCAATAGTATACCAACAGTGTGACATTATTTTGGTTATGATAACATGAAAGATGTTCCGGATACGTAAATGTTCCAGAGAACTTCTTAGCATTCACAATACGATGGTGCATAAGTTTACGATTCAAAAGTGCCTCGATTGTTTCAGCACTGTGTGTGTGTGATAATAATCGAGCTATTACTTCAGGTGTTCTGAATATTGACTGAAATATCAGTTGAGTGGCCGTGACAGGATACACACCGCTCAACTATCAAATCAGTTGATTTCTCCGAGCTCGTTTCCCGAAGGGAAATTGATATTTCTTGGCAAGTAGATCAAATGAGATCAATTTTAGTTCGGTGTCACGAAACCTCGGAAAGATATTGGATTCCCCTACCTATAAGTAATTATTATTAAATTATTAGTTACTTTAGAGCGATTGTAAAATCTGAAAAAAAAACAATTTGCATATGTTTTAGTTTAAACAGATTTTCGTTAATAAATTTGCATATCGTCCCATTATGGTTTCAATATATTATTCAGAAAAATGTTAATAAACTCCAGAATTTCAGAATAACAAAATCCAGGGAATTCAAATGGGACATACTCGATTTTTTAAACATCAACATTTTCACAGTTGATCTTATATCGGTTGCGGAACAACAACAACAAAAATTCAAACACAACCATAATTTTATAAATTGCATCGCAGCCTATAAGTATGTATGTCGTTTATACAGTTGGTTAAAAAAAGTATAGGTGCTTTTAGTACATTTTTCGGAAAGGACTCGTGTATTTTATTACATTCTCGCTGATTATATTTGATTATCTTTAAAAGCATAGTTTATTTATTGTATCAAACCGTATTTATCCCGATTCTTGTGTTTGGTCTAGGTAATGCATACGACTTTCACCCACTACTAATTTTGCGAAATAAAACACAGTGTTATTGTATATCTTGCTGCCTTTCAAATCCGCGCGGTTAAAATCAGCTAGTTATAAATAACTTAACATTTTTTAGAAATATTAACAAAGACTTCTTCAACATGTATAGCAATAATGTCAGCTTACATCTGACAGAAAAAATATCGTAGAGAAGGACTATTCGATACACCCTTTTCTTTCGAATTTCGCCGACTTCGAAACAGAGGAGGTTGTCAATTCGTTTCGTATATTGTTTGAGTTATTAGAGTAAGAACGCATTACGAACTCATACGCATGCCACTGTACAGGGTGATGTACTTACCATGGAATCAGCAAGTATTTTCACTGACATATCATTTTACGAAATAAAATCGTTTTATCACAATTTCTTACTTCATATTATTTTTGCATCAACTCCTAGGCAATCCTTGATAGTCCACATCCCACGTTTATAATACATATACAGGGTGTCTCAAAAATGTTGTAAAATATTACCGCCGTCGTGCTGGGATGGCACTGAAGAACAAAATGGCAGATTTGAAAATTGTTGTTCGGCCCTCAATGTCGAGTTATTTAACATTAACTTATGATACGCCCCTCGGACGTAGATACAAGATATCTTGTCACTTGCCTTGCCAGTACCATCTCAACACGATAGCGGTAATATTTTATTACATTTATGGGACACCCTGTAGTTGCGAGTGACAAACGCGGATCGCGTAATCACAGAGAAATATAGAAACTTGGGATACGAAAGATTTATCAATATAGCGGCGTAAGGACGTCTATGTATACAGTTCAAGATTTCGGGATAGATTCCTTTGACAAAGTACTGCCAAGTTAACAGTGGTAGTCAAGGGCAGTTCATGTGATGATACTTCATGTGATCTCAGGGATGTAACTCTTGCGGTGAACAAACGAGGACGGTGCATGCAGGGCATGTAGTGTCGTGCCAATATGTACATTAGCTGTCCTACCCGGTTTCGTCTGCTAGGTGGCACTTCGTGTGCCTGACGTTGCTCAGACTTGTATGGGTGTTTTAGGTGAATAAGAGCCGGTTATGCTTTGTACAATATTTTTTACGGAATTCAAACTTTTCGGATTTGATTGCGTTTATTTTCTTCACATATTCTCTCACAAAATTATTGAAAAGAGATTGTTTGAGCTATTACACAAAGTGGCTCAGCTCTAAGTTAAAGAGGGATGGGCAAAAAACTATTTTTTCCTGGGGCGTAGAAAACACTTCTTTTAGAGTTCGTGTCAAATTTAGTAGGGATGCGCTGAATGGTACAGAAGCCTGTGTGGAATATACATGGGTACATATTTTGACTTTTATTATACAGGGTGTTTCGTAAATGTCGTAAACCACTATAGCCATCTTGTAGAGGACGGGGCGGGGATGAGAATGGCTATTTTCAAATTTGTCATTGGGGCTTCCTTTTGCAAGAAAATTAAACAAATTGTAAGCCAATGGGGTGCATGATGCGGTGGAGCTAAGGCTAAAGCAGCAGCCCACTGACTCAGGATCATCCCACTTCCCCCAACAGGCGGAATTAGGGGTTCTCAATATCACTGCCTGCTCTTGAAAGAAAGGCGATCACTACTTTGATGTGTCGTGCCGACAGCCGCCCGGCACCGCGCACCCCGCAACTCGCAACAACGGTCCTAGCCGGCAGTAGTCCCCCTTGCATGCGTCGTTCTTAATACCCGAGCGCGACACGGCATCGCCCGACGGATGCGGACTTTGCCTTTCCTCTTGCTTTCCTACTTTCTTAATATGAGCTTCATTCGTTTTCTGATTTTCGTTGTATGCGTTTGCGCGATAAGTAAGCTCTCTGAGAAAATGCTACGCGACTCCTCATTTATTTCAATTAAGACCGTTCAAATCCAGTGAATCGAATTTGCCAGGTGCCTATGATATTTTCTTTCACAAATATCGAAGTGGCGATACGAGAAAGCTCTTGATCTGTAAGACCGATTATGCGAGTTCAGTTACTTGCTCATTGTCACGATCATTAATTTTACATTTCTATCCCGCTTTTTCCTGGAGTATTTAATCTCTCCCTCAGGTAATATCTTTGTTTCTTTATGTTTGATTGTTACTCCTACTGCTGCTTCAACTCTCCGCCACCAGTTCCTTAGCGATAGACGAACAGACTAATCAATTTTTACAGAGGGGGTCTGCTGTTATTGCAGGAATCAACGGTCAATAGAATGACGAATGCCATTCCAGAGACTGCTGTGAAATACAAGTATGTACGTGCACAACAGAGTTTGACAAGTCTACTTGTGTAAGTGCAGGTACCTGCACTCTGACATTCGTCATTCTATTGACCGTTGATTCCTGCAATAACAGCAGACCCCCTCTGTAAAAAGCGGGATAGAAATGTAAAATTAATGATCGTGACAATGAGCAAGTAACTGAACTCGCATAATCGGGCTTACAGATCAAGAGCTTTCTCGTATCACCACTTATCGATATTTGTGAAAGAAAATATCATAGGCACCTGGTAAATTCGATTCACTGGATTTGGACGGTCTTAATTGAAATAAATGGGGAGTCGCGTAGCATTTTCTCAGAGAGCTTACTTATCGCGCAAACGCATACAACGAAAATCAGAAAACGAAAGAAGCTCATATTAAGAAAGTAGGAAAGCAAGAGGAAAGGCTAAGTCAGCATCCGTCGGGCGATGCCGTGTCGCGCTCGTGTATTAAGAACGACGCATGCAAGGGGGACTGCCGGCTAGGTCCGTCGGTGCGACACAACAAGGCAACGATCGTCTTTTTTTTTAGGAAACCGAGCGATTGAGCACCCGTTCGTCCTCCATCGCGATTTTTTGCAAACCGCCGGCAAGATGTTTTTATCACATCCCCCTTTGAATAAGCAGGGGACAGCCGACCGTGATTCGCCAAGAGCCCGAGGGGCGTTGCTTAAATGATTGTTAAATAACTCGGAATTGAGGGCCGATTGACAATTTCCAAAATAGCTATTCTCATCCCCGCCCCGACCTCTACAAGATGGCTATAGTGGTTTACGACATTTACGAAACACCCTGTAGGGTAAGGTTGCCTAAATCGTCCTACTTTTGAAGAATCATACCTTTATATTCTTTACATCATAATAAACGGCAGTATTTCCTCTCCCATATTCAATTTTCTTAATAATTTTAATACATGATGATCAATTTGAAAGTGATTGGTTTTGCAATCGTTGTAAATCGTGTGATTTAGGTAACTGGTATCGCAAATTAAAAACAAAAATTTTGACTAAAGGGAGCCCTTGAAGAACACGTCAAAATGGGCTAAAATGTTTTGATAGCAAAAATGCCTATTCTTGACATATAAAACTAACAGAATTGTAACGATTACCGGTTTTAGCAAGCATTACTAGTCATCTTATCTTTTTTGCAATTCGACTATAAAATGTGTAAAAAGTAGCATAAGTGCAAAGACTTTTCTGGAAACATTAATAATAACTCTGTTTGTTGCGGGAAACTTAATAAAATGCCAGATGGTGGATGGTACGCATGAATTTTCAGACAGGTGTGTGCAATTTAGAAACAGATGTGATTTTGGCAACCTTGGCCCAGATGATTGTTAGCGTTTTCGTCTTATTGACCCGCACTCCCGCATAGATATAGATTTGATTAATTTGCCGAAACCAGGTGGGCCGTATTCCTGTCGCATCGCTCTGTTGGATTTACTTGCAATTTAATAAGTGTCGTGATAGTCGGACAAAGCAAATGCAGGCCGCGAAGCGTGCTGCGGACACCGGCTAATTAGAGCGGCGAGCTAACATTTCAAGAGTCAAAAGAGATCTTCTTTATTTTCTCCGGACTAATTGTGATTTCTCCTGTGATGAGATTCGACCGTTTGATTCAGATTCTCCGCTGCGTAGAAGCCGCAAGCAAACATTGGCTGATGAGGCTAGTGGTGGCACATCAAAGAAAATGAATATCCCTACGGCCGCTAATACTTCCACATGGAACGATCGTATCTTCCAAACATCTCTCACTCTCTCTATCTCTCGCTCTCTCCCTCACTCTCTCGTGCTTTTATGACCGCTCGTCCACACTCTCATATCACAAATTACATGAAATCGTTTCTGCGCTTTCTCGGGGGAATTAAATTGAAATCCGAATGGAAACGTTATGAAATGACACAAAGTGGAAGAGGAATGGCGTACAGAAAACTACGGAATGCAGGTAATTTCACTCATTGTCGGAGGGTGATTGCAATTTTTCGGCATACTATGATTCGTAAAAGGGTGTCAAATTAGTATCACAAGTTTGAACGCGTTTTCGTAGAATCTAAAATGGGACTTTTTTGGATATACTTTGGTGAATCGAAAGAAGTAATCGCAGATAGTTAATAAGGTTGAAAAGCTATATGTATGTGTACATTTGAAAGGAAAACTGGGTGTTCGTCACTTTTTGAATACTTTATTATCATCAACTTTTTTTTGGAATATTTATAAATAAAATAATGTCTTGAAATGGAAAAAACTATGCACACATACTACCTTGTACAACTGAAATATCTTGACCGCCAATTATTATCTTTCATCTTTCGAAGAGTTTTGTAAATTTTATAATTATAGCACGTGAATGCTCTATCGAAAATAAAAAGAAATATATGCGACGATTTGAAAACCTCTTCTTTTTCGATGTCAGTTAAAAAGAAGTATTTCGCGCGCATATTTTTGACAATTTCCAAGAAATGTTTTAGAATGCGCGTCAACGTTGCGAGCGCCAAGTGGGACGCAGCCTTGATTGAAACTTTGGCTAAGTTTCTACACTTTGGACCGTTAGACATAGAAGTGTCAAACAAAGCAAACATAGCGGGGAAAAATATTTGCAATCTCTATTTTTGTAGTAAACTTTCTAAAGAAAAAAACTGCCTTTCTTGAAGGAAAATCCCTGAAACCCTAAAAGGAAAGTTCTTAGGGTTTCTTAGTTTAGTTGGAACCATTATAATCTTCTCCCGTCTATTATATACAGGGTGTCCCAAAAATGTTGGATATCACTATAGCCATCTTGTTGGGAAGGGGGCGGGGATGATGATGCCGTTTTTAAAAATTTGCGATAGGCCTCCAATTCCGAGTTATTCAACAACAAAGTTAGGTAACGCCCTCGGAGCGCTAGCAAATCCTGGCCGTTTATGCCTCACTCCTAGAAAAAGGGAGGTGACAGAAAAGATGTTGAGTGTGGGCCTGCGACAATTGCTATGGAGGACCGGCATGTGCTCAACCGCTCGGTTCCTTCCAAACCGGGGAGCAGACCCTTCCATGTGCCGTCTTGAAGACCCGAGCACGCCACGGCACGGCATCGCCCTACCGACACTCACTCACTTTGACTTTCCTCTTGCTTTCCCTCTTTTCTCATACACGCTTGCGACAACTGATATTCTTGATTAGTTGTTTAGTGACACCCGACTAAATCCAGTTAAATCTGTCCAAATCCAGTGAAGCAAATTTATCAGGGGCCTATCACACTCCTTTTAGAAGTATCGAAGTGGTGCTGTGACAAAACGTTAGAGCTGTAACCGTGAGGATTCAAGTTCGATTCTTCCCCGTCGCGAATATTTTTTTTTGATTTCCTTGTTCAATATCCAGCAGTGGTAATATTTTCTCGCCTTTTCTCCGAGATTTTCATTTTCCCTGCACGTGCATGCGATACGTAAGGTCTCTGAGCAGTTGTTTAGCGACTCCTTAATAAATTGGTATGAATTTTAACTTTTTTAACTACCATTGAGCGAACATTATTCGACTTGGATTATCTTCTTAAATTATGTTAAACATCAATTACTACCGGTACACATTTCCCTACATGTTAGAAAATGTAGTCAGTAGCTTAAAGCGATAGGTCTCTAACCTTGAGAAGATGACTTCGTTTCTCTTTTTCTCAATGAGTATTTTACGCTTCGCGTTGTATTATTTTCATACTATTTCAATCGAAATTCAATCGGATTTTCTGATAATTTTTTTGCAAACCAATTACGAGTACTATCTGGAGAATTTGCAGTCTTGTCTAAATTACGAGGACAGGCCACAACGATTAACAATTAAACATTACCATTGGCTGAGTATTCAACATAAGGCAAAGAACTGTAAAACAAACAGCAAGGAAATCAAAAAAAAAATCCGCGACGGGGAGGAATCGAACTCGAATCCTCAGGGATCCAGTTTCAACGTTTTGTCACGGCACCACTTCGATACTTTTAAGAGAAGTGTCATAGGCCCCTGATAAATTTGCTTCACTGGATTTGGACGGATTTAACTGGATTTAGTCGGGAGTCACTAAACAACTAATCAAGAATATCAGTTGTCGCAAGCGTGTATTAAGAAAGAGGGAAAGCGAGAGGAAAGTCAAAGTGAGTGTCCGTAGGGCGATGCCGTGCCGTGCTCGGGTCTTCAAGACGGCACATGGAAGGGTCTGCTCCCCGATTTCGAAGGAACCGAGCGGTTGAGCACCCGTCGGTCCTCCATAGCAATTGTCGCAGGCCCACACTCAAGATGTTTTCTGTCACCTCCCTTTTTCTAGGAGCAAGGCACAACCGGCCAGGACTCGCCAAGAGCTCGGTGGGCGTTACCTAACTTTGTTGTTGAATAACTCGGAATTGAAGGCCTAACGCAAATTTTTAAAAACGGCATCATCATCCCCGCCCCCTTCCCAACAAGATGGCTATAGTGATATCCAACATTTTTGGGACACCCTGTATAGGCAGAGTGTCCATCCTCTGTGCTTCTGCCTGCAATACCTTTGTTTAAAAATCTAAAATGATGCGTAAAAATTGTGTTCAGCTCACTGTAAAATAATTGTTTTTGGAATAAAATTTAAAAAATTCTTCTGAATTCGCTAAGGTTTTGTCGACGATTTTCGATACAATTTGAATAAAAATTACATTCTTTTGCGTTTTAACCTATCAAACCCCATCTTTTCATGCGTGATTACCTCTTTCCTAAGAACAAAATTCTATCTTTTACGAAAATATGTTCTTAACCACACACGTTGTTGAACTAAAATATACAAAGTTTAGTCAATGAAAGTTCCTCTTTGATGAGATTTATTTCAAAAAGATCAAGTGTAGGAATACCTATTTTAGCTATTGTATGTCGCGCAGTTTTTGTAAGCGTTGTAGACAATTTTTGTATCGGATGGTTACGAGTTGAGAGAGTGAGAGACACGTTGCAAATAGTGTCAGCGAACAGTTCGTTAAATGCATGCCGTATCTCTCGATCCGGGATGAAGCATTCGCTTCTCAACCATTGATAATACATATAGTCAGGTCTCTGATTTAAATCAGAAAGAAAATCTAGCACAGTTCGAGAACGTGATCTGAGTCCTAACCTACAAATTTCAAAACTATCCACGTATTTTTGAGGAGAGCGGCGTAGCACGATGCTACTTGAATACAAGCTAAATTCTGCCAACGCTTCCATAAGAAATTGACGTTGAACTTTCTGTTTAATCTGGAGAAATATTTGAAGGTGCATTGAAAATCAATTTCAATGAACGCAGGAAATGCTAAGAGTGTTATAACGAGTATGTTACATAAGAATTCTCGCTAAAATCAATTATGCCATAAAAAACACATTAAGACAAACTATCCAAAAGTCAATTCTTTTCCCTAAATTTGAACACTTTCTAATAAGCATCATATTCCTCTGAAACGAATATCAAGTGAGAACAGAATTGTACTTTTTTCGTAGAAATGTTTATAAAAAATCAATAAAAGACAGATCTTATAACAGTTCAGAAATTGAATCTGAAAGGAGAAACTAACAACTATTGCAAAATGATATTTTATATATTTTGTAATTGAAACTTTTTATGCATCTGGAGTAGTTTTTGACAATTCGGCTTTTAAAGAATCGTCCTCCCTCTCACAACTTTTATATTCTTTTTACTCTTTCAAATTAAAAAGTTACATTTATAATTTGCATATTTTTGTACAATAGCACACTATACTTTTACCAAATTTGGTAAAAATTAGAGAGTTCTAATTCTACTACTCCGAAACCAAGTAGTAGGCTACTAACTAAACTATGTCATTCTACTCCAAAACTACTTACAAATAGGTATTTTTCATCTTTATGCTGCGATCTACGATTGTACAGAAATATATTAATTGTGAATAAACGAATGATAGGTGAAAATAAATCAATTCAAAACTGACAAATTGTGAAACGTCAAGCAGTACAGAATATTTTTGTTGCTCCGATGTTGACCTTTTTAAGGCTGTTACAAGAATCACAGAATAATTACGCAGCGTAAGGGTTAACAAGACAATGAGTAAGTTAAGTATTGGTGGAGAGGACAACCTACATTATATTATCTTGTATTATAAAGAATAATCGGGATACTACCAGTAAATGAATATCGAGTGGACCTCATTCTTCAAATCTGCAGCGTCGTTTAATATCGACAAGTAGTTCACTTGAAACGTTTTCATCGGTTCGTGTCTAGAAGGTATGTACAGGATGATTCACTTATCTTTCAGTCACCAGTGTCATCTTTCTATACTGTAATACATATAAATATAAAAAGAAGAACCCCTGAATGAGTGGCTCATTAATGTCCAGGTCAAACCATTTAGCCTAGGAATTTCCAATACAAGAATTCAGCTCCCTTACATATCTCTAAGAATGGAGTTTCCAAAAATCTAAAATTCACATTAACGTTAACGTAAATATTAGTAAAGGATGTTTGGAAACTCTATTCTGACGTGGGTGAAAGGGAGTTGAATTCTTGTATTGGGATATCCAGATCTTTAAAGCTGAAAATAATGTTAGAGGCGCCAAAATTGGTATTGAGATTGTCCATTAAAAGTAAAAACTCCTGTGAAATTCCTGGTAGGGCTTAAAGAGGGGAGTGTTTTTCCTCGATATTGTTGATTCTAACACATCACCTTGTAGAAGCTCACGCCTTCCTAGGTAACATAATCTGTACATAACATCGTTATGTATTAGTAAAGTAGAAAGTATAACAAATAGAGATTAGTATGTATTAGTAGTTTTCCTCTAAGAGTAGTATTACGCTACTCTATTCTACTCTACTCTACTCTACTCTACTCTAAGAGGAGTATTCCTGTTCTGAATTTTCCTTTAAAATATTTCTATGATCACGATTTCTGTTGAAATGCCACTCAGGCGAAGTTGAGTTGAACAGCTTGTATAGGATAATTATCTTTACTACTTACTTTAACGCGTTCCGTGCCACGTATTCCACCGATGGTAGACGTTGATATATTTATTGAATGCACTAAAAATACATATATATTTTATAACAAATTTAAATCTGTAAAATATATTTCCACTAAAAGAATGAGGCATTATAAAAAATGCATTATAGAGCAAAGTACATTAGTTTGTTTAATTGTTATACATATGTATATCCTTTGAGTTTCCAACCTCTGACTTTTACAATCGAACTGATTGTATCATAAATGGTACACGATCTGATTACTACTCTAAAGAAGCTAATTACTTATGGATTGATAATGTAATGAAATATTGTGTGATAATATATAAATCTTTAATCAAAACATCAAATGGCTTGAACAGCAAATCGGGGAAAAACTGTTTGGCATAGAACGTGTTAATTGGAAAGGGAATGATCCTGCACATGCAGTTCTGAAGATACTTTAACACGAAATGATTTGTTATTTGTAAATTTCAAATCTATTTTTACGTGATATACTTTTATAAAACAAGTACACATAAAGCAATATATAATTCTGTGTACCGGGTGAGTCACTTGCCTTTGAATCACCACTGTCGAGCATACACTGTTCCATATAAAATCATTAGAAATAACCTAGACATTTCAATTATACTCAAATGTTTCTCAACATTTCTCTGCATTTTATGCATTTATACTTTTGCATGTTTCCGTTATGTTAACTTGCACATGAAATGTCTCCCTGCAGAAGCCAGTTATACATAATATTCCCCTATAAATATAATAGAATAAAATCTTTTCTCCTTACGTTGCTAGCCATTCGAAAGAAGTCGATGCTAAAACTGGGTAAAATATTCGCTCCAACAGACTACATAATTTAACACAATCTATTGTTAAACAGAGAATATACATATAGTATAATTAAATAGATGTCTAGTAAAAGTGGGGTTAGGAGAGTTTTGATTCCAAGGCAAGTGAATCACCCTGTACATATAAAGCGAGAATTTTGGTTAACAGAGGAAATGCTGATTAAATAATTCAAAGTTTTTTCCGGGTCTTTCATGGTACAATATTAATTTGAACTTAAATAATATAGAATATTGGATATTCGGGGGACAACGGTGTAGAGGAACTGTTTCTTGCGAATCCCCGAAAACAGACAACTACCGCATTCCGGACAATGGGAGTGTTGACTCGAGCGACCATACATTGGATCTCGGTCAGCTTGGAGTAACTCGGTCAACTCTGTTGGCTGGTGCAAGAGCAGAGCAGCTGCTTATGGCCAAGCGGGAGTGTTCAATTTAGTTTGGGGGAAAATGGGTC